>JAKFHU010001798.1:8750000-10000000 GCA_023783475.1 Daubentonia madagascariensis | reverse complement strand
AAACTGGAATGAAATACACAAAATGCTAGCATTAGTTATGGATAGTAATTTTTTTAAGGTGACCTTTTTCTCTTCATTTCCCAGTGTGCAGTGAAATAATTACTTTGTTTCAAAAGAAAAAAAAAATTTTTCCAAATATTACTGCTGTTTTAAAAAGTGCCAGAAGCTCATCAGCCCAATTTAAGAATATCTACGTCAATAGGTGGTGAGAGGCATTAAAAAGTTAGTGTTTTACCACATCTTGCATTCTAAACTATCCAGGTTTCCTTCCCTACCCCCAAACGTTGTAATTCTTGCATCGCCTACTTTCTGAGTTTTGCCTCCCTTTCTGGGAGGTTGAGTGTGTTTTGCTGTGATTGCTACTTATGCCATGTGGGAGGCCAAATGTAGCTGCATTCTTGATGTCTGTTTGATATCACTCTAACAGCCAGGAATATTTGAACTCTCCATTACTGGTGTAGGAGGGAAAATCCACAAAGCACACTTCCTCCGCCTCTGTATCCCTACTTCAGTTTTTCTCTCTCTGGCCCTCCAAACCATACTCATTCATGAAAATTAGTTTTCTGCTGATGCTGAAAAATAATTCAATTCTAACACTTCAGGCATGAGACAACCCTGATTGTTTTTCAGGGCTCCTGCCTTAGAAGAAATTAAATTACCAGCAGTATTCTGCATCTAGCCAACACACATCAACGCTCTTGTCTGTTTTGGTTCTGTCGGAGCCTTGAAAGTTTCTGAATCGTTCAGAAATCACTGTGGAGCTGAGACTGATCAATGAGGAAGCCCTGTTTCATTTTTCAAACACAATCTCTCCTGTAGCTCATGTTTGTACTTATGCTTTCTCTAGCAGACAACTGGTGCTGTCTCCTTACTTGTTTTAGACCTGCAGCCTGTTTCTCCTGCCTCATTCGTTGACTGCTGTCATTTTAATGTAAGTGACCCTTCCTGGCAGAAATAAGATTAGGTAATTTTATGACCTTCTAATCCCAGAGGCACCAATTTTCCTGATTTGTCATTTTGGTTTTAGGTTTTTCCATAAAAATATTTTTTAATATTAAGCGAGCAGTAGAAGCAGCTGGTAGTGGCTTTTCATGGAACATACCTATTTTTTCCTCATCATGTGGTATATGATATCAATGAAAATGCCATTAAATATGATTTAAACTCACAAAAACATATTAAAATATTTTTGAGCTACGAAACTCAGACATTTCTGTTGTGTTTGCTTTAAGCATAATGGCCCAAAATGTACTCATTAAAAAGAAGAAACAAGGCCCAGTGCGGTGGCTCACACCTGTAATCCTAGCATTCTAGGAGGCCAAGGCTGGAGGATCACTTGAGGGTCAGGAGTTCAAGACCAGCTTGAGCAAGAGTGAGACCCCGTCTCTACTAAAAATAGAAAAAATTAGCCAGGTGTGGTGGTGCACGCCTGCAGTCCCAGCTACTTGGGAGGCTGAGACAGGAGCATCGCTTGAGCCCCAGGAGTTTGAGGTTGCAGTGAGCTATGATGACGCCACTACATTCTACCTGGGGCAACAGAACGAGACTCTGTCTCCAAAAAAAAGAAAAAAGTAGAAATGTTAACATTTTCACCTCAGTAATCTCAGTAGTATATTTATACCAATTAATTATTCAATTTAAATATAAACTGTATTCTGTGGTTACTCTGAAGAAGTAAGATACTTAGTGAATTTTACACTTCAAGATTTATTCCCTGAAGGCATATATGTTTCCAAGTTTTGTTTGAACAGGCAAGTTCAGTCAATTAACAAGTATTTAATGAATACCCCAAGGACCTTCAGTATATCAGGAGCTCTTTTACCACTTTCCTTTTCAATTTTTTAAAAACTTGCCAGAATGAATACGGCTGACATTCAGAGCCTAATTTAATATACACATTGTGGCTTTTTATTTTTTAAACTTCATTATAAATTCATTTGGAGGAAAGGATTGGGAACTACCAGAGCAGTCCCCAGGCACTGACTTGCGAAACATGCTCCTCCTGGCCCAGCCTCCTAGAATAGCCACCCTGTCTGTCCCCTGAGCAAACATGGGATTAACTCGAGGTGGGGCCTTGGTTCTCTTCTCTGAGTATTCATCTGGCTTTTCGTCTTCTCTGCCCTAAGCTAGGTGTTTGGCTTAATATTTTATTGTTCTCAGAATGGCTCACTTGGAAATTGTAATATTTATAGTTGGTGACACTAACAATGAAGACAAACGGTATGTAGCACTCAACTATATGCCTGGCATCATCTGGAGTATTTATTAATATAATTTATGAACTTAATGAGTCCTCAACTATCTCAATAACCCTACACATAATTATCCTCATTTTTCAGATGAGAAAGCAGAGAAACAGAAAAGTAATATGTCGAAAGTCACCTGGTTAGTAAGTGATACAACTGAGATTTAAACATGGGCATCTGCTTCCAGAGCCTGTGCCCCTATCTGCTATACTGCCTCCCCGTGGGCCTGGAAAGCCAGCCTTGCTGCCACCAGCATTTCTAGGATTTATTGAAATTTGCCTTCCAGATTATTGGTGTCCTTTTAGGTTTATGCAGCAAATGCAGCAATGTCATTTCAAACCCACGATCAAGTATACCTCACCTATGAGCTGCCATCTCGTACCCGCTCGGGAGTGTGGCTCAGGTATGTAAAGGTCAGAGGGGCCTGAAAAGGCAACCTTGCAAGCCAGCATCTTGACCTGTTGTAGAATTCACTCCTTTGGGGCACTCAAGGGGTCTGACCTGAACGTGAGGAAATCCAGTCTACTTAGGAGACCAAGGAAATGGTAGGGGGAACACCACTAATGCTGCCTCTGTCTTCTTGATTGCCCAAAACTCTGGCAGACCCTGATAGAATCTTATGGCCACCAAAATTAGACAAATTAGGCAGAATGAACGTATGTTCAGATTCCAGATCTTTCTGCTTCTGCAAAGTTGGAGCTGCAAAGCTGGACATTATATTGAAGTGAAAGGATGCCCCCTCAAAACGATTTTGTTTCCTGGAGGAATGTAGGTGGGAGTCTTTTTACCAATATGGTTTTCCTGCAGGAGAAGTCATGCCTCCTCAAGGAAACTTCTTCACACCTTAAGTGAAGATGTGCTTCTCTAAGCCCTAAATCTCCTTGTGTAGTTCTATCATACAAAGGATGCAGACCAGGAGAGAGTATCCCAGGCACCGTGCCCTCAAATGGCAAGATTGTGAAGTCCACATTCACATTTTGTTCCCTCAGTTCTTTTAAGTACAACTGGGTCTTTTGAATTCTCAAGTGCTAAATTCCATTTACCTGGATGTTTTTCTCTAGGATGATTTACTTTTTTTCCTGTTAAGTGGGCTGAAGAAACTAATCCACTTGCAAAGCCAAATCAGATTTAAAATTTACTTAGGAATTCCTTTTGGAAAACAACGTAAAATGTATATATGTTTGGTTATTGGAATCTAAGTTAACAAGGAGGCTGGTGGTTTGTATTTTGGGTTTTTTGTTTGGGTGGTGGTTTTTTTTTTTTTTTTCCTTTGGAGACAGAGTCTTGCTCTGTCACCCAAGTTGGAGTACAGTGGCACAATCATAGCTTACTGTAACCTCGACCTCCTGGGCTCAAGTGATCCTCCCACCTCAGCGTCCTGAGTAGCTAGGCCTACAAGCATGCTACCATGCCTGGCTAATTTTTAAATTTTTTGTAGAGAAGGGGTCTCGCTATGTTTCCTAGGCTGGTCTTGAGCTCATGGCCTCAAGCAATCCTCCTGCCTCGACCTCCCAAAGTGTGGGGATTTTACAAGAGTGAGCCATTGCGCCCTGCCTGATGTTTTTATTTAGAGAAAAATTCCTCTTTGATTCATTTCTCATGTGTATTGAAATCAGACCTTTTGAAGAAGCCAGAATGCAAAGAAGGATGAGGAGAGTCTTATGGTAAATTTATTTTTTTTCCTAAATAGAGCCCATTTTTATTGTGGAACAATTTAAAGTTTTATACAGCACCTTTCACCTTTGGGCAGCTTCAGGAACAGAATACCTATAAACGATTCCAGAAAATCTGCTGGGCACAGCCTATGAAAAGCAGAACTTACACGGAGCATTTTAGGGGTATTGTTGGTAGTGGCATGCACTTGGAAGTTAGCTGGAAGACTGAGGTTACCATCAAAATCTCTGGCAGCGGGCTCCAGACTCCCGACTAACTGGATCAAGCTTTGGTTTTATCTCCTTTCATAAGGCATTTTTGTCTCTTTCCTGTATCTTGGGCTAAATTACTAGAGCCCAGGAGTTCATCATTCTGCAAGGAACCTGCAACTGCTTTTTGCAGCTTTGGTTTTATTTGTAGTCTGCATATCCGGGATCCAAGAAGAAGTATAGTATTATGTGCAAGGCTGGGTGGGGCATTGAGTTTCCTTGAGGAAATGGGCAGGAAGAAGAGTCCCGTTTTAACTCTGGTTGTTTTCTATATATAATATCTGCACTCAGCATAGCTTTCTGTTTTTCTATATTTTTGAAGGAAAACTAAAACCTATGGGTATGAAAAAGAAAAAACCGAACTATGGGTAGAGATAGAGACCTTTCCTTGGGTGATTTTGGTTTTATAGAAAGCCTCTCTAGGGGAACCTGCCCTGGCATCCTGAAGCGTATCTTGCAGTGTGTTCCTTTACTCTGATCTGCTGCAGAGTCACTGCTTCCAGTTACATTTTACAAAGGAAGAAATTGGTAAGCTTAATTGTATTTTATTGTTGGAGTGTTGCTCTCAGAGCCTCCCTCTTCTTGGCAAGATCATGACACTTGATTCTATTCAAATATATACAAGGGCTGTCCGGAAAGTATCCAGCCATTGTTAATATAATGAGAACATATTACATGGCTGGATACTCTTTGGACAGCCCTCGTATTTATATATGATTTTATACTTAAGGTAATGCAAGTCAATGTGAAGAATTCATCTCATGTACGCTGAATGTTGAGAGTGACTGTGGATCAAAGTAGCAGCTTCATTTAAAGGTAGTTTTCAATATTATAACAGTATATTGTATAATAGGATCCTGAAAGTAAGTAAGCAACCCTTGATTCAGTTAGTCAACAAATATTGAATGCCTGTGATTCTTTTATTTGCTAGTCAGAACGGAGCTTTATGTTTAAACTCTGTGTTAAATGACAGGTGGCTCAGAACATTTCTCTACACTCTTGGTGGTAGAGAGTGCTAGAGCTTATTTTCTGGCATGTATACTGTGTCTCCCTATTCTTTTTTTCTGCAGTCTCCCCATTCTGTGAATTCTTTTCTATTTGAGAGCAGAGGCAATCAGATGAGCAAAATCGGTCCAGACAGTCAGAGTCATCCTAGGCCATCTGTTAGACTGACTAAATTTCATAGCAGTTAGGATTGAATATTATTTGTAATCTAGGGATTTGGGGCAGCCAAATATCTTACGTGACTTGGGATGGATTTGGATCTATTAATAATTCTCAAGGAAATGTTGATCTAATAATATTTCAGCCTTTCTCTCCCAAGGTGGCAGACATGCTGTTGACATCTGGCTGGGGTGGGGGTAGGGGTGAGACAGAAGGAGGGGAGGCAGACAGGAGGGCGAAGGCACATATGTGCTGGTTAGCATCATCCCAAAACTATGAGTCACAGAGAGATGGCCATTTTATTCCTCTTCTCAATCACTAGATTCTCTCTTGACAGGACTTTAAAATACCCAGGGTTTCAGAGAATATGGCAAGTTAAGGAATCTTCATTGCATTCATGTTTGTGTTTGGAGCAGGTAGCATGATTACTTAGGTTACCTTTTCTTAAATTCACAATTTGAGGTGCATCCTAGTCTGAGACATTGAGAGGTGTTTGGGATATAAGTTTAGTTATCTAATATATTGATAGGAAAACATCAAACCCTCTTGGTAACTTTTTTTCCCTCTGAATATGGGTATTTTCAGCTTTTGCAAATCATATGGTAAGTGTGATACACATTTGCCAATATAATTTGCCATGTAAATAAATATTCCATCTGTTTCAAAGGACCCTGTATCCTCTATTCTAATAGCTTCAGGCAAAGTGGATGGGCCTATAGCACCTGTCAGTTCTCTTGCATAATTTTGTTTCACTAATACTGATAGTCAAGTTTATAGAACGCTTACTGCACGCTGGATGCTTTGCCTAAGTGCTTTGCTGGTATTATTTTATTTATCCCCATAATAACCTTCTGTGGTAGGTACAGAGGTGGTTTTACTGTGTTGCTGAGCTTCAAGATTTTTCACTTGCATGGCCACTGCCAAAGTTCTAGAATGGTCTAGCTGTGGGTTCACAAGATTATAACTCTTTGCAAATAACTGCCCACTCTATAAGCTTCAGGCTTCTCGAATCCTGGTTTTGTTCCTGGGTAGATACTTTTAATGACCTCCATTTTATAGTTGAGAAGATAGAGGTTAAGAAACCTGCCCCAGGACACCTTAGTAAGTGGTAGAGCCTGGCTTTAAGCCCAGACCATCTGGCTCCAAGCTCTTTAAACCACTCTGCACATGGTTAGGAGTCTAAATTTTTTTGAAGATCTGTGTGAAAGTTCTGCCTCATATAAATGTTGTATTAATGATACTTAATTTGCAATTCTGTATTTTTTTTTAGTGTTCAAATGGGTCCTTTCTTGCTTTAATAAATTTTCAAACTACCTTTCATTAGAGTTAAAGGTTTTTTGAAGTGTTGGTATATTGAATATATGTATATATAATTAAGCATTAAACTGATTTGAATGTTAATGTGAAAAACCTACCAAGTAAACTGACAAATTCTTTTATCTCATCTATTTGGAGCTTTCTTGTCATGTGGATCCAGAATTAGGGAGGTAAAGGGAGCTTTTGGAGATACCTAAAAGCTGATAGACTTGGGCAAGGGCGTGGACATGGTGACCCACGCGGCCTGTTGCTATTATGTGCTAGTGTTTAGGCATCTAATTCAGGAAGATTAGACCCCTCATCCACCCACTGAGACCCAGTATTCCAGCTTTTGGAGATGGGGGACAATCGTAGTATATTAAATGGATTAAGCAGAAACTATCACTGCAAATCTGAAGAAGATTTTATATATGTTGTTTCCCTACTTCAGAGTAGATGGATATGACTTTCATGCTTGTTGGTTCTTTTTTTCCCTGGAGTTTAAAAAATTCAATTATAGAAGTGATAGGCTGAATGTGGTGGCTCACACCTGTAACCCCAGCACTTTGGGAGGCCAAGCGGGAAGTATCGCTTGAGGCCAGGAGTTTGAGACCAGCCTGGGCAATATAGCAAGACCTCATCTCTACAAAAAACTAGACAGTCATGATGTCATGTGCCTATGGTCCCAGCTACTTGGAAGGCTGAGGTAGGAGGATCTCTTGAGCCCAAGAGGTTGAGATTATAGCGAGCTGTGATCATGCCACTGCACTCCAGCCTGGACGATAGAACAAAACCCTGTCTAAAAAAAAAAAAGTTATAAATTTTATTTTTGCTTTTGTGTTAAAGCTTTCTTTAAGGTAAAAGCTAGTTGATAATGTATCTTTGTGCTTGAAGTTGTGATAAACTATCTAGGTAATTATATTTCATAATTTATGAACCTACTCTACAGTGAGTATAAAACCAGAGGGTTGTTTAAATTCAAAATTATATAAAAATCCTATAGAACTTAACCTAGTTTCAGTTAATAAATTGTTGGGTCTAATAAAAACTAGAGGTTACTATGGATAAATAGAGTTGAAGCATACTAAGGTAGACAGTGATTGGGATGTTTATAGGGAACATTGCCTTGTAGTGAATATGACAGCTCACAAAACTCATTGAGTATCAACAAAACCATGATACTCTTTATTGTCTCAAAGTTCAATACATATTTTTGGTATTTCTCTCACACATACTGGAAAATTGGTAATCCTGATTATCTTAGAGACATTACTTGTAACTTTCATAGCTGTCAAGAAAATTTGTGGGCATTCCTTTCTAGGAGGAAATTCCAGTTTAGAGATGATATGTGGGAAAAAAGATTAATGAGAAAGCTCATTAGCATATTTGGCTGTATGAACAAAGTGCACATGGGAAACAGCATGACTAATGGGTGGAATATCACTGGTGTCCTGTACTCATATGAATATTCTGAGTTGTGATCTGGCTAAATAACAGGTCTTTTTCATTTTAAGTGAGTTGAAGAATATCTAACTTATCTGAAACAGTAGTATACTTCTTTTTAACGATTTGTATCCTAAGACAATTTTTAGGTGGGAGCATATATTTACTGGCAATGTGTGAGAATGCAGTACTCATACAAATTAAATTAAAGAGTTGGAAGTGTGACATTAGGGAATTTTTAAAACTGGGAAACTCTCTTCCTGTGGGGAAAAGGAGAGACTGGCAGGGAATAGAAGCATTGCCTGACTTCAAATTATACTCCAGGGCAATAGTAACCAAAACAGCATGGTACTGGTATAAAAGTAGACACATAGACCAATGGAACAGAACAGAGAACCCAGAAATAAAGCCAAATATCTACAACCAACTGATCTTCGACAAAACAGACAAAAACATACACTGGGGAAAGTACACCCTATTCATTAAATGGTGCTGGGAAAATTGAATAGCCATGTGCAGAATAATTAAACTGGATCCCTATCTCTCACCGCTCACCAAAATTAATTCAAGATGGATAAACTTAAATGTAAGGCATGAGACCATAATTATTCTAGAAGAAAATGTAGGAAAAACTCTTCTAGATATCAGCCTAGGTAAAGAATTTATGACTAAGACCAAAAAGCAAATACAACAAAAACAAAAGTAAATAAATGGGACTTAATTAAACTAAAAAGCTTACAGCAAAAGGTATAATCAACAGAGTAAATAGACAACCTACGGAATGAGATAAAATATGTATTCACAAGTTATACATCTGACAAAGGCCTAATATCCAGAATCTATAAGTAACTCAAGGAAAGCAGCAAGAAAAAAACAAGTAACTCCATTAAAAAGTGGGCAAAAGACGTGAACAGACATTTTTCAAAAAAAGAGAAACAAATGGCCAACAAACACACAAAAAAGTGCTGAACATCACTAATCATTAGGGAAGTGCAAATTAAAACCACCTTACCCCCAGTCAGAATGGCGGTGATTAAAAAGTCAAAAAACAATAGATGCTGGTGCAGATGCGATGAAAAGGGAACACTTATATACTGTTAGTGGGAATGTAAATTAGTACAACCTCTATGAAAAATAGTATGGAGATTTCTCAAAGAACTAAAAGTAGATCTACCATTGGATCCAGCAATCCCACTACTGAGAATCTACCCAAAGGATAAGAAGTCATTTTATATAAGAAGATACCTGCACCCGTATGTATTTGTAGCAACTTGGATGGAACTGGAGGCTGTTATCCTAAGCGAAGTAACCCAGAATCAAAACACCAAATATGGAACATTCTCACTTTTTTTTTCCTTTTGAAACAGAGATTTGCTCTGTCGTCCCTGCTAGAATGCAGTGGCGTCATCATAGCTCACTGCAACCTCAAACTCCTAGGCTCAAGTGATCCTCCTGCCTCAGCCTCCTGAGTAGCTGAGACTACAGGTGTGCACCATGACACCCGGCTAATCTTTCTATTTTTAGTAGAGACAGGGTCTTGCTCTTGCTCAGGCTGTTCTAGAACTCCTGAGCTCAAGCAATCTTCCTGCCTCAGCCTCCCAGAGTGCTAGGATTACAGGCTTGAGCCACTGCACCCAGTCACATTCTCACTTTTTTGTGGGAGCTAAGCAACGGGTATGCATGGTCATACAGAATGACATAATGGACATTGGAGACTCAGAAAGGGGAGAAAGGGAGAGGGGTGCAGGATGAAAAATGACCTATTGGGTACAATGTATACTATTCAGGTTATATTGCATATACTATTGCATATACTGTTAATATAATATATTGCATATGCTATTCAGGTGATGGGTACTTTAAAAGCCTGGACTTCACCATGCAAGTCATCCATATAACAAAAGACTATTTGTACCCCTTAAATCTATTAAAATAAAAAAGACAAAAACCTGTTTTTCTTTTTAAAAAAAAATACAGGGAAGTGTTGCAGTACCATAATACTCAAGACTTAATCTGAACTTCTCACCAGTGATTGAAGGTCAAGCTCTTGAGATTTTTTTGTTTCTGAGGAACATTTCTAGAATTAGATAAGAATTTTAGACAATAGGATTTGCTCTTCAGAGTGAGGACTTTCATAAAGTTGACTGCAATATGTAAATTCTGTAATACAAGGAATTCCTGTAACTGGGGTAGTGTGTGTTGGGCTCATCTCTTTAGAATCAGAAAATTGATTTATGGGGAATACATAGGAGCATGCTAATAAGAATTGAGATAATGGTCTGTTATGCAGTCCTCTGTAGTATTACAGCTCAACTGCTTGAAGAGAAAGTCAATGGAACCATAGTTTTCATTTTAGAGAAATCACAACATGTGGAGGTATAGTCACACAGCCAGCCAGGTTCATATAACTGAGGTGGAAATGAACACCAGGGTTCTTTCTTTGTTGCATGAAATATTCACACTTATATCTGCAAATTTTAATACACTAACTTGTAGCTTCCGAAGAAGAGGAAGAAGAAATATTTTTCCGAATTAGGATATATTAACATGTTCTTTCTGTTTTGGGTGGACTGGATCTTTCATTCTTGTTGGATCAGAGTATAACTTTGTTGAATGAAAAGTCAATGTGAAATATTCTCTTTTAAAGGAAGAAATGTCAAGGTACTATACTTTCAATGCGTTGTGCTAAAAGGAATGATAAGATGGGCAATGTTGCATATAAGAATTTGATTAGGGCTCTCTTATTAACATTTATGATATCACATTGATTAGCTTCTGAAAATACAGTGGTATTCTATGTTGTTTATGTATGAGATGTGAGGTCTCCCCCCGTGTTGTCTAAAATTGCACTACCTGAGAGTCATATTTCAAGGACATTGATGTGTTAGCTCTCTTAAGAGAATCTTCAAATTGAATTTTTAATGAAGATATTTTTAAATGATGAAAGCAAGTTTTAAAATCTAGTAACAGTTTTTTAAAAAAATCCTATCACTGTCCTAATTTAGTAGGAGAAAGGATTAGTTTAACTATATCATGGCCATTTTTAGAATCTGCTGTTTAACATCTTCTTGACTGGGGACTTAGAATTATTGAGGTGGTGGGAAGACTTTAATTTGCTTTCACCCTTTGAGTGCACATTAGCTAGAAAGAAGAATTCTAGTGGAGCAGAAATATGGCATATATGGTACAGTCATGCATCACTTAACGATAGGGATACATTTTGAGAAATGTGTCATCAGGGAATTTAGTCATTATGCAAACATCATACAGTGTACTTACGGAAGTCTAGATGGTATAACCTACTGTATACACCTAGGCTATAGCCTGTTGCTCCCTGGCTACAAACTTGTACAGCATGTTACCGTGCTGAATACTGCAGGCAATTGTAACACAATTTGTGTTACAATTTGTGTATCTAAGCATGTCTAAACATAGAAAAGGCACAGTAAAATACAGTATTATATGATCTTATGGGACCCCTGTCGTATATGCAGTCTGTCATTGACTGGACTGTCATCATATAGCACATGACTATAATTGCAAAATAGTTTTCTAGGTTACTGCTTAGACCCACCTGAGGTATTGTGTCCAGACCCATGCAGAAGGCATTAGAAAAGGTTGAGTTTGGCCTGTAATTCTCACAAGGATCACTTTTGCTGATCTGAGAACTTTTCATCTTTTTTTTTTTTTTAAAGCCAACTCCTCCATTTGTATGTTAATTGAAATCACCAATATCTTATAATGTTAGGTGCTTGGAAAAATATCTGATTTTAATTTCTGGTTGCTGTTATCATTAAGTATTTACTTACAGGGTATTTAGCTTTATACTCCCTAAAAGAATGAACAGTATTTTTTAAATTTTCTGAACACTTTAAATAGGCATTTAGTTCACATGTAATAGTTTGACCAGGACGCTGCTATCTTTTGGCACTTTTCCTGCCTGGCTGGCAACCCGTTCTTGGTCTCCTGTGCTGGTACTTCCATCCTTCCCCAGCCATCATGCTATGGTGTCCTAAAGCTCCATCCTCCACCTCTTCCCATCCAGCGCCATGGCTGTACAAACCATCCAAACGCTGACCTCTAAGTTCGTATCACCAGCCCAAGCCTCTCTTGTAATTCCAGACTCATATTCAACTGCCTTTTCATCACCTTTTCTTGAATGTCTAATAGGTGTTTCAAACTAAATTTTTCTCAAGCCAAACTCTGAGAACTCACATTCTTTCCCATGTATAAAAATGGCAACCCCATCCTTCCATTTGCTGGGGCCAAAAACATTGGCGTGTTTCTTGATTCTTCTTCCTCATACCCCACAGGCAATCTGTCACCAAATCGTCTTGTTTAAACTGTCCAGAATCTGACCACTAGCCACCATATCCCCAGCCAAGTCATTATTACCTGCATAACCTGTTTTTGTTTGCTTGTTTCATGTTTCTTATTTTTATAACTGGCCTCTTTGCATCCACCCATACTCCTCTGTAGTCTGTTCTCATCACAGCAGCTGAGTGATTTTTTAAAAAAATGTAAGTCAGGGCGTGTTATTCCTCTGCTCAGAATCCTCTTTCCATAGCACTCAGTATAAAAGCTTCGAAGTCCTAAACATGGGCCATATGACCCATGGTTTAAACCCTACCACCACCACTACCTACAATTTCCCCCACATTCTCACTACCCCAGATACATTGGCCCCTTGCTGTTCCTCTGCATGCCACGACTTCTGGGGCCACACTTTCCCCAGATATCCACATGGCTTGTTCCTCATTTCCTATGGGTCACTGCTCAAATGTCCCCTTATCAATGAGGCCTTTTGGACCATTCTATAAATATGGCAACACTATCCTTATCTTCCTTCTACTTCCTGAGTTCCCCAACGTGATCTGGGGAAAAACATAGATATGCATGTGCGTGCATGTACAAAATGCTTCTTTATTTTCCCCTGACTAAAATAGAAGTTTCGTAAGGGCAAGAATGTGTTTGGGCAGCCAGAACAGTGCTGGGTACATGGCAGGGTCTCAGATATTTAACCGAATGGACTTTGGATCCTCCCCCCTTTTTATTCTGCAAAGGTTACAAGAATACATTATTTTACACTACTTTTGATAGTTATATTGGTTCTCAGTAATTTTCTGTGTCCTCCTGAATAATTTAATTTTAATTTCTCTCCATTAAAAAGCCTGAGCTATACATATTAGTTTTTAAAAAACCTAACCTTCAGAGAAGTTGCACACAAAAGTATAATGAACACCTATATACCCTTCATCCATTTTAACATTTTGCCACATTTGTTTTATCTATTTCTATATTAATGAAATTTTTTTTCTGAACCATTTGAATTAGTTGTAGGAGCCATAACCCTTTGTGCCTTAAATTCTTCAGAGTATATCTTCTAAGAACAAGGAAACTGTCCTGCATATTCATGATACAAGTATTCTTTTCAGAAAATATAACATTGGTACAGTACTACTGCCTAATATAGAGTCCGTATTCAAATTTCCCCAATTGTCCCAATAATGTCCTTTGTAAGTGTTTTTTAAAATTCAGGATCTAATCAACTTCCATAATTGCATTTAGTTGTCGTGTCTTTTTAGTCTCTCTCTTTTTTTTTTTTTTTTTTGAGACAGAGTCTGGCTTTGTCACCCTGGGTAGAGTGCAGTGGTGTCATGATACCTCACTGCAACCTCAAACTCCTAGGCTCAACTAATCCTCCTGCCTCAGCTTCTCGAGTAGCTAGGACTACAGGTGTGCACCACCACACCTGGCTTTAGTCTCCTTTAATCTAGAATATACTATAGTTCCCCAGCTTTTATTGGTCTTTCATCACTTAATATTTTGAAGAATCCAGGCATCAAGTTTGGTAGGGTGTCTCAATTTGAGTTTGTCTGATTTTGTAACCTGAGGCTAATCATAAGACAGTGTTTTTTGTGGGAACATAGCACAGGTGATACGATGTGTCTCTCAGTCTGTCACTTCGGCAGGCATGTGTCTTTTTGTCTCATGATTTGTGATGCCAATTTGGAGCACTGGGTGAAGACAGTATTCACCAAATTTCTCTATTGTGGAGATTTCCTTTTGTCGTATAAAAGATCTCTGAAGTGATACTTTGAGACTATGTGGTCATCCTGTTTCACCCAATGGTTGTAATGATTCCTGCCTGAATCAATTACTATGGTGGTTGTAAAAATGGCAGTTTTCTTTTTTCTATTATTCCTTCTGTCTCTCTGTTGTCTTAAAATCTTTTTTAGTATCAGTAAAAATTCATGATTTTAAAAAATACTCAGTGTGTTATAATTTATTTCTGTCATTCATTTTGATACTCAAATTGTCCCAAATTTGGCTGGGGGGAATTCTGTATTCCAGTTGGGGAAATAATTGGGGCATCTTTTCTTCAATATAGTCAGGGGTTTGAGGAGATTAAAGAGTCTCCTAATAATTTTATAACATTGAAGGGAACAGATAGTATAATAGACTCTTCATGGGGAAAATGAAGAGGCTTCAGGTGTCCCAGGGTGAACAGCCTGTTCAGCTGGCTTCCTGCCAGCCCCTTGATAAAGGCCATTCTGGCTGAGGCAGATCTGGAATTGGGCCCCTCTGTCCTCAGATCATCCTTTCCCGAGTGGGATGATTTGGCAAAGTCTAACAATTTGGCAGAGTGTAGGAAGACTCGGGCTTGTTAATTCAGTACTGGTTTCCAAATGCAGCTGATCACTGGGAGAGATTTTTTGGTTTATTTTTATTTTGATTTTAGTCTTTTTTTTTTAAGTACAGCTTCCAGATCTATAGAATCAGACTATTTGGATTGGTCCCTGTCTTAGATCATTTTCTTTTGGTATAACAGAATACCTGAGACTTCGTGACTTATAAAGAAAGAGGGTTTTTTGTTTGTTTGTTTGTGTGTTTTGGCTTAGGGCTCTGAAGGCTGGGAAATCCATGATCCAGTGGCTGCGTCTGGCCAGCTTTTAGTGAGGGCCTCATGCTGCCATCATAACATGGTGGAGAAGTGGAGGGGAAGTGGGCACATGTGAAAGGGACAAAATACAAGGGACAACCTCCCTTTATAACAAACCATTTTCACATGAACTAATCCAGTCCCACTAGAGCCAGAACTCACACATTCCCATGAGAGCATTAGTCCTTCGTGAAGGTGCAAACTTCAGGACCCAAATGCTTCTTAAAGTTTCTACCACCTCTCAACACCATTACACTGGGGACCAAGTCACAACATGAATTTTGGTGGGGATAAGCCATATTCAAACTATAGCAGGCCCTGTACTTATTCAGAATGTTTAAAAGTTTTCCCCTTGTGGTCTTAATGTCTTAGGCTTGGAAATGAGTTTGTTCATTCAGCAATTACTTGAGTAGATAAATTCTCTGGTCTATTGGGTTTAATTGAACCCAGGCTTACTGGGCCTAACAGGTATAACCTGTGGTTTGATTGTAAGTGGACTGGCATCATCTCTGTTGTGCTTAATACCTGCTTTTGGTTAGATTAGACCAGGCTTTAACCAGAAGGATGTGTTGGCCCAAGAGTGAAAGATCAGACTAGTAAGTGATGAGTAGTCTTCCTTAGAGATTCTCTTTACTATAGGATTTTCATGACAGGTGCTAGAAATGGGAAATAATAGAACTTATAGGGGAAAAGAAACTGCCTGTTATTTGACTTTTATGATAGGAACAGAATGTGTTTGACATCTACTTCCTACTTTATAGCCTTTATAGTTATACAGTAGTAGTATAAGATTTGGCTCTTGCCCATGAAAAATTTATAAGCTATCTCAGTAGCTTATAAGTTCTACTGTCTACAGAGTTGCTTAAGTTCTACTGTCTACAAAAACATGTAATTTGGCCTTTGTTTAAAGATTTTTAAAAATGATATGGATGCTATTCTATAAACCATGTTTACTTAAAGTACAAAGATTAGTTACATGAATGAATAAACCCCACAGCTATAGGACTGGAGCTGAAATCAAATTTGTGAACTGTGTTCTTTAGCTGGAAGGCACCATATAGATAACTTGAGTTACTGTAAAGTATAGTTCACTTTAGGAATGAAGTATTTGGAAAATGGATGTTTGAGTTATCTAAGGTATAGTTATATACTTCACAATATGGTATCTTTTGGTAGAATTTTATATCCTGTTTTCTCTAATGTTTTGGTATCTCTTATAGTACCTAACACCAGATTATTTGACAGGGTTGGACATGCTTGTATTTTCTGGTGCAATGGAGTTAGTGTGAGATTTATTCTTTGAAGATCATATTGGGATACCATTGATAGGATAGATATTATCCTATTCTAGAGATAGGATAATAGGTAGAGACAATTGCAAGAGGCTAAAATGTATCTAGATAAATATTACGAACAATTTTTGTTAACCACCCAAAGTTTTGTTGTTATGCTGTAGTACTAAACAAAGTCACTTAATTATTTAATAGTTCCTTTTAGAAATAGGTTGTCATATCACTTTGGTTAAAAAAGTAAAAGGAAAACTGAGACCGGGTGTTGGTACTGCTGTTAAATATCTCTGACATTGCTTTACCCTTACCAAATAACAAAATATACGTTCTTAATTTTCACATCAATACATAAGTCAGGTACAATTATCCCCATTTTCAGAACCATTATTAAGATAATTAAAGCAACCAAATTGAAGTCACTCAACTGATTAATAACAGAGACAGACTTTGATCTCAGGTCTGTCAGAGGCCAAGACTATCTTATAAGGCTTTCCTCCTGATAACAAATAATATGAGTACTTACCACAAAGAAAAACATTGTAAAGTTAGAATTTAAAAATTAAAATTACCCATAATTTCACATCCCAGAGATAAACTAACTTTTAACATTATAGGGAATATTGTTCATTATTGGTTTAAGAAATTGTTCAATTAGCTTAATTTAAAGCTTGTGAAAAACATACAGAAATTGTTTAAATTGTTACATCTTTTCTTCTAAAATGGTAGTTGAATAACCCTAGACCCTTAAACTAAATTGCTAGTTACTTACAAATGTTGTAGCGTTTAGACACATACATAATTAATTTGGAAATGAAAGCTATTTTTAATAGCATGATTTCGTTCCGTGCGTGGGCGCCAGAAGGCTCTTCTCCCACCTTGTCGTCTTACTGCATCCCTGCGCAGATACGTTCATGGGTTTCCTGTTACCTGCAAACACATCTCATTTTTCTCCATCATGGTTCTTGCCTTTCCAGTTACATTAGTCCATTGCAAGGGACTCAGAATCATTACTTTTGGTCCTATCCTAGCCTGTCTATTCCACCCCACAGAAAAGAATAAAATAAATTTATTTTATCTCAGTAAAATTTTTTTTTTCCCAGGAAGGTTCCTTGTGTTAGTATAGACTCTAACACCTGCTAGCTCTCTCACTTTAACTTTGGTTTCTTCATCTCTCAATTTAAGGCATTAAATGTGATCATCTAATATCCTTTCTAGCTCTGACGTTCTGTGGTTCTCCCTGCATCCTGGAATGTGCGTCTGTGACTGTGGAGCACATATCAGTGAACCAGGAACAGAGGAGGTGCCTGGTGCAGGTTCCCTGGGCTGTGATTCCCATCCTCTCACTGTAATCGTGTTAAAAGATCAAGGAGGTGAAGAACTCCATATAGCTTATCTTCATGAAAGAGGGAGTGACTGGGAGAATTTTGCCACAGTCCACCAATGTTCAGTAAAGGCCTGGAGGTAATTTGTGAGGCCCAGAGAAAGTTCAGTAGGAGTGATGAGAAGTGGAAAGGTGGTTAAAAGGTTTTGGTTGAAGAAGGGAATCTTGACATTGTACTCTTAGAGGTAGAGCAATTCTAAATGGTGGCAGAATCTAAATGGTGACAGCCTGGGGTGGATTGGAACTGAGATCTTTACATTGACGGCAGTCAGAACACAAATATGGCAGAGTTTTAGAAGGAAACTCATTGATAACATTAGGTTCGTGGAATATAGGGGAAAGCATATAAGATTTAGTGTCATACCTGGGTTCAGGTCAGAACACAGATGATAACCAGCATCATGATGTTGACATCTTTGACTCTGTAAATGAATCTGGAAATACCCAGCTCAGAGGTTATCACCTAATAAGACAATGTATATAAAGGCTTTAGGGACTCGGTAAAGTATTACACAGACATACCAATCGCTTGGCCTTCTAGACATGGCCTCATTCTTCAGCCTCTTCTTTTTTTTTCTATTAGTTGGTTATAAACTGGAACGGGGCCACCACTTCTATATTTCTTATATTTTGTCCGGTACTTCAGACCGTGATCTACGTATCACCTTTTGTTTAATTTTCAACCCATCTGTCCCATGTAATTGAGTCCCTGACAAAAACTTGTCCTAAGGAGTTATTTTTGTATTCCCTGCTTGAATTTGCCTCTGTGAAAGGAGTGTGAACTTAGATTTATCTTATTGCATCTGTAAAAGATTTGAAGTCAGTAGCAACCACACATGGCCATTATTTGTACTTTAGGAAAGTCCTTTTTGTGACCTTTCAGTTGAGGTTTTTCTCTATTTACTCCCATTTGAAGAGCTGTTGTTTGGATTAGTGGTGATACTTTTGGAATTTACACAAAAGAAAATGTACTGTTTACTGAGTCTGGGAGCCTTTAAAGGCTTCTGATCTTCCCACAGTGATGTTAAAAGACGCATTGGTTATGCTGCTATTAGAAAATGCTTAAAGACAGGACAGTTCCTCTGAGGAAAATAGGCATTTTCACTTTCAGGCCCCTCCAATTCAGACTTGGAATAAGGAAAAATCGTTTGCACGCATTCACTATAAAAGCCATATGACAATACCTAGTCCAATAATTGCTATGAGTATTCCTTGACCTTTTATTTGTAAAAGACCTAAAGTACTGCCTGGAACGTAGTAAGTCATGGGGAAGTGTTGCTGGTTGGTGTAGCAGTGGAGCAAGGAGTTTGTGGTTCGCATGGGGACAGCCCCAGGAGTCCTTGGCCTGGAGGCATGAAGAAAATGCCAGTATGTGAGACAGAAGACTTGTGGGGGGTACCAATGTTCAGCCTAGATGTACTGAAAATGAAATACTTATTTGTTGGTAAAATGTCACGTGCATAGCCAGGTAATAGAAACAAACCTATGAAAGAATGATGCATCACTTTCTCTGCCCTTGTGGCCCTCGCGCCCGAGCCAAATTACCAGTTTCTATCCTTGGTGGCTCTGCCATCCTGTGACCAAGGCTAAGAACTTTGACTTCTCCCTTTCCCTCACCCTTTATTGAATTGCTGTTTAATCCCTACTTAAAAAAATTCTCAAGTAGCCCCTCCTTCCTCTCCAACTCCTACTTCCACTGCGTCTCCTACCCTGGTCCCTGCAGCCAGTCTTCCTGTTACAGGCTTGACACTGTCACTAGAGCGATTTTACCTAACACCTTACCCCAGGGTTAAATGTGCTTTCTCACCATGCACGTCTCTTCCCCTGACACCGCACTGGGCACAGCAGTCCCCATGAGGGCAGGGATGTAACGTGGTCACCTTTGCGTTCCTGGCTCCTAGCAGAGTGTCTGACAGTGTATCAGGGCCACATGAGTCAAACAACAGGATTATGTGCCGTTTTAAAACGTGATTGAGTATTTTCTTCTTTACTCCCTGGTAAGAATTAACCTCTCCTTCCTGTATATTCCTATACCAATGTATTTTTATCTTGTTATACATTTAACATCTGACAAATGGTGTTGTCGTTGGCTCTGTAACTTTGAATGTTACTAAAGATAGTACCTAGATTCACTGGTGAATTCATTTAAGAAAGAAATAATACCAACTCTACACATATCCAAAAAATTGAAGTAGATGGAATACTTCTGAACTTACTCTATGAGGCCAGGATTACCCTCATACCAATATCAGAAAAGATATTGCAATAAAAAAAAACTACATAGTAATATCCATGTGAACATAGATGTAAACATTTAAAAGAAAATTTTAGCAAATCAAACCCAACAATATAAAAATGATAAAACATCATGACCAAATGGGATTTATCCTAGGAATACAAGGCTGGTTCTGCATTAAAAAAAATTAATCAGTGTAATTCACCACATTAACAGACTAAAATAGAAAAACCATAAGAGAATTTTAATAGATATAGCAAAGAATTTGACAAAATATGCAGTCATGACTGAAAAAAAAAAAAAAAACCTCAAGAATAGAGGGATATATTCTCAACCTAATAAACAGGAAGCTACAAAAACTTACATCTAACATCATATTTAATATACATAACTAAGACTGGGAAAAAGACAAGCACATCTGTGCTCACCACTTCTGTTCAACATTGTACTAGATATTCTAGCCAGTGCAATAAGGCCAGGAAAAGCAATAAAAGGCATCTAAATCTAAAAGGAAAAAGTAAGTCTCTTTATTCACAGACAATATAACTGTCTATGTAGAAAATCTTAAAGAATCTACAAAAAAGAAAAAAACTATTAGAATTAATAAGTGAGTTACACAAGGTTACATGATACAAATGGAATAAAGGAAAATCAATTGTTTTTATATCTTAGCAATGAACAATCAGAAATTGAAATTTAAAAACAGTGTCACTTAGTATCAAAAATATGAAGTACTTAGAGATAAATTTGACAACAGAGGTGCAACATCAGTATACTGAAAAATACAAACATTGCTAAAAGAAGAGAAGATCTCAGTAAATGGAGAGAGCTGCCATGTTTGTAGATCAGAAGATTCACTGTTGCTCTGATATGAATTCTCCCAATTGATATATAGATTCAATTGAAGTTTCAGCAGACATTTTGGTAGAAATTGACAAGCTGATTCCAAAATTCATGTTGAGATACAAAGGACTTAAATTAGCCAAAATAACTTAAAAAAAGAAGAATGAACTTGGAAGACATATAATACCTAATTTCAAGACTTATTATAAGTTACAATGATCAAGGCAGTGTGGTGTTGGCATTAAGATAGACAAACAGATCAATGGAACATAACAGAGTCCAGAAATAGACCACACAATTAATTTTTGACAAAGATAATTCAACAGAGAATTCAAGGTAATTCTATAGAGAAACAACCTTTTCAACAAATGGTGCCAGAACAATTGCAAAACAAAACCAAAAAACCCCTTATCCTTACCTCCCACATACACAAAAATGAACTTGAAGTGGGTCATATATGTAAATGTAAGAGCTAAAACTTTAAAACATCTAGGAGAAAACACAGGCAATATTTTACCTTGGTTTGGATTTTTCAATTTAAGATTTCTTAAATACAGCCTAAAAAATCATGAAGTCAACAAATCAGACTTTGTTAAAATAAAGCTTTTGCTTTTTAAGAGACACTGTTAAGAAAATGAAAAGGCAAATCACTAGAAGAAAATATTTGTAAAACATATCTGACAAAGGACTTGTAGGTAGAATGCATAAAGAACTCTTACAACTCAGTAAAAAAGAAAAGAAAAAACAATCCATTTAAAGAATATGTAAAAGATTTGAACAAACACTTCAGCAGTGAAGATAGACAGATGGCAAACAGATCAAAAGATGCTCAACATCATTAGACATGGCTAAATGTAAGTAAAACCACATTAACATACCACTGCACACCCATGGGTAAAATGAAAAAGACTGAATATACAAGTGTTGGGGTGAATGGGGAGCAACTGGAACTCTGATATACTGCTAGTGTGACCACTTTAGAAAACAGTTTGGTAGTTTCTTAAGAAGTTAAACATATAACTACTGTGTCACCCAGCTGTTTCAAACACCTGTACTGTTTACAGCAGCTTTATTTGCAGCAGCCCCAAACTGGGAACACCCCAGATGCCCATCAGCAACTGAATGGATAAACAAACTGTGGTATTTCCATACAATTAAATACTCAGTGATAAAAAGGAATAAACTATTGATACATGCAAAAACATGGGTGAATCTTAAAATAATTATGCTGAGTGAAATAAGCCAGACAAAAAAGAGTACAGAGTATGTTACAGAACCAAAGTACTCTGCTTGCCCAGCACGGTAAAGCCAAACGCTGATGCTGAGATTTGCAGCAAGAGGAAGAAGAACATTTACTTCATGATGCCAAGCAAGGAGAACAGGGAGCTGACTCTTAAGACCCACACTCTCCAGTAACTTACAAGCAAGGGTTTTTAAAGGCAGGGGGTACATTTCAGGAAAGCAGAAGTTGTAGGCAAAATCATAAATCAGTACATGGAGATTATACACTGGTTTGGCCCCAAAAGGTGGATGTGTTGAAGCAGGGGCTTACAGGTCATAGGTAGATTCAGAGATTCTTTGATTAGCAATTGGTTAAGGAAGGAAGGCCTTATCTAAAACTGGGGGTCAGTGAAAAGGAATGTTAAGTTTGGCCTGTGGGCAAGACTCTCTCCAGGCGCCTCAGGAAGAAATTTAGAACATAGAATGGCAGTCAGAGTTTAGTCCTCACTTCTCCCTTATCTGAGGTCTAAGTAATGGTGGTTGACGTTTTCCATCTGATGGGGGTTTCTGAAAAATGACTCAAGAACATATGTTATCTTTTAGTTTCTATAGGGAACCAAGACACCTGTGACTCTAGCTTGGGAGACTACTATCTTCTTGCTTGTCAGGCTGCTCATTTACTTTTCAAGGCTAGCTAGATCCCTGGAATTTCCCTTGAAGGGGCTCAAGATTTTTTCTTTATTTCCATGCTTGAGGGGCCCAGTAGTCCCCTAATAGGGGTCCCTGTTCCATCCTAAGTGTATGGTTGCATTTATTTAAAACTCAAGAAGATGCAAACTGATCTATACTGATAGAAAGCAGATTAGTAATTGTCTGGGGTTGGGGGGTGATAGATATGGGGTGTTTACTTTCTTGATTGTGGTGATGGTTTCATGGGTATATATATGTCAAAACTTTTCTAATTGTATACTTTAAATATATACAGTTTATTGTATGACTATTATACCTCAAAGGTGAAAGAAAAAAAGATGATCTATATTTCTTTGATCTCGTCCATTGTCTAGAATGCATACTTGCTTTTAATAGGTACTTGGTGATTATTTCCTGTAGTGAGTTTATTTTTAAAATAAAGGGGGGGAGGCAGGAAGTAGGCTAGGGAAATGTGTGAGGAACTACTACAGATTCTGTAGTCTAAGCTTCATTTATTCAAATTTAGGCAAGAAAGGGACCACTTTTCCTTTTAAACTACTCTAGTGTTTATTTTCTTGTCTTAGTAGACTGGTTTCTGAAAGAAAAGACTTATATAGAGCTCACTTTTAGTTCTGATAGTTAGAGCCTTAGATCTGTACAACTTTATGCCCAGGAAGAGCTTTAGATCATATGGAGGCCCACTTTGCTTTTTACAGGCAAATAAACAAGGAATCTAAGAGTTCTAGAATCCAGACTGATACTGTAGTGCTGGCCTTTACATAAAATGGGTTCACTTTTGTTAGCTTTCCTGTTAATTATTTAATTCTATTTGGCAGATGCTTTCTCCAAGTCACATTGCCACTCTAGTTTGTTTCCTTGTCTGATTCAGAGAAAGGAGGATGAGCATGAGGATGATTCTTATTTTAAGGAATCCTGAGTAAATATCAAGTACAAATTATTTTTTCTGAGTCTGATTCTGCTTAATAATGGACTTCTGTATTTTTGCTGGAAACTACTTTAATCACTTTGGATTCTTACATTGTTATTTTTCGAGCCTGCAAGTGAAATGAAATGGGGAGAAAGGGATCTTGATAAGGTGGGTCGGCTTCGTTTCAGTCACTGACCAGGAGAATGTGATGAGCCGCATTTATTTGTACCTGGTTAGTCAGGTCCTGCACCACACTGGTATACAGTAGAAAATGGTGTAGGAAGAACATCAGTGGGAGTTAGACTGGTTGAAGAGGGATCAATACTCTCATCATAGCAGCCCTAAACCTTCTGGACTGTGGTTGAGGGACATGAAATTTAGCCTTCAACATAGTTTCTGGCCTGTTGGGACTTTAAAACAAAACTCACTTTATTTTGGAAATTTTCAGCCATATACAAAAGTAGAGAAAATGAATATAAGGGAATTCATTATACTATCCCCCAGCCGGGACCTATCATTAAAATTTTAAAGCAATGATTATGTGACTATCAATAATATGCAATTACTAATATCACGCAAAATGGTCTATTTTTGAGATACTGTTGCAACATCACATTTCTTCAAATAAACTTTTTGGAAAATAAAAACATGTTAAAATTATTTCTGGATGTATTTGTGGTTAAACATAGCAGCAGCTGATCATTGAATTTTAACTGCTGATTCTTAATGCTAGTAGTGACTTGCTGTTGGAAGTCAGAGGAGTTAAGGGCCCCCTAGGAAAGGCCTTCAGAATGCATTGCCAAGGGCTGTTTCCTCTAACCTTCCTGTGTACAGAGACTTCACGGCACCTCCCAAACAATAGATCCAAACTTATTTAGTAATAGCACTCTTTGTTCAAATGAAATCTTCAGCACCCCAACAGTTAAAACAACCAAAAAGATAAAAGCAATGAACTGATTATCTCCTCAGGCATTTTATTCTAGGTTTCACAGCAAATATTTTATTGTTTGTAGAAACCTGGAAACACTTTCAGGAGGCAGAGGACAGTTTAAGACTGCTGTTTTACTGCATTTCTTTGTTATAGGAATTTTTCTAAACTTATTTTTTTATATTCTCCAGCCCACTCTTGTTAAAAAAACAAAACAAAACAAAACCAAAAACCATGGATTACATATTATCCATAATATGCTGACAATTTCCGCGGATAACTTAGTTCTAGATTATTTCAAAAGCCATTCTTGAAACATTTCCCCTTCTATTTTGAAGGATAATTATTAATTTTAAACTTTTATTTTTTAAAGTAACTAAAAATCTAAAACAGGTATTTTTCGTGTCTGAATATATCCTGACTTGCACAAAAGATACTGCCAATATTGTGTGCAAATCAAGGGCTTGTGTATAAATTATTTTAAATGCCTGAGAGGGCAATTTATATCCTAAAAGAATTCTATAGTGAGTTCATTTGTAATGTGAAAAATAGCTCCCAAACTTATTTGGGTTTTTTTTGTTGTTGTTTTTACTTTTTTGACTCGTGTAAATCGAAATGTGCCCACGCTTTGGTGTTATAAAGTTCATTTCTGCCTGTGGGCATTGTCTCATTAGTTGCACACGTGAGATTTGTAGGGCAGAAGGGGAGAAACTCTAATGCACTTAACTGATTACTCTGACCCACCTTCTACCCTGCTGGTTGAGTGGATGGTAATGTCACTAATAAGCAGGAGAAAGCAGAGGCACTCAGCAGATCACATGGTGCCCTTTGCCCTTGTCTGACATTCAGCTCAGCTCCAGAAACACTGCTCCGCCCAACCCCCAACCCATGAGCCCAGTGACAAAAATACCAGCTGATCTTGGGAAGATGCAAATGTTAGAGATGTGAAAGAATAAACTGAATAAAAGCCAGGGTGTGGATGCACCTGCCCAGCATGCAATTTAGTTATCTATCCCAGCAGAGGCATTTGTAAGCCTGTGTCACTTATGTTGGTAAGAGAAGCTGGGTAGAGGGCCCTGCCACCCCCCATCCCCCTCTGGCTGCTTCTTAGAAGCCAGATGCTCACACAGGAGTTGTGACTCCTTCCTAAGCTAAACTATTTACAGTGTCTGGTCCCTGTGGGATAGATCAAGCTGCAGAAAATACTGAGAAATTCTGTTTTGGGTACGTACTCCGCACTTCCTGGCCCCTGAAGATGTGTTGAGTTGGAAGAAGAGTGGAGTGTGTGGGCATGGTGTGCCCACGTACACACCCCCCCGCTTTTTGACCTCTCAGTGTTCCACTTCTCTCCTGGGATTAGATAGGGTCGCACTTCCATGGGCAATGCTCAGTGGGCTCTGCCTGAATTCTCTGGTTTCACTCCAAAAGATAAACAACAGTGCTCTGGCCATTTGTCATAGTCACATCATGTAACCAGAGCATCGATGTAGGGACATGGGTGGAAGGCAGAGTTTTCCCCCTGATTAACTTGAAGCCCCACTCCCTGCCCCCCTCATTTCCAGCCCTTCCAAATGTTTTAATATACTGATGGGATATCGGTGTGTTTCCTTTTTGGTGAATTTATTGGTATTATTCCTTCTTTTTGTTTTGACATATGTAAAACTCAAGTATCTCTATTCCAGCCCCATATAATAACCTTTACCTTTAAAGAAAGATGAAGTTTCACATGTGACATTAGCTTAGAAAATAGAATCTTTGTAATAACGAGGCCTTAAAAAATTGACTTAATATTATCCTTTTGATTACCAAAGTGTCTACTCTTAAAAATCTATGGCTTATATTCTAAGATATGTGTTATAGCTAAAAAACAAATTATGGTAAATTCTATCAGGAAAAGAATTTACCGAACAATTTGTTGATGCTTTAATTTAGTATCAGCAGTAATGCTTTTTAACTGATAAAGCTTTGAGGGAGAAAAAAAGGCTCCTCTGTTAGAGTTTGATCTTTTATTTTGAAGGATAATTATTAATATAAGACCCAGCCATTTGTTTTCATAATTTAAAACGTGAAACTATCACATGAACTAGGCTCCTGCTCTGAAAAGTGTGATGCTATAACATAGATGAGACCATCCATGGTCACTACCCGTATACTTGGAGCCTTAAAACACAAAACTTGTCTGTAATGATAATAATAGCTCCCATTTATTGAGCACCAAAATTGTTTGACAATGTGGTGGACATTTTACACATATTCTTAATTTCACAACCACCCCATGAGATACAGGTATTAGCCCATTGTCTCTATTTTATAGATGGAGCACCTGAGGCTCTGAGAGTGGGCACCTCAGCTAAAATCCTACAGCTAGTGCATGGCAAAGTGCGGCTTTCAATCCTCATTCGGATGGAAAATCCCCTATTCAGGGTTTCTGTTTTGTCACCCATGCCGCTGACAGGTCAAACTGATTACGCAAAAGAATAGAAACTTCATGAATTGAAGGATTGTTTTTTTTTTTTAACCAGGGGACCATGGCCGAACTTTTTTGAGAGCCTTTAAATATATTTATTTTTGAAATACCTTAGAAACACTCGTCTACCTAGTTAATATTTTTTGAATGGCTACTGTGTGCCTGGCGCGGTGCTGAATTATGGCTGTAAGACAGGGCCCTGTCCTCAAGGAGCCCGCTCTGTTGGAGAAGACAGGAAAGCTTGCAGATTATTTACACTGTAGGTCACTGAGGGGTGTTCAGGAGCTATAGGAACCATTTTGGAGAGAGGGAGAACGTATCAGGTTGAGAAGATGACTGACAGGCCAGGAGTGGTGGCTCATGCCTATAATCCTAGCACTTTGGGAGGCTGAGGCAGGAAGATCACTTGAGGCCAGGAGTTCGAGACCAGCCTGAGCAAAATAGCAAGACCCCGTCTCTACCAAAAAAAAAAAAAGAAGAAGATGATTGACAGAATCCTGGGCAACCCCAGTTTATACTTTCATTGGGCAGCGGAATAACAAGAGCCTATGTAGGCAAAGTCACAGGGATAGGAAGGAAACCCATAAAATAAGTTATAATAGATAGAGCAAGGGTTAGCAAACCTTTTCTGTGAAGGGCCAGACAGAAAATATTACAGGCTTTGCAGGCCATATGGTCTCTGTTGCAATTACTTAACTCTGCCATTATAGCAGCAAAAGCAACCTTAGACACTATGTAAGTGAATGGGTATACCTGTGTTCCAATAAAGCTTTATTTACAAAAACAAGCAGCAGACCAGATTTGGTTCATGGGCCGTAATTTCCTGACCTCTGGAATAGGGGAATGAGAGGGTTTGCTATCAACAAGATATGACTTAGAAGTAACAGTTATGACTGAACAACAAAGCAATTGGCAGCTCCTGTGGTCATTCCAGCCCCTACCAACATATTGTAGGCATTCAGTAAGTGTTTGTAGAATGACTAAATGATGGCTTCTACTTGGCCTGAAGGTAGTAACTGAGGCTCTCCGGTAGTGAAGGGAGAAGTTATATGATACCATCGACTGGGTAATATATAAAGAACAGAAATTTATTTCTCACAGTTATAGAGGTTGGGAAAGTCTGAGATCAATGCACCAGCAGATTCTTTGGTGAGGTTCTGGTCTCTGCTTCTAAGAAGGGGCCTTGAATACTGCATCCATCGGAGGGGAGGAATGCTGGTTCCTCACTCAACGGAAGGCAGAAGGGCAAGCCAGCTGAACACTGTGTGAACCCTCTTTTATAAAGACCTTAATCTCATTCACAAGAGGAGGGGTCCTCATGACCCAGTCACCTCCCAGAGACACCCCCCATGCCCCACCGTTAACACTATACATTGGCCATTTAGTTTCAACACCTGAATTTTGGAGGGGTCACATTCAAACCATAGCAGGCACTATGTTAAAGACAAAGACACACAGGTAAATGAGTCATAATTTAGGTCTTTTGATTCCCTTTTTTTCAACAGATATTAAGAGACTACTCTTAGTGTCTTAAGGTTCCATTCTAATCCCCCTAAGTTGTTTGAAGTCTAATAGAGGAAATAGGTAAGCTACCAAACAATTAAAACATAGTGTAGTAAGTTTTACAGCAGAAGCATAAAGAGGAGACATCCAGCCCTGTCTATGGTAGTCAGCAAAGCCTTCTGTAGGAAGTGATATCTAAGCCCAGACTTAAAGGACTAGCGGCAGCTAGCCGAGTAAAGGGCGGAGGAAGGATGGCAGAGGTGGGAATTGTGTTCCGGGTAGAAGGAATGGTTTGTGTGCCAAGTCCCAGAGGCAGGGTTGAATGTGGTGATTTGGAGGTGCTGTATGTTTTCTAGTAGGGCTGAACCAGGTGCCAGGGGAGCCTGGGGAGACAGAAGGGGTTCACAGGGCATTATGATGTGGACTTTATCCTGATGCCAATGAGGAACTATTGGCTGATCTTTTTTTTTTTTTTAAAGTTGGGGGTGGGCCAGCTACCACGTTGAATTTGAGCTTTGGAAGATGGGTCTTGCTGCACCTTGGAGAATAGCTTGGAGGGTGTTGAGATTAGAAGCTGTAAGAACAGTTAGCAGACCCAGGAGGGTGATCCAGGAGGACGTGAACTGAGGGTGTGGTGCAGCTGGAGAGGCCTAGAGACTCTGAAGCACTTAGCACGGGAACCGATAACACTGGGGGTGGGTGAGGAAGCTGGAGGGGTTAAGGTACAAACCTAGCTTGCTATGCCCACCTTTGATCTGACACATGTCACCTTGCATTGTGTTTATCTCCTAGATTCCCAGGTTTGGCTATGAGCTACTCAAGGAGTCAGCATTGTATCCACAGCACCCACTATAGGAGGGCAACCAATGGACATGCAAAGCAAATCAGTTCATGGAGTTTGATTCACAGAGTTCTGTGGATAAGAAGGGACCTCTGAGCAGAGGATTTGAGCGTGTGGTGGCTCCTCCTTGGGATGTGGCCTGGTGGCTGAGCAGGACTGTTTCTCAGCTCTGTCATTATTCGTGGGCTCTGTAAGCAGGCCCAAGGGAATGAGCAGAGGGCACGTCGGACCTTGGCCACAACCCACGGTGCTTTTCAGGGCTGAAGTTGGAGCTGCTCAGTGTGGGGCTTTGAGCTTTTGTTCATTCATGTCATGGTGCATAGCCTTGTGTTTGAAGCCTGGGGGGTGGGGGTGGGAGGAGGGAGACAGGAGGTACAATGCCATTGCAAAAAACACCAGTCTTACAAATTCTAACTTGGCTGATTGGGTCCATTGTGTTGTGTTTTATGTCTCAGGAATGAGGAGGATTTAGGAAGTGGAGAAAAAAATAAATGATGCACCCTGCAGGGAAATTCTTTAGCACTCAAAAGGACCGAAAGATTAGCTGATGTGTCCTCTTCCGGACATAGTAGCTTTGGATAAGTGAGTTACAGAATTGTGAGTGACAGGGGTAACAAAGGGAAGTTGTCATTCACTGTGAATGTGTGTGAAAAGAGCACGTGTCAGGAATTAGAAACTGACCTTACTTTTTAGGCAGGCAGCTTCAGAACGTGGAAGCACGGTTACTGTTCCCACTGCTCGCTCGCTCTCTATCTCTCTGTACTAAAAACAAAACCAAAAACCAAAAAACCTGAACTTGCCTTCTCTATCTTACTGGACATGCTTTGGCGAGAGGTTGTCAAAGCCATGGGCAGATTGTCAGTGTAGCCAGTCTGCCTGGGCCCACGCTGTCCTCAGGTTACATTATTGTTCCCTTTTCATGACTAAGTAATTTTATTAGGACACTGCTTGCTATAAACTACCTGAAGGGTCACGGTGGTTATGAGCATTTACTGAAAGCCACGAATATATAAGACTGTCATGCTTTGTGTTTCACATGGCTTCTACAAGTCAGATTTTGTTGTCTCCTCCTTCTGAGCCTGCGTGGCACTTGTAATTCTGAAGGCGGTGTTCACATCCTCTTTAATATTTTAACGCCTCGTGGTATAACTTATTAGCCTGCTAAACTTATCTCCTTGAGGCCTCTGATTGCTTTATGTTTATTCCTAGTTCCATGAGTGTACTTTTTCAGTGGAAGGTTAGCGAGGTATGGGGTTAGCAGAAAGTCACAGAGACCCCAGGAAGGTGAGGCAAATAGGAGTTGCAATGGCATAGCACATAATAGCAGTGCTTTTGCTTATTATGATCCTATAGGAAACAGTCTTGGTTATTCTAAACTACAGGTCAAGGACCATTCTCGTGGGAAAGCAAGACTTGCAGAATAGAATTTTATTTTTATTCTTATATTTTTGAGACAGGGTCTCACTGTGGTTGCCAAGTGTGGAATATAGTGGCGTCGTCATAGCTCACTGCAGCCTCCAACTCCTGGGCTCAAGCGATCCTCCTGCCTCAGCCTCCTGAGAAGCTGGGACTATGGGTGTGCACCACCACGCCCAGCTAATTTTTCTATTTTTTGTAGAGATGGGGGTCTCATTATGTTGCTCAGGCTGGTCTCGAACTACTTGCCTCAAGTGATCCTCCCACCTCGGCCTCCCAAAGTGCTAGGATTACAGGTGTGAGCCACTGTGCCTGGCCTAGGATTTTAAAGCACAAGAAAAACAAGTACATTTCAGAAAGGAGGAACACTGCAAACAGAGAAAAGATGTGTTTGGGAAGAAATAAAGATTAAAATAACTAAAGTAAATGAAAGGTAAGGAAAGATCAGAATTGGAAAGGAAAAGAAGGCATTAGTAGGGAGCAGGGCAGATTAAAGAATTGGAGCAAGGTGAGTTTTGCTTTTGCCTTTTTCCTCCTCTTTTTAGCCTTTTAGTTAGAGGGGACTGACACCTTAGTAATTGTACAAAGTACAGGGATGTCTCCCTCTGAGCTCCTGTGGGCAGGAACTGCATCTCGTTCAGTTTTGTGTTCTCCGTGCCTGACACAGTGTCTTGGCATACGGCAAGTGTTGGCGAGTGAATACTAGGAAGAGCAGTTTCTCATTTCTTTGGAGTAAGAGGTTGGGAATTGAGAGAATAAAATTACAGGTGGTGATAAATGTTGCCTGAAATGGTAGCGAGTTCTGTGTTTGGATATAGTATTGGAATTGTAAAATAGAGGTGGCCGTATCTAGGGCTTTACATTTTTGTCGTGACAACCGAGAATGTTAGCATTATAGTGAAGCTGTCCTCGATGTGGGATTTTTTTTGGTGCTAAGAGATCAGCCTGCATGTGGGAATTGAACGCTTTCCAAGAATGGTATGGAGCCTTCTCTGTAGCCTTCCCTGGAGTGGAGCCAGGTCATAGAGTTTTGTCTGATGGTGGCTGTCAGCAGCAAATGTCCGTGTTCAAGATATCTAGGGATTCAAGATTAGCAAGAAAGAAATGTGTATATCATGCTGCTTGGCAGAGAAAGGGGAATGGCTTTTTGTTGCCTTTTAGCATGGGATGTGTGTTGTCTATATATGAACTGATAAAGATTGGTTATATATGTAATTTATATACCAATGTAATTTTATTTACTGATGTGTTATTATTGAGAGAGCTAATGGAATGTTAGTTATTGAATAGCCGTTAGTTTTTAAATGGCAGACCTTAGTAAAATGCACTTCACTAACTAGCTGCAAATACATAACCTTTCTGTAATCATCTGGGATCTTACAGCATCTTAGAGATATTCTCTTAGGGAACCCATGTATTACGAGTTTAAAAATTATAGGTACTTGACTTTGTGTTTATGTGTGTTTATGTTCTGATTTAATGAAAATCCTCTGTAGCTGTAGTTTCTTATTTCTCAGGCATGTGTCACACATAACTACTGCCTTTTTTCATGCTTCTAAAAATGTTGGAGTTTTTATAGTGTGTCTGTTTCTAATGAAACATCTTCATTCAAGTGTGATGCAAACTGACCTCTAAGCCAACTTAGCCATTTTTGAATAAGTGGGGTTGTGTGCTGAGCTGCAGTAGTTGAGGTGCATGAGAGTTCCATAGATCTCCCTCAATCATACTCCCCATATGAAAGCAGACTCTTAACAGAATCCTGCTATGTAGACAAGCATTAAATTACATAAGAAGTCAAAAAACAGTCACTGAGCCTATTTTCTGAACTTTTAGATGTGCTGTCCATACCTTACATGAAAAGTTAACATGAAGCAAATGTGAGATTTCTGGGGGCAGAATTCCTTTAACCTCATCAGGGTTAGGTGACAAGAACCCTCCAAGCCAGTGGCTACACACAAGATTGTCTCAGAATTGAGCGTGGGCACCATTGCACGAGGTAAGGTTGGGCCCATCAGATTGTCAGACCTCATTTGTCCACAGGTAGAGTGCCAATACCACATCTCAGTCTGTTTGGGCTGCTCTAACAAAATGCCATCAACTGGGTGGCTTGTAAACAACAGATGTTTATTTCTCACAGTTCTGGAGGCTGGGAAGTCTGAGATCAAGGTGAGGGCAGATTTAACATCTGGTGAAGGCCCTGCTTCCTGGTTCATAGACAGCCATCTTCTCACTGTGTCCTCACATGGCAGGAGGGACAAGGGAGCTCTCTAGCCCATTCACAAGGACTCCACCCTCGTGACATAATCACCTTGCAAAGGCCCCACCTTCTAAAACCATCACATTGGGGGTTAGGATTTCAACATATGAGTGTTGGGGGGACACAGACATTCGGTCTGTACCACCATATTTATAGCCAATCCGCTTATCTTAAACACCACTAATTTCACCAATGAGAAATCTTTTCTAATCTCCGTTGAGCTAATTTACAAAGCCTTTAGTATTGAGAGAGGCGAAGAGCTTGAAGTAGCTACCTCTGGAGTGAGGCTTTTTGATAAGCATCATTCAAATGACAGCAGAACACTTTTGGAGTATGTGACTGTGGTGTCTGGTTAAGGTAGATCTCGGCCCCTGGAGGACAGATTAAAACTGAAAGATCCCTATCCCATGGTCTGTGCTGCATAATTTTAAAGTAAGTGATTGTTCATGTAATTAATATAACTGGGTATTAATTCCCTCCCTGGAGGGAGCTTCCCTGGTACCATCAACCTTGTTTTCTCTCTCTTCCTACATTCATTCATGCCAGGTCCTTCTGTTTGCCTGTGTACCTGGGTTCATGTTTCCCCCAGGCATCCTCTTTCCTTTCACTTCAGCAAATTCCACCTTCAGATTCCTCACTGCACTTGTACTTGATAATTCCCAGCCCCTTTCTCAATCCCAACTCCACTGAGTCTGGGTATATACATTTATCAGATACACTGGCTGGCCCATACTGAATATTGGTTTTGTGTGTATATTGGGAGAAGGGGTTGTTAGTCTTATATTCCAGACTACAATATAAGGTTTAAGATAAGGGCCTCAAATGCATTTTCTGAGCTATCCTCCAGCTTAGCAGAACACCAAACTCATATTAAACACTGAATAAATATTTAAGAGAGTTAATTAGGGAAGGCAAAAAGAAAATTTAGATGCCTTCTAATTCCTGATCAGAGTCACTTGTGGGGGGGGAAGTTCTGTTGTACTGTTGAGGGTTTAAAGCATCACTCTTTACAGCCACAGCTTTGTCACTGCACTCCCTGCCCTAATTTATCCCACTGTTAATGCCAAAATATGTGCTACAAGACCCTAATGAATGTAATAGGGTAGATCGAATTATGGTAGTTATAGTAAAAAGAGAAAAATAACACTCATCCATATGTCCTGTAAGTCAGGTGGAGACTATATCTTACAAATTGTATCATGCTGACAGAGATGGCTGTAAGCATGGATGCCATTTTTATAAACAAAAATAAAATAACACTTTAGACACGTCCATTTATAAATTTAACAAGAGTTATTTACCCCTCCCTTCCCCTCCCCCCCCCCCTTTTTTTTGGCCAGACTTGGTGTTTCTTTTCTTGAAGAGTAGATAAGATGAACGCAGTGGGAACCTGACCCAAAATGTAACATCCCAGGAAGTAGATGATTCCTTGCAGGAATGACCATGGAAAGAAAGTGTCAACAGGTCAGCTGACATGAGGAGCTACAGGCTAATGTTTGAAAATAGCTACTTTCCTGTTCTGAGTTCAGTGGTGTCCTTGAATGAGAAAAATAACATACCTTGGTTTTTGCTTGACAATTTAATATAAAATACCTTCCCAGAATAAATTTCTATACTGGGTCTTTGCAATAAAATTATTGCAGCCATAAAGGTAGTTGTGGACCCAAAGCCTAAAGGAAATCAAGGTAGGTCTAAAATAAAGTGCACACATTCTGTCATATTTCTATTTCCTCTGTAGACTTTATGGGCTCTGTTTGGAGAGACCCAGTGGAATCGCCATGGGCACAGTCCTGATGTTCTGTAGTGTTGCTTAGGCAGAGCATGACTGAGTAGGGAGCTGTTGATATATGACAATTGGGAGCAATAACATTTTGGGAATGGAAATAATTTTTGAAGACTTACTTCCTCTACTTCTGAGGCATTTTAATAAGTCTGTTTTTCATGACTTTAGGTAAACATGTCAAGTATTTCCTAAAATCAGAATGAATTTTTATGCATGAGTTAATGAATTGCTTAGAGCGTCAGTCTTGGAATGTAAGAGCCTGTGAGGAGAACCTAGACCTCAGATACAGGATATAATTTTGCTCTGTTGGATATACAGCTTCTGTTAAGACTGGTTGTGAGAGATGATATTTAGGGAAGGTAATTTAAGAGACGGCCTTTATCACTTGACTTCTTGAAGTATTTTAGGATCAGTCCTTGGATGAAATTGAACCACTATATGATAGTGATATATAACACATCCCTTAGCCCCTCACAGGATGGCTGCAGGATCTGACCTCGGTGTTAGGCCTCTGCATTTTATAGTGAGCTGTAATATGTAGGAGCATAAGAAATCCACATCTGCATTTTTGTGGCTATGATGTTGGGAACATTGCCTTTGAGTAATGTAGTGAGGACTTGTGTAATCCCTCAGGTAAGAGTGTCTCTTTAAAGATCTGAATATTTTAAGAAACAGGTGTTTATTTATTACATGGCACCCTTGCTAGCTGAATTTTCTGTGACTCCTCTTTGCCTCAGTTTCTGTAAACTTAAAAGTGATTAGTGTTATATTCTGGCATCAATGCAACTACATTGTCTCCTATGGTTGAACAACTGGCTTTTTACAGTTTCTTTACCTCATATTTCAGGTAATAGTGAAAGTCTTACCCCATCTCGAAGAACCTAGTTGAAGAAAGTTGCAAATGTCATTACCCAGAGGACTTGTCATTACCCTTTATATTTTTTTTTTACATGGAGCAGCAGCCTGAGGCAGGAGAGGGCTGTCCAGGAGGCCAGCTATGAATAGCTTCTGGGTGTTCTTGAAGGATGGTAGTTTTCCTTCTGCATCAGATTAAGGAAATTTCTAGAAATGAGTCAGTCTTGCCCATTAGGGGAACAAACAGACAGATGCCAACTTCCTTCTCATAAAGTTTGCCACGGAAGAGATTGATTCTAACTAATTATCCAATTTACAAATTATCGTATCTGTTGACTAAGATATGTCACTATGATAGGTATTGAAGATACATATCTTCAGCGCCAGAACCTTTTTCTTTCTTTTTTCCCCAAAAGAAAGTTCACAGGTTTAACCCACTTTGGCCACGTCTCCGCTTCATCCAGATTAGCTCATTTGGCCACTAGGAACAGGTCAGTTGAGAGGTATGAATGGAGAGGAAGTTGTAATCATAGTACGAAGTGGCAAGTGTGGAGTTATCTACTGCCTTTGGGAAGCAAATACTGCCAATGAGTAAGCATTTAGCCAGGTAAATTCTCTCCTTCAAATGAAAGGTGAAGTCAAACATGATTGAAATCTCAAGTGTTCAGGATCCACCTCTACTAATGAGAGTTGTTGGTTCCCCATCTGTGCTAATGTGGCCTCTGGGGGAAGGACTTTTTACTTTGTTACCAAAGGTCATTTTGCTAAAGTTCTTTTTATAGGTGTGTGTCTCTTCAGCTGTTCCCTCTAGCTAGGATCAGAATGGACCACTGATACGCCTCGTTTCACCCAGTAGGTATAATTCTGAGAAGGTGTGTGAGTACGACTTTTGTAAATGAGCTCATATTTTAAGTACCCTAGGAAAACCCTTTATGCAAGGGAGCCCTATTGAGAATCATTTTGTAAAGTGCTGTGCTCATGGTAGGCACTGGATAACTACATGGATGGACAGATGAAAAGAACATAAGAACGAAAGATAAGGATTGTTTTGTAAGAACAACTTTCATTAGAGCCATTCTCTAAGATTCAGTTTCTCCAGATACAGTGTCCCCCAAACCTATGATAGGTGTCACCAGGCCTTGTTCAAATGATAGCCTTTGTTTGTCTTCATCATTGCATTATATTAATGTTAATAAAAATAACTTATTGGATGCTTAACATGAACCAGGTTCTGTACTAAACTTCTTTCCTCTGCTGTCTCATTTAATCCTATGGCAATCCTGTGAGGTGAGGATGCTGTGGATTAAAGAGGTGAAATGACTTGTCCGTAGTTGCATAACTAGTAAGCAGTGGATTCTGGTCTGAAATGTGAGTCTGATTCCAAAGTTCCTTACCCCAAAATTCATGTCTTTGTAACGTCTGTGTGTGTATGTGTGTCTACTTAGCTGCCAGCTCCCTGAAAACCTGAACTCTGTTTTATACATCTTTGCCCCTTGGTTTTAACTGTAATGCCTGGTGCACAATAGCTCGTAATTGGAATGAATGAAGTGAGAAGGAAGGACCAAGATTGTGCTTGGAAGACCTGGGTTCTACTCTAGATCTGGCACCAGATAAATCATTTCATCTCTCTAGAACACCACATAAATTAAGGGTAATAACCCCTGCCTTGCTTATATCATAGAGCTTTTGTGAGGATCAAATGAAGGGGAGCTTATGAAAGCCATAAGGAGCTATATAAACGGTAAGCATTCATAAATGAATTACTTAATTTGCCTATTTTATAAGTACAAGATGGTTCAAGACTAGGGCTCCTCAAAGTACCTGAAATTTGGAAAACAATTTTTCTAAGGAAAGGATAGATTTTTATAAAGACAGGAGGAGAAGATTCTTGAAGATACTTTTAAGGTCCTATTGTATATATACACATATACTGGCAAATGAGTGAACAATAGGAATTCTAGTTAGTTGGGAAAAAAACATCCTAACATAGTATACACTGAGTGGGGAGTCCGGGGAACAGGGTGCTCAGTGGAGCTTGGATGCTATGCTACCTTTCTTGGGGAAGTGCCTTCACCTTGTTGCCAGGCCTAAATTTCCCTATTTGTAAAATGAGGTGTTTGGACTGAATGACTTCAAGCCCCAGTGACCCATCCTTCTAAACTTGAGTTCTGGGGCAATCCTACAGGCCTGAGTTGTCTGATTATATATCTGTCACTACGCATTCCAGATGCCCCACACAGTGTTTGCTGCAAGCTTTAGGCTTCTCACCATGCTGCCAAAAGGCTGGGCAGAGAAGCAACAGGAAAGGATGCATCCCTACGATGTTCCTTCAGGTGCCATATTTAGAACTGTGCTGGATCCCAAAGCTGGTCTGTGCACTGCGTCGATTGAGTGTGCTTGCTAGCCCGCCACCTCTGATTTCACTAATCTTATTTGGGAGAATGTTCCATTTCCCTCCATGCAGCCACACACCTCCCATCGTTTTACTACTCTCTCACCCCTAATCCGTTGATTTGAAACTTAGATTTCCCTTATTTAGAGCAAATAGGATTTCTACAGTGTAATATAAAAATTTTCTTTAAGACTTTCTTTCAACCTTAGAGCTATTTATGCTTTCAAAATGTAGTCTTTGGATAGACTGATAAGAATGTGCCCTCTGATAGCATCATTAGGTTTTGTAATATTTATTTTCAAGCACATTGTTTAGGCTTCCTGTTGACACTGGCAGGTACATAGAACAGGTATGACCATCTGCATTTTACAAAGGAGCCTAGAAGGGGAGGGGAAGCCCAACAAGGCACATGGCAGAGCTGGGGTTCGGACTTTGTTTTCTCCATCCTGGTTAGTCCACCTCCTCAATGACACAAACCCATGTTCACATACCTGGCCACACAGGCACGAGGTCAGTCCTGCTAAGGAAGCAAGCAGGGCAGGTAATCCTGTTATTACAGCTGAGGAAATTTTGAGGCTCGGGAGCTAATTGCCTTGCCCATGGACACATAACTGTTTACTCTAGATCTCAGACCCCCCTCCCCTAATTCTTAGATCCTGCTCTTTTCAGTACATCAGTTGACCTTCCTGTGAAAGCTGTAGACCATGTCTTCCAACATAAAATACAGCAAGTCTTGGGAACTCCTTGAGGAAAATGCCAGTAAGGCAGGGGTGAAGAGAGAGGGAAAGGAGGACAAAACTAAGACTGGCATTTGAATTGTCTGCCTCCTTAACCAAGAGTGGGAAGCAACCTTTGGTGATGGAATTCTCTGTGGCTTTGGCTATAAAACCAGCCCCTAGCCCCGAACTCCCTGCATCAGCTCTGTCATGTATTGAATACAAGGGAGTTACTGGATGATTCTACTTCTCATTCTAGGCATTTGGCTATATTTTCTAGAACTGTATGTTTGCACTGATCAATTGTTGCATGTAAAAAAGTAAGACTTCAAAATAGATTGAGTTTAGTTTTCCACCTTGAATTCCACCTTGAATTCGAGGTCTATTCTCTGATTAACAGCAAAAGGTATCATGATCAGAGGTAGTTGGAATTACCTTCCCCTGTGATAATTGTGGGATGGAGAATAGCTCTGGAATGGCTCCTCCTTTGCGTGGTTTTTCCTGGTTTCCTGCCAGCCAGGCTTTTCTACCTGGAGTGCTGTCTGCAGCGCCCAGGGCCTGCCCTCGCTCTCCCTGGCGTTTCTCCTCTGTGAGGTTCTCTGCAGTGCCCTCAGATATGCCCAACTGGTTTGAACAGAGATACGAGATGAGCATCAGCTATTTTAATACTAAAAATAAATTTTGATTTGCTGCATTTAAAAAAAAATTTTAATGCATTTCTAAGGGAAAGAGGTTGAATTTTGAGTAGCTATCATCATAGTTTTAGAACTAAAAATCTATTTCAAGATCGATCAATGGCGCATTTCTGAGGAAGAGAGCTCTGTGTGCGAAGGGCTTCATCTGTTGTGATGGCTTCATAACTTCACATCTAGTGCTGGACAGATCCTTTGTGATGATTTTATATATGGCCTGACCTTGTTTTTGCCCATAATTCTGATGAAACTGTTCTCACAAAACCTCGAGACTGTTCCTCAGGCACAGACAAAGTTGTTTTCTGGGAGCACTCAGTTATTTCCTCAACAGTGTTTATAGGCTTTGTACTTATCCCTCATATTTATCTCATCCAAAGGCTGCGGATAGAGACCGGTGTTTTCTTGCACTTTAGGAATGAGATAAAAATCGCAGGAAAAGAAAAGATAGGAAGGGGCGTTCGGTCTGTACTCAGAGTGTGGTCACCTGGCATCTCTCTTCAAGTTGTTTACCTCTTAAGAATCTGCTTAGACTAGATGGGCAAAGTTAAGAACCAATCTCAGTAACTTTTTTTAGCCTTCCTGTATGTCAGTCCACATGTATCTGAGAGTGAAATGCCATGTTGCCTTGCCTTGGATCTATGGCAAGGGAGTCTAATAGCAAAACTCATACAAATAAATGGTTTCTGCTCATTGAAACCTGTCATTTCCCATGCAGCCTTTATTTGTAATGTTTAATTTGGTGGTGGATTGGGGCTACAATAACCACACTGTACCTGTAGCCACTATTTGTATTTATAACTGCATCTGTGTGAAATCCAGTATCATCTTCCCATCCCGGGGGCTTGCATGGTGCCTGGTTGAGTGGTTGAATGTCAGTGTGCCGAGTTGCTTTGTTAAAGCCACAAACTTTGGAAGTGAAATAATCACACCAAGCAATCCCGGCTTATGTTGACTCTTCTGTAAATAGTATGCGCTTGGGGAGTATTCCGTGGCCCCCTGGGCAGGTCAGCAAAGTGGTTGTGAGACAGAGTAATCTGGTCTGGGTTGTGCTGAAAGCTCTTATTGATATGGGATTAGTCTCGGTGGAGACAACACGCTGTCACATGGACATCAGTGCGATAGAGAGGAGTGAGGTTGGAGGACAGTGGGGGAGGGGACAGCGCTGAGTCACCGAGTTCATTAAAAGGCTACAGAACGGGCGGGCTCACCACAGGCGAGACCAACCCCTGGACTGTGCCGCCACACCCGTACCCACACCTCTCCGGCAAGGAGGACCAGAGCGTGTGACAAGGTAGGAACGTGGTCCAGTCTAGTTCCTAGTGCCCTCTTCCTCCTACAGGCCCCGAGCCCCTGGATAGATTCAGGTGGGGCAAGAGTGAGGTCCGGGCTGCTAAAATTGGGAAGTTCCCCGAGTCCAGCCTCCAGGCAGAGTGTTGACTTCTGTATACAAATGGGAAGGGGGGCGGGCACCGAAAGATTTCCTGGCTTGGTGGCTCAAAAGTTTTAAATGGGAGGAAAATTGTAAGCGTTTTACTAGTAGCCAGCCTTCAAATACTATTTTGCCAGATTGGGTATAATTTAAAGTCACTCCTAAACTTGGCAGTGAGCAGGCATTATTGATGCGGGTGAGAAAAACAGGGTTGAGAAGATACCAAGTCACTGTCTTCCGTAAGTGCCATTTAGTTCAAAAGTCTAAAGCTTCTGTACCCCTAGAAAAAGTGTAAAAATGGCAAACTTTTGTCTGCATTGAGGCTGGGGGGAAAGGAGAAGGTATTTGGGAACGGGGAATTGGGGCAGAAGTCATAACATCTAACAGACTGTGTCCTCCCTCTCTAAGCAGAGAGTAAGTTATGTGTCTAGGTTTTTTCTAGCCTTAGACATCTAATATGTTTGTGTGCACGAGTGTGTGCTAGTGCAAGATGGAGGTTGCGTGTGTGTTTTTGTGCCCTCCATATACACTGTCGGCATATCTGAATGACTGTTAATAAATGAGCATGTCCACGAAGAACTAGGAGGATGAGCCTATAGACTAGCTCTGTCTGTTTATTGTCAAAACAGATTGACAGCTGGTGGTAACTAGAGAAAACCTTTCAATGAAAACTCTTGAATATTGGAGCTACCCTAGTAAAGGTTTTTAGTCCTGGAGAACTGACTTTGGCAAATCTAGACTAAGAAGTGGCTGCTTGGACTAAGTGAGTTTTTTTAAGGAACTAGTAAAAAGTCATTTTCTGTTGAAGTTCGTGTTCACTCAAGCAGAACCCCAGCATTGCTTTCTTTTCTTTTTCTTTTTAATTTCTTTCTTTTCTTTTTGTTTGAGTTTCTTCCCCTATCCCTCGCCTTTTTTCTTTTTTTACAAAACTGAACACTGAATTCATTTAATCACAATTTGTTCAGAAGTATCTAAGGCAAGGAAGGCAGACAGCATATGTTTGGTGGCTTTGGTTAAAAAGGGGAAATTAGTAATGGAGGATTATTAATTATTACTAATAATTGAGTTGGGTCAAGGAAGAAGAAAAGCCTGTATGGTGCAAGAAAAGCTTGCTGTTTACTTAGTTGTGTTGGCAGCCAGATTGGGAGGGAAAAAGGAAAGATGAAGAGAAAACGGGGTGGTAGGGTCATTCCTTGCTGCTGTTGCCCCTTTCCTGGCTGGGGCTGGTGTAGTCTGTCTGACAGCGTGTTACTGGGATGGCCTGACGGGAAACCACTTCATTCCTGGCTCCCCTGGTCTCAATCAGCTTGAGTGTAAAAACTTGATTGGTTTTAATCTGTTCCTCTAGCAGAATAAGACTTTTCCCCTTTAAAGAGAAAGGAATGTGTGTCTTGGGCATTAATGAACCTTTACTAAACCAACCTTCTTGCGTAATTAAATTACTTACTTTGAAGTATAGGAGCACCTAAAAATTAAATCTTAATATAAGACCTGGAACACGTTTTTAGTATTTCTCTCAAGTTTCCATAAAGGTTTGAAAAATGAGAATGTCAAAAGCATTGACTCTGGAATGAAAGAAATTTGTTTGGCAAAACTCATAACTGGGGAGAAAAACAAAAGCTAGTTGGTTCTTGAATTTTTAAAGTCACCAGTAAGGAGCCATGGATTAGGTCTCCGTCTAACTTGGGGCCCTAGATTTATGGAGGAGTGGGGTAACGGGTGGCATTGGGCCAGTAGTTCCTAATTCCAGATCCAAGCAAATAGCAGGATGTAGTGGAAGCACTTCCTCCCATCATATAATTAAATCCACGTAAGAATTTAACTAAATGTTTGATTTCAAACAAATGACCACACACTCCAAATAACCTGCAGGTTATCCATGGCAGAATGTTAGCCCTTTGTCCACTGAATGGTCAAGTGAGTTTGTCTTCAAGAAGTGCAGATGCATTTAAAGATAGAGGCTGACAAAAGCGCTCCCCTCTCCTGGCTTTTTGGAGCACAGCACCAGCTCCTACCAGCTGAGGTGTCTGTAGGCCTCACTCCTGGCCTCACCTAGGTAGCCACTGGGGTACTGACTAGCTTCAAATCCCCCTCTCTTTGCTCTATCTTTGAAATTCTTCTTTGTTTCTGGGGATTGATCCTTTTGCTTATAAGGTTGGCTAGGGTTTTGTTTGTGTGCTTGCTTTTTAATTTCTTAAATTCTATCCACATTTCTGTTTGAAGCAGGTAAGGGGGAGCTCAGTCTGTTCTACCTAACTAAATGGAACTGGGAAGTTCAACATGGGAGCATGTTTCTTTAAGTTGAACCAGATAGTCTTGGGTGTTAGAGGGAACCCTACCACCACCCGCCCTGTGTAGTCTTCTGCGTTCTCTTGTGGAGGGGGTCTTTGGAAACAGGCAGGCAGTGATACGTTCTTACAGAAACTCGTGGTTCACTGTAAAGTTGTCATCTTGACACACACAGCTGCTGTCCTGTACCCTCCTCTGAATGGCTTTCATTGAACAAGCTCTACCTTCCTGTTGCTGTCTATATACCTTCCACCAGGGCTAAATGCGTACAAGATCACCTTTTCTTTATAATCTGAAGTTCATGGTGTTTACTACCCACAGACTAGCTACCATCTTCCAGCTGCCTTTTATTTTTTCCTATTGGGTTTGAAACCCATTCCTTCTGTGGTGACCTATCATATTGTCTTCCACTGTAGCTAGGTTTTAAGTTTTACCTAAGTGTCTTTCTCCACTTCCCAAATTTCCCAGTAAAACTTGTGTACCTTGTCAGTTCGTCCATGGCAAACTCTTTCCACTCATGCTCATGAAATGCCCATTCTCCACAGTTATGAGCCGTCTTTCCGGCGTCTTACACACGTGGTCTCTAAAAATAAAGATCCTGTTTCGCACCACCATGTGTGTTGCTGTCAGCCCTGCCCACTTTTGTCTTCTAAAAATCAATCGCCTTCACCTGGAAGAAGCCAGAAAAATATCCCCTTTAGGTTAAGGACTGTCTTCAGAAAATCCAGGATGTTTTGGGTGGTGTCACTTGTTCCTGAGAAAATCAAACAGAGGAGAGGGTGGGGTTAGCCTTGGTGGTCTGCTGTGTCATACCCTTTTCTGTCGGCCTCATTTTCTTCAGCAAGTCAGCAGTCGCTGGGGAATAATGATCTCATCCACGTGGGGCCCCAGCTGGTTTCCCACTGTCCACTCTTCCACTGGGCCATCCTGAGACTTTGTTCTGTGGCCCACAACATGCAGTGCCTGCCCCAATGCTGCTGCTTCACATTCATTCACTCTCCCAGCCTAGTTTTAACTGTTTTTAGGTAATTGATCCTTTTGAGAATCTGGAAGCTGCAAACCTTTCTTGCAGAAAAAAACATATACACACACACGTACAGTTTTGTGTCTAGTTTCGGGGAGTCAGCATATCTTGTCTATTCGAGGTGTGTGGACTCCAGGTTAAGGACCCCTTACATAAACCACACACATTGCTTTGAGATTTGGCAATTCAGTTGACTGCATTATGTATTATTGATTGCATGAGAAGGGCCTTACTCCTGTGTGTCTTGTGGTTTCATTTATTTACTTTTGGACCTCAGGTGCATGGAACTGGATTAATCGTCGTCCTTGGTTCATATCCCACTTAACACTAGTCCATGCAGGATGCTCTTCTATCAGTTTCATTTCTGTATAACATCCTACCCACGTGAGCCCACTCCCAGCACAGAAACTGGAATGTGACCACATGACCTCCGCCTGTGTGGTCCTGCTCCCCAGCCCCACATCTCTGTCTCCTGAATTTTGTGCCAAGAATTTCCTTGATTTCTTCAGAGGTAGTTTTATCACATCTATATATTTCTGAAAGGTTAGATATGGTTCAGTTCTCAACTTCTCTTTATTTTAAAATATTTGAACACCTGCTAGGTGTTAGGTGCTGAGATGGCAGGGGAAGATGGAAATAAAATGACAGCCACTGCTGTCAAGTAGCTCAGGAAGAAGACACAAAAACCCTTTAAATTGAAATAATTACACCAGCAAAGACATGAGCAAGCTGAACCATCTTCTGTGGGTGATACCATTCCAATGCAGGGTATGAGATCTGCTTTATGCCAGACTTATACATATTATAGGGAAGAAAGCCTACAGCACACTAGTTTTCCTTTTATCTGAATTAATGTTGCTCACAGCGTGGCCGGCAGCCAGTTTGTTCACTCTTTCTAATCTGTACCCTTCCACCACCTCGCACTCAGCCAGGCCGAGACACTCAGAACTCATCAGACACACCCTCACTCTTCCAGGCATGTGACACAAGTGGCTCCTCTGTGCCTTCCTCTTCCACTCCTTTGGCCTAGGTTTGTGGAAGGCGGGGCGTAGCATGATGCAGGGAGCACAGACGTTGGGGTCAGTGGCCTTGGGCTCAAGGCTTCACGGTTGCTCTGTGACCTTGAGCAGATTACTTAACACCCGTCCTCCTTTCTTCTCAACTGTAAAGTGACGATAGTAATATATACCCGTTTAGGGTTGCTGTGAGGTTTGAATGAAATAAATGAAATAAAGTGCTTAATATATAGTGCCCCCTACATAGTAAGTTTTCAATATTTGATGCCATCATTAGTCGTCATTTCAGCCTGCTGTGACCCAGGACGTAGTGGGAGGTGCAAATAAAAGAGATTGGCTGTCATCAGACTTCCTGTGTGCTAAAGAGGGCATAATGAGAGTTTATTTTACTTATTTTTTAAACAGCTTTATTGAGATATAATTCATATATCATACAATTCACCATTTAAAATGTACACCCCAATGGCTTTTAGTACATTCACAGAGTTGTGCATCCATCACCACAGTTTTAGAACATTTTCCTCACTCACAAAAGAAACTCCATAACCATTAGTAGTCATTCCCCATTTCTCTCCCCCACCCACCCATCCTGTCCCCCGTTCCCCCTGGCCCCAGGCAATCACTTAACCTACTTTCTATCTCTATATATTTGCTATTCTGGACTTAAATATTCCTCCTATCTAATTGTAATTGTATATCCTTTGACTGACATCTCCCCATCCCTGAGAGTTTCTCTCAATAAGAATGAAGCCTGTTGCAGTGACCCCTGGTCCACAACAACCCCTCTCACTACAAAAAGTCTGAAGTCCCGTTTCCACAATATCTACATGCGTTGTCATTTCTTGCTCATATTTCCACATATACATGTTATATGTCCAGAACTAGGTTTCAGGCTCCATAAGGACAATCACTGTGTCTTTTATTTTCAATGTTATGTGCAGGACAGCACCCTTAATAAATAGCTCCAAAGATAGACAGTGGAGGTTCCAGATCACAGGGCCCAAACTCACAACTGGAACCTACAGACATGCTTCTATTTGCCCACACAGCATTTTTTTTAAATAGTATTGATAAGTAGCCCTTACACATCAAAATATTTCACTTAAAAATCTAGATTTCTAGATTTTCTTACAAAATCATAATATCTAGCAACATGGGGCCTGCATTCCCACCTGATGATGAGTGCTGGAGCTAGAAGCAGATGCCCAGTGGTAAATGGGGACATGCACTCTCCAGTTTGTCATGGGCCCCACCACTCCATACTGCCCACCTAGCCCACATGCCTCTGAGCTCACCTGCCAGACCTCCTGGGCTGTGGAGTGTGACCCCATCCCTAGTGTGTGGTGAGAGCCTGATACCAAGAGGGAGGCTCACTCATCCATTCAGTGCTTCTTCTAAGACCTGGCACTAGGTCCTGGGAAGGGCAAGGGAGGTGGAAGTGAAGATATTTCCTGTATCTTACCCATAGGTATATCACCACTAGGAGAGGTGACTCACGTATACGATGACTGCAGTGAAAGACAGTATATGCTAAATGAATGGCACAAATAAAGAATCAAAAGAAGAGTTGGCTGCCACCTGAGATGCTTATGGAGGTCTCGTGAATGAGGTCATTTGGTGCAGCTCTTTAAGGATGATAGGATTTCAGTAGCTGGAAGAGAAAATGGCCTGCTCCCTGGAGGGGGTGACATATGCAGGGAAAGGCAGCTGTGACTTGACCAGTTTGACCCACGTGTGGAGGAGCACAGAGAGCTAAGAGAGAGGAGGGGCCATACGAGGGGGCCTTTAAGGCCAGATGGTGGCATTTGGAACACAGGCAGTAGGGAGCTGCCACCAAAGATTTTTGAGAAGGGAAATATTGTGGTCAGAAGAGTTTTAGAAATGAAAATGCCTTCAACTGCCAGCAAGCATCCTAAAAGCAGAAGTAGCTTGTTGACCTGTTGCCTGGATGTCCTCTGTACCCTCCAAACCCGCTTTTTTTTTCATAGCCCATTTCTTGCAAGCGTGCTCGATGATGTCGGAAAGATTCTTTCTCAGGTCTGTGGCTCTGTCAGGTTGGCCGAGTCCCAGCGATCTTGGGCCCAGAGCCCACAGACAGGTGATAAATTTCACATGCAATTGGGAGTGCATTAAAGGGGCATGGTGGTGCTTAGAAGGGAGTTTAACCTGCCTGTCATGTGGGGAGATGAGAAACATGTTTGAGGCTGCTCTAAATTACATCAGACCTAAGTGGACGGTGTTTGTGTCTGGTTGAGACCAGATTGTAGGTCTTATTCTATAAGTGAGACTCACTGGATTCTGCTTGTTATAATTTGCTGCCTGCCCAGGACTTCTGGCGGAGGTGTGGGTAACTGGAAAAAACGGGAATAGCCCACAAAACACACTTTTACAGAAAAATAACAAATATTACCCAAGTAGTGCTTTGGTTAATCATTCTTTAGAAAAGAAACAAATTAGAGGAAGAATTCCTAGGTGTGTATATAGCATTCACTAAAGTAAATCCCAGTTGGACTATAGACTTAAGTGTATAGATTGGCCCCATAAACAAATGGAAATGCACACGTGTGTGAACGAGGAGCATAAACTCTGGAAGAATGAATCCCGGGCTACTAAGCGATTTCCTTGGGGAAACGGAATTGGAGGTGGGGGACAAATTTTATTCTTACTTTATGTATTTCTATGTTGTTTGAATTTGTAACAATGAGTAAAATACATAAACCCACACCCATGCATGCACAAATACTACCCTGACAAGATATGCAAGGAATTCTAGGCTTAAAATTAGTGGGAGAAGTGACAAAAGAATAGATAGATAGGATTTGACAACAAATATGTTACTTTTACAGAAAGAATGTAGACAAATTGGAGAAAATATTTCCACCAAATCCGTGTTACCATCCTCAAGCAGCTTAATATAGTAAAAACATTTGGTAGGTTGAATAATGCCGCCCTCCCCCAAAATGTCCATGTCCTAATCCCCAGAATTTGTGAATGTGTTACCTTACGTGGTAACAGGGACTTGGCATATGTGAGTAAGTTAAGAATCCTGAGACTGTCCTGGATTATCGAGGTAGGCCCAGTATCGTCAAAAGCATCCTCAAGAGGGAGGTGGGAAGATGAGAGTTAGAAGGAAGAGGTGTGATGATAGAAGCAGATGCTCAGAGTCAGGGAGAGACTTGAAGATGCTGTGCTGCTGGCCTGGAAGGTGGAAGGAGAGGCCATCAGCCAAGGAATGCTGGCAGCCTAGAAGCTAGAGAAGGTAAGGAAACAGATTCTCCCCTCGAGCCTCCCTGGGGAGCCTGGCCCTGCCAACACCTTGATTTAGTTCTACTGGAACCATTTCAGACTTCTGACCTCTAGAGCTGTAAGATAATAAAAGTGTGGTTTTAAGCAACCAAATTTGTGGTCTTTGGTTATAGCAGCAATAGGAAACTAACTTAGGGCCTAAATGCTACCACTTAGCAGGGGCTTCCTTGTTTAGACTGTGTTGTGTGCTTTGCATGTATCATCTTTCTTGGTCCTCACAAACCTACAGGGAAGACGGTATAACTTCCATTTTTGCAGATAAGTGAAGTATAAGACTTCAATTGTTAAACTGCATCCCACACCATTAGTTTCAGAGGTAGGATTCTATCTGGCTCACGTGATCCCAAAGCCCATGCATGTGTGTCTTTACCCACATATACAAGTACACACAAAGGACATGTGCTAAATTGTAAATAGTGGTTGGGGTTATAAGTGATATTTTCTGCTTATGTTTTTTCATGATTCATAAGTTTTCCAGCAGAGAATATATAATCCTTATGTTCAGGAGAAGGGGGGAAAAATCATAGTGAAAGACTGGTACCTTGACTCTCACTGTTTATCAACATTGACAACAAAGTTGTCTAGAGAATGTTCTTTTCTGAATGGGAAGCCTTCTAGACTGCATTTCTCAGAGGTGTTTTCAAAGGGTGGCCTTGATCTAATAGTTTGGTCTTACCAGAACATCTCCAGGTATTATCTTTGTTTACTCTCAGGTGTGGGCATCTCTTTCGGGCCTGGTGGGTGGATGCCATGGTGGAGGTGAGGGCACGTGGCCCTGGGCTCAGCATAATACAGAGTGTGTGCTGTGCTGTGATGGCCCTTGGCCTTCATGGGGAATGATGGTCCACCAGGGGGTTGCTCTTTTTATAATAATTGCTGTTCTACGATCCGATTGTGTCACTTTAACTGTCCCAGAAAAAAGAAACTTGCGGCTTTCTTCCTTAAAAATAAATAAAGTTGTCCATCCTCAGCCCTGTGACCTTGCTTCCTCTGTGTTCTTCCTCATGTACGGAGATGCAGTTCTAGATGAAAGGTAGTCAATAACAAGGAGGAAATCTCTGCCTCAGAACCTCCTGCATCACTGTGAAATCAGTGGTTATCATCTTCCCTCCCCTGCAGCCCTGTTTCTCCCCTCTGCCTGTCCCTTCCTGTGCTCAGTGAGGCCTGCAGTCTGTCTGTGAAGGTGCATGGCCCAGTAGGAAGGCCTTTTGGGTGCCCTGTGGACTGGGTGCCGTCATGCCCAGGACAGGGTCTACGGGCCCTGTTTCCCCACCATGGCCAGCAATGTTCCTGGGTAGGCCGTGGCCAGAGGGAGAGATGTTAAAAAAAGTGAGGGAACCCCCTATTATTCCTAGGAAGGGACAGAGGAAGAGAATGGCAGAAGCAAAGCCCAGGCTGATAAAACCCGAGGGTCAGAAAAATTCCTGCTCCTGACATTGTCATGAGTGGATGGGAAGAAATCAGGAGCAAAAACAGGTGAACAGCCTCCCACCTTCTGCTCAGTGACATTTGGGAATCTGATTGCAGTGTGTGACAGAGAATGCCAAAGGAGGTGATTGTCACTTTTGCATTTGATGATTTCCGCTCATTTAAAGCGATTTCTATAATCCGGAGAGGACGGGCCCTCTAGGCCTCCTGCTGAGATCCAGCTGTCACAGTGGTGGCTGCTTCATACTGGGCACCACGCTCTACCCTCCCCTCCTCTCCCTCAACCCTCTGGAGCACTTGCTCTTCTTGGCCCTGGAGACGGTTGTGCGCACGGCGATGAGGCTGTGTTCACCAGACATTAAACTTGAGGGGTATTCATTGTTTTTCTTTGCCTCTCAGAATGAGGCAGACTCTCCCCATCCCCCGCTGGCCCCCCTATAAGGGAATGTGCCCAGAGGGTGTTTCACACTCACACTTCCTCTTGCCCCTGCCCTGGGTTCCTTGGCACAGCCTTTTTTGCAGCTGTAGATGCTGTGAGTCTCAAACCTTCAGATATTTCCGTATTGTACCAGTTTCTGCTGTTCACCCTGCCATTCTAAGTTTTGTGTAATCTGTTTGGTTTTGTCAACAGAAGGGAGAGCTAATACTGACTAGCTACATTCTTTAGCTGTGACTCGGTAACAAGATTTCCCCCATGGATTTAGGACTTTTCTTCATTTTAACCTATAGTCATCTCTTCTTAGTGTCCCAAGCTCCCCCTGTGGAGTGCATCATGCAAAGTTCTCTGACACTGAAGAATTCACACAGCTCTTCCCTTTCCATGTGACTTTGCCCTTGCCGTGTAGGCCAGGGAAACGTGATTACCTGTCACCCCCGTTTGTTGTTGTCATCCTTCCCCATTGGCCTCTTGACTCCATATGGAAATAGATCAAGTGGCTTGCCAAAGCCTTCATGACTTAGAGCAGCCTTGCAGATGCAAGCAAAAGACAGCTAGTTCCTCACGTTTTACCACCTGACCTGTTAGCTACGGAGGTAGTTCAGTTTACAACTACAGTGTGGCCAAGATTGTTACAGCACCTGTCTAGGCAGGAAATATTGGGACCTGATAGGCATGTTAAGCCTGATGAGATGCTAACGGAAGACTCTAGGTCGAGGGGTGAGGGCTGCAGGTGGCTGGGCTGGGTGCCCCAGGCTGACACAGGCCCCTGAGTGGACCTCTAGCCAGTGGGACCTGGGTGGACTAATGAATCTCTCTAGGTAACCTGTATCCTAGAACCAGGCCTGGGTCTCCTCCCACCGGAACATTAGACAGCTTTGCTTGTGGTGGGGGTTACAGGGCTGCCTCTTTATGGGTGGCTGTTTAATTAAGATTGTGGCTAATAAAAAAATGAGTGACTAGCCTTTTAAAATTAAATTTGGTAGTACCCATCTCTGTCCTTGAACATAACAGGCTTCCTTTTTCAAAGCTTAAACATTGATTTCCCCAGAGTGTGATCCCTCCCTCAGCACTTGGAGCCAGCCTCCTGTTTTCTCAGTTGATTCACTTCTATTTTTATTTTGATCTACTCAGTTGATTTACTTTTATTCTGTCCGTGGTGTGGCATGACTGTAAAGGGATATATGTAAGGCAGTGCAACATAGTGATAGACTGTGGGGCTTAGGGTCACCTGAGTCCACTTCTGCCATTAACAAGTCACATTGATCCTGGGTTGTCCGTCCTGTTAACTTCTCAGACTCAGTTTTGCCACCTGCAAAATGGGCTTACAGGGCAGGCTTTTACAAACCAGTGTGGTCCATCTCCGCTTTGAGCATCTAGTCCTTCAAGTGCTATTATCTTCTGTTTAGATATAAAATTAGGTGAACACTTCAAAGCTGCTATTTCCCATCCTGTGAAATCAGAGTGATGGTTCATGGTCCACAGTGAGTGCCTCTACCAGAGCCCCACCTGAGAGCTTCACTCTCCAGGGGAAAGTTGACTGTCGGTTACGGTATAAGCCACCAGCCTCTTCCAAAGAGAATGTATGGGGCAAGCTGAGGGCAGTGGCTGTCGCTGGTCTCAGAGTACACACATTGGATTGTTTTGTGTACACTGGTTGGAAGCCTGTGAAGCAGTGGGCAAGTCTATGGTGATGTGGGTTCTGTTCAGGTGTTTCCTTTGGCCTACTGGATGCTTTTGCAGTGCTTTGTACAGCGATTGGCTTTCCCAACGCTTAGTAGACAGCCTGACTCCTTGGAGGTGAAGCTGTCTCTGGGCTTTGTGTTCAGAAAATTTGTTGCACAGAGTTCAGCTTTGTTTCATGGAGGGTTTTCCCTTCTCCCATTTATTTGTCCTTGTTTAGTATCCATTTCTCATTCACATTATCTAATCCTGGCTTCTAATATTCTTTGCTCTGCTTTTATAGTTAGTTGAACTCAGAGTTTACCTGAGTAAAAGGCTTTGGAGTCAGGCAGACATTTCGATTCTCAGAGCTGCCACTGAGCAGCTGTACGACCCTGGGCATGTAACCCACCTCTGAGCCTCAGTTACTCCACACTTGTGAGATGAGGATGACCACTGGAACCTCCCTTGAAGGGCTGCCGTGACGACTAAACGAACGATGTGTGTAGCACCTCCCAAGTGGCGTCCGGGTTAGACATGGGTTGGCCTCTTCATACCATATCCCTTTGAAGAGTGTAGTGTATGTACCTTCGACCTTAATTCACCCTCCTCCTCTCTGCTAATGTATTGTCTGTAATATATCTTTACTTAATGGGTATGAAAACATAAAGCCTTCAGTCTCTTGATCCAATTTGCTCATTAAATAATATAAACTTTACAGCCATACCCCTGCAGTCACTATGGCTGGCCTTGGAGACAGAATAAATGCAAACTGCATGGTATTCTATGGCAGAACATGTGACTCTGCGTTTCATGTTTACCTGTTTCATGACAATGCTAGAATAATTATCCCCATTTTCTTAATCTTTTTCACCTCCTTTTGGTAAACAATGAGAAGAATTTAGTTTGTTAGCTGGCTTTTGTCTTTTTGTGAAGCTTGACAATATCCACTCATGGTTGTGATGAATTTGTAATAGAAAATAGGGCATCCAGAGACAGCCACAAGGCTTGCATGTAATGTGGACAAGCTGGCACTGATACAGGCTATATTTGTTATTTCAGTTCCCAACTGTGAGGTTCCTGCCTTCTTAGCTCTAAATAATGCATGGCCCCTTTTACATCCCCTTTCAAAGCCCCAGGAGTGAGAGAGGCTCCTTTAAGACCTGGTTTACTTGCTCCTACTTGCCCAGCTCCAGAATGATAATGGATGACCCCTGAGCAGGGCCACACACCAGATTTATGCTCCTGTTGTTAGGTCTTTGTCCCTCAGTTTGTTCTGAGTATGCAGTAGAACTCCCCGAGCCTGGTTTGTCACGTGGTGTGGGCTCATGTTTGTGATATATGAGAGTCTGTTTCCTTTTTCTGTTTTGGTCATGGGTGTGCATGTCAGCTTTCACATCACAAAAAGTTATTACAACTTTCTCTGCTAGAGAAGGTTTGAGAGCCCTGAAATATCCTGGGCTCCTCCGATCCTCACAACAATCCAGCGAGTTGAGGGCAATTTTATCCCCATTTTCTTAAGAAGAAACTGAGGAAACTTGCCCACGATCACAGAGCTAATAAGAGGTGGCACAGAAGTCCAAGTCCCAGTGTGCCCTGGTGCAGAGCCCATGCCTTTAACCACCCTATGAATAGATTCTTCTTGTTGCCGATCACACAGCAATGTTGTGAGAATTAGATGAGACAGTGTAAATAAGGACTGAACAACACATAGCAAAGGTGGTAGTATTTGTGGTGTTATCAAGGTGGGTTTTTTTTTTTTTTAAAGTTTTAAAATACTACTAAGGAAGCAGTAAAGAAGCACTAAGAAGTTTTAAAATGCTTACAGAAGGAACCATTCTAATTCTGGCAAGGAAACCTTGGGGTCAGCTCTTAGGAGGAGGCAATATTGAGTAGGGATAAAAGGGCGTGGCATTGATACACCAGGGATGGTGTGGCCACATTGCCTGAGTGAAGGGTAGAAGACAGACTCGTGGTGATGGGCAGCTGAGCTATGGAGGAGAAACTGCAGGAGATGAAAGTTTAGATAGGTGTGCAATGGTTGGTTGGGGCCAGAGGAGCCTCAGTGTATCCTCTCTGTCTTATAGGCCAGCACTTCTCAAAAATTCCCCTAAAGCAGGGTTTCTGCTGGATCCTCCTCTGTTGTGGGGCTGTCCCGTGCACTGCAGGACTTTAGCAGCATTCCTGGACTCTACCCAGTAGACGTCAGTAGCACCCCCTGCCCACCTCCCACTGTGAAAACCAGAAATGTCTCCAGACATTACCAAATGTCCCCTGGGAACAAAATTGCCCTTGGTTGAGAACCAGTGCTCTAAAATAAAGATAGATTAGAAACTTCCATCCCTCAGGAAGCAGAGTGAAGCCCATGATGACCCTTGAAAGGGGTGCATAAGCTTGAAACTGCTTCAGTATCCCAGGGCTAATAGATAGATGAAAACTGCACATGTGTTTTGCTTTGTTCTCTAATATATCTGTGTAGGTCTTAAATATTAAAATATTTTAAGTTGCATTTAGATCAAGTAAAAGTGTTGCTTGCTCTGGGGCAGGTTTTACATACTCAAATGCCAGGCAGAGCAGGTTAAATAGATGAAGTAGGCAAGGAAGTTTTATTTGTTTTTGTTGAAAAGGACATAATGTTAACTGTGGAGGGCAGTGGCCAAGGGGGAGGCTGCCCACATCTCTAGTCCCCTGTCACCATGCCTGATACAAGCCTTCGGCTGCCTGAGTTGAGGTTGTTTAAAGAAATTCAGAAACATATTTTTATGTTAAACCCATTCATATTTAAAACAGGCTCAAATGAGGGGGTAGGAAGGGAGATGGTGCAAACCAAACAAAATGTGTCTGTAGCCTCCTGAGCCACGTGCACTGTGGCTTCAAGCAGTTGCTGGCTCTTACCCTGCCACCCACACTCTGGGTTTCCCTAGTGTGAGAAGCCGGGCTGGAGGACTGAGCCAGGGATACTGTGTAGACGTGCTCAGCTCACAGTAACAGTAACAGTTGCAAGGGTGCACTTTGGCATAGATGTGTGGAATACCCTGGGAGTCCCAGGGACCCCTACTCTGCCTCAGCAGCAGCCCCTAGTCAGTTCTACACATTAGCTTGATGCATTGTCGCCCTCTCCCCACGCCCCTCTCATCCTTCCGTTTAAAAAAAAAAAAAAAATCTTACATTCCCTGTTTTCAGATCTCCTCAGGGTCTTGGAGGCTCTTATCTGAATGCACACGTATTTGCTCTTCCTTCTCAAAATAAGGAGTCCAGTAAAGAACGAACTGACCAGTACAGGGTAAGGAGGTGTGACCCCTTCCTTCACTTCCCCACACAGCCTCTGTTACTGTATCCTAAGACTGCAGAGCCCTGTGGCAGCCACAGCACACTTCATTCATAATGAACTTAGTATGAACTAGAATTCCTAAATCTCTTATATGTTCTGCTACCAAACCATATTTCTCTCCTACACTTGTAATAAATTATTTTAGCGTGCCTGGGGATGGCAATGACTCAAGAGTGACTGAAATTTGTAAAGCTGTTAGTCCCTCTCAGTTCTCCTGGACTGATGCTGAGTTTTTAAATATGTTTGCTTTTGAAAATAATTATTCTCTTTCTTACCTCTCTGTCAGCTCTCAGTTCTTGCTGATATTCTGAGTAGCTGTCTCTAGCCTTTTAATTTGCTGCTTCTAATCTCCTATGGGTTGGGATATCATGTGTCCAGGAATTTTAGAATCTCATAACCAGTAGTTTTAGAATTTCAGACAAGATAGATGGTCTCTGCATGTGGACTCTTCTTAGGAGTCGTGTGTGTGAACACAGGGAGGACGTCGATGTCTGCTTTGCTGTTCAGAGCCGTTAGTTTTTCCTCACAGTTTTCGGGTCTGTAGAGTTGTTTCCTCTGGGATTTGAGTGCATAGCGTAATCTGTTCCCATTCATACAGCCCTCCTCCCTTACCGTCTCAACTCCCCTGACTACTTGGAGAATCGGGACCTCATCTTGGAGGCAGCCGAGACAGTCAGGATCCAAAGTTGGATGAATTCAACCCCTTAAGCCAGCTCTCTCCTCACAAAGGTGACGCTTGACCACATGGAGTGGCTGGCAGCCTGTGTGTCCTGATGCCATGTGACTGTGTGTTATCAGATCTTTCCCATGGACTCCCCGCGTTCCTTTGCAATCTTTCTCTCTTGTCCTTTTCAGTTAAAAGGGGGAGGAGATGAGATTTGTGTTTGTAGACAAATAGAGGTTCTCAGAGTAACTTCTTCTTTTCTTCTCTCACTATAGTGTGTGTCATGAGTTCTTTATACAAAGTTAAGATGGTCTGCCTGTCTATTTCGGTGGATAATTCTAGGATTGGAGATGTGCAGTTGAAGCTGTCATCTGCTTAGTGCACCTCCATCTGTCAGTGGAATCTAAGGATTTTACACAAAAGTTATATGTTTTGCAGTTTCAGACTTATTCATTTGACTTACACCTATCTCTTTTTTTGATATTTTTAATAAAAATAAGACTGTTGACCTCTGTTCCTATAGGATTAGAGAAACTGAACTGCTATAGAGGAAAACTGTGTGCTATTCCACAAGTTAGCAAAATAAAGTTTTATAAGTTGGTCTAATTTTTCTTCCAGCATCTTTCTAACCAGTCCAAGCAAAAAAAAAAAAAAATATATATAAATATACACACACATACATACACACATACTTGGCAACTAAGGAAAACCAGTTGAGTTGGGCAGAGGGTGGGTGGCAAAGAATTAGAAGCTAATGATGTAGCTTTTTTAGACTATCTTAAATAGAAACAGAGCTTTAGATTAAGGACCTGAATTATCCTATTATGTTTTACTAGAGTATTGATACTATCCAAATCCATCTCAACAAATACATAGTGCTAATAAGTGGGAAAACAATCTTATAAGAGCAAATTCTAAGGTTTAGAGATTACTCTAAAAATTAAATACCAGCTGTCTCTTCTAATGAGCTTTGGGGGGGCTAAAAATGGATTTTGGTGTCAGACATTCATTCTGCTTACCAACTTTGTGATTTTGGATACTCTAACCTCTATGGGCTTCAGTTTGTATGACTGAACTATAGCATGGGGAATTGTGCAGATGGGGGGTGGGTGGACAAAGTGGCAGGCAGGTGGAAAGGGCTAGTAGGTATCAGTCCTCTACTCTCCTAACTCCTTCTCTCCCCCCAAGTCTCTTTCCAGACAAAACATAGAGAACTCTGACCATTATTCCTCACTAGTCATGGTTTCCAGATAGTTCATGTCCCTCTCGACTGATCCAGTTTCCGTGTGGTGCTCTTAAGATGGGGTATTTGGATCTGCACACTTCTCTAGATGTCTGACTAGTTCTGGGTGTGGTCAGACTCTGGCCCTTCTCTGTGCTGATACGGTATTCCTATTAATGCTGTTGAGGTTGGATTGCCAGTTGAGGCAGCTAATGGAGAGTCCCCTTCCAGGTTTCTTTGGAACCAAAACCCTTGGGTGAAGCCAGGCCCCTGCCAAGGAAGGTGTGTGGGGGAGGGAGGCTGACTACATGCCGTGATGTTTCCGGCAGACACCCTGATGCCAATTCCACACTCCTTTCTTCCGAGATAGGAAAGAATGTTTTTAAGAGCAGTGTGACACATTTTCTTTGACCCTGGTACCTAAAGGAAGAAAAGATAATATTTGAAGTAAGTCATACATATTGAAAGAGTTGAAATTTAGAGAAGCTGCTTATTATAAAAAGGAAAAACTTCTTTGCCTTTCTCCCTCTGTGTCTTTCTCACACACATAGCACTTAAATTTTTGAGACCTCTCTGGTTTGAGTTGAGCTGTTCTCTCAGGACTGTGAGGAACCTACGCTTCAGCTACTAGAGCAGCACTCTAACCTTTTAAATCAATAACAATGAGGAGCAGACGGGGCCGCTGAGAGATGCAGAGCCCCAGCTGCACGAGGCCTATCGCCTGGCAGCCACAGACCCAGTATAAATCATATCATGCTTCCATTTAAGCAGTTCTGCCTGCCTGGACACCCTCCCCGTCTCTCATTCTTCCTACCTGTTGAGATCCTGCTTCCATGCTTAGCTCAGGTGCCCACTCTCCAAGAAAATCTTCCTAAATCACCTCAAGTGGGAACTGCATTGAACTTTCCTGTGCCATCTATGGCACATTACTGAGACCTTCACTATGGCCCTGATCACAGCGCTCCTGCGACAGCATGGTTATTGGATATACACTCTTCCTGCCATCTAAAATTGTCAGTTCCTCATTGGGTAAACACGCATCGGGTGCTGCTATGTGCCAGGCACTGGAAATAGGTAAATCTAGGTGCTCACTGTCAGGTATGGAGACTGGCATGTAAATACAAAACTCACTGTGTTGTATGTTATATGTGAAAGGAGGTATCAAGTGCTTTCATATTTCCATGTAGCTTTTGAGGTCTTGCCTTTTGAAGGTAGGGGAGTGTCTTAATCTTTTACTTCCATACCTAACAGAATGCCTGGCAAACAATAGCTACCCAATATGTGTATTTTGAATAAGTTACAAAGGATGTGTGCCCAGTTAACCACACTGCAACACTGGGCCTGGATTGAGTGCTGTAATGGAAGAACAGACACCAGGCTATGGAGGCTATCTGGTAATACTAACTGGAGAGATTCTATATAATGTGTGTAATGCATTTCAATCCCTTCTCTACTATAAAAACCTCCTTAAAAGCATTTAAACTAGGTGTGTGGGAGAGGGGGGTCTCCTTAATGCAGAAGCTAAATTGACAGGTAAGGAACAACCCTAGTGAAGAAGAGAGCTGTGGCTTTACCTTGTACAAACATGAGGATACTTCCAGCCGAACCCAGCGAGCTGTCGTAGCACAGTGCATCTCCACCGTGTTAGTGCAGTAGAGCCTGGCTCAGTTGTTGGGAAGACACAGGTGATGCTGATGAGTAGATGATACAGCTGACAGGGAACAAGGTCTGCAGTGCCTGGGCAGGATAGGGACTCAGAATTTACAGTGGGACTACAGTCCTGGGCAAGGAGACTCACTCGTCCTCCAGTGCAGTGTCTGGGAGCTGGCTTTATTGTCTTTCCTTTTTTCTATTTTTGCACAATCTTGGTTTTGGAACTGTGACTTTTACATGTGAAGAAGGGAACTATCCAGGTGGGTGATCTTCATTTTGGTTCGAGTTTTGCCTTTTGTTACTATTTTCATGTGTTCATACATGTCGTCTCACTTCTTCCTCTGGGATGGTGGGGGTGGGGGCTAGTTATCTCATGTTGTAGCTGAGAAAACTGAGGCCCAGAGAAGTAGAGTCAGAGTCAGATTTGACCCCACTTTTCCGACAGCAGATGCAGTCAGAATATAGCTAAGGCTGTTGTGCATTATCTCTCATTTATATTCCATCTTATAGTTATAGATGCAGGGTCTTTTTGTTGAATGCTATCAGTTTAGATAAGTCTTTGGAGCTCATGTGTGTTATCTTTTATTTTGCTAATTATTGACCTCAATGATTATAAACAACAGAACAGCCCAGCCAGGCTCCTGAGTCCCAGTAAAAGTGTAGCTTCCCAGAATCCATTTCTAAATTCTAATCAGTCCATTTCAAGGCTGGTCATGGTATTCTGACAAATAGTGCTGGTCTAAAATTTGCCTAATATGGTCTTAAAGAGGCCTGTGCACATCCAGGCATATTCTGTTAGTAGCAGAACCAGGAAAACTCCTTGAGAATTAAAGCTTCTCATCAAAATTCCTATTTGAGAATTGTCTAATTTGTCTGTTTCTGGGGGTTTAAATTGCCTTACTGAGTGTTATCAGTTCACATAGAGATGTATTAGTCTCAATATATGAATGTAGGTTTTTAGGGCACTGCTGTATTAATCTTATTTAATCAATTTGGCCATTGAAGCTTTGGCTCTTCAAAGTTAGAGTTGGCTCTTCTGGATGATTTTAGATTAAATTGTAAACAGGGTAAACGATAACTTGCACAGTAGGGTACCAAATGGGGATAAAGACATAAATGACTTTACATAATTATAATTTATTTTGTCTTTCTGATTAAAATGTAATTCTTAACTATTATATAAAATTTAGAAAGTCAGAAAAATACTAAAATAAAAATTACCTAAAATCCCATATCTAGATATATACTTAGTATTAATGTTTTAATATTTTTTATTTTATAGAGAAGAAAATTGATCTTTTTTACACTGTTGAGATCCTAATATATATGTACATGTATATTCTTTTGGGGCAAAAATGATATTTCTCATGTCTGTGGGAATTTTTGTTAAGTAGCTGATCATAGGTCACCTCCTTACCTGGAAGCTGAAGAAGAGCGAGCCCGAAAACTTGAAGACTGTTCTTCTATCCATCTACTTCCATCTCACCAGTGCAGCCTGAACAGGGTTGAAAGCTGAGGGGCACGAGGGGCAGGAGGTAGAAATCAGTAGTCCTGCCTATAAGGTGTAACGAGTGAGTTTTTCAAGTGGGTTCTCTATGCAATATATTCCATAAATCTGAGTCATACCATATTTATTTTTCTTCATTAGATTTCTGAGCTGGAAGCACTGAACTGAATGCTTGAAATGTATAAGGTTATTAAAATGAAAGCACAGGAGACAGAGGATGGAATTGAAGAGGAAACAGAAATAAAACAGAGGCATTAGGAAAGAGAAAATGGCAATTTCAAGACCATGTAAGGGCTAAGTAGCAGAAACGGGCCAGTGGGGTCTGATGCTAGTAAGGAAACACTGCTCAGGGAGGACAGGGTGAAAAGCAACACTAGCCTAAAATCGGGGGACATTGAATTCATTCTCTATCGAAGTCCTCTTTGTACTTCTAGGATGATAGTAGAAATCTGTATGGAATATTTAGCACACATCGTATGAAGCTACTTTTTCAGGTAATTTAGAACCAAATCTAGGTATGTGTAACAGGAGTTAAAGTGAACTCCCCCAAAATCCATGGCTAGGGACAGGACTGGGCTGGATGCAGAAAATGTGCTAAATCAGTTGATACCGGAAATACCCATGGCAGCTGGTCAGGGAGGTAAAAAATGGTGGAGCTGGGATTTGAACCCAAGTGTGCCTATCGCTAAGGCCCATGCTCTTGTCAACATGGCAGGCCTTGGCTCTGTTGCTCCCCTGTGTGTTTTAAATAGGTGCTAGGTATGTCCTTGCAACAATGCATGCAGTTCTTAAATTGGGTTTTTGACTTTTATAGCAAAATCCTTCTGAAAAATTCAACTGCATCCATTTGTCCTTTAGAGAACTCGCATATTATTAATTGGTAAATGAGAAGAAACACTAGCATTTTAAAAGAAATCAATAGAAATCGATTCAAAGTGTCTTAATCTAATAAAATTCTACTATCTACTGTTTTTAAAGGATCAAAACACAACCACAATGGCAGCTGAAAAACCTTGAACCAGTTTCGGGAAGAATTTCTCTTGAATTCCCTCTATAGGGGAAGTAGAGCCAGTCACTTCAGAGTACTGAGCACTGCCCTGAAGTAGCTCTGTGTTACTAACAGCCAGCATAGTTGCCTCTAACAGCATTTGAGAAGACAAATGTTTCCCGTGCTAGGCTGCAAATGGATTAAAGCAGTGTTGATCCTCATCTGTCAGAACAATTAACATGAGTAAAACACTTGCCCTACTTAAAGCAGATGGAGGGAGGGGAGTGGAGGAGGGCGTTCTATGGTACTGTTCATAAGATTAATGGTGCTGTATGGGCAGTAGAGAGCACTGGATTTATTTTCTGAACATTACATGGATTTACAGGGATGTCAGTTATTGCTGAAAGCACAGACTGTGTTCTTTAAGGGTCTCTGTAGGGTATTGAATGAGGCATGGAAGAAGTTGCTTTGGGGGATGGTACATGAGATGTACAGCATTTTACCAGTAAAATATGATTTGTTGACCATTTTTCCTCCTCTTATGTTTAAGCTCTGCTGAATTCAAGGCTTAACAGTAACCTGGCTTCTTAGAGGATGTATAAATATTGTTATAAGACTTTTTGATAAAATAAATGGAATAGATAGAAACAGGACTATGATCACTTGAGACCACGGCTCTGTGTTTGCAGGAAGACTTCAGATCCCCTTTGCCTTCCATTAGAAGGCAGGAGAGTAGGGTAGGAGGAAAAGCAAACAGAACATGTTAATTAAGAATGAGATATCTAGGAGGATTTTATTATTCTTTGACAGCGGAAGTGGAATGGGAAAATTGTTGAGGTTAGCACAACAATGATAGAAGACAGTAGCGTGAGAAGTAATATTTACATGAGTGCTGAATCAAATTTTAATTATAGGAAGCCTCCTGAGTGAGGAATCTGGCTGTTGGCAGAAGTTTAGCTGTCACTGCAAGGGCCAGACTTGGGGGTGAGGAGGGCGTGTTGGGAGTAACCACTTGTCGTGGGCAGAGTGGGTTGACGTTCTGTTATTCCTTCAGATGATGCTCCCCAACATGTCCTTCATAAATCTGCTCAGGTAACCCTCTCCCCTTGTTTGCTCTCCCTCTTCTTGTTTCTAGTTCCCCAACTATTAGAAAAAGGTCAGAATCCTCTGCTGCCCCTCATGGCTTTTATCTTTTATGTCTAAATTTGACATAAAAAAGCCCCTCTTGGAGGTATTGAGGTGGTCCACTCACTGCTGTCATGTCCTGTTTCTGAACAGGGACAGCTGAAGGGTAGAGTCTTAGTTAACTGTCCGAGAACCAAGAGTGACTCCAGAATTGTTTTTCCCGTGTCTCCAGGAGTGTATCCCACGCGCACCTTGCCTGCCCACCCTCCCTCTGAGCAGCCTCTCTTCCTTCTCAGGTCTTCTCCATCGCCACTCGAAGCCTCCTCTCTCGCTCTTTCCTCTTTGTCTACCAGACCTGTGTTCTTATGCCTGAGCCCTATTTTTTTGGTCCATTCTCACACTAGCCACTGTTTTGAGTATTGTTCATGTGGACAGTGTCCCAAGCGTGTATTCTTTCCAGCTCTTTCACATAGTGAAATAATCTAAGATAAGGAGAAAAAAATTATTTTCTAATTTGAAAAAAAGGAAACCATCGTATGTTTGTTACAGCATTATTTTAAATTAGTAAAGATTAGAAACAACCTACATATGATTGATTAAAGTATAATGTATTAACTTGATAGCATTTACTCAGACATTAAAACTACAAATGTGAAGACTGTATACCCACTTGGGAAAACCTATACAAAATTACACTAAATTGGCAATATATATATGCGATGATCACAGCTTTTTAAAGAAAAACACAAACATGGATTTAAAAAATGGCAAGGACCCTGGAGAAACCTAATAGCTGTTACAATTGTGATTTTTTTTGTCTGGGGTGGGAGGAGTGTAATTTCTTTACATAAAGTGGTTTTAATGGCAGAATATACTTTATGGTAACACTGTTTGTAATCATAAGCAGAATTATATCGTTGCTTTCAATGCTCCTTTTTGCTTTCTGATTGTGTAGCTGAGGACTTTGCATGACTGACAAGCCCTGGGTTTTCCATCCTTGTGCACCTCAGAGATTTGGGGGGGTGGTTTCCTAACTACTGCTGAAAGTCCACGTTGCGTAATTGTGCAAATCCCACGGTGACCTCCAAGGCCTGGCTTAGCTTTTTCCGTAGTTCCAGTTGCAGAGGAGCTGATCGATGTTAATCTTTAACATATTTATTCGGTACTTGCTTTTTGCCAGGCACAGTGCTGGGTGTTGGACATCAGTCAGACACAATCCCAGTCCTTGAGGAGTTTACAGACTTGTTGGAGGTAGACCCAAGAGACAAGGCCACCAAGATGGTGTGATAGATGCTTGATGGGAGTGAAGAGGGCATGTGAGAGTGGGTGAACCTGTGGCCTTGGGGGCCACATGTGGCCTTCTGGATCCTTGAGTGCGGCCTTTTGACTGAATCCAAATTTTACAGAACAAATCTTTTTAATAAAGGGATTTGTTCTGTGAAGTTTGGATTTGGTTGAGGGGCCACACTTAGGGATCTGGAAGGCCACATGTGGCCTTGAGGCAGCAGGTTCCCCACCCCTGTGCTGCAGGGGTGGGAGAGGGGTGTGTGCTTTTAGGCCACATTGAGGACTTTGGACTCAACCTCAGGGTGAAGGCAGCCACTGAAGAGTTGTTGTTTGTTTATATTTCTCTTTTAGCAAGAGAGGTGATATCATCAGAATTGCACTTCAGAGTGTTGACTCTGGCTTTGGAAATCAGTTTAGCGAGAAGGCTGAAGGCAGCAAACCAGTTAAAACACTGTTGCCGCAATCCAGGAGAGCAGTGGTCCCTGAGCGAGGATGGTGATGGTGGGCCTGGGGAGGAGTGGACAGTTTCCAGGAACATTCATGAGATAAGATAAACAAATTGATAAGAGTGAGGGATGTAGAGGAAGAATTCAAAAAAGATACCCGAGTCTCTGGCTTAGGCAAATGGGCCTGTAGAATGTGGCTCTTGGCCCTTATTTGTTCATTTAATTGACCTTGGTGACAGTGCAGCAAGGTGGATGTGTGGGGTGGATTGGCTTGCAAGGGAAAAAGGTGAGTTTGGTTTGGGCTATGTTGAGTGTGCCCCTCTGGGTGCAGATGGCTGGTAGGCAGCTGATCATGCAGGCCTGGGGCACAAGGGAGCTGTTAGCTGTAGCTATTGGACTTTAAGATCAGTGTTTTACTCCTGTGTGTTGAGGAACTTGCTAGAGCTTCAATAGTAAATGTCTTTTTCCCTGAGAATTCTGCTGATAACAGTAGTCTTTCGATTCCCAAGTGCTGGCAATACAGCTGCAAGAAGTAACTTTTCACATTTGAGGGTTTACTAGCTGTCACAGGCAGGGTGCAGTTCCTCTCTGTACATTAGCTGCTAGTGCTGGGCTGTTAACGCAGTCCTTAGGAGCTAGCCTGATCGCAGCATTTTGACTTTATTGCCGTGATCCCCCTTGTTCTCATGTGGTGTTTTAATATACAGCACAAGAAAAAAGGGCATTTAGGAACTGTTTCTCAGTGAGAAATCCAAAGGCAAAGCCACTTACCCATTATAACAAACACCTTGCTGGGAGGTGGAGAAAATAGAATTATCTCTTGAATTTTCTAATGGATACTTAAACTTGCCTTTTATTTAAATGGCAAAATCAGCTCCTTGAAAATTGGCACAGGATGTGGCTATCCAGACTTGAGAGAAAGTGATTTTTCCTGCTGGTTGGAGTAGGAGGTAGGAGATAGGGTGCAGAAAAGAAAGGAATATTTAAGGCAGTGGTTTTCAAACTTTCTTTTTTCCTTTTTCTTTTTCTTTTCTTTTCTTTTTTTAACCTAGACCCGTGCTGATCACAATGCACTAAATATATCTCAAGACCCATTCATGGATCATGACCCACAGGTTGAAAAACATTCACGAAAAGTACTCTAAGGATGGTTGGGGATGATTTTCTCTCTTCCTTAAAGTTGAATATATTTTAGGGTATGTTATAAGGAATATCATGTGGTTGATCTTTAATCCCCTGGGGTGCTCCACAGCATATTTGCAATCTCATGCACCCTCCTAAATATGTTCCTGAGCAAGTCAAAGAAGGCTTTCAAAAGTCAAATACATTGCGGCACCTGTAGCATCATATGTATTTATTTGTCACTACTTCCCCTCCTGTTTGAGTGGCTAATCGAACACTAACTACAGTGATCTAATTTGCATTTTCCCTGTCAAATGTGCAACTCTGTGAATGGCTAAATTAACTTAGTCTTTCTGGAATAAACCCAAATGTTGAGAACTATTTAGGACCTTTCAGAACCATTTGGTCTATTAGCTCTGTCTTGAGATATGCAGAATAAATAAGTCCCTGAAATCAAAGGAAAACTAGTTGTAGTACCTCTTTCCAGTTTTGAGTCATCAGAGCTTGACTGTCTCAAGTATATTCTAAGGGCGTTCATTATTTTGTTTGTTCTGCTTTTGATAATTCTGAGATAATTTTACATTTGCATTGTTAATGTCCATTTTAAAAAATTTGTTACATGTCTATTCTCAAGAATAATAATTTATTAGCTTTTACTTTCAAGGTAGAAAAGCTATGCATGCCCACTCTAACAAGTCAAACAATATAGAAGTATACCATGAAAAAGCCAACTCAGTTTTTCCCCCATAAATTTTCATCTTCCTCTTTAACCAATGTTAACAACTTGGTATTTATTCTTCAATGCCAATCTAAGCTCTTATAAAAATACACAAATATTTATATATTTGGTAAATATTTTTATAAAAATGAGATCATACTATGTACATTATAATCTTAACATTAAAAAAACAGTAACAACAAAAAACCTTACAGTATATTATGGTTTTCTCTCCAGGTCTCCAGTGTCCCGTTCTTTTTTATGGCTGCAAAGTGTGGATATACCAGTTTAGTCATTCACTCCCCTGTAGATGGGCATTAATGTACTTAATTGTTTAGTTTAGTTTTTGTCACTAGCACAGTGCTATGATAAACAACTTTTGTAAATATATCCTAAAACTAGTAAATCTTAGACCAAAAGAGGTGCTCCTTAGGAGTCAATGCAGGTGATCTGCACCAGCAGTCTGGGCACAGTTCACCGTGATTGTGTCCAGGCTGCACCAGCAGGTTGATTTTAATTATAATAATTGAGTTCCTTCAGTAAGGAGCTGGGAAGAAGACAGGTCAGGAACACTGATTCAGCCTGTATTTTTGATCTAGGATATTTCTCTGACTACCCGCCCCAGCTCTGGGCTGTTGCTCTCTAAATGTCCTAAGTCTCTCTTAGCATTGGGTCTAGGACTTTTTAAAGCAGTTTTCTGACCTCTTTACTTCACCGTGGCAATGATATACCTCACTCAACACACGTTTCTGTAGTTCTCAAGCGTGAGTTCCTACTCTGTTGATTTTGGTTCATCTTAATCTACCCCCAGCGTTACCCTCCACTTTCTTTTGCCCTTTTCGTTGCTGTTGCAGGGATTTAGGAAGGTCTCTGTCCTTGGAGTTGGTATGCCATTAGTCAGAGTTGGGTGCAGTGGGCTATAAATTCCTGTGCTTAAATCTTTGCTCAGTTTACACGCACCAAGTGCATTCAGGGTTACGGTACTGTTTTAGCTATTTTGGGTTAAAGATACTAAATAAGATGTTCAAGACAAATGTTCTAGGTCACTTTGACTTCATTCATTCAGTAATTAGTACATTGTACTAGCTGCTAGGAATAGAAAATACTGAAGAGCAAAAGGGACCTAATGTTTGTCCTCAGGGAATTTACGTCTAGGTTTAAGAGAGCCTCTACAAAGAAAAGTATTATTGATGAATGGAAAGTCCATGTTATTAGATGGGATTCAGTCATATACATGATTACACTGATTGGGGGAGAGTGGAAGTTTAGTGTTGTTCTGATCCAAAGCCTTATGGAATTAAAAAAAAAAAAATCTTTGTAGTGACCTTTGCCACAGTTGCTTTTGTTCTTGGGGGCTTCCCATAATAACCTTATGTTTATCTGGAAGAATAAACAAATAACCAAAATACTATTTTTGAAAAATAATGGGAGATTTTACACTATGTAACATTAAACATTATAATTCTGTCATTTAAAGTAATATAAAAAAGAATTTAGCTGTAATTATTCAGCAGTAGTAGGACAAACATTAAAAGAAAAAAGCAAAGTTAGATGTGTAATTTATGTATACCAGGAAATTCCAGGTGAATTAGAGGTTTAAAAAAATGACCACATTAAAGAAAATCACAATGAAGAAAATGTAGGTAACTATCTGATCTGAGTGGAGTGGAGAAAGGACTTTTTAAACAAGAAGCAGAGGGAAAAGGTTTATGGAGACAACATAAAAATGTGAAATATATAAATATCATAAAATGCTGTATAAATTAAAAGATGAACAGCCCCCTGGGAAAGAATATTTTTAATATATATAGTGAAAGGTTAGTATCTGTAATACATATCAAACTCTGAGAAATCAACATCCTGTCAGAATGGGCAAAGAACATGAACAGGCAATTAAAAAATAAATCCACATGTCCCGTAAATTTATGAAAAAAGTTTAACCTCTGATAATTAAGGAAATGAAGACTGAATGTCGTTTTAGAATCAAATTAGCCAAAAAAAAAAATTATTTCAATGATTATCTAGAATAGTTGGGAGTAAAGTGAAATGGATACAGCTGGCAGAAGTAATATTGCAATAGCTCTTGTGAGGGGTAATTTCACAGTCAGAAGCTTTGGCTGGATAAGTCTATTTCCAGGGATTTGTTCCAAGGCTCTTCACTGTAGCATTATACAAGGAAAATTGGGTACACATCTAATAATTGGTTGTTGGCTGAATTATGGTACATCCAGCACATAAGTAATTATGTTAAGATGGGCAGATGTCCATGGGTGGGGTCTTCTTTCTCATTGCCTGGTCTGTTCTGGGTTATGTCAAAGTTTAAAAGAGGTGGGGAATGAGCAAAATCTCACATTTGCCACCCTGACACCTTTTTAGTCAAATGAGGTTACTTAGAAGGAGAAGAGAAGTGTATAGCAAAATAAAGATTTCCCAGCTATAAACCTATAGGAAATAGCAACTTGGGGCTGGCCACATATAGTGCAAAGGGAAAATGAAGCATATTCTGTATACAAATGAATTGCTGAAGAACCTAAATAGCTGTTATAACCTCTAAAACCTTGCCTAGGCTGTTAACCTTAAAGAGGTGAGTTTGATGCCTCAGATGATTATTGTTTTGTGGTCGTTTGGACAGAAACTTTGCAGTCAGCTACAAATCCTGTCTCAAATGTTCAAGTGAGACTTGATCAGTATTAACTCAGGTGCCTGGATTGTTTGAGCCGTATTATGTCCATTTGGTATGAACTGTCCCATGGTGTGTCTCTGGTTCTTCTACTCCAGAGTTGGAGAAAAGTGTCCTGCCTCTTCTCATATAGAGTCCTGCCCCAAAATCGTAATTCTTTTCTTTCCCAAGGCTCCCACAGCGCCTGAAGTAAGTTAGCCAACATTTGGATGGCTTTCCATTTTACTTTTTCTAGGTCAAAACGTTGGACTGTTGGTTGATCAAGAACCATGAGAAATTGGTCATGGGGGCAGGGAAGGGAGAAGATCCTTCCTTATGTGGGGGTTCTTGCAATAGGGTCAATTGCTGATGAGTTCCAGGACTTCCTGGTGTGACAAGCAGACATCCCAGAAGCTCTTTGTGCCAAGAAACCTCACAATTTTGGGGGAATCCCTTTCCCACAGTTGCTTTTGTTCTTGGGGGCTGCCCAGTAACCACCTGTGAAATTATATGGGACACAGAGCTACTAATTAAATTTTCTGCGTTAAAGAGGTTTCCACCTTCTGCCTGTCTGTGCATTTTTGCTAATTGCCAGACTGAAGCTTAATACATTTCTGGGCAGAGATGCAAGCTAATCGATTACCAGAGTGATGAAACAGCTCTGTTTTCTATGCTTCCTCCTTTAGTTTTTAGGTTTGAGAATGGCTCCCTGTGCCATGCTGTGATTATGCTCTGCAAAACTTGTCTTAGGAATTTCCTTGCGGATATGGGCAGTTGTGATTAGAAATTTTGTGCTGAGGGCAGTTATCTGAGTGAACTTATAGGACATGGCCAAATTCCCTTGCAAAACAGGGATGGTTCAGAAAAACATCCAGCATATTTGAAGCCAAAGCTCTGGGGACATACATACCCAGCACTTCATTGGAGTCCTAGTTCAAGATGCAGAAAACCCAGTATGGGAGCCAAACACTACTCTACTTTAGGAGACTCCTATTATCTTAATACTGCTGGTGATCTGGCAATATCTGAATCTGACCCTGAGATTTCAAGTCTTGTTCTTAAGAGATCAGTATTCCTGAGGGCTCCTTTGTGGGAGCAAAACACACATCAGAGTTGCTGGCTTATGCTGTAACTACTGACCCCATTCACAAAGAGGCTACAGTCTATAACATGACTTCTTGTCAAACTTTATAAACAGAGGCAAACATCATAAAGTATGTTAGCAATGAATTGTAAGGACCCAAGTAAGGAGAGTTACATATAAAAGTCAGTAAATACTACCTTGAACTGTATTATGTAACTAACATTTTTATAATGCTCATAACATGCAACACTTATATTGACATTCTCTCTCCCCCCAGTATCCTTAGGAAGTGGGTAAGGTAGATATTAGCTTTCACAGAGCAGATAAGAACCCAGTGGTTGGGTGTGTGCAGCAGAGGCTGGACCCCGAGGTACTTTAGTGACAGGCGCAAAAATAAAAACAGCCAGGCTTCCTACCATTCATGCAGTTAAGGTTTATCAGAAATTTTCTGAAATGTACCTTCTTGCCTGAGAAGTGGGAAAATGGTATATTGCCCAATTGTACAAGAGAAGGACAATTCTGCCATGGAGTAGAAATAAAGTCCACTGAAGAAAAGGAGTAAAAAAATGAAAGGAATAAAGGAGCGAGTTATGTCCTATAGCTCCTTTTGTCCTTGTTTTAAAGAAGTAGGTGCTATAAAGAAGAAAAAATTATTTTAAATTAAGACACTACATTAATTACTTCTTTCCATAAAGACCAGACCTTGTCCATAAAGGCCAATGATCTTGTCCTTAAAAAAACAAAAAACAAAAAACAAAAACCCATTTGTGCATCTTACTAAGAATCCTAAGAATTTTGCATTGGAGTTTAGATATGTGTGGTATATCATCTAACTCTATCATAGTAGTTGTAGCTGAGGTATCACGTACGTGCCATCCCCAGAAGAAAGCACTTTATTTAACCAAAGTGAAGTTGAGCAATGCATAAAAGCTGGAGCAGAATAGAAACGTTATCATTTATGCCGATCTCCCAAACAGTGCACTTTGCTGGCCGGTCTTTAAATTGCCTCTTGCTGCCTGAATAGCTACTATTAAAGCAATGAGGCATTTTGTTTTCTAGACAGCCCTCTGATTGTTCCCTACAAATACTCACATAGTAGTGCCTGGCTGCAGAGCTTTCTATTTTTCTCCCTCGTCTTCCCACAGCAGTTCAAAAGGTGACTGCTCACGGGGAAGAGGGCAAGTCGATGCATTTTAAGAAACCCATCCTTGTGTGCCTCTCCATGGCCAAAACGTGGCCCACATAGAGTTTCTGAACTTGTACATTAACCCTCTTGGCTCTGCACCTGAGCAGCTGACCCAGTCTGAATGAGAGAATTCTTTTTCAAGAACAGCCTCTAACTGTTTCTCAGTCCACAACACAACTCCACCCAATTATCCAAACACACCACCTCCTCGGTGTGCTTAGCTGTGCCACTCCTGCTGGTCAGATGGTGTGGGGATGGCATTACAAGACAGTATGCAAGATGAAGGCTTTGACACATTTGGGTGCAGGAATTGTCCTGCAAAGGAAGTCTTTCAAAGGGATGGGTTTTTTCTTTTTTTAAAACATATGAAAGTCAGTAAATACTACCTTGAATGGTATCATGTAACTAACTATAATGCTAATTGCTTTAATTATCTTTTCCTTATTTTCCTTTCTCCTTCTAGGTTTCTTGACTTCCTTCAGAATTAATGGCTACCTCCACGTATAGGGCATATCCATTCTATTTCCTCCTTCACCCTGCCCTTTGGATTCAATTCCTTCCTCTTTCCCTCCTTTCCGTCTTACCCATCAAACAGCAGGAGCACTGCAAACCAGAGTCTGCTCTTTCTCTCTCCCTGGGGCAGAGGGCTGGGTGTCTGGGGCCCTAGGAGTTGGAGAATTTCTGTAAGGGAGGCATTCATGGTGCCCTGGGGCTGGGAACTGGGGAGGGGGGACCACAGAGGCTGGTCTCAAGAGTTCTGTTTGCTTAGCCATCTTTACATGGAGTGATTGCTTCTCTGGGATGCCTGGTAGAGAGTTGGTAGATGTTACGGGGGCTGAAGCCTGCCTAAGCTATTGCTTGCTGCTGGTCTAGTCTGAATGCAGTGGGGTTCTTTGCTTTACAGACTTTAGGGGGTAGAGTGGAATTAGCCTTGTGGACAAGTCTGTTGCCCGTGCCTGGCTCTCGCCTCCCCACCTCAGATCTGCTGCCTCCTTTCCCCCCACCCCCACCCACTAGGAGGACTTAATTAAATAAATATATATATGGACACAGAGGAAAAGCATGGGTTCCTATGGCCTGTGCCCACCATCCAAACTTGGAGATTTAGAGTTCTGTAAACCACAAGGGTTTTGTGCTTATGGTACATTCTGGAATTTGAACTCACCATAGACAAGATCTGCTTTGTATTATTATCCTTCATAGCATAGATTTATCATTCTGTATGCTCTAATAACATAATTCTATGGGGCATAGCTAATATTTTTTTTTTAACCCAAGTTTTTTTTTGAGACAGTCTGGCTTTGTCACCCTGGGGTAGGGTACAGTGGCATCATCATAGCTCACTGCAACCTCAAACTCCTGGGCTCAAGTGATCCTCCTGCCTCAGCCTCCCGAGTAACTGGGACTACAGGTGCCTGCCAAGACACCTGGCTGATTTTCCTATTTTTAGTAGAGATGGGATCTTGCTCTTGCTCAGGCTGGTAGTTTTTTTTTTTTTTTTTAAGTACATGAATATCTGCATCTTTGTCCATAATTGTAATGGAGGAAAGAAATGCAAGTAAATTTTTTCAAAAGTTTTCAAAGAACAGAATCATATAAAGCACTGGTCTAGATGAATATGAAGGTACTCTTAACATCTGGAATTTATCTGGAAAAGGGCATATTTTTGGCAAAATTTAACACTCCACATGTAAGTTAAGAATTCCTTATGGCTCTCTAGTTGCCATGTTGATGCAAGCATGTACGATGTATATAAGCTCCAAATAGGGTTGTTGTGTGTGGCATGCCGTTGGTTTAATATTATACCAGGTACGTGAAATGACTAAAGAAAATTCAGCATGACTTTGTTGCTTTACAAGGATACACAAAGGCTTGTGTTTCTCTAGGAAATGATTTGATATGTTTGTACTTTCTCTTCATGAACATAAAATTATTGCCCAAAAGAATGTAATATCTGAAATGAGATAGGTTCGACTGTTAATTTTTAAAATCTTGAGACCACAGGCAGTTTTTGAATAATTTCAGTTTCTTTTAAGGTGGTTATTGAAAAGGGAAGGAGGTAGTTGTAGGTTAGGTTTCTCTGCCCCAGAAAAAATTGTTTTAAAAATCTAAAGACTTTAAATCTGTTCAATTTCAAATTTAAGGTGGTGGTTCTCTTTACCTTTTTCACTCTAGCCTGCTATTTTAGGGAGTAGGGGAGCTGTTCCTTTATGTATCAATCACTTTAAATAAATATCCAGTTCTATTTAAGTCATTTTCTGGGTAGCCCTCGGCCCTGCAGGTGTGTAAATTCCATAGCTCTTGGGCCAAAGCACATCAGGGAATGAAGTGCGCAAATTCCATGCTCCCGTAAATGTTGCTCTGTTAGGAGTCTCAATTGCCAGTATTTAACAAAAAAGAAAGAAAGAAAAAGCTAGCTTTGAGGTGCCTGTGCTTCCCTTGGAATAAGCACTGCTTTTCTTTGCCACATGAAAAGAAATGCCCTCCATAATTGCTCTGCGTGTTGACTCACCTTTTTTGCCCCAGCGCATCTGTTGGTGTAAAATGAGAGAATCATCAGACTGGAATGAATTTCAAGAGGCTGCAGACTAAACTCCCAGGCAGGACTGCACCCACATTATCTCAGAGAGATGAGACTCGCCCCTGTCTGGAAAGGTTTTCCGGGAGAGCAGTTCCATAGCCATTGCTGTATCTTCTAAGACATAACAAACTTCACTGTCAGGAAAGTCATTTGGAGCAAGCCTGAATCCCTCATGCTGAAATGTAAACCCCATTATCTCTTGCTGTATACTCTGGTGAGTCCCCTCAGTGTAAGAATTCATCATATGCTTGTCAGCTAGTGCTAATTCGCCTTCCTCCTCCTCTCCTCTGAGTTAAATAATCCCATTTCAGATTTGTGATGTTTTTCTGGGAGCCCAGAACTAAGTTTGATATGTTTACAAATGCTGCCCTGCATTGAGACTGACGGGAAGACTCTCAAAGTCTTCGGATCTTATCATCGTTTATATATCTCAGAACGATGTTTGTATTTATATTATCACCGACGCTGTTCCATGATTAACATTTCAGAATTTTGACCTCTCAGAGTAACTCATTTGGGGCCCTAAGGAGACTCCATCTGACTATCAGGCTGAAGTTTGCTCAGCACTTTCCCCGTATTTAGTCCTGTGCCTGGTGATTGACGATGTAAACTTCTTCAGGCGTAGCAGTGATAGCTTGGGTACACTTTGGTTTTTGTATTATTGAATGGCAGTATTTCTAATCATTGCCAGACTTAGGCTTTCCTTTGCCATTTTTATCTAGGTTGGAAGTGTTCATTCTTAAAAAGCCTGTGGTTCTTTAATAGTTTTTTTGCTTACTGCCTTTCTGCTTTCAGGAAAATAAATAAGGCAGCTTGAGGGAATTTTTCTGTTTGCATTCTGGTGCTATGTATAGAAGGAGGTGGGAGGGGTGGTAGACATGGCAAGAACATCAAGGATTAGATGTCACCCTTTTTGTTGTGGCGTGTTTGAGCTAATGATTAGGCTGGGCTTCTTGAGCTTGGGAAAATATGCAGCCCTCTTCCCCCCCGCCACCGTCCCCCCTGCTTTATAAGCACAAAAGGAATTTAGTTTGCAAACGAACCTATGTGATGGGAAGAAAGCAATGCCATTCCCAAAGACATGTGATGAAAGAAGCCTTACTTCTGGGAGGCTGTGTGCTGTTTGTGATTACCCAAAAGCTCCCCACCTCCCTGAGCAACCAAACTGTGTCTCTCTGTTACCGTCACTGAGTTAGGTCTGGAACCATGCGTGGAGTTGTTGGGTGGTTACAGGCTGGAGGACAGTGCCCCCCACATCCCATTGTAGGCTCCTACCATTTAGAGAAAGTCAGAAACGACCAATAAACATATGTGCCCAAAGGAACGTTTCTTTCATCAGCCCACCAGTGCCATTCTCCTTATCCTTTCTGCTTCTCTTTCAAGGGTGTCACAGAGTCTCCGTAACAGCTGAAGGGTGGAGATGAGCACGTTATCCTTAGCGTTCCCATCTGCAATCTGAGTTCGCCACTGCCCCTGCTGCACTTTATGAATTTCAGAACCAGCCTGTGAAATGAAGGGGGCAGGAAAAAAGGAATAAATAAATTTGTAAGAACGAAAACTGGCAAGGCAATATGTGATAAAATGTTTGTGTTCCTTGTAGGTAGGGGGAAAACCAGGGAGGCTTTGTATGTTAAAATAATGCTGAGCTGTTACAGACCTGTCCGAATTACTATTATGTTGTATCTTCTAGAGGCAAAGTGGGAGGATAGGCCTTATGTGGGAGAGGCAGCTCCTTACTGGAAAGGAGCTGGAATGCCATCAAGCTAGACTCAAACCACAGGGTTTGTTCTGTCTGTGGCTCACTTGCATTATGTTATAGCTTTTCTCTGCAATTCTGACATGTTTGTGATTTGGTAAGGGATTGCAAAACCGTCACTGGCCCTGGCCAGGCTAGCCCTGGGAGATGGGGTGGGGGTCGGGGCACACCACCTTTGGTGGGTACATGGCTTACTTGCAGGTGCTGGGTCCTTTGGGTAAGAACAGCCCTTGTCAAACAAGCATTCAGGCTGCCTTGATCTGCGCAGTAGCTTCTTCCCTCCAGCACCAGACACTGTCAAAGCAAGTACAGGGGATCTCACTGGAACTCCCTTCTGGTACCAGTGGCCTTTCCAGTTAGAGCAGCACTGCTGTAAACCATCTGGTGCTGGGCAACATCCAAGTCTGCAAACTTGACTCTTCAGGCTCTCTCCCTTGGCCCACACCAGATATTTGATCTCAAAATGTGCGACCCATGGTAAATGTGATAGGTCGGCTTAGAGGTTTGTGGTTTCAAGTACTAGAAAACTGTGCCTCAGTTTCCTTCTCTGTGAAACAAGGTCACCATAATGCCTATCTTGTTGGGTTACTGTGAGAATTCCATGAAAACCCTTGTGAAGCAATTGGCTGGCACATAGGAAATGTGCTAGGCAGAATTTATCTGGAGTGCTATGCTCGGTCCCAGGTACCATTTACCAAAAGGAACATTGACATCTTGGGGGATGAAGGATCGTTCTGGAGATTTGATGTTAGAAAGGATGTTATTGATACAGTGAAATCGTTGGAGACTGTGAAGTATAGAAGAGAGTTAGTTTTGTCCTGCTTGTGGAGCTAGACAGTGGAGTTACAAGGAGGTGATTTCAGAGGAGCCGTGTAAGGTAAAATTTGCAAATGATTGTAGCTGTCCAACAGTGAACAGGCTTGCCTGTCTGAGAGTTGCTGAGCTCTTTATCGCATAGACATAGTGACCACCTACAGGCAACACTGGAGGCAAGACTCTGGCTCTGGCTGGACTGTTGCATAAGAGGACAGCTAAGGATCTTTCCAACTCCCAGATTCTGAAAATCCTTGTTTCATCTCCCAGAATACACTGGGAACTTGTTGAGGGCAAAGAATACATATTCTACTTATTGGTGTTCTCCGTAATACTTTGTAAATGGGGCCAAGAAAACACTTGAAAAATTGCACAATACTAATATATGTTCATTATAGAAAAAAATACAATAAGCATAAAGAAAAAGATCTATAATCACACTACACAGAGATAATCTGGGGATGCTGTTAACATTTGGTACATGCCTTTCCATAGTTCTTTCTGGTTATATATTTTGGCCAAAAATAGTACTATATTAAATATATTGTTTCATATAAGCTATTATATTTACACATAGAAAGATGTCTGATATTTGCAGGTGATAGGATCTCTAGGTGGTGAGGGTAAGGATAACATAAGTTCTTTTATCTGTATTTTCTAATGTTCTAAATTTAGCCATTCAACAAATACTGTCTTGAAGTTCTACGTGGCACGGTTTATCCTGTTAGCTCTTTCCCTAGCTTCTTGATATCTTGGAACCCATACTCTCATGGGGGCAGCAAGTCAGCAGAACAACCATTATGATATGATGTCAGGGCGTGGTAAGTGTTAGGAAAAATAAAAGGAGTAAAGGTATAGAAAGCAGGTGGGGGCGAATGGGTGGTCTGTGGGGAGCAAGTAGAAATCAACCTGAAAGAATTCAGGAAACAAGCCATACATATGGGAATAATGATTACCAAGTTTATTTATTTTTTTACATATATATATATAAAATATATATATATTTTATATATATATATATAAAAAATTTCTCTGTTTGGCTGACATAGTGTTCTATGCCTGCCATACAATTTATTCAATGAACCATTTTTGTTTTTTCACTATTATGAACAGATCTTTATGCACACACTTGCTTACAATAAATTCTTTTGTCTTCTCTTATTCCTACTGAGATATATTTTTATGGAAATTCATTTTGGGGTCACTATGTCACTATACATGTCCCACTTGGATTTTGATCATCTCTTACCCAAATGATACTGGGGTGGGGGACTTGCAGACTGGGCCTGAGGCTACTCCAGTTTCCAGGCTGTTTAGGATTAATGTGTTTGCTGCTTACCTGCTGGCCCAGCCAAGGTGCAGGGAGCAGCTGATTCAATTACACACGTTGAAAGGCAAAGTATAGATTACTATGATTAATGTGATCTAGGCCCCAGTGTGAAGAGTCGTTCTGATTGCTTAATCAGGGCTTGTATAAACAAGGAGATAGGGTAGTAATCCACTACTGCTTTCAAAGCCCAATTTTATTTTGACACTTTTTAGCAGGCAGAAAGGGTGACAAGATGATCGTGATAATAAAGGTGGTAATTTAGGTCATTGTGGCTAACACTCTGACAGCTGACATTGTGGTTAAGCGATTTACCTGCAGTATTTTATTTAATCCTTACAACTCTGAATGGGTGGTTATTCTTCCCATTTTATGAGTGAGTAGACTGAGATTTGGAAAAGTTAAACAAGTTCCCCAAGGCTGAACCAGGTACTCAAGTCCAGAATGTTTTGTTTGTTTTTGCTTTTTGACAAAGCCTGTATCCTCAACCACTAACCTATCTCTCTAGTGTCTTTCCCATTGTTTTCCTTTTCTGGAAACAGGGTAATCCAGGTTGGGACTAGAGTTGGTGGGGTTAGAGTGGTTTGGAAAGGAGAGAAGATTGAAACCTAAAAGCCTTTTCTTCTTTCTATTTAAACACACTGTTCTCTGAAGCAATCAGCAGGAGCCCATCAGGGAGAGAACACTAAGCAGATTTGAAATACGTCTCCTCAACCCCTTCCTGGTGCTTTGGATTAGATGTACCAGTGAGCAGTAAAATGGCCCATCGGTCAGCAGCCCTGTGGTGAGGCAGGACAAGCCAGGGCCTGCCCGTGCCTTCACTGGAATGGGAGCATGTCATGGCATCAGGCATTTTTAAATTGATTTTCTTTAAATGAAATAAGACATCTTAAAGTACATTAAAACGTTGGAAATGCATTTAAAAATGATTGTATTGAATATCTAATAGTCGACATCTTGGCTGTCTCCTGTGCTTTAACTGAAAGTCTGAAAGCATGTGCCTTGAGTTTTATATAAAGTCCATGTGTGTTAATATATGTACACGTGTGTACATACGTATGCACACACATACACACTCAAATCTAAGCCTTCAGCTGCCTTCCCAAAGAAAAAACATTGTCCTTAATGCAGTAAAAAAGAGGGTCTTTTCAGAGCACTTCAACCATTGCTGTAAAAATACTTTGGCCTTTCCTGATATGTAGAGTTTATTGACTGTTTCTCCATTAAAGGTACTTGGTTTCTCTAGAATGGAGAATTCAATACCTGTTAAATTGGATCAATATAAAAATTTATGAACAATGCAGGCCTTGTCAGAGAACTCTTTTATTCATGTTCATATAATTCTCTGTGGGAGTTTCTGCCTCAGGGATCACATCAGTATTTAGTGTGCGCTGAAATATTCATGTCCTCTGATTAGCTGGATTTAATTGTTACATCTTCATCTCCTTCATGATGTGTCATTAGGATGCAACCCACCTTGAAATTTAAGTGAGTGTATCCAGTTTATTGCAGTATCTTGTTTTGTCTGTGTTTCTTTCTAAAAATGCTTATATAACCCTGTAATTTTGGTTTTCCTTGAAAATAAAATAACACTACAAATTAGAATTTTTCAGTGGAAAATAATAAGTGATTTATTTTTAATAGCTACTATAGTCTTATAATTGTATAGTAAATCTTTAAAATGGCATATAAAATATTGTTTAGATTTTTAATTTTTTAATTAAATCTTTTCTTCCATATACTGTTTAAGTAGCATAATTAATTGTTTTTAAGGGCTTTTTAGCCTATACTACAATATTTTCCTCTTTAACTTTCCCTTTTAGAGTATGGAAATAGCCGGAGATTAATTTTTCTCTGATTCCTTCCTGGTCTGATACCAGCTGAAAAGTCTTTTATTTCATAAAATATTGGAAGTTTTAAAGAATTAATACCCTTGGGCTGATTCCCTATTCCTCCTCTGTGCCTTGGTTTCCTTATTTGTCAGAATATCTCACAGCATTGCGGTGAGTGAGGATTAAATGAGATGTGGCATGTAGCGTGCTTAGCCCAGGTGCCTGGTACCTGTACACATTCAGCAAATAGTAACTACAATATTATTACTTCTATTGTTACTATCCAGTGGCCTAGAATTCTTAGAATACTCCCAGAGTTTGGCATTGGGATTTGACACTGCCTTTCCTCTGCAGAACTCTGCAACTGACGGAATTAGGTAAAGTGTATGAAGCATGTAGTGCAGAACATGCCGAGAGTATGTGTTCAGTGAAACCTAGTTGCATTTGTTTCTTCCCCTTTGATGGAGAGGTCTCTGGATGAGAGAAGTTGGCGCTACCCATTGTCATCACTAAAACAAGCAAAAATTATGTATATGTTGTATCTGGAAAGCAAATGGTTCAGTTAGGAGAACAGAATAGTGCAGTAGTCCTCCCTTATCCACGGTTTTGCTTTCCATGGTTTCAGTTACCCACAGTCAGCCATAGTCTGAAAATATTAAATAGAAAACTCCAGAAATAAACACTTCGTAAGTTTTAAATCGTGTACCATTCCAAGTAGCCTGATGAGCTGATTCGTGCTGTCCTGCTCTGTCCTACCCAGGGAAGGAATCCTCCTCTGTCCAGTGTATCCACACTGTCTGTGCTCCCTACCCGTTAGTCACTTAGTAGCCATCTCTGTTGTCAGCTCGACTGTTGCCATATTGCAGTACTTGTGTTCAAGTAACCCTTATGTTACTTTACAATGGCCCCAAAGCAGAAGCGTAGTGATTTGGCATGTTATAATTGGTCTGTTTTATAATTAGTTACTATTGTTGGTCTCTTACTGTGCCTAATTTATAAATTAAACTTTTTCATAGTTATGTATGTATAGGAAAACACATAGTGTATGCAGGGTTCAGTACTATCCAAGATTTCAAGCATCTACGGGGGTCTTGGAATGTATCCCCCTTGACTAAGAGGAGACTACTGTAGTTCCTGTCATCACTTAGTGGGAAGGAAATAGAGGCACCCTTGGCACTGAATGGTACAACTTACATGAGCACCTCAGATAGCCAGACCAAGGAAAGGAGAAAGAAAACAAGCACAGTTTGTGCTGGATGAGCTTACCTCCCAACAGCGCAGGGAGGACTGGCCCAGCCATCAGCACCAAGAGGTGCCTGGTGGTACCCGCATCTGGGCAGAGACTCTGGGGAGGAACTTGTTCCTCTCTCTGAGCTGTGGCTGCGGAAGCTTTGGGCCCTTTGAAGACAGTGCTGTTCAAAGAGCAGACTAAAATCCCAAAAAGAGGAACAAAATGGTGGATTTATAGTTTGCATCAAGTCCTGCATCCCTTTTCTAACTGTGGGTTATGGGAAAAGTAGTTGTCCCTTAGCAGATTGGGAATCACAGCTTCCCTTTAGGCCACAGAGTCCTGGCATGATGGTGAAGGTCAAATGAGATGACTCACAGGAGAGGGCCATGTATGCTGGATAGTGCAGGCACAGGTTTGCTGTTTTTATTGCCAGTAGCAGCGACTGGAGAAGCCCCTTATCACCGTAAACACACAGTGATGCCCTGGAGGGGCTCTCATCAAAGTCGTTGGACTGCTGGGTTCTAAGGGTGTCTTAGGAAGTGCAAAGCCCTTTGTCACACAGCAGATATGTAACAGGATAGACATCTATCCACTTAGCACAGGAGAAACCACCAGGAGAGGCTGTCACAAGGGCACTGCTCACTTCTTACCTGGGCCCAGAGGGCTGGACACCTTATCTGTCAGAGGCCAAGCGGGCCTGTCCTTCCAGCCAGTTGAACAGCGAAATTTTACTCAAGTAATGTTTCATCCAAAAATAACAACCATTTTGACGGTTAGCTTGCAGCCAAATGTCCAGGTGGTTTAGTTTCATTTGGATACACACTGTAAAATGAATGTGAAGCAGGGCTCAAAACAGCCTAGGGAATTAGGGCCTTTTGTCTCCAGAAATGTGAGGATGTATGGATTTATATCCTTCACATACTAGACCCAAATTTGAATATCAAGTGTCAAGGTGTCATCCAACCCTGCTTAGGCCTCATGTTAAAATTTCACAAGAAGTAAGAGCCTTGGCTGTGAGCTCCTTAAGCTAATAAGCTGTAGGACTTCAGCAGAGTCTGGCAAATCAACTACTGGCCTCCCAGTCCTGTGCTGATACCCACCAGGCAGTAAGCTTGTCTAAGACAGGACTGTTTCACTCATTAGAGTGTCCCTCAGCACCTCCGGTGGGGCTTGGTCTGAGAAGGTTGTTGACTGAGAACCACTGTTGACTGGAGACTTGGCTGGGAGAGAGGAAATGGCATGTTTGCTGAGTAGCTAGCCTGGCTCCAGACGCCGTTCTAGTCCCTTCACAGAGGCAGGCTCATTTGTCTCTACAACAGCCCTGTAACAAAGGGATTAAATGAACTGTCCAAGACAGTCTACCAGTAAGTGGCATAAATGAGATTTGAACCCAGGTCTATCGCAGTCTGGGTAAATTAGCATTAGATCAGCTTTGTTTGCCAGAGAATCTCAACATATAGTGCTTTATGTGACAGAGGTTTATCTCTTGCAGTTCTGTTACAGAAGTCTGTGGTTAGGCAATCCAAAGCTGGTAGGCTCTCTCCACAGAGTTGTTAGGGACTCAGGCGCCTTTCGGCTCCTCAGTGTAGATCTCATCTTTATGGTACGCGATAGCTGCTAGAGCTCCATCCATCACATGAAGTACCAAGCAGTGAGGACGGAGGAAAAGAAAAACGACGTGACCTCTCACAACAAGATTTTCCCATACCTCTCACACAATATTCCTGCTTACATCTCATTGGCCCGAACTTGGTCACGTGGCTACACGCAGCTCCACCTGCACTGAAGGATGGGAACTGGGGTGTTTTAGCTGAGCAGCAATATGACCAGGTAAAAATCAGAATCTTACTTCTGAGGATGAAGAAAAATATGTGTTGAGGAAGACACCAGCACAGACTCCAAACAGCATGTTTTCTTTCTCTTTAGTTCATGAAACATTTTCTTTTAATTGTACTTCATAGTTCATATCTGAATCTCTCACTCAGGTTAGAGGCCATTTCAAAAACCAGGGTATGACTAAAGGGATCCCGCAAATTGGTGTAAATATAACTTCCTATGTATGGATATTTGATAACATTGGTTGCTTTAGTAAATTTACCTTTCCAGGACTTAAACCCACTTTCAGTCTTTCTAAAAATTGCCCAGAAGGAACTCTTATACACTGTAGGTGGGAATGTAAATTAGTACAGCCATTATAGAAATAGTATGGAGGTTTCTCAAAAAACTATAAAAATAGAACTGCCATACAATCCAGCAATCCCACTGCTGGGTATTTATCCCAAGGAAAGGAAATCATTATATCAGAGGGATACCTACACCAACATGCTTATTGCAGCACTATTCACAATAGCCAAGATATGGAATCAACCTAAGTGCCCATCAACAAATGAATGGATGAAGAAAATGTGGTACATATACCAATAGAATACCATTCAGCCATAATAATGAAATCCTGTCATTTGCAGCAAAATGGATGCAACTGAAGGTCATCATGTTGAGTGAAATAAGCCAGGCACAGAAAGACAAATATCAAATGTTCTCACTCATATGTCGTAGCTTAAAAAAAAAAAATTGATCTCATAGAGGTAGAGAGTAGAATGATAGTTACCAGAGGCTGGGAAGGGTGGGCAGGGGGTGAAGAGAGGTTGGTTAATTGGTATAAACATACAGTTAGATAGAAGGACTAATTCCTAGTGTTTGATACCACACTAGGGTGACTATAGTTAACAATAATATATTGTGTATTTCAAAATAGCTAGAAGAGATTTGAAATGTTCACAACACAAAGAAATGATAAATGTTTGAGGTGATGGATGCCTTAAATACCATAATTTGATCATTACACATTGTATGCACGTATCAAAATATCACATGTACCCCACAAATATATATAATTATTATGTATCAATAAAAATTGTAATTACCCAGGAGGATCTCTATTCTTAATTTTTCATGCTTGCCTTGACACAACTACACAGGTTCCTTCATACTACTTGTAGTTTCCCTTGCAAACACTCTAGCTTTTGAATTTGCAGGGATGCCACTAGCTCTGCCAGAGTGAAGGGTGTGAAACTCCAAAAGAAGGGAGGTCACGTCAGCTTTTGATTACTGAATTAGTGATAAAGTGGTACAAAGAGAACTGCTGAACTCAAATTCACAGGGATTGAGTGTCCAGCACTCAGTCATGTGGTGGGAACTCAACTCATCTCCTACTCAGTACTCAGGAGGTCAGGGAGTGTCTGTCAGCCCACTTCTAAACAATGTGGTTTGCGGCTCCTTGGTGACTTCTTCCCCGCCTCCACCTCCCATCTCTGGAGTTGTAGCCTTATGTGGGGTCACAGAGCTGCCATCTAGTCCAGATATTTCTTATTTGAGGGTTCATGGATAGATTCCAGTGTGTGTCACCACCATAATTGGGTGGAAAATGTGCATGTACCAAAAATTCCTACTCTTCACATTCATGAGATTCTTAAGGAATCTGTTCTCATTTTATGGCTAGACACCTTCCATCTGGAGAAGTGAAGGGACCTGCCCCTGCAATGCACATCCTGTGGCTCTTCCTGGCAATCTGGAGAGCCAGTAGGCCAGAAGGTGTCATTAGCTCCAAGCCCAGTGCCCTCGCCCTGGCAGTAGCCCATCCTGGACCTCTCTGCTGGGTCAGTGATGGAAGTAGCTACTCTGTGTCTCTCTCCATCTGGCCCAGTCCATGATGTCAGTGGAGGAGCATACAGTTTCCCCAGTCCCTTCAGGCAGCGCTTTTCCCAGAAGTAGGAGGGGGATATTACGAGGAAGGGAGCAGTCAAGGCTCACAGAGTTGGGCTCCTTGTTCCCACTCCTATATTTCTTAAAGAACACTTTAGCTCTCAATGTATTTTATCCTTCTCGCCAGAGGTGAGGTGGCAAATCTTCTCCCAAGACTTGATGTGAAAGTGTAATGTGTCACAGTGTCTGATGCTGAAGGAAAATCCTCAGGTTGACAGTTCAGAGGCCAAGGGGGCAACCCAGCTGTCGAAGGAGTGAATTTGGGTCCCTTTCCACCACACTCAAAAATGTTGTATGATGGGAACACTGTGGTATTTGTGCTGAGAAATCGTCACGCAAAATCTTGTATCTGAAACCCAAAGTGACCTTTTCCGAGCAGCGCGAGCCCTACATGAAAAGGCAAATACTGCCAGATTGCTTGACATTTTCTTTTTTAAGTTTCAAGCATTCCTGATTTCAAATCGGCTGTTGATCTGTTGGTTTGCAGCTCCAACACAACTAAGTCAAGTCCCACTCACTGCTATTACAGTCTAACAAAAACACCTGCTTTGAAACCTCACTCCCCGCCCTGTACTCCTCCTCCCCTCCTCGCTGCTCCACCCCACCCTCACCTCCACGCCTATCAGCCACATGCTGTGTGTGCAGGGGCAGGTTGCCGAAAGAGCATTTTTCCAAACCTGCGCTGAAAATCTTCAAAGTTGAATCGCGTACCATTGTCCTGTGTCCACCTTTAAAGATCAAACTTATTTGCTCACTTCATACTTTAAATCCTTCTTGACAAAAGCTGCTGAAAGCCCATAAAAGTGGGAGGGGTTTGTTCTACTCTGGTCACTCACCCAAATGTCATACGGAATTCAGTGAGGGGACGGTCTGGGCTCCACCTGGAGTGGGCAGGGAGGGCAGAGGAGGTTTCAGGCGTTGCCCTGGGATCAGTGTGCTAATCTTAGAAACGGTCCCATCAATCGGCCTGAAGGCACGTGTGTGGTAGGTGTGCGTGCAGCCGAAGCTCAGTGTTCAGAACGTGAAAGTCAAACAGATTGAGATCCTGTAAGTGCGCGGGGCCTCTTGTTTATTTGTTGAAGAACATTCTGTTTAACTCTAGTTAACTCAAGAGTGTGGCTGGGGAAAGGTATCTAGGTGGATTCTTGGTTTGTGTTTTCACAGCATCATTTATCAGAGTTCTGGTTCTGCCCCTGAAAGAGGGCTGCTAGCACATAAGAAGCATCTGTCTGGACAGTGCAGTCTGCTGGGGGCAATGAGGAAGGAGGAACTGGCAAGAAAATAAATGGAAACCATCTAAAAAAGGAGCTCTGTGACTTTTTTCTTAATGCTCAGCTCCTGTCTGTTCATCTGTTGTACATGCAGCAGTTTGGGTGACTGAATTGCAAAAAAAATATTGAATTGCCCCCTTCAGCTTTCATGTCTTCCAAAGGTGAAAGTGAATTTGGTTCTGCCTTTTTTTGCCTGTTGACAACCAGGCAGCTGCACTCCAGCTCTCAAGATTTTCCTCACTGAATAACTCAAGGAAAGTCACTGGAAGAAGGAGTTTCACTGGCTGGCCTGATTATACCATCCCAAATTAGGTCCCACGGCCCACACATAACATTGAAGGTGACCATATAACCCAGCTTGCCTGGAACACACCTGATTTATGTCTGTTGTCCCCTGAGATTAATAGCACTTACTTTCATTCTCGAAAGTGTCCCCTTTTGGATGACAGGGTTTTTTAAATTTGGTTGTGCTAGTTACAGGGAAGGAAGGGGAGGAAATGAGTCTCTGCTGCAGCAGTCTAACCTTGTGTCCCTTTCTGTCACCGCAGCTCCATTCGGCAGCCCTGGCATCACTGAAGGGAGATATAGCGGAGCTCAATAAACGCCTGCAGCAAACTGAGCGGGAACGGGACCTTCTGGAAAAGAAATTGGCCAAGGCACACGTAAGGGATCTGGAAATGGTTTTTTGTTCATATGTTAACTTTATTTTAAGATAAAATGTGGATACAGAAATTCCTGCAAAACAAATTACAGCTTAATGAGCACACACTCTGTCTTGGTCTGCTCTGGCTATAATAACAAATAACCGTAGACTGGGTGACTTAAACAACAGCATTTCTGTTCTGAGAATATCACAGTTCTGGGGGCTGGGAAGCCTAAGGTCAAGGTGCGCAGTGATTGGGTTCCTGGTTTGCAAATGACCACCTTCTCACTGTGTCCTCACGTGTTAGAGCATCGTCATCTCTCTTACTCTCTTATAAGGGCACTAATCCCATTCATGAAGGCTCCATCCTCATGACCTAATTATCTCCCAAAGCCCCCACCTCCAAATACCATCACATTGGGGGCTTAGGCTTCAACCTATGAATTTTGGGGGTACATAAACATTCAGTTTATAGCACATTTACGTAACCACTGCCCAAGAAATAGAACTTACCGGTCACCCCAGGAGCTCGTCCGTGTGTCCCATCCCAATCTCCACATTTTCCCCCCCACAAAGGTAACCACTAACATGACTTTTGTAGTAGTTTATCACTCAAGTTTGCATCCCTAGACAGTAGAGTTTTAGTCTTGCCCATTTAAAAAAAAAATGTGTTTCCTTTATCTCTCTCAATCTGTAGATTTTCCCTCCATTCTTTGTTTGCTTTTTAATTTATCTGTTAAACCTAGCCATTTGACCCAGAGTTTCTCACAGTCTGGATATTGCTAATTGCACACTTCTGGTACAGGTCATCGTGTTCCTCTGTTCCCTATATTTCCTGCAAATTAGCAGCTGGATCCAGAGGCTTGGTCAGATTCATGTTCAATCCCTTTGGCAAGACTATAAAAGGGTATTTTTTTTTTTAACCAGGAGGCACAAAATGCCTGGTTGTTTATCCTTCTGTGATGTTACCAGCTGTTGATACTCAATGCCTAGGTTTATTACTTAGTTAGGACTTACTTACAAAATCATATTTTAGTCCTATTGTTTTTCAGTTATTAATTAGAATGCCTTTATAGAGACATTTCCCATAACCTACTATTTGTTGAAACATGGTGTATTTCATAGAGGAAAAGCAGAATAGACACTTGATTCTTTCTATTTATTTAACATTTTTGAAGACAATGAATTGATTCCCTATGATCCTCTGAATGTGCCCACTTGTTTTTTAGAAACATTATTATGAATTTATGTATTTAAACACATTTGAATTTCAATCCATTGTAGTTATTTTTCTTGTTAGAAATTCAAATTGTACTGTCTTTAGCCAGTAAGAACCTCTTCAGGTTAGCTCCTAATTCTTTTTACATGAGCCTAGTAGTTGTTATTCCAGGCTCCTGTAGTACTTTCTTACCGCGAACCTGGAATTAACCATTTCAATCAGCCATAATTTCTCTCAGCAGGAAATGCTATTTCAGTCTTAAGGAAGCTTATTACTTCTAAGTTTCTCATTGATTTTAGGCCTATTTTATAGACAGACCCATTAAATTATTTATTTACTTATGTACATAGTTATGTATGTATGAAATTGAAGATGATAAAATGCCTTAGGAATTTATAGTAATACCCTTGGTTCAAATTCAGACTACAGGGTATTTTTACTTAATTTCTGTATTTTATCTGTATCTCCTTTCTTTCACATAAGAATCCTGATTCTTAAGGTTACAGGGGATCATAGAATTAGAATATTGCATAATTACTCATTTGCTTTGTGCCACATTATATGCAGTCTCAGAATAATAGTATTAATACTACCATAACCAATATAGGTACTGAGAAGACTTTTAAAAATTCTTTTTCCACTATGCTGTCCTCATTCCCCCAATTTTTTTGCAGATGTGCTGTTTCAATAATGCCTGTCCATGTAGCCATTGCATCATATACTCTCTCCCTTTTAGTTATCATTTACTCTTCTACAAGTAACTGTATGTTTAATGTTCACTGTAGCTCTATGTCAATGTCCCTCCATTTTTAATTATTTATGGTTTTGCCTGAAGCCTATTTTCTAGTAGATTCCTCAGAATGGACTCGTGGGAATAATTTCCCCAAAGTTCTTGCATGTTAGTAACAATATGTATGTGCCCTTCATACTTGAAAGGCATCTTGCTGGATATAAAATGCTTGGCTCATTTTTTATTTCCTTGAATATATTGCTTTATTTTCTTCTGGCAGAGAGTGTTGCTGTCAGTCTGATGATAATCTTTCTTTCCCTTATAAGATGCTTGCTTACTTTAGATATTTAAAGGATTTTCGTTCCTTCCTTCCTTCCTTCCTTCCTTCCTTTTGTTTTCTTTTTTCTTTCTTTCTAGTAATTTTACTAGAGTAAGTCTTAATCATTCTAGTTTGATATTCTCAGGTTTGCTGTGTATTCTTTTGATTATATTTTGAAATCTGGTTTTTAATTTTGGGGAAGTTTTTTTAATTACATTGTTTAATATTAGCTTTTCCCTCTTTGTTTTTTCAGGGACTTCTATTATTTGTATGTTAGATCATCTTTGCCTATCAAAGATGTCAGCATCTTAAATCCCTTATATCATTCCCTTTTTTAATTTAATTTTTTTTGTTCTCCATCTTCTGTTTCTCTTAGGATATTGTATGTTGTTGTTGTTCTCTCTTTTGTGCCTTCTAGTTTAGTCTTCATTTCTGAAATGCATTTTCATTTTATTTCTGATTTGTTTTTGTGTTCTATCACCTCACTTCTGAAATTTTCTAATTCCTAATTATGTTCTTTTATGCAAGAAAAAATAAGAACAATGAAATGACTGTGCTGTGCTTTCTGTGTAATATGCCTTTGTAAATGATTTATATTTGAGGCGTTACCAGATTGTGGAACAGCAAATTCATGTGTAAATTTATGCTCTGTGGCTACAGTAAGTTTTACCAGCTCTCTAAATATTATAGTGCTATGATTAAACTAAAATGTAAAATGTAAATGGTGGTTATGTTCATCAAACACTATCAAAAGAACTTCAACATCATTTGAATAATTAATGGTGACACTGGAACTGGTTGAATAAAAGAAAGTTCATTATACATGGTAATGAGTTCAACCTGTAGGTGGAGTTTTAAGAATAGTGATAAGAAGGGAAGAGCCCAATATCAATATGATAGGGAAGACAAAGTACATCTGTATTGATTTTTCTATTGCTGTGTAATAAATTATCATTAACTTACTGGCTGAAAACAACATATCCCTATCCTCCCAAGTTGAACAGGTACACAGACATGTACATGCATTTGCACCCACGTACAACAGCCTGGTAGGGACCAAGCTTGTGGGGAACTGGCTAAGATCATATATAATCCTGATTTGATGCTTTCAGCATATTTGCTATTTATTTAGTACCAATAATTATTTTAAATAACACTACAGAAGGAGATATGTCAAACAAGTTTATGAGCCCCTTTGACATCAGTGAGCAGTAGAAATATGGAGCACTTTCTATTTCTGAGCTCTCTGTCTTTGGAAAGCAAGTCTCCTGAATTTTCTACCTGTCGGCTTTCAGGGTGAGAACATAAACGGTGTTCATTAAATGAAATGGAGAGTGTTTTCTTTTGTCTTTCTCTTGTTTTCTGAGATAACTTAAAGATGCAGTTTGCATGCATTTTCTTTGTTAGTGTCACCTTACTCCATTCCTTTCCTACTTGTTTACGCTCTTTAGTAATCTGCTCTAGCTGCTTGCTCCTTAGTGGCATTTCCATTTGTGCTCGTGCCTCTTTGTTTATCTGGCTTGGGCCCTGCCTCCCCCTTTCCCCTTAGGGGGGGAACCTGGATAAGAATTCAGAGTGAGGATGGAAATACCCCAAGTAGGATTAGTTGTAACCAGTCCAGTGGGACGCTGAGAAAGGAACATCACTGTTAGCATATTTTAAAAGGGAGTGGTACTGACCCCCTTCACAGGGCGGTTGAGAGGGTTAACAAATTAATGACGGCTTTGCATTTTTCAAGAATCCAGTTCATAATGCTCTTAGGTTTGACAGCTGGGACTAATGCGATGGTGAAAGATCAGTGGCCTCTGTGGAGTAAGATAAAACCCAGTGAAGAACATTAACAAAACCATAAAGTGCCTTAGCATGACCACATTGCACAGGGTTTTTCCAACAAGGGCTCACATTCTCAGACCAGTCTGTCTCTAGGCTGACTCATGGCTTTATCCCTGGATTGCACCAACAGCAGGGATAAGCCTAAAGGGTTTTATTCTCAGTGGCTGAAATGATGATGTTGCTCGTTTTTACTAAACATTTTTGCATACAGGCAATTTCACCAATTTATGTGGGTAGACACAAGTATTTATATAGATTTCTAATTTGCTTCATCACCATCATAGGAGAGCTAAGATCTTAAGAAGAAACTTAGGATATCTATTAAGTGCCAGATGAAATTCAGGAAAAACAAAATTTCATCATATCCAATCTCAATCTTTTTTTTTTTTTCTTTTCCTTTGAAACTGAAAGTCTATAGTTGCAGGAGAAATCTAGACTCCTGATGATACTGACCTCCAGAAATTCATGGCAGGCAAGACATTGCAACCACAGGCTTTCTGGCTTTGTTGCCTTGTAGGATCAGTCAGAAATTGAATATAGGCTAGGAGGAGGGAGAACCCTGGAGGCAATTACCTATAATAATAGAAAAAAAGCAGTAGCATGGTGTTTGAGACCATTTTTTATTTTGTTCAGCTGAAATGGTATGGGGTGTTTCTGTACAGTAGAGAGAAGAAAATAATCCCTAACTTATAAATTTTGCTCGAAGAGGCTGCCTTTGACTCAGAGGCTACTAAGTAAGTTGTTACTGAATAATTGACTTTGGCAGCTAACCTGGCTTGGTGGAAGCTGGAGAGACTTGGAATTACCGTTTCACACCCCCTTGTGTGTCCTTTTCTGTTTCCATCCTCCCAGGAGGTTCAGGAGAGAGCTGTTCGGGTTTTCCTAGCACTCATTTAGTGTTGCAAGACTTAATATTTATGTTTTCTAAAGTTTACCAGAGGTATTTCAGAGTATGAGACCAAGGTACCGCTTGAGAGCCTTAGGCAAACGGTAAAGAAGAGAGAAAGCCACAGGTCAGGGAGCTGGGTGAGAAAGAAGTAGAGGGGAGAAGATTGTGGCTACACGAGCCTCATTCTCTGGTGGCAGAAACAGGAGTCAGAGGGTTTTTTAGAGGGTTCTGCTTGTTACCTGGGTTATGATAAATAAATCAGCTGCTTTACAATTAGTCTGTTTTCTCATCTACAAAATGATTGCATCAGTCAGGATGTGCAGTGATAACAAATAATCCCAAATTTTCAGTGGCCTAAAATATCAAAGGTTCATTTCTCATATCTTCCTAGGAGCTCACTGGGGCTAGCAGGGGACTCTGTGCTATATTGTCCCCACCCAGGCTCCTAAGCTGATGGGCCTCTGCCATCTGGTATGTTGCTAGTAGCCATGGCCTGGGGAAGGGAATGTGGCAAATCCTGCAGGAGCTGTTCTAGGCAAAATGGTGTGTTCTCACTCGTATCTCATTTGCCAAAATAAGCCAGATAGCCATGTTCAGCTTCAAGGGGGAGAAGTATAATCCCACTATGTGCCTGGATGGAGGTAAACGAGAGTCTTGGGGAAGGCCCCTGCTGGGTGTTGATCACCCCGCTGGTGGTCCTGATGGAGCCTCACGTACATAAGAAAATACTGGATGGAAATGAATGCTATTTGGGAAAAAAGTTGTTAATGGATTTATGAAAAAAAATGGGTAAGTCTTTTATCATTTTTTTAAAATGTCTATAATGTACTTCAAGTTTTAACTTGAAAGTTGGAAAGTTTATGCAAATGTCAATTAGTAATCGTAGAAGTAATACCCCTTTTGCCTGTCTGGCTGCTATTAGTACATTACCTTTCTGAATGAGGCTTTACTGGTGTACATGCTCACAGGTGACTCTTAGATGGAGGTGCAGAATTGAGTTTGGCCCAGCCTGTGTCCTTATGAAACAGAATACCCGAGATCACACTCCTTCCCTGGTGAAAAAATGCTCTCCCAGGCCATACACACTCTGGGTAGTGAGAGGTATTGGGCAGTGGTGATACTAGAGTGTGGCAGTAGAATTGGGCCTCACTTTAAGCAGCCATCCCTACCTGTGTGGGAGGTCGCCAGGGCAGGAAAGGCAGCAGTGGCGTACAGAATGGCTTGTCTGCCCTGGGCGCCCACCACTCATCTTCCACTTCTCCCGCCCTCGGTGGCCACACCTGGGGTTGACTCTTGCGTGGTCTAACTGGGGCTGTTTCAACAAGGGTGTCCCGTCGGGTTCTTTTGGCTCCTGCAGGAGATGGCTTGATTCCTCCTGCGCTGCTGCCCTTGTGGAAGTTGCTCAGCTTTTCCCTGCATCTCAGTTTAGAAACGCTGAGAGGATTTTCACTGAGCTTTGAGATCGGTACTCCAGCTTATCTTTGGCTGGGTACAATGAGCGTGTACAAATGAGTAAATTGTGTCCAATAAGAGGATGTGGATTTGTACAAATGAACCTTGAGCCATGTCTTCTCAGCCATTCATACGTCAGGGCCTAGTGGTTTGTTTTGATGATTATTTTCCAGTATTCTCTTTTCATGAAGAGAAGACCCCAGGGTACTACTCTGCCATCTCTTCTCCCCACCCCACACTTCTGTCCATGTTTCTTGTCTCCTGAAGAGCAGTCTGGATTCTTTGTCCACCTGGGAGCGGTGACCACAGTTTCCTTCAAAGTATGTGTCGTAATCACTTCCTCCATGGCACCCAGCACAGTCTTGTTTACATAATAACAGAACAAGAAATCAAGAAATGCCTGATATTTATAGAGGGAGTATCAAATTATAGAGGCTGTCTGCCATTTTAAAAAAACATCAAAAAATATAGGAATGTAAACCAAATGAAATCTTTGCTAAGAGAATTTTTTTTCCAGTATGTTCTTGTTGCTTCTCCCAGATCAACCCTTGAGTTCCCAATATAGAATTTGAGTCTTTTTTCCTCCTTTTATCTACAAGTGCTGTTTTGTCCCACTGAATCATCAGGCTTCCTGTTACCTGTTTTTCATACACGTGCCCTGCAGGCAGGCTTCGCAGGGGCAGAGATGGTGCAATACCAGATAGCCAGCTCTGGTTCTGACATGCTGCAACCCAGGCAGCCCACAGGATCTTATCTTTTAGGCAGCTCACGATGGTTAATAGGGATGCGGAAGGGTAGTCTTTTGGTGGTTACCAGTTGATCATGTGCCTTTTTCATACATAAAAACTTGCACATCTTCATCATTAATTGGATTTTGTAGTTTCTTGTCAGCCTAGATGGTGGCAGTGGCCTGTTGACCTGTAAAGACTGCAGAGAAGGAAGAAGGGGTGGGGAATTAAGGAGAAGTAAGGGCTCATTGAGTTGATAAGTAGAAGCATTTCACAGTAATTTGTAGCCCTAGAGAACTGAATATGGGAAACCAAAGAGGGGGAACTAGCAGTGTGGCCATGTAGGTGTCAGTTGTCTGTCATGGCATAAATGAGATCTGGGTCAGGGACTGGGCATTGTCCTATAATCATGTTACATCTGGAACTGGTGGCCTTTGTGAGCGTGTCCACTACATATGCACATGTTCACACACACACCTGAGGATGGGAGTAGGAGCTCATAGCAAGAGCTCGTAGATATTCTGCTGTTGGTATGTTCCAGAGAAATATGAAGCTTTTTCATTTATTGACAGAAATTGACTTTGAAATACTGTCATTTTGTGGACTTCTCTTGTTCCTTTTAAGGTGTGATGGATGAGAAAGGCCTAAACTCATGGAAAGCATATTTACGGCCTGTTACAGTATTGCTGTTCAGGAAAACTTCCATGTAGATGTGGCTTTCACTCAGCCTTGGTCCCTGCCTCTGTTCCCACTTATTTTTCATGTTCTTGACCTGGAGTGGAGCTTATTTGATGTTACAGGTTGTCGCTAAGAACAGCAGTTCATGTCAGCATTTTTCTGAAAGTAACTATCCCACGAAGGTCTATTATACAGCGTTCAACAACCTTGTTGCTTCTGATCTTGTTTCTGGAGCTCTGCGTCACCCCCAGGAAGTTATGTTGATACTGGCCAAGCAGTGGAGGCGTGGCCCCTACCATGATTTGTACCAATGTATTGGTCAGACTTCTTTGTTGAGTACTTCTGTTTCAGTATTGAGCTAGGCTTAGTAGAGTGTTCTGCTTGTCTTTGGAAGCTTTTTGTCCCTGCTATATGATTGGACCTAGCAGATTTAGGGAGGGAGGGAAGATGTTGGAGGTAGTGGGTGAGAAGGCTTACCCTTTCCCTGCCTGCCACCAGGCCTGGAGGTGCAAACTGCAAAGCTGGCAAGTCCATATGGCTCTTGGCATTAGGGAAACCTTGTTGAAAATGAAATGAAAATTCCTGTGCTGACAGGAAATTAATCAAGGCTGAATGTTGTAGACAAGGACACAAGCTACACTACTTGTTCCATCACTGAGGAATGTTTTGTTATTATGTAAATGAGATTAAATGCACAGTGACAGGTGGGGGTTGAGGAGGGCAGAGAGAAATCAAAGAGGTGAACAGGTTCCTTAGAATTTAAACTCTAGCTACAAAAATGTTTTTTATAACATCTGCTGCCTCTTAGTTCATCAAATGCTGAGCAAAGGAAGCTTATCAGCCTCTTTTGTCATTATTTCTGCAAAGGAGTCTTCGTGGCAGCGTGATACATCCTCATCTATTCATTCCCAGACACTTGTAGATTACTCGCGGTGAACCAGGCTATGTGCTGGTGCTAGGCTAAATAGTGAAAACACCTAGTCCCTGCCTTCCAAGAGCTTGTATTTTGGGAGGAAAGGATAATGGAAAGCATTAAATTTGTAGATAATCCAGCCGCGTAAGACATGGTGTCATACCATTTAGGATTATTTGGTTGAAAAGTAGCTGAAACAAACTCTGGCAAACTTCAGCAAAAACGGAGTGAATTGGTAAAAGGGAAACTGAACAGCCATCAAGGAACTCTGCAAAGGAAGCTCTGGGGATATAGGTAGCAGAAACTAGGGGACAGTCTCTTCAGGGCTGTTGATGAATCGACTCCATGCAACCTTAGGTCTGTTCACTCAAGATTCAGTTTCCCAAAAGAAGGTATTGGGTGGCTCTAGCTTGGGCCACTTACCTATTTCTTGGCTAGGGGAAAGCAAGGTACTTGGTTAGTCCCCCAAAGACTGTGTGCAACGGCGGAAGGACAGTTTCCCAAAGAGAGAAGGAATGCTAGAAAGGCAAAGACTCAGATGTCCACCAGGGGCATTGTAAAATTTAGCTGTTGATGCGTCTCCTGGGATTGCCAACCAACAAGCAGGTGTATGTTTTATTTGGGGCATACTCAATGCTGAGGTTGTAATGGTTTGCAGCCATAAACCTTAGAATCCCCCACCTTCAGGTGCATCGACTCATCGGCATTTCTGTCCTGTTCTCTTGTTCCCAGTGTGAGCAGTCCCACCTCATGAGAGAGCATGAGGATGTCCAGGAGCGAACTACGCTTCGGTATGAGGAGCGTATCACAGAGCTGCACAGCATCATTGCTGAGCTCAACAAGAAGATAGACCGCCTGCAGGGCACCACCATCAGGTACACAGGCTTCACTCTCTGCTTTCTCTCTGCCCCTCTGTGCTGTAACCTTGGTCTTGGAGATGAAGTAGCCCCTATAAATCATAACAATGTTTTCTTTGTAACTAAGACTCTTGCCCTTTATAAAGTATTTCATCTTTGCTTGGTTAACCATGTGCTTTCACCTGCATTATTCTGTTCGTCATTTTGATCCTTACACTAGCCCTGGAAGGTAAATAGGGTGGGGGGTGTGATCCTCAGTTTACTGATAACAGTATAGAATCAGAAGTTGAATGAAATGCTTTATTAACAAGTTCCAAATGGAGTCCCCTCTGTCCTAGAGCCCGGCGTCCCTATCACCCCACCCCTTTTATTCACCAGGTTTGCTCTAGATGTCCAAACTGTATGCTTCCCTTCGAGATTTTGGGAGACTTATGAATGTGGCTTATAACTAAGCATTATATAGGCTTCTAGATAATCTAATTACATTTTGAGCTTACCTCAAGTTGCTTTACCGACACTGACTTATCCTCTTACCAGACACGTAATGCAGGGGGCAAGATTTGATCCCTCGTTTTACTGGTGAAAAAGCTGGGGCTTAAAAATAGTAAGTGACTGCCTTGCGGTTACAATTAACAGAGGGTAGAGTTGGAGTCCGAGCCCAGAATATCTCTGCCTTTACTTAATTTTCTTTCCATGAAAGTGACTGGTAGGGATTCTGCCACCTTTGCTTATTAATCAAATAATAAGCCCCAAGTCTCCTGCATGCAATGCTTAGTAGGTTGTGTCTGCCCTGTTGTTCAGAGCAGGCATTTGCTTTAAGTGACTTACTGAGCCAAGGATGAGAACTCTTTTATCTTCCTGGCTGTGCTCAGGGGACAGCGTGAGGAAACAAGTGGTTAGCGCCTACCTTTTTGGAGAAAGAGTGCTTTGTTCACTGAGTGTTTATACAAGCCACAAATAAAACAGTTTTAGAGGCAGCTACTTTAAACTCTCCTTCTAGAAGTCAGAGGAAACCTTGAATGCATTTTGTTCCAACTCTGAAAGTCACAGTCATGACAGGGCTTCTTGATGAGGGTAGTAATGGGAATTTGTTTTCTGGGCAAAATCGTGGAAAAATCTGTACTGAGCTGGAGCCACACAATAAACTTCATTACCTAATTTAGAACCCCAAGGCTTTTAAATTGTATCCTGGTCTTCAGAATGATTGCAGGTTAGAAATACATGAGTAGAGAAGAATTTTCAGCCCAAAGAAATAATTATAGCAGATTTAAAGAAGCCTGACAGGACGTTGGCAAATTTGTAATTTCCATTAAAACATGTTGCACTTTTAAACACTTGAAAAAATGAAAGCAAATGGGCTCAGTGAGTTGTGAAAAAAATGCACCACACATCACCTGGAAAACTCAATTTCAAGATGTTTAAATTGAATGTAATGGCCAAACTGCTTCACTTTAAAATACAGTGAGATTCTTGACCATAAACATTTATTGGTGCCTTTTATTTAAAGGAAGATTGCATCTGTGAAGATGTCACATTAAATTCTTCCAGTTTTCATTATGTAGATGAGCTGGCCCCTCCTTGAGAGGGGACTCCCTGCAAGGCTGGAAGACATGTAGGCATGTGGACCAGTGAGACAAAACTCTTCTTGTCCTCTGAGCTCCAGAAGCTAAAGTATCTCCCTAGCCCTCAGCACTCCAGGAAATTGATTTGGCCTTTGTATTAGGGTTCTCCAGAGAGACAGAACCAATAGTATTGGATTTATTAGGGGAATTGACTCATGTGATTGTGGAGGCTGAGAAATCCCATGACAGGCTGTCTGCAAGCTGGAGACCCTGGGATGCCATAGCGTGGCTCAGTCCAGGTACAAGAGCCTTCCTCAGAACCAGGGAAACGATGGTGTAACTCTCAGTTCAAGGCCAAAGGCCTGAGAACCTGCGAATATGCAGGTGCCAGTCCTGGAATCCAAAGGCTAGAGAGCCTGGAGTTCTGATATACAAGAGCAAGAGAAGAGCGTCCTACCTCTGAGAGAGAGAGAGAGAGAGAGAGAGAGAGAGAGAGAGCGCGCACGCAAATTTGTGTCTGCTCTACCTTTTTTGTTCCATCCAAACCCCCAGCCGACTGGATGGTGATGGCCCACATTGAGAGTAGATCTTCCCCACTCAGTCCACCAACACACTTCAGTCTCCTCTGCAAACACCCAAACTCATCCAGAAACAATGCTCTGCTGATTCTCTAGGTATTTCTTAACTCAGTAAAGTTGACACCTAAAATTAACCATCACCGTCTCAGCTCCTAACAAGCTGTGATAGGCCCAATGCAATAGGAACCAGGCACCTTGGATGAACACTAACTGCCCTAGCATACCCAGGGTCTAGATTGTCATACTGGTCAGGTACAATGGTTGTACCATGTAGATTTTCTTGTCACTTCAGTCTGGCCTGAGTTAAGAATTTATTGGAGAAGCTGAAAAATCATTAATAAGGGAATGGTTTATGTAACCTGTGGTATTCCCACATTTAAGCAATACTGAATTGCTTAAGGAAAAGAAAACGACAATCTCACAGTTTAAAATTTTTATCTCAGGTCACAATCAAAGAACCTTTTATGACTATGCTAGACTCTGCCACCTCTTGTAACCACAAGCTAATGTAGCCAAGAATCAGGCACTGCAGGTTGCTGAATTCCAGTGTAAGTTGAATTCATGGCTACGTCAGATCGCTTAAGTGAAGATTAAGCATTGGTAGGAAAAGATGAAATGGTGAGAATTTGAATGATGACATTTGGGTAGATTCAAAAGAACTCAAATACCTAGAGCCTACAAATCCACTGAGTTTCCCTTCCTGCAGAAGCAGCCTTCCCTCCCCATGTGATAAAGCTAGTTCTACCTTGGTTGGAGAATATGTAATGATCTTATCCCAGATAGGAGGTGGCAGATATATTCATGTCCCATTTCTACTTCATTTGTCTTTATCTTTCGGCCTAAAAGTAGTCAAATTTCATCATGCCCCAAGGGGATAAATAGAAAATCCAACCTGGAAAGACGCAGCTAAAACACCAGAAGATTTGTAAGATTCTGATAGTTTATATTTCCAGAAACTTGGGAAATATGTGTGGGATTAGGACCTAAGGGTTCTAGACCAGGGAGGGAGAGATGCAGGGTTGGATTGATGATGAATTTATTGATATGACCCTTCCTACCAAAGATTCTGGATTCAGTGTGTTAGCTCCAGCAGTTAGATTAACTGAAAAGTAGGCTCAACAGAGGACTCTACGTTAAATGATGTTGAAATGCCAGAACTTCCCTAGTAGAAGGAGTTCAGAAGCCTGAGGAGTTGGGAATGTTGGGTGGGAGATGATGTCATTAAAATGGGGTCTTTTGTGCCACTAAACTACTGGAGTCCATGTGGGCTTGGTTACTGTGTTGATCAATAGGGCCACAGTAGTAATCAAAAAGGTTTGACCTGTAGGGATCTTTGGTAGTGGTTGATCATGGAGTTTCTAGAACTGGTATAATAGAAAAGCCTACTAAAGTTTTATTTGATCTTTTTAAAAAACAAAGAACAAACAAACAAAACAAAACTCTGGACTGGTGAACAGAGACTTGAATTGCCATCACAATGGAGCATCATGGCCTCTTATCCAATTCTTTTGCCTGACTCAGTTCATAGACCCAGAGCCTCTTGGATGAGAGGGAAGATGTGTACAGCCCTGCCACAAGTAGGTACAGTACATCTTCCTTCTACCCCTTCCAAAGAGAACTGCAGCCACTTATAAGGGAGACTGTGCAGTGGAGAAAAGAGAGAAACCATGTTCTGGGGTGATTACTGGACACTGGCTCTGAGCTGATGGTAGTCCCTGGAGATCCAAAATGTGTAGTCTACAAGTCAGAGGGGGAATTCTGAAAGTGTATCAGTCAACTTGGGCTGCCATAACAAAATACCATAAACTGGGTGGCTTAATCAATAGAACTTTATCTCTCACAGTCCTGAAGGCTGAGAAGTCCAAGATCAAGACACTAGCTAATTCAGTTCTGCATTGAGACCTCTCTTCCTGGCTTGCAGATGGCTGCCTTCTCACTGTGTCCTCACACCCTCACATAGAGGGAAGAGAGAAAGAGGAAGCAAGCTCTCTGAGGTATCCTCTTATGAGGGCACTAATCCCATGACCTCACCTAAACCTAATTGTCTCCCAAAGGCCCTATCTCTAAATACCATCACATTGGGGATTAGGGCTTCAACATTAGAATTTTGGTGGGACACAACTTAGTCCATAGCAGAAAGTCAGATGACAAGTGGCATTATGGCAGGTAATATTTGCAAACTATTCACCTGACAAGGGATTAATAAAGAATATATAAGGAACTCAACTTGATAGCAAAATTTTTTAAAAATCCAGTTTAAAAAATGGGCAAAAGATCTGAATAGACCTTTCTCAAAAGAAGACATACAAATGGCCAACACGTATATGAAAAATGCTCGACATCACTAATCATCAGAGAAATGAAAATCAAAACCACAATACGATAGCCTCTCACCCCAGTTAAAATGGCTTTTATCAAAAAGACAAGGAATAATGGATGCTGGTAAAGATGTAGAGAAATGAGAACCCTCATAAACTGTTGGTGGGAATATAAATTAGTACAGTCATTATGAAAAACAGTATGGAGCTGCAGCAGTTCCACAACTGGGTATATATTCCAAAAGAAAGGAAATCAATATATCAAAGAGATATCTGCACACCCATGTTTATTGCAGCACTATTCCCAATAGCTAAAATTCGGAATCAACCTAAGTGCTTATCAAAAGATGAATGGATAAAGAAAATGTAGTACATATACACATTGGAATATTATGTAGCCATAAAAAACAATGAAATCTTGTAATTTGCAGCAACATGGATGGAACAAGAGGTCATTATGTTAAGTGAAATAAGCCAGGAAGCATAGAAGGACAAACATTGCATGTTCTCACTTATATGTGGGAGCTAAGAAAGTGGATTTCATAGAGAGAGTAGTTTGGTGGTTATCAGAGGCTGAGAAGAGTAGAGGCTGGGGAGGATGAAGAGAGGTGGATTAATGGGCACTAAAATAAAGGTAGATATAAAAAATAACACAGAGTGTTTTATAAATCAGTAGTGTGGCTATGGTAAACAATAATCCATTATATATTTCAAAATAGCTAGTAAAGAATAATTTGAATGTTCCCAGCATAAAGGTAAACGTTTAAGGTGATGGATATCTCAATTACCCTGATGTGATTATTATAGCTTATATGAATGTATCAAAATGTCACATATACCCTGAAAATACAGATATTTATTATGTATCAACAAAAAAATTATTGCTTCTTACTTTTGCAACTTTGAGCTCTGCTAGTTTAGAAGTCTTAGTTCCCAACACCAGGGAGTTCCCTACCAGAGAATACAGAAATGATTCCACTGACTGCCACTTGGCCATTTGGGGTACCGCAGACCACTGAACCAACAAGCACAGAAGAGGGTTCCTATACTGGCTGGGGTGACTGCCAAGGGCAGTGAGTACTATATCTGAAAGACATGGGATTCTCTAGGATGACTTATAGTAGCTGCCCATTTGTAAAAGTTAGTAGATTAGAGCAACCCAATGCCGGTCAGACCACTAAGGCCTAGGCCTAGGCCCTTCAGGAATAAAGATTTTAGATTACTTTACTAGATAAAGAACTAATTCTAACCAGGTGAGGTTCCGGCCAAACACAAAGGAAATATGTGTTTTCAAGCACAGTGGCTCCCGCTTATAATCCCAGCACTTTGGAAGGCCAAGGCAGGAGAATTCCATGAGGCCAGAAGTTCAAGAAATATGGATTTCCTAGTAGAAAGAGGTTATAAATATTAACTGTAGCCTCAAGATCAATTGCAGAAAAGATGGCTGTTCTTCACACTTTCTTGCTTGTTTATGTATATATGCATTTCCCTTTTTCCTCTACTTTTCCCCTATTATTTTATATAAGGTGAGTTGATATTGGTGAAACTTATAATTTAGCTAGGTTACGTGATATCTAGGTTCGTTTGCCATTGAACTAGAAGAGAAGTGAAGATCACCTCACAATAAATATAATAAATGATGGTACTTTGGGTTTCCTGTTTTGAGAAGGTGAGCCCATTTACATTGAATTAAGGGATGGTTACAGAAGATTGGTGTCATTGCTATTGCAATTTGGAAATTTAAGTATCTCTAAGAGGATGTGTATGGTCAGTCACTGAGTAGCCAGAAAGGGTAGATTATGATGATGTATACTGTCTGGCACTTGGTACCATTCTCCCCAGACTTCCAGGGGCCCTGGGGACTCCTTCCCAGACTCTTAGCAGCTGGTTCTGGATACAGTTTTGGCTCTGCCAATGAGATGCACTCACACCGTTTGGAAGGCAGAAGGCAGGTGGGAGCCATGCTCCCTTGTGCCATGGTGGTGGCAGTTGACACACAGGCTTTGGTGGGCATGAAGTCTTTCTTCCTCAACTGGCCAGACCTGGAGCTGAGAGCAGGTGTGAAGACAGCAGCAGTTTGCTGATCTCTGAGGGGACCAAAGCTGAGATGGCAAATCTGACAGGGCCTGGTGGCCTCCACCCACCCTTCTCTTCTCCAGCTCTTCCAATGGTTTTGCAAGCACAGAACCACCTAAATTAAATCCTTTCTATTAATACTTGAAGCATCCAGTGCAGTTTGTTTTCCTAACTGAACCCTGCCTAATTCATCTTAAATCTCACCTCATAGGAATGAACACTGAACAATTTACGTATGTGGCCTTCTAAGAAATTTTATTCATGAATATTTTAAACAGATTAGATCATACGACACACACAGTTTTGTAATATGTGCTTTTTCACTTAACTGTTTGTTACGGGTGGCTTTTTGAAATCTTCATGTGACTTGGGAAGCTTATATAATGGGATGGGGAAATGAAAAATACATCAGTAGCTCACTTTGGATCTGAAAAGAATATAAAAAAGATGCCTAAGCAAATTAAATGTGAGATCTTTCCTTTCCCAAGGAAGTTATTTTCTTTCCCCATAAGCTACTCCCGTAATATCCACCTTGAACTACCAAGTCTCATGAGCAGCCTGTGTTCTCTGCTTCATTCCCCTTGCTCATTAGCCCACTGATGTCGGGCTTCTGACCCCAACAACTTACCAAAAGTTTTTTACTATGTAGTGAATTGTGCTCCCCCTGCCAAATTCGTATATTAAAGCTCTAACCCCCATTGTGATGGTATTTGTAGATGAGGCCTTTGGAAAGTAATTATGGTTAGATACAGTCCAAAGGGTGGGGCCCTATCCTTTTCGTCCCTTTGTGTTGCTCTGAAAGAGTTCTTGAGGCTGGGTAATTTATTAACATAAAGAAAAGAGATTTATTTGGCTCACGGTTCTGCAGGCTGTTCAAAAAGCGTGGTGCCAGCAGCTGGTGGGGGCCTCAGCTGCTTCCACTCATGGCAGAAGGTCAAGGGGAACCTGTGTGCAGAGATCACGTGGCAAGAGATGGAGCAAGAAGGAGAAGGGAGCTGCCAAGCTCTTTTTATTAAATAACAACCCACTCTCACGGGAACTAATAGAGTGAGAACTCATTACCGTGAGGATGCCACCAAGCCATTCATGAGGGATCCACCCCTGTGACCCATATACTTCCCATAAGGCCCCACCTCCAACACTAGGGACTGAATTTTAACGTGAGATTTGGAGAAGACAAACATCTAAATTATAGCAGGCCCTCATGATGATTTATAAGAACAGACACGAGAGAGCTTACGCATTCTCTCCCCACCCCTTCCGCCGTCCCCTGCCCCCTTGGAAGCACTTCACAAACGCTTCCAAGTGAATGGAATACTGTGCATTTAGAATCCTGTGAGGGGATCCTTTATACTCCAAAGAGAAATACCTGAGAATGTTGTAATTCCATTGTTATGAAACTGCCACTACGGATTATCAACATTTATCAGTTTACCAAAGCATCTGTTCTTCTGGTTTAAAATGGTCACTTTTTTGACCTTTTTACATTTTCCTCTTTTTCATCACCAGCGTTAGCAGTTGGTGTTCTTTTGGGAGGCATTTTTTTCCTCAAAGAAATAAGCTATCACTTGATAAGAGTGATACAACAAAAGGAAGTAAACAATAAAGTCATTTTGAGATACTGGCACTGCCGTGACATTATCCAGGCACTTTCACCAGGCAGGTGACCCAAGAATGTACAGAGCTGTCTTGAAAGCACCACTCAAAATCTTGTCTTTGTAAAACTGCCAGGGACCAAGAGAGTGTTTTTTACTTATTCCATTGCTCTTGATGGACCAAAGCTCCTAAATGATAGAGAAACCCCTACACATACTACAGTCTGCTACATGTACTGACAAATTGATTGTCAGTTTGCAAAGGGCCCTGAGAGAATTCATCTTTGTCATTTGCCAGTCTGAGGTTCCAACCTCCTTTCAGGAATGATGCTGATGGGAGATGATGGGGATATGCCGCTCCATGATTTTTTACCAAAGTCAGTGGGAGACACAACAGGATTGCACAAACTTTCTAATATTTAGGCTCCGTTTAACCTTTTTATACCTCAGTCTTGGTGGCAAAAAACCTTCCCTGATCTTTTTGCAAGCTAGTTTTCCACTTCTGATTACTATTTATTTTGTGTGGTTTTTTTGTTCTTGTTCTAGAATACTCACTATGATCACCATAGGAAGAACTTTAACCAGAGAGCAGCTGTGCTTTGCTCAGTCTTTTCCTGTGGGGTCAAGAATATAGACTTCCTGCACTTCCCTCTTCATTTTATGTTTCCACATAAGATCTTGGCAACATTTTTTCCTTCCCCTGAATTCCTCGACGTCCCACATTATGTTTTCATTTCTACCATCTAACCCTGAATATCTGCCTCCTCCAGTACAGTAAATTTTCCGTTTGACCAAAACTGCCCAGTCAACAAGTAGCCTGAGTGCCTCTCCAGCCCCATGTTTGCATCCTGTGCCCCGTTTTGGTTTCAGCTGTACCAAACCGCTTGCTCCTCTCCAAGCTGCATATGTTCACAGCTCCTCTGAGCCTTTGCATATGCTCTTCCACCCTTATGACCTAACTAAGATCAACTTTCCCTGAGACTCATCTTGAGTGCTGCTCCATCCGGGAAGTCTTCCTGCTCACTCCCCACTGGCAGCCTCAGACAGTCCCCTGTGTCCACCCACAGCATCCTTCTTAGCTTATAATTGGTTTTGAAAATATTTGTCTCCTGGGAGAAAGTATCCATCCACTCTCTGCTTTCCTATCCTTCTTTTGGTGCTCAAATATGTTGAATGGGGATCCTTAGTTTGCGTTTTATGCCTGAGATGACATTACTAGTGTGGTGTCATCCTCCTTCAGACTGTGCTCTGATCTCAGTAGGGAATGTTTCTACAATAACAGCTTCCCTCTCCCACCCTCCCCTATTCACTCCTTGATACAATTCATCCTAGTAATCCCTAGAAGTAATTCAGTACAGAGCAGGAGATTTGGCAGGAACTATCTGTTTTGGAACCTGCCAAGCCAGGAGGGCTTAAGGTGGCTATTAAAGATTTTGCAAATGCCATTTATAGCAGAGAAATAGCAGCAGCATTTATCATTTGCCTTCTTGGCTGTAAAACAGTCTCAGCCAAGCTGAAGCTGATTACATTGGCCCCGCAACAAAGGTAATTTATTCATCACACACAAAACCTCCTGTTAACTAAAATCAGAATTTTAAGTGCTGACTGAAAGGAGAGCTGATGTATCTGTCAGTGCACAATTACCCTCTAAACCAAAAAGGCAACTCCTCAGAGAGTACTTTTTGTTTTCTTTCCTAAACCTAGTTATTGTTGTCTTCTGCAGATGTCTAATGGTTAACATTCATAGAACATTAACCTGTATTTTTTTCCTTCAGTCCCTTTCTAAAATAATTCATATTTTGGTGGCTGGGGGCTTTATATCTGCTTAAAGTCTTCCCAGTTTTCTGGGTGGCTTTTATTAACAATACCTTAGAAAGCAGAGGCTCGGCCGAATCCCTTTCCTGGGAGAATTTTGATATCTTGAGAGAACCAAGACCTCTGGAGAGTTCTTCACGTTTCTCTGATTTATAGATGTGTCTCCCCAGTGCCTCTTCCCTAAGCCCCAGTGATGACCACTCACCACCTTGGTCCACCCAACCCCAGACTGTCGACTTTCTGCCCCGCTGGTTGTTGACAATGTGACGTGACTGCCAGGCTGAGTTCTTCACAACACACCCTCCCCCTGGGGCTGAGCAGACACCAGTGGGCTTTCCACCCCCACAGTTAAATCCCCTGACACTTTTCCCTCCCAGCTCACCTTGAAAGTAAATGATTCAAAGAGGGTTAATTTTGCTTTCTCCATGCCTGTGTCCAGTGTATGTGTGGTGACAGTGGTGGTGTGGGAAGAGGGTGATGCTTGTTCTTTGAAATACATACTACAGCTCTAAGTTTTCTTAGCTTGCTAATAGTATAATTCAGAGATCAAAGGTTGACGGATCCATGAGGGGCTGAGAAGAGATGGGTGGGTGGGTGCAGGTGAAACATGGCTGCATTTAAACGTTGTCTTCCCGTTAGCAATTGCAAATTGGAGGAAATAGACCATTGATTGGTATTTTTTCGCTGTTTTCATTTTTCCCCTCACCCCATCCTTTCTTCCTACCCCCTGACTCCACCTACTTTCTTTGGGGAAAGTTAACCTGATCTTTCTTGGATGTGTGGATCCATATACCTCTCACAGGGTCTAATTTGATCTCCACAGGTGAGGTGCTGGTTTTCCGGTAGCTCTGACTCCATAACCTCCCTCCATCCTCTTCCAAGAAGAAAGCCCCTGTAGGCCCCTCCAGGTGATGGGATGTGCTGTTGCTGGTCACCAGACCCTTAATTATTTTGCTTACTGTAGGGTCAGTGCTAGTAGTCTTAGTTCTTTTTCACCTCAGAATTCGAAGAGGTGAAGAAATCTAATTTCCTCAGGAAATCTTTGAAGGGGAAGAATTTCTGTAGGCTGATAGAGAAATCTTGTTCAGTACACTGGTATGTACATGGATGCAGAAACCTTTCAGTTTCACACACAGACCATAGATGTGACCACCTATTTGGCCTGGAAGGAATCGTGGTCGCTAAGAGATCCGTTTCCTCTCTGAATGTCTTGTTCTTTTCCTTAAAAGACATATTCTCTAGGGATTTGTCTTACATTTTCTGTCAGTGGTGGCTGACTCTCCTTGTTTCTCAGGGAGGAAGATGAGTACTCGGAACTACGATCAGAACTCAGCCAGAGTCAGCACGAGGCCAACGAGGACTCTCGAAGCATGGACCAAGACCAGACTTCGGCCTCCAATCCCGAAAACCAGTCCACAATGGTCACTGCTGACGTGGGTGAGTCTGCCTGCCATTACCACTGAGCAAGAGCTTGGTTTCTGGATTGTGATAGGAATAGGCAGCCTGAATTAAAATTTAATTATCCACAGAGTTTTGCCAGTGTATGTAGGCATGTCCATTTCAGTCCCACACTACTTTGTTGATCAAAGTGGAACTGAAGAGCTGGATTAGCTTTCTGCCCTGATAGGACTGTGATTCAAACATGTGTCACTTTTATTTGAAAATTCTGGAAGCAGAGAACCAGGTAAAAAGCTATTTACAGTATTCCAAGTTATAGTAGTATCCAAACTGTGATGGTAGAAATGGAAAGGATGGGCTGGGGAGGGCAGCACACTGCAGTGGAAGAACTCCAATAGGTTTTAGCGACTATTTGGGTTGGGTAAGAAGGAGGAATCCAAAATGACTCCAACATGTTGCTCCTAAGTGACTAAGAGAATGATCATATTACTTAGTAAGGAGGCTTGGTTGAGAAATGACTTGGGAAATAGTCATATTATGTTTGGGCTTGTAGAGAAATATCCATGTAGAAATATCTGGTACAGTGCATTTTAAAGTGCAGGTCATGACCCACTATTAGGTCTTAAAATTATATGAAAAATATTTTTTAAATGAAAGCAGGCCAGGTGCAGTGGCTCACGCCCATAATCCCAACACTTTGGGAGGCTGAAGCAGGAGGATCGCTTGAGGCTGGGAGTTTGAGGTTGCAGTGAGCTGTGATCGGGCCACTGCACTCCAGCCTGAGCAACAGGGTGAGACCACCTCTCTTTAAAAAAAGAAAAAAAAAAAAGAATAGGGAAACAATGGAGTGACAGTATTGTTTCATGAAACTTGTTTGTTGCACGTGCATGTAGGTAGTATGTTGCCAAATGAAACGTTCTAACTGTGGGTTGCAGTCACAATATTGCAAAACCACTGGTCTTGCCTACCTGGATATTTGGAGAGAGGTTGAGGTTAGAGGCTTTGAAGTCACCTGAGCTAAGGTGATCCCTGTGGTTGAAAGGGTGTGGAATCCAAAGAGGGAGGAGCACCGTGTCTTAGGACATGCTCACATGTGTGGGAGCGATGGAAGGAGAACCAGGAGAAAGAAGAGGTGGGGGGGGGCCTGGGGAAGTAGGCAAGAGCCAGATCACACAGGGTCTTGAAGACCATGTTTGGCCTTATCCAAAGATCCAAAGAAGCTACTGAAGATTTTAATAGTGGGGGAAAAGGATGAGATGATCAGATTTGCATTTTGAATCAATCACTCTGTGGTGTGGAGAAAGAATCCCTAGAGATCAAGAGTGAGTTGGAGAGGCTAGCTAGGAAACCACTGCAAAAGTCTAGGTGGGCAAAATTGTTGCTAGGGCAAAAATTGGCAAGATTTGCTGAAGGATTGGAAACAGAGAATGGAGGCAGGCGGGTATACGTGTCCCATATGAGTTTGGTATTTACAATAGATGCACGGTGGAGCCACTTGCTAATATGGGAGCATAGGAAAAAGGACCAGGTGGTTTTGAACTTCGTTTTGTTTTGCTTGGGGTGGGAAGGATGGATGCAGATCACGTGGTTTGTTTGTCCAAGAGTTTGCAGTGTCTTGAGATATCTGGGTGGAGATGCTTCAGAAGGCAGTGTGTATTCAGGGAGGAAGCCAAGAGGAGAGGCCTGGGCTGAAGAAAAGCAGCCGGGAGAGCTCAGGGTGTTTGCAGACGGTAGCTGAAGCAGTGGAAGGAAGTTGATGCACAGAGAGTGAGGATGGGAGAGAGCCCGAGACTAAGCCTGGGGGCTGGCAGCTGGGGAGCAGACTTGGCAGGAGCTCGTGGCAGGGAGCGCCCCTCAGTTCAGTCTCAGATTAAATGCGGCCCTTCAAAAAGCCTTCTCAGAGCACCCGTATGTACACATCCCCGTGCGGACTCTGTCACTGCCCCGTTCGTTTCCTCCTCCTATCACCGACATTTTAAATTATGTATTTGTATTTGTTTGCTTGACTGACTCCCCCACCAAACTCCACTAGGCAGAAGCATGTTTGTCTCACCTCCTAGTGTCTCTCCAGAGCCTATCACAGGGCTGGCAACAGCGTGTGCTCAGAGAGAGTTGTCGCAGTGAGGGAATGAATGAGGTAATTAACCAAGCCACCAACTAACTGGCCAAAGCTACGGGAAGGAAATGAGAGTAGTGTCCCGAAAGCCAGTGGGGCAGAGGAGGCTCTGATAAGGAAGAAGTGGCCAGCGGTCTGGACGGCTGCGTATACCGATAGCAGCTCAAGCCAGGCAGAAATGAACAGAGGAGTGAACATGCTTCCCCAGGCTGAAATTGCCTCCCTTGGACTAACCTGAACCCGGACACTGGGCTTTATGTTACAGCAGGCACAACCCTCTGCGACCAGCCTATCCGTAAGCCAAGGCCCTGCATGCTGAGTTCATACCAGCATTATAAACCTCTAACCCTAGCACCCCCAAGCTTCAGAACTCCGTCTTCCAGCCAGACAGATTCAAGCAGCCAAGAAATTCCTAATCACTGCAAAGGGCCAGCCCTACACTGATGCTTTCATTTGTTTCTTCCAAATTGTATTTTATGAAATTAATACAATTAATGACCCATACTCCAACAAAGTTACATAAATAAATAAGCTTGGGAAATGCGGTGACGGACCCACTTACATGGGCATCTTTCCTGTGGGACTTCCCAGAGTTCCCGACATGAGGCAGTGTCTGCAGCACTGGCCCCACTCAGGAGCCCCTGTCCGCCTGTCTACGCCACGGGGCATCTTCATTTTTCTGAGTCATTCAGTTCAAATCATTTCTTTCCATCCTGTCCCTCATTTAAAAAATATGGGTTCATTGTGACTGGTCATTTTTCCTGACAAGGCTGAGCCTCTGGAGAGGAGCAACCCCCTCTGCCAGTGTGGGCACATGTTCTCCCACACATAGAAGCCTTTGTTCACTTACTCAGCAAACTCACTGGGTGCTGTGCTAGGTACTGGGGATGTAAGACATGGAAGCTGCCGACAGATCACCATACTCCCAGGCGCAAATCCCTCAAGCCTAGAGTGACCTCCGGACTTCTTACCATGCACTTCTCCAGGGCCCCACAGAACCTGGAGCTCCCTCCTCATCGCCTCCTCTCACTGTTTTTCTTCCAGTTCTGGACGCCTGGCTTGCTGTTCCTCCAACCTGACAGCTCCTCCTGCCTCAGGGGGCTGTGCTAGCTGTTCCTTCTGCCTGGAATGCCCCTTCCTAAAATCCACACGGGCTTTCCCCCAGTAGCCATCTCTTCCTCAGCGCCCCCCACCCCAACTCTAGAGTCCGGCAGCCTCCCTCACGGTCACACAGTCCACAGTTGCTCACTTCCCTTTCCCTGTTTATTTTCCGGCATTGCACTTAGCACTACCTGAGGATATGTTGTGTTTGTACTTGTTTTCTTAAGTATTATCAGGCTTTATCTGGCTCTCATGCTAGCATGCAGGCTGCTTGGGGGCAGGGACTTCAATTACCTGGTTTACCAGCATAGCAGTGCCTGCTTGTAGGAGGCGCTCAGATACTTGAGTAGCAGTGAACACCATCCTGGAGCTCACAGTTCTTGGGAGGAGGCACAGAGGCCCACAAGGCAGTCCTCACAGCTAGGTCAGGCCCACACAGCAGGCCTGCAGGGGCCCTTGCGATAACCTGGGGCAGAAACATGGGAGAACACTTCCCAGGAGTCACCCCTGAGCAGGAATCAGAGGGCTAAGTGAAAGAGGAACGTGGGCAGGAGGAGGGTGCTCTGGGCAGAGGCAGGTCTGCCAGGTCCCCAAGGAGGGCAGGCACTTGGGGACAACAAGGAGGAGGTCATTCAGGCTGCTCACACAGTACAGTCAGTGTGTTTGTTCATCGGAACTGGCTGTCTGCCTCTTCTTATTCCTTTGCCATTTTCCAATTAAATTGCTTCAAAAGGGAAAAAAGCTCCCATGTATAAACACCATTACAGGAAATCATTAAAAAGTGCCCATTTTATGATGGTTGCTATATTTGCAAACCTGCATTAGTAACCCAGAGGTTTTCTGGAGCTGGATATTTTTCTTGAGCTGCAGAATTTTCTGCAATGTATTTGCTGATCTTCAAAGATAGCAGGAGTAAATCCAGCCTAATCACATCATCAAAAAGCACTTTTCTTTTGTTTTCAAACTCCACCCGTCAGAGCTTGGCTGCCCTTCTGTAAGTTGGTCCAAGGACCAGGACACTGTTCATTCACTCCTCTGAGCCTGGAGGAGTAAATGAGCAATTTAGAAAGTGCTTTGACTTACTAAGCAGTCGAATAAAGGAGAAAGGTCCGGCTTCTGTCAGCATCTTAAAATAAATTACATTACCTCTTTTCAAACCTGGTCACACAGTTGTTTAGAAAACAAAGATAATTAAATGGACAAAGCCAAGGTAAGAATCCATGGCTTAGAATTTTTATGCCCTCAATCTGGCAAGGAGTTGTAGTTCAAAGAGAGGCTGGATAATATTCAGCAGCTAACATCTTTTGCTCACTTACTCTGTGTCAAGCATTTACATGCTTCCCTGGTATTTGAAGGAGGCCCAGGAGGAGGCCCAGGAGGTCTCCTCATCTATAAAATCAGGACAACAAAGTTCAGAGAGGGTAAGTCGCTTGTCCAAGGCCACACAGCCAAAAAGTTGTTTTTGTTCTTGCTGCCTGTGCTTCTGTAGATGCCTTTCCTTTTACACTCCTGTGTTTAAATAGTAAAGCATGCCTTGGCTGCTGTGGTAGGGGTACTGCAGTCCTTGGAGGTCTCTCATGCTGATGGGGGAATTAGGGAACAGCTGTGTGATCACAAGCACCTGGCTTAATAGCAGAGCATTTGTGATTAAATGAGATTTTGCAGCTCTTCATATTAGAAACAACACCCTTAAACTAAATGATTCTGTGTGTCTCAATAGAGCAAAGCACAGATGTGTGCACATGGGCTCCTTGCATCATGCACGTTAGAGTGTGTTTGATGTCCTATCCTGCAGGCTGTTTTCCCAACTCTGTTAATGCAACAGCAAAGCTTTTCTGGAGCAATTGTTTCTAAAACAAACAAAATCCCTGACCAGATGGGCCTTTGCACAGCCAGTGAGAGGTTCTGCTCTGGTATTTTGAGATCTTCTCTGATTTTTGGTGAGAAATTTTCATTTTTCTGAAATGTTAAACTATTATAGCTTCAGGGTTGAAAGGAAACTTAGAATGCCTTGCTTGCTGGTGTGATCATTTAGACAGATTTTTTCCTCCGTATGAGTAGTTTTTTCGAGGACAACCAAGGAAGGCTTTACACATGAAACCTGACTTTTTGGTGTTACTGTGCCTATGAAATATATTTAACATTAAAGCCAGATTTTCCTGGCTTAGTGGCTGATGAGGCTTAATGGCTTCAGGAAAGCTGTTTAGAAGTGCCAAGCAGCCACTCAAAGTGAGGAGAGAGGATCAGGACGGAGAAAGGCAGCCGAGCTGAAGAATACTTGTTTTTTGCTAGGAATGAGGTGGCTAGGTAGTCATTTATCCTCCAGCAAAGAATTTTAAAAAGAGAATCAGATTATTTGTAACCTGATTTGGAAGCTTTGGTGAACTAGTCCACAGGTTGGAAAGGTTAGATCAGACTGAAAGTTGCACCCTGACTAATTGACATAATAGGCTGAGCCCTTTGTTACCTTTTTCTTTTCTTCTCTTTAATTTATCTGGGCAACTTAATTTCTCCCGAGAGGTTCATGATGTGGGTCGTCCCTGAGAACCAAGCCAGGGCAAGACTTTGACATTTTGAACATTGATTCACTGGCGCACTGTCTGGGGCGGCTGTGTGTTTTCTCCCAGAGATCTGAGCCTGGTCAAACTAGACCTGTTTGCAAATGTTTAGCAGGACTGAGCGACTGAGGAGACCACCTACAATCATTCCAGAACCTTCCTTGGAGTAACCAGGGTTGAGAGCAGGAAAGGTTATTTGCTCCACATTGGTTTGTGTTACTTTGGAATATTTCCCTCAAATTCTGCCATTCAGTGATTTTCAACCCCCAAAAGAGATGAGTGGGGTGTGAGATGGAAGTGGGAAGGCATTGATCTATAGCATTTACTCAAAATGACCTGGCACAATTGTTGGGACTTGTGAACTCCTTTTCTAGTATAAGCAGTCTTTATTTTCTAAACAGACCGTGTCTCCTAAGGTTGATTTGCTTCTGGTTGTTTCAAATTGTTGGTATAATTTTCCCCAAAACTAGCATTATAATAAAGGAGTGTTAACTTCTGAGACCAGCCTCTGAAAGCCTATTTAACCTGTAGTGGAAATAAAGTTCAAGACCTTGCTAACGTTACTATGACCCCAGCCATCATTGCGAACATTGCTGCCATGAGAAAATACCTTGTAGATCATGTTTGGATGCCAGAAGCACATCTTCCTCCTTCTCCTGGCGGCTTGGAAAGCCTCTCACTCATGTTACAGTGAGAGCCACGGGGCCTGGGATGAGTGCTGATGGTGGGCCGATCCTGTTTGCTCTCACAGGCTGGGACAGCCTGTCTGAAGGGACTCTGGAGCTGCAATGGATGACCCAGGCACTAAGACAGGGCTGTGTGGACCGGTTAGTGAGCTTGGGGGAGAGTGGTCAGAGGCAAAGCCTGAGAGCTGGGCAGTGCCGATGATGATACAGAGGGCCTTGGAAACACAGTGAAGGGGTTGGAGTTTATCCTTTAAACACAACTCTATTTGTTCAGTATTACTTCTCAGAGGAACAGAATGAATTTTAAGGCTTTTCTTGCACGTTGCCAAATTGTTACGCCCTCTCTACCCCAAAGGTTTCCTCCCATCCTCTGCAGCACTAAGTATCATCTTATTTTAAAGCTGTGCCAACGCAGGGGATCAGTAGTCAAGTAAGTAAAATGATTATATGTGAATTTGAACTTTTTTTCACATGTGTTATCAAAGCCTTTGCTCTCCAGGAGCCACTGCCAGCACTTCTATACTACCAAGCCTAGGATGGGTGTCTGGGAATTATGTGGGGGCACTGTGGCAGGGTCGCAAGAGGGGTCCCAGAAAGGGCATAAGGGCAGTGGGGGTGCACAATCCAGGAGAACAGCTTTACAGCAGTTGATGTTAGGTTATCTTCTTTATGCCTGAACGTTCATGACCAAGTTTGCGGTTTTCTAGAAACAAACTGTTAAAAATCCAAAGTGACAACAGTGAAAATGAAAACAAAATCTCAGGCTGGGAAGCTTTTGCTAAAATAGAAGTCCTGAAAATGCAGCTTCGTTTTCTTTGAGAAACACAAGAGTCGATGAAGTCAGAACGTGGTGGGGGTGGCGGCTTGCTCCGCTCAGGCCCCTCACCCTGACTCGTGCCTGTGCTCTCGGATGGTCATTTGGACGTGGCAGACACACTCGCAGGAGAGCGTTCCTATTTCGGTAGCTGCACGGTCATCTTAGCGTCTCCACGTTTAATCTAGACTTGGTTGTATCCACACTATGTCAGACCTTCTTGCCTAGAATGTTGAGGTATTTGTTTTCCCCCCAACATTTGATTTTGAAAAATTTCAAACTTACTAAAAGGGTGAAACAAAGCCCATAAATTATTTCTCTAGGTAACTAGTTAACATTTTGCCACATTGTTTTCCTCTCTTCTCTTTCTCTTTGTTATTTGTGTTTGTGTTAAATTTTTTTTCCTGAGCCATTTGAAAGTAAGTTGCAGACATCATGATGCTTCACCCCTAAATACATCAACATAAACCTCTTAAGAACAGGAGCTTTTTCCTGTAATAACCATAGTACCTTTATCATACCTGGCAATTTTACCCCGATGGAACATTAATATATAGTCCATATTCAAATTTCACCAATTGTAATGTCTTTTGCTGCTTTTTTAAAATCCAGGATCCAGTCTAGGCCCACTCATTATTTTTAGTTATCACATCCCTTTACTCTCCTTTAATCTAGAACAGGTTCCCTCTGCCCCCAGTTTTGTCTTTTATGACATTGACACGGAAGGAGGCCAGGTTAGTATCACAGAAAGCCCCTCAGTCTGAGTGGTCTGTTTTCTTATTAGGTTTGAAGTTAACTTTTTTGTGTGTGTGGCAAGACCATACACAGACGATGGTCCTCATTGCCATGTTGTAGCGAGATGTTCCTAATATCAGTTTGCCCATTATTGGTGCTGTTGAGGTGTTTATAAAGTATAACATCATCAGCCTCATAAGTCTTCTTGTCCTAGATAGACACTGGCAGTGTGGGTCAGTAAGCAGGGGTAACCTCTGTGGATACCCTTTCTCCCTTCTCAGACCTTTTTGTCTTCTCCTTGGCACTCAGTCCTAGAAGTTGACTATTCTATCATTTCCTATGTTATTTTGTTCTGATTATGTTTGTTCTTTGATGGAGTTAGAGAAGGCCTTGCTGCATGCAGAGTGCAGAGGACAGCTAAAAAGACAATAGCCCTCCTGGCTTCAGCCTTACAGCTACAACAGGATCTGAACTGTTACATATCTTGCCTCTTTGCAGAAAGTCTGTGTTGATGCTGAAAGAATCTGTAGCTCTTTCCTCCACTTTGGATTGCTTTGCCAGGCATGATGAGTGCCCGGTCATAATAGAGGGGTGGATGGCGTGTGTTGGCCCTTGGAAGGCAGTGAGGATATAGTTAACGGCCCGTCCTGCTACAACCCACATTGTAGCAGGTCCACGGCCGCTTCTGTTTCTTATCCTAGCTAAAATTCACTGTGGCTAATGTCTCTAACTTCACCAGAAACTTTCCACTTTGGGGTTTATCCTAGCTAAAATTCACTGTGGCTAATATCTCTAACTTCACCAGAAACTTTCCACTTTGGGGATCTTAATTGAAAGCTTTCTGCCTTTTTAGCAGGGTGATATGTCATTTGATATGTCTTAAATTTGATGATGCTTCATTAATGAGTAGACTAACAAAAACTTGATACTTATAAAAGTTGACTTATAAAAAGTCTTCCATTTCTTTTGTACTGTTTAAGTGTTTATCAAGCACCTACTCGATGCCCAGCGTTGTGAGTCTTTGGGAACACATTATGGAATAAATGAAGTCATTGCTCCCCAGTGCTGGGCTTAGGAGGGTCGATGTATCAGTTAATAGGTGATTATGGGGAATGTGATTCCTCAAAGGAAGAAGTAAATAAGAGACCTTGGGTAATCAGGGAAGACTTCCTAGAAAATTAGATTTCAAGGCAAAGCTTAAAAAAGAGGACGAGGGGCTTCCAAACTAGGCAAATACCTAACCACTAACTGTAAAGCAAATACCAGTCCCCAGGTTTCCGTGCTTTTTGGAGCTGGGGCCATATTTTGGAGAGATTCAGTCTATTAATAGTAAAGACTGGGCTGCGCAGAATCAAGTTGACTGGGGAGTGTTTCCAACATCTAGTCTGTCGAGCTGGATTTTTATTCAAGTTAGGATTTTTATAAGGATTTTTTTTTTTTAAAGAAAGCAACCTTTAACACCTGATTCAAAATGAACCAACTCAGGTATAGTTCATGGTGTCAACTCTGAGTGTAGCCATGGCAATCCTGAGCGAGAAAGGACAAAACCAGCCAGCTTTGCCCAGTGGTATGTGTTTAACTGAGCAAGCGTGCTGGTTCGCCTTCTTAATTTTCACAGCCATGAATGTCCTCTTACCTCCTTTCCAGATTTCCAAAGTACATTAAGTCTTCACTTAACATCGTGGATAGGTTCTTGGAAACTGCAGCTTTAAGCAAAACAATATATATAACAAAACCAATTTTACTCTAGGCTGATAGATATAAACAAGAGTTTAGTTCCTACGGCATATTTCTGATCACAAAAAGATCACCAAACTGCTAAATAAAGACCCAAAACACCTCTAATATTAAATATTGAAATAAATGCGAGCTATACATACATTTAAGACAGATTAATAAAAACAAGTAAGATAATTATTTACCGTCTTACTGCAGTTCAGAGTCTCAGGTGGCTGGAGACTGTCTGGCAGCTCAGGACACAAGGTGGGAACCAGCCCTGGACAGGACGCCACCCCACTGCAGGGCAAACTCACACACCCACAGTCACTCACACTGGGCCATTTAGACATGCTGGTTCACCTGACCTGCACATCTTTGGGATGTGGGAGGAAACCAGAGTACCTGGAGAAAACCCACACAGATGTGGGGAGTGCATGCAAACTGTACACAGACAGTGGCTCTAGTCGGGCATCAGTTTTTTTCTTCTCAACGTTGTAAGGAAATGATGTTGAACGAAATGACATTATTTGAGGACCTGCTGTACGTGGGTCTTCCCTCAGATGGCAACATAAAAACCTAAGGCCCTAGGTTCTCTTTAGAAAAATATAACCTGAGCTGTCTATTTTCCAACTCCTGTCAGAAGTTAAACTGAGGAAAGTTATGTTTAGAAAAGACAGGGAAAGGCAGGAGGAGCCACAGACTCCAGTGTAGGCAAGCAGAGCAGAGGGGCTCAGCCATCCCCAGCGCTGAGCCCTTCTGCAGATTGCTGTGGTGTGAGAAGCTGGGCCCGGCATTGCCAGACTGTCTCATTTTATAAGAAAATAGCCATAAATTCTAATGATTTAAATGTTGATAATGAACTCAAAAAACTTTTTTAAAAATAAAAAAGACTATGCCAGACACCACGACCCGGCCAGGTGTGCGAGCACATCTTTGGCTGCAGGTGGTTAGTTTGCATCTGCTGGTCAAGGGGAGAGGTCCATTCCATTTAGTCTTCTGTGTCCTGTTTTGTCTTACAGCAAATCAGACAATTTAGACGGCTGAATGCCAAGATTATGTGAGTTTAGCCCTTCCCAGAATTTCCTTTACTCTGTACCTTAACGGCCTACAGCTTTATTTTAAGATTAGTATAAGAAGAAACCATATGAAATCTGCATATGTGTGAAACCAGCTGAGGAGACTGGCAGTCACATAGCTTCTTCACACCGTATATGAAGTACTGTGTACCTAAATTCTTTTAGCATCTATTGCCAAAAACGCGTTATCTCCCTTGTGAAACTGGAATGCCTCCTCCTTTCTGACAGGAGATAATTCATTTTTGCTTTGGCTGCCAGGAAGCTCAGGGCTAATTGGAAGAGTCAGCCCCAACAGCTGTGTCAGATTCCATTTGCTTCTGCATCCATACCCTAGTCCCAGCCACTGTGTTTTCCCCTTATTTGTGGCTGTTTGAGATAAGCTACCTCAAATTTTTCTTTGGAAAGAGGCACAGTGAAAATAAACTCTGTTAGGGGAAGGTGTTTTTGATACCAAGGGCCTCCTCTCTGTGTCTTGGACATAGAACAGGGCTGATCCCTTTCATATGTAAAATGCACATAGCCTGAGGGGAAGGAAGCAGGCCTGCCTCAGGGCTGCCCTTCAAGGAGTCCCACTGCTGCAGGCCAAGATTTAAAGAGCCTGTTACTCCCACGCATTCTCAAGATTTCCTGTATTTCTACTTCTTCTTTCTCATGTTCTCCCACCAACAAAAAGTATTTTTTAAATTAAGCTACAGTACCTTAAATCCTTTCTGAATGTACTGCCATTCTTGAAGGTTACTGTTTTCCATTTCATGTATGCCTGTGTGCTTTATCTTCCCATTTTACTCACTGAAATACATTTATTATATTATTTTTATTGTGGTGACATATACATAAAATAACAAAAAATTTACCACAGTAACCATTTGTAAGTGTACAGTTCAGTGACGTTAGGTACATTCACAGAGTTATGTGACCATCACCACCATCCATTTCCAGAGCTTTTTCATCCTCCCCAACAAAACCACACCTGTTAAATAGTAACTCCCCAATCTCCCCTCGCCCCACCAGGTAACCTCTATTGTATTTTCTGTCTCTATGCCTTTGCCTATTCTAAATACTTCATATAAGTGGAAATAGGTAATATTTGACCTTTTGTGTCTGGCTTGTTTTACTCACCGTAATGTTTTCAAGCTTTATCCATGTTGTAGCGTGTAACAGAATTTCATTCCTTTTTAAGGCTGAATGGTATTCCATTGTTTGTATATATCACATTTTGTTTATTCATTTGTCGCTGGACACTTGGGTTGTGTCCACCCTTTGGCTATTGTGAATAATGTTGGTATGAGGACTATGTACAGGTATCTATGGGAGTCCCTGCTTTCATATGTTTTAGGTATTTACCTAGAAGTAGAATTGCTGGATCATATCGTAATTCTATGTTTAACTTTTTCAGGAATGCCAAACTGTTTTCCATGATGATTAAACTATTTTACATTCCCACCAGCAATGCACAAACATTTCAGTTTCTCCATATCATTGCCAATACTTATGTTATTTTCTGGATTTGGGTTTTTGGTGTTTTTTTTTTTTTAATTATAGTCATCCTAATTGTTTTGTGCATGTTTTCAAATCCATTCTGCCAATATCTTCTTTTTTGGGAGTATTTAGTCCCAAGTACATTTAATGTACTTAATGATATGGTTGATATGAGTCTTCCAATTTCCTGTTTGTTTTCTGGTTGTCCCTTCTGATTTTTTTATTCTTCTGCTTTTCCTTTCTTCATTCTTTTGAGTAAACTGAATTTTTTTTTTTAGAATTTCATTTTAATTTATTTATTGGCTTCTAACTATTCCTTTTAGCATTATTTTTTTTAGTGGTTCTAGAAATTACAATACACATCCTTACCTTTTCAGAGTCTACTCAGAGTTAATATCCCTCTCTTAATTATAATTTCTGTCCCTCTGTTGGCTCTTTTGGGAAACAATGGCTATGAGTAGATACGCACATGTTCTTGGGTAAGCTGCCTTGTGCTTACATACTCAGAGATCCTTTTTCTGGGCTGGATGGTGTGGTGAAAATAGCCCTGAGTATAGAAGTCCAATGCTGTGGTTCCAGCTCTGCTGCCCACCCACTGTGCAGCCTTGGGTGAGTAACCAAACATCTCCAAGCCTCAGATATCTCCTCTGTGGAGCAAGGCTTACCTGCCTGCCTAATGGGATGGAAGGGGATGTGTGTGTGAAAGCCCTTTCTAGACAGTCAAGAGTGCTGATCAAACCCCACAGGAATTTTTATCCTGTCTCAAGATCCTAAGCCACTGTGAATGCCACCTCACTGTGGCGCCTTTTGTACCGGAATACTTGGTTCCTCGTGCTAGCTTATCACGGTCCCTCTACTCCCCTGACCTTACTCCTCCCGTCTTTTGTAGAGACTCCAACTGCCTCAGCCTTTAGTGTTGAAGGTCCAGTCTCTACCAGGGGCCAGATTGTGCAGGGCATTGAAGGCCAAGGGAAGGAGTTTGGAATTTATTCCAAGTGTATGTTTGGAAGAATATGCCACAGACTCTGAAAGACAGTTCCACCCATTGATGGGGTTTGTGTGAAGCCAAAATGCAGAGCTTTTTGGAACAGACTGGAGTATGTGGGGTTCATCACCCCACCTGGGTTTTTACATGTTCAGCTTCCTATGACCAAAGAGAGCATTTATAGCCCCTTTGGTTTGAAGGACAGATGCTCATTAGCTCTTAATGGTGTGTATGTTAATTTAAATGCCTTCCTCATCACCTCCTGACTCTCTGCCCCGTACTTGCACCATGTTCTCTGTGGATACTTTCCCCAGGGTAGCGGCAGGCAGCTGAGAGAAGGGGCTGTGGCTTCACACCTCTGCGTTCCTCTCGCAGTCTAGATCACTCTCTTATTCATCTTCATACTTTGCTTCTAGCCTGAGTCCAGGGCTCAGCATCTGTTTGATTAAAGAATGAGAAAGAAATACTGGTCAGATCCTTACCCCCTCCTGCTCCTGTAACTCAGCATCCTCAGGAAGCAGCCTGGTCGCCACCCTTCCAGTCCTGCTGTGGGAGCCCCTCAGCAGACATGTCCAATGTGATTATTCCATTAAGTAGACCAGTGCTGGGAAAATCAGCATGGAATGGTCCAGTGGAGGCATCTTTCTTCCCCACCCAGGAACATGTGTTCACTCCAGCTCAGGTTACTGGGAAACCTGCACTGGAGGATAAATGATCTTTCAGAGACTGGTTTGTGTGGTCGCTGGGGAATGCCACTCCTTCCTGGGGCCCCTTTGCCCCAAGCTGGTGCTGTGCACCTGCCCTCCATCTCCAGAAGGCCTTCTGCAGTGACCAGCATCCCCCAGTTCTTGTCAGCTCTGGGTGTGTTCCACAGCAAGGAAAAAAGCATAAAGTCGGTGTAAAACATGCTGCTATTGACAGTCTGTGTTTCTAGTCTTGCTATCTCCTAAATAAATAGTGATGTGTTTTTATTTGCTCATTTAAAAAATAAGACTTGATCGCCTACACTATTCTATGTTGGAGATACAATATTGAGGAAGATCAAAGTCCCTTCTTTCATGGAGCTTACATTTTAGTAGGGGAGAGATGACAAACACGTAAGTCAGATCAGATAGAGATAATCATTAAGAAAGTAGGATAATGGGATAGGGACTGGGCAGGGGAGGAGATGGAACACCAAGCTTTAAATAGGGAAGAGCTTGGTGAGGAGGTGGCGTTTGAACTAAGAGCTGAATGATAACGTGGAAATTTGCGTGGGAATCAATCTAGGCAGAGGAAACAGCAAAGGAAAAGGAACTCCTGGGGCAGACAGGAGTTTGGCATGTTCCAGGGATAGAGAGAAGGCTGGGAGTGTGAACAGAGCGTAGTGAACGAGGGGGGATGGACAGAGGAGGCAAGGTCCAGGTCGGTGACTCTCACCCTGACTGCACATTGGAATTATCTAAGGAACTTAAAAAGTTTTCCAGTGTCCAAGCTCCACCCCCAGAGATTGTGATTTAATTGGTCTGGGGTGGGGCCTGGACATTGGCATTTTATAAAATCTCCCCAGGGAATTCCATGGTGCAACGTGGTTTAAGCACATCAGTCTTGATCATGCAGAGTTTTACAGACTTTGGTAAGGAGTTTGGACTTTCGTTGAATGACGATGGGAGGCCATTAGACAATTTGGGCTAAGAAAGTAACATGATCTGATCTGTATCTTTAAACGGATTGCTTTGACGACATCATGTTGAATCAAGGTGGGAGGCTGTTACAGTGGTGCAGTTGAGAAACGATGGTGGCTTGGACCAGGGTGGTGTCAGTGGAGGTAGTAAGAAGAGGTCAGTTTGGGGATAAGTTTTAAAGGTTGTGGTCATAAGATGGATTGAAGTTAGAATGTCAGGCAAAAGGAACTGAAGGTTGCCTCAGAGTTGACCTGAGTAACTGGGTGGAAGTGGTGCCACTCATGGGGATGGGAGAGATCGGGAGGAACAGGTTTGAGAAGTAGGTGGAATAATTGTGTACAATGGTTGGAGTGAAAGCCTCAGCCTGATCTCTCTAGATTTAGGTAACTTACAGATATAGGCAGCCAGATGAGGTTGACTAAAACATTCTGAGAAATCCTGTTACTTTAGTGCTAAGAGTTTTCCTGAAGACTTCCAAAGGTAAGTACCAAAAGCAGTTGACCAGTTTAGTGTGTGGAACCTATGATGAGCAGGGAGGAGGAGAGAAGAAGGGAAACTGAAGACAGTGAGCAACTTCCATGCAGGAATCAGGCTGGATGTATTGGAAGGATGTACTTTGAGAGATTATATATAGTCAATATCTGTCTTGCTACAATAATTGAATGGCTTGGCAGCATCAACAGAATCCGAAATAGCAAGTTAAGAAATTTATATTTAACTTTAAGGGGATTTTTTCCCAAAAAAAGTTATCTTCCAAGATATATCTAGCTCACATTACAGTTACAATTAATTTTCCATCCCTGACCAGGCTCAGGATGTCCAGCATTTAAAAGTAACCAGTTGTGGTAGCTCACACCTGTAATCCCAGCACTGTGGGAGGCTGAGGTGGGAGGATCACTTGAGGCCAGGAGTTTGAGACCAGCCTGGGAAACATAGTGAGACCCCATCTCTACAAAAAATTTAAAAATTAGGCAGGTGTAGAGGCACATGCCTGTAGTCCCAGCTGCTCAGGAGGCTGAGGCAGGAGGATCACTTGAGCCCCAGGAGTTTGAGGTTGCATTGAGCTATGATGATGCCACTGCACTCTAGCCTGGGCAACAGAGTGAGATCCTGTCTCAAAAAAAAAAAGTAACCCAGATTTTTAAGTCAAAATCAAACTATTAGAATTGGTTACAAGACATGTACATGAAGAACAATATGGAATTTGTTAGAACAGTTTGTTGTTTTTTCTGCTGATAGAAGAATATGGGGTTAAATTGCACAGGTGGGGTATATTGATTGGTTATACCAGAGAAAAAAGTCCTGATTTCAAGCTTGTTGAGGGCAAAGACTGTCTCTTACACAGTTTCTATTTTTCAAAATGCCTAGCATCTCTGCTCATTCTGAGGCTTTTGTTGTTTGTTTAGTAAAGTGATGGGATCTTCTTAGCAGAAAATCTTTCTGTAGTTAATGCTTATTTGAAATGGCTGAGCAGGAAGGTTCATCAGAAGGCTTTGGAAGTGCCAGCAGCCCCTTCTTTGTTCTTGCTAAAGCAACTTAAGATGTGGCTGCCTTTGAGTGAAAGACAAGAGGATTTTGGGGAGCTCAGCTATCTCAAAAATGACCATGGTCTGAAACTCCTTCATAAAGAGCTTTACATTGGCTCCAAGCCTCAGAGGCAGTGCTGTGAGATTAGGCTGGGTGGTATTGAGCTTCGAATGTCAAGCTGGGTTGGCATTCCATTTCACCTGAGTCGGTCCCTTGTGGTAAGTGAAGCAGAGAGCATTCATTGTCCTGCTTAATGCATTTTGTCTTCATTCACTCATAGACAACTGCAGTGACCTGGACTCAGAACTGCAGAGGGTGCTGACGGGGCTGGAGAATGTCCTCTGTGACAGGAAGAAGAGCAGCTGCAGCCTCTCCGTGGCTGAGGTGGACAGGCACATCGAGCAGCTCACCACAGCCAGCGAGCACTGTGACTTGGCCATTAAGGTAGATTCCCTCACCCTCTGTGTGGCTCTTTGAGATTACATGAGGGGAATGGTCAAATCCTTCTCTTGAAGTGTGGTTTTCTCGAATACATATTAGGGATGAATGTTTCTATGAAAGCCGTACTATAGATTGGGCCACGAGGTAGAAGCCGGGGCCCTGTAAATTTTTGTTGGGCTGAATTACTTTAGAAAAAGTCATTCTATCAGCAGTCAGGTTCACTGGCTTTGCAGCAAAAAGGACAATTTACTTGGAAACCATTAGACTACTAGTATTGAACCACATCATTTTAGTGTGGTTCATTATATAGCACTCTGAAGTTTTAAGTTTAACTTGGAAGTTTTATTAAAGCTATAAGGCCTCTAAAATACTATTTCAGGAGTCATCAATTCATGATGCTAATGAGGTGGAAGGTTCAGGGCCTAATTGAGTCATCTATGCCCAGCACACTGGAGCTGGGTCTCAGCTACACCTTTTGACGTGCTTTCATCTTAACTGCTGAGGGAGGACCAGGTGAGAGGAATTTACCACATCTGCACAAACTCATCATAAACAATGGGAAAGTCAAGTCCCATTGATATGATATCTTTATATTCAACAGAGCTTGGTGAGGTAGGCACAGCAATTCAAACTTAAAGTCCTGGAAGAGCCTGTGTAAAGAGAAAATCTAGGCTCAAGTTTCTATCAATAGGAATCCTGGATTTCATAGAAAAGCTGTGGTGTCTCAGAGTAAACCATGATTCATGTTTATAACACTGCTGATTTTCCAGCTTTATTCATCTCAGTTGCAGATATGTAGTTGATGTGGTTTGGGATAGGCAGAAGCAATGGACAAAGCGGGGTCTGGAGCAGAGCCAGGTAGGATAACAGTCTCAGATTTGAAAGGAAGGACAAAGGCACAACATGGGGAAACTGGCAGCAAGATTTGAGAACCAGTGTAAGCATCTGAGAGTGACTTACCCCTGTGTTTTTAGTATTTGAGACCTGTTTCTTATCACGTCCCTTCACTGCCTTCTACCTCTATCTACATAGTAATTCTCCCTCCTATTTCATTATTAGTTGGTGTATGCTTCCTTCTCCAAAGTGTACAGTAAATGAGAATGAATAGTTTGAGAGAAAGCAGAATGAGTTCTTCCTTTTTATCTAATTATATGTATGTTTCTTCTCCATGAATACTGTGTTTTACATGAATTTTTTAAAACCCTCTAAGTACTATGAAGATTCTTTTCAGTTTGTAGCTGTGTTATTAATTAATTAAATCCCTGCTGTCTTAGAAACCTCCACAATGAGCTTCCTCTTTTCTGTGTCACTGAGGTTTATTTTTGTCTTTCATGTCTTGGGACTGAACTTCATTGACACCATTTGAATTCTGATGTGGCACTAAAAGCTGGAAGTGGTGATGTGACCTATCTTATTGCTGAGTTGGCACATGGGAGGCCTATAATTTAGGAAACTTCAAGTTAGATTTTGTATGCAGTTTGCAAACTCATGTTTGTCATTGCATTATCAGGATCACTAATTGGCCTGCTGCCCGATTATGTGTCTTTACCATCTCTGGAACTCAAGGAAATAAACATTTGTGTACACATGGCAGTTAGCTCCATAGATAGACTCAAACACCAGGAGGGGACTGTGTTTTAACTCTGGGGATTGCTGGTTAATACAGACTATAACCCAGGCAAGTGACAAGAGCCTCTGAAATTGGGGAGAGGACAATTTTGGGGTGTCCTTAGTCACAATCACTGTTTCCGGTGGAGTGGTTTTCGAACCCGCTCTTCTGTGGGCACCTGTTCCTGTCCAGTCTGTTTTCTTCCCATCCCCCTTCTCCAAGTTAACTTACTTGGCTTCTCTTTGTGGCTATGTTTTGCAGACAGTCGAGGAGATTGAGGGGGTGCTTGGCCGGGACCTGTATCCCAACCTGGCTGAAGAGCGGTCTCGGTGGGAGAAGGAGCTGGCTGGGCTGAGGGAAGAGAATGAGAGCCTGACCGCCATGCTGTGCAGCAAAGAGGAGGAGCTGAACCGTACCAAGGCCACCATGAATGCCATCCGGGAGGAGCGGGACCGGCTCCGGAGAAGGGTGAGCACACCGCGTCCAACATGGCCAGGCCTTTCCTGGGCATGTAGAGCCAAGGCCAGCCTGAGAATTTTGTGGCACTTATAGTCTTGGAAATTGCCATTCCTTTGTTGTCATGAAGTCATTCTTGAAAGTAGTTTGAAGGCCAGGCACAATGGCTCACGCCTGTAATCCTAGCACTTTGGGCAGTGGAGGCAGGAGGATTGCTTGAGGTTAGGAGTTCAAGACCAGCCTGAGCAAGAGTGAGACCCTGTCTCTACAATAAATAGAAAAATTAGCCGGGTGTGGTGGCTCGTGCCTGTAGTCCCAGCTACTCAGGATGGCTTGAACCCAGGAGCTTGAGGTTGCAGTGAGCTGTGATGACGCCACTGCACTCTAGCCGGGGCAACAGAGCAAGACCACGTTTCAAAAAAGAAAGTAGTTTGAAAGTGCTAAGGTATAGAGGTAAACAACAACAACAAAAAAACCACTTTTCTGTGGAATTTTAAATCTGAGTAGATGGTAAAATTACTTCAGGGCAATAATTCGAAACCACTCTCTAGGGTATGGCATGTCTTCCCCAACCCTAATTAAAATGTTCTTCTTTAAGATAAGCTAATCATATTTTTATAATTTGAAAAAATACATAGAGAATTTTGCCGTTTCAATTTTTTCTATAAAATTTTCTTTACCTTTAGAGTACCTGCTCTCACTTATCTCTACTGAACCGAATGTGAAATGTCACCTCTTCTAGTGTAGACTTATTAAAGTGAAAATAATCATATCTGCATATGTGTACGTATATATGTGTAGATGTAAGCCTGCATATGTATGTGTGTGTGTCTGTATATGTGCACACATGTATGTATCTGTGTGTGTGATTCCTGGTATTCACCCCAGGGCCCGAACTAATTTGATTATCATTTTTATTAAGACGTATATCCATTACTGAAGGAGCTGATGTTTCAGGGTAGAAATGTTTGGCAGAATTGTTAAAGGACTTAGTTTTCCAAAGATGGAGTTTTTTCCCGGGAACCCACAAGTACTTCTTTGTTTAGTTGTGAGTTTTATCTGTGATTGGACTGGGGGCAAAACAATGAATTCCTTAATCAGAAACAATTCCCTCTGAACTTCACGTTGAATTGCTAGACCTACTTTACTCTGTTTCTCAGTCTTGGCAATGTTAGAAGCTTGCTTTCCAGTTGTGCTCTGACTGGTAATTATTTGCACACGATAAAGTTGAATTAGAAGAGGAGAAAACACATCTAGTAGGTATCATCTTTCACCGTCGCTTTCTCCCTTACCCTTAAAGAACACTTTGGAAATAACTTGTTCTTCAATAAGGTCAGCATGTGTAAAGCATTTGATTTTTAATCCACATGCAAGTATTCTTAGTTGCCATTATGTATAAATGCAGAAGAAATTATTATTTTGAATGTTATCAACTCTCTTTCTCATTTATGGCTAATGTCATAATTAAAAGGTCAGTACTACTACTTCGTATCTGGATATCATTTTGTCTTAACTCAACATGCAGAAGGGTGTTTTCAGTAGCCAGCTATATTGGATGCCATTCTCCAGCCTTGCATCAGCAGGTGTAAATCATCCCAATCAGCAAAGGCTTTATCTGGGCAACCTGATGAAATGTACTTAGCACTAAGGCCCACACCACCTGTAATTTCCTGGTTACACTCCCTGATCATTATGACTAATGCCCTAATTAGGTATATGCTTGCTCTTAGTGTGTGCATTCTGATGGTGCATGTTTTGTAAGGGAAATTGTTGGTCTTAGATTTAATTACATATTGTGGTTTAGAATACATTTTCTCCTCTAATTTGAGTTACTAAAGCACAAGACAGCCCTTGATTGTGACTAGCAAAAAATAAAAAGCCCCCCACCCTCCCTTCTTCCAGTGTTTTCTCCAACTCTGGAAATCTGTATTAAGAATAGCGTAGTATGGAGGTACTACAGTCTGTACCAGGGCTCCGGAGCTAGACCACATGGGGTCATAGCTTGGCCTGACAAGTCACCATGAGTCTTTGGCAAGTTACCTAACCTCTCTGTGCCTCAGTTTACTCTGCTATGAAGTGGGAACAATAATAGTACCCAAGGCAGGAAAATTAGATAATACTCATAAAGTAGGTAGACAATGCCTGGCAAATAGTAAATGTTCAAAAAATTAGTAGTAGTTGTTTGAGGTAAAATCCAGAGTTCCCTGTTAAGTGGTATGGAAGGTTTAGCACTATACCATCTTTTTTTCATAAGAATCCTTAGATGTTTGAGGAATTCTAACATGGACATTGAATAATTATATATATACACACACATACATGTATGCACATGTACACATGCACATTTTAGTCAAAACCTTTTTTGTCACATTTATTACTTTTTAAGTTTGTGCAATTAATATTGTTTTATATAAATTTACATAATTTGCATTTCAGTTACCTCCAAATAATAAAATGTTATGGACCTTGTATCTCTTCCTCAACCAGAAACGTCCTCAGGAATTTGCATACATACCCACAAGTTGGACTTACTTCTTTTTAAGATAATTGTGGATCTCAAAGAATTTACTATATGCCTTTGAATGCCAGTTCACTAGATTTTGAATGCCGGAAGGCTTCTTCCAGCCATCACCCACCCACCCAATATAGCTCATTTCCCTGCGGAAGGATCCATCTTTGTGGTTGGCACTGTCTTTTGTTCTTCACAAAGTGTAGCTCTGCAGGGCAACTGAGGTACAGTTTCATTTTCAGCCCTGTGGGACTACAGGACACATAGCTGGTGTGCCTTTGCTGTCTTTGTAGCAGCTCTGTGTTCACGGTTCATCAGAGTTGACTGGAAAGCAGTTGGGGCCACATTTTTTTTTCTCTTGCCCACATCCATTGTATAACTGACCAGATCAATAGGATTGGTGCTTGCCCCTGCCTGTAATTAAACAAAGTGCTCTCTGTAGGTCTTCTGAGCCTTATTCAAGATTTAATTAAATTAGATCTTTAACGTAGTCAGTTAACAAATTGAGCTACTTGGTGGAGCAGTAACTAAGGAACAACAGACAGAGAAATTTTATTACTGGTCCTAGTTCATTATTCAATGAGATTATCATTTATTTCTATATGCTCTGCAATATAACCAGTGATTTCCTCACACTTAAAGAAGCAGGCTTAATCTAGGCAAGGTGGAATTAATTACTCTAGAAAGGAAGCACTTTGTCCTTCATTCATTCATTCACTTTGTAAACATGATTGGTCACCCTGTGCCAGGCAGAGGGGTTACAGCGATGAACAGGACACAGTCCCTGCCTTCAGGGATGCTGGGAAGATAAGCAAATAAGCAGGTCTTTGCAAAGGTGTGTGGCAGGTGGTGGTGACTGGTGAACACAGTGCCTAGGAGCTCACCAGAGAGTCGTGTGATGGCAGGGACCACCTTCTCCACATTGTTTGCATTTTTTACCTAAATCATTAGATCAACCACCATGTAGCAAAAATGATAACACTGTCCCAATTTGTTTGGCAAAACAAACCTAATGTAACCGCAGACACGTGAATCTGTGTCCCATTGAATCACAGACTTGAACATAAATTGGCCCCTCAAGTTCCTTCTGAGATTTTGAAGAAATTCTTCAGAAAGTTCTGCGTGTTCATGGCACAGGTCATGGTAACAGTTTCTTCCTTGTACCCCGCACCCTACCTAGGTATTTTCAGCATATCTGCAAATGACCGTGGGATTCTGTCATCCCTGGGGTCTGGCTTCTGGGCTGACTCTGGCCATCACCACAGTAAATTCAAGAGACTAGTAGACACACTGCTTTAAACCAAATAAGAGTGACCTAATCTGAAGTTTCCTCCCCTTTACTTTCTCCACTGCTATTCAAAATCTCTTAAAAACCCTTCTCGTAGTTTCACTAACTTGGTCTCTGAAGATTTTGGATGGGAGTCGGGAGGCCAGTGTTTCCACCGGTGATAAGATGCATGTGTCTGACTTTTCCAAACCAATTACTCTTGGTACCAAAATACAATGTTACGTCTATGAAAGATTTCATTGTTGTGTGTTCATAGGACCCATGTAATAAAAATGGAATCACCTGGTTTAGTTAAAGTCTTTTAAAGTATAAATAAGGACTCTAAACTCCACATTTTTAAATGGCTGCCATTTGGCTCCACGGCCAGGAAAATAACAAGTAAAATTCCATAGTACTTCAGGGTCCTTTTCCTTTCCTTTCACCTCATCCTCCTTACCAGAAAATAACACCAAATTCTTTGTAATGTAGCCTCTTTCTGAAGCTGGGGGAGGAGGCATGAAAGGAAGGGTACAGGTAAGAAGGGAGAACCTTCCTTTGCATATTGTCACTCTCTGAGGACCTATTTGCTCCATGAGCTTTTCAAAATAACTCCTGTCCTATCCTCTGTTGGGCCACTTTTAACTTTGTGATTCTGCCAGAGACTAAGCCCATTTGTAGAAGGAAAAAAAAAAAACCTTGATTGTGACCAGCAAGATGGAGCTGCCCTGTGGCCACCCAGTCATTCTTGTGCAGCAGACACTGGGCTGGGGTGGGGTCCTGCGCTGTTCCTCTCAGCCAAATGTGCAACCCGCGTGTCAGGCACTTGTCCCATGAACTCACCAGCTGAGACTGTTGACATAGCATCCTCTTCTATGACTCCAGGGCCCTCCCCGAGAGCCAGTTTCTAAATACTCCACTGGATCTAAACACCAGATCTAATCCACCTGCAGTATTTACCCACCTTATTTCTAAAGGCACTTGTTGACTATTGGTCATGCTTAAAGAAGTTGAAAAAAGGGAATCCAAATTAAATCATAGCGCCTGCTTAGAGTAATTACTTAAAAGGTAAACCATGGACTTTATTATGTGCGTCTTCCACATAATAAATTATGTGGGCTATATATGTTATAAATGACATGTTATAAATGTCATACTGATGTGTTCAGACCATTGTCTGTCTCTGAAGCAGCCACTCACTTTGTCCAGATTGTCTCCCATCATATGCTAAGTTGGTATCTCTTTGATATTATTAACTAAAAATCAGTCACAATGGAGATATTTATGGAACTGAAACTGTTGTGACCTTACGTAGGTTAAATAAAGATTCATCTGTTTTCCCTTCAAATCTCTTTCTGTCTCATGTGGCCGTCGGTCCCATCTGAGCTCTCCCCCTGCCTTCCGCGATGCTTTTCTTGACCGTAGGTCTATACGTAGAAAATGCAGGACTGCAAAACAGTACTTTATGTTTACTATGAATTTATATATGTATAAATTTATATTTAATATATGTTCATATGTGTGTATTTAAAAATATTTAAAATAGACCAGAACATAAACCAATATCATAATAATAGTTATGTTGGGGGTGGGGAATACAGTAGCTAGGCATGTAGGTCAAAGTGTACTTGAACTTTTCTGTAATTTCTAATTTATTTTTTAAATGAATGTATTCATATAAATTTTAATATGCAGAAGTATATACGTAGAAATAGGACATTAATATGCCAAAATATTAACAGAGGCTCAATCTAGGCAGTAAAAGTATGTGATTGCTTTTTCTCTTCTTTAATTTTCAAATTAAGCAAAAAAAAATAAAGAATGGATTTTGGAGAATGACCTATATCTCACAGTTTTAATGGTTTGATGTTCATGTATAAGTGTAGCCTTCTCTTTTGTCTATTATGGAACTTTGTTCATATGTTATTCCATTTCTTCTGAGGAATTTCTTTATTGGATGAGGAAGAGAATACCAATATTAGCTAAGTTCAGGTTCATAAAAGATTTGTAAAAACAAGCCCTGTCTCAACAGTGTTCCTCCCAGCCCTAATCTAGCCATGTGGGAGGAAGCGGAGTGGAGTGGGCTCTGGCTCTGGTGCTCTCCTTCAGCCTCAGTATGGAGGCCTCCGTTGGCTCTTCTTTCGTATGGCTGGCATATTAGTCAGGGTAAGACTAGGTTGTCCTGCAGGAACTGGTTAACTCCCCAGTTTCAGTGGCATGGCACATTATTTCTTGCTTGCAGCTTATGTCCAGTGCAGTTTTGGGGACAGGCACATATGTCTGCCCCACACATTCACTCAGGAACCCAGGCTGTTGGCTACCCGCCACCAAAGACCTCACTGAAAAGGTCTCACCACAGCCCTTAAATGCTTCTGCTCATTACCCACTGACCACAACCAGGTAAAGGGCTTCACCTAGCCATAAAGGGGCTGAGAAACATGGAGAAGCATATGGATATTTGTTGAGCAGTAGACGTTTCTGAAGCAGCTGACTTATTTACCTTGATTGTGATAGTAGATAGGTTTGGACATAATCCGAGTACCAGAGAAACAGGCAGTCTCATCCATCTTGTGGTGACTCTACATGTGTCAGAGTCACTGGGAAGCTCTTTCAAAGGATAGATGCCCAGGCCCGTCATGAGCGCCACTGAATCAGTGAATGGGGTGTCAGACGCCAGCACACTCTACTCCTCCATCATGATCCTGATGAGCACTCAGGGACAGGGAAGGGAGAGGCAATGTCCTTCAGTCACACACCGGACGTGTGCTGAGAGCCTCTCCAGGATCCTCTACCTCCGCCTCTGCCAGTGGAGTGAAAGAGAACCACACACAGCCTTTCTGCTACCTTTGACTCATGCCCAGCCTGCTCCTCCTGGGGCCCACAGTGAGGCAGGGATGAGCCTGCACGTCTGCCTGGGAAGCCACCTGCTGTGTAGAGCATGCCTGCACTGTCCATTCGCCAGGGTCACCTGAGCTAGAGGAGGGAAGGCAGAGGCTGGTGGGGCACAGGCATGGGGCTCCAAAGGCAGGGAGGCACTGCCTGGCATGGTGCAGAACCCCCCAGCTTGCCCAGTGAAGGAGACCACTTCCACAGGGAGCCCCTACCAATGCAAGCTCAGTAGGGTTTATTTTTAATGCTCTGTTAATAATATTGTTAGTATTAACATTCTTTGAACATTTTCAGACTGAACATACCCCTCTCAGACCAAGATCACATATCTCTAAGGACAAAGCAGAACTTACTCAAAGACTAAATTATAGCAACAATACCAAACCTATTTCGAGCATGCACTCGTGATGAGCTATGATTTATGCACATTTTATTTAATCTGCACCAGAGTCCTACCTGATAAGTATTATTATTATACCCTTTTTAGAGATGGGAAAACTGAGGCCCGCAGAAGCTTTAATAATCTTTCCCAAGTCTACACTGATATTAACTCTTATTACCAAAATTTAGGCTCTGGTAGCTTTACCATGGGATGCAGTTTCATTGTTCTGTTGTTTGGACTGCTTTCCTGTGGTCCACTCTCCACCCTGTCCTCATGCCACCCTCTGCTCCCATGCAGACAAGCAGTTAGTAATTGCTCTGTCACAGCATTGCAGGTGCCAGATTCCTTAGGGTTCCACAGACCCACTTTCCTGGCATTCTAAGGCAACGTTGAATGAAGGCAAAATGAGCTTGTTTCAGAAAGAAGAGACTATTTGTGAGTATTTATCTTGGTCTGAGTCCAGTCCCATACTGCCTCCTTTCTGTAGGTTGAAGAAGTTTTAAGCAGGATCCAAGGCAGAGAATCCTCAGAGCCAGGGTCCTTTCACCTGTCCTTGGGAAACAGCTCCCAGTTACTCTAAGAGGGCTTGACACACACTTGTGCCATTGAAGTTGTGAAGTAGCTCTTTCAGTCGTGGGCACCAGGATTTGCTTCTTCATCCTCGGCCTCCCTGTGCCTGAGAGGAGGTCAGGCTGCTTAAAGCTAACTCTTGGCTATAGAGAAAGAAGTTGACTCTGTTTGTCAGAAAGCTGCTAGGAAATCAGGAAGACTGCTCAAACACTGACCTTTCCCCGGTGCAGCCACTTTCATAACCAGATCCAGGTACATTAGTAGGCTACAGAAAAAAAGAGAAAACAATACACCTAGCAAATCTACAGAGAGACGGAAACGCTGTTGGGTTTATTTTCCTTCTAATTTGTGGTCTCTCTCTTCTGTTTGCGCCTACTCAAAATTGCCATTAACGGTAAGATACCACTTTGCTGAAACACCACATAAATAAGACTTACAGGAATAAATACATTTTTTCTATAAATAGGTTCTGACTTCTCATTTATTTGGGGGCTCCAAGAAAAGTCTTACAAACTCTCCAGTAGGAGACTGGCTCTCTGCAAAATACTCTCAAACCCTGGGCTTCCAGGAGGCAGCTTTCTGAGAATTGCGCAGAGACTAACTGCCTCAAGCTCATTAAGTAGAGCTTTTCCGGCCTAGTGATTCTCACCCTTCTATAATGTAGAAATCATCTCAACCAGCTCCGTTACACAGTGAAATTATGAATTACTGCCTAATTGCCTGAAATTACAACTACCCAGTGAGCACTACTGCATATCATCAGCAGAAGAGACTCATTCCTTTATAGTTAATATAATAATATTTCTAATCCTACTCAGGACTTCAGTGCCACCTTTCCTGCTTGTCACTCATCTGCAAACCACATTCAGAGGTGACTTTATCAACTGACTCAGTCGTCTTGTCTGTGCTCCTGCAATTGTCCTGGGAGATTCACGCGTCTTAAACATAGCTGACCTGTCTTAAACTCACCTTAGCCTCATGTTTTCAGAGAGCTTCTCTCCATTTTGGAAACCCACTTCTGTGCACACCCCACAGGATGGTTCTCTTTGACAGCTCTAGTGCCACATGATTATTTTATTTATTTTTTAGACAGGGTCTCACTCTGTCACCCCGGCTAGAGTGCAGTGGCGTCATTATAGCTCACTGCAACCTCAAACTCCTGGGCTCAAGTGATCCTCCTGCCTCAGCCTCTCAAGTAGCTGGGACTACAGGCATGCACCACCACACCTGGCTAATTTTTCTATTTTTAGTAGAGACAGGGTCTCGCTATTTGCTCAGGCTGGTCTCAAACTCTTGATCTTTAGTGATCCTCCCTCGTCAGCCTCCCAGAATGCTAGGATTACAGGCGTGAGCCACCCCACCCAGCCTAGTGCCACATTCTTAATCCCCCTGGCATCTCACTTTCCCGCTGTGCCTAATCTTTTATGTTCCTGGCTCTCATCTTTGTGTTTACTTTATTTTATTTATTATATTTATTTATTTTTAGAGACAGGGTTACAGTCTGCCGCTGAAGTGCAGTAGTGTGATTGTGGCTCACTGCAACCTCAAATTCCTGAGCTCAAGTGATCCTCCTGCCTCAGCCTCCCAAGTAGCACAACTATAGTTGCATACCACCATGCCCAGCTAATTTTTAAAAAAATTTTTGTAGAGACAAGGTCTCGTTATGTCACCCAGGCTGGTCTTGAACCTCTGGCCTCAAGCAATCCTACTACCTCAGCCTTCCAAAGTGCTGGGATTATAGGCGTGAGCCGCCATGCCTGGCCCCCTTTCTCCATCTTCAAAGCCAGAAGCATAGCATCTTCAGAACTCTAATTCTGACACACCTGCTTCTCTCTGACAAGGGCCCTTGTGATTTCTGAGTCCACCCAGATATTCCAGGATACTCTCCCCATCTCAATTCCCTTTTGCCACGTAAGGTAACATTCACAGGGATTAGGATGTGGACATCTTTGGGGGCCATTATTCAGCCTACCACAATAATCTAGGTATTAGATTTTAGGGTGACAGTTTTTTTTTAGCAACATTCAACAGATTTTATTGAGACTGTGTCAGTCCCTGTTGGAGGTGTTGGCAATGCAGTAGTGAATGAAACAGACCAACACCCTCAGAGCCTAAGCTGTCTATCTCTCCCAGCAGAAGGCTTTTAAGATTTGTTATCTGTCTACTTTTGTTTCATCATGTCGTGTTTGTGGAAATTATTCCTTTTCTATCTTTAAGGATCCTCAGTGTATCTGTTGTGAAGTCATTCACTGGTTGCTTCGTTTTCATTTCTTCTAGGGTGTATTCATCTCCTGATGGAGAATGCCGGCTCTCTCGTCTTATCCTCCTCTCTCTGCAATTGTGCCTCTCTGTCAACTTCATGGTCCCGGGCTTCCAGTCATGGGAAGCTTAAATTTCCTGTTCCCTCATGATATAGGATGATTGACAAATTAGTGTCTGAGGCAGTGGGTGGCCTGGCAAAATCCAGACTGGTTTTCAGTGTTCATGTCTAAGTTTGGGGTCCCGCAATATGCAGGTGGTATAAATTTGGTTTCCATACCTAAATGTGCCACAGGTCTGCGGTTTTGATTTCTTAAGGTTGACGCTCCTGCACGGCTCGAGGGCTTGCTTCCAGGGGGCAGCACTTCTGTCAGCTTTTCACAGATGAGTGGGGCAGGGGGCTCCAGGCTTTAGGCAGGAGGATCAGCTCTTGCAGCCTGACTTGCGGGGCCCCTCCATCCCCCTGCCCCTCCTGTGTTCCCATTGTGTGCCCCGCCTTCAGCTTCCCCTAACCCCTCGGCTTCCTTTCTCATTTCTGGCACCTGGAGATTTTACTGTCTTTCTTTTGATCTTGGCAATGAATTTCTTCCTCATTGTTCCTTTTTTATCAGCATTCTATGCATTTTTAATAGGAGGAGTGCCTGTTGACTTTAGCTGAAGCTGTCCTTGTGCTTGAAATTTTCAATTGTCCTGTATGCACTTACAGAACTGTAACCTCCGTTAACCTCTGAGAGCCTCCGTTTGCAGCCGTCTCTCCTCGTTCTTGTCCTTCCCGGCGTCTGACACAGCTGAGTGGGAATCCTGCCATCCTCCTTCTGGGTAGATTGGCCACCTCCCTTTGTATATAATATAGAATTTTTTCATTCTGTTTCTTTCATCAGCACTTGGCCTTTGAGGAATATGTCCAAATCTTGTTTCTGCTGATGCCCCAAGCACATTCTTTTCTCTGTTGTGGTTTTAATTCTTTTTTATTCTGTACTATTATTTTAATGAGGTCTCCAGCATTTGAAGAAAACAGTGCATTTACTCAGTCTGCTACCTTGAATGAGAGAGCTCAGCTGAGCTCTCCGTGCTGCTGTGTAAGCTTGCGGGTTTTTTTTTCTTTTTTGGTCCTAGCTCAGCCTTGTTCCTCATTTCTGACATCTGCTAATTCCCTCTCTCATGCCTAGCAGAAAAAATAGAAACTATCAGATGGGAGTCCCTCTGTCCCCATCCTCCCTCTTCTTAGTGCCTGCCCTCACCTCTTTTCCTTCCGTCCCAGAGAAGAAGGTGTCCCCTTCCTCCTGTCCTCCTGACCCTTCGTCCCTTCGCTCCTCGGGCTACTCGTAGTTTCTCAGCCCCTCCTCCTGCCGTACCTCCTCCCCGGACCTCATCTACACCCAAAATTCCTAAATCTGTATATCCACTTCTGGTCTCCTTCCTCAGACTTACATTTCTAATTGTCAGCTAAAAATCCTCACTCACATGCCCAATGGTTTCCTGAAATTCAACCTGTCCAAAGCTAATGCCTTCATTTCTCTCTGAGAAAATGAGCTCCTTCTTATGTTTTTCCCATTGTGCTGAGTAACTCCATGATCCACTGAGTCACCCAGACACGAGAACGACACTGACCAATACAGTGACTACTGGTCACACACAACTATTTAGATTTGAATTTAGAGTAATTAAAATCAAATGTAATTAAAAATTCAGTTCCTTGTGTACGTGAGGCACACTGCAAATGCTCTGTAGCCACGTGTGGCTGCCATAGCGGACAGCACCGCTCTAGAACGTTTCCGTTGTTGCAGGAAGTTCTGTGACAGTGCTGGTCTAGGGTGCGCTTCACCACCTTTGTTCCCACTGTGCTGACTGTGCCGGAGCCCTCATCGTTTCTGACCTGAACCTTCGGTAGAGCTCACTGACTTTTTCTTCCTTGCTTCAGTCTATTCTCTTCTCTAATCAAAGGATTTTAACAAAACCCTCAAATGCCAGAAACAGTTCTGGCCTTTTAATGTCATTTCCTTACTTGAACCCTTCAGAATCTCCCCATTATCTTTTCTTCTTTATTTGATTGTTGGACAACATTTCAACCCTCAGGATTGCATTCCAGCCTTGCCTGCTCTGGGAGGGCAGAGGAGAATTTCTTCTCCTATGCTTTGACACTCCTTGTTGGTACCCCTTTTTCCAAACACACTTCCCATTGTAATGTTTAGTGGTTAGGTAGTAACTTTAGGAGGAGTGAGAAAATGGCCACTCAGATGTCCTGTTGTCGGGGAAGCTGATTGTGAAAGACTGTGAATGCATGACCCTCCTGCAAGCATCCATCTCTACCTCAGGTTAGCTCTGGTTCTTGCCTATCCCTCAGCTCCCAAATACGTATTTTGTAGACAGAAGCCTATTTCCTTTAATAAAAATATCTTCATCTGGTCATGGTGGTGCACACCTGCAATCCCGGCTACTCTGGAGGCTGAGGTGGGAAGCACCCTTGAGCCCAGGAGTTCCAGGCCAACATAGCAAGACTCTGTCTCTTTAAAAAAAAAAAAAAATCTTCAGTGAAAGAGAGGTATTTTAGTTAATTACCACAAACTGCTGGCTTAAAACAATGGGAATTTATTCTCTCCCAGTTCTGGAGTCTAGGAGGGGGTCAGCAGGGCCATACTCCCTCAAAAGACTCCAGAAGAAAATCCTTCCTTGCCTCTTCCAGCTTCTGATAGCTCCTGGTGGTCTTTGTCTTGTGTCCATTCTCTGCCTCCCTCTTCACATGACCTTCTTCCTGCATGTCTGTGTCTCACGTCACCCTCTCCTTTCTCATATAAGGACACCACCTGTATAAGGGATAGAAGATATTGGATATAGGGCCCACCCTAAATCTAAGATGATCTCATTTTGAGATCATTAATTTAATTACATCTACAAAGACCCTACTTTGAAATAAGGTCACATTCTGGGGATTAGAATTTGGACATATCTTTTGGGAGGGACACAATCCAACCCATTATGATGGGTAAGAATAAAAGTGAGAACCCTGACAGCTTTGTTTCTGTCCCTCTCCCAAGCCATGCCTAAGCAGAATCAGCAAACTGGTTGTAGTCTTCATTTCTGTGCATTTATTCATTTAAATTGTTAAGATCTTCACGCCCAAATCAAGAACAGGGAGAAGGCTGTTGAACTCAACCAGCTGTCTTTCTTTCCATGTCAGCCTGACTACACTCCCTTCTGCTGGATTTTTTTTTCCACTGGCTAGCAAGTATCATTAAATAATAAAGCATAGCCGAAAATAAACACATTTATCATCCTTTAGTTTCCAAAGACATTCTCTGAGGTCCAAAGCTTTTTAAAATGAAAATGGATATTTAGATTTAGGAATTATTTTAAGTGCATGTATGCACACACACACCATGGAAAATGCCTAGAAGTAATTGTCTCTGTATAGTAAGAAAGAACATAAGTACTTGTCCTGTTTTTAGTTTTTAGTGTCATCTAAATTTTCCACAATGAAGATGTTTTACTTTTGTGATTAGAAGAAGAAACATTTTTAAAACATGGGTAGTTTTAATGAAGTCTTTATAAACTGCCCAGGACAATTTGTATTTTTAAATGAGCAAGATGAGTAGGCCAATTAGGATTCTAGGAACAGACCACTGATTGTTTTGTGTACAATTCAGACACAATTTAGGCTTTAGAGTGGTGTTAACATTGTTGATTATTCAGGACCTCATCAGACTTTCCCAGCACTAGAAATTGAAATCCGTGGTCTCTCCAGGGAGTCCCCCAATGCCTGATGGGAAAATGGGCCCACTGCCTTTGCCATGTGGCATAATGAAGCATCTGCCCCCATACCTGTTCTTGGTTTGTTGGGGACCATTCCAGAATGAGCCCTGTAAGCTCTCACCAGCAATACCATTTGGCTTCAACAGGCATGTGTTTTCCTAGTCTTTAAACTTTTTTGAGGTCAGCTCTGTGTCTTGTGTGTTATGAGGACAGCACACATTTCCATCAACCCACAGCAGAGCATTAGGCACTTCTGAGCTGTTCCACTATTGAATGCAATTTGCTCCAAGGGAATTTTCCTATTTTGGCTTCTAATATGTTGGTGAATTATTGAAATTTCAATTACTTTTGTTTCCTAAGTTAGAAGGATAGAGACATCCCAGACATTTAATATGAAAAGCTTTCCAGAGGCTTTTAGAGAAGGGGCCGTGTGCCTGTTCTCTGCCCTTGTCTAGAAGGGTTTTGGCAGCAGGGCCAGCACAGGGGTGCAGCTCCGCTCTTCCTGTTTATGGTGCTAAAGTGCTTTGTAGCCTTGGGAGTCCCTTAGGTCAGCACCGTTCAAGGTGTGGTCTCCTGCCCAGCAGCATCAGCATCTTTTGGGAGCTTATTAGACATGCAGATCCTGGGCTTCATCCAGACCTACTAAATAAGAATCCTTGGACGTGGGGCCCTAGAATCTGTGTTTTAATAAGCCCTCCAGGAGATTCTAGTATACCTCTAAGTTTGGGAAGCCCTGCCTTAAATGCTAATGCTAGTGCTAATTCTTTCCTGCAGGATCTGATGCCCATTTGTAAGGGCCCTTGGGTGCTGCAGTCAGTTTGTCCTTTCAGGAGACACTGTACCCTGATGGTAAAACTGTGATCAGGGTTCTCGGAAAGACAATGTCTAGCAACTGTCTTCACTTACTTGGAATACTTCTCTCTTTGGAAGTCACAGAAGCAGGATTTGGACATTTAAATTCTGTGCAGCTAAATATGTGTTTTAAATGTAATTCAAAGGGCCCTGTGTTTCTTTTGTATATAGAAGTGCTATTTAGGTTCATTCCCACTGTCCCAGGGATAATTCCATCTTGAAGTCACTTGGAGAGAAGCTGCTGGTGCCATCACTGTCTCTTCACCGTAGCCTAACCCCCTCCCAATGCAGGCATCTCCTCTAAAGCACACATATTGGCTAACTTGCAGTTCTTCAAACACAGCCTGTCATCCTAACACCTGTGCCCTTGTGCAAGCTCTTCTCCCTCTCGCCTGCCCAGCCATGCTACCACCAAAGCCAGCCGCTCACTTGTTCTCCTTTAAGACTCTGCTCAAGTACCACCACCCTCTAAGCTTTCTCCAGACGACTTCAGATGGATTCTTGCCTTTTGCTGCTTCCTGTAGCACTTGAGATAGATATTTATAGCACTCGAGCACACTTGTGTTGAAGTTATTTGTCTCTCTCCTTCTCTGGGCTCCAAGTTCCCCAAGAGCAGAGATTTTATCCTGGTTTCTCTGTCTGCAGTACCCAGCACAGATTCAGGTGCTTGGGGCTGAATGAATAAACATTCCTTGAAGATGGTCATCCCTCTTCTGCTAGAAACTTCCTTTGCCTTAGATAACATGTTCACCTCATGCTTGTGGAAGAGGAAATGATGATCTGTGGCAGGTCCAGTTAAAAATACAGTGACTTCCACACGACTGAACTGATTGAGCTTTTCAGTGGGGTTGATCCCTTAATATAAACAAAAGCCCCACCCTCTATCCAACTGGCTCTTTGGCCAGGGAAGCCTCAAATTGTGTCTAAAAGCCTTATGATTTCAGGTTCGAGAACTTCAAACTCGACTGCAGAGCGTTCAGGCCACAGGTCCCTCCAGCCCTGGCCGCCTCACTTCCACCAACCGCCCGATTAACCCCAGCACCGGAGAGCTGAGCACAAGCAGCAGCAGCAATGACATTCCCATCGCCAAGGTGAGCTCCTGAGGACAGGCGGAAGGGGCAGAAACACCTCCTGTTATCTGGAAGCACCAGCCTCATCCTAGCTGCTGTGCAGCCATGCCCTCAGCTCACTAGGCCTGAGGGGCTTCCCCCGGGACCTTGTGCAGGCCTCCTACGCTGGAGCTGCAGGGAGAGATAACCCACTAATAGTTTTAAGCCTCTCTCAGCTGCAACCTGGACTCCAGCTCTCATTAATCAGCCAGCTGGAGAATGTCACAGATGACAAGTCATTGTGCAGAGTGAGATGTTTTGTCAAGTGCTATGATACTTCTCGGTGGATGGGAAGTTGCTCTCAAGGACTAAGGTTCAGCCCAGTGGGGGACCCTGAGTAATGAACCAATGATCTCCCCACTCACAAGACTGACAGCTCTGCCAGCAAAAAAAGATAGAGTATGATAGACAGGTGTGGCAGCTGTGAGAAGTAGCCCCGCGCATTCTCGCCCCAGCCCCAGCCCGCATGTTGAGTCTGCCACGGAGAGACTATTAAGATGATGCATGTTGGCGTCCCGGGTAGCCCTACTTGTCTCCACAGTAAGGTTGATTCTCAACTATCAAGTTTAGTAAGTTAGGTTGAACCAGTGTTTCCCAACCAGAAGTGATTTTTGTCCCCCAGGGGACATTTGGCAGTGTCGAGAGACATTTTTGATGATTACAACTAAAGTGCTACTGGCATCTTGTGGCTAGAGGCCAGAGATGCTGCTAAACATCCTACAATGCCCAGAAGAGCCCCCACAACAAAGAATTATCCAACTCAAAATATTAGCAGTGCTGAGGTTGAGAGACCCTGGGTTAAGCTGATAGTAAAAAAAAAATTGGACAGGTGAGTTGTTTTTAAGAAGTTAATCATTTCGTTGACATGGTAAAATGCCCTGTATAGACACAGTTTATCTGGGGAGTGGTGTATAGTTTTTGGATAATTTGTTTTGTTTTGTTTTTTTAAGATTGCCGAGAGGGTAAAGCTATCAAAGACAAGATCCGAATCCTCGTCGTCTGATCGGCCAGTCCTGGGCTCAGAAATCAGTACCATAGGGGTGAGTGTTCCTGAGGAGCAGGGCACGAAAGGACCCGATAGAGCTACACAGACATTGGCTGATAGATGGTAGAAGAGCTTCCAAAGTTCACCTCCAATAAACCAGTTAATTATGATATAACATCATACCCTGTTTCCTTCCAAAGGATCAAATGAAAATGTATATTGATTTCCATCCACATGGTGAATTATTTCCTCGGCTTTAAGAGAGATTTTTTTTTTCTCTACTTGAAACCATTCAGAAAGAAATAATTTAGGTCCAGTTCCTGGTGATGTAGATAAAAGTCTTGAAGCATCTGTTTTACATCACATCACCCTGCTACCCTAGAGACCAAGGGAGTCATGGAGCTCTAAAAGAACTTTGCCTTTTGCACATCCCTCTTGAAAGGGAACGTGCTCTCCAGTGAGGGTGAGTGATGCCTTTGACGTGTATCCCAATACTAGGAAAGACCGGAACCTTCCAGTTTAGTGCCATAGTTTTCATTTGTAGAGCCCCAGAACCCCCTGGGAATGTAAGAGCTGGTGGATGGTGAAGAGGGAGTAGTTTTAGTTCCTTAAGGGATATCTTTTAGGATTGGGGATGAGGCTGGGAGAGCCAGCTATTTGATCCGCAGGGGTAGGGAGAGCCTGAGTAGCACTTTTAAGGCTCTAGTTTAAAATTTTGCACTGAGCAAAAATTGCATGTATTCAGATTCCATGCCAAAGCCAAATTGTGAAAATGAAGGCATCAGCCCCTCTCCTTGGCTACAGTAACCAGAGAGTGTGGCCTGGAGTGGCAGGAGATTCAGGATGGGGGAAGGAAGTCCAGACTCTGTTCAATATCCAAAATTTTAGGGACTCTGAAGAGGCACAGTCCCCCATCCTTGCTGCTCAACAGCACATGCTTGGGGGACACAGCTATATTTTGATCCTATTTTATGTACTGCGTTCATGGTAGTTTGCTTTTTATACTAGAATTTGATCGTACATACTGAGAACCATCAGGGTAATCATCTCGTGGTGCGGGATTCTCAGTGAATATCAGCTTTGAATTGTTTTGTGTGAAAAGCATGCCTGGGGACCAGCATCCCTTAAGTGACACTGTCCAAAGGGGAATTAATGGTCATTTGTACAGGTGTCCAGCAGCGTGGCAGAACACCTGGCCCATTCACTTCAGGACTGCTCCAACATCCAAGAGATTTTCCAAACACTCTACTCACATGGATCTGCCATCTCTGAAAGCAAGATTAGGGAGTTTGAGGTGGAAACAGAACGGTTGAATAGGTAAGGAGCAATCCTATATATTCGATGGGGGCAGAGAGGAGCTGTTCCTCTCTTCTCTTTCCAAAGATCTGTTTAAGTTGGCTTGTGTCTTGTGACACAGAGAATACTGTCAGGCTGGTGGGGTTGGCAGTGTCCACCGTCTCAGCCACCAGAGGAGTGCTTGCAGCAGTCAGGGCTGGCTTCACGGCTGTGTGACCTGGGCATTCGCACAGGGCTTCATGCTCAGAAAGACTCCACACTTGCATGACTGCCTTGCTGTCACCGTTTTAAATTCTTAATAATTTACAAACAAGGGGCCCTACTTTTTTGTTTTGCGCTGGACTCTGTAAATTATACAGTGGGTCCTGGGAGCAGTCCACATAGAATGCAAGTAGGTCACAGAGGGTTGCCAAGCATGCAGGCCTGTGCTGCAGAGAACCACAGAGGGAAGTTCTGGAATGTTGAGTCAGCATCCCAGGGGCGCCTGGAGCTACCAGGAACCAGCAAAGGCAATCTGGTCGAGATGTTCCCGGCACGGACCAGGCATGCTGGTCTCACTCTCCTTGCTCTTCTGATAGTTGCCTAATTTTCTTTATGCTCTTTGCAAACGTGCCCAGTCCTGGGTCCCTACATCCTATCCTAATTGTCTTGCTTAGAATAATTTTACTCTCTACCCAGTTTTATGGATTCTTTCTAAGTCTAACGAAAGAGGTAGTTTGAATTTGCACTCCTGCCTGTTGGCAAAGATTGGCTTGTGTGTCATCCCAGTGATGAGGGAGTTGCTAAAAAAGCAGGGAAGGACCTGGGCCAAACCATGGTAACCACTCTGACTCAGAATTGGTTCTGCAGTGGCAGAGTGGACTTTTGAATCGCATCCAAGTGTGGTGTGGCTGCCTTGGCCTACCAATCTTCAGTGGGAGAGCATGGGAAGAATTTGAAAGCCTTATGAGCTAACCAGGAAGAAACAGGGATACCATTCCCCATCTACCATTGCTTAATTCCATTCCTCTTGTGTATGACAAACCTGAATAAATTGAATCATCATGTTAGTCCTCCCTGATTTGGAGCTGTTTAGTATAGTTCTTGAGAACTAAGGAAGTTGGTGACCCATGTCATTTTGAATCTTGAAATTAAATGGTTTCCTTATTAAATCCAAAATACTTAAGATGATAATCCTGATGATTACCTTGTAGCAGTAAAGAAGTAGTCATCTCAGTGTCACTGGCCTGGGAGTGCTTAAAAGTCGAATCAGATATGCCCTTTACAATTTAATGAAGTCAGATGCCTTCAGGGGGCTCTCAGTTTAGTAGGATCTCTTCAGTATGGATTCTGGGATTTAACAAGCCTGCTTTGTGGCTGAATTTGGGGGAGGTTCCTTCCTCCTCAGGTATATGCACCCAGGAGAAACCAAAGAAGGGTGAAATATTTGGTGCTTGTAGCTCATATTATTATGGTATTTAACAGCTGTCAAAGGGCTGTCAAAGACAACCACTTAATCTTCAACTTGTGAAGTCAGGGTAGTCCCTACCCATTTTACAAATGAGAAAATAAAGGCTGTGAAGTTGAGATTTGAGTCCAGAGCTATTAAGTAACTGGGGCAGAATTCCGGCCCCTACCCTTTGACCTCACCTCCATTGTCCACTCTGTGATCATGGCTGCTGCTGGAACCTGGGATTCTTAGAAGTAAGCTACTAGTGTATCCTGATGTCTGTTATTTAAGTACCTATCTCAAAGTTAGAGGCCTGTTACTCTCAAAATATGTTAGCCTTTAACTTCGTGATTGCCGGGGTCAGGGGAGGGGTGTCTTACCTACCCAAAAGTGTATTTCCTCATGTAACAAATCCGTTTTAAGCATCTCCTAGGTGGTGGGCTAGTTGGTATGCCAAGCAGAGTAAAACAGACAAAGTCCCTGCTCTCATGGAGCTTATATTCTGTTAGGGAAGGTAGACAAAACAAGCAAATAAATAAGATTATAAGAAAGGTCCAAGAAGGAAATAAAGAGCACACTGGCAGAATCACAGGGAGGGTTGATTTGGAATGGTAGTCAGGGAAGGTGTCTGAAGAAGGGAGGTTTACATTGAGGTTTTAAGGGAAAAAGGAGCAGCCGTATGACAAACTGACATTCTTATGGGCCAGTTTAACAATCGTGAGGCTGGAAAGAGGTTGGCATGAAGGAGGAACCATCCAAAGGCCACTGGATCTGAGAGTGGGAGTAAGTGGAAGGAGAAGCTCTTAGCGATGAGGTGGCCCAGTGGCTCAGACGTGGATTTTGGGGCCATAGACAAATTTTACTCTTTATTCTAAGTGAAATTGGAAGGAGTTATTAGAGGATTTAAAATACGGGAAGACCAAGATCTGATTTACATGCTGCAAGCTAACTTGGGTTTGAAGATTGGGAAAGGGGGACAGAGTGGAAGCAGAGAGAGAGAGGCGGGGTCATGGCAGTGGGCTGGGCGGCTGCGGCTCAGGATACGTGCGGTGCTGCGAGTGGTGGAGACTGCAGCTGGGTTGGGTCTGGATGTGAGAGAAAGGGATGGTCTCTAAGAAGACTCCTGGGGTCTAGCATATAGTGTTGGATAGTTGGTAGTGGCAGTTACTGAGATGGAGAAGAGGGGGAAGGCAAGGTTTGTGGAAAATCTAAAGTCCCATTTTGGAATGTTAATTGGGGGTAGCACTGTGACACCCAAAGGGAAACATCAGGAAGGAGCTGGATATGTGAGCCTGGCTCTCAGAAGAAAGGTCTGGGCTAGAGAAATTTGGGAGCCATCAGACCCTAAATGCCTATTAAAGTCATGAGACTGGATGAAATTACCCCTAGGATGGGAGTATTGATAGCAGAGGGAACCCAGGACTGAGCCCTGAGGGAATGCCAGGCCCTACTGATTTTATATAGAATGAGGTTCTAGCAAAGGATACTGCCATGGCCTAAGTGAGGGGAGCATTTCAAGAAGGAAGGAGTTATGGCCATAGGGAGGTGCCACAGGATGAGTTGTGTAAAAGCTTCATCTAAACTGGGTGCGGTGGCTCACACCTGTACTCCTGGCAACTTGGGAGGCTGAGTTGGGAGGATCGCTGAGGCCAGGAATTCAAGACCAGCCTGAGCAACATAGCAAGACCCCTGTCTCTACAAAAAATAAACAAAAATTAGCTGGCCATGGTGGAGCACACCTGTAATCCTAGCTACTTGGGAGGCTGAGGCAGGAGGATTGCTTGAGCCCTGGAGTTGGAGGCTGCAGTGAGTATGGAGCAAGTTGAAAAGTAAATGAGTGGGGACTGTTCCAGAAGTCTTTTTTTTGAGACAGGGTCTTGCTCTGTCTCTCAGGCTAGAGGGCAGTGGTGTCGTCATAGCTCGCTACAACCTCAAACTCCTGCCTCAGCTTCCCAAATAGCTGGCTACAGGCACACACCACCATGCCTGGCTAATTTTTCTATGTTTCATAGAGATGGGTTCTCACTCTTGCTCAGGCTGGTCTTGAAATCCTGGCCTCAAGCAATCCTCCCACCCCAGCCTCCCAGAGTGCATAGGATTACAGGCGTGAGCCACCACACCTGGCCTCAAGAAGTATTAATATAAACAGGGGCAGAGAAGCATTCTTATAACACATTACCTTGAAATGACCTTGGAGTTGCCAGAGCCTGACAGTGGTCTTAGTGGTACACTCACTGGACTTCTGCCATTGGCAAGTGTCTCCATATTCTGCTCTGAGATATATGACTCTAAGATTTATCCTTGAGGCTAATAGCTTCCAAGTCCCTTAACATTTCAGAAGTAACTTGTATTTTGTGTGTGTGAAACCCTATGTCTGAGACTTGGTGGTTAGAATACTATAAATTGGTGTGTCCCATGGAAAATGAATCATCACATCTAGAGCTTCTGTGCCCATTGACAGAAAATGGAGAAGCTGAAAGATTATATCTTGATTTGTTTTCTGACTTTGGCACAAACTCATTTGCCCTGAATTACAGTCCTAAATCCCACTGCTTATCCTACTGGTAGTTAGAGTTGCGAGACTGTGTAACCTGGATGGAGCTTTGGGCACAATCCACAGTTCCTGATCCATTTCCCACTTAGAGGCCCTTATGGGCAGTTTTCTGTTCATGCAGTGTCTTAGATCGTTTTATGTTGCTATAAAGGAAAACCTGAGACTGAGTAATTTATAAAGAAAAGAGTTTTATTTGGCTCATGGTTCTGCAGGCTGTACAAGAAGCACAGTGCCAGCCTCTGCTTCTGGTGAGGGCCTCAGGCTGCCTCCACTCAAGGCAGAAGGTGAAGGGGAGCTGGCGTGTGCAGAGATCACGTGCCAAGAGAGCAGGGAGGGGCCAGGCTCTTTTCAACAACCAGCTCATAGGGTTAGAACTCACCCCTGAGGGAGGGTGTTAATGTATTCTTGAGAGATCTGCCTCCCACAACCCAAACACCTCCCATTAGGCCCCATCTCCAACACAGTGGATCAGATTTCAACATGAGGTTGCAAACCATTGCACTCACTGGTTAATCTTTTGCTTCTGCTCTGTAGTGTGTGGTTAAGAGTGCAGGATCTGGGGTCAAACTGCCTGGTTCAAATCCCAGGGCAAAGTACTTAACCTTTCTGCACCTCCATTTCCTCACCAAAGAAATGGAGATAATAACACTTAATTCAAAGGGCGACTGGGAGGATTATTGTTGAGCAAAGGCTCAACAAATAGTAGCTATTGCTAGGATGCTGCTTTTCATTTGCCCCTGTGGAGGGCGACTTGATGGAGCACATGAGATGTTCCTGGTACAGAAGGCCAAGAGGGCACCCAGCTGCCTCCTTTCCTGGGTATACCCCCAGAGCTTAGCACAGCACCTGGCACACGGTACCCATGGAGTGAGCATGGCAACAGCTGGGTGGGAAATAACCAGGAGGCTTATCTTTTGTTTCTAATTCACACAGAATTTAGTGATTTTTTTAAAATTTGGAGTTGCTTCCTGGATTATTTAGTGTCAGTTACTAAAACATCTGACAAGCCCACATCCTAACATGCTTTCCTGGCCTGAATATAAATGCGACAAGTGAAATATTGGCAAATGAATTAGAATCCTAGTGTGAAAGTGATTTTTCTTCCTTTTTAGCCGCATCGAACACCTCAAATCCCAAAATGACCTCCTGACCATAACCCTGGAGGAATGTAAAAGCAATGCCGAGAGGATGAGCATGCTGGTGGGAAAATACGAGTCCAACGCCACAGCGCTGAGGCTGGCCTTGCAGTACAGGTGGGCAAAGAGCCGCAAGACTCATCAGGATTTGTGTAGCTACTCTAAGTTACAAATGCATCCAGGGTAACCTTCTGCATAAAAGTGGGAAACAGGCTTTTAGAAGCCATAACTGAGGGGTTGGGCCAGCAAATATTATAAGGGTAATACTATGAAGATGGTATTAGTAAACAGGTGTGTTTTACTAGTATATTCAACTTAAATATTATTTCATTTAAGTAATATCACTCAAAAGATCAGTTTTTGTGTTACATATTCATTTGTTCTTTCTGGTCTTTATATTCATATATATTTTATATTGTTATAAATCCAGTGTGTTCTACTTATTCAATTTGGCATAGTTTTTAATATTCCATTTATTCTGAATGGCTGTAACCCCTGCTTCAGGGTTACATATTGTTATTTGTCATTTCTCTAAAAGACATTTAGACTTTGGCAAATTTTTGATATTGAAAAGAATTCTGTGGTGAATAATTTAATACAGATAAGATACTCATTTTTATTAAATATTTCCTTGGGATAAAATCCCTGAAGCAGGAATTATAGGTCAAAGGATATGAATATTTTCATGGCTCTTCAGGCATGCTACTGACTTTTTCCCATAAAAACAACCCAGTTTAAACGACTACAATCCAGTCATTGGTGAGCACGTGGTAATTTGAATGTACTACTTTTTTGCTGCCTCATTAGCTTTGGAACTTGGCTGTTTTTAAATTACTGCTTGTTTAAAGCTGCAAGACTATGCTTTATTATTGTCTTCATAGGTTTATTTAATTAGTGTAACCATGTAAGCATGTTTGCCAAGGTCTCATAGTAGTTGACTGTATCTTACTCTTAGCTTCCTCTGAAAAGCTCAATATTGTTTTAAGAAACATTGTTTATTCTACAAACAATCAAACCAAAATATATGCGACCTAAGCCAGAGAGCAATCATACTAGTTTGCAGACACACCAAAGCAAGCAGATAATCCACCAGTGATAATTCTTGAAACTGGCTGTTTTCTGCCCACAATCTGCCTTTGATCAGAAAGGTCTTTCCCCACATTAGCGCATCCTCATGGATAAAGGAAATGTCCTCGCATCTCTAACCTGAAATATGGGCTGCCCTTGAAAGGAGGAGCTGGCAGCACCTAGAGCAAGTGATTTGGATTTTTTTTTCTTTAACTCTTGGTAAAGGATGATGAAAGTAAAGACAATCAAAAACAGATGGTCTGTTGACTAAATGTTGACTAAAGCAACATTTCCCCTGCTCGACTTGGAGAAGGTATCCAGTTATTTGCTTAAGGAGGAAATTTTTCTACTGCAGGCATCTTGTCTGGGACCATGCAGGTGTCATGTTCTACCTCCTGTGCGGACGTGGGTCGTGCGGGTCTCAGGCCATGGGACAGGGGCTGTCCTTTGATCTTTTGCCTTGTTTGCCCAATGGATGATGGGCACCAGGAAGAGTGAGGACAGTTCTTCCTCTTAGAAATCCAAACTCAAACTCTTGTCAGGGATTTTGTGAAGGCCTAACAGTGTTTCATGAGACAGTTTTTACAAGTATCTAATATAACTTTTCTGTGATGACAGAACTGTTCTCTATCTGTGCCACCCAGTATGGCAACCACTAGCCATGTGTGGCTATTGAACATGTGAAGTATTGCATGTGAACGTGCAATGAGGGACTGGATTTTTCATTTTATTTAAATTAAAATTTATATAATTTAAATAGCCACATGTGGCTAGTGGCTACTGTATTGAATATTGCGGGTCTAGATCCAAATTGTCTCCTAATGGGGTGTTATATTAGTTACCTATTGTTGTATAACTGATAACACTCACGTTGCTATTGGCTGGAGGCCCCAGTTCTTTCCCGGCTGTTGGCAGGAAGCCATGTGCCTCTCTGTGGTCTTCTCTGTAGGACTTTTGAGCGTCTTCAAGACGTGACAGCTGGCCTCCTCTGGAGAGGATGAGCTGGGAGAGAGTAAAGTGAGAGAGAGAGACCAAGACGGAAGTTGTGGTGTTTTTTAATAACCTAATCTTGGAAGTGACCTGCTATCAGACCTGCCATATCCTGTGTCACACAGACCAACCCTGTTACAGGGTGGACCCCAGGGTGTGGGACTCTGTCTGGAGGCTGACTACCACAGATGTGTCACATTTCCCGTTTAGCTGGTCACCAGGACAACACACCTGCATTTCCCACCTTCATTGCTTCTCTTGTTTTTTCTAGAATCTAGTTTAAAGTTTTATAATAAAAAAAGGCCATCCACTATTCAATGAGTATACAGGGGAAAAAAAAAAAAAGCCAACACAAAAGAACAAGGGAATATTCGTGGGTGGTTTCCTTGCCTGTGTGGATAGTGAGGTTGAGGCAGACCCCAAGCTGCCTCCCACCCAGGAAGCGGCACTCGTGTTGAAGGTGCCCGCCGTTCCCTGCCAGAGCTGAGGCCCGTGTGCTTGTGTTTCAGCGAGCAGTGCATAGAAGCCTATGAACTCCTGCTGGCGCTGGCCGAGAGCGAGCAGAGCCTCATCCTGGGACAGTTCCGAGCGGCTGGCGTGGGGTCCTCCCCTGGTGAGTGTTTCCCGGGTCCCTCTTCCTCATCTCGTCCCCTGCCTCTTTTGCTCCACTGCCCCCATTTCAGCCACTGGCGTTGAATCATCTCCCAACAACATGAAATTCAGTTGTCCATTGTGTTACTCATTTTTCCTCATGACTGAGTGGGTAAATTGTTTATGTTGAATGCAGCAAGAACTGGAGTGGAAACAGAACTACAGACAAGTTAAAACAACCAAGCCCTCTTAGGAAACCCGTTCTCCCGGGCTGACACAGGACCATGTGGAATGGGACCCATGTCAGTGATTAGAGGGGTCAGCTTGGCCGCAGCCACCTCTGATGCTGGTGTCTGGGGCCTCTACTGCCCACGTGGCCCCTGCCTTGTCTTGGTGCTTCATTGGCTGTGCTTCTCTGGGTGTGTTTCTTTGAGTAGTTTTGAACCATGGGTTCCCCCTGCCTTGTCTCCAGGCCTCTTGGGAATAAAGAAGTAGTAGTTTCACACCTGCTCTTGTCAGCTTCACAGAATGTTTACCCCATGAGCTGTGGCCCACCCACCTCACCTCCCTGCCACCATCCAGGCGTCATAGGTCCTGTTGGCCTGACCTGTACCTCAAGATCTGCACTGCCCCCCTCACTTCTATCCCACAATTTTGAGTAAGAGAAAGGCATATCTCATTGAAAAGGAGGCAAGCGTGGCACGCTAGAGAGTAACATTTGCTAAAACTTGACCAGTGACTGGCTGTGAGCCCCGCAGTGATGTGAGGAGGACCGCAGTAGAAATAGTGCTTGGAAGAGAGGGCGAGAGAGAAAGGCTGCCGTCTCTCAGAGCGGAACTGAGCCCAGACACTACCTGAGCCTATGCTTTATACCAGCAGCTGCTTTGGAGAAGGAATGGCAACTAAACTGAAAGCAGAGGTGACTGGGTCACTCCAGAGCCAAAGATGGGTGGTGTGGGCAGGTCAGGTGTCCCCATCCTTGGTGACCAAGCCATCGTCACAGACTGGCTTTCAGCTGTGAGCTTCCACTAGGGCTTGTCCTTCTGGGATGACCAAGACCTGCAAAGAAGGTCACCATCCAGGCACCTTCCAAAAACACTGTCCTGTCCTGTCCTCACCAGCTCCTCCCCTTGCCTCGGGGGGAGCTTTTGCACTGCACACTGGCAAGCGTTTCCTCCTTCACTTTTGACATGCACAGGAATCTGAAGCAAAGCTGAAGGAAGGAAAGTATTAATTTCCTGCTTTGTATCCAAGTTATCCATCGAGGGAGCAAGCCTTCATTTGTATGGGTGGCAATCCTCTGTGCCTCCCTCTGTTTTTTGTTTTTTTTTTCCTTAATAATATTACCATCCCAGCCCAGAAGTAGAAACTCTGCCAGCATTTCCATTAGAAACCTCATTTTTCAGAGTCTTTTAACTGAACCATAAAACTTTATTCCTCATATGAAACAGATCCTAAAATGATCTAGGCCTGCTGTCAGGATTTTTTAATTAATGTATTAAGAAAAATGATCAATTAAAGGGTAAAAAATCAATCATCTTATTTCCAGTTTGTGTCAGACGAACATCTTAACCTGTTCCATCCTCACAGGGTACCTTTTATTAGGCTTGTACCTACTCAGTGCAGCTACCTAGTATAGGAGCTAAAAGGGCTTAAATAAGTCTGCATTTAAAATATTTAAAATCAATAATGAAATGCTGTATATTTACCTAATACTGGGTGGCTCATGTATACATTTATGAGATGAGCCAGTCAGTAATGTCATGGTTACTTCAGAACAGACTTCAAATAGCAGGCAGCTGGGGAGTTGTATGTAAAACATCTTATTTGTGGAAAGAAGAGAAGCATGAAGGTTGTTGGAGAGACAGCTGCAGGGTGGTCCAGTGGCCTCACCAGCTCCTCCGCTTGCCTGGGGGGTAGCTTTTGCACTGCACACTGGCAAGTGTTTCCTCCTTCAGTTTTGACATGCACAGGAATCTGAAGCAAAACTGAAGGAAGGAAAGTATTAATTTCCTGCTTCATATCCAAGTTATCCGTCGAGGATAACTTTGCTGACAGTTTGCTGGTAGCAAACTGGTGACTTGTTTGGCCAGCACAATTTTTATTTCTTCTTTCTTTTTTTTAAGATTTTAATTTTTTTTTTAAGGCAAGCACGAAAATGAGGTTTACTGAGGAGAAAAAGATAGGATTATAGAGCAAGAGCAAGATACAGGTTTACAGAGCGTGATACATATGCCACAGATGATGACCGAACCCATTGTTGCAGCAAAGGGAGAGGAAAAGGAAGGCAAAAAGGGCAAGATTTTAATTTTTTAGAGCAGTTTAGGCTCACAGCAAAATTGAGAGGAAGGTTACAGAGATTTCGCATATACCCCCTACCCCCACACATGCTGCACATCCCCCACCAGAGTGGTACATTAGTTACAGCTGGTGAGCCTGCACTGACACATCATTATCACCCAGAGCCCATAGTTTACATCAGGGTTCACTCTTGGTGGTGTATGTTCTATAGTTCTGTAGGTTTGGACAATTGCATAAGGACATGCATCCGCCATTATAGCATCATACAGAATAGTTTCACTGCCCTAAAAATCCTCTGTGCTCCGCCTAGTCATTCTTCCCCAACCCTCGGCAACCACTGATCTTTTTAGTATCTCCCTAGTTTTGCCTTTTCCAGCACAGTTTTTAAAACACAACAAGAATGTGAACATCTTGGGCAGGGACTTCACTGCCTGGCCCTGTGCTGGTGCCCAGCACACCCTGATGTCCTGCTCCAGCCCCATCACCTGGCTCCTGGAGGCATTTGAGTTTGCCACCGTTACCAAGACAGGAGAAGGGTTGGGGTAGCACCAGGGGGAAGCAGCAATATAGAAAATACGGAACTAATCCCAGGTCCTTGTCTGAACCATTAGTTTTGTCTCTCTTGCCACCTACCCAAAGCTCTACCCAGCTTTGAGTTCTCCCTACCCTCATTCACAAAGAAGCACCAATGCATGGAAGAATGGCCAAACAGAAGACTTGTGAGTAAGGGAGAGGAGAAGCCAGGAGCCTAGGAAATTACTTAATAGAAAATCATAGCATGTTAGAGCTGGGAACAGATGCTGGCAATCACATTGGCCGACCCCTTCATTTGTCCATGAGGACGCTGGAGTCCAGAACAGAGAAATGCCTTCCCACATCCAGCTTCTAAGTGATGGAGCCAGGCCCAGAATGCAGATCTCCTCTTCAGCTGGCAACTGCTAGTTCTCTCCACCACGCCACCTCTGCCCTGAGTAACTGAGACTTGATTATGCAAAGTCACTCTCAGGTTTGCCTTGCCCAGACCTATGCTGATTAATCCATTGGCTTCTCTGCCACGTAGGAGACCAGTCAGGGGATGAAAATATCACTCAGATGCTCAAGCGAGCTCACGACTGCCGGAAGACAGCCGAGAACGCCGCCAAGGCCCTGCTCATGAAGCTGGATGGCAGCTGCGGGGGCGCCTTTGCTGTGGCCGGCTGCAGCGTGCAGCCCTGGGAGAGCCTGTCCTCTAACAGCCACACCAGGTAACGCTCTGCATTTCTGCCCCGAGGTGGGCGTGCATCCACGTGTCCTCAGCTCACTGCACTTGGCGTTCAGTGACCCAGCTCTTAGGAACTGTGTGGCTTAGGTAAAGGCAGAATTTACTTCAGGCTTGTAGGCTGCTCTGTCCAAAAAGGTGTCAGAGAATCAAAACAGGAGAGGCAGAAAGCGGCCTTCTCGTTTTACCAACATGGAAACTGCAGTCCAGAGAGAAAGGTTGATTTGCTCTAGAAAGTGGTAGAGATGGAACATGAACCTACCTTTCTGTCTGGTGCTTTTTCTCCCATATTGTTTTGTTCTCCATTTCTTTATAATTCTTGACTTCCAGGAAGCAATGGGGGTAGCCAAGACCCATTTGCTGCAAATGGTCCCTCAGCACCCAAGGCCCAGCCCAGCCCATCCTAGTTCTAAACTCTACCTTCCCTTCCTCTTGTGCCTGTGTCCTCTGCAGGCTCTTCTCAGGCAAGAGCCTCCCCTCCCATCTCTTTTGCCTCATAGAGTGATGCCACGTTCGCAGCACATGCTTAGCAAACACTTCATCATGAATCTGAGTCCAGCTCACTGTGAATCTAGAAAACTGAAGTGGGTACTGGAGAGGGAGGGGCAGGAGGGCAGGGAAGCCCTTTCTCAGTGTCATCTGCTGCAGCCTTTGACTCCGCACATGGGGGTGGGGGTCAGAATGAATCCTTCCCTAGTTGTCTTCTCCTTTCTCGCCACTAAAGCCCTAAAAACACGAATGCCCTCCCTTTATGTACCAGTCCTCACTCTAGCAGTTACTTTGTTAGCGATTCTGATGTGATTGCCAAATCATGAAAGATTAGGAAGAGTAACTTACCTCATTTTCACAGGTGAGAAAACCTTAACTAAGAGCTATGTAAGTGACCTGCCCATGGCCACATGCCCAGTGAGAGGGAAACCTGGACTCAAACCCAGGACTTCAGCACCAAGCGTATCGTTCTTCCCACTATACCACATTGGAGCTCATGACGTTACAAAGCAGTGTCTACTTGCAGATTAAGTGACCAGAACCACGCAAGGATAGATTGAATCTCAAGAGCCAAAGGAGACGTACTGATGTTTTCTTGGTGCCTGAAAGCAATTTAACGTTCCCCTCTCTGTTTCCCATTGATAGGACCCAGCCATCTGCCTCAGTGCGTCCATTTACTGTGCTAGACCAGGTGTCCCAGGAGAGGGGACATTCCCAATAACGTACTTGGCCTGGTACCTCAAACAGAAGGGACTTAATTACTCTTGACTCCAGCGACAATTGTCTTATTCAATGAAGCACAGATTATAATTTTTTTTTTCCTAAAACTGGGTTCTTCTGTTTAAATACAGAAAGCAGATGCTCTTCTTAATCACTTTTCCAGATGTGTGTAATCTATAATTTCTGTGTTCATTTAGTATAGAAATGTAGTTCTCGTGTTGTCGGTGATACTGTTCTGTTGAATTAATGAATAAGAGTTCGGGTGATAGGAAATGTGTGCCATTTCAGTAGCTTATGAGGTTTGTGCTACAGATCATTTGCTCACACCTCCCCATCCCCCAAAATAATTTTGTTGTTTTATTCTGAATCAGAGGCAAATTTGGAATCAGAAATAAGGACAATTTTCTCACCATCTAATTATTGGAGATCCTAGTTTTGAATATTTGTTAGAAATACTTTAACTTATAGGTGAGCCTTGATTTTTGAGACCATTTTCTTAGAGAAATTTAATATTGGGTAGTATATTTAAGCAGATTGAGATAAATTCAGCAGACAGAATCATTATTTTCAAGGATAGCCTCACTAAAGGATGGTCCTTGGAATAAAGAGTGGACTGAACTAATTTCAGTCTCAAGTGGGTCTTCCCATCAAAGTGCAAAAGTTTTTAGCTCTGATTTCACTCAATTCTCCTTAAAAATTCACTTTTACCCTCCTGCCCAAATCAGAACAGCTCAGAGTGAGTACAAAAGAACCACACACAGGGCATTCATTTGTCACTTCACATTCTTAGAACCTGATATAGTTAGACTACTTTATGTTAAATGTAGGTTCATAATTAAAATAACTACAGTAATTTTGTTTGTATTAATAAATCTTGCCATTCTGGCTCAGACACTCCCCCATGGAAAGTTTATGAAACAAAAGAAAGAAATGGAACTTTGTGAGTTGGAGGTTTATGTGGCCCGGCAGATTCCGTTTCCTCTCACTGGAACCAGCTGGCATAGAGAATTCTAATCAGAGTGTCAGCCAGCCAGTACTCAAGAGCTCAGGACAGGAATGCTGAGTACCAGGCCTCCAGAGGCATTTCTGGTAGCACATAGGCAGCTCCTGACAACAGGAGGATTAATGGTTTTAGAAAAGAGCAGCAGAGGGGTGGTTAACCAGGAAGGAGAATAAAAATGATAGCCAACCTTCAGTCGACTGTTGGCAGGAGCCCAGGCACATTGCTATTTCGTTTTTGAAAAATACAGCCACGGTCTCATCAGAAAGTGTAATTGTCTCAATGGACAGTAACTAGGTTGGATTGCCTGGATAGCTTTATCAACATATCACGACAAAGAGGCAAATGGACTAAATTGTCGGAAAATAGAAATAGGAAATCTTAATGAAGCCCAGCCTTTGCGTCAAGCATCACGATTCCAGCTCATTCTGTGCAAGTATAGTCATCAGTCTATATCTACAAAGGAGCTGTGGCCAAGACAGAACAAGCCAGGGCAAGTCTGCTCTCACCGAGACCGAGATTGAGTCCTTTTTTTCTTGACATCAGGTGGGGATCCCGGACAGCCCTGTGAGAACAGGAATTGCAGCCTTGCCTTGAGCCTCTGGGCACCTCCAGGTGGCCAGGACATTGCCTGGCTGGCCACTCACCCTGGGGCATAATCCCCAAATTGGAAAGGAGGGCGGCGGAGCTCGCGGCGGAGCTCCAGAGATGTCCAGCCCTTGACCTTGAAGCTAGTCTGGATTAAGATGAAGTTTCACTGGGCAGAAAGAAAGGCTGAGGAAAGTGGAATCATATCCATTGAAAGGGTGAATGGATGGAAACAGCCATCCAATTAAGGCAGGCCTGTGCCACCACCATGGGCAAGCCTCAGGGAATGAGAGCTGGCCTAGGTGTGGCTGTTGTCACAGTCATCTTGACTGAAAGAGAGAGGTGCTTTCCATCCAAGTATCAGGAGAATCCAGAGTCCTTGGGATTAATGCTTACTTGTGCTAGTGAGCTCTAAAGACCAGCCCAGACACGTCCCTCAACATGACAGCATGGTGACCAGCCCTCTTGTTCAAATGTCCTTGTCACTTATCTTTTAGGTTCTATGAGAAAAAGGTAGACATGAAGTGCTTTTTTTTCTTTAAGACCCAACTTCCTGATTTCAAAAGAACTGTAGGCTCGTTGTAAAAATAAGCAATGAAAATCCCAGCATTACAAATTGCATAGTATACAAAAGTTCTCCATGCTAGGACCCTCACCGGCAAAGACACTGGGAACAGTTTGGAGTATATTCCCACAGAATTAACTGCATTTTTTTATTAGTTAAGATGCCTGGTTGCAAAGGCCAGAAACATGCTTAAATAGCTCAAATGGAAAGGGGTCTTATTGGAAGGATGTCCGGCCTCGCACACAGGAGCTGTGTACCTGGGCAGGGGGATGCCATAAACCAGGGCAGCCGCAGAACCAGGCACCTGAGCATAGCCAGGCTGGCTCCACATCCAGCCTGTGTGGCCCCTGCATGTGGCTTTCATTCTTCCTGCTGTAGGCCACCTTCCCCAGGTGATACCAACACACCACCTGCATTTGTACCCATGGCTGACTGATTTCTCTGGTGACAAGTAAGAAAATCCTGGGAAAAGGACGTCTTGCCCAGCTGGGCTCAGGCACCTACCTGGTCATCAGTGGCTATAGCAGCTGGCTGGCGCCATGGCAGTTCCCACTGGGGCCATGTGGATGGCGACGAAGGAGTGTAGGTCCCAGCAGACAAAAATATGGGATCTTTAAAAACATGACTACATCTAACTTTTAACCTAACGAAGATCATATTACATGGACTCTCTTGAAACATGAGTTTTCCTCTTAGTATTATGTTCTTACACATTTTTCCATATGTGTCATTCTTTCCAATAGTTGCATAGTTTTCCACTGGACAGCAATACCACCATGTATGTAAATAGTTTCCTCTTGCTAGACGTTTTTATCCAGTTTTATACATTGCTGCAGCCACTATCCTTGTCTTTATACCCATCCCTCTTGTGCAGTTTCTGCGAGACCAGTTCTAAGAAGTAGAATTGGCTGGCTCCAAAATTATTAACGTTTCAAATGTCAAACAGTCCTCCACACACAATCTAATTATTCTCCTACAGCCAGTGTATGAGAGGGCCTCTTCCTCCACATTCTTGCTAATAATTGGGCAGTATACGTTTTTTCGGTTTGGCCAATCTGTAGGCAAAACATGCCCTTAATATTTCCGTTGGTACCTCTTAATTGTTAGCAGTTTAAAATCATACACTGTTTATTCTAATGCCAAGGAGACTATTCGTAACACTATAGCTGTCAGGCCTAGGTGGTGTCTATCTTGGTGTGTTATCAGTAACCAAATTTGGAATGGGTTAATATTTGTTTTAGACATGCCTGGTTTCCAACACCATTATGATGGCACCTTTAAAAATGGCTGCATAAATAGAATTTATCCCCTAAATATCTCCGTTTCTTAATTTGACTACCACTATCAGCTAAGCTCTTAGGAGCTTTCTGAACCCAGGTCGTTTTTGAGGACTTTGGTTATCTGACAGCAGATTTTCTCATATCCATATTTTGTTAGACAATTGTAGGACAATTCGTTAGATAATTTACCCTTATTTAACCCCTATTTCTCCTCCTCAAGAATTCTGATAATCATTCAAGAGCATGCAAACCCTAAGAGGTTTAGGGTTTGTTTAGTGTTCTTAGTCCTTTGCTACAAACCCGTTGTTCAAAAAGGGGGATGGGGGATACCCACAGCACAACAGTATAGGCAGTTGACAAGGCTCAACCTTCTCCTTAGAGGAATAGAGCCACTTAGGAATGGCTTAAGTGCCAAATATCACCTGGACTGACCCCTCCTCCAAATAAACTTCAAATGCTCAACAAAACAGATGCCCAGCCCCATGGCACTTTTCTTCTAAAAATGAGCTGCTCCTTGACGGAAATCGCTTCTCAACTGGGGCCAAGTAACACGCTGATAAAAATTCCACCACTGATTTTTCAGGCAAAAGAAACGAAATAGCCTCCTAGCCTTCTTCCAAGGCAAGCTGAGGAAGCTGAAGAAAAACGAATTTTTCTTCTAGTGAGCAGGCTGGGGAGTTATCTCGAGGACAGAGATGGGTCATGTTGGAAAGGGACAGAAGAGAGGATGTGTGATACAGATAGGTGTTTGAACAGCACGTCCTACCGTGGGTCCTCCCACACAGGCCGCAGGCCTGCTGCCCGTGCAGTGTGCCGAAAGATCGCCGGCAGGTAACAGGTACAGGGGAAAGCCCGCGTGGCAGGAGCTCCAGCAGAGCTTCACGGAAGGAGGAACCCACACGTCCTGGCCTAGCTCCTCTAAAAGCCAGAGTGAGACACAAATGCCAGCGGCTGGGGTTTTCTTCCTTGTGGCCTTCCCCCACGATCCCTCTCACAGACACATGCAGCCTCCTGCCTGGAGAGGAGGAGTGATGCAGCCGCAGGAAGCGATTGATTCCCCCTTGACAACTGAGATCATCCAGCATTCCAAGCCGGGAGAGTTGACAGATGACTTAGCCCTCACCCAGCACCCCCGGGAGACCGCCAGCGCCTTTGTCTGCGGGAGGCCAGAGAAAAGGCCGGCGGCTTCCCCTCCTTTTACCACTGTCATAGCATATCCCACAGTGGAACATTAACAGCAGAAAGCAGAATTGTAATTAACCTGGCCCGATCTGTTCCCCGCTGGTGCCTTAGGAGGAAGAGAGGGAAGCCGGAAGGGCTGTGGGGCTGATCTTGAAATTAAACTTTCCTGTGGCTAAAAGCATTTTAAACCTCTGAGCTTCCAACAGGGTAAGGTCTGTGGACTGAGCTCTTTTGTTCTTTTCTCTTATTTTCTTCCCTTCTGAAAACTATACTCACAGCAAAGATGGTGAAACTAAAGCCTTCCCTACCTGGCCAGGGACCAGGCTGTTGGCCCAGGAGGGTGGCAGAGCCTGTCAGTCTCTGCCCACTCACATTCATGTTTTCCCAGAAGGTTCTAGGTGTTTTCTCAAGTCCATCCAAGCACTGGCTTCTTTTCTCCTCCATTGGATGGAGGTTTACTAGATGGTCTGCAGATGGCTGACAACCCTGGGGGATCTCTGAGTCTGGGCTTAGGTGTTGGTGGGCCGTCGGCACAGCTGTCAGGAAGGTGGCCACCTGTCCCTCTTCCTCCTCCTCCAAAACTAGTGCTGTGTGGTAGCACTAGTTGGTCCTGCCTGCTTCAGGATTGTCATATCCTTTCCACAACCAGGTAGGGTAGGAACAATTAGTATTCCTATTTACTGCAGCCTGGAAAGGTTGGGTAATTTACTCTGGGCCGTAAAGTTAGGAGGTGGCCATAACATTTATTCAGGTCTGACTGATGTCAGAGACCTGCTCATAATCACTGGCACCCACCAGAGCAGCCTAGGAGCATAGTGACCTCTACCTAGAAGATTTGGGAGCATCCCACAGGCAACTAAGCAAATGTCCACTTACCCTACGGGGTAGACCAGTGATTTCCAGACTTGAACATGCATCAGAATCACTAAAGGATGTATTAAAACACAGATTGCTGGGCCCTACTCCTAGAGTTCCCTGACCCTGTAGGTCTTGAGGGTGGAGCTCAGGAATGTGCATTTCTAACATGTTCCCAGGTGATGCTGATGCCACCAGCCCAGGGACCCCTCTTGGAGAACTACTGGGGTAGACCAATCCTACTAAATGAAAAATCTGCCAAAATATTATCACTTCAGTTCCTGCAAGATAATTAGAGAACTCTAGCTTTTAGAGCTCTTTGAATTTTGCAATTTTTATTTTAAGTGAAAGTCAACAAAAGATGCTTCAAGTATAAATGTTTTATTTCTAAAAAAGTAGTGTGGAGAAAACATAAAATGTCACACGCAGGTAGTAGGCACATCGGTATTGGTTATTCTCTGTGTTTTTTTAATATGTTTGAAATTTTTCAAAATAATTTTAATGAAAGACTAGAGGTGTGAGTTTACCTTAGGCCCTGAGTCCCAGCTTCACAGGGAAGGATTTCATTCCCGAAGCCTCCTCCCAACTAACCAGAAGAGAAGCGCTGTTGTCTCCCAGCACCATGCTGTCTAAATGTGCCACGCCTGTGACACATCCCCATGCTCAGCCCTGTGGAGTGCTTTGCGAACAATGCCACCACTTGAGCTTGCTCTAATTTTGTTGCTCATTCGTCAGTGGAATGTTAGATGTCTGTCCCTTCACATCAATGTTGACATTATGTGGAGGTGAGCCTACTTAAAGGGAGCCCTGTTTGCAGACAGGCCTTTACCGAAACTCGGAGGGAGGGGTCCTCCCTGGGGTCAGGCCTGCTTGTTGGGCAGCTGTCCCTCACATGCACCGTCAGACTCCCCCGCGCCCTCTGTCACGGGCACTGTTTGCTCTTCCGTGCTTCCCTAGAGCTGCATGTTGCTTTATCGTGGAATAACACCTGAAGGCTTCCAGCTAGAAGATGTGGCTTCATCCTTCTCATCCTTTTTAAAATACAGCTTGAGGCAATGGTGATGATTAATAATAACTTTTATCCTTCTCCCTACCTTCCCTGCTCCCACCTGCTCCCAGCTTCCACCATCTCTCCCCGGGATTGTTGCAATAACCTCCTGAGGGTCCACCTGCCTCTTTCGCATCTTCCCTGTATCTCTCCTCAACATAGTGGTCAGAGGGATCCTGTTCAACATAAGACAGATCATGCCAATCCCCGCTACCAACCCTCCAGTGACTTCCATCCTGATTCTAGAGAAAAGATACCATTCTTATAAAGAGCAGGTGACCTGGCACCTGGGCCCTCCCACACTCTCTCTCTGACCGCTTTTCTCTCTTCCTCTCCCCTGGCTGACTCCGCTTTAGCCACAGTCTCCGTCCTGCTGGCCAAGATCACCACCTCAGGGCCTTTGCACTTACCATGTCCTCTGCCTGCGTCACTTTTCCTCCAGATAGCCACGTAGCTCCCTTTCTCACCCCCTTAGGTCCACTCTAGTGTCATTGTTTCACCCAGGCCTTCCCTGCAGCTCTGTTCCCAATAACAACCCCATCCCCACTCTGCACCCCCCACACCTCCTCCCTGCTTCATTTTTCTCCATGGTGCTTCTCACCGTCTGATGTACTTACTGTGCGTTTCACTTGCTTTTCTATTAGAATATGAGTTCCATGAGGGCAGGGATTTTTTTAGGGCCCCTTAGTAGGCACTCCAAGATTTCTTAAATGAGTCATAGTGATTGAGTGTTCACTCTGTGCTAGGCACTGTTCTAAACACTCTGCATTTTACCTCATTTAATCCTTATCCTAACTTTATGAAGCATGTACTGTTATTACCTTTTACAGATGAGGAAGCAGGGAATATACAAAGTGTGTAAGATGCTCGGGTAATGGGTAAAGGTAGCACTTTGGTATTAATCAGGGCTCTGCAGAGAAATACAACCAATAGGAGATATATCTATATAGAGATGTCTATATCTAGATACATAGAGTGAGATCTAGATCTGTTTCTCTGTATATATACTATATCTACACACACACAGTGATTTATTTTAAGGAATTAGCTCATTTGCTTATGGAGCCAGCAAGTCCAAAATCTGCAGGGCAGGCCAGAGACCCAGGGAAGACTTGATGTTGTAGTATTAAGTCCAGAGGATGTCTGGAGGCAGAATTTCTTCCTTCTTGGGGGAAACTCCGTTTTTTAAGGCCTTCAATTGATTAGCTGAGGTCCACCCGCATAAAAGAGATTAATCTTTACATATAGTCTCCTAATTTTAAACATTAATCACATCTAAAAAATACCATCACAGCAACATCTAGTCTGTTGTGCCAAGCAGCTGGGCATGATAGCCTAGCCCAAATGACACAGGAAGTTACCGGCGCCAGCTGCTGAAGAGGTATTATGTGATGGTCAGGCTGACTTGCTCACTTTATCTCCAAGTGACTTTCCACCTGTCCTGATGGGACAAGGGGAGTGAGGGCGGCCCCACAGGGCTTCTGGTGCTTAGGAGCGTCCCATCCTAGGAGGGGTTCTCTGGCTTGAAGTGAGCTCCAAGCCCTAGGGTGGTCTGTCCCTCCTGTGGTGGTCGGCTGAGCAGCCGAGCTCCAGCCACTGTCTCCTCACACCCTTTCTGCCCCTGGAAGCCTTGTCTTCTCAATAATGTGTCATATATAAAGAGCGGAGTCATCCTTGCTCACACCCAGGCTATGAGGAGGGGGCTACATCTGCTGAGTTGGGGTCCTGGGCCCGGTATCCCATTCCAGTGAGAGGTGAGGGGGTCAGGCCTGGGTTCGAGGCAGCCAGTAGCCTGTGGAGACCACTCTTGCCCCTAGCATAGCTTCTAGCTGCAGGAGTCTTGGGAAGAGGACAGGCTGTGGGGTGAGAGGGCTGCAGCCTGAGTCTCATGGCACCACTTGGCAGCTGTGTGACTCAGCAAGCCAATGTCTCTGAGCTTCACTTTCCACATCTGTAGTGACAGAAAAGACAGTGCCAACCTAGCCTGTTCTGGTGAGAATTTGGGGGGCCCCTGCTTGTTCTTCTGCCATCTCTCCGAGACAGTCCCCTGAGGCGTGAGTCAAGCCAGGTCCAGTGCAAGTACAGAGAAGCTGCTGTCAGTCCCCACGGGCCCCAGACTCCCCAAGGACTGGCTGGGTTTAGTGGGCCTTATTCTGAGCCACTGGGGGCAGCCTGCCCACTGCTGCTCATGATGGCCTGCCCTCAGTTTTCCAACCTTACCCTTTCAAGGTAGGCTGGTCCTCCAGAAACATTCCTGGGCCATCACAGGTCTGGGGGTCTGGCTGGGTGCTCCTCAAGTCCGGCAACCCCTGCCTGGTCACCATTCAGCGTGGGCTGCCACGGCCCGTTGGCCCAGCCTGAGTGCTCGTAGTGGACGCTATACTCAGAACGTGCTGTGGAGGCCTGGGGGCACCCCGCTTTCAAAGTGGTGTTTGCCGTATTACACACACCCATATTTTTCATGGTACAAGATGAAAGCAACACAAGTAGAGCAAAACATCCCCCTTCAGTGGCCCTTCTTCTGGCTGCCACCCCCAGGGGACTGCTGCCACAGCCTGGGATGCAGGCACCCACACCCATAGATCGTGCATGGGCGTTTTGTTCTTCCACTCCTTTGTTCCCTTAACATATCCCTTTTTTTTTTTTTAAGTACTGACCACATGTACACCTATTTTTATTACACAGGTGTTATTTTTCATTCTGTTTCCTCACTTAAAACTTCTCCACCATTGTCATAGTTGCCACTGTAATAGCCACATAATTTCCCCTCTTTTTGTATGTATGATAATTCACTAAACTGTATTTTAGATTATGTTTCATGAAACATCTATGTGTGTATCGTTTTCCTTCTCTGGAATTGTTTCCTTAGACATTCATTTCTAAGGTCCACAGCATTACATCAAAGGGTGTAAACATTTCTATTATTCTTCATACCTAATTCTTTCCTAAAAGGTGGCTTTCCTAAGCCATGAAGAAAACTTATTTTGGACTGCCATCTAAGTGACTCTGGGGAGAGGGGTGTGCAGAAGAGTGAGGAGAAAGCATCTCTGGTGACAACTTGGCAACGTGGTGGGTCTTTTTTTTCTTTCTTAGCACAACCAGCTCCACAGCCAGTAGCTGCGATACTGAGTTCACTAAAGAAGATGAGCAGAGGTTGAAGGATTACATCCAGCAGCTCAGGAATGACAGGGCCGCAGTCAAGCTGACCATGCTGGAGCTGGAAAGCATCCACATCGATCCCCTCAGCTACGACGTCAAGCCCCGGGGGGACAGCCAGAGGCTGGATCTCGAAAATGCTGTGCTGATGCAGGAGCTGATGGCCATGAAGGTATATGCTGGGGGGGAGGGGGTGTCATCAGAAGGAAATTGAAAAGGCCTCTGAAAGCAGGTCCAGCAGGTGGTGAGGAATCAACCTCATCCATGTTCAGTCACCTCCACCCTATAGAAGAGCCAGAGCCTCGTTTGCAGACAGGGATGGTTTCAATATGTCTGGGGGTTATTTGAGCTGGACATTCCTGGGGTGGTGAGATGAACTCTAGAGGATTTCTTGGGGTGTTCCAGCCCAGCTTTGGTACACCTCATCCTTTGAGAGAAGCCAGATCAGACCTCTGCAGGATGGAGTAAGTCTCTGTCCACCTAAGATGATCCCAATCTTAGAATGCTGGAAAGTGCTCTGTAGTTTGCTGCTGATAATGTTAACTTGAGGCAGGGGGAGAACAGGTGAGGCCAGTTGCAGAATTTGGCTGAAAGCCCTGGTTTCCTGACACCCTGGTTCCTTTGGTACAAATTTGAGCCTACTCAGGCCATAGTGCCCTCTGGTGAAGGTGTGCAGGGCTGCAGGGCTGTTCAGGTCAGTGTTTCCTAATAATATCTGGAGCTGTTCACCCAATGGTGGTGTTATCTGCTGACATTTCTAGAGCAGGGGTAGCTTTCTTGGAAAGCCAGTACCCCTCATTGGGAAGTGGTGAAACTGCCATCCCTTTAGCAAGACACACTCTGCATGTTTCTGGCCAGGGGTACCAGGCTGCAGCCTTTCACCTGCTGCCTGCTCTCAGAAGGCAGCTGTGGTATAATCAAGACTATGTAGACCATGCTGTATTTGTCCCTGGTTCCTGGCACAAAGCTTCAAAAACTCTTGGAATTTCCTGCATGATAAGAATGTTTTTTGTTACTCTAATGAGGTGACTCATGGTAGGCCCCTTGATAGCTTCAGGATGTGGGCTGGTCACCAGAAGGACTGAGCCCATGATGGAGGGTTGGAGCTTTCAGCCACCTGACCCCCAGGAAGGGGAGGAGAAATAGAGCTTGAGTCCATCATGTGGCCAATGATTTAATCAATTGTGCCCGTTTAATAAGACCCCAATAACAACTCTGACACTCAGAGAAGCTTCCCAGCTGGTGAACATATTGATGTGCCAGTAGAGGGACACAGCCGGACTCAATGAGGACAGGGCACAGGAGATCTGTGTTCAGGATTCTCTTGGACCTCACCCTGTGTGTACTTGTTATAATAAAACTGTAATCATTAGCATAGTGCTTTCCTTGGTTCTACAAGATGTTCTAGTGAATTAGTGATCCTGAGAGGGTCATGGGTTCCCCCAAATTTGCAGGCAGGCAGAAGTGCAGATGGCCTGGTGTCCATCCCACTGTAGGCACACAGCTGGCATCTGAAGCGAGGGCAGTCTGTAGAGAACTTTGCCTCAGCCTGTGGGGTCTGTGCTAACTCCACATAGTTAGTGTCAGAATTGTTCTGCAGCCCACCCAGGTGGGGTGGAAACAGAATAACAGCCTGTGGGGAGCATGGGCCTGCGTCACTGCAACCTGCGTCTCAGCAGACCCACACCAGAGGTGGGAACTCACCTGGGGCTGTTCCTGCAGGTCCTGGGGTCAACACAAGACTCTGCTGCCAGGCCCTGTTGATGTGGGAGAGTTGGGGGCTAGAAGCCATATTCCCAAACCCACTTTCCAAATTCATCTCTCCTGTGAGCAAAGGCCTGATTTGCACAGCTTTGGATTTTGCCTTGCCCCTGGCTCCCAGGAGTCGAGATGTGAGGGAGGTGCTCCCAGGGGTAGAAGGCAGGTCACAAGCAGGAACTAGAGGCCAGTCTAGCGGCCAGAGTGTGTTGTGGCAGTGCTGAGTTAATAGCTCATAACCGGTCTTCTCCATGGGGATCAATACTGTCCTCAGAGAAAAACTTCTCTGGTTACAATGTGGAGAGGTGCTGTCAGCAGCAGTCATCCCAACACACTCGGGGGTGACTTGTTCAGCATATCCCTGTCCTCAGTGGCTGCTTGAGCTCAAGTCTGGGTAAAATTTGGGAAGGTGCTAGGCAGTGGTAACAGATGCAGGAATCTCACCTCCTTCCCCAGCCCAGTCGTTTCCAGACTTGCTTATTTTCATCTACTCCCTGAGCTCAGACCCTGACTTCTCTCTCTGGAGAAGCCTCACATCACTTTGGCTGATTTCTCCTTGTCGGTGCTTACAAGCTGGCCTTGGGTCCACAATCTCGTGACTTTTCCCCTAATCGGGAGCCCTTTTTGTGGACATTTGCACCCTGTGGCATGAGCTCTGAGGCTGCCCTTCCGTTATTTATTCCAAACGTCATGTTTTCTTTGGCTAAAGACTAAGGTTTTCCTTTTTATATTCTGGCCAATGTGTAGTATGATCAATTCAATGGTATTCTGGCCAGGAAAGACATTTTTGTTGGAATGAAAGCTCTAATATTCCCTTTGCCACTTGAAAATAAGATATGTACTTATCTTAGAAATTTTCTAAAAGAGTAGAAACTATAAAAAGGTGGGCGGGAAATAAGCCATAATATCGTGATCCAGGGGCAGCCATTGCTAGCATCCTGCCGTGGTTCCCTTCCTGTGAATTTCTCGATGGCTAGACGTGAGTCCTCTCCTTTTCCTGTGAGTCCCTGCCAGGGTGTTGGGGCTGTGTGCTCATGCACACCACATCCGTTCTCCACAGATTACGTAGCATTGCACCATTTTGTTCTAGGACACAAATGCTGAGAAACTCAAGTTTCTAGGGGGTTTTCACTTCTTTTGGGGGGGGGGGTCACTTTTTTTTTTACATGATCTTTAGTAAATACCTTTTCATTTCTAGATGATCTACTTGGTTCCTTTCCAAATCCACTCTTCTTTGTTAAATGTCTTATCCTTTCATTATGACTCCTATTCCTTTATCTGTTTAATTGTTTTAAATCTTTATTTTCTAGTTTTTCACATTGTTATTTCTGTTGCTTATATATGCTGATTCTCATTTTCGTTGCATCTGCTGATTGCACATCAGTGCTGTTCATTTTCGTTTCCTGCGTGCAGGGGCAAGGGAGGGAATGCAAGTTCTGGCTCATCTTCCATGGGGACTCTTTGCCATGGGGTCCCTGTGGATCCTGGGTTGCAGATGTTCCTACAGAGTGGTTGTGACAGTGTTTAGACCTGTTGGGATCCATGGGTTTCTGAGGTTTAGAACTACTTTTTCATACGTTCTTGGCTTAGGATTCCTGTGCTACACCTACCTACACATAACTCAAGTTTGAGGTTTGGTTCCTCAAAAGAGATTTTTCTTTCTTTTCCTACCCAGAGCCTGAGAAATGACAAGTTTCCTTGCCACATCTCCAGAAAGGAAGTTTTCCAGTCTCTTATTCTTGGCAGTACTTTGACAGTCCCAGCTCACAGAGGCTGAGGCCCTCCCTTGCATAGACATTAGGCTCCCAGATCTCAGGGCCTGCAGACCGGTCTGACGCCTCTGTCAGCCAGCGTTCTGTCCATCTTGCCGTTCCCCTCTGGCGGAGCTCCCTCTTCATTCCCGGCACCCATGGTTTATCCTTCCTTTTAAGCATGCATTTATGTTTGTTCTGGAAGTGACCGTTCACATTAGCTCAGTGTTGCCAGAAGCTTCAGAATCCTGCTTCTAATGGCAAAAGATGAGAAACCTTCTGGGTATGGAAACACATTTCATTCTGGTTTTCATGTCTGAGTTTCAGGGAAAAAAAGGTTTGGTATGTTCTTCTGAGTAGTCACTGAGCACATTGACTAATGTCCTCTAGACCTAAGTATGACAAGCCTTGGTGGATGCCCTCTAGCTATTTCCCCACCTTGGTGGGTGAGAACATCTGCCCCCGGCTGACTTACCCAAGACAGCACACCTGTGGCCTGTTACCTCAGAGAAGGGTTACCTCAGGGGTGGCCAGAACCAGTGATGTTGGTGAATCTATCTCAGGATAGTGACTCAGCTTTATGAGGAATCCTTTTAAGTAAGGGATCATAGAGATCACTGAGGTGGCTGGACCCAGTGGTCATGTGGTGGTGGGCTCACCCTCCAGCAGAGGTAAGGGGACAAGAGTCATGCATGGGCTCATCGTGAAGGGCAGGAGGCAGCATAGCTTAGTGTTTACAAGCCTGGGCTCTCAGCCAGACAGCCTGGGTTCAAACTCTGGCTGCACAACTTACCCTGTAGCCATGGGCTGGTGAATTTCCCTCTGTGTGCCTCAGTTTCCCATCTGTAAGTGGAGATATTCATAATACCTCGGGTTGGGAGGATTAAGTGAGTTACTTCAGGTGAACACTTAAAAGTGTTAAATGCTCAGTAAAGGCTGGTGGTTACCATCATTATGTGGCTCTGGTCCCAGGACAGCATTGTCCCGTTTTGGGTTCACTTCCTATTCTCCACAGACAACTCTCACTTGAGTTCTTTAAGATACTTTTAGAAGTCATCTGATGAGTAGTCACTGGTGAAGAACTCTGTTTCTATTGATTTCATTTTGGCCCTCAGAGTAGGTGAGACTAGAGGATGATACAGTTGTGGGCATTCCCCACCTGGCTGGCCCAGCTGCAGGGCGACAAGGTGCCATCCGGGTGGGCAAATGTGTGGCTTGGTGCCGTCGGAAACTGAAACGGGAGTTGGAAGGGATCTGGTCAGACCCAGCCTTCCTTGAGTGGGTAACTGCCTCTCCCTTACGGCCTCTGTCCATTGCAGCTTAGCCTCCACATGCCAGAGAGCTGGTTTCCAACGTGGCAAGTGTGGCCATTTGGAGGGTTCTAGTTGTTACAAAGGTTTTCCTTATGTTGAACCACAACCTGCTTGCCTATAACTTCTACCCATTTGTTTCAGTTCTGGTCTGTAGAGTGACAAAGCACATGGCCTTGTCCACACGTCAGTCCTTCAGATGTGTGGAGATAGCTGTCATGTCTCCTCCCAGTCATCTTATTCTTAGCACCAAAGTGATCACTTTCCCACAAGTCTGTGAGTTACAGCCGAGGACCCCCTTCTCGCTCACCCACTCAGCGGTGGCCAGCCCTGCTCTCAGACTGTGGGCACCTCATGTGCTCTGTGCTCTTTGCTCCATAGGAGGAGATGGCCGAGCTGAAGGCCCAGCTCTACCTGCTGGAGAAAGAGAAGAAGGCCTTGGAGCTGAAGCTGAGCACGCGGGAGGCCCAGGAGCAGGCCTACCTGGTGCACATCGAGCACCTCAAGTCCGAGGTGGAAGAGCAGAAGGAGCAGCGGATGCGGTCCCTCAGCTCCACCAGCAGCGGCGGCAAAGACAAACCCAGCAAGGTAGGACCCAGAGTGGCTCGGGGACACCCTCGGGCTCAGGCCTCACTTCTGCCCAGTGACCTCTGGCCACACCTTGCTGCCCCACTGCCTCTGTTGCTTATATTTGCATAGGACCTGCAGGTCATTCCTGGAGATCTAAGAGGATGGGTAACATTTTGAGTGTTAAGAAACTAAATCCACATTTTAGAAAAAACAGTTCTCACTTTATATGATAGTTAAAACATTTTCACATATCATGGTCCTATCATAGGAGTGATCTATGCAGTTGCCTGGCAGTCTGGTGTAGGCCCCACCTCCTTCTCCTGAACCCCTTTCACACAGCAGCCCTTGTTTGTTTCTATGTACGTAGTCCCCTTATAGACGGGGGACACGCCCCAAGACCCCCAGTGGGTGCCCGTATATTCCGTGTGATTTCCTGTACATACATCCTTATGATAAAGTTTCTAAATTAGGCACAGTAAGAGATTAACAGCATTAACAAATAATAAAATAGACCAATTATAGCAATATGTCAGCTTTGCTACTCTTGTGCTTTGGGGTCATTATTACATAAAATAAGGGTTACTTGAACCCAGCGCTACAATACCACAACTGTTGATCTGGTAGCCAAGATGGCTCAGTGACACATGGGCGGGAAGTGTAGACAGCATGGATATGCTGGACAAAGTCTCGAGTGGGATGGAGTGAGACAGTGCGAGATTTCTTCACGCTACTCAGAAACAACGTGCAATTTAAAACTTATGAATTATTTCTGGGATTCTCCATTTAATATTTATGGACCATGGCTGACCACAGGTAACAATCTGCAGAGAGCAAAACTGCAGATAAGAGGGGACCACTGTACTAATCATTGTATTTATCATCTCCCTTACGTTCAACCTCTGAGGAAAGAATAGTTATCCCCACGTACATGAGAAAAATGAGGCTCAAAAGAAGTGAGTTCTCAGGAGTGGTCAATGGCAGAGTCGGGATCTAACCTAAATGTGGTGAATGGGCTCCCTTCCTCTCCTCTGCACCGCCCCTCGGCTCCTGTCGGCAGAAATGCCATCTCGGAGGTGGTGCGCAGGGAGCAGCCCGAGGGCAGAGGGGGAGGAAGGCAAGCCTTCGAAGCCTGTATCATCAGAGAGTGGGCTGTCTGGTGATATAATTTTGCAAACTCACACTGCTGTCAACACTCAGGTCTTTTTTTTTTTTTTTTTAATCCAAGCTCATTCCGTTATCCTGTGTCTCAGAATTATTCCAAATACTGCATTGGAAGGGAGAAAAACCTCTAGACTCTAAAGAATTACATCCCTTGTCTAAGGGTGCTCTCTATTCTGTGCATCATATTTTTCTATTCCTAATAAATTCACATTTCTCTTGACCCCATTTTGTGTCAGACCCAGGATGTGTGGGCATCCACTGACTTGCTGGTCCATTAAATGGCTTCTCATAGCACAAGTGCAGGGGTGTCTCTGAGAGAGTCGTGTACCTGGGAAGGAAGGAACAGTGTTAATGCTGTGTGGCAGTGAGCTGCCACTCCATAAATAGCTGAGAACTCGGAAGCATGTTTCACAGATGGCCGCAGCTACACCTTCCCTACCCCGCCTCCACCGACTGAGGAGCACGTGGGCACACAGCCATGGCTCCCAGCTGGGCCAACCCTCCCAAGACCCTGGCTGTGTTTCATCCATCCACGGTTGATAACTGTGATTTGGCACTCACAGCATGCCTGGACTGAGGCGAGGTGCTGGAGGCAGCTCCATGGTAGACAGACAAGATCTGTCCTCTAGGAATTTACATTCGGTGGGGAGACTGATGAGCAAACAGATGATCATAGTGCAGTGATAGAATGTCCCGAGTGCCATGGGAGGCTACAAGTCGAACACGGGACTCAGATTTGCAGGACAGGTTTTCTGGAAGAAATGAACTTCTGAGACCCAGTGGAGAGTGGGAGCTAGCCTGTTGAAGAGGGGTGGGGCAGAGGGCCAGGGCAGAGAAGGTGGCACATCCAGGCCAATGGGGCAGAACATGTAAAGGCAGAGAGGGAAGTGGAGGTGATGTGTTGGCAGGGGTTATCCTGAGGACAGTGAGGAATCATGATAGGTCTTGAGCAGGAGGTGATGTGATACAGTTTGGGCTTTAGAGAAGTCACTGTGACAAGTGCACTGTGAATCCATCTGCCCAAGGCTTGGGGGTGGAGTGCGAGGACCAGCCACAAGGTGCCATTTCTTATGGTAGCATCTGGGGCTCAGGAAGATGGTGTTTTCTGTTCTATACAAACACCTTCAAAATCTCTTTTTTTTTGCCTTTTGAGCTTGTTAGCAGTCAATTTGGGACAGAGCAAGTAGGGTTTGTGTGTGTGTTCTTAGGGTATGGTGGAAACGGACTTACCAGGTTCTTGCCAGAAGGCCCATGAACTGAGCATTTCCCTCTAGTTCCTGGTGTTTATTTTGACTGGGGAAAGCACTGTGTTTTGTGGAGTGGCTTCAAAGTATGGAAATTTCTCTGATGGAAAAGGCCAGATGATTTTTTTTTAACATTACAGTAAGAAGCTTTATAAGCTTTGTGCCTCTTTTGTTCGGGTAATGAAATTAGAGTAAGCTGATTATATCTCATCTTTCAAATATTAGATCCATTTACTATTTGACTAAAATCTCCTATCTGGGCTATTCATTTGGTCTTATCTGTTGGTAGATGAGGCAGATGGTCCAGAGCAGATAATAAATGGTTTAGGGTTTGAGAGTCATACGGACTCTGCTGCAACTGCTCACCTTTGCTGCTGTAGGATTATAGCACACAAGCAGAGGCAGTAGGGATACCAGTGGGCATGGCTGTGTTCTAGTAACATTTTATTTATGGACCCTGAAATTTGGACTTCATGTAATTTCTACCTGTTACAAAATATTCTTCTTTTGACATTTTTTTGTGATTTTAAAAATAGAAATACCATTCTTAGCCTGTAGGTCATATAAAAACAGGTGGCAGGCCACATTTGCTCCACTGGGTAGGTGTTCATGCTTGTTTTAAAAACTTCCCTCCAGCCAGCACAGCTGGATCCCAAATCTTATCCAAGTTGCATTAGGTTTTTGCAATTCTTGTCTGTATGCACTGGATATTACCCAATGTGTGAATGAGACATGGCAGTCTCTGTCTTTAAGAAATCTTATGAAATATTAACATCAAATGGGAATGGATATACAAAACATGGGAGTGTTGTGGGAATCTTAACAGATTCCAGGGGCAGCCAGGTGGGGGACTTGGGTCTGTGGGCACAACTAGAGGAGGGTGGGGAGGTGGTCCAGGCGGAGGGCACAGTGGAGGGAAGGGTGTGCAGGTGTTGGCAGTGCTGCTGCCAAGGAACCCCCTGGTAGAACAAGTTTCTTTATCAGAGTGTGCTCAGGGAGACAGTGTGCCTCTTGTTATCAGGACTCCTAGCTCACTGGATCCATGCCTCTTTGTAGCTCTCATCCTGTCCTGATACAGTTTTCTGTTCACATTCCGTCTCCTGCAACAGATTGCAAGCTTTTTAATCTCAGGCCTGCAGCGTGGCAGATCCTCGTGTCTGCTGAGCAGATCATCAGATGAGTGCCTCCCCGGCCATGTTACTGTGTAGTGTAGCTGCTGCTCTCTGTCTAAATGTGGAGAAAGCAGAGCACTCAAGCAGGCGTGGACGGTGCTTTGTGAATAGAGTCTTAACTCTGTTTAGGATTTAGGAGTTCTGGCTCTTAGCTTTCCTCATCTGTAAATGGAGGGATTTGCTTTAGATGATGTCAAGGTCCCTGTGTGATGCTCATCCGTGGGGGCGGGGGTGCACTTCTGTTTTCCTCCTCCTTTCCCGGGTTGTCTCAGTGATTACACTGAACCCAGCAAAGCTCCTAAATCTAGAGAAGACCGGTTTTCTCCCAAGGAGGGGTGGGATGGGGCAACAAGGATATTCATGTGTATTTCACACTTGTCTTTGTTATTATGAAGGCTTTACCTAGTGGTGAAGAGACTGATCTGGAGCCAGACAGCCTGGGTTTGAATCGTGGTTCCACTACTTCCTAGCTGCTGACTGCGCAGTGTAACTTCTCTGTGCCTTAGTTTCCTCCCCAGTGCATTGGGGATAATGGTAGTTCCTCCCCCAAGAGTCCTCATGATGATTAAATGGGGGAATGTGTGTGGTGTGCTCAGACCAGTACCTGGCACTCAGTGAGTGCTCAGAGCTCACTGGGTGTCATCACCACCCACTGGCCAGCCCGTGAAGGTGACCAGATAACTGGGAGCAGAGGGGGCTCTTTGGCTTGCAGCCTGGCTTTCCCCTTCAGCATTATCTAAGGGCACAAGGCACGTTAGTCTTTGGATGCTGTCGGGCTTTGTTTCAGGTCTAACAAGAATGTGTTTGCTGTTGTCAGGAGTGTGCTGATGTCGCCTCCCCATCTCTGTCCCTTGCTGAACTAAGGACGACGTGCAGCGACAGCGAGCTGGCTGCGGAGTTCGCCAACGCCATCCGGCGGTAAGCACCCTCCCCACACCCCAACCGCTGGTTTATCCCAGGGCAGAGGCTTTGTTCTCATCTCTCGTGGCTGCTCACGTCAGCTCCACAGTGGTCACCACAGGCCTGCCTGGGAAGGAGGAGGTGTGGATGTGTTTTACCTTCGCCCCTGCCTTGGAGGCCAGAAACGGAGAAGCCTGTTTGTGCCAGGCCTGTTGAAAGGAGAGTGAGAGGGGAGAGCACATAGGCTACCATTTCATCTGCAGATAAGAAAATGTCTCTTCCCTTCCTTTTTTGTTATGTCGTTGCATTGGCTAGAACCTTCAGGACAGTGTTAAATAGTGAGGATGAAAACGGGCATGCTTACCTTTTTCCAGCTGTGGCGGGAATGCTTTCCTTGTTGGTAGAATGAGGTCTCATGTGTCTATTCAGTCCTGGAAAATCTTCCTCTATCACCAGTGTTTCTCCCCCTAGCCCTCACCCCCATCATGCCTTCTCCCTTCTGCAAGGAGAAACAGATGCTGATTCATCTAGATCCATCTTCTGTATCTTAACTTCTCATACTTTCTGTTGCTCCTTTTGCTCTGGGTTCTAGAGCAGCGGCTCTGTCCGTTAGAATGTGAACCACATATGTAACTTTAAATTTCTAGTAGCCACATGTAAAAAGCAAAAAGAAACAGGTGAAATTCATTTTAATAACATTTCATTTAACCCAGTGTATCCAAATTATCGTTTCAACATGTAGTCAATATTTTAAAAACTACTAATGAGATATTTTATTTTATTTTATTTTTGTACTCAGTTTTCAAAACCTGGTATGTATTTTACACCTACAATGTAAAATTCAAATTCAGGCCAGCCAACATTTCACGTGCTCAGCAGCCGCGTGGCTGGTGGCTGCCCTCTCAGACAGCTGCGGTTCTGGAGAGATTGATTGTTCAGCTCAATTTTCTGGCTCCATTTATTTATATCCATTGTGGTGTTCAGCCTATGTGTTGAGTTTTTTATTTTGGTGATGAAATCTATCATCTATTTTAAATAATATATCCTCTTGCTTCTCTTTAAGGATACTATACTTAATTTCTTAAAGTTTTTTTGTCTGCTGTATTAACTCTTTTTCCTCATGTGTAAATTCTTTTTATAGTTGAGTTTTGTGACTCTTTCTTGGTTTTGACTTTCCTTAAATATTTGGTGGTTTTTGTTTGTGTGTTCAATTTTGTATTTTAAATTCCTAGATAGTCTGTTTGTATGTACTGCATCTGCTTAGTACAGCCTGCTGCCCAGAAAGTGCAGTCAGGTGCTATGAAGTGTGTCCAGCTGGGTTGTATGAGAAGCGGGTCTTCTGGGCTTTCTGTGCCTCCTGGCTGGTGACAGCTGTCTAGTCTGCATATCTGACCCAAGCATCTGGTCCTCTCCTGTTCTAACAGCCGATGCCTCTGGTTGGAGCACCCTTCTTCCTTTTGCAGCAGTTTTTTCTGTGTGCATTTTGAGTTTTGGTTTCCTTTTTTAGGAAGAATAAAACATCTGCCTTTCATTTTTTATGATTGCTCACGGTTTCTGGTATACAAAGAGCACTCCTTGCTTTCTAAGATGCTTGGGGATTTAAAAAAATACCTTTCCTATCATTTCTGGGGATTTGGGGTGGGAGGGGAAGGCTATAGTGTAGTCTCAGGCAGCTCACTTGGTCCAGCCCGGCCTGTTTATTTTACAGCGTGGCCCATAGGCTGATGGTAGATTGAAGGCTGCCTTGTGGGGAACTTCGCTACCTTCCTGATTTACTCACTGTCACTTTTTGTCTTTCCTTCCAAATTGTAATAGTTCTGCTTTTACTTTGCCAGTGCCTCTGGCCATGTGGTTAAATGGTAATTGCTGTGCTTGCGGTGGGAGGAGAGAAGCAGCACAGAAAAATGCCCTGAACAAATCCTAATGCCTTGACTGTGCCAGAATCACGGGATGGAAATCCACTCCCAGGTTCCAACTGGGAGCCATTTGGATATTGTATCTGTAAGCTAAGCCCTTAAATTTTTCAAATTCCCCAAACCTCAGAGGCCTTTGCTGGCACAAGTAGGATGGAAGTTGTGCTGACTAAACATAAGGAGATTTCATTTGTTCTGTCAGTCACAGTGGATTTCCAATAACCAGCCTTAAGTTGGTTAGCATGGATTTCTAATCAAGACCCAGATATATGGAGCCGAGAAAGAACCCACAGAGCTAAAGGAAAAAAGAAAATAACATAATTATATTGTAAATATAGCTGAGAAACTGGAATAATCATTTCATGAGGGTGTATAGTGCCAGACACCTGAGGGCTGAGGTTTGGGGATGTTTTTATTTTTAAAAATCAGATGGAAACTAACACCTTTTTTGAAGTTATTGAATCACTGCTGAGCTAGTGGCTGAGGTCAGCTGGGGGAATCTTACCAGCATTTTCAGCAATATTCTTCCCTAGGAAAAGGACGGTTCCAGATGCCCAAACCATGGGCCCAGGCATCCAGATCAAAGACAGCAGGTTCAGTAAGGGCATGGGGAAGAGGCCAAGCCATGGGCATTTCTGGAGGAGAGCCAGCCATCCCAGGGAGGGTGCCCTGTGACACTTTAGTCACTGGTTCTGGGTCATGGCCCTGTCCCAACCCACCCTCCCCTTACCTGGCCAGGCTTCGGCCTCAGCTGGACCTTGTCACCTAACCCTGGCTCTCTTGGTGTGTCTTCTCCTAACTTTCTGCTGTTTGGAACAAAACCAGGGCTCTATGCCACCCCACACTTACTGTATAACTCCCATCTGGTTTGATTTCGTTCCCTCCACTTCTGTGAACATTTATTACAGTTTATTGGCTCTGGTACTGCCATAAAACCCCATCTGGATGACCAGGTTTCCAGTCTTGCACATGAGGTATTTTCTTATCAGGGTATCTTGCTTTTGCTCTTGTGCATACAGTCCGTGTGCTACAAAACCCTTCTGCATCTCAGATCCCTCTCTTGCCCTTGGTCCTAATAAAATTTAACTGGACAATCCTTCCACAAAGAAGTGAACTATAAAAAGGCAGCTAAATAAAGGGAATTTTCAGAAATGACTCTTCTTTGTACTTGTATGGGGTTTGTGTAGCCTGCCCTCAGGCTGAGCGCAGCTGAGCGGAACAGACTAGTTCATCTCCATCATGTTCTTGGGAAGCAGCCGGGAGCAGGTGCTGCTCTCCGTGAGATCTGGGGAGGACTGGCACAGCAAGGCTGAGTGATTTCCCAAGGTCACACAGTGAGGCAGTGGGGAAATCGCATGTTTCCACATTCTCTGTGGGGACCCCCTGCACCCCACATGTGCTGGCAGAGCCTGGTTTGCTTGCAGATGAGTGGGCTAAGCCCCCTCGTGTGAATTTATCTGAAGACTCTAGCCATTGCAGTGACACTGGTCTGGGCAAATGGGAACCTCTGCTCCTGGCACACAACTCTCAATCAGTCTACTAATGCTGAGGGCAATCAAGGTGCTGTGGGGGGAGGCAGACTTTCTCAAAAGCACAGACCTGTGACGAAGGTCATATGCCAACCCCAGGCCGTGCTGATTAAAAGGTAAGTATCTGAGCCAGGCATGGTGGCGTGCGCCCGTAGTCCTAGCTACTCGGGAGGCTGAGAGGCAGGAGGATTGCTTGAGCCCATGAGTTTGAATTCACCTTGGGCAACATAGCAAGACTCCATCTCTGAAAAATAAAAAGTTTTTTTAAAAAGTGAGGATCTAGGCTTCCTCAGGACCAGGAGATAGGAAGTAGACTGGAAAGGGGGTTCAAGACATGGTAAGGGGCAGCGTGTAGTACCGCCACATGTGCATTCCTATTTCCCTTGGCCTAGAAGCAGGGCAGTACCCAGCTCCCACACACTACCTGCCCCTGTAGGAGGCTACCATCATTTAGTCACAGACTCACCAGGGGCTCTGCTGAGCCCCTCAGAGAACTAGGAAACGCCACCTGTGTGCATGTGTGCCAGATGGTTCTGTAAAATGCTAAATCAAGGCAATCGACAAATTGCAGTAGCCACTCTGTCCAATGACAGGATGTGCCTGACTCATCCACCAGAGGAGGGGCATGGTGTGCAGACTCCCTGTTATTAATATCTCTCTAGTGAGTATCCGGCAGGCAAGCTGCTGCTGCTTGGAGTGAGGGCTGCATGTGAGATCCCTGTAAGGAACTGCCAGTGGCAGGTGGGCCCCGTTTGATCGGTATGATCACAAGAGACCAGATCTGGGTGTGACCCTGATTAGGAGTGGAGGTGGCCACACAGGAACGGGAAGACACATGAGGCAAAGTCCAAGGGTTCAAAGAGATGGAGTAGGAATTCCCCCAAGTCATCCCTGACCCGTGGACCTCCACTGTGCAGGTTACTCTGATGAGGGGAACTCCAGATGGCAGACCTTGAAACACTCACCAGCAGAGGAGGCACAAAAGCCAGGAAAAGAAAGTGCTTCAGAGCAAGGAGGCCAGCCACTTCACACTGGGGTGGGTTAAGAAGGGGAGAGGCCAGGGATGATGACAACTGGTTTGGGAAGCTCTGCTGTGCAGGCTTTTAATAAGGGGGATGCTAGAGCACACTGTGCTCCTGAGAATGATCCAATAAAAAGGGGGAAATCTTTCAGGGTCAAAGAGTTACCTTATAAGATGCAAATCATCTTATGGTTATTCCCATAATAGTTTTCCATTGCTGTGTGACAAATTATGTCAAAAGTGGCTTAAAACAATACCCGTTATTAGCTCACAGTTTCTGTGCACCAGAAGTCTGGGCACAGCATGACTGGCTTCTCTGCTTAGGATCTTGCAAGCCTGCACCCAAGGTGTCCTCCGGGGCTACACTCTCATCTGGAGGCTCTAGGGAAGAATCTGCTCCCGAGCTCATTCTGCTTGTTGGCAGAATTCAGTTCCCTGTGGCCTTAGGGATGAGGTCCCATTTTCTCACGGGCTCTTGGCCCGGGGGCCTCTCCACTCAGAGAGCATGGCCCCATGCACAGAGCAGGCAGTGAGAACCTCCCCTGACACAAGCCCTCTCATGCTCCAAATGTCTTTCCGGGAAGAGCCCCGGCCCTTTTAAGGGATCACCTAATTAGAGCAGGTCCACCTAGAAAAACCTCCTTATCTTAAGGTCAGCTGTTTTGGGACCTTAATTATGTCTAATTCCTTCACAGCAGCACCTAGATTAATGTTTGATTGAATAACTAGGAGAAGATGTTTGTACATCAAGGGGCAGAAATCTTGGAGCCATTTTAGTGTTCTGCCTACCACATTCTATTACTTAAAAACCTTCCAGGGGCTCCCAAGTATGTGTCCAAACTCCTTAGCAAGCATGTGATCTATAGCTGCACTCTCCCCCTGCCTGCCTGCCTCTCTACCCTTCCTCATGTTGCGCTGGGCCTCCCACCTGGAGCCACATCGGATGCTGCCTCACTTTTGTGCCTCCAGGACTTCACTCCTGCAGCTATTTTTGCCCTCACCCCTCCCAACCCCATGCTTAAGCACTTAGGTCAGTGTGACTTCAGCCTGACTATAAAGTGTATCTGGATATTCCCTTCCTCATCCTCCAAGCAGGAAGGACCCCGCCCCCAAACACACACACGATTCTTTCTTGGTTCCTATGTGCCCTGAATTTCCTTCTGTCATACAACACTCTACCGCTCTTGTTTCTTACTATGCTTGGTTCTACCCTCCCCTCCGCCCCCTCCTCCACCCTCAATCCCCCACAGAAAGAGAGTCCCTTTGGGGGCAGGGACCATGGCTTACTCAGCCAAGAACATGACTGCAACTCTGATGCCTTCTAAACGGTCCCTAAATTATCTCAACCTCATGCCCACTGGACGTCTCCACCCAAATATGACGCTAAAGCCTCAAAACACAGCACGTCCAAAACAGAATTGTTTCCTCCTGCCCTTTGAAGAATTCCTATTTATATTAAAAATTCTGTTCTAATGACCCAGGATTACAACTTGGAAGTCTCCCCCTCTACCTCTTGTGAGCAGGTCATTTCGTTTCTTCCCTTGAGGTCCCATCTGTCCCTTACCATTTGTGCTGCCTTCTCCCGACTGTGGCCCTCAGTGCCTCAGAACTCACGGAGTAGCATCCTGATGGTCATTCTGCTGTGGTTCTGCAACCAAAATACCTTAAAACACACATCTGATTGGGTTGCTATACATAAACCTTCAGTGGCCTGTCATTGAAGATTGTTTGTGGGTCCCTAAGTTAACTTCCTAGCCCATACTTCAAATGTTTCCCCTATACATATTCCATAGCCCAGCCACTGTGGACAAGTCATCTTTCCAGGAGCATGACCTTTGCTTTTCCCTGGCTCTCTCACCTGTGGGCCCCTCCCTCAGCCCCTCCAATCAGAATGCTCACCTTCCTGAAGCTTCCATCAGTCGCCTCCACCATGTACCTTCCTGCTGTCCTCAGAGTCCCTATGGCACTGACTGCTCTTTACCTATCAGTGGTCTGCAGAGCACTTGGCTGTCAGCCGAGCCTCAGAACAAACCAGCCAGACTCCTCAGAGTTCAAATCCATGTCCAAGCTCAAAATCATCTGCCCAGCTCTAGAAATCTTCCAGACTCGTAGGAGCCACCTTTTAGCCGTGAAGGGAAGAAAAGATGGCACCAGTTGTTGCCTATTTCAGCAACTCTGGATGAATACAGGTTTTGAGCCACACAAACAGTGGGATGAAAAAGGGACTGGGTAGGGTGCTTTAAAGCACCCACTGAGCGAACAAACAGCAGAATCTTCACTGTTTTATTAGGAGGGCCATTATTTTAAAATGTGCTATTTTATTAAACTTGCACTTGCAGGCCGGGTGTGGCTCACACCTGTAATCCTAACAGTCTTGGGTTCATTATTACATAAACAAATAGATCAGTATGCCCCAGAGCCAGGATGCCTAGAAGGGTGTAGGTAATGACTGATGCTCACCCAAGGGGTTGAGGTGGGTGTTGCTTGCATAATGGAGATTTCTTTTACTTTTCTATCATTCCTGCAATGTTCCAAAAGCTCAGAGGGAAGGCCTTACCTGGGATCTCACAAAGGCAGAGTGGTGGAGAGCATCAGAGCACTCTGCAGCCATAGTAAAAACTCTGGGTGCATTTCCTGGACAAGAAAAATGTTCACAGAAAATTCTGGGCAAAAAAGACTGCTGTCATCCTCATGCTGCTACTCCTGGCAAAATACAGCCACACACAAATGTAATACTTGCCGAGCATCATTATTTGGGGACACTTAATCCTTAGTTCCACAGGCCTGTGCTCTTAACCAGAGGTCTTGTTTATCTTATGCTCGACTGCATTCCCTTTATGAATCACAAGGTACGTCAGCGGGATGCTTAACAGCACAGGCTCTGCAGACGGGCTCCAGGTGTGAGGCCCAGCTCTGCAGGCTTCTGGCTGTGGCAAGTCTCTCAACGAGGCCTCAAGTGCCTCATCTATAAAATTAGAATAATAGTACTGATTTCAAAGGTTGTGTGAAAATTAAATGACCTTTATCCTTGTAAAGGACTTAGAGATAGCAGTTATCTGCTGCCTAGATTTTCTAAAAAATAAGTTCTACATTATGATGATTACCATGAAAGAAACAGGGTGATACAATAAACTCACTCTGGAGATTTTTTTTTCAATAAGGTCAATATAGTTTGCAATGAGTAACATGAGGGAAATGACAAGGTGGTGTGACATCAGAACTCTGGGTCCTTTGTTTAGATGGGTGGTCAGGGTGGGCCTCTCTGAAGAGGTGACATTTAAGCTGAGATGAAAAGGGGGAAGGAGGAGAGAAGCAGAGGCGCGTTCCAGCCCCCAGGGAGGCTAGTGAGCAAGGGGGAGGGGGAGGCCCAAAGGCCTGGGAAGCAGGGGTTGGTTCAGGGGTCAGTCGAGAAGGGCCTTATAGGGTGGGGTAAGACCACAGAGTAGGGGGAGGGCACTGAAGGGCAGTAATATGATCTGATCTGTCATTTTGAAAACTTCACCTGGCTGCTGTGTGAAAACTAGATCAGAGGGGTGTAGAGGCGGAAGCAGAGACACCAGTGAGCAGGCTGTTGTGGTTATCCAGGTGAGAGAGGATGGCACGTGGCAGCAGAAATGGCAAGAAGACGAGATGTGGGAGACAGGGTTTGCTGTTGCGTGGGATGTGGAGCATGGAGGGAAGGGAGGAGTTAAGGATGACTCCGAGCAGGGAGTGGCCCCGGCCCACTGTGCAGATGGTGCTGAGAGGGGACTAAGAAAGCACAGGACCATCAGCTGTCACCACACGGAGATCACTGGTGACCTCAGCGAGCCATTTCAGTGGAGGCAGAGCCTGATTGGGGTTAAAGAGTTAATAGAAGGTGAGGAAGAGAGAAACCACATATGCAGACAATTCTCTCAGTGACTAATTCCATATAATCAGCAATTACTAAGAAATTCCGGGCCTTGTGGCGGGGTGGCTGTGACTCCCTGCGGTCTGGTCTGATTATGGCTCCTCCTCGGAAAGGTTTCTGGCGGCCGAGAGCCACTCACCGCCTCATCAGGGCCGGGCTCTCGCCCCGTGACTCCTGCAGCTCCTCATTTGGACTTTGTCTAATCACAGAGTCCGCTGCTGGCCTTTTTATTTCAGGGAGGATACAACCTCCCTGATGGCCCACAGAGCCATACTTCCAGGTGCCTGGGTACACCGACAAGTCCCACTTCAGAGGCTTGCTCAGCCCCAGCTCCTGCCCGGCTCCCCGGCCAGCTGCGGCGCTTTTCCTTACTGCCGCGAAATGCCCAGAAGTCTGCCTCTGAAATTCCCTGTGTGTATTCCACTGCTGAAAATCATGTTTCAGTTAAAAAGAATAAAAGCACCTCCGACTGTGTGGTTAGAGTAAGAGTCATAGGCCCTTTTCTGCCAGAAATAACCCTGTTTGGTTAAGAGGTCCAAATGCCGGAGTGGGAGGACACGTAACTGAAATCCATCTGTGTATAGGTGACTTGGGTTTCCATAGCCCTATTATAATCCAGCATTGTTTTTACCTGATGGTATAGGTATAAATTCGTGAGTTCCTATGCCACCGGGAATAAAAGAATAAGGAATGGATTATGCAGTTCTGGCCATTCTAGAAAACACTGTGTGAATGCATTACTATTTGGGGGGGCATATGGAATATGTAGTGTTTAATTTTTACTTTCTTCTCTGTGGGAAGCTCAAGAAAGTGCTCATTTTTGGCCTTACTATCTTATGTAACACAAACCATATAAATTCTTAACTGACGGCCAAGTAAATTTGAATTAGAAACTAGAAGGAACAGGACATGAATGGTTGAGGTTTCAAAGTGACTTGGATTAGCAAGCCGTGGTTCTTACCATCTTCCAAGTTATTGTTACCCAAGGCTCGGCACGTGTCCTTAAGGCCACATCAGAAGAACAAGATCAAATGGTTTGAGAAGGAAAGAGTTTTATTACTTTGCCGGCAAAGGAGGGAAACAGTAGACTCTCGATTCAAAAAATCCAAATTTTCCTGAACATAAGCAGAAATACAGAGGTTTTAAAGGGTGGGGTCTCAGCTTCAAGCAACTGCTGTTCAACTACAGTTTAGATTCTAACCGTCTCATCTCCACTGAAGACAATCCTGTGACTTCCACCCAGGACCTCCCTCCACGAGATCAGGGCTGAGCCATCTCTTGTAGCACAAAGAACAAGACTTACCCTGCCCCTCCTAACCACTGGCCTGAGGCAGGGATGCAGGTTTTAGTTCTCAAAAAGGATTGAAGGATGTTTAAAAGAGACAAAATATTTTTGCCATTTTTTCAGGCCATTCCCTCTGTTACATATTCCCCATTGTCAATATTTCCCTTCCATATCTATGGGAGGGGTAACTACTCGTTACATTATACTTTGAGAATCTGAGGAAAGCTGTAGACGTTAGGGAAAGTGTGCCCCATGTATGTGATTTTACATATAAATTCAGGGAGTTGGTTCCAAGAGCACACGTAGCTCATCCATAGACCCAGGAGAAATCGTCTTCTGCCTTTCCAGAGTCGCCTGGTAAGAAGAGGCAGTGGGGGCACTTGTTAAACTACAGTTCCTGGGTCTCAACCCAAACCCACTGACTCAGAATCCAGGGAAAAGACCTATTACTTTAAACAATTGCTCTAGAGCAGTGCTGTCCACTAGTACTGTAATATGAACCACAAATGCAAGGCACATATGTAATTTAAAATTTTCTAGTAGCCACATTAAACAATGTGAAAAGAAACACATGAAAATAGCTTTAGTAACATTTAACCAAATATATCCAAAATATCTCAACATAGAATATTTTAAAAATTATTAACCAGATATTTTACTTTTTTGTGTTATGTCTTCAAATCCCAGTGTGCATTTTACACTTACAGCACATCTCAATTCCGACCAGCCACATTTCAAGTGTTCTAATAGCCACCTGTGTGGCAGTAGCTGCCGTATTGGACACGCAGGTCTAGAGAAGGTGTTGGCAGCGGTTTAGCATTTCTTTGCGCCCAGAAGAGTGATGCTGAGGTCATCACTCTCTTGCTGGTATCTGCCTCACTCAAATAAAACAGGTAAAGTAACCCAAATTAAAATTTGGGTTTGAGGTTTGGCCTGTCTTTGTATCTTAAATAAATGAGCTGATGCTATGATTGGTTCTTTCCTGGAGTTTCTACCAGCAGTTCGCTCCCCTCTCCCTTCCTGAGGCCAGGGCAGCTCCGGGGGGCAGTTCTAAGCTCCCTGCAATGGCTACCCCCCCAACCCCCCCCCACCCCCCGCCAGCTTCTCTCCCCTTTTGGAGCTTGCGAGGTTCGGAAAGTTCCCTTGGGTCCCCTAATGGCCTAGGTGCTGGGGAAAGAAGCCCTTTGTTTTGTGGTGGGGCTGGGATTTCCTTACTCTCTCTCGTCTGCCAGGTGTGGATGTGATTGGGGAAGGCAGGGGATGGTATTACTCTGGGTAAAGTTTTTTGTTGTGAATTTCTTGAGTTCATGGCTAACATTTTAAAATCTCTTCACAGTTTTCTGCTTTCCTTGTGCTCTGTTAACATTCGAATGAAACATAAAGGAATCTAAACGGTAACAGAATGTAGGACAATGTAGCCAGAGGGAGCGGGGAATCCCTGGGGCTCTCCCAGCCTCCCCCTCAGGAGGCCAAGAGGAAGGGAGCCGCCCTCCTGCCACACCACTCTCAGATTCCAGTAGGAAACGCAGCCAGATGCGAGGAAATTTCTGAGTGGCTGCTAGAGCCCCGAAGAAACACATTCCTCAGCAGGGGCGAGCTGCTGGAAGGCCCCGCAGGCCCTCAGGGCTGCTAGTCCTGGGACTGAGGGCTGGTTGCCAGGCTTCCCGTAAAGATCAGTCCCCTTCTGTCCTCTCTCACAAAAGCAGGCCTGGATTTTTGCGTTGTAGTTCCCTTCCTCATTAATCGGTTTGGAGAGCTTGACTTGCCCTCATAGTAGCTAGAGGCAGAAATTATATTAGATATTTGCAAAGTCAGGAAGGAATAATCAGGGTCTGAACCATCTGGCACCTGAAAAGCGTTTTCCACCCTGAGGTTGCCCTCCCATCCCCCTCCTAGAGGACTCCAAGTCACATACTTTGCAAAAAGCATACAAAATTATAAAAATGTCCAGCAGTGCAAAAGTGAGTAAAGTAGAAAATGAAAGCCTTCTGTCATCTTCTTCCCATGAGTTACCCTTGTTGAGTTTGTGTTTAGCCTTCTAGTCCATTATTACAGTGTATCAGTGTATTTACATTCTGATTTTCAGTTAATTTTACAAAAATGGTATAGGACTCACCCTTTCCACTTAATGTATCAGATACCCTTCAATGCCAGTGTACCTCGATCTGCATTTTTTGAAAGTTAATTTTTAAGTAGAGCATTTCAGTAGCATGGATATGTTGCTGCCCAACCGGGTTGTACTGCCAGCTGCTCGGAGAAGAGCCCATACACTGAAGCAGCCAGGGTTGCGATGGAGAAAGGGTGTAATGCCGCAGGGCGCTAAGCATGGAGATAGGAGAAATTTCTCAAATCTGCCGCCCTGAGAATTTGGAAGATGGGGTTTTTAGAGATAGTTTGGCAGGCAAAGGATTAGGCCATTTAGTTTGCTAATTGGTTAGGTTCGGGGCCAAATTATAGGGGTGTAGAAATCATCTTCTTGTGCTGAGTCAGTTCCTGGGTTGGGGTCACAATTCCAGTTAAGTCGGTTTCTTGGTATGGGTCGCAGGCCTGGGTGGGTCAGTTAATCCACTGGAACTGGGGGCCTGGAAGATATCTCAGAAATTAGGTTTCGAAAAGGTGATGTTGTCTGCGGAGGAGGTTAAGAATCTTTATGACCACCAGCTATGGGACTCCGGAGTAGCAGTTACAGAGAAGCAAACAGGGACAGTGGCTGATTATCATCATTATTTTTAGTTAGGCCTGTGCCTTCACAGACTTATAGGCCCTTACCCCAGTTCTCACCTTGCACTCCTTTGTTGGCAGTTTCAGATATACCTAGTCCCCTGGCTGTTTCTGATTCTTGATTATTGTGACCAATGCTGAAGCGAATCCAGCTATAACTGATGGACCTTTAGGAACCTGTGCTCATATTATCTCTGTAAGATAAATTCCTAGAAGTCAAGTTGCTTAATCGAGAGATGTGTTCACTTTTTATTTTACTAGGTACTACCAAACTGCCTTACAAACTAATGCTAATTTATATTCCTCACACAGTGAGTTTTTAGAGGAATTCCTTCCCTAAATCCTAGTTTCCCAATATTTCCCAAGGAATCAAACACAGTACCTTCAGTGAGTTGTTCTGAACCCAGTTGTGCTGGGGATACATTAGGAACCAAACCAAGTAAGGTCCTTGCCACTCTAGAAGCTGACATGCAAGTGGGGGAGCCTAATATCTCCGTACATAGTGCAGACAGTGACACCCCATGCTCAGCATGCTGAGTGTGCTACTATGCAGACTGCGGTGATAGAGGGACCTCGGAAGGGAGGCAGGGTGGTCAGGGAAGGCACTGATAATGAATGCTTCCCCGCCTGGGTCTTGTGCTCTTGTGGGAATTAGAGGAAGGCAATATGCTGACTGGATGCTGGAAACCTCCCTTAACTGACTCCTCTAAGTCAATTAGCTTGGGGTACGAAAGAGCCCATGGAACTTGAAGCTGCCTCAGCTGTGGAGTAGGGATAGTCAAAGTACTTTAATGGGAAATGAGGACCTTTAAAAGCAAAAAACATCAGTTCTACTCCCTCTACCACTAGCACCATTTTTATGTTTTTTGCATGGTATGATCATGCTAGTTTCCGTGAGTAGGGATTTGTCCAAGGCAGGCAGCCCAGGCCAGACAGGTTTGTGTTGCTGAGTCCCTGGTGGTTCAGGAGATGCTTAGGACACTTGGGAAAGGGTATGGAGAACAGAGGCAGGTTTGTGGTCAGGCTGCACTCATTGCTGAGGATGTCAATAGCAAAAAGAACCTTCTGTTAATAGATCAGCTTAGTTTCCCTACCTGGAAGACTGGAAACAAATTCCTGTCTTGCTCCTTTGTGACACATACTTAAGATCTTTGAACAGCCCTCAAATAAGCCTTTGAGAATGCAGTGGTGAGGAGGTATCCAACCATTCAGTGACAGCAGCGCTTTGAGCCCTTTAGTACCCTTTTCTCACCCTTGCCTGTAGAATTTTCATGGTAACCCTTCTCCCTCCTTTCTGCCGCCACTTCCAGGGTAATAGCACCTCCACCATCATCTCAAGCTACTTGTTTACGGCATGTTTTGTTTCTCTTGATATAGAGAAAAGAAGTTGAAGGCCAGAGTTCAGGAGCTGGTGAGTGCCTTGGAAAGACTCACTAAAAGCAGTGAAATCCGACATCAGCAGTCAGCAGAGTTTGTTAACGACCTAAAGCGCGCCAACAGGTAAAAATTTCCCTGTACACCCCCCATGGTACTTAGACTGATGCGCACATGTAGACCCAGCACCAGGGAGGACATTTCTCTAACTCCTGGGAACCAACTCTAGAGAGTGGTGAGTCCTCAGCTGCCCCAAAGTATCTCATAGAAACCTAAGAAATGCTCAGTAAAGATGGGTCCTTTGGCCAAATGCAGCACAATGTGGTATTTTTGATATTTCATAAAGGTTCTGAGAACACATACAATAAAAAAAAATCTGTGTTTAAGCCAATGTTTTCCAAAGAAAATTGGCTATGGAATCTTTTATTTGGGTAATACTTAATATCCAGTGGAACACTTTATTTATTTATTTTCGAGACAGAGTCTTACTCTGTTGCTTGGGCTACAGTGCAATGGCACCATCCCAGCTCACTGCAGCCTCAAACTCCTGGGCATCAAGCAATCCCTTCTGCCTCAGCCTCCCGAGTAGCTGGGACTACAGGCATGCACCCACACCTGGCTGATTTTCCTATTTTTTTGTAGAGACAGTCTTGCTTTATTGCTCAGGCTGATCTTGAACCCCCGGCTTCAAGCGATCATCCCGCCTGGGCCTCCCAAAGTGCTAGGATTATAGGCGTGCGCCACTGCGCCCAGCCCGTGGAACACTTTAGGAAACACTGCTCTAGGACAGCAGTCTCAAAACTTTTGGGCTCAGGACTCCTTTATATTTGTAAAAAATTGAGGACCTCAAAGAGCTTTTGTTCCTGTAAATTGTATTTATCAGTACTTCCCACATTAGAAACTAAAATCAAGACAAACTTTTTAAAGTTTTTATTAATTCATTTACAAAAACAAATTCACTAGACATAATACAAATGGTATTTTTATGCAAAATAAAACTTCCCAAAAAAATAATTTAGAAGAGTGGCACTGTTTTCACAGTTTTGCAAATCTTTAGTGTCTGGCTTAGTTATTAGACAGCTGGGCTCTCATATCTGCTTCTGCAGCCAATATACTATTTGGAAGTGTATCTAGAACACCTGGCTTCATGCAGATCTGTACTTGGAAATAAAAGACCAAGACCTCACAACCCCCTGAGGAGACTTTAGGAATCCCCAGGGGTCAGATCCTCAGACCACTTGGAAAACTGCAGCTATAGGGGTAGTGGCTATACATGGAAGGGGTTTGGGGTGCCATTTTGGGGGGAGAGGGTCATCCGGACTTACCTGGACTCACCCCCTGTGCTCTGGTGGGGACAGTTCAGAGACCTATATCATTTGGCTCAGCAACAGTAGCTTAGGGCAGCAGTCCCCAAAGTTTTTGGTACCAGGGACCGGTTTCACGGAAGACAATCTTTCCACGGATGGCTGGGGGTACAGAGGCGGAGCTCAGGCAGTGATGCGCAGCCCTGTTTTCCTAACAGGCCATGGCCTGGCGGTTGGGGACCACAGGTTTAGGGCCTAATTGACTGCTCTGAATCCCGCCAGCCCAAAGCATAAAGGGAATTCTGAGCAAGATGAGCCTCTCTGCCCTCATCCTAGCTGAGGGCAGTTAAACTGCAGTGCCTCAGCAACACGCTTCTGTAACTTACACTTGACTATCCGTTGCAAGCAGCCATGGAGTGACAAATAGACCTACTATCTGTATTTAAATATCTGATTTCTGGAATTCAACTACTTTCTTGTTTATGTATTTTGGACGTGGCCAATTTGGATAGTTGGTTTGACTCTTAGAACTGCTTCTAATATGTGAGAGTGACAGCTTCCAGCAGTCAGGTTAAGCTAACAGATGAGCAGCCGTGAGTGATGAAATCCTGGTGCTGGGCCGCCTCTTACCACTTGGTTTCAGATTCTTACTGAAGAGGCTGAACCCCGTGGACAGGACAGTTGTGTGTCTTAATGCTACTCAGGAAGAATCTTCATTCTCCTTTCCCTCTGCTCCCACGTAGTAACCTGGTAGCTGCCTATGAGAAAGCAAAGAAGAAGCATCAAAACAAACTGAAGAAGTTGGAGTCGCAGATGATGGCCATGGTGGAGAGACATGAAACCCAAGTGCGGATGCTCAAGCAAAGAATAGCTCTGCTGGAGGAGGAGAACTCCAGGCCACACACCAATGAAACTTCACTTTAATCGGCACTTGGGCACCAAGTTCTGCCTGTAGGAGCTGAACTATAGCAGGCGCCACAGGAGAGAAGGGCCCCAGGGGACAGAGTACCTGTTGAGAGAATGAGGAAAGGGAAGGTTAGCAGGTAGGTCAGCGCTTGGACAATGCAGTGGCCCAGACTCAGCTCTTGGGATAAGTGGCCCTGGTGACACTGGCTGGACTGTACCCAGAGAATCCTGCTCCTCCCCTCCCGGGCCCACGACGGCGTGTGAACACGTGCTCTGTGTGCCTGCGCGGCAGAACCTTGCTTCTACTCTCCACGCTTGCTTCCTCGCTCTCGTTCCTTTTCTGGGCTGGAGGCTGTGCATCTGTGGGATCCCAGGCCTTTGTTTTTATAAGATTTTCCATCTGTTCTCTTGTTAGCAGAGTGGGCTTATCTTCTGGCATCCACACTTTCTCCTCTTTCTTCCTCCTTCAGGGGAAAACTGACACACACACACACACACACACACGCGCGCGCGCGCGCCTCCAGCAACTAGAAGGACTGCTGATTTGCTTAATGCAACAAGGCTTTGGTTTTCAAGATGTATGTATCTACTCTTAAGATATAGGCTGTCACACAGAGGTGCTGTCTGGGAATCACAGATCATGGGCAGATGGTACAGAGGTGTTATTAATACTTACAGTTCAGAAACACTGAAGTTACAAGTAGAGTACCACCAGGGCTGTGCCGGAACAATTCTGTACTGGGAGAATAAAAACTTCCTTCAGCTTTCATTTTGGAGGCAGGGCTGGGAAAGGAGCTCTTTTGATTCCGGGATTTTTCCCTCCCAGTGGAGCTTTATTAATAGCCAAGACGTAGAGCTGAGAACCCTTTTGATACATGTAGTGGAAATAAAATTTTATTAAGGGTTTCTTCAAGAGAAGAGAAGCATTATTAGCACTTGCCACCCCAGGGCACTACATAATTGCTGTTCTGCTGAATCAAAACTCATCCACATGAGTACCTTTGCATTGCTGGACCTGTCTCTATGTACAGGTGAGAGGCTGTGCATTGTCTGACACGGAGGAGATAATGAATGTTTTGCAAAACTGATCCACCTACTTAAGAGTGCCACTGAACCCCCAGTTCAAGACTTAGCTCCTGCTGTCATGAAGGGGACAGGGTGAGGGAATGGTTGTTAAGGTCTCCTCTTTTGCCCCACATGGTGATGGTTAGCACATGGTGCTTACAAGGTTAAATTTCAAACAAAATGCTGAGCTAGGCAGGACCAAAGTACCTAAATTCTTTCAGGACAGTCTTTTATGTTAACGTAAATCCATAATTCCTTTTCCACAGCAACCTTCACTGGTTTACCCCTTCTTTGTCTTTCGGTCCAACACTGATACACTTGAAGGACCACTTCCTGGTGTTTCGGTAGCACCAGAGAAGCCACCCAGGTTTCCCTATGAGAAATGTATTCCAATGGCACGGTCAACTACAAATTAAAGTTTCTGCTTTTGACCAGGTCACTGTAGACAGTCCTCATGTCCATAAGCTTTGGGTGGGTCTCTTCAGAGAGCATGATACAAATTCCACAGCCTTCTGTGCAATGGGGAAGGATACTCCAGCCACAACCTAGGAGGGCAGACAGTTTTATCCTAAAAGCAACCACCGTTCTTTCTCAGGCCAGCAGCGAGGCAGCCCATCTCCACCCCCACCCCACTGGTATTAGTCTGGAAGGACCAACTTTTGGGTGCTTTGATCACTGTGAAAAAGCCCACTGGCTTCTGTTTCTGTCTTTTGGTCAAAGTTAATTCCTGTAAGTTATTTTTTAAAAAATTAATTTTCACTCTTTGGATAAAGTTGCATTTTGTCATGAGGAAAATGTTTTGGCCCAAAAGTATATGCAGAAAAACGTGTATAATAGATGAAATCACAGTTTTCACCATTTTTCCAGCTTGCCTAGGGAAACATCTTCCCTCCCCTGAACAAAGTGGGATGTGCATGGCTTTCTCTTTTGTGATTGAACAGGCATCAAAATGGACAGTTTGCATTTGCACCAACCCCTGTGGCTAAAGCAGGAATAAAATCCTGCCTGCTGACTTCTGCCTCCATTCTTGCTCCAGGTAAAATCAGAGAACCCACTTTAGGCTCTTTAATTCCTCCAAACAGGAGAGGCCTCAGCTCCTGTTATGGGCCCTGGTATTACTCATCCTACCTGGCCTTAATTTGAGCTTATACTTCAATATAATATTTTATTTTCCAGTATGTGGTGATCTGGGTGAAAACTATTTCCCAAGCAAAAGTGTTACTTTTATAAATATGTAAAATAAAAAAGCTATAAAATAGTTGATTTCCTTTCCTTGTATTTTTCAAATACTCCCCAAGATACAACCCTTGTTGAAGGTGAACTAGGAGGCACTTGGTTATGCTAATTGTGGGAACTACTGAACTGTACAGATTAAATAAATAACTGCAGGTGCCTGGGTAATTTTTCTTTTTGTATAACCTGGCTCTACCTGAGTTTCTCTCTAAATAGGAGCTAGTTTACATCAACATCTCCATCAGGGGTAAACAATGATCTTGATTTTAACTTGTATTAAGTTTAAAAGCTTCAGAATTTCATGTTTTTATTTTCTCCAGTTTCCTCAGTACTTACCCCTTTTAGATAATTACCTCCCTTGTTCACAGTTTAGTCTTTGGCTCTTGGAGAAATGGGGGAGCAAAAAGACCCATTTCCCAGTTCCTTTGAAATGTTATTTCCCATTGCTGAATTGAGGCAAATAACACCAACTAGGCAAAAGAGACTTCTGTCCATAGCTGGAGTCATTAATGCATGAGCCTACCTGCTAGATCTGATGTTCTGCCAAACCCCAGGGGTACCAGCTACCAAAACTGCCATGGACTTGTAGGCAATGAGATTCCTTAAGGTTATTTACAATTAAATATACTGTGATCAGATAGTTCAGATTTATCACACCATCCCGCTCATGCTTTAGCCCCAGATGTACACTAGATATTTTACCGTTGCCAATGGAAGTAATTAACTGATTCATATTCACTCTCATCTGCTGGCATGTCAGGTTTCTGAAGTTAATGTCCATGCTGCCTGAAAGTGCAATATTAGGTTAATAAAAGTGCCAGTTAAACATAATTGCTTAATTCTCCTTTTAGATGCACGTACTTCTTACTGAGTCTTCCTCTGAGCCCTCAGCAATATTTTACAGAGAGACCTCAGAGAACTCTAAACCAGAGCCTTGACATTCTACTGCAGAAAGACTGTCCAAACTAGAGCCTATTGACTTTTTCTTAAAAGGTGTTAGGATGAGGGGGTAGTATTTTACCCCTGTAAGGAAAACCTGAAACTGTTTGAAAGTCTTCTAGTTCCTAGCTGTATCCAGATTAGATTGAGTTTAAAAAAAAAAAAGCCCCATAGTTACCTGAGCAGGGCTAGACTGCCTATATCATTGGCACGAATAAAGAAATCTACGTAGTTGACTGTTCCCTTCTAAAGGTGCTTCCTATGGCCCACAAAAATGATCCTGCAATTATTTTTTAATTCTATCAATTAACTCAAAGCTCTCAAAGAGTCTCATGCTTATGTTTTAAATGTGATTATCAAAACTATAGAAAAACACCCAAACTTTTATTAATCATTTAAGTGTCCTTTCCTCCAGTAAAGCTTTAAACCATTTGCAAATGCATAAACAGGAGATAACCCATTCGTCTATGAACTATTTATAGCTTCACCTACTTCTAGATGCAGGAAACAGAACTATAGTTAGAAAGTTTTTAGAGCCCAAACAGGGAGAGAATTCTCTAATGGTTGAGATTTCTGCGTTGAACTTAATGAGGGTGCAGCATAAGTCACATTTTTGTTTTTTCTGCAGAAGGGGGATAGCTTTGTAGAACACTATAAAAAATTGCAGGAAAAAAAAATCATAGCAACTATTTTTCTGTTTATCCAATGGAACAGCCTATTTGACAAGGACATTTGACTCACCTTTGAGGCTTGCAAACTCTATAAGAGTTTGTAAAAGAGGCATAACTTGTTGCAAAACAAAAATTATGCCTCTGCTACACAGTTCTTGAAGTTTATCTAAATCCTACTCTAGCTAATTGAAACCTTGTGTTTATACATAGATTGGGTTAAAGCAAGGGCTGAACCTGTGGCCTTCAGAAGTACCCCCTATTTATTTCACACACTTGAAGTTACTCTCCAATACATTTGTATTCACTAAGAGAGATACGCCTTTGGCTGCCAAGAACTAACTTTAGAATTGGAAACAAAATTATCAATTAATGTAATGCTGACTGCTGCCACCGCAGCATCCCTGAGCACTCCATGGCTGTAGTATCAACAAGTGGGAAAGAGTAAAAAAGCTGAATAGCAGCTGGTCATGTACTCTTGTTTTGCTAATACCTGTGTAGAGAAAGACAGTTTCACATGCAACCATTGTATTTTTGGTTAAGAATTATACTGGATAAATTCTCTATCACATTGCAACTGAGTGAGATTTTGCATGTGACTAGGACAAAAAAATCATTCAGTCCCAGAAACAGTAACTGCTGTTGGATAACCACATTCTTGACTAGTACTTGATCTTTCCATAGTTATTCACCTGCTAATCATCTGACACATCAGCTCTGCAGAGCAGGGCAAGTTATATACAAAATTCCCCCATGTTCACACTGATACCCTGGCTTAGTAGTTCTTCCTCTACCACTTTTGCACTTTTTGCAAATCAAATTCATGTGGGAAATGTTCTGTTTGTAGAACTCATAGTATTCACTTACAGTGCTCATGTCAGGACTGCCCAGTGAGTAAAAGCCCCTGATAATCTGCTTCTGTTTGAACCTAATGCAAAGATAATGAAACATGTTCACTTTTCTATCTCTAATCAATTTTTAGACATCCTGTCAACTTATTTACTTTGCATGAGATTTAAGTTTTCTATTTGAAAATGTGCTACTTTTGTACCACCCTGAATTATTAGGAAAACCTGCTTGAATGTACTGTTATTAAAGCACACGTGATTAAGTTTGCATTTATCAGTACTGTTCTATTGTTCGTACTGAAAGTCTCATTTTAAAGATGCTACTTAACACTGTACTATACCTTGTAATTTTTTAGATTTTTCACTTGTATGCTTTAAATGTTTCCAGATGCCTTTAGTTTTAGCTGCTGTAAAATAGCTACTGTGTTATTTGATATAGAATTGTTTTTTAAAAACTCCATTTATTTATACAGAGACATTTATAATATTTTACAAACATTCTTATATTCTGAATAAATATTTCTAATTCCATGGTGTACTTTAACGGTGTTAATTAAAGAAGGGAAAGGTTGTCCTTCTGTTAAACTATTTCTTGGTCATACATGTAAATATCAAACCATGATGCTTACATTAAGAAGTTAAGAGCCCTAGTCAAAGCGGGAGGGTAGAAATAAGACTATATTATTAGATCAAAACAGCCAAAGAAACCTCACTTATGACCAATTTTTATTTGGCTACTTTTTCAAATTTAGCATAAATGGGAAGTTAGTTATCTATTGAAGGATCTTTTCCTTTTAAATGTCGCTGAAATAGGGAACATAACAATTGGAAGTGTGAGGAAGTCATATGTGATTAAGAAAAGAGGGCAAGCAGCTTTCCAAATGTCTGTTAGAGGAAGAATATTACAATGCTGTCAAGTTTTCACTATGGAAGCAAAGTACCTTTGACAATGAGAGTATAAAACATCTTGGTCATTCTCCATTTTAAGATTTTAAATAAAAATTATTACTATCATATAGCTGAGGTATCCAATGGAGATGTATTTCTTTCTCCCCTGAGATCCAAGGCACTCCTATTAGAAAACCTGATTCTAGTACAAATTTAAGAACTGCTGGATTTTATATATCCAATTCACATCTCAAGCCCTCCACTACAATCTTGCTTTAAAGCAACAACCAACCACTACTTAAATGTTTGAAATAAAGAGTACATCATATCAGTTCTTTATTTTCACTTTTGCGGAGACATTATACTTGAGTCTTGGCTCTGTCTCCTGAGCTACAGTGGTGTCATCATAGCTCACTGCAACCTTGAACTCGTAGGGTCCAGTGATCCTCCTTCCTCAACTTCCCAAGTAGCTAGGACTATAGGCATGTGCCACCACGCCTGGCTGATTTCTTTTTATTTTTCTGTAGAGATGGGGGTCTCTCTCTTGCTCAGGTTGGTTTCACAGCGATCCTCCTGTCTCAGCCTCCCAAAGTGCTAGGATTACAGGCGTGAGCCACTGCACCCGGCCTCAGAGACGCTATACCTTTTATTATTTTTTCCTATTATATAAACATACCTTTATCTCATACTTGCCATTTTTTTTATTGGTCCACAGAGATGGTAACTATTAAATAGAGTGAGTAACTCAGAACCTACAATAACAAGTAACAGTAGCAGAAACCAGGTTAAGGTAGTAACTAAAACTGCCCAAGCAGCCAATTTTATTGATATTGCATTACAAAGAGTCTAAAATTAAAAGTTGGAATTGTACATGGATCTAGATAAGTCAATACTTACCAAAGATAATTTTTAAAAAGTACTATTAAGGTAGTAAGCTAATAAGCAAACTTCAAAAACAATTATGAGAAAATATATATAGAAAGCAAAGCAGTTCGTGGTTTTCCTGTCCTTATATGGCTAGACTATACCCCTCTGACAACCACAGAAGACCCAAAATAAATGGAACGTTTTTATTGGTGATTTCATTAATGTGGGAACCCAGATTAAAGATTCCATTTTGAACACTTATCAAGATGAGACCTCCATACTTTATCATAGTTTTTTCTTTACACTTGTTTGTACTTTATGTTAAAGTCTAAGCAACTCAGCAGGTAGGAGCCAACCCTTCAAGTCCGCTCCCATGCATCAGAGTTAGCTTCACTCTTTTCCCCAGCTATAGACTACTATTTTCAGTAGTAAATGCTGTTTGTCACAAGGAAGCTAAATGGAAAGGAACGAATCACCCTTCAGGACAAATGTATAGCTACCACTGTGAAGTGAGTATGACACACACGGCTGATTATAGCTGTGCGCGCTCTGGGTTATCTTCCTGTAAGAAAGCAGTGCACTTTAGTTTGGCTGGAGTTCTAATGTATCAGCACAGGAAGGACCAGACTCCCAAACATTGGTCTCTAAAGAGAAAAATTACTTTAGATTGACTGGATTGCTTAGCAATCATATTGAGAAAAAATTAACTTTATCCAGGACTAGAAAACACTTGGCAATGGCCGTGTGTGCGTGTGTGTGTGAGTGAGTGAGACAGAGAAAGACAGAGAGAAAGAAAGAGAACGACGATGCTCAGGCCATGCAATGATCACATTTCTGGCCTGGTGCATCACACAGCACTCAAGTATTGACATATCTTCTAAAATTTCTTCCTTAAACTCCCTGCCCAGTAACTATAGCTATCTTCTTCCTTCAGGACACTTTTGTTCTATAATAACAATCTATCATATTTTTAAAAACTGCAGTTCATAACTCTACTTTGAAAGCATAGGACAAAGCCTGTACTGCCCATTTACAATCTGCCATCTTTCCTACACAGGAGTACAGACTTTAAAAGCAACTCATTTCTAGGAAGAAGATGCTGAGGAAGCCCATCATAATCTAATTTTTAGAATTTTTGGCAACTATACAAATGCACTTTAAAGTCTTAGGACATAATACAAAATGAAAAACTCTAGCTAGGCTTTACCAAGCTGTCAAGAATAAGGTTTGACAAAACTGTTGTTTTACTAACACTTGTTTACCTAGAGACAGGTGTGTAAAGTGAAGCATACCTTCAGACAAAATAATGGTGTCTTGCTTATCATTAATCTAAAGCTATAGCAATACATATGAATCCCTTTCCCCAGGCTAGAAAATAATCCAAGTCAAAATTACCAGGAAGAAAATATCAATGAATCTGACCTTATTATAACTATGATAAATATACAAAGAAAATATTGGCTCAGAGGATACAGAAACACAATAGATGTCAATCAAAAAATCTCTGAGCAGAGAGGTCCACTGGTACAAAAATAAAGATAAAATGCCAAGAAAGTGTTTCTTAATAAGAAAATAACTTGGCAAAAAGCCTAATTTTATAATTGACTTTGCTTTCCTTACTAAGTTACTGTTGGAGACTTAAAAAAAAAAACATTAAAAATATAAGTGAGGAAATAGGTAGTGAAATGTTTTCAATGCACACATGCCCTCAGACCTTAACTTTATGTTGAGTTTGAGTTTTATAGAAGAATTTAATTCCTATAGTGGAAGAATGTTATTCACTTGGATTTGAAATCTTTTTTTTTTTTTTTTTGAGACAAGCATCTCATTCTTTTGCCCTGGCTAGAGTGCAGCGGCATCATCATACCTCACTGCAACCTCAAACTCCTGGGCTCAAGCGATCCTCCTGCCTCAGCCTCCTGAATAGCTGGGACTACAGGCGCAAGCCACCACACCCGGCTAATTTTTTCTATTTTTAGTAGAGACGGGGTCTCACTCTTGCTCAGACTGGTCTCGAACTCCTGACCTCAAGAGATCCTCCTGCCTCAGCCTCCCAGAGTGCTAAGATTACAGGCATGAGCCACCTCGCCTGGCCTGAAATCTTATTGACATTACACACAAATTACTAAAGCCTTCAAAAGTACCAACCCAATCTTATAGCATAAAATTTATTTTGTTATATGTCTTCATTATCTGTACTTAGGAATTGATACTTAATAGAAAAATATTCAAAGCTCAAAACAGCAAGCAGTGACCACAATTTCTCTGACAGCATTGGGGGACTTTCCTTTATATATAAATACAAAAATCCAACTTAATTTTCCAACATCTTTAATCAAATTTCACCCATGCTAAAAGAGTTCTATTAGGTTCTCAGACCTCTTCAGATGCTCATGTCTCAGGAGGGCATCACTATTTGAAATTCTAAACCATTCACTTGTTATTTCTTAACAAAAACTTGTGAAAATCATGTAAACTGTACCCTTATCTTTTGGATTACTATGGTTAACTACAAAAACAATTCATTTAGCATCTTATAAATCATTGGAGTTATACATAAAAGCACCTACAAGTTTTTAAAAAATAAAAGATTCACAGTGCACTGCACTTTGGAACATATAAAGGTTGGAACATAACATTTAAAAAGAGAATTCTAAGACTTATCTCTCTCTCAAAGGCATAAAACATAATGAAGCCAAAACAACTACTCTTCTCATCTAGCTTCTTAAAATGCAGCACTCAGTAGAAGTAAATTATTGCATATTCAGCATACTACTTTATCACTTGATTTCCTCAAACCATGTTAAAATTTCTCAAAGGAGAAATCCAGTTTTGTGCTAAGCATGGCCTTTCTCAGGCACCCAAACACTGAGAAACTAATACACAGGTTCGAGGGAATAAGTACAGTAGATGTACATAAAACAGGTACACCCAACTTAAAAAATTTTCTGCATAGTTAAGTCACATCATACATATAAACTTTAACACACATCGTTTAACATTTCTTTAACCCCAAACTGTCAAGAGAGCTAAAAGCCTAAAGTTATCATAATCACACCCCAATAATACCCTTATTTTGTTCCACAGTGCATTAAATGAAGCAGCACAACAGCAATAACATTTAACCATAGTTAAACTACTGTAATCATAAAGACAATCTGTTGGTTCTTGGAAAGGCTCAACACCATTAGAGGCCATACTTCTGGTAACTAACTCTAATCTCTTTCGCTTCAGTATTGAGAGCTGAAAAATCCAACTCTACAGGCACCAGAAAGACGGACCAAAGTACTCACTTAAAAAGAAAAAAACACATACAAAACACGCTAAAAATTAAATGGTTTCCAAACAACAGTTAACGAGTGAAAATTATTCATCTGCCAGGCAAACTATGTTTTCACTCCCTTAACAATTTACTAGAAATCTGGAATGCTGGGACCAACTATAAATATGGCTCAAGGAGACCCAAGCAAAGCAGCCGTTATTTCTGAAAAGAATAAGAGCTTCCAAACGCAATCATATAATGCATTAAAAATCAAAGGTCACAGAAGGATTCACAAATTTGTCACATTAAAAGATGCAGGATTCTGAATAACATAATTCTATACACACTGCAGTAATTGTGGATTCTCCTGCTTAGCACCAAGAGGGTGACACTTTCATTAATAAATAGAATTTCTCCTTTAAAATCAAGCCATTTAAAAGCTAAAGCAAAGTACTACCAAGTGAATTCCTTACAAAAGCCCTTCTTTTAAAAGTCCCATGGGGTTAAGTAGAACCCCTATTAAATAGGCTACCTATACAGAATAAAGATTTCTGCAATAACATTTATAAGCAGAGAAATATTTCGTGGATACCACTGTAAAAAAAATTTTCTTTAACTCACATGATACACCGACACACACTCTCTCAAACACCCCCCACCCCCCAAAAAAACCTTCAGTGAGGTCAGATGCAGCCAAAACACTAAAGCCCCTTAAAGTCCTGGTGATTGTCCTCAATTATAGCTGAAATCCTTAAAATGGGCACTGCCATCCTTATTTTGATTTAAGAATCCTGAAGGAGCAAAATACATTCCTAAGAGTGATATATGTTGCTTTCATGTAACATATATAACATGTAACCTAGTGAAATGCTTTATTTGTACTTGGGTAAACTGCATACCCCTTCCCTTCCCATTCCATCATCCAGGGGCTTCAGCATGCCAATAAAAGCACGTCAGTCTCTGCTACTCTTGCAAATTGGAACCTAATATAACATCAGTTTCCAGAGATCAACACTGAGATGCAATGTAAAACCTAATAATGTCAGTTTTCCATACATATTTACAAAACTAGAATATAGAAGAAATTTCCACAAGAACAAAATCATTGTATAATATAAAGGGTTGGAGGCAAGATGGTAAAGACATGACCCAACATGGCTGCTGTGTCCCAGCCTCCATGCACTCTGTTACCCTCTCTCCAGCAGTCTCACAGGTTTACTGTTGACTGCATGCCACACAAAACCACAGCATCAATTCCCCACCAACTCAATCCCCCTCCAGGCTGCAGACTTTGTCCTTATGAAGTGCTAAGAGTTCATTTTGAACATGAACATTATATTGCAGAAGCTCATTCCAAATAAATTCTTTCAACAAAACTCCAAACAGAGATCAGAGAGCCTCAGTGGCTAGAAGCAGAGAAATGCACAAAATGCCACCAAAGTAGATGACCTACAATCTTGACATCTGTGACACTTCAGCTCTTTGTTCATTTAATAATTGGTATTTTAAGTTTCTTTAAAAATTTTCAATATAAGTAAACTATTACTGCAATCATCATAATGGGTAGATAGAGTATTCCCATTAACTTGGCTACTCGATGATAACTCAAAACACTATTTTCTTGACTAGAATAAAAAATAAAAACCACAGTCACACAGAATAAATGCCCTCAAAAAAAGCAACTTAAACTTGCACCAAACACTGAAAAGGTAAACCTGTATAAAAAGTTATAACTGCATTTACAGTGCAAACTCATGTTTTCTTTCTACTTTCTCTTCTGCACAGAAAATCTCTTTAGAAACATTGCCTCCCTGCATTTCTTTAAAACACCTGAGAAAGGTAAGGCTTGAGGAGACACTCACTAAAATGCGACAGGTCTCTGATCTTGGGACTTCTACAATACATCTGCTGCTATCAAAGGTCCAAGATCTTCATTATAGCATTATGGTCAAACTTGAAACTCAAAAAGGCTCTGGATGAAAAGGGGAACTTGCAATGTCCATTACATGCCACAGACTGTCCCTCGGCATATTCTAGCAACTGGTCTTCGCCGGAGCAAGGTAAGTCATAAACAGCATCTGTTTAAAAAATTTAAAAAAAATAAGCTCAGTAACCTTAGTAAGGATTCAAATACTTCCCTTTGCCTCTTGTTATAAAGGAATTCATATAGACTATATATTTATCTCCCCACACTCTAAATTTAACCCCAAACAGAAACACCGAGATATTTTCCTTTCCCTAAACTGGTCCTCAACTGAATTTCTCATCTCTTATTGCTTATTTCCACACACACATTCAAAAATTTTAATCTGTCTTTAAGACTTCTGACATTCCCTTGCTTCAAAAAATGGGCATAACTTTACCTCTCATACTTGGATTTTGTGCTAACGTAATGAGAACTACTTGACAGAGATCGAAACAAAAGCATTGTAAACAGTACAATTACACTGTAAGAATTGTGAAGATTACAATTCTAGAAAAATAAAGGTGGAGTTTAGTACGTCTTCCAGGAATATATCAACCTAAAGAAAAATTCAAATTTTCAAAATCATAGCATGACAAAATTCTAATTTATCTGGGCTTTTTTTTTTCTTTTAAATAGAGCAGGGACTTGACCAGGAAAGTAGATTTGGAATAGACATCCCGAGGTAGAGGCAGAAAGTTAAGTCTGAAATGAGGCCTCCCAGGACAAAATCCTTTTATACTTCTTTCTCAAGACAACTCAAAGTTTTATATATCCATATCATGCCCAACTGTGCTGGATATACTAAGTTATAGTGTGTGCCTTCTTTAATGTTCCTAAACATAATCAACTTAACTGATTTCTGAATATATATTAATTAGATTTAACTACTGGCCTATCATGTACCCACCACCCAAGGTGGCCAGAAAAAACCCTATTAAGAGGACTTCTACTCCCATAACTTCTCTAAACTCCAATGAGGGGAAAGGATAGACTCTTCAATAAATGGTGCTGAGAAAACTGGATATCCAAATGCAGAAGAAACTGGATCCTTTATACCATACACAAAAATGAACTCAAAATGGGTTAAGACTTCACAATGTTAGACCTGAAACCGTACCACTCCTAAAAGAAAAAACAGGGGGAAAAGTTCCTGGACACTGGTCTTAGCAATGATTTTTTTGAATATGACACGAAAAGCACAGGCAACAAAAGCAAAAATAAACAAGTGGGACTACATCAAACTAAACTCTAATGATAGTTCCTACTTATTCATAGTTAACCTTAACTTTCCGTAATAGAGTTTAAACATCTCCTCCATCTCTTTCAAAATAGCTTTTATCTTGTTTAAATCACAGACAATATTATAGGGAAGGAATATAACATTGCTTTTCATTTCTTAGACTTTTCTATATGAAAGCCTTAAATTTAGATGGAGAATAAATGCAAATCTGCACAGGAAATTTTATACAATTCAAAATAGCACCTAAGAAACAACAGTATACTGCACTTTCAAATGACACCTACTAAATCAGTATTACCAAAGAGCTTTCTACATTCATTAGGATTACTTTCCAAATCAGACAACACACCTACTTTTCATAATGGAGGAAAGAGAAATTACAAGCATCATTATAAAAAAAATCTATCCTTAGTACTGCCTTTAAAAGTTGGTCATCATTACCTCCAAAAAGGGAGATAAAGTTAGTGCATCCCTTATATGTATGTGAGAACGAGGCTTCCTCACCTTTAAAATACTTGGCTCTTTCTACTCTCCATCTAATCCCTAAAATTTATTTATTTATTTACAATATTCATGCATTGCACTAAAGCCTAACATTCACGAAACAAATAGCACAGTCAAAAGGCAAATTTCATTTTTTGATCATCTAAATTCACTTTAGCCAGTTTCATATTTAGACATCTTCACACATATGAACTCTTTCTACAGAACATAGGCAACTCCTCCTGCTTAACTACCACAGTTTATCATATATGCCATTAAAATCAAAGCTAGGTAAAACCCAACCAAATCACACAGGCAGAGATTTTAAAAAGAAAATGGCTTGCCTGTTTCAAAATTATCCTGAAGTTTTCGTGGATGAAGTTTCTTTTCACATTTCTATTAAAAAAAAAAAAACACAAACACACACACCATACAATCTCCAGTTAGTATGTTAATATTATCCAATTAATATTAATCCAGTTAATATTTTGATATGTTAAAATTTAACATATTAAAAATCAGGAGCTATATTATCAAATTTCTCAGGGAGAAAATTAAACCAAGAATATAATCACCATCCCAGTCTCTCACTGTTTTTTAAAATTTTGCATTTATTTTATACAACTAAAACTTTTTTTAGTTCCTGATCGCATGCACATTATAAAGACACTAGAAAAAAGAAAAATATTATTCATTACATTTCTTAACTCGAGCTAATTACTATTAACATTGTGGTGTGTATCTTTCCAGCATTTTTTCCATGAAGATATGTATGTGTTCATATATTTTCACATAACTGTATAAATTTTAAATGGAATTATGATAAATACTACCATCCTATAACCTTTTAAAATCCAATATATTGTGAATAAATTCCTTTTTCAATAAATACAACCCACATAGTCATTTTTACTGACTTCATGGTAGTCTACTGTACAGATCTATGATTGTACATTTAATAACAACTTGGATATTTAGATTGTTTCCATCTTTTCATTAGTATAAAGAGTAAGGGGATGAATATTCTTTAAATTCCCCATCCAGGGAAATAAGTGTTTTTGTTGCCGTTTTGTTTAATTAAGAAACAGGGTCTTACTCTGTCACCCAGGCTGGAGTGCAGTGGCCCAATCATAGCTCACTGTAACCGTGAATTATAGGGCTCAAGCAAGCCTCCTGCCTTAGCCTCCCCAGTAGCTGGGACTACAAGCGCACACCACCATACCTGGCTAAATTTTTGTGTGTGTGTAGAGACAGGGGTCTCGCTATATTGCCCAGGCTGGTCTTGAACTCCTGGCCTCAAGTGATCCTCCTGCCTCAGCCTCCCAAAGTGGTAGGATTATAGGTGTGAGCCTGGCCAGTAAGCACTTTTTTAGAATTTTGATATAGCCAAACACCTCTCCAGAAGGTTGTACCAATGAGTAATTTTTACGTGTTTTCCATGCACTCAATAACATACAACTGGGTACTATTAATGTTTTCATCTTTGCAATCTGAAGGGGGAAAGAGGTATCCTATCTTAATTTACCTTCTTTGACTTCACATATGGTTTAACACTTTTCATATGTTTATCACTTTTATTTTTTTTCTTATGAACTGTTCATATACTTGTTCTCCACTAACTTTCTTTTTTAAAAACTTAAAAAATCTATTTAAGTTCTTCCAAACAAATATGACAGTCATTTGTGAAGTTCCTCCAAAAAACGTAAGGATTTTGACTGGCACCAACTTGAATTTATACATTAACTTGTGGAGAATTAACCAATGTACAGTATTATCAGTAAGAAAGTAACTGTCCCATTTTTGTTAGAAACTGATATTGAATTTTATTAAAAACCTCTTAATCATCTATTAATATTGTCTCCTTTGTTCTTATCACTACTTCAATCAGAGAAAAGTGAAGTAACAGTAAAGGGCAAGTAGTCTGCTAATAAATCAATCTTCAACATACATTTACTGAATCATTACACCTCAACTTAAATAAACAGTATCCAGGGAATTCAGGTAAAATGTTTTTGCTAAAAACTTGAAATTACAGTTACCACTTCCTGTTGAAGAAATGAAAAATAGGTAAAGCTACAATAAGAAAATCCAACTTTCAAATATCACCCAGGACTTACAGAAAAGATAAGCAAGAAGGCCAGTAGTTATGAATTACCTTCTGGAGCACAAACTAAATAAAGGAATGAAAGGAAATGCCTTAAAATGTTCACAACTATTTGTCTTCAGGCCTATTATAATAATAATGACACTGGCTATGGATGTTTCATTTAATTTTAATCTTCTAAACTCTGTAAACTTGAAGAAAAATACATGGTGAAGTTCTCCCAAATTTTTAACTTCATTAAAGTAATATAGAATATTTAGAAAAATACAAACAAAACAATTAGCCAAAAAATTGCTCTAAAGAACTGGTTTGACTGTATGTTGTTTTCTGTGGCACTAAAATAAATATAGCCACAAAAAAAGCAAAGATTAGATGTGCAATTGAATCAATATTATAAATCCGTAATTAAGAGTGACCAAAGAGATTTTTAGTGTGAATATAATAATGCACAATTGAGCTCCATAAAAATCCTACCAATGTAGCAATTAAAATAAGATCAAAGCAAATAACATTAATGTGCCTTGACAGTGCCCTTGCTCCACTCTTAAGAAGGGTGAACTGCCTACTTAGCATGGGAGCTGTAACTCTTACCATCAAGGAATTCTGCTGCTTCGCTGGCTGACTGTGGACTCCATTTGTTCTTTTCTTTTGATTAGGTGAGTCTTGATACTGTTTTCTGCCATTTCCCCTCATATTTTGATTCTGTTTTTCCAACAAGAAATAAAATATGCATCTGTAGTATAATGTAATAGCACAAAAGAATGCACTCCTCTGACTATGTTTAGCTGGTTCAATCAAATTTTCAGCAAAGCTCTGCCCCCCACCCAATTTTCATAAATCACCATATCAGTATGTTTTCTAATAGAAGATAGGGCTTCACAAAGCAAGATTCCTCTAAAGGTATGAAATAGCAAATATAATGGTCCCTAGGAATTTTTCCAAGCCTGTTGCCTTATCATATTTCTGCTTACAGATTTTGTTTATAATACATAAATGGAACCTCTCTGTGAGGGAATGCTGCCGCACATTGGCCATAGCTCTTAGAGCAGAAAATAGGCAGCAAATGTGATCAATAGCTACCTTGAAAATCTGCTTTAAATTATTAATAAACAAATAAGCACTATCAAATGAATAATCTCTTTTTATAAAATAATAATGAAGATTGGTGTTTTTAAAATTTGGGCCATTGTTCCTAAATTTAGATATAAAACCTAAACATGCAGTTGTTTATATCTTGCTATTAAACTGCTTTAAACCAGGCATGGTGGTTCACTCCTGTAATCCCAGCACTTTGGAAGGCCAAGGATCACTTGAGGCCAGGAGTTCGAGACCAGCATGGGCAACATTAACGAGACAAAAAATTTAAAAATTAGCTGGGCGTGGTGGTATGCGACATAGCAAGACTGTGTCACTTAAAAAAATTTTTAAAAAATAAACTGCTTTCACACGAGTTAATTTTCCCACACAAAAAAATTGAGTTTAAATTAAAACATATAAACTTTCTTTTTAGAGACAAGGTCTCACTCTGTCGCCCAGACTAGGATACAGATGGTGGTGTGATCATAGCTCACTGCAACCTCCAATGCCTGGGCTCAGGCAATCCTCCTGCCTCAGCCTCCCCAGTGCTAGGACTACACGCATGTACCACCACACCAGCTAATTTTTCTATTTTTTGTAGAGATGGGGTCTTGCTATGTTGCCTAGGCCGGTCTCGAACTCCTGCCCTCAAGTGATCCTTCTGCCTTGCCCTCCCAAAGTGCTGGGATTACAGAAGCATGAGCCACTGTGCCCGGCCTATTTATATTTAACTGTGGTACAATATACATAAAATTTACCATTTCAACCACTTTTAAGTGTATAATTTATTGGCATTAAGTATAGTCACAATGTTGTGCAACCATCACCACTATCCACTTCCCAAACTTTTTTTCATCATCCCAAACTTCTAACCCAATAAACAATAACTCTCTATTCTCCCTTCCTTCCAGCCCCTAGTCATCTCTAGTCTACTCTGTGTCTCTACTAATTTGTCTATTCTAGGTACCTCAGCTAAGTGGAATCATACAATATTTTTCCTTTTGTGTCCAAGTTATTTCACTTAGCACAATGTCCTCTAAGGTTCACCCAAATTGTAGCATGTATCAGAATTTCAGTTCTTAAAGGCTGAATAATATTTCACTGCACATATACCACTTTTTGTTTATCCATTCACCTGTTGACAGGCATACGGGCTGTTTCCACCTTTTGACTATTGTGAATAATGCTGCTATGAACATAGATACACAAGTTATCTGTTTAATTCCCTGCTTTCAATTTTGGGGGGTATATACCTAGGAGTGGAATTGCTGAGTCGTATGGTAACTCTATGTTTAACTTTTTAAGAAACCTCAAACTGTTTTCCAAGACAGCTGTACCATTTTACATTCCCGTCAGGAATGTACAAGGGCTCCAATTTCTCCACATCCTCCCCAACTCTTGTTATTTTCTGTTTTGTTATTTTTGTTTTTTATTATGGCCCTCCTAATGGGTAAGAAATGGTATCTAATTGTGGTTCTGATTGCTTTTCCCTAATGATTAATAATGTTGTGTGCTACCGCTATGCAAAAAAATAAATAATAATAATGTTGAGCATCTTTTTGTATACTTATTGGCCATTTGCATATCTTCTTTGGAGAACTATCCAAGTCCTTTGCCCGTATTTTCATTGGGTTTTTTTTTTGTTGTTGAGTTCTAGGAGTTCCTTATGTATTCCAGATATTAATCCCTTATCATAAATATGCAAATATTTCCCCCCTTTTGTAAGCTGTTCTCACTCATTTGATAGTGTCCTCTCTGAAACACAGAAGTTTTTTAATTTTGACAAACCCAGTATATTTTTTAAAAGAAAAATGAAAATAAAGAAATAAGAGTGGTCCCCAAATGGACAGTTAAAAAAGACAGATAATACCAAGTATTAGTAAGCATATGGAACAATTAGAACTCTCATGTATTTTGCTGGGGATATAAATTACTTGAGACTATTAGTTGCAAGTATATACTCAATAACACAGGTGTATCCAATGATCCAATAATTCTACTTTTAGTTACTTTTAGTTACACAAAGGAATTGTGTATGTTCGCCAAAAGACATGTATCAAAAATAGCAGCACTGTTTGTTAAAGCCCCAAACTGGAAACAAGCAAAATGTCTATTAAAAGTGGAATGGATAAATAAATTGTGATATAATCAAGCACTAGAATACAATAATGAAAATCAAATTTTACAATATACTGTTAATTTTTTTCCTAAACAAAAGCCAATAGATCCTGTTTATCTTAATTTGGAAGATATTTCCCTTATGACTTGTTTTTAAATGAACCTTTAACTTGTAGCATATATATCGAAGTCAGATATTAACTCCTACTACTTACTTTACCGGATTTATACCAAAGCTGTAAATGTTAAGGAGTCTCAGCCCTGCTTCAAATCACAAGTAAGGAACACAGCAGCCTTTGAACAACAATTCAGAGCTCTATAACCATTAATATGCAATGCCTCCATTTAGAATGATTTCAAAGCCAAATGATCTAAATTTCCAAAAAATTTTAATTGTGTATCACTCACCTTTGCTTTTAAAAGGTCAGACATTTCAGAATGATTATTATATGGCTTTTGCTGCAGTGGTTGCCTGTGCTTTACCCATTGGTCACCAGGAGAACCGTCAGGAAATAACTGCTGACTGTGGCGGAATTTGGTTCGACTATATCAAGATTTTAAAAATAAAAGTCAGATCAGAAAGTTTTCACTTATAGTTCTTTTAACACCTGAATAGTTTTATTTGACAGACTAAATATTTTACTTTCTTATTTATCATCTATCTTCCCCCACTGGAATATAAGTTCCAAGAGGGCAGAGATTCTTATCTGCTTTGTCTACAGCTTTATCCCTAGCACCCAGGCATTCAATAAGTATTTCTTGAATGAATTAATAACCTATAATTTCATCCCAGACATTTAAAAATTATCCATACTATCTCCTCCCTATAAGTGATTATACTGTGCTGTTAAAAATCTGAAGAAAATAATTATTTCTAAATTTAGCTGAAATGAATATAAATGGATTTTCCTTATTAATAGGACAAGCAACTCATATTCTTACTAGGACGTTTAAAGTATGGAATTTGATCCTGTGCAGGTCAGTTATGGATCCTATCCATGCTGGAAGAGGATCTGAGAAATTTAGCTATTTTCTAAAGCAAAAAATTAAGGGGCACAAGACAATGGTCCAGTCTGAAATTCTTATGCAAAAGAATTCGACTCTGGAAGATTGTACTCGTGCAGCAATTCGCAGTAACAGTAAGAAATCTCATTATATAGTACCACTTCCATGTAGTCCAGAGTCACTGATCCCAAGAATTACATTATAGTTAAGATTTTTTCATAATACTTCAGAGTTCTTCTCCTTTCCCATTTAAAAATCATAACAAAATTTCAGTCTTTCCATCCTTTCTTAGATACAATTCAGATATTTTCTCCAACACATCATAACAGACGTTAGTCTACATTTTAAAAATACACATAAAAACCTGAAATTTGGTTAGAAGTTGCTGTATCATCTCCTTACCCACTTGCCAAGACCACAAACCCTTGGACTAAAAGATAGGGGACTCATACCACACACTATCGTGGATAGATTCTTACAAACATGAACATTCACACAACTTTTTTTTTCAAACAATGTCATTATTTCATAATTTTTTGGCAGTGTTTTTGTTTCTTTTTAATCTTGGCTACATTCCTATCTGCCTTACTTTTTCTACACAGTTTCACTTGTTTCTGTAGTATACAATTAATTTGGTGTTTATAACCATAGATTCTGAAAGGCATCTCCAGGCATTTAATCTAAGTTCCTGTCCTCATAAAACCCATCTAAAATAGAATGCTACCTATTTTAAAACTATTGACTATACATGTGGTTAACTCCTATGAATTTCTGAAGCTCTATGATAAAAGCATAACATCCAAATTGGAGAAAATGTAAAAATCAACTCTCTCTGAACCTAACGCAGGCAATGTTCTAGCAAGCTGATTACAAAATTATATGCTTATTTAACAAAGTTACTTCCCTAGCCTACTCTATAATTGTGATTTGGATGCAATTAAGTTCCAGGCAAGAAAATGTTCTTCATAGTTAATGTCCATATAATAGTTACTCTTTATAATACACACTCTATGCTAGGGGAAAAAAAGCAAGCCCAAGTCTTCACCATCCTTTCTTTGACTTTAACAAATTTTACAACAGCATCTGTCACCTCACCTACACAAGAACAGACCCGAATATATCCCAACCAACCGTCTTCAGAAACTCCCCTATCTCTAAAGTAGGATATGAGAATAGAGAAGTATAATAACACTGTGAACACACACAAGTTTTTTCTTTTCCTAGTGTTCTATCTATCCACCTGAAAAGCTGGTATCCTCTTGAGTACACTATTTTAAAATGTGCCTAAAGCTCTTTTCCAACTCCAATTAACCTTTTACATCTTATCAAAAACCCTTTAAAAAATATTCTATTATCTGTGAGACCAATAACAAAATAGTAACTATAAAAAGGAATCCTACACCTCTGAAAACTTCAGAAGCAAAATGCTACTGTATTAAAAACTATCAGGAAGTCAGAATTCGATAAATATTATTTCTCTACCTCAATTTTTCCACAGTGGGTTTAGCTGGTGTGCTACCAGCTGAGGAAAATCCATTGTCACTGTCTGAGGAATCTCCAAATCTTCGAGAAAGCCAGTCCCTTAATGGTCTATGGAAACAAAAAGAATTCACTTTTAGGCCAAGGTGGGAGGATCGCTTAAGGCCAGGAGCGCGAGAATAGCCAGCGTAACATAGCGAGACTCCATCTCTACAGAAAATAGAAAAATTAGCTGGGCGTGGTGGCATGTGCCTGTAGTCCCAGCTACTCCGGGAGGCTGAGGCAGCAGGATAGTCTCAGCCCAGGAGTTTGAGGTTGCAGTGAGCTATGATGATGCCACTGCACTCTGGCCATGGAGCAAGGCAACGGAGCAAGACTCTGTCTCAAAAAACAAAAACAAAAACAAAACAAAACAAAAGAATTCACTTTTAAAATCTGGCTACAGACAGAAACTATAAGAATCATGAAGGTTATTTTTATTTTTAAAGAAATATGAACATACCTGATAAAGGGAATGGCCATAAAAAATTTGTTAGGTGCCAAACCAAGTTTGGATTTTGGGGTCATATCATTTCTATGACAAGGCAATTTCTCAATGGAGAACCATTCTATGTTCTGAAACACAAAAGCAAATAATTCATTTAGTTAATTATTATGAAGGAGTTTCTAAAAGAAATTCCCTACTTCATACAATTAGGATACTGTCCAGCAATCTGAAAATACTATCAATTGTTACATACCCGAATTTCTCTTCTGGTTTTTGGGTTAAATTTTGTGTCTTTTGGAATTCCCGGAATAATGTACAGACGAGCAAGCTGGTCATTGATTCGAAGTTCAATGTAATCATCCTTACAAATATAGTCTTTGATATCAAAACCAGTTTCTTCAAACACCTGGAAATAATAAATGTGGATGAAATTTTCACTTTTAGCTCTTAGACCTCCAGTTCATTAAAATTTATTTCAAAGACAAAAATTCAGAAAAGGGGAGACATTATTTGTATTTACTAATTCTGGAAATGTCAGAATGGGCACAGAAGTACAAATGTGATATTGAAAAAAAGAAAGTGCTTGTGTCCTATTTTTCTCTATATCCACATCTGGCACTTTGAGTATACACAGAAATAGTCCACTGACATTCAAACATACCAAAACTATATACCTTTCCCAGAAAAAAATTCTGAATGCTCAGTGATAGAGGTTTCATGGTTTCCCACCTTCCCAAATCTTAACATTTACAAACAGAAGATGATGTAATTAAACCATTAATGACGTGGAGTTATCTTATAATTCATGCATGCTGTCTGAGTATTCCCATTAGAGAAGAAGTCCAGATGCTTTGGTTTTCCTTCTTTGAAACTAAAGTCTAATCTACTGCTTGAGACAGAGCTTAAAAATATTTTTGATTAATAAATCAATCTTAATGGATTATTAGATTTATAGTTGTAACAAGTAATAACAGTTTACCTAAAAGTTTACATATCAATATATGAAATTGTTTCTCTTCATCAAAGACACCATTAAGAGAGTCGAAGGGAAAACATAAATCAGAAGACACAATACATTCATATCCAAAATATATTAAAAGCTCATATGTATCAAGACAAGTAACTTGACTTTTAAAAAATGGGTTATGTGTAAATGGGTACTGAATAAAAGGGGATATTGGAATGGCCATTAAGAACACACATGACAAGGTGCTCAACATCATCAAACTTCAGGAAAATGCAAGTTAAAATCACGATATACCATTACATTTCCACCAGAGTAGCTCAAAATTTTTTAGTTTGACAATCTGATGTGTAGGCCAGGATGCAACATACATGGTTACTGGGAATGTAAATTGGTACAACTACTTGGAAAACTATTGGCAGTAGCCTCCCTATGACTCAGCAAGTCCAGTCTTAGAGAAATATGGGCTTATTTCCCTCAAAGGACATATACAAGAAATAGGCATAGCAGCTTTATTCATAGTAGCAAAAACTAGATGCAATCCAATGCATAAGAAAATGGACAAAGAAGTGTGGTAATATTTGTACACTGGAATATTACAGAGAACAATAAAAACAACCAAATATGGATACATGCAACAAGATAAATCTCACAGGCATTATGTTGAGCCAAAGAAGCCAAACACAAAAAAACAGTAACTATTGCAAAATTGCATTTATACAAGAACAAGCACAACTAATCAATGGCAACAGAAGGCAAAACAATGAGTCCCTTCAGTAAGTGTGTAAAAAAGTGGGTTTTGACAGGGAAGTGGCAGGCAGGACTCTTCTGAAGTTCTGGAAGTGTTCTATATCTTGATCTGAGTGGTGGTTTCACAGGTATATACACATACAAAAAAGAATAAACTGTTCAGTTAAGATTAGTTTACTTTATGTATTTTAGTTTCAACAAAGGTTTGAAAAACAATTTATATATGGTTCTTTATTTTTACATAATCTCTTTAGCCTCCTTCTTTGAATAATACCTCATTGTCAGAAATAAGTATACACAGCTAGTCACATAAATCTGTATAGTAATTAGGAACTATGCTAAAAGTAAATTGTATAATCTAAATTCCTTGTGGACAGAGATTATCTATGTGTTACAAATAGTATCCAACTAAATTTTAAAAGTATTGAAGGACAGAGAACTGTTTCAGATTAAAGGAGACTGAAAAGACGTATCAATTAAATGCAAATGCAATACATGAGCCTGGATAGGATCCTGGCTGGGTGTTGGGGTGGAAACTGCAGAAAGGAGCATAATGGGCAAATAGTATATTCGAATATGAACTGTACACTAGATAACAGCACCACATCAATGTTACATTCCTGAATTTGATAATTACACTGTGATTACCCTAAGAGAATCCCTGTTTTTAAAAGATATGCAGAAGTATATATTTATAGATAAAGGGGCATTATGTCTGCAATTTACTCTTAAATAATTCAGCAATAATAATAAAAACCATATACACACACATCAAAAGTAATAAAGTAAATATGGCAAAACATTAACCGGGGTCTATTCTTTGTATTACTCTCACTACTTTTCTATTTGAAATTATCTCATTATTAATGTAATTTTTACGGAGTCATATGTAACCAAAATATTTACTTCTTCTTAGTACATTCATTCAAACATGTACTGTGTGCCTAGGCAGTGAATTCAGTAATGAACAAAGCAAGCACTGTCCTTTTAAGGAGTTCAGTCTAAAAAAAGAAAAAAAAATTAATTGTAATATGATGTTTAAGTGTTAAAAGGTAGGAAGAGGGTGTCCAACTCAGCCTTCAGTAAAAGTGCGTAAGAGCTGGGGTGGTCACCTTTGGAAGTCTGTCATCGACAGCATCCTACTCTGCTGGACAACCTGGAGCTAGGATTTAAAAGATGAATAGGAGTTTGCCACATGGATAAGAAGAAAAAGGCATTCTATTTAGATAGCTGGGAATGGCTATAACTGAAGAATTACACAGGAGAAAGAGGTACAATATGAGGCAAAATGAAAAGGGCCATCAGCCACTAATACAGGCAGCTTCAAACTGTACAGCCAAAGCCAGAATAAAAACAACAGAGACAAAACACCTATCAATTCTAGAAGTGATAAAGATAGATTTGCTTCCAAAATTAGGCATTCATTCTCATCAAATATCTTCCAGAAGTAAGTTTTAATAGCTGACTTATATGTACAGGTTCCAGACACAAATTTTAATACCATACCTTCTGTGAATCAAATCTATTATTGTATTATTATGTATAATACATAGTTAATTTTCCTGGCACATGGAACAGCATTAACTTCTCAAATGTTATCAAATAAAAATCCCCATGTAAAATGTTTTTAAAGAAGTATTACCTGAAAAGAACTGGCACAAAAAGACAATGAAATTCTGTTTATAATATTTGTCTTATAAGCCTATGGAAAGGGGTAGTCTAAGCCAACCAGTAGTATCTCTGTACAAATTCTGTCAATTAAATCATATAAACGCATATTAAAGTCAGCTTCATTATAATAAAACATATTGTTTTGCCAAATAATAAGACACAATATGAAATCTTGAAACTACAGGTGAACTGCCAAGTATCATTTGCTTATTCTCAAGAACAGATGGTGTTTCACCACAAATGACAACAAAAATACACTGACGTTATTATGCCTTCAATAACACCTAGGAAACATTTTTCACATCTTTGTCCTGTTAAATAAAATTTACAGGAGGCCACGGTTTGGTCTGATCTCCTACACTAGGCCCCAACAGATCAAACCAAAACAGAGTTACTCATGCTAACGTCCCAAGTCACCAAACCAAAACTAAGTTGTTTATCTGACCTTCAAGAAATCAGGAGAGGGAGAGATAACAGCCAAATCCCCAAACAGCCCAGTTTCATCGTTGTGATAAGGAAGTTCCCTTTGCTTTAACCTTTACAGTGAAAGTAACTGAAAAGAACAATCTGTGTTGTTTTCTGTTTCTGCTTTCCTCAGTCCTTTTGTCTTAAAAACCAACCTTGTTCGTGACCAGCCTAGACAACATAGCAAGACCCCACCTCTACAAAAAAATTAAAAAATTAGCTGGGTGTGGTGGCGCACACCTGTAATCCTAGCTACTGGGGAGGCTGCAGTGGGAGGATCGCTTGCACCCAGAATTCAAGGCTACAGTGAGCTATGTGATCACCTATGGTCTGGACACTGTGCTCCAGCCTGGGGGAGAGTGAGACCTTGTTTCTAAAAAAATTAAAATAAAACAATAAAAGAATTAAAAGAAAAAAACTCCAAGTTCCTCTGTTCAGCTAATCAGAACACTCATTCTATTTTATGGAATGAAGTGTTGCCTTATTCTAGAATCACAAATAAAGCTAGTCCCGATCTTTAAATTTGTTGTAATTTTGTCTTTTGACAGTCCTAAATCTACTTCACTGAATAAAATTGTTCATAAAAATCAAATTAACAAAGGTGAACCAAGAGGTCAAACAGAAGATTGGAAATTACTTAAGACTGCCCTTAGCTTTCTACTGATAATTATTTATACCTTCTCCCTGGGAAGCTTGTTTGCCAGAGCTGCTGTAGGCTCAGCCCACATACACGATCCTGTTTTGGGATGTATCAAATTCTGCTATAGCATTACAAAACACCTCTGGACTGCCATATATAATGAAACAATAACATAACTGTAGGAATGCTATAAGAAGCCAAATAAAAATGCTATTAGCAACTTAAGGGTAAGCATCCATGGTAGAACTGTATAACTTAAAAGAAAAAAGAAGTGCTTAAGATACCAGCCTAAGTTTAATTAGCAGCTAGAAAATTAGGACAAAACCTTCCCCTGTATGTTAATACAAGTAAAAATTAAAAGGAAAAATGAGGCATTAATAAACTATAAAGAATGGAGTAACAATCTGGTTTACAACCAAAACTTAACTGGTTTCCCACTTTCAAGCAGTGCTGCTTCTATTATACTGCAGTACCACCAAGTGGCAGAAGGACATACTGCAATTCTAGTTAACTGAATACTTTTCATCATTCAAAAATGGCTACTGCTATAGACTGAACTGTGTCCCCCCCTCACCCAAATTCTTATGTTGAAGTCCTAACCCCCAATATGACTGTATGTGGAAACAGGGCTCTCAGGAGGTAACAGAGGTTAAGTGAGGTCCATAAGGGTGCGACCTTAATCTGATAGAGCTGGTACCTTTATAAGAAAAGGAAAAGACACCAGAGCCTTCTCCACATGCACCCAAGAAAGGCCATGTGAACACACAGCAAGAAGGCAGTTGTCTACAAGCCAGGAAGAGAGCCTTCACCAGGAATCAAATTAGGTGGCACCCTGATCTTGGACTTACCAGCCTTCAGAACTGCCCCACTTTCCTTGCCCTAAGAATAAATTTTATTCACGTACTTTTTTACCAATTATGGTGAGTTATAGTCATTACTGAAATTAGCACCACACAAACAGAACAACCTTTTATCTTAGTATTGGGTCATTAAATATGAAATGTCCAATTCCAAATCAAAAGTGTAATTTATTATATCTCAAACAAGAAGCAGTACAATTAATCAAAGTATGCACCTAAACTATCAACACAGTTTTGTCATCTTAACAGTAGCTTGTTGATGCCAGCAGCGAAGAAGCCTGTAGAGCTAGTGGCGATAAAATCAAAGGCTTTTTCCATAGCTTGTTGAGAACTGAATATTTTTCCTTGCAAGAAATGGTCCAAAGCCTAGAAGAAGTAGTAGTCAGTTGGTGCAAGGTCTGGTGAATACAGTGGATGACAGTTTCCAAGTCCAGCCTCTGTTGTTTGTGTGACATGTGGTTGAGCATTGTCTTGCAAGAGGATTGGCCTGTCTCTAGTGACCAATCTCAGCTGCTTAATTGCAAGCATCCTCATCATTTTGTACAATTGGTTGCAGTAGACATCCACTGTAATCGACTGACCAGGTTTCATGAAGCTGTAGTGGATAACACACTGGATTACCAAACAGACACCATTAGCTTTTTTTGATGACTCTTCAGTTTTGGACTGTGTTTCAGCACTTCATCTTTATCCAACCATTTTGCCGAAAGCTTGCAATTGTCAAAAGGAATCCATTTTTCATCACACATAACAATACGGTGTAGAAATGGTTAGCCTTTATGTCGTGACAGCAAAGAAAGGCAAGCTTCGAGATGATTTCTCTTCTGACACTCCTTTAATTCACGCAGCACCCATCGATCCAGCTTCTTTACCTTGCCGGTTTGTTTCAAATGGTCCAATATTGTCAGAATAGTAACATCAAACCTTGCTGCTAATTCACGGGTAGGTTGATATGGATTCGCTTCCACTATGGCTTTCAGCTCATCATTATCCACCTTGGTCTCAGGTCACCCATGTGACTCATTTTCAAGATTAAAATCACCAGAACAGAACTTCTGAAACCACCAATGTGCTGTGCATTCATTAGCCACATCTGTCCCAACACTTCATTGATATTTCGAGCTGTCTGCACTGCATTATTTCCATGATGGAACTCATATTCGAAAATAACATTAATTTTTGACTTATCCATGGTTTCACAAAAATTGCTCTAAAAAAAATATGAAAGATAATCACAAGCCAAACCATGCATTTGAAAGAATGAGGATGTACCTTCACAATAAAAATAAAACAGGAAGTATCAAAGTGGAATGTCAGAGATATCAACTGTCAAACTTAGTACTTAAGGAAATAAGACATTTCATACTTAATAACCTAATATCTTAAAGCAGAAAACAAACAAATATGATAACCAAAGCAAAAACTGGGTGCCTCAGTTCCCAGGTTAACTGCCTCTCTTTCCCCAAATATCCTATTTCTGTATTATTCTTACTCTGTACAATATAGCGTATAAAACTTTTCAAATGGAGGGATCTAGGTAGATCTCTTGGGTTTGGGGCACTTCTTCATTTTTGCAAGTTTAGGAACAGCAGTCCCCCCATCCTCCCCCTTCTCTGTAGCATTGCTTTCTGGATTTCAGTCGTCCCAAGGTCTGAACAGCAGGTGAGTACAGTACAATAACATATTTTGATAAGATATTTCACATGAGTTTATTATATTGTTATAATTGTTCTATTTCATTTATTGGTTATTGTTGCTAATCTCTTACTGTGCCTAATTTATAACTTAAACCTTATCATAGGTGAGTTAGTATAGAAAAAACATAGCATATACAGGGTTCCCTACTATCCATGGTTTCAGGATCTACTGGGGATCTTGCAATGTATCCTCCAAGGATAAGAAAGGACTACTATATTTGATTTCTCCCAAGTTCCCCACAAAAGAACCAATTATAGAGACAGTTGATTCCACCCAATTTAACCTAAATTCTTGTTACTCCAGCTAACGTAATGTCCTTTCCTGACCTGGACAAATACTTTGCTGCTGTGGGGAACCTGCGGCCTTGGGGCCACATGTGGCCCTCCAAATCCCCAAGTGCCGCCCCTCAACCAAATCCAAACTTCACAGAACGAATCCCTTTATTGAAAGGATTGTTCTGTAAAATTTGGATTCAGTCAAAGGCTGCATTCAAGGATACAGAAGGTCACATGTGGCCTTGAGGCCACAGGTTCCCCAACCCATTTTGTCCTTCCTTATGAGCAAGAGAACAACAACATTTAAGCACATAAAAGGGAAGACTTTTACAACTGATCTCCTGCCATCTACACAAAGGAAAGGAAAAGCTCTTAGAGGATGTGGCAATTTCTCACCTTCTTCCCTCCAAACAGCTTTCAATTTTAAGAGATATACATAAACCTTCACTGACTTGTATACAACTTTGTCTATAAGCTGTTGCAAATACTAGCTTGGAAAAGATGTTCCATGCTGAATTTAAAATATAGAATTTTCAATCATTTTGTCAATCCTACTCCAAAGTCAATAACCACTAGTGGTTTTTCCATGGTAAATAACCACTAGAAGTTTATAATAATTTTAACTATTATCCCTCATTAATAGTTACAACCAAATTTAAACTAAGCAGTAAACACTGCTGCATGAAAACACTACATCAAAACACATGCAAGGCAATGGAGTCTAATGAAACATGCCACAAAATCCTTATTCCTGTCTCAAAAAATCTCAAATTCAAGTCACTACCTTAGATTTTTTTTCCCCATAAGGTATCACTTCTAGTTATGAAGCCCTTGAATGACTCTCCTTAATAAATTTATATCTTATAGAGATTAAGTGACTTGCTTAGAGGCTATACTACAACAAAAATCTTTCAACTCCTAGCTCAATCTTCTTTCCATTGTATCATACCTCCTACGGTTCAACTTCTTAAATCTCAATGATGAAGCATAATGTGAAAAAGGATAAGGGAATGATAAATAAGAATACGGTACATAATCCATAACAAGGTAGTATATAACTAATGCCACGTGAATAATAAACACAATGTTTGCTATTAAAGTTTAGAGAGTACTGTGGACTAGAGCTAATGGGTAAGATTTTAAAGTAGAATTTTAAGTAAGAAGGAACTTCAGAAAATACCCATTCTAAACTTCATTTTACAGATAAGAAACAAAGCATGTTGGTAGCAGTCCTTCAGGGAAAAAGGGTTTGAGCAGGGTTTAGAAATGTATATAGATAGGATTTGAATAGGAAGGAAGAAAAGAGGATGTTCTGGGTAGGGAAATAGCATTAGCAAAATTTTAGAGGCTGAAACAATCAGTCAAGTTCAGGGGACAGAGAATGAATACTTTTGACTGAGAATGAGATAAATTCAGAAATGGCTAAGATTTGTGTTGGGGGGAGGGGACAGAGTTAAAATACTTAAAAAATTAAACTTCATCCTATAAGCAATGAAGAACTAGAGTTTGAGCAACAAATATAAATTTCTTAGAAAAGCCCAAATTGTGCACTTGTCTGGAAGCCAAGACTATAAAACATAAAACAAGGATTATAACAGGCAAAATATTTTACCAATTGCAAATCCAATTCTAATGGGAGAGGTGGGAAAATCACCATCATAAAGAAAGGAGCGGAAAGAAAGAGATAGAAAACAGGCAATGAAAGAAAATGGAAACAGATAAGAGAAGAATTAATGATAAAAGATGTGGACAAAAGAAACAACAGTTAGGTTAAAAAATATGAGTGACTTCACGCACTCAAGTTCTGAAAAGAGGGTTAGACAGTCCAAGTCAGTCTGTATGGCTTAAAAAAAAACACACTCAGAGCCCAACAGCCAAATTTACTATGTTTCAGACTGCAATAACTTACCTCTCTAGCAGCACAATCATGAGGAGCTTCTTCTTTATTTACTTTTCCTTTTGGAAATCCCCAGCCTGATTTTGCTAGGTACCCCTGGACCAGTAGTACCTACAAAATAAACAGAGGTAAAAATCAAATTTGCCCTCCTTTCCCATGCTCCTTTCTAAAATCAAAGGTATTTTTCTCCTTACTTCAGGTAACTGTTATCATCAATAATTTTATTCAGTATTTGGTTTAAATATCTTCCATGAGTCTGAATATGGTACTAGTATGAAGGCATTCTGACTATTTAAAAAATATTTCTTCAACAACAAAGTGATACTTTTTTGTACTAAGCCAGAGCTGCAACAAGTATTAATATAAAATCTTAAGACCCAGAATGCAGACAAAATACACAAAATTTGGCCTTTTAGTACTAAAAATCTAAGAATATTTTAAAACCTCAATTCAGAATACTACATAAGTAACAAATTTTGTTAATAGGCTAAAAATTAAGAGTTGATCACTATATTTCACTAAAAATCTTACTATTTTATTACACTCACATTTTCAAGTGTCTCATCAAGAATAATTGCACCATATGTTGGTACTCCCATTTTATATTCCTTCCATTCATCCAAAACTTTTTCCACATCTTCACCTTGAGGCAGCAAAAATGGACAATGACTGAAGAGTATAAACAATGTCAAGGAAGCTACTTTCTCCCTTAACACAGTTTGAGAAATTGTATACAGAAAGAAACCTATTTCAATCAACTGTGTGTTTTATGAGAAATTACTCAAATCTTCACCTCTCTTAAGGTTAACATTTTTATTTTTGTTTTTTCCACATTTGTTTTCTCTTAAACAAGTCATTGTTAATTTCTGCAGTTAGCCTAGAGACAAATCAAGTAATTTTTGTGTGCTCATAGTCCTGGATCCCTAAGTTAACACAATTAAATTCAGGACCATGTAAACACTTCAAACACTTCTCATTAAGTGAGTCAAATTCATTATACCAGGGAGTCAACAGGTACTGAAATAATGGCAGGAAACAGAAGTAGAGCACATATATATTGCTAAGAGAAAGAAGCCTTCAGAAAAACAAGAAGGATAAAGTGGTTAACTCCAAGAAGTAGAACTAGGGATGAGGTATACCACTCTATACTGTTGACTTTCTTTACCACATATATGTATTGTTTCTATAATGAAAAACATTTTGATGAAGATTTACTAAGGACTATTAAAAAAGGTAAATCTGGGTATTAAGGAAAGTATAGCCAGTTTCAAAAACACTAGGTATGCCCCCCTCCCCAAAATTGGGCAGTGCAAAACAGTAAAAAAGAAAAAAGAAAAGAAAAAAAAAGCCTGAAATTGTATGCTCAGGCTTCCAATACTTCATGCCATCAAACACCTCATAACTATAACACTGTTAATTATAAGAAGTGTGACTCGCACTTGGAATCCCAGCTACTTGGGAGCTGAGGTGGGAAGATCAATTGAAGCCAGGAATTCAAGACCAGCCTGGGAAACATAATGAAATCCCATCTCTAAACAAATTTTAAAAGTTAGCCAGATATGGCAGCAGGTGCCTATAGTCCCAGCTACTCCAGAGGCTGAGGCAGAAGGATCAATCACTTGAGCCCAGGAGTTCAAGGCTGCAGCGAGCTATGATCCCAGCACTGCACTCCAGCCTGGGCAACAGAGCCAGACTCCACCTGTTAAAAACAAAAAGTTATAAAAAGTGTAGGGAAAATTATAATTAATGGTAGTGTTTCTCAAACTGAGGACGTATTTTCAAGGGTTCTCAAGTCCTCTATAGAAACTTGTATACTTTGTGTTTTCATTTTGATGTTACTCTAAAAATATGTAATATGAGCATATTTTCAATTATCTAGATGATCACATGTATCAAATACTACCACCACACTTGATTTCAAGACTGTATTGGTACTAGCACTACTTTAATTGCTATGACCCATTAAACAGAAGAAACCTAATACACAAATGATGCATTACAGTCAAATAATATACCAACATAATATAGCAAGGAAGGTTTCTTAACAGATGGAGCAGAGAAAGGTGGCGGAATAATTGGCAATATAGGTAAGTCAAACTCAAAACATCCTCAAAGAAGGCAGCATTATATTCACATTGTGATGAGAAGTTTGGTTTAAACAAATACACAATAAATTCATTTTATTAATTTAAATTTTATAGGTTCTACAATTTAATATTTTAAAGTTTGTTTTGGTTTTATAGTTGTACTAAGAACAAAATAGGCCCTCAAAGAGTCCAAAGAAGTCAACTGTCTATGACAATATTGTAATTAAAAGCGTGAGGTTAATCTCAATATAGTTAGTCCATGCCTTATTTGGGGAGGAGAGAAAAAGATAAAAGCTTGAATACAACATTAACCATTCGATGAAGCCTATGGTTCTACAGGGGCTTGCTAAGATTCTAAAAGTACTTCCCAATAAAAGTCTTGCTTTACATGTTTAGTAAAGTCCCTAGCAAAACTTCAGCCCAGGAGCGAATCCAGGATTCCCTTGTCTATATCCACGTTGCTGAGTGCTTACTGAAGAAAAAGCACAAGACTATGCCCAATTTACAAGAGAAAACAGAGGCACAGAAAAGTCCCGCAATGTACCCAAGGATGCACAACCAGTAAATGGCAGAGACAGGATGCTAACTCAAAGAATGTTGCTCCAGAACTTACGCTATTAACACCTACCTATATTATGCAGTCTTCTCTACTCCAATATCCCACAGGTACTACAAATCCGACCTGTCCATAACTGAACCCATCATTTCCCTTGCAAAATTATTCATTTTCCTACGAAAGGAATGGCACACTCATCCACTCAACTGCTCACACGAGAAACCTGGGTACCATCCTTTACCTCTCCTCAGACATCCAAGTTATCACCAATTCACCTCCTAATATCTTCCAAATTGACCTCTTCACTTCTAACACAGATTTTCATTATCTTTCTAGTAAACTAATGAAATAGCATCTTAACTAGGTTCCCATCTCCAGTCTTGCCTTCTTCCAATTCACTGTCCACACTATTCCAGAGTGGTCTTTCAAAACACCCTACCGGGAGAAATAAAACAAATGTGGCAAAACATTAAAAATGGATGAATACAGATGAAGGGCATAATGCAGCAGTAATATTCTCTCTCTCGCCTTCTCTGTAAGTTGAAGTTTTTTCCCAAAATAAAGTTTAATTTTTTCCAAAAAAACCTCTTATATCATTATTCTTTTTCAAACAAATATGACCCACAAGACCTTTACATGTTATAGCCCCTAAATTACTCTATTATCATCTGTCTCTCCCTGCTTACTCTAAAATATAATATTTAACTCTTTTTACTTCCTCACCTAGATTTTCCCCACATAGATCACTTTCTCCAAAGAAGGTGTCTGTCTAGCCCCCCAATCTTTTTTTGGAGGAGAAATAGTTAACATTTATTGATCGCTCACTATGTGCCAGAGACTGTTCTAAACAATTTACATATACAAATTAACTTGATTCTCAAACCGACCCTTTGAATTTGGTATTATTATTAACCTTATTTTGTAGGAGGAAACTGGGATCCTCATCTAACAGAAATTAAATAACTTACCCAAGATTTTCCAGTGGCCTCAAGTTGGGATTCAAACTCATAGCCCCCAAATCTTGATTAGGTATCCCTCTCCTCTTCTCCCACTGAATCCTGGACTAACCTATCACATCTTACCATACTGCAGGGTAATCATTTCCTTTTCTGTCTGTCTCTCATCTTCACAGAGACACTGAGTCTACCTTGTTCACTACATAATGCCTGGCACAGGGTAACCATTCAGTTATTTAACGAAGTCTTACCACATTAGCAATAAAGGTTCCTTCTCCATATAACTAAATTAAAAGAAACATAACTAAAACAAAGGTTTTTGATGTTTATTTTTTAATAGCAAGGAAAGTGAAAACTCATGTACATAACATAAACAAAATCTTCTCCAGAACCCCAAAATATGTAAAGTTGCTCTGGTAGAGCCACAAGTCTGTACAAAATGACCAAACAAAAGGGGACTTGGTTGTTTTAATGTTTCCATAACTACATTATAAGTACTTTAAAACAAAAGTCTTCCATGATTTCTCCACAGAACCTGTCACCAAGGCTTTAACAAAGATGGTGCTCAATATACTTCTATTCCCCTTTGATTCCTCATTAACTTCTACACATTTAATCAGTCAAATGGTTTGATCATTTCTTCCTTTGAAATGTCTCCACCATCAGTGTTCTTTGTAGTCCTGCTACTATGGCTTAGGGCCTTATTGCTCCATACCTCAAGTGATGTAATGGTCCAACCCATGGTTCAACCTGCCAAATAAATCGAATACCATTTTCGAATGATCAGAGTAATGTTCTTTATCCTTGCTCAAAAACTTCTATGGTTAACAGATACCTAGAACGACCAGTGTTTCATCCATCTTCTACAGAGCCCTAATGGGTTCGTACTTCATAGGGCTTAAGGAAAGCGATAGGGAGCTAAGTATGAGAGTATTTCAGGTTACCTATCCCTACTCCAACTCTAGTTCTAGTATCCAAATTTGTGGGTACAAATCCACTTGAGCATACGTTTTATGGTTAAGAACAATGACCTACAGAATAAAAATCAAAGCACCTTGGCTCAAGATTTGAGAATCCACACAATCCTCCCCCCATATACCTTTTCAATCATATCTCCTATTATGGCCCCATGAGAACCCTCTGCTCATTATAAATTATTTCCTATAAGATATTCTTTTAACTTTTCAAATCTCCAATTTTCCTCAATCCCTTTTCTTTACCTAAAACATATTGCCTACTTCTACTTAGAAAATCCTATATTCCCTTAAAAATATAGCTTTGCCTAAAATCTTCCCACCCTTTTTCCAAATTCTAAAAACATTTAATATCAGGACCATTAACAACTCATCAATTCTTCACTTTATGACATAGCTACTTTTATAATCTTAAATATTCATGTGAATCTTTTATAACTAATAAATTATGACAAGCTTCCGTCTAATGTCTAAATAGGGGGAAAAAGCTTCTTTGAAAACAGGACTTCTTTGTATTTGCCACAAAGCTAAAAACAATGCTTTCAACCTAGTAAATATTCAATAATCACTTAAGAAATTTCTAAACAAATCAGAAAGGCAGTAATCTGATAAAGATCATCTGGTTAAATGGAGCAGTAAAAGTAAAGTAAAAAACAGATCAGTTCTACAAACAGGCTATTTTGAAAAGAAAATCGAATTTAATTCTAATCATCAGTGCACATTTCAAGGAGTCCTCTGTATAAAAATAAAGACACTATTAAATTGCCTACTATTTATATTTGACACTTTTTAGATATCAAGTACGTTTTATCTAACAGGTTAGAAAATCTCAAAGACAAGTAAAAGGAAATTTGTGTTAAATATTTTACTAACAAGAATGAAAGACAGTTATTATAGTAATAAAAAGGATATCAGCTTTAGCAAAGTCTCTTATCCCACACTGAGGTAATCCTGGTGTGTTCTGCATGTAGAAATCCAAGTAAAACCAATGGGCAAGTTCAATCTGAAAACACACTCGGATTGCATTGTCTCTTTCCTCGCTGGGAATATGCAAAATAAATCGGCTGTCAAAAACAAAACACATACAAAAATTATACTTACAAACTATAACGATTTACTGTAACCTATTTAATTGCTTTACCCCTGACCCATCAACTTATAAAAGGGACCAAGAGCAGTCCTGATCAAGGAAGCAATCAAAACTTGGGGGAAATTACTATAAGGAAAATGAGTCTTCAAAAAAAAAAAAAAAAAAAAAAAAAAGAGAAGATACTACATGTATCTCACTCGTAACAGAATTTTTTCTGAGTCTATGTACCCTGTGTTCACAAGTACAGAGATAAACGAAAGAGTTCACTCACAACAAATTAAAGTAAGCAAGAAAACAACTTTTACTAGGATTTCCCCTCATGCCTGGTAACATTTCTAATATAGGCAAATATATTCACACAATTAAATATGTTCAATACTGCTTAATCTCCATATATAAAATATTACCAGGAAATATTGGAGAAGAAATCAATACTCTGTTGTTCATTAATACATTAGACTCCCCAAAGAGCCTCAACTGCAGAGCCTCAGTTCAAACTAACTTTCAAATACATTCACTTTTTAAAATCCTAAACTGTCTTTTCCAAGTACATTGGGGAAAGGAGTGAACAACGTATTTATTTTATATATAATATAAATATACACTATATTTGTGTATATGTATGATTAAGATAACGAACCCCTTTTTGTGAAACATACAAGCTAAAATTTATAAATCTAAGTGAACGTGATTTACAGCAGTCATAAAGCAGCTACCAAATACTACTTCCACTGCTAAGCATTTTTGATAATCCTTTTTTCTAGCAACGATTAGAGAGAGATTCAACCAAGTAAAACAAGTCCACTGGTTTTTACGAGTCATTTTTTAAAATTAAAAATTGTTATCACCCCGTTTAACCACTTACATTATTCATCAGCTATGAGGCTAAATAATTCTTGGCTGTTTCCAAGTTTCAAATCAAATCTCAAAAAAATATTCTTACATTATAATATTCATGTAACATTCCAACAGGGAATAAGTAAAAGATAGGACACTGTACATAGAATAATCTACATTTCAATATAGAAAAATTATAGGGAGCCGGGTATGGTGGCTCACTCCTGTAATCCCAACACTTTGGGAGGCTGAGGCACGAGGATTGCTTGAGGTCAGGAGTTTGAGATCAGCCTGGGCAACAGAGTAAGACCCTGTCTCTAAAAAAAAAATAATAAAAAATAAAATAAAGAAAAATTATGGGGGAAAGGAGCTTAAACTGCACACACACTAAAAACAAAATGTATAACACGCAACCCTGATGGCATTACATAAGATATAAAACCTAAAGTCTTCTCTATGGCATTCAGGATCTGGTGCTTGCCCACCTGTACAACCTCTTTTATCACTCTGAGGTTTTGTATACTCAGAGATACCTAATTCTTGGAGCTAAATTGTCATCCATATACTATATCTACCCTCCCTTTCTCTTGTTCCTCTAGCAAACTCCTAATTCATCCTTTGAGACTTACAAATACTACCTCTTCTATGTAGGCACACCAGACTCCTCTCAACAGACTTATATACTCTCTTAGACTCCCAATCCATTACAGCAATTATCTGATTTTTACTGTTATCATCCACAAACCCTTCCAAATAAGTTCTCTGAGATAACATACTGTATCCTTGCATATTTTTATTCCCATAGTCTAGCAAATTGTCTAACACATATTGATAGTTATAATTTATCTTCCAAATGCTTACACAGGGTCCTCTTCTGGATAAGATAGAGTATGCACACACTACTCTGTTCCTCCCATAAAATACAGCTATAAAACCCAGACAGAATGCATGGAGCAGCTATTTGAGAACTCTGAAAAGTAAACAGCAGCAGGAAGATTACAGAAAACCAGCATTCAGAGTGAATTTACCATTTTTCTACTCTCTAGTATTCCCTGGCCTGGATTGGGGGTTGGAAGTGGGCATCAGCAGGGACAAAGAGCTCCAGAAGCCCTCTAGTTCTAAGGATCAAGGAGTCTAATCCGGTCTTCTAATGCGTGGGAGACAGTGGGAGGAATTTCCCTTTTCTTTTCTCCACTCTCTCACACCTCAGCCCCCAAGCAATTCCACCATGGTAACAGAGGTGGTAGCAATGGGGACTCAACAGACTTTTAAACTCTAAGGGACAGAAGCGTTCCTCTCCAATCTCAAGAGCTGTGTAGTCCCAAAAGAGTAAGGCCATTGGTTTTTTTTTTTTCTATCTGTCCTCCAGCTGATGGTCCCAGACATAGGCAAAGTCACATGAAGTGTGTGACAGAGTGGTTTTTGGCCAGAGGACCAAAGAGGAGCCCTGGGAACCAAGAAGTACCAGGAAGATAGCAGAGAAAGCAGCTCAGGAACAAGGCCCCATAAAATTGTTTATGAACTCTGGGGCTCAACCCTGAGCTGCACTTGTTCTGATTAGACCATAAACAGCATTTTATAGTCTTTGAGAACTGAACCACAATACAGACCACTGCCCAAGTCACAGACTGGCAACTGGACAGTGCACACAGGACAAAAAGCACTGCAAAAACTAGTCCTTTTTTATCTGGTTTTACTTAATTTACCTCCATGTCTCAAAAAAATATATATATAGTATGCTATTTATTTTCTCAGTTTGGGGCATTTTCTATTGACTTTCACTATGGAAGACGAGGAATTAACTCTACTTCCACTTTAGTTCCTACCCTTCTCATCTTTCCATTCTCAAAATTATGTCATAGTTTTGGTTAGATTAGTTTCTGAACTCATTTTCAAGCAGATAATTCCATGTTAAGAGGGGCTGTCCTAAGCATTGTAGGATGTTTAGCAGCACCCCCAGCCTCTACCCATTAGATGTCAACAGCACTACTTACCAAGTTATGACAACCAAAAAATATCTCCAGATATTGCCAAATGTTCCCTAAGGGGAGCAAAATCACTCCCAGTTGATAATTACTAGGTTAGATGAGCATTCAGCCTGTATATTATGACTCCGTAAATACAATTCACAACTAAGGCATGTGGTAAACTGATTATTTTTCATTTCCTGCACAGTCCTTCGTTTTCCCCATCATTAATATTTGTCATCATTGTCTTTGCTTCATTTTCTCTATACTTGTCACTAATTCAACCTTCCACTAGTTTCCTAAATTTTCTTCTCAAGATGTTAATTCTGTCAACGAATAAATAAAACCAACAGAGTGACAAATAAAAGAAAAGGTGTTTTAATCAGGATCTTTGGAATTGCAATTAGGGAGACACAAATCTAACAAGCAGCTAAATCGTGTTCCACCCAGGCAAAATTAGGCAGGAGCTTATAAGGGCTACTGTAAGTTTACACATCTGGAAGGTTTTCAGCACAGACCATGATTGATGATGGCTCTCACCAGCTGACAGTTATCAGCTCAGGATGTTGCTAGTCCATGATCAATATAAGGTATAGCTGTCTTTCCAGGAGGTTGGTGATCAGGACCAATATAAACAGTTCAAATCAAATGCAGCTGGTTTTATCCTTTAGCCCAGTTCAGCAGGTCAAATTCCATCTAGATGTGCGAGTGACTGGGGTCCAACTTCTCATGACTTCCTGGCTTGTTTTTAGAGACCTCTGACATAAACCATCTCCATTTGGGATTTTCTTTTCACAATTCAGATGCATCAGTTTCATCTTGCAAAATGTCTTTTAGTCTTCTGATCTCTTCCAATCTGGACCAGTTGTCCTCTACACCCGATAAATAACCGCCATCCTATGCTGTCCTCCCACTAGCATCCTATGGTTCCCTATACCTTTATCCTATGTAAGAGTTCATGTTTCTTCTATCTGTCTTTCTCCTCCTTAACTCACTTCCTTGTTTTCATGAAGTATACCCCCACATACCTTCTGGAGAAAGGATGCAGAGGAGATAAATACTGAGACACTGTACATATGATATCTTTTTTTTTTTCTTTTTTTTTTTTTTTGAAAAAAAGAGACGGGGTCTCGCTCTTGCTCAGGCTGGTCTTGAACTCTTGAGCTTAAGTGATCCTCCCGCCTCGGCCTCCCAGAGTGCTGGGATTACAGGCGTGAGCCACTGCGCCCAGCCTACATATGATATCTTTATTCTCACACTTGATAATTTGGGTAAAATATTCTAGGCTGGGGATCATTCTGTTTCAGAATGTTGAAGACAATGCTCTCTCATTCCAGCTTCCAATTTTGATACTGAGAAGACTGAAGCCATTCAGACTCTTAATCTTTTGTACATGACCTTTTTTTCAGTCTGGATGCTTCTAAGATGTTCCTTCTGTCCCCAGTCTTATGAAATATTCCAGTGTCTATTTTTTATCCACTGCATTGCCATTCAATAGACCATATCTATTTGGAGACTCACACCCTTCAATGCTGAAAGATCTCATAGATCAATCCTCATATAATTTTTTACTTTTCTACATTTCCTATCTCTGATTTTTCCCTCTCTACTTTCTGGGAAACTTCCTTAACTTTATCTTGCAGCCACTTATTAAGGTTTTTGTTTCTGCTCCCACATTTTAATTTCCAAAAGCTTTTTTTTCTTTAACGTATTACTTTTATAAAGTATCTTGTTCTTATTTCATGGTATAAAAATCTACCTCTCTAAAGAGATGACATAGTTTTGTTTTTAAGTTTTCTTCTACTACATAATCTGATGCTTCCCAGTAGCTTTTGTTAGTTTTAACTCTTGCCTTTCATGTTAAAAAGCCTATTTCAGATGTTTATATTTAAGTGTGACAGACCACAAAGCTATTTGGGAGAGCTGTCAAACTATGAGGCACAATTTAAAGTGATCAGACCGAGCCATTTAATTGGGGGAATCTCCAATGTCAATATCTTTAGGTCTTTCCCTCTTGGGCCAGTCAGATTACCTAGAAAAGAATCTTCCAATCTCCTACCTGAATGTTAAAGGCCAGGCTGCCATATTCTGGGAGCTGAGCAGGGGAAGAGGACTGCAAGTTTTCAGCATACAGGATGTATAAATTCACTTCTCCCATTTTTTAGTATTCTCTCATTCTGGAGTAGATTGACAGACAATACCACAGTAGTTTCTCATTCATGTCTTTAAAGTCTGCTAAATTACTGTGATATTGTGAAATTTTTGGTCTTTGTCCCCATTTTCTGGTGTACAACTAAAATCCCAGGGATCACCAAAGTGTTAAGTGTCTTTGTATGCTAATAAGTTGACTGTTGGCTGGGGACTCCAGGATGGCCTCAGGATGGGGGCTGGCTGCCATGGGAACCAACCAGGGATTGGAACTATCAGCCCCATCCTCCAATCTCCTGGGAGGGGAGGGGGACTAAAGGTAGAGTGGATCTGCAATAGTCAATGATGTAATCGGTCATCCCTAAGTAATGAAGCCTCCATAAAAACCCAAAGGGCAGGGCTGGGGTAGGGGGAAGACTTCTGGATAGCTGAACAGGTGAAGGTTCCTGGAGGGTAGTGCACCCAAACTCAGCACCCCTTCCTGCACAACCTGACCCTATACATCTCTTCATCTGTATGCTCTGTAAAATCCTGTATAATAAACTAGAAAAAAAAGTGTTTCCTGAGTTCTATGAGCCGCTCTAGCAGCTTTAATCAAACCCAAGGAGGGGGTCTGGGAAACCTGAAATCGGTCGGTCAGAAATTCCTGACTTTTGACTAGCTAGTGTCTGAAGTGGGGAGAAGTCTCCTGGGACTGAGCTCTCAAACTGTGGGATCTGATGTTACCTACAGGTAGACAGTGCCAGGATCAAATTGCAAGACACCCAACTGGTTGATGTCCACTGCAGAATTCACTGCTTGCTTGGTGTGTGGGGAAAACTCCCCCTATATTTGGTCACAGAAGTGTTCTGTGTTGTGAGAGTATAGTAGGAGAAATAGTTTGGCTCTTTCCCCTGTATTCTCATAGTCACATAACACTTTTCCTTATGCTTTATAATTTCCAAATTTTGTTGCTTATCTCCTCATCCATTCTTCCCTTTCTTGTAGGATTATTCATTTAAAATTTTTTATTTAAAAAATTTTCTTTTAGTAGAGTATATGTTTGTATTCAATCTACCGTCTTTAATTAGAAATTCTCATTTCAACAAATTTCTAGAGGACACTAGCCACAACCTGCAATGTGATAAGAAAATGCCCAGGACAAGGAAAAAGTCAATCTCACCCCACCCCAACCCAGAAAGCCCCAAGTAAAGAAAAGTAAGTTGGAAGATGGGAATAAGAAATAGGGCTAAAACAAGGGAAATGGCAAGGTCTGTTTATGTAATAATAGAAGAATGTCTACTTCTCTTTTACTCCTTTGACAGTAAGGAGTTTCTCTTACAAGAGTGGGGAAATGGGGAACACCACCTGAGGGCTCTTCTGTAACTTCAGCACATAAGTTTGTGTACTGGCATCCCAGAGCAAAGCCCCCATACACTGATCGATTGATTGATTATTTATTTATTTATTTAAGAGAGACAGGTTCTCATTATGTTGCCCAGGCTAGCCTCAAAATCCTGGGCTCAAACAATCCTCCTGGCTCAGCCTCCCAAGCAGTTGATTTTTGAAAAGCCCCCAAATATAAGAGCCAGCCTCCTATCTACTCACATAAAGAAGAAGCCTATTCATAAATAGGTGCTATGGCTCACACCTGTAATCCTAGCACTCTGGGAGGCTGAGGCAGGAGGATCACTTGAGGCTAGGAGTTCAAAACCAGCCTGAGCAAGAGCAAGACCCCGTCTCTACAAAAAAAAAAAAAAAATTAGAAAAACTACCCAGGTGTGGTGGTGTGTACCTGTAGTCCCAGCTACTTGGGAGGCTGAGGCAGGAGGATCACTCAAGTCCAAGAGTTTGAGGTTGCAGTGAGCTATGATGACATCACTACACTCTAGCCTGGGAGACAGAACAAGACCCTGTCTCCAAAAAAAAAAAAAAGAAAAAAAATCCTGAATCCTCCCAGGCATTTGATTTTTGAAAGGCTCCCAAGTATAAGAGCCAGCTTCCTATCTACTCACATAAAGAAGAAGCCTATTCACAAATAAGCCCAGCCAGGGCACAGTAGCTGGGTGACAGAGCAAAATCCTGTCTCTTTAAAAAGAAAAAAAAAAGGAAAAAATGAAAGGGGCAGCCTTGCAAAAATAACAGGAAAATACCTTATCCCACAATTTCCCCAGTAATGGTTAAACATCAATTCTATGCGTTCTCTCACTAACAGATACCCTGCAGGAGTTGTTTTGAACACCTTCTGAAATGGACTGAAATGGAGCTGAATGGATGGAAAAGAGATGTAAATCTCTTTCAAAATTATTTTTTTTGAGAATCTACTTTTACCGAGTTCCTGAGTAAACAGCAGAAGAACAAGCTACAGCTTCAACCATATCTCGGAGAACAGAGTCATATCTCCTGTGATAATCCCTTCTCCAAGGAAGGCAGGAAACCAACTTTTGGACTTGGACATCCTTGCAGTTGTTGTTATCTACCTGCTGCCACTTTTGTTATCAACTGACTGCCATAACTATTTTTTTTTCTTTCTTTTAGTTCCCTTAAAAGCAGCAAGCCACTTTGGCCTCGCTGCTGGCACCCCCTTCTCTTTCTTTTGGATGCCACGCTGTCTCCTTGCTCTCCCCCCTCTCTTTCTCTTTCTCCCCCTCCTCTAAAGGATAAAATAAACTTTTTTATTGATATATCTTAATTTCTGAATGAGAAATCTTTTCCCACCTGCGCCGTGAGCACCTACTAGGCTTTCCACCCTAACAAGAATGAAAACCAAGAAAGAATAAAACATGAGATGCAAGAAAGAAAAAGTACAACCTGGGCGAGCTGTGAAAGTGAATTTGAGTAGGCCAGCTGTCTGGCAAGTCTAGGGAAGAACCAGTCCAGACTGGACTAGGAGGAAGGAGGTCTTCAAGAGGGCAGTCTAAAGGGAAAAAAGAATTCTGTAGAATAGACAGTATGATTGAGGGTATGATTGAGGATAAAATAAAGAAGCAGAGGAGAAAAAAAAAAAGGCAGCTAGAAACTTTGGGCAGGTTGTGGGGAGGGGTAGATGTACAAAAGAATCATACTCCAAATGTGAAGCAATACCAAAGTTAGAATAGAAAGACAATTAAAAAAAAAAAGATTTCAAGAATAGCTAGAAGGTATCTGGGAACAGTGATGACAGTACATGCTTCTTTCTCCCAAGAAAAAACTAAAAGGTAGCAGCATTTTGACCAATTTGTAGAATATAAGAAAGGAGAATTCACTCAGACATTCTTCAAGACACTTACAAAGGGATCATGACTATGGCCCTACGAAAAAGAAACAAAATCCTAGCCAGTGTAGACTTGCCTCCACTATGAAAAATATGTACCTAGTTATACCCTATAACAAATGGTATTACTATTGTTCTGCTTTCACAATGAAATAGTAAAAAGTATAACAGACTTTTTATGGAATGTAAATATTATCAATCTTAATATTTTTAAAAGTTCATCTGGATAGAAGCTGAAGGAATGGGTGAGAAAGAAATGGAAGATGGGGCACTAATTACCTCACCTTATCAAACAGAATACTGCCTACAAATTCATAAAACAAATATAATTTTAAGTATATTAAAGTTATAAAGGTAAGCAATGGAATGGTTTAAAATAATGATGTAAATATACTGGAAGCAGGATGAGGGAAAAAGTGGGTGTGGTAAACTAAACCCTTACCTAATATCTACCAAAGGTAAACTATATCCTCAATTTAACACCTAAAGTTGATAAAACAAGAAATTGATACAAGTACATTTAAAAATATTGAAGTATCCACCAGAAGAACTCAACACAGAACAAGTAAAAGTCTATGCCTCTGGAAAGCAGAACAGGAACAGAAAGGGGTAGGGCAAGAGACTGTTGCTTTTCATTTATAAATCCGTCTGGACTCTGATTTTTTTAAAACCATACACATGATCACATATTTTCAATAGTTAAAAAGCAGAGTTCTTTAGAAAGTTTATAAGAAAAAGGAAATTTGATACATGAAAATTAAACATATTTAATGCCCTCAATCTGTGAATGCTTTTGATCTAGTTTGAAAATTTTAAAGTACATGTGTATATGTATACATACACATATATGTATATGTAAATATTAATAGTAATAGCTGAAACGAAATGCCTTCCACAACAATTTGTTACAGGAAAAACTTCATCACACAAAATGTTATCTTTTTAATGTTCTTATAGATAGAACATTAGCACAAGGACTGCAGTTAGTACAGAAATGTTTCAGTAGAATCCAACACTAAAACGGCTAGCTGAAGATGAACACAAATTATTTTATTAACCTATGCTATCACCAAAATGACAGTAATGTTAGTTGCCAGAAAATACATTTCTCCTTTTAACACTAGCATGACCTTACTATGTAATTCTTAAAGGGACTTTTAAAAAACTTCAAGCATTTCTTTGAATGAGAGACAACTTGCCAAACTGCAGTTTTCAGTTTTTACTTTAAAAACATGCTTTTCAATTCATTAATAAGCTAGTTTCATAAATAGTATTGAAAAACTCTGTATTGGATTTTTTTTTAACCTGGCCCTTCATCACTTAGTATGCATTTGATTTTTTTAAATTTTCTTTCTTTCTTTTTTTTTTTTTGAGACAGGGTCTGGCTCTGTTGCCCGGGACAGACTGCAATGGAGTGATCACAACTCATTGCAACCTCACACTCCTGGGCCCAAGCGATCCTCCTGCCTCAGCCTCCCAAGCAGCTGGGACTACAGGCATATGCCACTACACCCAGCTAATTTTTTTATTTTTTGTTGAGATGGGGTCTCACTCTTGCTCAGGCTGGTCTCGAACTCCTGACCTCAAGCAATCCTCTCACCTCAGCCTTCCAGAGTGCTAGGATTACAGGCGTGAGCCACTGCACCAGCCCTGTATTATTAATGTCTAAAATCATGGTACACCAAAGGCAAACAGCACCACAAAATGCTGATTTACTTTTGTTATACATACATTTTGAAATATTAAACAATTTTTGTGCACTAGAACATTTTAAGACAAGAATTTCCCCCCCCCAATTCCACTCCACTCAGAAAGTAACCAGTGTTATCAGTTTGGTGTACAGACTTTCTGACTTTTTCTGTGCGTGCACCCCCACACAACACATTTAAAAATTTGTTTTAACAAAAGGCATCAAGTAATTTAATACATATTACACTCAGTATACTGTATTATTATCTTTTCAACACACAAATATTTTCCCTCAATTTACCGTTTGGTAATTGCCTTAGGAATGTCTAATGGCTGCCCAGTATTCCAGTAAATGAAATGTAGCATATTAAAGCATCTGAAAAATAACATTCCATGTCTTAGGTTATAAGCAGTCTAATGGCTACAAAGTCACATTTTGAAAATTTAAGTCTCCTGCTCTAATTTTTCACATCAAAATCAACTTCAAGTTTTACATTTCTCCAAAACATACTAATTTATGGCAATAACTGAAGTAGGCAAGATTAGCAGAAATATGTAATTTATCAAAAAAAATACCAAAACAAAAAACCTCCCACATATACTAACAATAAGCAATACAAATGGGAGGAAAAAAATGAAGGAAGCAAAACCAAGAGTCTGAATTCATAAATCAAGAGGTATATAAGAGAGCAAAGAAGTCTAGAAAAATTAACCTCTCTCAATTTAAGATTTATTTTTACAGGAATTAAATTCTAACATAAAATAATTTTTTAAACCCACAATCAAAGCTTGAATTACTAACATTAAAAAATCTTTAATCAACAAAGATATTATGAATATTGACTTGAAAATGGCATTACTTTTAAAACCTGAAGTTTTAAGAAATGGCTATTTGGTTTCATTACTGTAGCCAGCCCTAATTTTTAAATATATCACATCTTTATTTACATAGCCAAACACAGTAATTGCAAAAAAAAGTTAAAGGAAAAAAGAAAGTTACTCTATTCCAAAAGATTTGTACAGTAGCTTAAATAAACTCACTGGAAAACCAATTAAGTATCTTCATTTAACACTTAACAGATGTTTAACATATTGTTTACAAAACACAACATAATTATTTTGTGAATAAATAGGTTCCACCATAAAATCATAATGGCTGATAGCACTTCTTTAAATGATACAATACTAGGTAATATACAAATTAACCCCAATACCAGTAGGAAGACTAGTTCACAGGCCTGTAAAATGTGTAAGATAACCTCATCTTTTTCTAAATCAACTCTTACCCTTATTAACCCATACATAATTATAGCTCACTTTTCTAAACACTCATCTTTTTTTTCTAACTATAAAATGCACATCTTTTTTTTCTGCCTTGTCCATTCAGTAACCATAAAATGCACATCCTTTTTAAAAAAATCTTGGAAACATGAAGAAGAAAATAAAGATCACAATCCTATAACCCCACTTTTGGTTCATGTTCTTCTAATCATTTCTCCACACAGACACACATATATAAAATTCTTTTTTTTCCCTACCAAATTTGGGACCATAGAAAATAAGTGCCTTTTTCAAAACCAGCCTGAACAAGAGCGAGACCCCGGTCTCCACTAAAAATAGAAAAAATTAGCCGGGTGTGGTGGCACACGCCTGTAGTCCCAGCTACTCAGGAGGCTGAGGCAGGAGGATCACTTGAGCCCAGGAGTTTGAAGTTGCAGTGAGCTATGATGACGCCACTGCACTCTAGCCAGGGCAAGAGAGTCAGACCCTGTCTCTAAAAAAAAAAAAGAAAAAGAAAGAAAGAAAATAAGTGCCTTTTAACTTTTAAGTGGTTCATTCAAATCTATCGTATTTCAAAAATTATAATTCTACCATGACCGAAGAAGTACAACGACCTTAATCCTAACAAGTTGCAAAATCGGTCTATTTACTTCTCTACATGTACTTTTCTTTTGTGAGGTTTAAAATGGTAGTCTTGACTTCTTATTACATCCTCCTGGCGTAGGAAGAAAGGCACAGGCACTGTAAAGAAAAAAGCCTAGGTTTCTAGCCTGGGTTTTGTGTAAATTACAAAGTCTCTGAATATGTCTGCTCAGATGAAAATGGAAATACAGTAATTGCCCCTACCAAACAAGGCTGTTTCGAGGATTAAATAAAATGATGTATGTAAAGGAAGCACCCACTGCCTGGCACATAGTAGAAACTCCACAAATATTAGTTCTTTCCTTCCTATTAAAAAAATAGCGTGGATCCGACACAATTACTAAAAACATGACTTTTAAACATAAACACAGTAATTGTAAGTGAAAAGGTGTTGTCAGAGCTTTTACTCACTTGTAATCTAAATTATTTCACAGCCCACATACACTTGGCGACAACTCAGGGTGTAGCTGCACCACAAATTTTACCTCCGGAAAAGAAATATTTTAAGTATATTTTACATGCGTTTGGCTATCTGAAATCAGAGGGAAGAATGCAGAACATTTCTCTCGTGAAAGTACACCACGAGTTAAAACCCCGCGGTTGAGAATTTCCTTTAAAGTAGGGGATGGAAAGAAAAGCAGCTCTCAAAAACAAAAAAAGAAAGGAAGGAAGGAGAAAGAAAGAAAAGAAAAGAGCAGCTCTAGACGCTCCTCCCCCCAAAGATAAAGTCTGGGAATGAAAAAAAGGAATTAATTCTTTACAGGAATTTACAGAGAATGCCACGGACACGTAAGAATACTCAGGGGACAAAGTAAGTTTGAAAACTGCTCCTTGCGTAGGTCCGGGCGCCTGGGATCCTAAGACTTAAATTAATACACTGGGGTTTTCCTTCAGAATCGGGGATGAGACAGAGGAAAGAGAGGGTAATGGGTGTATGAAAATCACAGAAGCAGAAAAAACAATGGGAGGGGGCGGCGGCGGCAAAACGCTGAAGACCCAGGCTCTGGCAAAGCGGCTTCGCCCGTGGGAAAGCAAAACAGTTGGAGAACTAAAAATATGAGGAAATTCCGGGTGGCCGGCGGGGAAGAATTGGGGGCCGTGAGAAACAGGGAGGCTGCGGCGGAAAAACGGGCGGTGCCGTCGGAGAGAAGGGTCGACGGTGGAGAGCGAGGACTTGGATGTACGTAGGGGAGGAGACCCGGAGGCCTGTGGGGGTCGGCAATTCTGAGAGAAACTAGGAGGCGGCCAAAGCGGGTCGGGGCAGTGCGGTACCTGCAGAGATCGTCCAGGACGCTGCCGGGAATCTCCACCCGTTTCGTCTCCATGATGAGAACCCACAGCAGGAGCAGTGCATCCCGGCTCCGCGTGGCCGGGGACCGAGGGCAGGGCACGGCACGGAGACTCCGGCTCGGCGGAGAGCGCGCAGCGGAGGCGGCGGCGACTCTAACCAAGAGCAGCAGGGTAAGGGGCGGGACCCTTTCACTTCCGTCCGGCTCTCTCAACCCTGGACCCGGAGACTGGGCCGAGGCGTGGGGCGGAGCCCCGGAAGTCACGCCCCTGCTCTACTTGAAAGGCCCAATGGGAAGCTGAAAAATTGGGAGCCTGCGCTCGCTAAGCCAATGAGACGTTTGTTTATTGGTCCGCCTTCTCCAACCCGTCTTCAAGCTGCTCAGTTGCTGCTCAGAAAACCAACTTCCCGCCGCCGTGACTGAGCCCTGGGGTGGACGCGCGCATGCGCATCATGCCCCCTTTGCGCTGCGAGGTTTGGCGGGCTCCGGTCTTCCCTATTGACCTCGAGGCCAAAATCCGGGACTTTGGCGTGGTCTGAACGACCGCGGGGTGAGCAAATGGGTGCAGGTCCTCCGCCGGACAGACCCTGAGGACCTGTTAATCGCAATCGTATATTCATGATTCCTGTCACTAAATATCCTGCACTCCTCGCTGCCCCCCCACCTCTAGGCCAAGGGCTGTGCCTATCACTACAAACCCCTGAAAAAGGTATTCATTTTCCAGGTGGCTCACCTCTGTCCTTCCTCAGGCACCTAGTTGTATATATGAAGGCAAGGACTTTATCCCTCTATCTGGCATCTATGAAATCTCAAAATATTAATTGAACCTGAACTCGTGATCTGCATTCCACCCCCTACGGACACCAACTCCTACCTGCTCATCCTCATTCATTCCTCATCTTGCTTAATGGAGTCCTATCCATTAGTAATCTTTGGAGAAACTGGATCCATCTCTTCTCCTTCCTCTTACATCAGACCCAGAAGCAAGCGCGCACGCCCGCCCCTGCTCAGTGACGAGTTTAGTCTGTTCTACCATTTAATCTCCCGTCTTTTCTCTTAATTTCTGTCTAAATGCCACTGTCTTTACTTCAGGTTTTCATTATTTCTCCACATTACTGCAAGAGCTGCCTAACCAGTGCCTCTGCCTACATTCTTGGCCTATGCAACTGCCTAAATTTTGTTTTATTCAGATATGAACAGGTTACTATCTTTTCGGCTTCTGATAGTCCCATACATTAGCTTCTGATGTATGATCAAGCCCAAACTCCCTTGGCATAATGTACGAGGCCTGTCACCATCTGTTTTATGCCCCTGTTTTCCATCTTGGTCTTTTTGCTCTTTCGTGGAGAATTCCTCAAATTTATCTTCCAGCCATCTATAGAGCTATTACTTTTCTGGGGTTCTTTTTTGTTCTTCAAATGTCCTTTTCTTATGGTGTAATGTTCTTGCTTCATAGATACAATATTTTATCCCTTTGGGGGTATTAATAACAGATTTTGAAATATTCTTCTCCCTGAATAGTTTCTTATTCCTCTCAGCTGCTTTTTGCTATTAAATTGGTCTTCATTTATCATATTAGAAGTTTTCTGTGGTCCTTGACAGTTCACTCACACTTAACAGTAAGGCCTTAAAAATCTGGCATCAACTGCTATGAAAGCTAATTGGAAGCTCTCAGATTGTGGGTAGGGCTTGTTTCCTGAGCGCTTCACTGTAGGATGATCTGGCTGAGTTGTTGGTTGGAAACACATGGCATCAGTCTCTGTAGGTCATCCTTTCTTGCTGGTCAAATTTCCTAAAGAGAAAAATGCTTCCAGGCACAGCTTGAGGTATTCTGGGAGTCAAGTGGGGAAGCACAGGCTGGAGTATTCCATTTGCTTTATTCAATACTCTCGGGCACAGTATAGGTTTTAATTTAGGTTTCCTAAGAAGCAGGCCCTGAGACAAGGATTTGAGTGCAAGTAGTCTATGAGAGAGGTGATTCTGGGAAACACTTGTAGCAGAGCTGGGAAGTGAGTCAAGGAAGGGAAGAAAGCCAATAAAGGGTTTATTATCAAGGAAGTTAGCATTGTGGTTAACTGGAGCTTAATCCCACTGGAGAACTCTGGAGGCCAGTGTAAAACACATACTCAGAGTTACCCGACTCAAGGGGTGATGGAGATGGGTATTTGTATACCAAGTTCCATCATTAGTCATTGGTTGAGAGCTGTTCCTAGGGCCTGCACCCCAGTCTGCTACATGGGAGGTAGGTGAGCTCTGGTAGCCAGAAAAAGCCCTCAGGCAAAGAAATGTGAGTACTAGCAGTTGCAAGACCAGCCACTATAGTGTATGGATGGTAAAAGTAAGGGTGAGCCCCTTCTGTAGTTCTGTGTTGCTGGGCATGCATTTTATTAATATCTGTTCTGACTTAATGTCTTTTCTCTGACTGGGGGATGCCTTAGTGGTTTTCTTAGTTGTCCCACTTAGAGCTCAAGTCTGGTTTTTAGAGTGCTCTAAATGATGGCAGTAAAACAATGGTGCAAGACCAACTGGTACTTACCCCCATGAGCCAATGGTACAGAAACAAGTAGATTACCAGGTACCTGCTGAAGCACCTGGAGGGAATCTTCCTACTACCTTTATAGTCTCCCAGTTCAGGGGTAGCAACACAACTCCTTTTTGGCTTTTAGGGGCCAGGAAGTCCCCAAACTCTCACACAGTGCCAAACCAAGCTGCCCTGTTAAGAGTTTCAGATATGTCTAATGGTCAAGCATCTTCCAAGCTACTTTCCTGCCCACCTCCCATCCCTCCCCAGCCTCCTCACACACAGATTTTCAGGAGCTGGGTTAATGCATAATAGAATACCCCTTATAGCGGTCCTCTGAGCCATGACTTCCAAAGAACCCAAGGCCTCATTCCCATCCACCTGTTCACAGGCCCCAGCTGCCTGTGGCTTAAGAAAAGCAAATAAATTGGAGTTGAGAGTTGAGGGAACAGGAGATACGAGGGTTCTTAAGTTATAATACTGATTTGATTTTTAAATAATTGGGTTGATCAAAACCTTTATAGTTTTAAAATATGCTATCTTATTTAGTCTTTATAACTATGTGAAATAGGCAGATAGAGACTAGTGAGGCTTATAAAAATTAAATAACTCATAAAGATTAAATGGTTAAATGACAGCATGTAATGGAGCCAGGACTAGAATTCAGTTCTAAACTCACAGCGGGAATTCTGCTTTAGGGAGAATGACACAATAATAATTATTATTAATGTCTGTACAACATATTATAGTATAAAATTCTTTTCAAATATAATAATCCTCACAACAAAACAAGCTATTATCAAATCCTAAAAAATATTTAACTTGCTTATTGGCCTCCTTTGTAAATTGAGTGAGGTTAAATTAAGTTTGTCAAAGCTTTTTACATCCCTACAGAGTTCTTATGGTTCAACTCAATACTTACTGAGCAACACATATTTTCCCCTTCTGTTAGCCCCACTCTCTCTTTCTACTAAATCATCTCCCATAGCATATAAAATGCTTTCATAGCATCTACCAAGAAAAGAAACAAAAACCTCCCTTGATCTCTTCCACAGAGTCTTGCTAGATGCTGACCAATTCCATTTCCTTTTCCTGGACTCACAGGCTCCCTTGCATTGAGATGGAACCAGGTAATTGAGTTCTGGCCAATAGGATGAGGATGAAAGTAATATACCCAGCTTCCAAGCATGGCTCCTGAAATGCCTCATGTAATTTTCTTCTCTTTCCTTCTCCTCCCAGGTGAAAGCAGAGGACTCCAGATGGAGGAGCCATGCTGTGGAAAGAGCACAGATCCCTGAGTTTACTGCTTGGAGGAGAGCTACCCTAGAGCATTTGCTCCAGATTCTGCATGAGCAAGAAATAAACTTTTGCTGCGTAACATATCTTCCTTTTTTACACACAAACTGTTCTCCAGAATCAGTCTTCCCCATTTCAGTAAATGTATCTCGTAGTGGACATTCTTGTTTGCCTACCCAGCACCCATTCACCCCAGTGCCAGCTTCATGGGTATGTGTGTAAACCGTACAGGGCCCTGCATTCAGAAAGGCCTCATGTTTGGTTTAATGCTCCGCTATTACCATCTTGAAATTCTTAATAATTTTATTATTAAACTTGTGTTTTGTAAGTGGAGTTGGATGGGACAATGGAGCATGCATGTGAGCAGAGGTGATACGTGCAAGATGCCTGCCCACCCGCTCCTTGCCGCCCCATTTGCATATAGCATTTGCAATGTCCTGTGAAAACAGAATCTCAGTGAACTCATGATGCATGACATTTCAGCAAGATTCAGAGTGAGAACAACATAAACATGTTACAACTAAGTGTAGTCACTGTTAGCCCTAAGAGGCCAAGCTTCCTAGGAATCAGAACTTGTTTTGAATGCAAAAAGCAATGACAGTCTAAAAAACACAAAGAACCAAGGAACCCCATCATATCCTTTCCTGTTGCTTTCCTGTATTAGCCAACCACTTATGCTGAAAATGATGACGCAGAAGGAAAGGGAAAGCTAGGGCAACCCATAGTTCCTTTCTTTTCAGTCTTTCCTCATCAATAAGAAGGTAGACAGTATGGTAGAATATGCACATATCAAGAAGTGACATAAAAACATTTGACTTAGTTTTGTGCAGCATTTCCACTGTTCTGGTAATGATGAAATACATAAAGCATGTACACAGCGTGAAATATAACATACAAGTTAAATGTTCTTATATTTGTATTTAAAACCGACATTGTACAATACAAAGATGAATAACAAAATTCATTGTAATAATTTACATTTTTAATTTTTCTGTACTTAGAACAACAGTAAATATCAAATAAAAACACCATAAGTCAAGAAAGAGGCTGTGGAAGAAAGGAAAAGGCTTTATATTCTAATGCCTTTAATGACATATTTTTCTTGCCTTTTGAATAAGGAGCTCCATATTTTCACGAGGGGCACTGGGCTCTGCAAATTATGTAGCAAGCCCTGAATTCACCCCTTACTCTTTCCTAACAGAACCCTGATTCAGACATGTATCCCTTGGCTGCCCCCACACAGCATATGTGACTCTGGGAAGGCTAGACAAACTCTTGGCTCCAGGGGTGAGATCTGGTTGGTAAGTCAAAAACCACAATCCATTCCCTGGACGAATACATATCTACAAGTTTCAATCAGCGTGAATCTTAGGACTATTGCTTAAAACCTTATAATGAAAAAGTCTCCCTTCTTTTAGTGGATGCCATCAGGTCAGGATATGATGTCTGGAACTTCTGTGGCCAGTACTCAGTGAGTGAGATACTACTACTACTCACTATGATCTTGCAGTGGAATCTATTATGTGGAATAGGGCAAAGCTGAAAGGCCTGTAGGGAGATGGATCTAGAACTGTCAGGAGCTCAGCTGAGTTAGGAAAGAGAGAGAACTGAAGTGTCAGGTATCAGAGTAGCCAATTAGAGCAACAAGCCAAAAATGAAAGAGTAGCCTTTAATCACTTACTGCGATGATAAAAGCAAGAGTTCCATTTCCCCCATGGAACTGTGCAAAGGTCAAGAGTCAAGTGGGGCCCAGCGCTGTGGCTCATGCCTATAATCCTAGCACTCTGGGAGGCTGAGGCGGGAGGATCACTTGAGGCCAGGAGTTCAAGACCAGCCTGAGCAAGAGCAAGACCCTGTCTCTACCAAAAATAGAAAAATTAGCCGGGTGTGGTGGGGCACCTGTAGTCCCAGCTACTCAGGAGGCTGAGTCAGGAGGATTGCTTGAGCCCAGGAGTTTGAGGTTACAGAGAGCTATGATGGTGCAGCTGCACTCTAGCCAGGGAGTCAGAGCAAGACCTGTCTCAAAAAAAAAAAAAAAAAAAAGAGTCAGGTGGGTCAGCACAAATGTGTGGAGTTGTGGGGTTATGGGGTTGTGGGGTCATCTCACTGTTAAGGGATCCCTGAAGAAAAGGCTCCAGCAGTTTTATGGACCCTGTGGTGGAGTAGGGAAGGGCAAGGGGGAAAGGCTAGGAGTGGAAAAGTACTGAGTATTGAGGCAGCATAGAGAAAAGTGTCTTCAAGGTTTCCCTCTTCCCTCCCCCAACAAGGAGGCCTCAGCAGAGGAACCTAAAGAAGACCTCTGTCCAACCCGGAGACAAAGTGGCCCAGGAATGAAGGCACCAGCAAGAGGAATGCAAACATGTTCTCCACCTCAACTTTCCCCACCTTAGTCCAAGCCACTGCACTTCTCCTTAGACTACTCCAGTAGGCTCCTAACTAGTCCTGTCTTCCACTCTTGCCCCATTTTAATCCACCCTCCACATAGCAGCAAGAGAGATCATCTTAAAACATAAACTCAATCACATCACTCTCCTGCTTAAAAAATCGTCATGACCGTTAGCGTAAAATCTTGTTTGTGTAGGAGACCTCACATGGTGGAGCACTGCACATCGCTCTAGCTTCATCTATGTCCCACCTTCATCTGTCCCTCACTGCACTCTGACCACATTAGTCTCCTTGCAATTCATCAAATACGCCAAGCTCTTTCCACACGCCATTCCCTCGGCCTGGACTGCTGCCCCCCCTTCCATGATTCTCTCCTTTTCATCCTTTATGTACAGCTTAAATGTCATCTCTTCAAAAAGACCCTTCCTGACCACTCTATCTAAATAATCTCTACTATTATTATCTATCACATGCCTTGGTTTCCTTCATACTATGCTTCCTCAATTTGAAATATTTTTAATCAATTTTTCCCTTTCCCCAAGATACTGTATGTTACAAAAAAGCAGGGGTCTTTTCTATCTTATCCACTGATTCCCCAGTGTTTAAAATGTCCCCATTATATGACAAGCACTCTATAAACATTTGTTAATTAAAGAATAGGCAAATGAATGTGTTATCACCAAATATGTGCTAAGGTCACTGGGGAGGAGATGATGAGATGCAAAATCTTAAGATGAATAAGAATCAATCTCTTAAAAAAGAAAAAAAAAAGAGTGAATTTCTGCTTAGAAATCTATTGATTGAAAAAGATGAACTCATTCTAGCTTAGATGAGTTTCTGTTACTTTCACCAGAGTCCTAATTGACACAGAACTCACTCTCTTTCTTTACATGTATATACACATAATAGAACTATATCATATAAATTTATGTAAGGTAATATATAATATAATAAATATAAGTAATATAATAAATATGTGTAATATAATAGATAAATATTGATAAATAGACATTATGTCTAAATAAATTATATATAAAACAATTCTAGAACTCTACACTATCCCCTTTCCTTTGGCCCTTCCCTTCCTGCTCCCCATGTCATATCTAACTTCCCTGCACTGACGTTTTTACCCAGAATGGGAGAAGGCAGTTGAAAGGGGACAAACAGAGTTGTCAGATCCAAATAGAAAAGGTCTAAGTGGTAAATAACCTTATTTGGCATGAGGGACAAATCAGGAAAAATGAAATTATTTTAGGACTTTTTAAAGAAATAATGTCTTAATTTTTAAAATCAGAAATACAATCTCTATAACAGTTAAGAATTTGCTTATTAATTGCCTGTCACTGATTGACTACAATTTCAGAAGCTAAATTGCTAACACACTAATTATTATGCTGAATCTTTGAGTAAATTTTGTTGTTGAGTAAGCATACTAGAGGCTGGTTTGTTTTTCTTTTATTTATTGACCTTGTAAGCATCTTAACTGGGAAAAGGAGTTTGTCTTAGTGCACCTCTTACATTGAATTCTTTAAAAGAAAATGTTCTGTTGAAAAACAACATCAAACAAACCAACCCAAAGAAATACAAAGAAGTACTTTTCCAATCACTCACTGTTAAAATAATCAGCTAAGTCTATGGTCCCATAACCCTACACTGCATGGTCTACCTGGGGCTCATAGGTCCACAGTTGGTACAGCACTCTCCAGACAGAGGCGCCACCTATGCCCACCTAACTGTACCCCCCCTAACTATACCCAGAATATACAAGGAAACAAAGTCTGTTTTATCTGCTACCAGCAGAGGGTGTGTCCATTCCTCTTTTCCATTTTTAAATTTTACATCATATTGCTGAGTCACATTTTTAATACAAGAGCAGGACTTTAAAGCTGAAGCTTTTGCCATACATTGGAATCCACTTCTAAGGAGTTAGGAAAATTACGTTATTTTCTGGTTAAATGATTCAGCTCTCTGAAGAAACCCTTTCCCACACAATGAAACCTGCCTCTCAGAGTTAGCCTTCTTTCAGTCATCATGTTACCAAAAGTTCCACACTTGTCCTGGAGGAGGCAAGAAGAGAGACAAGTGGTTTGAGGGGAAGGAAAGGGACTTTATTAATTTACTGGCAAATGAGGAAAATGGCAGACTCCCTCCTTAAAGTACCAATTTCCCTAACTATAAGCAGAAAGACAGTGCTTTTAAAGGGAGGGTTTTCAGCTTCAGGCTATTGCTATTTAACTGATTCTGATTCATCCCATCTCCACCGAAGACAATCTCTTGACCACCTCCAGGGACAGTTCTGTTGAGCCATCTCCTATGGTACAAAGAACAAAGGACACTCCCCTGCCCCTCCCGACCACTGACCTGAGGCAGGGATGCAGGTTTCAATTCCCAAAAAGAGTGGGGGAGGCTATAAAGAGATAGCTTGTAATACATTTTGCCCTTTTTCAGGCCATTCCCTCTGTTACAATCACAGCATTGCTAAGTAGTGGTACAATCTCTCTCTGTATATTAGTTTTCTATCACTATTATAACAAATTACCACTGACTTGGTGGTTTAAAAAACACAAACTTATTATCTTACAGTTCTGCTGGTTAGAAGCCCAACACAGATCTCACTGGGCTAAAATCAAGGTGTTCACAGGCAATCAGTGTCATTGCCTTTTCTGGCTTCCAGAGGCCACTACATTCTTTGGCTCATGTTCCCCTTCCTCCATCTTTCGAGCCAGCAACGGCAAGATTCTTTCTTACATCACATCGCTCTGACCTTTCATTGCTTCATCTTCCTCTGACTCACTCCCACTTCCTCTTCCACTTTTAAGGACCCTTGTGATTATACTGGGCCCACCTGTATAATCCAGGATAATTTCCCTATCTTAAAATCAGCTGATTAGCAACCTTAATTCCATCTGCAACCTTAATTCCCCTTTGCTATTAACATAACATATTCAGAGAGTCCAGGGATTAGGACGTGGACGTTCTTGGAGTGCATTGTTCTGTCTGTTACACTTTCTCTTTATCCTTGCTTTGTAGCTCTTCTCTCTATCTACCCATCTCCTCACTTCCCTGTTTCCAGAAATAAGTGACATACAAATTTTTACCATGTTTGAAAATTGCTAGTTTTAGCAAGTTGATATTATGGAGTTTTATCTCCTTTGTTCTTCTTGTATAGGATCACCCAGTTTAAAAATAGTCCTTATTTATGGGTAAAATAATAGGATATCTGGGATTTGCTTTAAAATAATCCAATAGGGCAGAAAATTACAGGGCAAACAGAAAAAATAAGGCAAAAGGGTGGAAATTGTAATTGTTGAAGTTGGGTGATGAGTATATGGACCTTCATTATTATACTCTTTTCTTTTGTACATATATTTTCAAGTGTTAACATTAAAAGTGTTTTTTTTTTTTAATTTAGACCTTCTTACCAAGAATTCAATTGAATTTTCCTCTTCTTGTTTCTTTAGTATTTGGGAGGAAAACAATTGATAAGAATAATTGAAACTGCATACCAAAACATCATTATTAAATGCACAAACTCAAAATGCAATTGACTATTTAAAAAAACTTTTTGTTTGTTTGTTTTGAGACGGGGTCCCACTCTGTCTCCCTGGCTGGAATGCAGTGGTGTGAGCATAGCTCACTGCAACCTCAAACTCCTGGGCGCAAACGATCCTCCTGCCTCAGCCTCCTGAGTAGCTGGGACTAAAGGTGTGTGCCACCCCGCCCGGCAAGAAAACTTTTTTGAGATATAATTTACATATAATAAAATGCTGTTGGCTTTTTATAAAATCAAACTTTCTATTTTGAGAAAATTGTAGATTCATATCCAGCTGTAAAAAGAGAGATCTGGTGTATCCTTTACCCAGTTTCCCACAATGGTGACATCTTGCAAAACCATAGTACAAAATCACAACCAGGATATTGAAATCAATACGGTAAGACACAGAACATTTTCATCACCACAGAGATCCTTCGGGTTGCCCTTTACTCCAAATGAAGACTGTTTCATGACTTTTACGTGCCTTCCTCTTAGCTTTACTTAGGAACTATTAGCAACTGCTTAAAATTACCAAAATCTATTTTTCCAAGCTTTCAAACATACCACCTGAATATATTCCCTGACATAAACCTAAAGTTATACTGACTAAATCTTAGGAACCATAGATACACTAGCAAAACATCAGCTCGAGGACCTGAGAGCAGCACAGAGGGTAATAGAGAGACCCCGTGAACTCCAGAGGTCAAAGCAGCACAGTGGGCTCCAGGGCAGTCAGGGTTGCAGACTCCCTGGTGGCTGGAAGTCATCAACAAAGTGACAGATACCATTACTGGGATCTGCCTCCTCCTGCATCCATTCTCCGCCTTCCTCCCAGTTAAGGGGCTCATTCAAAAGCCTCCATGTCCTGGTCTTTCTCACAGCTATGTGTGACTAGAAACGGCAACTACTTTTGGCAAAGGAGATGTAAGTATAAGGGTAGTTTAGGACCCCTGGGAAATCTTTAAAGGAAAGAAGCAAACTCTTCCTCACTCCTTCCTCTTTGCTTTTTCCTGCCACCAGCAATTGGTCATCTGGTCAGAGAAGCAAAATGGAAGACTCCTTGGTCCCTGATGACCTTGGAGCCACCAAACCAGCTCTGGAGTGCTTATTTCTAGACTTCTTTTTCTGAGAGAGAGAGAAAGAAACTTCTATCTTGTTTAAGCTATGATACTGGCTTTTTTCTGTTATATGCAGAGTAGTCTAAAAACGGACATAAGCAGTCTTCCCCTTATGTGGAAGCAAAAGCAGTTCTCAGTGGAGGCTTGAGGCTCTTCTTTTGCTTTGGAAAAACACATTTCAATAGGCCCTTGGTCATACAAAATTAAAGCCCCCAAACTATTACAGACTGAAGAGTTTGAGATAATTGGAAGGTAAACAGCTCTGAGGAATGATGCAAAATTTTATCTTCCTTTGAGTAGAGTTAAGGCTCTGCAGAAAGAGGATTATGAAGCTGCATGCAGTGGCATGTGCCTGTACTAGGGAGGCTGAGGTGGGAGGATCACTTGAGCCCAGGAGTTTGAGTGCAGCCTGGGTAACATAGCAAGACCTCATCTCTATAAAAAAAAAAAAAAGGATTATGATGTTGGAGGAAGGGAGAAGAAGCAGGGAGAATGAATTTCCTCTTTTTAGAAAAAAAAAGGGTATGGTTGAGGGCCTGCACCCTATGTAGTGTTCAAGGTCAGGGAATCCGCCCCTGTCTATCATTTATTATCTGAAAAACGCTCCTGGCACCAGGGGCCTAAGGAGAATGACAGCAAGAACAGCCTCTGCAGAGATGGATCTAGAAGCCAGGATATCAATCAATAAGCATTAACTTTTTTTTTGAGGTTGGTAATTTATTTATTGATTTTTTTTCTTAAATAAAATCAATGAATGTACCTTATGAAAACTTCAAATCCACAGTAGGCTACAAATACAATGTTTAGAAACTCCTTTGTACTTCCTTCATCAAGTTCTACTCCATAGAATTAACTATTGTTAAAGTTTTCTTGTTTATCCTTCCAGAACTCCGTTTATATCTGAGAATGGTGCCATACAAATGTTTCACAACACAGTCCATATATTTAACATATATGAAAATATGTTAAATCTGGAAAACAATTTCCATTGAAGGATGAGGAGATCTTCCTAAAACACATTTAAAAATTTGAAAAGTTAAGGAAGTTATGGGGGTAGAAAAGGTGCAAGAACATTACAAATACGATCACAGAATTTTTTTATTTTGAAATATTAAGGGGTAATCACAGAATTTTAATAGGGAACATTCAACACTACATATGACTTTACATATGAAAGAACATATAAACCTTACATATGAAACAAATTGATAGAGTCTAGAATATTTCTCAAGTTACAATTGAAGACACATAGAATCTAAAGCTGAGAGATGAAAGTACAAATTCAGGCTCAGACATTCAGGAACTATTACTTGTTAATGAAATCATGTTATTTCCCAGAAACTCAGTTCTTTCACCTATGATTTGGAGTAATGATTACCGGGAAATGCAGTCTCTCAACATCCACTTGGCCACACAAGAATGAACCTTGGGCCTGGAACAGTTCCTGACCAAGAGACAAAGCATCCGCACAATCTTTGTTGGCTTATTGCCTTGCATGAAATATCTTTCCCTGTGGTAAGCTCAGTGCCTGCTCCTTTGTTCTGCTTAAGCTTGTGTGTCATATGGCACCTGGCTATATCCGTCCTCCGCAGGGACTGGACAGGGTCCTTCTATTGCAGCAGGAGAGGGGTGCACATAGCCAACTGCCCTGCACTGGCTACCAGGAAAGAACTGCTGGCCATGGGGGTCTGACACACACTACTGAAGCTGATCTTGCTGTCCTGTCTCTTTGCAAGTAAAGCGTTGCTCCATCTGTTGCTTGACTATGTTGTTTTGCACAACTCTGATACCAAGGGGCAACAGGCAAAAGGGTTTGAACTTCTATTCCTGGTGATTGGTGTAGTGATGATCCTTGCTAACTCTGTGTAGCGGAGTCCTCCCCTGGTGTTGGTAGTCAGCACTCAGTGTCCTATTCTGCTTTCCCCTGTGTCTTTTGTTATACTTCCGCTTGGACACTTCTTTATTGCATTTCTTCCTCTTTTTACAAAACCATCGATTTATCCGTTTATTTCTCATACTAAATTCAAATGAGACTAAATACAAGATAGATTTTCTTGTATTGTGTGGTATTTGTTTAATTTAAACTTTCCCCAGAGAGTATCCACGAGGGATTTGCTGACTCATCTTTTCTTGGGGTATCGTTCCTCAATTTCCTTTTTCTTTTCTTTTTTTCTGTTCCTCTTCCAATTTCTACTTTCTCTTCTTTTTCTACTCCCCATCCTCCTCCTCCTCCTGTTTCTTCTTCTCTCCATTTTTACTTTCTCTTTCCTTCATCTTCGCTATAATTCCTATTTGATTGCTCTGGATTTTGATCCCAAGGCATAGCTGGTTGTTTCTGTATAGCAAGATCAGGCGTGGTGGCGTGCGCCGGTAGTCCCGGCTACTTGAGAGACTGCGGCAGGAGGATCGCTGGAGCCCAGGAGTTTGAGGTTGCAGTGAGCTGTGCTCACACCACTGCACTCCAGCCTGGAGTTAGCCCATCCAGCCCTTGCTGATTTAGGTCCATGATTGTTTTGCTTTGGGTCTTCTCTCCTACAGGCTCTGATTTTTAGAGATAAAAAAATTTTCAGCACCAGATGGTTTTACATCAGAAAAGTCTGTATTCCAACTGAAACTTCATTGCTCTGGTTTTGTTCAAAATACAGAAAATAAAATAAGTATTTTCTTATCATAAAAAATGTTTCCAAGTAGCATGCTTATTGAATTAGCAGGGGTTTTTGAAGTATCAGGAGCTTCTCCACCTTGAAAAACTTTCTTCTCTTGGCTTCCAGGACACTGTTCGCTCCTGGGTTTCGTTCTAAGTCGATATGCATTAATTTTAAGGTGGATTTTTTTTTCTTTTCTGCACAGCAATTTTCTTTGCTAATGTCCAAGTGTAGTGAGCATCTGCCATTTTATTTTAACTGCTCAGCATCCATTTTCCATCTGGCAACATGAAGCTGTTTTTTCTTCAGGAGCAACCTCTCCTCCACTCTCACTCATGTGTTTCGGTTGGGTTTGATTCCTCACCTCCAACCCCTCCACCCTAGCCCTAGCATCCCTTAAATAATCACTGTGACAAGAGCATTTGACACGCAAATGCTCTTGTCACAGTGATTATTTAAGGGATGCTAAGAACCCAAGTCAGGCTGCCAAGGTCTCAACACTGGGATGTTTTCTGAAAGAAGAAGGAATGCTGCTTCTTTCCGTGGGGTGCCAAAGTGCTGGGAACATAAGCCTGAGATTCTGGTTCTTTCTATGCTACTACTCAGAAGAGCTTGCATGAGAATGAAGCCAAAACAGAGGAAAGCAGGGGCAAGAGATGAAGGGAGACCAGTTTCTGATGATGTTTTCTGAGCCCTGGAATCCAACTGAGGCTTGAACTCTATGTATCCCCTGGGTTTTCGATTGCTGTAGCCAACATATTCCCTTTTCTGTCACTGTTGCTCTTTAAAACCAGTTTGAATAGAGTTTCTGTCTCTTGCAGCCATGAGTCCTGACTAACACACTAAATCTGTTCTTATTACGTTTGGGGGAATCAGGGGAGAGGTCTGTGCCTGTATTCGGGGTATACTGTTATTAGGAAAGCAAAGCAGCATGAAAAAAAGTTATGAGAGAGCAAGGGATGATTGGCAGGATGGAACAGCCGTCCAAAGCAAGGGAGCAGTCTTGGAAATGGAGATGGGAGCTCAGACTCCACTAATATGGCACAAACAAGAATGACCACCAAGACTCAGTGAACGGGGGAACACTCAGATCACAATAATAAAATCATGAATGAAATATGACATCGGCAGAAAACTGTCTCGTAGGTCCAAGTGGGAAGAGCTGAATTAGACGTTGGCTAACATTATTCACCTCTCTAAAAAACAGTGAGTCATCAAGGTACAGAGGGGAAAGCCTGAAAGATCTGAGATGCAGGATTCGGCATCTCCAAGTCCCACAGCCTGGAGACACACTCAGTAGCCAACTTACCCATCTGCTTGGCAGTACTTCCATGTAATGGCTCTAATAAGACCTTTACTTAGGCTCCATTTCAACACAATGCTCTTCAAGCAGCCCTGAGCTTACAATTTCACATCCCGTGTAACTTTCTGTTAGCACTATCAAGGGCCCTGCAAAGCAGAGTGAGAGAGAGTCCAGATTAAGATCATCGGAGAGAGTGGGAAGTCAAACAGCACCCGGGAGGCCAAGCACAAGCACCAGGTTTAGATGGCCTTAAGCAGAATCAGAATTGTGGGAAGGATGTGGAATTGGAATGGGAGTATTGGGTAAGGAGACCATACTTTCCAAGTCAGAGACAAAGCAATGAAAGATCAGGCTGGAAATGAATGAGATTTGGAAATTGCTCTAATCAAAGTGGGAGGGTCTGCATCTGGCCTTTACTGGCTCCTGAGCTCCAAGAGATGGAGTTGGTTTAAGGGCAGGGAGCCAGGTAGGCAGGAACAGGGCCCACTTTTCTTGGTTCTAGTTATTTGCATGGTAGAAGGTTCCCAGCCCAGTAGGAGCCAAACCCATGTTTTCGTTAGTGTAAGAAATATCATTTTAGAATATCATCCCTTTGTCCTAAAGCTTTTTTCCCTTTCAAAATGCAAATATCAATGAAGAGCATTATTACATTAAACTTCATCACTCGTATAGACATTCTTATTAAGAAATTTCTTTTTTTAAGCAAAAATTAGTACCCTGTATTTTACTACTTAAAAGAGCTTTGCTGTTTTTAGTGGTAAATGACTTTCTAAAAGTTAATTTTCCTAACTTTGAATATGAAAAATTAATGCAAATCAGTGAAGGGACTCACTCTGGGAATAAATAATGTAGGCAATGTTTATGTGTAAAAAGTCCAAGCCATGATATTATTAATATGCAAAAGTAGATTGTTAATTTCCATACATTCACCCATATATACCATTATTTTAATGACAATGGGGTTATGTGAACCATAAGTTTAAAGTTTCTAAAATTATATAAATCTTAAAGATTACCTACCTCTGGTTTTTGAATGCCATTTATTCAGAGATATTTGTTTGGGAAAGAATGACAAATCATGACCAAAAGGCAGACTGCCAGGTTTCAAAAGAACTGCTGTTTTGGCCTTGTTTCAGTACCTACATTAGACTCTTCTGTTCATTTAATTTCCTACAGAAGAGAATTTGCATTTCTAAACTTGAATAATATAGCATGCATTCCTAATTTAGGTAGAACATCCATTCTGCCACAGTTCTATAATTAGAAAACAACCATAAAAGCTAGCCAAAAACATATGCTAGTTTTCACAGATTTAAAGTTTTATTTCCAAAGCATCAGCCCACTCTCACAGGTGCTGTGCTTATAATGAATCCTGAATTATTGCTCACTTCGCCTGCCCTGCTCATGCCCCCAGCCTTGCTTACTTCCCCTCTCTTCCCGCTCCCTTCTAACCCCATCCACCTACTCCTAGAAATGTTCAACTTAGTGTGTATCCTTGCATACATTCTCCCTACTCTTTTAACTAAGCAAACATGTATGTATACACAGGGATTTCCTCCTCACTGTTTTACAAAATAAAGGGCTACAAATTTCTCTGTATTTCCCTTTCTTATAAAAATACATAGTGAAATCTCTCTAAGTCAATATTCAATGAGGTGGATATACCATGACTTAGTCAATCATCTCCTTATTGAGGGGCACACACTTTGTTTTTAATTTTTTGTCCCTACAAAAAGTGCTGCAATGAAAGTCCTCGTAGGCATGTTCTTATGCACTAGTGCCTTTATTTCTAAGGACTAGCAGGAGTGAGATTATGGGGGCAAAGGTATGTATATTTTTAATTTTAGTAGATACTTCCAGATTGTGTTCCCAGTGGACTGTATTGAATTTCTAGATCCAAACTTAACATATAAGTATGCGTGCTCCTATAGTCACACCTGTTCCTACTACATAGGAGTTACTATTCTTTTCCATTATCGCATCTTGGTAAAAAGTGATTGTTAGGCTTTATCTTTATTCATCTTTATTAATTGTATTCATCTTTATTAATTCATTTTTGTATATTCACCTTTATTAATTTTGTCATAAATGCACGCACAAGGAGTTCTGGATCAGAGTCAGATTTCTCATTACCTACCGGTAAATAAGTGTGCTGGTCCTCATTAGCCCAGTTCAGATTCAGCTGTCGTGTGTATCATCAATGGGGTACTTCTGTGCTGTGTTCCCTGAATCTTTGTAGATCCACACAGACCTTTCTTTCACCCCGACAGGTAAACAATAGCTCAGCTGGGTAAAGATGCTTCAGTAAGGTTGTTTGAGGTTTTTTGTCTCTCAGCCGTCTGTGCATTTTACTTCATTTTCTCTAGCTTCGGATCTTTAATGAGAAATGTGATGCCAGGCCAATATTTTTCCTTTTTAAATGACTTTCTCTTTATATCCAACAGATTTTAGGATTATTACCTTTGATTCTCGGAGTTCTAGAATTTTACCAGAATATGCCTGTGTATAGTATACATTGTTGTTGTTGTTGTTATTTATTTTTTAATCAATCTGACGGAAACTCAGTAAGACCTTTAATCTTTAAATGCAAATTGTTCTTTAGCTCAGATAAATTCTCTTCTATTTTTTGTTTAATTATCACCTCTCCTCCATTTGTCCCTTTTCTCCTTCTGATAATCTTATTTACATGTTGCATCTCCAGTATGTGTCCTCCAAATCTTTTATATTTTTTCACAATTTCTATTGCTTTTTTCCCTCTGTATTTTGAAATTTTTCTCCCATTTTTTCCCTCCATATTTTGAAATCTTTCTTCTACTTAATTTTCTAGACCACTAATTCAAGTTTCATAATTACCACCCTTTATTTAAATTTATCTACTAAGTTTTCAAATAAGAAAATTGTGCTTAATGTTTCCAGAAATTCTCTTTCACACTATGATTGAATCTTTACGAATTCTCTTTTTTTGGGGGGGGCTGTGGTTCGGGTTGACATCTTTCTTCTGCAATAGTTTCTATTTTCCTAGTAGTCACCTGGTGTATTTAGTTACCTATTACTGTAAAATAAATTACCTCAAAATTTTGTGTCTGAAAAAATAACAAGCATGTATTATCTCTGGGGAATTCAAGTGGAATAAGGGTACCCAAAGAAAAGTAAATGCCTCTTAATACCCCACAACTTCAGTTCCATCTAGCCATATACCACCCAGAGATAACTATATTCTGTAGTTTAAAAAAGATGTCTAAGCATATACAAGCATATATACATATGTACAAAGACATTTTTGGCTTTTTGTTTTGAAATAATTTTAGACTTAAGAAAAAATTACAAAAATAGCACAAAAAACATATACCCTTCACCCAGACTCTCCAGATAGTAGCATTTTACTATATATATTTTCAATATATATATATATCTCATCTTACCTATGTATATATATTTTTTCTGAACAATTTGAGATTGGATTGCAAATATGATGCCACTTTACCAGTAAATACATCAGTTTTTTTTGTTGTTTTTTTTTTTTAAGACAGAGTCTTGCTCTGTTGCCCGGGCATGAAGGCAGTAGCATCATCATAGCTCACTGCAACCTCAAACTCCTGGGCTAAAGCAATCCTCCTGCCTGAGCCTCCCCAGTAGCTGGGACTACCATGCCCGGGTAATTTTTCTATTTTTTGTAGAGATGGGGTCTTGCTCTTGCTCAGGTTAGTCTTGAACTTCTGCCCTCAAGCGATCATCCCACCCTGAGATGCTGGGATTACAGGCGTGAGCCACTGCCTCATCAGTGTGTTTTCTAAAAACAGACATTTTGCTTTATAACAATAGTACAATTGTAAAAATCAAGACATTAACATAAGTGTATTATTACATAATCTATAGACCTAATGAAAATTTCACTAATTAGTCCCACTAGTGTTTTTCATAGCAAAAGAAAAAGAACTTTTTTCTGGTTCAGGATACAATCCAAGATCTACATTGCATTAAGTTGTCAGCCTCTTTAGTTTTTTTCAATCTGGAAGAGTTCCTTAGTCTTTCTTTTTCTGTAGATAACATTTGAAAAAAAAATCACAAATAGAATAATTATATATATAGTTATGGCCCTTGCTTTTTTAAACTTACTTTATCTTAGACATTTTCCATTTCAGGACATATATCTATCTCATGTATCTTACTGGCTGCATAGTATACTTTATCAGTCAGGATGATCTACGTTATGCTGTGATAACAAACACCACCAAAATCTCAGTGGCTTAACACAATACAAGTTTATTTCTTGTACATGTGATGTCTGCTGTCCTCCCTGTGATGGCTCAGTGGTCTGGGCTGCTTTCATCTCATCCCAATATGTGTTTCTACAATTGCTACAGCGGAAGAGAGCATGGAGAATCTCAATGGGCTCTTAAAACGCTTCTCAAATTTCAGGGGCCAAAACAAATCACATAGTCATGCCAAACCTCAAAGAGGCAGGGATGTGTATTCCTTCCATGTACTCAGAAGGAGAAGGGATCAAGAAATGTTGGTAAGGGCTGGGCACGGTGGGGGCTCACGCCTGTAATCCTAGCTTCTCTGGGAGGCTGAGGCGGGTGGATTGCTTGAGCTCAGGGGTTCAAGCGAGACCTCCTCTCAAGGAAGAAAAAACAGCTGGGTGTTGTGGTGCACATCTGTCATCCCAGCTACTCGGGAGGCTGAGGCAAGAGGATTGCTTGAGCCCAGGAGTTGGAGGTTGCGGTGGGCTGCAATGACGCCACTGCACTCTACCCAGGGAGACAGGGCGAGGACTCTGTTTCCACACAAAAAAAAGAAATGTTGGTGAGGATGAGTAATGTCTACCACACATTATCACTGAATGAGTATACCACAATTTATTTAAGTAGTTTCTTACTGATGGACATTTAGGTTGCTTCCAGGTTTTTTTCTCAAAGATCTTTATACATTTATTTTTTGCACATTTGTGTATCTACAGTATAAATTCCAAGAAATGGATTTGCAAAAGCAAAGAGAATGTGCATCTGTGAGTTTTAGATAGATCAAGGCTGACATTTTGGGTTATGTGCAAGGTTAAGTGAACAGAGGAAGCCAGACAACAAAGACAAGAGACAGAAACAGAAAAACAGAGGGAAGAAAGAGATGGAAGGGGTAGAGAGCGTAGATTTCAAGCCTGACTTTCCAATTCACAGACCCTTTGAATCCTGACTGTTCATGTCTACCAAACCTCAGTACGTGTTCAGTAAGCTCTTGTTTTCACTTTTGCCCATTTGAATGGGTTTCTGCTCCCTGCCATAAGCTATACCAGACTCTGAGGGGACAGACAGAAATGATCCTTACTCTCAGTTTGGTTTTCAACCCAATAAAGAGTTTGGGCAGGGAAATTGCTGAGCACTGAGTTATCCCCATGGTTCCCCACCGGACCAATGTCGTGCGTTGAGTTGCTTCTAAATCCAGTGCCAATGATTAATGGAAGTGCCTCTTCCTCAGATCTGGAACAAGAACACAGCCCAAGGAAAGTCTTGCTTTTAAATTCCATCTCTGCACCAAAGTAAATTTTTCTCATTTTAAAAAACTCATCTCAAAGAGAAAAAAACAAATAAATAAAAGTTAAAAACCCAGCTCAGATTTCACTTACTTCATGAAGCTTCACCACCTGCTACCAGAGCCCACCCTGATCTCCAACTTTTCTAAATTCTTATAACACGTGACATACAAGTTAGCCCACATTTGCTTTATAGTTCTCTGTTGGTCTTATCTCTAAGATTAGATTTTAAGTTCTTTGAGAGTATGGAAAATATTTTATATTTATTTTGAATTTCCTACAGTACCTTGCAGAGACAACATTCAATAAAGCTGCAACTGTTAACTGATTAATTCTGCCTAAGTCAGGCAAACCTGACTTAACTTGAGTGCACACATAAATGACAAATAAAATGAAGGCCAATTCAGCTTAAACCAGCATGTGCTTCCTATTTGCCAGGTTTCCCAAGGAATAGATTACTCTCTTGGTGATACAACTTCAGCAATTCTGAAAACCAATAGCAGACATCTATGTGTGGCATTCAAGTGACTACAGACTATTTTCTTAGACTTGTATAAACTTGGCGTTAGTAAGCCTACTTATATTCTGTAAGTATATTTATACAATATGGTTCTCACTCTCTAAGTACTTACTCTATGAGTATATCTATTAATATTTTAAAGCATTGGAAGCCTCTCTCTCCCTTTCTCGGTCAACCATTCTATGAGTGTTGTATATCATTCCCACGCATTTTTTCATGTATTTACATCAGTATGTATACATAAATAATACATACTACTGTTGTACATGTTGTACATGGTTAGTAAGTTCTCTTATTTTTGTATAGTTATTTTATATATTTTAGGTATCTAAAGATGTATTTTCATCAAGCATTTACTCTGCCTTCTCTTTTTTTTAATTTCAGAATTTTATGGGGGTACATATGTTTTGGTTACATAATTTACTTTTGTACAGTTTGAGTTGAAGTTATAAGTGTGCCCTGCAGTCAGTCAGTGTGCATTGTACCCGTATTCTGCCTTTTCTATATAAAGTAAGCAAATAGAAGTGGAGACGTTTTTCATTATGGATGTATTTCACCTACTAAATAAAGAAGGAATGATTAAATCTGAGTATCACCATTTTGTAATTCCTAATGAATTAATGGATTAATGGTTGCCAACATCACAGAGGAAGAAAGAGAGTCAGATATTACATGCCACCTACAAAACAGTCTTACCCTAAAATCATACCTGAACCTGATCGAGCCCATAATCCCACAACCAATTTATAGAAAATACAGAAGACAGAAGAACAGGGCAAATTACATGGGAATGCAATCAGCAAAATACAGATGTGAGAAACTCTACAAGTCGAATCAAACACCACAATTTCTTCCAGATCTAAATTTTACAGAAAAAAGTGGGGCAAGAGGGAAGAAAGGGTACATTAGGAGAGACTTAAGAGGGCAGGCACGGTGGCTCACGCCTGTAATCCCAGCACTCTGGGAGGCCGAGGCAGGAGGACTGCTTGAGGTCAGGAGTTTGAGACCAGCCTGAGCAAGAGCGAGACCCATCTCTACAAAAAATAGAAAAATTAGCTAGGTGGGGTGTCATGCCCTGAAGTCCCAGCTACTTGGGAGGCTGAGCCAGGAGGATCGCTTGAGCCCAGGAGTTTGAGGTTGCAGTGAGCTGTGATGATGCCCGGGGTGATAGAGGGAGACTCTGTCTCAAAAAAAAAAAGAGAGAGAGAGAAAGAGAGACTCAGAAAATGTATATTTTTTAGAAGGCAAATTAAGCTTCAGGGTTTAGAGATGCATCATAGGTGACAGAACTAGATGAAGAAAGCAAGAAGGCAATGACCATAAAAGTCAAGATATGGTACTTTTAGGGAAAGAGGAAAGGACTGAGATCAGGGCGGGGTAAGTAAAGGACCCCTGGGGTGGCTGGAGAGTGGACTCGACTGGGATACAGGATCCCAGCACTACTGGGAGAGAAAAACCAATAAATGAATAATACAATGTCCATTAGTGGTAAGTGCTATAAAGAAATATAAAACATAGTTTATCCCAAACCTCCAAATAAGTGACAGCTGAGTTTCACTCATAACATAAAATATATAGAAAATGTAATTATTTGATAAAGTCAGTAAGTAACAGACTTGTCTAATTAAGAGGGCAAAATAAAGAGAAAAGGAAGGAAATAAAGACAGAAAAAGAAATAGAGGCACGAAAAGCAAGATGATACATAGGGGAGAGAGACACCCACAAAGGCATAAAAAAAACACCCACATCCACAGCCAGAATTTTATGGAGTAAAATCTTTTACTACAGCTACAAATTCATGACTCTATGTAGAAATAGGGGAAGGTTGCCTTGGAGCTCTCCTCTTCAGATATGTAGTCACCGTCTAGGAACTGTACCAGACTTAGTCATTCTAGCTCCAACTCTGCCTCTTGAAGTTTGTTCTCTATTTAGATACAAATACCCTGGGCCAGGATGATATATTATGAGTACATTTCAGACCCTTTTCTAAAAGCAGATTTTATAAAGAAAATGAGGGTGAGAATAGAAGAGTACTCATCCCCAGAGAGGAAAAGGGCATGGAAGGGGCTCTGGAGGTGCCTAAGCAAACTCCCTAATCTAGCCAGGACTGAATCTACACACCAGGTGGGCCCTTTTCCTGGCAGCCCTGCAGAGTAACACAATGGATGGTGGAGAAGCTGACCGGTTGCATGGAAGGCGTTCTCCTTCTGTTCTCCTTGGAAGGTTCATTTATAGCTCACTTCTCTAGATGCAAAAAGGAAATCAATTTTACCACCTATAGCAATAGCAAAAATGGCAACAAAATGATTGCGGTTTTAAATTTCTTCCCCTTGTGGAAGCTTCAGTTTGTCCTGTTATTGCTGGATTTATTAGAAATAACTATCCAAGTCAATAAAACCAGAAAAACGTAAGCACCATCTCACTAGAAATCCTAAATGTAGTCACAATTCACTTTAAATATACAGAGTTTATGTAGCTCATATTTTGACTTATAAAGATATAGAATATCAATGTTAACTTGCAGACTATGAGGAGACAGGAGGTCATAGGAGCGATGATCAATCTGCCATATTTATCAGTAAGACCTCAGCCAAATGCTGTCTTACAGGTTGTTCAGTAATATTGGGGTTTTTTTTTCTCTTTGTAACAAAAACAAATTTTATTCTGGTTGTAAAGTAATATAAAAACATAATACATATTCATGATTTTTTAAAGTTAAACAACAGGAATATGTATATAGAAAAAATTAAAATCACCTGTATTATTTCCACCAAGGAATCTATTTGCCCAGATTTTTTCTTTGTCTATACATACACACACACACACACACACACACACACATGCCATCCACCCCTTACTTTACAAAAGTGGGATCACTCTATTCATGTTGTTTCATAGCCTCATTTTTTAAACTTAATATATCAGAGATGTGGCTGGGCTCAGTGGATCATGCCTATAATCTGAGAACTTTGGGAGGCTGAGGTGGGAGGATCACTTGAGGCCAGGAGTTCAAGGCCAGCCTGGGCAACATAGTGAGATCCCATCTCTACAAAAAATTTAATTTAAAAATTAGCCAGGTGTGGTCACACATGCCTGTAGTCCTATTTACTCAGGAGGCTAAGGCAAGAGGATGGATTGAGCCCAGGAGTTTGAGATTACAGTGCATTATGATCATGCCACTGCACTCTAGCCTGGGCAACAGAGTGAGACTCTGCCTCCAAAAAAAAAAAAAAATCATAGATATTCTTGATATGTTGTGGAATGAAAAAGGAAGTTTCTGAGTAATATATATGTACATAGTATGACACATATTTTGTTTAAAAATCCTATATGTTTATAAGTAGATACAAATATAAATCCTTATCTAGACACATAGATAATATGATTTTATTTGTATAGAAAATAATCTGGAAGAATACAAACCAAATTTTTATTTAATTTTTTTTTAAAAGGGGGGGTTTGTGAGGAGGGTCATCTAGTTGCATTGATTTTTTTTTTTGGTGGAGACAGAGTCCTCACTCTGTTGCCCTGGGTAGAGTGCAGTGACGTCATTGAGGCTCACCACAACCTCCAACTCCTGGGCTCAAGTGATCCTCCTGCCTCAGCCTCTCCAGTAGCTGGGACTACAGGTGCATGCCACGATGGCCGGCTGATTTTTTTTCCCTAGAGACGGGGGTCTCACTCTTGCTCAGGCTGGTCGCAAACCCCTGAGCTCAAGCAATCCACCCTCCTCAGCCTCCCAGAGAAACTAGGATTACAGGCGTGAGCCACCATGCCCGGCCAGGATACAAATCAAATTTTTAACAGCATGGAATGAGATGGAAGGGGGGTGAGTAAATAGAAGAAATTTAAAATTTTTACTTTGTATATATCTGCATTATCTGTTCTAAAAAAATACATGTACTGTCTCATAAATTTAAAAGTACACATAATAAACACCTTTTATGTTAATTAACATTTTTTGTCATCATTTTTAGTTGTTCTATATTACCCCACTTGACTATACTATAGCATGTAAACAATTGTCTACTTCTGGGCTTCTACGCTGCTTTCAGTCTTTTGCTATTATAAACAATGTTGATAGGATATCTTTGCATGTTTTCTGCACTCTTTTATCAGCCCTGGGTATTATCAATTTTACTATTATTTTCACCCACCAGCCAAAAATAGTATCTCATTGTTTTAATTAGTAGTTTTTGATGACAAATGAGGTTAAACATGTTTCCCATGCTTGCTATTTGTTTTTCTTATTTTTGTTTCTTATTTTGTGAATTCTCCTATTCATATACTTTGTCCACTTTTCTTGGAATTTTCATATTCTTCTTAGGTAACTGTTTATATATAAAGTCATTAACCCTCTCTATAATATACATGTGATGTATTTTTCCAGGTTTGCTTTTTGACTTTTAGACCTGCATTTGTTTGTCTGTTTTGTTTTATTTATTTATTTATTTATTTTTGCTGTTCTCTTCCATTTTTTTCACATGTTGTCTTAGTCTGTTTGTGCTGCTATAAAAAATACCTGAGACTAGGTAATTTATAAAGAACAGAAATTTATGTTCTCACAGTTCTTGTGGTTGGGAAGTTCAAGATCAAAGTGCTGGCAGGTTTGTTGTCTGCTGAGGGTCCATTCTCGCTTCCAACATGGCACCTTGAACACCATGTCCTCTGGAGGGGAGGAATGCTGTGTCCTCACATGGCAGAAGGCGAAAGGGCAGAAAACAGATATCTCTCTCTCTCTCTCTCTCTAGCTCACAGCAAGCCCCTTGATAAGGTCACCTAACCCTACACAGTGTCCTGGGTGCAGGATGGGTTCCCCTGGAAGGGAGGAAGGTCACCTTTTAAAGGCCCCACCTCTTAATACTGTCACATTGGCAACACCTGAATTTCGGAGAGGACACCTTCAAACCATAGTACATGCTAATTTCATGTATATAATGGTCTGGTCCACATGTTATTTCTCTGATTTGTCCACCCCTGCACGTGGACTCACAGTTTTAATAATGTCTTAATACATACTATTCTACCACCTTTCTCAGAGATGTTTGCATTTTTAGAGAAAGGAATCCCTTAATCTGAAGCAATGAAACTAATGGTAGAAGTCTAGGCATTAGTGAAGCTATAGCAGAGACTTCCCCCCACCCCGAGTGTATATATACTTGTAGCTAATTAAGAAGAGTTTTTGATAAGAGGAGGAAATCAAGACAGCAATGAACATGGAGTAGTAGAATACTGGACATATGGGATGTGTAAAGGTAAAAAAGTCAGGAAGCTGACTTTAGGAAAGAAGCTAAAATGTATAAATTTCTTTGGGTAGGAAGTGAATCTTGTTTATCTTCAAACATAATGCTCGGCACATCACAGCCACTATATAGATGTGTGTAAAACAGATGAATTAATGGAAAAACAGCTCTCCTCACTTCTCAGCTTTGCCTAGGGGTTGCTCTGCCCACGGCTGCAGTCCCAGGGTTATTTTGAAGTGACTGCTACTCTGCTACCCTGGCTTCCTTTCCTCAGAATTACTCATGAGGGATGGTATGCCAGAATCTCACTGTTAACAGATGTTAGATCACTGGTATAACAAACAATCGCTAATGGCTAACACATTTTGCACTAGAGTAAAACAATAAAATGTCTATTTATACAGTTTTAAGTGTCTCCTTACAAAACAAAAGGAGTTATCATCAGATGCTTGATCAGGTCACTGATTAGCTCCTTTCTGCCACTTTCCATGGGTCTGACCATTTCTTCCGCTGGGGGAACACTGGCAGACTGGAAGATGAGGGTTAAACAGTAGGGTTTTCCTCTACTGTTCAATTTTTCCACTATTAGTATTTATGAATTTATTATATAACATAGCAAAATGCTGAGTCAACCATGAGACCACTGCTTCCCCAACTCCTACTGGATCTGGGAGAAGAGGCTAGAGAAAAGCTAATGGAGTTGAAAAGGATTTGCTGCTAGCAGAGTAGAGGGTGACTGGTAAAGAGAGAACAAATTATATCATGTGATAACAACACAGTCAAATTCAGAAGTTTTTATTCATAACAGTTTTTTCTTTAGTGATGTGAAAAATATAAGTACTAGGTTAAGATACTAAAGTTTCTTTCAAACTCTCAATGATACATATCAAATGTTGATATGGTTATTATCTACCATGAGATCCATAAAGTTTGGACCTGATCTATCTTGGTTCCTGGTGTATCTTCAGTACCTAGTAGATAGTAGGTGCTCAGTGAATAGCTGTTAAATGAATGAAAGAATAAATATTAAACACTGATGAATCACTGGTCTTCTTTAAATAAATGTAAAACCTTTAACAAATTTTATCTAAATAATTAGGTACAATATTATCGAGAAGGGCCTTTAAGGGTGGAGGAATACCTTCTGGAATCTATTTTATACTTGACAAAAACAGTACTGACTATTTCTTGGTCTCAAACTAAAAATTGAACTATGTCCTGAAAAATTGAACTATGTCCAATTGTCCTCTGTTGAAAGGTCATACGTGGGCTGTCTACACCAAGTAATTATTGATATAATTTTTACTAGTAAAATCCTAAGGCAATTTCTTAACTTTTCACTTTCCTCTGTTAGTGTAGATGCAATCTAAGGCAAATGAAATATACAAAGTGATGTTGGTCTTCAGTCCAAGGTGATGTTTAAGAAATTTTCCTCTGAATTAATACAAATTGGAAAAGTGATTTGAGTTAACTCTAAAAAATAACTTATTTAAAAAGATTACTCTAAAATTAAGCCAACATTGTTTTAGGTTTTAATTTATCAAGATAACTGCCTACCTTCACTTAATTTTGCACTTAAGTCTTTTGTGGCTTGTTTAGGATATTTTCATCTAGTCCAAATCAAGCCATTGTTTAATATTAAATAAAAGTCGTGAACTTGATATCAAATAATCTAAGTATAAAGGTCTTGGTACATGTTAAAGACACAAGTTGTAAGTAATCATATTCCCAAATAATCCAGAAATGGAGACTCCTCCTTTAATCCATTTCATATGCCAGTGTGTTGGGTTGTAAACATACCAAATACACATGTGTTACAGACTGGGTATATTGTGTTAAACATCAATTCAGTTATTGAGCAAAATTTGAAAAATTCTTTTCAAAAGAAGATAGAATAATGGCCAAGAAACATACGAAAAAATGCTCAACATCTCTAATCATCAGGGAAATGCAAATCAAAACCACAATGAGATATCATTTAACTCCAGTGAAAACGGCTTTTATCGAAAAGTCCCAAAACAACAAATGTTGGCATGGATGTGGAGCGATAGGAACACTCATACACTGCTGGTGGGACTGCAAACTAGTACAACCTCTATGGAAAGTAATATCAATATACCTCAAAGAACTAAAAGTAGAACTACCTTTTGATCCAGCAATCCTACTACTGGGTATCTACCCAAAGGAAAAAAATCATCCTATAATAAAGACATCTGCTCTCAAATGTTTATACCAGCACAATTCACAATTGCAAAGATGTGGAAAAAACCCAAGTGCCCATCAATACATGAGTGGATTAAAAAAATGTGGTGTATGTATACCATGGGGTACTACTCAGCCACAAAAAACAATGGTGAACTAACACCTCTTGTATTATCCTTGATGGTGCTGGCGCCCATTCTTTTAAGTCAAGAATCACAAGAATGGAAAAACAAGCACCACATGTACTCACCATCAAATTGGTACTGATTGATCAACACTTATGTGCACATATGCAAGTAGCATTCATTGGGCGTCAGGCAAGAGGGACGGGGGAGGAGGGGATGGCAAATTCACACCTAATGGGTGCGGTATGCACTGTCTGGGGATGAGCACGTTTGTAGCTATGATTTGGTCAGTGCACAGGCAATATATGTAACCTCAACGTTTGTACCCCCATAATATTCTGGAATAAAAAGATAAAATAAAATAAAGTATGAGACCAGTATTCTTTATGCATCACTATGCCATGTTGTTCTAAACTATAGTCAATCAGAATAAAATTTTAATTGCATTTTCTAAAAAAAAAAGTTACAGTTATAACTATTGATGTTTCCAAGTCCAAACTATTTGCATAAGAATGATCATCAAAAGCATCAAATTAGAGGCTCACTTATGACTTTCAGTAAATTTTATAAAGCTGGTTAGGATGATACAGTTGGTGCTATCTGGAGACAGTATATACCATGATCTTTTTATTTTTTTGAGATAGAGTCTCACTCCATTGCCTTGGCTAGAGTGCAGTGGTGTCATCATAGCTCACTGCAGCCTCAAACTCCTGGGCTCAAGTGATTCTCCTGCCTCAGCCTCCTGAATACCTGGGACTACGGTGCACACCACCATGCCCGGCTAATTTTTTCTATTTTTGGTAGAGATGGGGGTCTCAGTCTTGCTCAGGCTGGTCTCAAACTCCTGACCTCAAGTGATCCTCCCACCTCGGCCTCACAGAGTGCTGGGATTACAGGCGTGAGCCACCGCACCCGGCCCACCATGATTTTTTTTTTAAACTAATGAATTCTCACTTTAAGCAGGGTGTTTTTGTTATGGTGGTGGACAGATAAAGAGTTGTTAGAAACAAAGGTGTGAAAAAAACAAAAAACAAGCCTGTCTCCCTAAACTTTATTCCAAATCCTCCAATACTAGCTAGTTACAAATCTCCATCAGCATTTATTTTAGAGAGACCATCCTGAGTAAAAAGCAAAAGGCTATGTGGTCAAGTCATTCTCTCCTAACTGCATTGCAGGGCTCATCATAAAGCAAAAGTTATTTATGTATTCAAAGGAAGAGGCATGTGCTTGAGTCCAACCTGTGTGGTCATGGCATGATTGATGTCCAAGAGCTGCAAGAGCGTGGGCCAAAACTCATCCAAAAAAGGCTGAAAGTCAGAGACCAAGGAGAGACGGGAAGCATTAGGAGACTGCATAAATCAGCTTACTGCATGTCAGAGAACAGCTTGACTTTGACCTGACACACGTTTTTAGGTCAGTTCCTTGTCCACATCTCTGCAGGCCTAGAGGGTTCATTTCCTTTGGCCACAGGTTAGTCCAAGGGTCCTAGACAAAACTAAGAAATAAGCAATTTTGGTGCACTACTTTGCACCTTGGGAAAGCCCACTCCTTTAATCCTCAGGCACCTGCCATCCCCCCACCCCCGTCACAATATGCTCTCAGAGCCTTCATACGCACAAATTGCCTAACACAAAATAGGTGTCCAAGTATGCATTTTCATTTTTCTTCCTCTTTCCCATAGTCAAATTACTGATGAAAATGTGCTCGTATTTCTCCTACAGTAGTTTCATTTTCACAGGCACTAAATCCTTGAATCAAAGGAATGGGACAAGATCGTGGAATTGTAGGCATAAACTCTTGTGACTGTCTACTTCACAAACTCTTGCGAGTCTTTCAGATTAGTTAAAACCTCTTCAGCACTCATGAGGCTAGGAACTCCGTGAAATGCTTTACATGGAGTATCTCACTTACTCCAACAACCATATGAGGTAGATACTAACATTATCCTCATTTTACAGGCTGAGGAAAGTGGGGCTTTTGGTGGTTAAGAACTTTCCCAAGAGCGCATTACCAGTAAGAGATGGGGCCAGGACATCTGCTCTGGGGCCTGTGCTTTAACTCTGTGCCATGTCCTGGGTTGGCCCTTCATGTGAGACAAAGGACTGTTATCTGATCTCAACATGCTCATTACTTCCAAGGACCTTGTGGTTGGTTATTGGTCCCCTATGTAAGGCTGGTGCAGCAGGCAGAATAATGACCCTCTGCCCCCACCCAAAGATGCCCATGCCCTAATATCCAGAACCTGCGAATATGTTACCTTACATGGTAGAAGGGACTTTGCAGATGGGATTAAGGTTACAGAATTTAAGATGGGGGAGATTATCCTGGATTATCTGAGTGGGCCCAATCTAATCACATGAGTCTTTAAAAGTGGAAGTAGCAGGCAGATGGGTTAGAGACATGAGATGAAAGAAAAAGGAAGAGATTCGAAGTATGAAAGGGATTTGACCCACCACTGCTGGCTTTGAAGATGAGGAAGGAAACGGGACCTCAATTCTACAACCACAAGGAACTGAATTCTGCCAACAACCCAAATGAGCAAAGAAACTGAATCTTTCCTTGAGCCTCCAGAAAGGAACAAAGCCCTGCTGACAACACCTTGATTGTAGCCCAGTGAGATACTGACATAGAGACCTGTAATATAATAAATTTGTATTATCTTAAGCCACCAAGTTGGTGTTAATTTGTTCTGGTAGCAATAGAAAACTAATACTAGTCAGTTTCTTTATTCAGTTAACTAAATTTCCCTGATATCTCATCATGAAGGAAAGTGCACAAAATTGTCTGACTCCTTCTGGTCCTTCTCTTACATGGAAAGAAAACCAAGATGGCATGCCACCCTGTAGGCTATTAGGCAAATCTGGATTGTTCTCTGTGGTGGACCCACACCCTAGGGCCAGTGAACACTGTACCATCCCAGTGTGGAGTCCAAACCCAGGCTTTGTCTGGAACTGGACTGACTGGTCTTGAACGTAGAAAACAACTTGTCAATGGCTTATTTTCTACTATTTGTCCCCTGTGCAGGTGCCATTAGACAAAAGAAAGACTAAAATAAAGGCAACTTTTATACCTGGTGAAAATATCTAGATTTATGCACAATAGCAATGACACTTAATATTAAAATTAAATATAGTATTTAATTTCAGAATAATAATACTTGGCTAAACTAAAGGATCTTCCCAGGTCAGTTTATTCTCAATTGTCAGCAGTAATTTTCTAAAATTCAACTTCCTATTTGATGAATGGAGAAATATAAAAAAATTCTTTGTCTATATTTTCAGTAGAAAATGTTTAAGCATAAGACAAATGAGGCAAACAAAATGTAATTCAAATGTATTCAATGAAGCATGGTGATTTTCACATTTTATTTCCTTTAATACTCTTTCTTAAATTATATTCAGCCTCAACATTTTCCTCCCATCGTCTGGCAAGTCTCTGTCTCAGGTTTTGTTTACTTTGTCTTTTTCCCTTTTTATTTCAATGACATGTCCTCATAAGACTTTTTTGGCAGAGGAAGGGGTGTGTGCCAACAGGGCTGTGTCTGCAGGGGCTGAAGGTCTCCTGACTGCCTCCTCGGTGCCATGTTCCAATAAACGCCAGGGTACCCTACAAATGCAGGGGTTGGGGAGAGGAAGGAAGAGATTATCTGGCAAATTATGCTCTATTACTTCTTCCTAACATAAACGAGAGTTAGATCACAAGTGTGTTATGACTTTCAGTCACTGAGAAATTATTTACCCTGAAGAAACAGCTCATGCAGAACAAAAGTGACTTGATCCCAGGTCTCCAGCAGAATTTTGTTCTCTAGCTCATGGAAGGTATAGTGATAGTATTTGCCTTGTCCCAAGTCAGTTCAACTTCCTTCTTAGAAATTGCCAAAGTCAACCTGCTCCAGGCCAGCCTTCTCCATGGCCTCTCAGACACAGACCTGGTCTGTCTGGTTCCCAGGTCTAACAGCATCTGGCACATATGATATACTCAATCAGTACGAGTGAGTGAATGATCTGAGACCTAAGGCAGGATTCTTAGCTCTGCATCTCTTTTCTCAACTATGAAAGAGTCCAAGGTTTGTAGGGCTGACTAGGTAAGCTGGGGTCCCACACTCCCCCAATCTGATTGCAATTTCCTAAAGGCAAAAATTATGTAATATTTCTCTATCTCAATTTTAGCACCTAGCTGTATTTTTTTATTTCTTATTTAACAATCACATTTTGTGTCAGACTCTTCTAAAAACTTTACAAGTAGTAACTCATTTAATCATCATGACAGCCCTGTGAAATAGATGCTACCATCATCACTGTTTTACTGATGAAGGAACAGAGAGGCACAGAGAGCTTACGTAACTTGCCAAAAGTCACACAGCTGAATGGTACAGCTGGGATGTAGCCCATACAGACTGGATCCAGAGACAGTGCTCCACACACTATGCCTTACAATGCTGCCTCACCTTACCAGTGTCTGGTTGAATGATGGAAGAAAGAAGAAATTTGGAATCGAAGCCAGGAGAAAATTGGGAAGGGAGCAATATTTACATAAAAGAAATCCAAATGACTAGCATGTTTCCAGATACTCCATGCATAGTTGATATAGTACAAACGTTGCCACCACTGTATGAAATATGGTGACAAAAACCTAGGTTGATTTGAATACCTAACTTAAAAGGATTTTGCTCCCTGGCTAAAAAATAAATAAATAAATAAATAAATAAATAAATAAATAAATAAAAAGATCAAATTGTGAATCACTTTAAGTACTCTAAAACAACCCTACCATCAGGTGTGGATAAGCACTGCACCCAGTAGGAAAGTATACAAACTCACAACTGGTTAAAAGCATAAAAATCAGTTGTTTTGCTAGCCAGTTATATTAGTTTGCTAAGGCTGCTGTAACACAGTACCATAAGCTGGGTGTCGTAAATGCAGAAATTTATTGTCTCACAGTCCTGGAGGCTAGAAGTCCACAATCAAGGTACAGGCAGTGTTGGTTCCTTTTAAGGGCTGTTCCAGCCCTTTCTCCTCGGCTTGTAGATGACCTCCCTATGTCTTTTCACATCGTCTCCCTCTATGTGTGTCTGTCTCTGTGTCCAAATTTCCCCCTTTTATAAGGACACCAGGCATACTGGACTGAGGCCCACCCTAATGAGCTTATTTTAATTTGATTACCTCTGTGAAGACCCCATCTCCAAATAAGATCATATTCTGAGGTCCTGGGGGTTAGGACTCCAACATATCTTCTTTGAGGAGCGGGATATAATCCAACCCATAATAGCAGTCTAACACAGGGGTAAAAGCCTGGGTCTGAATTCTAGCTCTGCCATTTATTAATTGTGAGACTTTTCTGTACCTCATTTCTTTCCCTTAAATGAGGATGAGACAAGTAGTATCTTCCTCATACTGCTGTAAGGATTAAATGAATTAATTCCTGTAGTACTTAGAATACTGGGTGGTGCAATAAATGTTAGATATTCATTCATTCTACAAATAGTTATTGAAAACCTGCTAAATGCTAGGCACTGTTTGAGGTGCTTGAAATACAGAAGCAAATAAAATAGGCAAAAATACCTACCTTCACGGAGCTCATAATCTAGTGGGAAGAGGAAGACAATTTAAAAAGCAGAACATATAGAATGTCAGACGGTAATACATGCTATGGAGAAAAATTAAGTAAGACAAGGCCTAGAGACCATTGGGAATTGCAATTTTGGATTAGGGGTGCCATTTGAACAAAGACCTGAATAATGGAAGGAGATAGTTAAGTGGTTATCAGGGGAAAGCTTTTAAGGCAGAGCAGGGTTTCTGCACCTCAGAACTACTGATGTTTGGGGCTGGATAATTCTGTGTTGTGAGGGGCCATCCTGTGCATTGTAGGATGTTTAGCAGCATCCCTGGTCTGTACCCACTAGATGTTAGTAGCAATCCCCTCCAACCCTCTCCACGTGTGACAATCTGTCTGGCAACTAAAATGTCTCTAGAGGGGAGCAATGTGTCCCTGGTTGAGAACCACTAAACTAGAAGAAAAGTGAAAGCCCAGAGGGAGTGGGTTTAGCTCATCTGAGGTACAGCAAGGATGGGGGCAGTAAGGGATGACATCAGAAAGGGGAAGGATGAACCACATCACCAATGAGGCCATTCTTTAGGCAGATGGGAAGCCACTGGAGGGTTAAGAGCAAAAACATAGCACACCTTGATAGGTATTTTTCAAAGATTCAGCCAGGCGTGGTGGCTCAACGCCTGTCATTCCAGCACTTTGGGAGGCCAAGGTGGGAGGATTGCTTGGGGCCAGGAGTTAAAGACCAGCCTGGGTGACATGCCGAGACCCTATCTCTACAAAAAGTAGAAAAATTAGCTGGGTGTAGTGATGCACCCCTACAGTCCCAGCTACTCAGGAGGCTGAGGACGGAGGATTGCTTGAGGCCAGGAGTTTGAGGTTGCAGTGAACTGCGATGACACAACTGCACTCCAGCCTGGGCAACAAAGCCAGATCCCGTTTCAAAAAAATAAATAACTTAATAATTTAAAAATTTAAAGATTCCCCTGGATGCCATGTTGAGAATTAACTGTAGGTGAAAAGACAGCAATGGACTGCAAGTTGTTTAATTCCTCACTGATTTGGCTGGGTGCTGGCGGGGGCAGCTGAGAAAGTTGCGCTAAGAACCTCTGGGGAAGAAAAGAGGAAGCAGAATTAGCGTAAAAGGAAAAAGCTAGGAGTGGGCAAGATAATTTTTTTTGCGAAAGCGGAAGGCAGTACAGTAAGTCAATGTGAAAGGGAAGAGGGGTTTTGTAGGAAGAAGAAAGAATGTTGGGGGGCAGTTTGTGCGCAGAGTCTTGAATACTCTATCAAGGAATTAAAAGCTCCAGAATGTCAGTAAAGGGGAGCTTTTGATGCTTAAGTAATGACAAAAATGCGGCAGCAGCGTGCAGAACAGAAGTAAGAAAGAGTAATTTTAAAAGGCGTGTCCTGAAATAATATGGGTGAGAGGTAACAAAAGCCTACGGCTAGGTCCCGAGGAAGCAAAGTGAGGTCCTGCCCTAGGGCTTGGACCTTAGAATCTCCCTCTTCCAAGGGTAATTTTGTTTGTGTGGAAGTGCACACTACAGTCTCCACTGAGGTGGTTTGGATACATTTCCACGGTATCAGAGACCAAGCCAACTCGAGCCCATCATGAAAAAGTTTAAGAAGCGAAGTACTTTTTCGGAAAAGGTGTAACCCAGAGGAACGTGTATTAGATTTCTTCAAGGTCTTTTCAAGCAGAGCATTGTGTGTAGGTGAGAAAAACTATGCCTAGCTCTGGCAAAGAGGGAGAAAGCAGGCCTGCATCCAAAGAGTTCTTTCAAGATGGTTATACATTTTAATCTTTAGGTTAAAAATGCTTTAGCAGTGTGAGTACACCAAACCAGTCCCACTAAATTGCAGGCGGCCGCAACAGGGACGCCTGCTTCCTCCTTTCCGCCTGCTTTTTGCAATAGTCTGATTTGAGAAAGGACTCCACGTCCCCCTTCCACCCCCTTGTGCCCCTCAACGGACTAGGGCTGGTAACAGCTCGGGCCGCCTTCCAGCTGCCGGGGAGGCGCAGGCCGGGGTGTGGCGCCTGCCGCGCCGCGCGGGGCGGAGGCGGGAGAGGGGACCGCGGCGGCAGGGCGGGGCGAGCAGAGGGCCTGCGCTGGGAGGGACGCGCAAACGCGCCGCGGTCCCCGCCCGCCCCCGCCCCCGCCCCAGTCAACCCAGCTCTTCGTCCACTGGTACTAGGAGCAGCCCCGGGCGCGGCGCGACGGTCCCCGCCATGTCTGCGGCCATGAGGGAGAGGTTCGACCGGTTCCTGCACGAGAAAAACTGCATGACTGACCTCTTGGCCAAGCTCGAGGCCAAAACCGGCGTGAACCGGAGCTTCATCGCGCTCGGTGGGTGGCCGGGGGTCGCCGCCGCTGGCTGGGCCCCGGGAGCGGCCGCTGCACCAGCTGCTGGGGAAGGAAGCGGGGAGAGGGGTCGGGAAAGGCGGAATCGGTGACAGAACGGGCGAGCAGCATCCTCGGGGACGGAGCTGGACGCCCGGAAAGCCCAGGGAGCAGAGACCCCGCCGGAGCGGCCCGGGCTGGGGGTGGGGATTGGGGGTCGTGGGCCTGTGCCCGCAGGCCAGGTGGCAGGGAGGGCGGCGGCTCCCAGGCACGGGGAACCGGACAGGGCGGGCGCTGACGTGTCTGCCCCGTGGCCGGGCGCAGTGTCACTGTGGTCCTGCGCTGGTTCGGCCCGGAGCGGCTGGGGGCCCCGCGGGTGGGCGCGTGGGCGCGGTGGCGGAGGTACCTGGTGCTACCCAGACCCTCGGTGGAGCTCCCCGGAAGAAGGGGTGTCTCCTCGGGAGGGCGGGGGTGCAGGCTGGGGCGGGAATTCGGGCCACTCCACACCCTCTGCGGAGCCGGCCTTCCCCGGCTGGTGCGCTGCACCGCGGGGCCCCTGCGGAGGGAGGAGGGGGTGCCCGGCCTCCCCAGACCGTCCCGGGCGCCCGGGGTTGTCCTGCGAGGGTGAGGTAAGGCACAAAAGTGGGGGCTGCCAGGCATCCCTAGACCCAAGGCGGAGGTCCGCGGGGCCCAACCTTCGTGTGGTTTTTTTTTCTTGCTCCTTTAATCGAGTCGGGAGGAAAACGCCCAGAACAGGCCAAGCCTCCCAGTGTGGGTGGCAGCTGCCCCGCTTGAGGGCCTTTCTTGCTACCCGACCCACTTCTCTCTTCCTGGTCTCCAGGTGTCATCGGACTGTTGGCCTTGTACCTGGTGTTCGGTTATGGAGCCTCTCTCCTCTGCAATCTGATAGGATTTGGCTACCCAGCCTACATCTCGTAAGTCCCTTGCCCTTCACTCCCCTTTCCCCATCCAGGGCTGCTGCTGTAGCAGACTGTATATCCCCAATTCCTGGGAGAGAAGTAATAGCACTAGAGGGTAGTATTGACTGCTTAAAGTTACACATTTTGGAACCTTAACTTGATCCCTGATCTCCTGATGACTAGCCGAAAGGTATTTCTCCATCAGATTATACTGGCGGTGCCAGTGTGCCTTCTCATGGATACTCAAATGGAAAAGTGTTGTAACTCCCTCGTCCTGTCTATACTGGTGGGGAGATCAATCTCCACAGGTACAGGGAACTGACTGCTTTTCACTAGTAATTATTTTAATGGGCATTTTACCATATATTTAGGTACATAGACAGTAAAACCCCATCAATTAGGACTGCCTTAATTCAGACACTAAATTATGTTAGTTCAGACACTGGGGAGAATTTGTCTTCTTGATTTTCAAAAAGGCCAATTTTTACGGGCAAACTTGGGAAATGCTTACCCTAGTATAAAAACAAAAATGAGCATTATAAAATTCATCCATAATATAGCTCCTCGGTTATATAAATGACTCATTTATATAATTAAACTAAATTAAAAATGAATCAATTAGGATCTGAATTTACTACTAATTGCAGTTGTTTTTCTTCTATAGTGTGTTTATTTTGAAAATATTCTACAATTTCATTTTTCCATTTGTTCAGCAAATAGGAATTATTTCTGTCTACAGATGAATTTTGTTTTACTGCTACAGCTCTTCCCAAGAAAGCCACTGGGTTTTACGTCATTCAGTCTCTGCTACTTTCTTCAACTGTAGGGCAAAAGGAAAAAAAAAAGGAAGAAAAAATTTTCTATTAGGCGGCAAAGACACATATAACACATTATTACACTTGGAGTCTATCATCGGTCAGGCTAGAATTTAATATATGACTAGAAGGAAAGAAACATGTTTTAAAATGTAGTTTTGATTTGAAACAGTTAAGGTGCAATTACATAACTAGATGTAAATCAAACTCTTTTATCTTTAAAATCAATATAGGATTCTACCACCATAAAGAAATTAAGTGAAAATTGGTCTCTGCGGGTACTTGGGCTTTTCTCTCCCTAAAATAGTGGTTCTCAGCCTTGGTTGTCCATTGGAGTCATTTGAGGAGCTTTAAAAAATACTTGTGCTGGTCTGTGACCAGCATTCCTATAGATTCTGATGTAATTGGTCTAGAGTGTAGCCTGGGTTTGGAGATTTTTAAAGGCTCCTCAATCTTTTTTAATTTTTAAAGGATTCTAATGTGCAATCACTGTTGAGAACCCCTGGTATAGAGCAGCAGCAGTAACAAGTGCTTTTTTCACTTGAAGATGGGGAGAGAGGGAGGGAAAAATGGCCTCCTAACCCTGGGAATAGTCCAGAGGCCTGCTCGGGACTCTGCTTTGTGGAGGAGGTTCAAGGAAAAATGGGACTGTGTGTCCAGTATAAAGCATACAGACCTTCAGTTAGTAAACATTCAGGCAGTCAGTGTTACATTGGTCTGATCAAGTCTGTTCATTGATTAACCAATGTGATTGTATAATTGTCGGAAAGAAAGTCCTTGAAAATGGTGGTCTTTAGTAGCACTCCAATCTGTGTTGCTTACAGTGTGATCTGTGATCACTATCTTAGTCCATTTGGGCTGCTAAAACAAAATAGTTTAGACTGGGTAATTTGTAAAGAAGAGAAACTTATTGCTCACAGTTCTAGAGGCTGGGAAGTCCAAGATCAAGGCGCCAGCAGATTTGGAGTCATGTTGAGGGCTTGCTCCCTGCGTCAAAAATGGCACATTCTTATTGCATCCTCACATGGTGGAAGGGGCAAACAGGCTTCCTCAAACCTCTTTAATAAGGACACTAATCCCATTCACGAGGGCAGCCTCCTGTCTTTATCACCCCCTATAGGCCCTACCTTTTAATACTATTACATTGGGTGTTAGGTTCCAACAGATGGATTTTGGGGAGACACCAACATTCAAACCATAGAAATTACCTTCACTTTAATTATTCCCCATGCCTCTTATAATTCTCCCTATGCACTCCAGCCAGAGTTATTTTAAAAAACACAGATTCATCCATTTAGCAAAAATCAAATGCCAGCCATGTGCCAGGCAATGTGGTAGCACTTTAGATATGGCAAGGAATAGGTAGGCATGTTCTCTATCCTCTTTGAATGAGTACTCTACCAGGGTAAATCGGTAAGAAATAGGTAAACACTGACAGGGTGCAGTTAGCCTTCTAAAGAAAATAAATTGCTATGGCAGACAATAACAGGAAAGACCCTCTCAAGCTATTTGTTTGAAGTACTATTTGAGTTGAGATCTGAGGAATGAGAAGGGCCAGCCAAGCGCAGAGCCAGGCAGAGGGAGTAGAGTGTGCCAGGCCCTGAGGCAGCAGACAGCTGAGCTCCAAGAGGGAGGTTGGTGGGGGAGGTGCCAGAGAGGTACCATGCCAGTAGGCAGGGCTGTGACCAGTGACCAAAGTGTGTGTTGTTCATTCCACATGGTTGTAGGGAGTTTGCATTTTTTCTGATTGCCCCGGATGGGTTTTAAATAGGGGGTAACATGATACGATTTACATACTAAGGTCCCTCTGTCTGCTGTGACCTCTGCAAAGAATTGGCAGTCTTTCCAAACTATTGCCAGAAATTTATATCCTTCCTTTCTTACCTTTCAGCTTTTGCTCTTGCTGTGTCCTCTCCTTAGGCCACGTAGAGAGGAGCATCATAGGGAGTGGAGATGGTGTGTCAGCATTGGGCCTGGAGACTGCAGGGTGCAGAAATAGAGCTTAAAAAATCTCATCTGGCCTCCTAGCTTTTCTTATGACTCACCCCCTTGGGAAATCTGTGGGTGAAGCTCAGGTGCACCTGGCTCCAGGTCAGGCCTTACTGCATGCGGAGCATGTAGACAACTGAAGGCTTGGCCAGTGCTCAGTAGGGGGCAGCAGTGCCTTATCATGGACCCCCTTCCTACTGGTATTCTTATTTTCTATGTGCATAATTTCCCTTTGAGCTCTTTGAGAATAGGGCCTTTAATCCCTGACCTTTGTGTTTCAAAATTTTTGACCACCTTGTATAGGCAATTTGAAATCTAATTCTAGCCTTCTTCTTGTCAAGAACTGTTGACATAATCACCTTAATCTCCTCATTTCCCTCTATTACTGATAAGAGAAGACAGACTACTACATAATAATAGAATCTTCTATTACAAAGGTAGACCTAACCCTCCCCCCCCATTGCTAAGATATAATTTACTAACCACCCTTTTAAGGTGTACAGTTCAGTGGCTAGTATGTTTAAAAGTTGGGTAACCATCACCACTGATTCCAAAACATTTGCATCACCCCAAAGGGAAACCATTACCAGTCACCCCCTATTTCTCCTACCCCAGCTCCTGGAAACCATTAATCTACTTTCTGTCTCTATGGATTTGCCCATTCTGGACGATTCACATAAATGGAATCATACGATTTATGGCCTTTTGTATCTGGTGCAGCCCTGCTTTTAATGGCATTGCACAAATGAGTCCCCTGGAGAGTGTGTGCTGTGCTACACCTCCCAGTGTGGGCCTTGAATGTGGGCACTAGTTGAGTCCGGGATGCTAGTCCTGCTCCTTTATACAAATGGAATTGTGAGGCAAAGTCTAATGATTTTATTTTCTGTTTTTTATTTTTGCCCTTCAGTGAGAGGAAAGGAGGAAGATTTGCCTTCTGTCCTACCCAGCAACTTTTTGCTTAAAATTCTACAAAAATATCTCTTTTCCCCTTTTATTTCACATTTTTCTTAAGAATCAGGCTGCCACCTCCCTGGGACTATCAGAGTTGGGCCTTAGAGATCAAACATGTATCCTAGATCCTTCAGTTTTGAAATGACAATTCAGGGACAGAGAGAGGTGGAGGCCAGACTTGGCCTGGAACCCTCAGTTACTAGATAGGAATATGAAAGCACACTTAGGTATATTTTATTGCCAATCTTAGAAAGATTAAACATGTTTAGAGTCCAGCACTTTTGTGTCTATATTTAATTTAATGTTTGACAACACTTGAAATCTCATACCCAGTTCAGTGATGTGTCATTTTATTTTCTGTGTGTCCCTACTGGCCCATTTTAAACTTTTGCCACAGGTACAAAGAGTTTTATTGCTTTTAGCTCTTTGCATCGCTGCTGAAACCTGTGTAGCATTTTATTTAGTAGACACTTATTATATATCCCTAATTGCTTTATAGAGATAGGTCATTTAGTCCTCGTAACAACCCTCTAATGTAAGTGCTATGATTACTCCCATTTTTACAGCTAAGGAAATAGAGAAAGAGAAGTTAAATAACTCGATCAAGGTCTCACAACTAGCAGGTGGTGAAACGTATTTAAATCCAAGGAGTCTGGCTCCAAAATTCATGTTTTTAATTTTTATGTTATACTACTTCCCTGTGGCTCTTTGAGCATCCCACAGATACATGCTGTAACCTTATATAGAGAAGAAAATTGAGCTGTTGATGTTAGCTTTTTCTTTAATTGATTTGACCCTGTCGGTACATTACCTTTGTGCAGTGAATTTTTCCTGACTCAACTAAGGCCCTCCCATCTCAAATCACATATCTGCACAAGAGGCATTTGTGTGTTTTGTGAACATAAGTTAGAATATATTACTAGCAATTTCTTTTTCTTGTTATCTGTTATGTAGCTTTGATTTATGACAGCAGGAATATATATAGTTATTTGCAGAGACATGCTCTGTTTTAGCAGTGCAAGCCCATCTGAAGATGGTACACTGAATTGGATTTCCCGAGGGAATGAATGCAGCCTTGCCTTTAGTTCTGTGTCCAGAGGCGATGTATCTCAAGGAGAGATGTTTAAGGATGACCCCTGTGGAGGTCAGATCAGAAAGGGGTGATGAGAGGGTAAATCTGAAGAAAAACACTAACAAAATATCTACAAAAGTTGTAATACAATTAACCACAAGTGAAAGCTACAGCATCTTAGCTAATGATACGCAGTAGATAAAGGGAGAACACATTTTAGGGAACATAGGTTAAAAAGAGTCTCAATCTACTTGTTTAAGACTTCCAATGGCAGACTCCTAAAGAGGTTCATTACCCAGAGGAGAGTTTCAGAAAGTCACCGTGGTGTGAATGGCAGTTGGGAACCAAACAACTTGGTGTCTTGCAGCCAGGCATTTGAAGCAGAGCTAAGTTTCCTTAACGGTACTGGAGGATGTGCATTTGTAGCTCTCTTCTTGGACTCATTAGTAAGGTGTGTGTTTGTTTTCTTGTGCGTTTGTTTTTTTTTTTTGAGAACTTGCAATTATCTTATGTTTTCTTCTTTTTTACTCATAAGAACTTGGCAGATATATTTTCTACTAAGCTGCTTATGTTCCTATTACACTAGCTTTTCTCTCTGCATCTGGATGTGCTTTGTTAAAGTGCTTAAGAGCAGAGCGATGCATGCCTGCACTTTGCCTTCTCTGCTGATGCTTGTTGCAGAAGCACAAGCAAATGTGGCCTTCTGGCTGGCTATGCTCTTGGATCAGAAGTATAACTGGCATTCTGCAAATTGTGCCTTAAGCAACACTGAAATCTAAAACATTGAAACATTTAACTTTTGTCAGTTTTTTACTGGCCGTGTTTTCACTTAATATTACTGCTAATATTGCTAAATTATTTTCAGATGATGTGTTATGGAGACAGCTAAAAAGTAATGAAATATCCTTACAACAACCGTGACTGCCTTTGTAGATTAATGACAGCCAGTGTTTTGGATAAGTTTTTTCCCCCCTTGCCTATTTCGTAAAGAAAAGAAAGTTTTGAAGAACAAATAAGATGAATGATGTAAGTTGTTTATTCATGATCTGAGCTTCTGGGCTCTAAAACAATTATGCAGAGGGATCTCATTCCTAATACTCTGTTCTACAATGTGTCTTAGGAACTTTAGGAACTTTTTTCCCCTCCTTATGAAGGCCCTGGAGATTTGGTCTGTCTGTCTTTCGTCATAGCTGCCCTCCTCTCCCTCTGTCCTGGAGTTCTCTTTTTCAGGACTGACTCTGAATGAAGACTCAGTTTTCAACTTATTCTCTTCATGCAGTATTAAAACAAGTATAAATACAAATGTAACATTTTAAGGTCTTCAGTAGCTACTGATAATATTAACAATTAATTTAATATTGAGACATAATTAACATAGCAGAAGTTTAAAAAGAATTTCAATATTGCTAATGAAATTGGTTTATGTAGCAGTTGAAATATTAATATAAGTGGGGGCTGTAGAAACCTACCCTGACTTCATTCTATCACTTGCTTGCTCTTCTGATTCCTGGGAGTAGAGCTTATATCATCAGTCCCTCTCTGTCACGTGGCCGCTACATGTACCCTGCAGCTTTTGTTAAGCCAGGTGATCTAGTTGAGGGATCACTCACATGTCAGGAGTAACTCTAGACTACTGCCTATTTCTCAATGGGGCCCTCCTTTCCTAGGAGAGGGCAGTTTAGGTTGTTCCCCATCTAAGTTATGAGGGTACCTGAGCTTAAGTTAAACTCTATGATACCATACTTGATGCAGATATTATATTTGTAGAGCCATCAATTTTATTGACAAAGGGTTGTCCCAGTAGGATTTGCATCTGCTCTTTTATTGCTTCAGGCATTAATTTTTTTCTTATCATCTATCTATCAATATTTTTTAAAAAACCAAATAGTTTTGTGCATGCAGTTTTGAGTTAAAATGTTTGCTACAAGGGGTCTTAGAGATCCAGCTGCTGGGGTTATAGCCACCTTTCACAGATTTGGACACCAAGGCATAAACTGAAGTTAGTTGATTTGGGCCACAAGTCTGTTGGGACCAAGCCAGGCCTTGGTGTAGGGATGCCTTATGCCCCTGGCCTGCACCCTGTCAACATTCCACATGTTTATATTTGACTGTGACTGACTCTTCTGTTTAGCATTAAAAAACAAAATGGCAGATAGTGGGAAATAAGAGCACTGTCATAAAACACCAAAAGATTTGGCCACTCAATGACTGCCTTTTTTTCTTTATACTCCATTAGTGGTGTTTTATAGACTCATCTTAAAATGCATTTGCCTGTGAATTTAGCTTATCCTGTAGTATGCATTTCATCAAGTTGGTCATTTTTAGTATAGGAGAATGCTATATTAAAGAGTAAAGGAGCATAGTATATTTTTTCATTGTTTTTGTGTAGTTATCTTTAGAATATAGTTTCTACAGAAGCATATTTACCACTAGCCAGCTCATGTGGGTTTTTGTTTTTTGTTTTTTTTTTTTTTGGTGAGGAGGCATGGTATAAACAGTAAGCAAGCAAGTAAGCAAATTACTTTTATTGTATGCTCTGCATTCTTTCATTAGTCTTTCTTGTTCTGCTGGTTGTCTGTCTTGCTTTGAAAGCACACATACTGTGCAGTGTAAAGAAGTGTGACTTTCTGATCACCCATAGTTTCCTACCTTCTCTTCTTTGAAGAAGAAAAACCTTTTCCTTATTGGCATGGAAAAAACTAGTGTTTATGTCTTAAAATGTTTGAATTTTTTCATTTTTATTTGATACTGATAATAGGAAAATCATTTCGAGTTATCAGGAATTCCTACATCACACTTTCTGATAAATACAACCAAAAGCAATCCCACGCATAGTGGGTGTGGTGCATGGTCAAGTTACGTGTCTGCAATAACAAAAAGGATTTATAACATTATGGTCCATATTCTTCATATTCAATCTTCAAAGAGTCTGCCTTGACCTCTGGAATATTTGCTATTAAATAAAAGTTACCACATTAGAAATAAAACATAAAGCAGATGGAGCAGAAGAAGATTCCTTCTGTTCTTTACCAACAGCACATTTTAAAGCTTTTTATCCTTATAGTTTTTTTTTTTTTAATGAGCTGTTTTTTTGAATACAGTGTCAGTCTCTGGTAATATAATTGACTTCTTAAAATTAAAATCCTTATTGATGGATACAACTGGTTTTAATAGTAAAGGCAATGCTTTGAAGACATACTATTACTTAATTTTATGTCATCTGGCTAGTTTGAATTATAGTAACTGAGTTACGTATGAACCATGTACCTAAGTGTCTTGGGTGTGAGTAATCAGAAGCATATGTATATGGAGCTGATAATTATTAGCTGTATTACCCCTTGGGCAAACAGCTTAACTTTTATAAAACTCAATTTCCTCATATAAAAGGGGGGTGAGGGTAACATATGTCACATACTTAGCACAGAATCAGGTATTCTGTAAGTGCTTAATTAAGGGTGGTTAGTTTATTAACATATAAAGAGGAAAATTGACTTGATCATAGTCATGGTTCTTTAACTTTGTGTCTTTGAGCTTTTAATTGATTAAAGGAAAAATCTTCCAAATGGTATTTTCTTTCATTTATTTTTCCACTTTTATTTTTTGTGCCTTGTCTTATCATTCTTTTCCTGTACTTAAATCAGCAGCTTAAGACATCATTATTCAAAGAACAATAAAACACAATAAAGTTTTGTTCTTCCAGGTTATAAATATGTGGTATTTCTAGTGGTTTTCTACTGTATTGGTACAGTGGTATACATATTCCTAAGCACTGGATATAATTTGGACTAATACTATTTAATATTAAATCCGTTTTTTACTTAGTTTTGTTCCCATTGAGATTTTCAGTTTTCCATAACTCTGTCTCTGTAACTTTCCTTCATAGGACCCCTGTCCCCAAGCACACATGTGCTGGTTAATTAGGAGTAGAACTATTTTTTTTTTACTATTTGTTGTCTTTAGGTCTTTGAGAATCATTATTTTGACCCCAGGGCTTATGTTCAGTGTCAGGTGCATTGTAAGTGCTGGATATATATTATCACTGATATTCTGTGGTGAGTTACCCAGACAGCGTTCTTGTTTCTCTCTAGGAGACCACCTCTGGGCCATTTCATGTCATCCCCACGACTAAGAATTTAGTGGAGAAAAGTAAAATCACTCTACTTTTTGGTTTGCACTGACAATCTTATTTACTTTTTTCATTTCTTTGTTATTTTAAGCAAAATATGACGAAGTAAAGAAGATTAAGGTAGACAGTCTTATTTCCTGTTAGAAACTACCTTTATATCATTTGGAGTATAGGACATAGGAGTGAATACTTGGAAAACTTCTAAATTAATTTCTTGGATTTGTCATCTATATTTACTTACCCTTTATTGTATACAATATGTGTATAATGCATAAATACAATATATACACACATATATACTCCATTCTAATGTAAGAAATTGACATTTTCCAATTTAATAACTTGAGGGAAAGTGTTGAAATACCAATTAAATAGGCATTGAGTCTGAAAGAGTTAACGCAATGTCAAAAAAGCTTAGTTTATAGCTATATTTAGGTAAGAGAATGTAACATCCATTCCAATAATACAACTTAACTGAAGTTGTCATTGATGGAAGAAGAAAATCTTAAATGAAACTATGACAGGAATATCTAAAAGACAGAAAGTAGGGCTTTTCCTCCCATATCTGCTTCCTCTCATTGCTAGTTTTACTTTCTTAATGATATAATAATAGGATATTTGCAATCACAAATATTAGGTAAAAGCTGGGTAGCATATTACTTGACATATTATTTATTGTATTTATAAATTGCTTAAACTTCTGGGTGCTATTGTGTTACACATAAGAAACATGAACTTGTTTCTAGAAAAGATAACTCAAAACAGAAATATAAATAGGTTGTACAGTTCACATCTAAAAAACCATTTTGCATACTAAGAAGAAAATAGATCTGAATTAAGAGCATGTAAAAGTGGATGTTTTCCCAGACAGATGTATCATGTCTGAAATAATTTTAACATAGTATGGAGGATTGTCTCTTTCCTGTCTCTCCAAGTGAACATTAGCTGTTAACATTTTGATATATTATATTAATTGATAGATGAAATCTCAGCAAGGGAAGAAGAGTAGTTTCTGTTACCTAGATAACTAACTTAAGCTTAGTCTAGAAAGCTTTCAGTGATGCTACACACCTTTTATATCAGGCAGCTATAGTCATTAACAGTGGCCTAAGCAACAATGACCTTGAATTATCTGATGTAGGAAGAAATCTGGAGATTGATATTCCAAGGCTGGTGCAGCAGAGATCCGGGCTCTTTCCCAACGAGGTTGGAGTCCAGGCTTCCCTCCTCATGCCTGTTTCCTCAACATATAGCAAGATTGCTCCCGTATAGCTCCAAGGCCTTCAAGAGCAGGAACCTGGAAGGCCCTGAGCAAAAAAGGCTCTCATTTTATCAACAGAGGAAAAATTTGTCCCAAAGCCTTCCATCATATTTCCTTCTCTGTTTCATTGGTCAGAACTTTGTCACATGGACACCCTTAACTACAAGGAGGCTAAGAAAGTATCCAGCAAAAATCAATAGGATTACCATGATGGCTTTAGACTAACCTTGATGCTTCCCCTGGGCCTGGCACAGGAGCCTAGCTTCCCTGAGTCAAGGCATCTGTGCCAGGTACATGCACACAAATTCAGGGTTCTGTGGGTGAGTAAGAAGAGAAAGGAATGGCAATTAATAGTCAGTGAACAGTGTTTGCTACACATGTGAAGTGAGTCTTCACTGGGCAATGATAATGAGCCATTGATACATTAGAATTTCTGAAGTAGCAGTGGTACCATGAAAATCTAAAGATGATGGTGATCATCATTTAGTGGTGAATGCTTAACTGATCTCTTATGTGCCGGGCGGTGTATAAAGGAGAGATCTGAGCTGTAGGTACAAATTTGGAAGTTATTAGCATATACATGGTATCTAGATTTACAGGGACAGATACACTCTCTCTTGATCAAAACAACCAAAATGACATGATGGTATTATAAGAATTTAAAAATCTGGTATTATAGAATGCCTAGTTGGTAGATGAAGTTTTTTTTTTCTTTTTTTAAAAATAGACTTTATTTTTTAGAGCAATTTTAGGTTCACAGCCCAATTGAGCAGAAGGTACAGAGATTTCCCATATACCTGCTGCTTCCACATGCACAGTCTCCCTTACCATCAACATCCCCCACCAGAGTGGTACATTTGTTACAGCTGATGAACCTACATTGACATATCATTATCACCCAAAGTCCTTAGAGGATTTGCAGCTTACTTGTGTCATGGGTCAGGGAATAGGTTAGGTTCTCTGAATGACGACATTTAATTTGGGAGGGAGAGAATATTGGTAGCCCAGGACCATCTCTTCTCAACCTTTGTTTTCTTCACAAGTGTTTAATGCTATTCTTCGGCCATCCTTGGTTCTTGCCCTTGCTTTCAGAAAACAGCAGCCAAGGTGTCAATAAGTAGATGGCCAACAAGGGTGGAGTCAGCCAGTACCAATTACTGGGGCCCAGTAGGCTGAAAGAGGGCTGCCCAGTGACTTACGTCCATATCAGTACCAGTTCAATGACAACGTAAAGAATTTCTGCCTTCCAGCTGTGCCTGTCCAAAAGAAAAATAATAATAATAATAATAATAATAATAAATAAACAAAATTTAAAAATATAAAAAAATTTCTGCCATTCCACCTTTGCAGGGTGGGCCTGAAAAATGTTTCCAGCAGTGTCTGAATTTCTTCCCACTGACCTGCAAACTGGATTTTGGGGATTTCAGCTAACTCTTTACTATCTGTAGCATTTGGGATTTGGAGAGTGGGGTATAATTAAAATTCATGGGTAATTCTCTAATCTTCTTTTAGCCTTATTAACTGATATAAACCCTTTGCTAGCTCTACTTAGCCAAAAGAACTGGAATCTTACCTCTCTCTTTTCTTTTTAATCTCTTATCTCCTTATGATAATAATAAGTTATTGTCATACTATAATTATTGCCTATTAAGGGAATGTTTACTGAGTGCTTACTCTATGCCATTCATTATTTTTAAGTGCTTTACATGTATTAGCTACTATAATCTTCACAGTAACACAATGAGGCTTATTATCCCTACTTGATAGGTGAGCAAACTAAGGCTCAGAGAGATTAAATAACTTGCCCAAGGTCATATACCCAGTAAATGAGAGAGCCAGAATACAAAGCTGCAAGCTAAGGATGGTGAAATGCTGCAAAGCCAGACAAGCATTGAGAAGAAAAGAAAAAGGCCTGGCTATTCCATAGTTCAGTGTAATTAGTAATTTATGACAGTTTGTTTTATTTAAATAGAAAATTCAAATGAGTCAGTTTCATGTGATGGGCTGTATGGCTCTCTCTTCTCCCTCTGTGTATGTGTATGTATTGCCGGCCTTTTAATGCTCTAAAACACAACAGATATGTCTGAACATTGTTAGAGAATTTTGTTTGTAAGAAGATCATTAGCTGTATTCTCAAGAGAGGAATTAAATGAATGTATCTGATGTTCACTTTAGTATTTGTTTTTATCAAAGCCCTAAAGAGAGAACTAGTCTCGTAGGAGGGAAGTAGTTATAGAAAGTCTGCTGCCCTTTTTTTTTTTCCCAAATAGAAATCTCTCCCCACCTCCTTTTATTATAAAAATTAGTATAAACTCATTGCAAAGACCTTAAGCAAAATTCTGCTATTCAGTATCCAGGATTAACTTCACATAATTTGAAATACAATGTACATCTTTCTGGATACTATTCTTGGTCTGTAAACACACAAAAACATGTCTTTTTTTTCTGTTTTAATACAATATTAGAATCTACTTTTTACACTCAACACTGTATGTTGGACTGTATCTTTCCCTGTTAATATCCTTTTATTAGGATATTGTATGGATTGTATGGATACAATTGTATGGATACGCCAAAATGTCTTTCAATGGTCCATTGCCCTTTAAAAAATTTGTAAACACCTGCTCTGTAATCTTTATGACTTAAAATTCATTTAAATTGCTCCATCCCCATTCTTATACACCAGGTTGGAATATGATTCTGTATATGTACAAGGCAGTAGAGTATATTGTTGAAGAATCACCTGTGTCTACTCAACCTGGACAAGGAAGTCTACTCAGAAGCTAGATAAGTAATGGCACCCAGGAAACCTCAGTTTTAAGCTCTTTTCTTCTTTCACCATGACGAGATTGGGCACTTCACTTTTTTGAGTCTCAGGTTCCTGTTTGGGCAACTATCTCTTACCTTCTTTCTTGTTTTGAGTAGCTTACGATGTTATAACATGTAGACACATTTTAAAAAATGAACATTGTGCTATTTTAAATTAAAACAATAATTAAATGCTTCAATAATATGAGAAATTCTATAAAAAAATCTTTTCATGCCCTGACAGGGATACAAAAAAAAAAATGTTTTCAGTTTAGTAAGTCTCTTTCTGTGGTCTTTTCCTGTCGTCTTTCATGTGTCTTGGTTTTCTACAAAGTTGTGATCAGTGTTCACAGTTCAATTTTGAGTTCTTTTATTTCTACTACTCAATGTTACCACATAGTGTTCCAGGGTATTAACATGGGAACTTCTGAATTCATATTGTTGATAAATTAGGGAACTAACCACTTCTTATTCCTCGAAGAGCTGAACATGAACTGGTAGGGTAGTTTTTCTGTTTTTGAATCTGTGGATCTTGACCAACATCTTAAAAATAATGAAATAGAATGGAATTGAAAATATCAGAATGGTTTCATGAAGTGTCTATTATAGTTTATATTTATATGTGGATATGTGTTTACTGGATAATGTAAACTGTATGCTTACTGAGGTTTGTGGTCAAAAGAATTTAAAAGCCCCTGGATTAAGTAATAATGACAGTCTCATCAAATTTTGAGGTTTTCATGTCATATTTTAAAAAGGCTGTTTAATTTCCCAGGCATCTTCTGAGAGTTGCTTCCTTTGGAATTACATAGTAGATAGTTTAGTCACATGCAATACTTTGGTCCACAAAACTAAGATCTTAAAGTGAGATGTAACTATATATCCCCTGTGCCCAGGATGAGTGTATAAGAAACAAATTTTTATTATGCTATCATAATAACTAAAAATATTCACTTAGATATAAATAGATAAGTCATTCCATACCAAATAAAGCTCAGAGTGGGAAAAACAATCTTGCATATACAGGGTGTACTGTGTTAGTTCTTTGGTTAACATGCTTGCCTGCACTTTTCCTTTGGCCTTCTGTTACTTTAGCCAGCTTCTATTTGAGCTAAAACATAGACTTACTCCACACGTTACAAGCCATCATTTTATAATCAGCTCTCTTAAATTCATTTTATATGATTCTTGTACTTAAAGTGAAAAATTTTTGCCTAGTCTTGAAGTTCAAGTCAACATTTACTTTATCACTTCTACCTATGTCTTCCTCATTAACAATCATCTCATTCAGCTGTAACTTTTCCCTTTTTGGTTATTTTCTTAAAACACATGAGCATGCATGCACGCACATGCATGTGCACACACATAGCTGCTTCTAATTAACTTTACAAGGGCTTTCTTAGTGAATGATTCAGCATGATTCAGCAGACTGTCTCTTTAGGGAGCTGATTTTATGGAGTAGCCAGTGTATTTTCAGTGGTTAACCTATCTCATAGGCTAACCAAGATTGAAGTTTCTTCTAGTTCACTGTTTCAGTCCAGTTCAGTTATGACAAATATCCAGATATGTGTTCAGATAGGATAAGAAATTGTGGCGCTTCAGGTTAGAATAAGGAGATTTCCAGGGGTTGAGGAAATTTCTGTAATTCAGAAGTAAAAGATTATTATTTTAAATTTATTTCCATCATTTGCAGAATGAATTTTGTATTAGCATTAGTTAGGGTTGGGAAAGTCATGTTATTAACTGATGAGGGAAGGAAAGTCCAGAACCTGAGGATCACATAAAGACAGTCTGAACTAAATGGACACAATGATGTTTGTTTTCACCTGTTTGTTATAAAGTATGTTGTGGACTTTGGGCAGTGCCAGATCTATGCTCCAAAAGTTGCTTTATGGGAAATTCCTATTCACCCATGATGTACCTCAGTTATTAAAAGTGCATAAGAACCTACTATGAGAGAATTCTTCCTGATATATCCCTGTTGGCAGGACTCAACTTAGGAGTGGGGATTGCTCTAGTTTCCAGTCACTGGTGGTATGTACTAAGGCTTGGGTGGATGCTCTAGCAGGGTGGAGATCCAGGGGCAATGACAGCTGGTACTGGTTTCTCTGGTGACCAGAAGACTGGGAACAGATGGTTATAATGGTTTGTCCTGATATCTCCACATTGCTTCCAGTCTTTATGCTGTACTCTTGCATCTGGTGACACAGTGCCTACATTTGCCTGAGTCTCAGTGGTATTGGGGGACAGGCTGTGAATGTACAATGTTTGAAAATGTTTCATTGAGATCTTACTAAATGATGTACTTTCTTTTCCATTGCCTTTCAGAATTAAAGCCATAGAGAGTCCCAACAAAGAAGATGATACCCAGTGGCTGACCTACTGGGTAGTATATGGTGTGTTCAGCATTGCTGAATTCTTCTCTGATCTCTTCCTGTCATGGTTCCCTTTCTACTACATGCTGAAGGTATGTTGACTTCTGAACTGCTCTGTTTCCTTCTACATATATATTTGCTTTATTCCCTACCACTAAAATTCCATCTCAGGACCTGTATACAAAGAATAGGAACAAATGCTTGAATGTTGTACATCTGTGGCTCTGTCTCAGATTATAAACAAGAAGACAGGATTCGACATGCCTAATTTTGTTTGTATACTGTCTTGAAAATAGCCAAAGCAATTATGTGTTCAAGATGTGCTTGATAATAATAAAGGATGGAAATACTATGACCTAGCACAAACATTGCTGTTAATTTGCTAAGATTCTATCTTCATGCAGTGTTGTCTACATTTAGTACGGAAGCATTGCAAATTTCAGTAGGTCATAGATTATTAATGCTGGTGAGCAGGAGTCATTATTTCTGGAAGAAAAAATACTTATTTCTTACATAGGTTTGAAGAAAGAAGATGTACAGTGGGCTCTCTGAGGAAGTCACTTTAATGACTTTGGCAGGTGGAGTAGTCAGGGGTCAGCCCTGCCCAACCTTGTGTTTGGTAGAGGATTAGTCTTAGTTACCAACATGTCGGGGAAAAGGAATAGGAAGTTGAAACTCATTCCTAATGGGACCTCTGTGAATTCCCAGCTTGCACCAGAGGTGAGTGAGAATGAAAAAGTTCACAACTTTGAATAGATAGAGTGGTTATTTTTTCATAAATGGGATAAGCTTTCTTCAGTTGATTCCTCAAGTGTCTTTTGTGTAAGAGGCCCTGCTTCCAGTTAGGTGACATGATGTAAATGATACCTCCTGTTCACAGAGCCAGACGTGTGAACTGAACAAGCTGGAGAGGGTAGTGTATCCAGCCTCAGGAATTCTGGGTTCTCTTCTTTCCCTTCTTACTTTTTGTTAGTATTCATTTTAATAAAAGCTACATATGACAGAGTTTAAAGGTTCAAATAGTTCTATAAGATTTCTGAAGAAAGACAGCAGTGCTGCACCTTGCACCTCATATTGCCTTCCTTGCAAGCAACCACTGTCAACTTCATTTATGGCAGTCTGTTTTGTCCTTTACCTCTATATCTCTAAATAATATGCTCGTGGAGTCATTTTAAAAATTTTTCTGTTTTATACATTAGCTCTTGATTCCTGCTGGAAGATAAGGATTTGGCTCTTTCTTCCGTCGTCCCTGCCACATGCACGCAGCCTTCCCATGTCCTCATGTGTTCACGTCATACTTTTGGTTAGGTAAACATCACCACTCAAAATATTATGGCTTAGAAAATGCTGTTCACTTTGACCATATAGTGTACATGTAACAGTTTTTTATTTTCCCTGGAACTAATAATTGTTTTGTTATTTTTATATTCAGACCTATTTGTAGTATTCTTATGATTTCAGTTTGTCCTATTTATTCTACATTTCTGTGTACTTTCTTTTTAAAATTTTTATCTGAAGAAATTTAGGTATAGAAAATTAGGCCTGGCACGGTGGCTCACGCCTATAACCCTAGCACTTTGGGAGGCTGAGGTGGGAGGATCGCTTGAGCTCAGGAGTTTGAGACCAGCCTGAGGAAGAGTAAGACCCCATCTCAACAAAAATTAGCCGGGCGTTGTGGCACACGCCTCTCATCCCAAGCTACTCAGGAGGCTGAGGTAGGAGGATCCCTTGAGCACAGGAGTTTGAGGTTGCCTGGGCAACAGAGCAAGACTCTGTCTCAAGAAAAAAAAAAAAGAAAAGAAAATTAGATATAGGAAGCTCCCTCACCCCAACCACCATCACACTGATATTATCTTGATTTTTAATTTTGGGTAACTATCCATATATATATCTTTTTCTTGAGTCTTAGCTTTTTAAGAAAAATCTATTTATTTGTACTTTCCTTCTTCTAGGGAGATTTCTCAATCTGACCATCCAATTTTCAAGTTTGTTCCGTGGTTACATTATATCCATGATGCTATTTATGCCATATATTGGGTTCTTCATTTCCACTGTTATATTTTTCATACCTAATATTTTTGCTTGGCTCTTTTCTGTGTTTTCTTGTTCTTGTTTCATATTGCTATTTGCTCTCTTGTTTCTTTTAGTATGGTGACCAATCCAGAGGAACCATAGTTAATCTCTCTTCACCCACTAAACAGCTCCCTGGGTCGAGGCTTCACCTCTGCCCCCCAAACCCCCACAGCAGCACTAGAAGGAGATGCTCCTATGTTATAATTCACAGTTCTAGGGATTGGAGCAGGATGGGTGGGGAAGTAACTGCCCTCCTTAGTTAGTTTCCACCTGTTTTCCTCAGTGACTCACAAAGACAGAACTTTTATGCCAAAATCTTTGTTTTAGAAAAAAGTAGAAGAGAATTTTTTCTTAAACTTTGAGGTATGGAAGCAAGACAAAATGCAAAAGTTACAAAGAAAAAGATTTGATAAATTCAACTAAATAAAACTTCTAAAAATTAAATTTCTATATGGCAATGGGCAGCATATACAAAGTTAAAATAATGACAGACTAGGAAGATATATTTATAATATTTATATCACATAAAGAATTAATTAATATCTAGAATATATAAAAATATCTACAAGTAAAAAAAGAGAGAAAAATAGTCAAAGGTTCTAAATAGATATTTCACAGAAGAGAAAAAATATGAGTGGCCAGTAAACATCTCACTAGTGATCTGGGAAATATGAGTTTAAATAGTGAAATCCATATTTTGTTCATTAAGTTGGCAGATATTTTAAAGATTGAAAATATCTTTAAATATGATAGGGAAACAGACATGTGGTATGGGTAGTACATCCCAAATCTAAAATCAGAAATGCTCCAAAGTCTGAAACTTTTTGAGCACCCACGTGACACTCAAAGGAAATGCTGATTGGAGCATTTCAGATTTTGGATGCTTTAACTGGTATAACGCAAATATTCCAAAATCTGAAAAAATCTTAAATTCAAAACACTTCTGATCCCAAGCATTTCGGATAAGGGATACTCAACTTATAGTGGTAACAGGTATTGGTATAAATTGAATTAGCCTTTTTAAAGGACCCTTTGACAAATTTCTTGTTGAATTGAAAAATGTTACCCTAACAATTCTAAGTATCTATCCAAAGGAAATAGTTACCGTGCGTTAGAGGGCAGCATAAAGATATTCATTGCAGCATTTTTTATTATAACTAAAAATTATAAACAACTGAAGTGTCCATCAACAGGTAAATGGTTAAATGACTTAATAGTACATCCATACAGTTAAATGGAATGAAATAGATCCATATGTATAGGTACAGAAATTTCTGCATAATTCATTAATTATAAAATATAGAACATTATATACAGGATGATACCATTTATAGTATTAAAAAAAGATAGATGCTAAAGTTTAAAAATTAAATGAAAACATGCTCAGTATAGATTTTTTTTTCTTTTTTTTTTTTTTGAGACAGGGTCTTACTGTGTTTGCCCAGGCTGGAGTGCAGTGGCCTGATCATATAGCTCACTGCAACCTTGAACTCCTGGGCTTAAGCAATTCTCCCACCTCAGCCTCCTGAGTAGCTGGGACTACAGGTGCACACCACCATGCCCAGCTAATTTTTTTAACCTTTTGTAGAGATGGGTTCTTGCTGTGTTGCCAAGGCTGGTCTCAAACTCCTGGACGCAAGCAATCCTCCCACCTCAGCCTCCCAAAGTGCTGGGATTACAGGTGTGAGCCACTTGCCTGGCCTAGATTTTTAAAATTTTGAATGACATCACCACAGAATCCCTTATAAGACAATTGAAAAATTTTCCTTTCAAAATAGACAGAAGAAAATTGGTCTGTGGGAAGATTTAAGATTTCAAAGATTGCTGGATTTTTTTTGTCTATTTTTGTTATTCAAAGACATTTAGCATTTTAAAAATATTTTTATACTCTTTAATTTGGATATGACATATTTTAAACTTCAAATAATTTTGAAGCCCTTAATAAGATCAATCTAATGGTAGTGACCTCACAGTGTAGTCCCTAATGGAAAGAAACTTGGCTTTTGCCATGGGCCCACCTGCTTGCTGCAGTGAATAGTATTCTGTAAGCAGAACCACTTGCACTAGTAATCTGACCTCAGACTTCTGAAACATGAGCAAGCCTGACTTCCAGCCTGCTCCTGATCATCTCTACTAATGAAGGCCACAGAGGTAGAGAGAGGATCTAAAATAAATGGTAATCACTGAATCATTTATATTTGGTTTTGAAATTCATTTAAAATGTTGCTTTGCAGCAAATTTTCTACCCTAACAGTAAAATGAATGTGCATCCATTAGTAGTCTCTGGCTGTATGGCATCATGGTATTGATGAGAATGAATTTACTGCACATGTTCCAAATAGATAATATACTTGAGAGTATTAAAAATTGATGATGCTGTCAATCAAAATACTTTCTTCCTGCATTAGGGACATCTTCTGAATGGCTTCAGTGAACAGACTGAGAAAAAGCCTCTGAGTTGCAGAGTCTGTAGGAGAAGTTTTAGGAGGTATGACATTTTAAGGGCAAGCATAGATCTTACCTATGGTATTGACAGTTGCATGGTGATTGTATGGGAGTATGAAAAAAAGACCTGTAAATAAGGACATGTTTAATTTATTTCTTGCAGATTAATATTGTTATTATTTTTTTTCCAGTTTTCTAAAACAGCCTGTAAGATTGGAGGAAAATAAAAGTAACCAATGGCTAGGCATCAAAGCTTAGTTGAGAAGATAATATATGAGGTATTTAGGTAGAAACTGAATCATTGTATGTCCAAGCTTTGCTCTGAGGTCTGGCCTTGAGCAGGGGGATTTAAAAATTAATGAAATTTGTATATGCTCATTTCTTTATTGAGCAGATACTTATTTAGAACCTCTATGTGCCAGATTCTGTTCTAGGTCTGGAGGATACTTGGTGATTAAAATAAGGTTCTGGCTGTTCTACTGTTTACTCACAAAGAGATTTGGACTCTTTGTGTGTGTGTGTGTGTTTGTGTATGTGTGTGTGTTTGTGCTGTGCTGGGGTGTATTTTGGATAGGGAAGAAAATAACATTTGTAATCCTACATCTTGGGGTACTCTTCCTATTTTTTTAATGAGCAAATGTATTGGCCTATGTTTATAAATACACACAGAATTTAACCATAAAGGTATAGTTGAGGCCACATACTATATGTCACTTGATATCTCACTGTTTTCAACTAACACAATAGTATTTTCTCATATTATTCAATAGTTTTTGACATAGCTGTCTAACCTATTATAGATAATTATTTACCCATTTTCCAACTGAGAGACATTTACAACACTTGTCTTGCTATTGCAAATAATGTGGCAATTAATATCTTTGTACCTCATATTTACCTTCATATAAATTACTTTCTAGATTTATTTTTAGAACAAAGCTGAGTAAACTCTGGCAGGTTTAAGTCCTGATCCAGATTGCCACCTGTGCTGTTTTACCTATTGACAGCATAACATTTCTCTTCTTAATCTTTGTAGGAGGCCAAAAAGATAGGGAAATCTTTCCCCTACCATGCTTTTTTAGCTTTTATTTGTGCATGCTGAGCAATCTGTTTTAAATCTGGCCCATCACTATACTTGCGAGTACACTGCAAAGGCTAAGACTTAAAAGTTTCTGATCAAGTCATTGCAGCATATGAGGAAGTCAGTGTTGAAATATATTTTTTCTGACATTAACTCTCAGTTCTGACCATGCTAGTCCCTGAACTGCATGTTAAGCGTATCCCTACCTTGGAAATAACAACTTCTGGGGGATAATCAGATGGTTATAGCATTAGAATCACAGACAGAATTATCTGGCCTGTTGTAATTTGTAATTTAAGGAGTCAATGTGTCAGTGCTAATCGTGCCAATTGTCTGGTTAAAATAGCATGGACTCTTTGTCTGAATTGCAGGTGATAGTGGTTTTGTGGTTGCCCTTGGGAGTCTCATCAGCTGCATTAGTGATATAGCTGCACTTTGAGGGCAGCTTGATTAGAAGGGTGGCCAGATCTGTGTAGGCAACTTCAGTAAAACTCAGGGTATTCCTGGGCTGTAGAATAGTTACATAGATTAAGAAGAGGGAGTTGTAAAAGTTGGCAGCTGAATATCTTTTGAGAGTTGAAAAGTAATTAACTTTATTTTTAATATAAGAAAATGATTTCATTTGAGAACTGGAAAATGCTAAGGCTGTAGGTAGCAAGCAGTAATTATTTTACTGTCTCAAGACAATAGCTGGAGGGTACTGGAAAGTAGTAAATTAACATTCTGGAGTATAGCCTACAAAGTAATCACATTGAAGAGGTACAAAAATGTAGATACAACTTAATTCATCCAGAAAAGATAGTCAGTTTATCTGGAGTGCTGAAAGGTTGGTATTTACATGGACAGATAATATTTCAGAGATTTTCAACAACTAATAAGAACTTTAGGATTTGGTAATACTACTACTATCTTGTATACTTTCTTCAAGTACATTAATTTAATTCCTAAAACCCTGAAGAACAGAAAATTGTCTCTTAGAGAAGTTGATTTACTTAAAGTCATAAAATAGACCCCACCTCTCCTGATTCTTAATCCAGTGAGTCATTTCCACTTAACCTTGATGCCTGTGGTTATAATATGGGCATCTGTCTCTCTAGCAATAATCCATTCCTGAAAATCAGACGTTCTGTGTAGGAATACCAGCCAGGTGCTTATTTTCCACCATTTTAAATGGGAAAAATTAAAATATATTAACATGTCAATCTAAAACTCCCAACCAATTTCCTAACTATTAACAAAACACAGCAAACTACCTGTATATAACAAATATCATATTAGGATGTTAGATGCTAAGAACACTTCCTGCTATACAAACAGTTAATATAATTGGTAGGAAACTATTGCTTTGTGTGCAGTAGTACACAGCACATCCCTTTTGATACTCTGCATACTATTCAAAATGTCCACAAGGGATTCTGATGTTCTTTCTTTCTGTCAAAATGTAACTCAAGACATTTCCTGTATGTCATTATGTTTAAAATATTGTATTGAGTTTGGGGTATGTATATATTAGTGTTTCCTATATCACCAACCACCAGAAAACACTGTATGAAGTTTGGATATTAAAAACCAAAAGGCTTTCACAGGGAAATGTCAACTAGAGAGGAGGTGGTCTGCACGGTCTGCTGTAATTTACCTGGCACTAAGCCAAGGAAATGAAATCTAAAGCCAGTGAAAAAGGCAGTCATTTAGTTCTCCATTTTGGGCTAATGTAAATGTGTAGCTCAGAAAACCAATGTTCTCCCTAACAACATCTTATAATTCACTAAGATATGGTGCTGGCCAAGCCCAGGGGATACTAGAGCAGACTTGCTGGGAAAACTAGCAGTAAACATGGAACTACCCACACATATTGAGGGTGTCTCAAGGCATTGGCTTCATTTGAGCACTTGGACCTTTAACAGAAGGTCTCAGTCTGCCATTGTGTGTGTGTGTGTTTTTGCATGGCTGTATATTCATGTACATGGCATTACTGTACATGTGTAGCGAGGCTACTAGATGCTAGTCTGAATCTTTACCCTTTCCCCTCCTACTGTCATGCTTTCCCTCCCTTTCCTTTCCTAACTCTGAACATCCTGTATTCCAGGATCTGCACTCAGGAAATGAGCTTTGGAGTCTGTTAGATGTGAGGGGTGGGAAAGGTGAAGGGAGGGCTGCCTTAAAATCATAACTTGGAGATTATGGCAGCAATTGTGTTCAGTTGAGTGCTCTGATATGGAAGCAGACTGTGTAGCTCCTCCAGTCCAAACATTCTCAACCATTTGGGAATATATGGAGGATTTAGGTTGCAGCTGTTACCGTCACTGATTCTACTTATGAGTATTTTAATGGTGTTTTCTAGTATAGTTTTGTTTGTGTATCTACATCTACATATTTTATTATAAATTACTTTCATTTTGTTTCTCCTTTATATTACAGTTAGTAGTATATTGACTTTTTGTAATTATGTAAGTATATCATTACTTTGAATTTCATTTCAGGTAGTAAAAGAAGAGCTCCAAAACATTTGTTTAAATATTGTTGGTTCTGGCTGGGCTTAGTGGCTCATGTCTATAATCCCAGCACTTTGGGAGGCTGAGGCAGGAGGATCGCTTGAGGCCAGTAGTTTAAGACCAGCCTGGGCAACATAGAGAGACCCCATCTCTACAAAAAAATTAAAAATCAGCCAAGTACAGTGGCGCGGGTCTATAGTCCTAGCTACTCAAGAGGTTGAGGTAGGAGGATCGCCTGAGCCCAGGAGTTTGAGATTACAATGAGCTATGATCATGCCACTGCACTCCAGCCTGGGCAACAGAATGAGGCCCTGTCTCTAAAAAGAAAAAAAATACACACACACACACAGAGAAAGAGAGAAAGTTGGTTCTGAGATTTGTTTTTACCCTAACTTAAAAGCTAATAAATTAGCCTGTTACTATTTCATGGATGTTGGTAGAGGACATAGTATTCTTGGGACAGAGACAAAGCCCCTACTGTGCTCAATACTCCAAATTTTTAATTTTCTTATAAAATTTTACAGGTAGATTTTTAAAATTTTCAATTAGTACCTATTTTATAGAGGGAAAAACAGTCTTAAGCAACTAAGTAACTTGCACAAGATTTGCTCAGCTAGTTAGTGGCAGAACCAGGATTGGAACTTAGTTTCTCTGAGCCCATCCTCTTATCCTCTATATAATATACTAACTCTTAGAATCCCTGTTTGTTGGGTGGAGAGATCTGTATATATCTTTAGGTTAAGATTCTAAATTTTGTGTTGTTTTGTACTCTTTCTTACTAATTTCTAGATTGATATATCAATTTCTGGTGGAAGTGTTAAAATCTATGATTGTGGATCTTGTTCATTTGTATAATTATGACTTAAATTTACATATTTCAAAGCCATATTTGAAAGCTATCCATAGCTACATATCATTATAAAAGTATAAATATAAAATTATAAATATATACAAAGCTATATATAATTTACATATTTCAATGTTGTATATATAAGTTCAGGAGTTTTAATATTCTTGGTGAATTATTTTCCTTCTTTACCACTCTATTTATTTATTTTGCCTTAAGTAATGTTTATGTATTAATATTACTGTATGAGCTATTTTGGGAGTTGGTGTTTGTCTGATATATCTTTTCTATAACTTTATTTTCAGTGTTCTTAATTGGTTTTGTTTTGGGTGTTTTTTAATAAGCATATAGCTATAGTTTTGGGTTTTTAAAAAATTTAGTCTGATAGTCTCTGTCTTTTAAAAGCTCTATGCATCTATAAGAAATTGTAATTCATGGATGTTACTTTTCCAGAGTCCTGTAATTGAGATAATCCAGAGAGATTAATCTTGAGAAACTGAGTTTTGTTTTGTATTTTGAGTGTAATACAAGTTCAAAATGTAATAGAAATTCTCAGACCCAACGTGGTGCTGATGGCGTGAGTTATTTGTGCATTTTAAGCTCAAACTATGTCATTAGTGTTAGTCCCTTATCAGCTTTCCATCTCTAGAGCAAACTTAAAAGACTATCTTAAGAAAGACACCATAGCTTCTTGATTATTTGAATACATTCCGTGGTTTGGAATAACAAGGACTAAGGCTGTAGAGTTAAATTTAACGCATAAGAAGTTGAGAGGCCGGGTGTGGTGGCTCACGCCTGTAATCCTAGCATTCTGGAAGGCTGAGGCAGGACAATCACTTGAGCCCAGGAGTTGGACATTGCAGTAAGCTATGATGACGCCACTGCATTCTAGCCAGGACAACAGAGTGAGACCCTGTCTCAAAAAAAAAAAAGTTGAGAGGTCTTTACTTTACGGAGAGGTTGTAAAAAAAAAAAAAAATACAGATATGGAAGTGACTTCAGTTTTATGTAGTCACCTAGGCTGTATGGAATACAATAGGGTTATAATCTTTTAAACTAAAATAACCCAGTATGTTGTTTATTAAACTTTCTAGGGAAATGAGCAAATTACTCTGAATATTCCCTTTTTTACTCTTTATCTTATAGAGGAATAAATTACTTGGATGAATTGAAGTGCTGAGTTTGTATTTATTATTTGAATAAATAGCAAAAATTTTTTGCCACATAAATAGTGTGACAGTTCTTATGTTTTAAGTTCTTAGGGCAGAATTCTTGTCAATTTTTTATCCCAATGGCAAGTAGAGCCATAAGAAAAAGAGTTAAGAATATCTACATTTACGGTTCAAGATGATGAACAGCTTAAAAAGATTCCTTGAAGGCTGAATATTTACCAAAACCTGAGGTTCCACTAAGGGAAGAATTCAGGAATGGGCAGGGTATTTTGTTCTATAATAGGATGCATAAATGAGACAACTGCATATGCAAAAGCCCTGAGGTGGAAGCAACAGAGGAACTGATCTTGAGGGATATAGGAGGAGACAAGGCCAGAGAGGTTGGGGGTGAGGCTGAAAGGTAAGCCTACTGAGAACAAGCCTCATGGATATTAGGCTTATCTGTACAGGGCTTTAGACATGCAGATAAGTACTATATTTTCTTAAAATGATTTTTAAGAGTTATAATTAATGAAAGCCTCTTATAGCTATAAACTAAAAAGTGGTCCAAGTTAGGAAGGTAGGTAAGCTGCTGGAGATGGTGTGTTTTACCTTTTTTTTTTTCGGTCTCAGCTTTTCCTTACCTAGCTTATTACTTGTGTTTTTTCCCTCTAAGAATAACCCACCTTTAGCCTACAGAAAACACTGGAAATGCTTTTGGAAAAAATACCAGAGGCACTACCTACTCCCAGAGTAGTGCTGGGCAGTGTGTATTCTCAGAATGCCCCCACCCCTCTGTTACTAATGCTGGCTCTTATTCTGTGCAGTGTGGCTTCCTGTTGTGGTGCATGGCCCCGAGCCCTTCTAACGGGGCAGAACTACTCTACAAGCGTATCATCCGTCCTTTCTTCCTGAAGCATGAGTCCCAGGTGGACAGTGTAGTTAAGGACCTGAAAGACAAAGCCAAAGAGACTGCAGATGCCATCACTAAAGAAGGTAAGACTCGGGGACAACTTGGTTAAACATATGAGAGGAAATGTGATACACTGGGCTCAAATAACAGGCTTCCTGACCTTTTTGTTCTATCAGCTTTCCTCAGCCAAATGCCAAAGCTACTCTGGGACTTCTTTACAAAGACTTTGCCTATTGCCCTTTACTTTTCCCAAGAGTCTTCCTCCACGTCACATTGTATGCAGCATTCATGTTAGGAAAAATGACTTCCCTTGGTAGGCAGAGATTTTAGAGAATCACCTATATTTTACAAGTATAATCTCTTCTAGTTCAGTTCAGGCTGACCTGTTTAGTGTGCTGTTCAAATTTTTTTATGGGTCCAAAAGAATGCTTTCTTTCTCAGCTCCTCTGATTCATTCATTCAACAAACATTTGTTTATTGAGGTGTTTACTATGTGCCAAGCATGTTTGTAGCCCTGGCAGTGAACCAAAAAAGCCATACTCCATACTCCTTGAACTCATGAAGCTTACAGTCTAGTTGAGAGATAGACAATAAAATTTCAAAGTTATAGGGTACATTTAGCAGATGATATAGGGAAAAATGAAGCAAGTAGAAAGGTAGGGAGGACTAGGGATTGAAGGGATGGTTATAATTTTAAATAGAGAAATTTAGGAAATCCTCACCAAGAAGCCTATACTGAATCAGACTTGAAAGTGGCAAAGGAAGGAACCATGGGGAAGAATGTTCCCATGCAGAAGGAGCTGCATATGCAAAAGCCCTGAGGGCAACAGAGGAACTGATCTTGAGGGATATAGGAGGAGACAAGGCCAGAGAGGTTGGGGGTGAGGCTGAAAGACAGATCACATAATGCCTTGGCTTTGGTTCTTACTCTATATGAGATGAGGTGCTACAGGGGAATTTTGAGCAGAGGAGCAACATGATCTGTTCTGTGCTTTAATAAGATGGCTGTGGCCACTGTATTAAGAATAGACTGAAGGGGGACAAGGGAAGAAGTTGGGAGACCAGTTAAAAGGTTACTACAGTCATCTGGCTGGAGATGGTGACAGTGGTTTGGTTCATAGTTGCAGCAGTAGGGGGTAAGTAGTATCAGATTTTTGAGGTATTTCAAAGGTGGAACCAACAGGATTTGCTTATGGATTGGGCGTAGAGTCTAAGAGAGGGGTCAAGTGTTTTAGCCTGAACAAATGAAAGGACAGAATTGCCATTGAGCTGGGGAAGACTAGGTAGAACAGATATTGGGGGGAAGATATGGAATTCAGTTCTGGACATAAGTTTGAGGTGTTAGATACCTACATGGAGTATTCAAATAGTCAGTTGGATACAGATGTCAAGATTTCATGACATAGGTGTGGACTGGCAATACAAATTTAGGGGTCACCAGCCTATAAACAGTGTGTTAAGCATAAGACCTGATGAGATCACTAAGAGAGTGAGTGTGGTTAGGAAAGAGGTCTGAAGACTGAACCATGGGGGCTCTAATGTTCAGAGACTGGGGAGATGAGAGGCAGCCAGCAAAGTGGACTGATGAGGAGTGGCCTTCTGAGGTAGCAAGAAAACCATGAGAGTGAGGTATCCTTGGGGCCAAGTAAAGAAAGTGTTTCAAAGGGGAGGAAGTGATCTATTGTGTCACATTCTGTAGACAAGTCAAGTAAGACAAGGACTGAGAACTGACCATTGGATTTAGCAGTGAGGAAGGCACTAGTGATTTTGACAAAACAAATTCTGTGGATTGGTGGGAACCAACACCTGACTGGGATGGATTTGAGAATAGGAGAAAAGAAATGAAAGAATCTGCAATTCTTTTGAGAAATTTCCTGCAAAAGGGAGCAGAATGGGACTGTATCTGGAAGAAGGAACTAGGGTCCTAAAAAAAATTCTCTCTTAAGGTTGGAGAAACAATGCCTGTTTGAAAATTAATGGGAATAATCCCATGGAGAGCAAAAAAAAAAAAATGATAGGAGTGACAGGGTGAATTGCTGGAGCTTTGTCGTTGAATAGAACAGAGGCAGGATTAGTGTACAAATAGAGGATTTGTTCAGAGGAGTTGGAAGTTTATGCTAACAGGAAAAAAATTAAGGTGTATAGGTAGAGATGCTGGTAGGTGGCTATATGTGACTATGGGAGCTCATAGAAGTGATTTTCTGATTGCTTCAAATTTCTCAGTAGAGGAGGAAGAAAGAAGGCCAACTGAGAGAGGATGGGGAAGGAGATGATGGAAAGAGGGTATGAAATAGTTGTGTAGGACAACGGCTGGCAAAGTTTCCCTGTAAAGGGCCAGATAACAAATATTTTAAGTTTTGTGGGCCATCAGGTCTCTGTTGCCATTCACCTCTGCTATTGTAGTGTGAAAGCAGGCAAAGATAACACACAAGTCAGTGTGGCTATAGTTTGCTGGCCCCTCTGGGACAGTGGAAGAGTAAATGGCCTGAGACAGTGTCATGTGGTTGCCAGGTAGTATTAAAGGCTCACTTGAGATTTGTGTTCATGAATTTAAAAAGTAAGGCCAGTTCTTGTTTGTGTTTTTTCTCCAACCACATTCAGCTGCATGGGTACAGCTGCAGAGTAAGCGAAGAGTTGTGTCAAGGTTGTGATTTTCAGCAAGAACTGTAAGAGTGGGACTGCAGAGTGGAGTGGTTAATGTTTGACAATGGAATTTAACCTGAGTAAGGAGGGAAGTGGTGGGGAAGGACTCTGAATCAGGGTAATACAGGGAGTGAACTATTAAGATTAAAAGGTGATGGTGGGAGAGTGGGATGCTTGATGCAAGATTATGGAGGGACTGCAGTTATTGGTAGTGACAAGGATCATGGGACTGAGTGCCACAGGTAGCTGGAACATAAAGGTTATTGGAGGGGAGGGATATTTGAAGGATCATGTATATATACATGGATATTAAAATCACCGATAATTAAAATAGGAGTTGTGTTGGAGAATGACATTAAGTTAGGAGCTAAAATCTTCAAGAAATGAGGCAGAGTAGCCCAAGAGTCAAAGATGACTGGGAAAGGGAAGGCTAGTGAGTGATAAAATCTGATGACATGAGATTCTGCAAGTGGCAATGAAAAACAAAGACAACATCTACCAGACCTCCAGACCCAGAGGTATGGGGTCATGGTAGAAAAAAACCAGCCACCACGGGAGAAAGCAGTGTCCTCGGGGGATAGCCAGATGTCTCCACGAGCAAGAAGGTAAAGGAAACACTTGGAGGAATGGATGAGGACAGATATTTTGCTAATGATGGTCTTTAGTTCCAGAGGGTTTTAGAAATTGGAGAAAGGTAAGCAATGGACATAGAATATGGAAACTTTTTTGAAAGGACTCTGTGGTAGTTAGAACATGGGAGATGAGAGGTGTCCTGACCACTAAGGAAGTAAGATCCCACCAAGACAGTGTCTACAGCAGCACTGATACCCCAGAGGTAATACGTTCCTCCATTTCTACCTCACAGACCTCTCTCTCCTCTGGATTCCTATCTCTGGGCATACAAATGCAGTCTACTTCAATACGTTTTTCTACAATTTTAAGTGTTTTCTAACTTATAGCCTTCACATCCTCCCACCTTAGTATCGCCAGTTTCTTTTCAAGAACTGCTCTGTTCCTCCCTGCCCTTAGCCTAACCACCAGCCTCTGGTGATGTCATTTCTGTCCAGTTCACCCACATCTCTTAACTTTTTGGTTCTCTTAGATATCAATACTCTAAAATCCAATTTTACTTTGATATGATACATTCCTAAACAAGGGCATGAGAATTAAAATAAGGAGGAATTTACATGCTATGACACATTTTAGACTTTTCTCAAAGCTTTTGGATTCACTAGGAATTTTTACATAGGGTTAGTTAAGAGACAGACTGCAATTTCTTCTTTGTTGTTAACTCTGTTCAGCAATTTTAATTGAGTGAAGGGAGAGCAGCTGTCAGGCAGCTGGTGGACAAGGAGGGACTCCTTGGCTCTTACCACTAAGACTGTGAACTCCAACAAAAACCACTGCAGGCCAGGTGCGGTGGCTCATGCCTGTAATTCTAGCACTCTGGAAGGCTGAGGCCGGAGGACTGCTTGAGGCCAGGAGTTAGGACCAGCCTGAGCTAGAATGAGACCCTGTCTCTACAAAAAATAGAAAAAAAAATTAGCCGGGCCTGGTGGCACCATCTGTAGTCCCAGCTACTCGGGAGGCTGAGGAAGGAGAATCACTTGAGCCCGGGAGTTTGAGGTTGCAGTGAGCTATGATGATGCCACTGCACTCTAGCCCGGGTGACAGAGTGACACTTTGTGTATGTGTGTATAAATTAAAATTAAAAAAAAAAAAAAAAACCAACCAACCATTGCAGTTTGTAGAATTTCATAGGAGGCCCTGCAGGTGTCCAGACAACCCCTTCCCCCTCCATCTCACACACCATACTAGTTCTTATGGCACATTCCCAGCCACTTGGTAATTAGAAAGGGGAAGGCTTAGTCTTTCACAGATGTAAGAATATTTTCTTGATGAACGTAGTTATCTTGCCACTAACTCGAAAACTTGTGGCAAACTCTTCCCATCATAGGAGGGAATGGTGGCACAGTGAGAGTATAATAGTCGGCCCTGAATGTTCTCGGTTTCTGCATCTGCAGATTCAACCAACCACAGATTGAAAGTATTCGAAAAAAATAAAAAATAAAAAAAATACAAGGCTCACACTTATAATCCCAGCACTTGCAAGGCTGAGGCAGGAGGATCACTTGAGCCCAGGACTTCAAGGCTATGGTGAGCTGTGATTGCACTACTGCACTCCAGCCTGGGCAATAGAGCATGACCCTGCCTCTAAAAAAAAAAAAATACATACATATATATATATAGAGAGAGAGAATAACAACTATTTACATGGCATTCACATTGTATTAGGTATTATAAGTAATCTACAGATGATTTAAAGTATATGGGAGGATGTGCATAAGTTACATGCAAATACTACGCCATTTTATATAAGGGATTGAACATGCAAGGGTTTTGGTGTCTGTAGGGGTCCTGGAACCAGTGCCTCCCCCCAGTACAGATATGGAGGGATGACTGTATTTCTAGTGCTGAGAATGAGGACTTTCTCTGATTTTTGTCACCATGGGATAAATATGATGACTAGTTGTCATCAGATTGATACATAGTGAAATCGTACAGGCAAGCACCCAGATACAAACAAGAATTTGATTGTACAAAGGAACACTACTCCTAAGGAATCACTGCTTCTTTTGATGCTTTAAAGAGGACAGAGGGCAGATAGTTTAGGTGACACTGTCACAACAAGGGGCTAGGCTAGATGACCTTGAAAAATTTTGCTCAAATATTCAGGATCTGTGCTCTGAAAGAGGTACCTTGTCCACATCTTAGAAACCCTCCTAGCCTCTCAGTGTGCTCTCACCTGAACGAGTCATCAGTTTTGTTATCTAGTAGCTACATTACAGAGCTTGTATTGCAAAGAGCTTTGATATATTTTTCTTTTCCTCCTAACAGCCAAGAAAGCTACAGTGAATTTACTGGGTGAAGAAAAGAAGAGCACCTAAGCCACTGCCTGGACAAAACCTTTCTGCCCTTTCTGTATCTTCCAATTAGAGCTTGATGTTGTATTAGAGACTGTGGTATAATCATTTTAATAATGTTGCCTTGGAAACATTTTTTTAATTTCAGAGTATTATGGGGGTACAAATGTTTTAGTTACATGAATTACTTTTGTACAGTTTGAGTCAAAGTTGTAAGTGTGTACATCACTCAGATAGTGTGCATTGTACCCATTAGGTGTGAATTTACCCATCCTCTTTTCCCCCTCCACCTGCTTGATTTCTGTTGAATTTTACTACCATATGTACACAAGTGTTGATCATTTAGTTCCAATTTAATAGTGAGTACATGTGGTGTTTGTTTTTCCATTCTTGCATACTTCACTTAGGATGGTCTCCAGTTGGAAACATTTTTGATATATTAAAAAATGGAATGTGTTGTAAGTTTGTTTGCTTACTTTAATTTAAACTTAACACAGTGGGCAGTGTCCAAATTTTTGGAAAATATATTTTGCCTCTGGGTAGGAAAAGATGTATGCTACCATCCTGCAGGAAATATAAACTTAAAATAAAATTATATATCCCACAGGCTGTGTACTTTATGGGGCTCACTCTGCATGCATTTTCTCTGTACTTATATTTAGGATAATCTTTATGGTTCTACTTCATGAAATGTACAATTTTATATAATTCTTAAATGTTTTTAATGTATTTGTGCACTATATATAGGGAAATGTTACTGTCTGACTGTAATATGCGTAATGCTCATGGGGAAGGGGGCAGGGGAAGGTTGTATATGCTATTTATAACTTCTGTACAATAAGACCACCTGCCAAAAGCTGGAGGTACCATTGTGCTGGTGTGATCTGCTAAATAATACTTAAGAAAATTAATACAGATGATTAGTATTCAATTAGCTGGGCATGGTGGCATGTGCCTATAGTCCCAGCTACTCAGAAGGCTGAGGCAGGAGGACTGCTTGAACCCAGGAGTTTGAGGTTGCAGTGAGCTATGATGACAACACTGCACTCCAGCCAGGGTGACAAAGCAAGACACTGTCAGTCAGTCACTCAATCAATAAGTAAATGTATTCAAACGAACAAAGTAAGGAATGACGTTGAATGGAGATTGGCCTGTTTTCCTGATATTGTAGCACCTGAATACCGGGACAGCTTTGTAAAGCACTTAGTCACTCTAGTGATAAATGGGGAAATTTACACACATCAGTAATCTATAGCTAGCTCCCAATTCCCTGTAGAACCAGTAATACTGTCTCACCTGCTTATAAGCTTTAGATTTGTCTGTTGTTAAGAGGCAAAATGGAAACCATTCCTAGTTTTAACTTCAAAGCTAAGTAACATGTTTGTTTAGTCTTGTTTTTTTCCCAAACTTCTTTTTTAAACCAGTTTAAGGAACCTCCAAAGATTTGCCCACCTCTGATGACATATATGTTCTTGTTTATATCATTAATGACAACATGCTAATGATGACACCTAGCTCTAAGAGCAATTCTGGGAGAATGAAAGGAAGTGTGATATAACCTATAATATGATTGGTAGTGGTTAAGTCAAACTGCCTTCACCTTTTTCTCTGGCCTTTAAGGTCAAACACAAGAGGCCTCCCTAGTTTACAAGTCAGAATCATTTGCAGTCCATATAAATGCCTTCATCTTTATTCTTTGTTTTGATAAATTGCATATGACTACATAATTTAAGTACAGAATAAAGTTAAAACGAATGCCTCCAACTTGATTGGCCAAATAGCTCATAGAGGTCTTGACTTGTCTGGACCAGAAAATCTGAGCTTTACACCATTCTGCTAGGATTCTTTTGAATTAGATTAAACTAGACTAAAACAAGTGTGTAACAAAAGTAACAAGATTAAATATCCAGCCAGTAAAATATTTTTTAAGGCAAATAAAGATGATTAGCTTACCCTTAAATAACAATCAGGAAAGATGATGATGTCGTCTCATGATGTAAAAAATATTAAAGATATCAAAAATAAGGGACAGTATCACCAAAACATTATAATAATATAGACCAGAGCATTTTTTTTTCTGGAAAAAATGGTGATCATTAGGTATCTTATTAAAGGAAAAAAAAACCTTTTTAGAAAGCAAATGGAATTGTTATTGGGAGAAAATCAAGCTTTAGATGATTAAAAAAAAAAAAGTTATTTCTAGGAGTATTTCAATCCTTTTCCCATAAATAAAAGTACACTTTTCTTGTTGGCAGAAAAATGAAAATTAGCAACTTCTATCATATAGAATATATAGTCAGTATACAGAATATATTATCAGACAAGACAGGAGGCATAAAAGTTACTATTACTCATAATTACAGGCTAATACCCATTTTCAAACTACTGTAGTAAAATATATTCTGAACGCAATTTTTTTGACCTCTTGGTACCACAGCTTTCTCCTATAATGCATTAAATCTGAGAAATTTAAGTTACTGTTTTTGGCAGGTGAAGTGTAAATGTTAATGGCAAGAGAAGTTATGAGTTGAACAATTCTGTCTCATATTATTTCCCAAATAAAATACTGCCATGGCTGGAGTATTGGAAGAACTAATTGAGTCTGTGTCTGGCTAGAAGACAAGCATTTATTTTTATGTGAATAGTATTTCAAGGGTAGGTATAGTTACAGAATTCCCACTAAACAGTTTAAATTGTTCAAAACCAAGGAAAAAGTTCCTGCAGCAGTTATTCCCTTACTTGAAGGCTTCAATCATTCAGATCAACAAACTTACTCGTACTCTGGGGGACAGTCTTCTACCCATAGCCTACAGAAAATGGGCGTAGCCTTTAAATAAGTTATCACCTATCCTGAGGATGTGATATATTGAATGGAAATGGATGTAAATAAAATTCAGATCTCATCTGTTATATTTCATTGTATTTTGTGTATGTGTTTGGGGGGGGGGTGCTTCCCTAGCCCAGAATTATTTAAGCAAAAATTTTAAATACAGATAAATGAGCCATAAACACTGTTTATTAACTCTATTCCTCACACGGCTTATAATTTTCCCCTGGTGGTTACTGTCTACCAAGGAAAAGACGTTCCCTAAAGAAAACATCCAACCTGAAAGTTTCTACCAATAATTAGCACTAGATTTAAAGGAAACCTAAACTACTGCTTTCTACCTGTATATTGCGTTACAAAGAAGACTTATGACTTAAGATAGTGTATTGCACATATTTTGATGTAGTGAACATTTCTTGTATGTGCCTCCAAATCATTCTGTACTTTCTAAGAGAATAAAAAAAGAACTTGAGAATTTTATTAAAAATACCTACTTTTTTCCTCTTTTTTTTAGAGACAGGGTCTTGCTCTATTGCCCAGGCTGGACTGCAGTGGCATGATCATAGCTCACTGCAACCTTGAACTCCTGAGCTCAAGCAATCCTCCCATCTCAGACTCCTGAGAAGCTGGGACTACAGGACTACAGCACACACCACCACTGGCTAATTTTTTTTTTAAGATGGGGTCTCACTATGTTGCCCAGGCTAGTCTTGAACTGGCCTCAAGCAGTCCTCCTGCCTTGGCCTCCCAAAGAGCTGAGATTACAGGCATGAGCCATCACCCTACTTCTGAAAGGTTTGCTTTGGTCAGCTTGGTCTCCTACATCTGCTTTATGTCTGTATGTCTAGAATCATGGTGTTTAGAATAGCACACATACAATTCAGATCCTCAGCCACCAAATACTATAGTTTTATATAGCATGGCAGGAAAGTAAATGTGTTTGAGGATATTAACAGTTTTTCTGGGCCAGACATGGTGGCTCACACCTGTAATCCTACCACTTTGGAAGGTCGAGGCAGGAGGATTACTTGAGGTCAGGAGTTCAAGACCAGCCCGAGCAACATAGGGAAACTGCGTCTCTACAAAAAATAGAACAATTAATTGGGTGTGGTGGTGTGTGCCTATAGTTCCAGCTCCCAGCTACTCAGGAGTTTAAGGCAGGAGGACTGCTTAAGCCCAGGAGTTTGAGGTTGCAGTGAGCTACGATCACACCACTGTCCTCATGCCCGGGCAACAAAGTGAGACCTTATCAAAAAATAGTATTTTTTTTTCTGGCTCATTACTGTAATATCAACTCTTAAAAACTCTTACAACACAAACCTCTTAGAGAATTAAGAGCAATAAAGAATTTCTTCGGTTAAATTAATGATTCTCAGGCTTCAGTGTGCATGAGAATTTATGGGGATAAGGATCAGGGGAGTGCTATTAAAACAGATTGCTAAGCCCTATCCTCAAAGTTTCTGACTCAGTAGGTCTGGGAAGGGGCTGCAAATTCTGCATTTTCAACATCCCAGGTGATGTTGATGGTCCAGCAATCAGATAAAACCACTGGGTTAGGTAAATACTATCTTTACACTTAGCATACAGAGGTTTTCACACATTAGAATCACCTGAGAACCTTTCCAAAACTACTGATATCTGCCCCCACTAACAGAAATTCTGATTTAATCAGCCTACTGTGGTACCCAGGCACCAGTATGCTTTATAAACTCTTAAGGTGATTCTAGTATGTGGCCGGGGTTGAGAACCACTGGTAGTGACTACTAATGGCAAAAATCCCATGGTCTGGAGAGTTTCCTAGCTATTAATACTTAGTTCACCTGGTGTATCAGTTTCCCATTGCTGCTGTAAGAAATTACCACAAATTTAGAGGCCTAAAACTACACAAATATATTATCTGGAGGTTACACATTCAAAATGGATTGGCTGGGCTGCACTCCTTTTGGAGACTCTAGAGGTGAACACATTTCCTCTTGCCTTTTCCAACTTCCAGACACTGCCTGCATTCCTTGGCTCGTGGTCCCATTACTCTGCCTTCCACTTCTGTCATCACAACTCCTTCTGACTCTGGCTTTCCTGTCTCCCTCTTACAAGGACGCTTGTGAAATTAGGCCCACCTGGATAATCCAGGATAATCTCTTCAACTCAAGATTCATAATCACATCTGCAAAGCCCCTTTTGCCATGTAAGGTTAACACAGTTACAGGTCTTGGGGATTAGGATGTGGACATCTTTGGGAGGGACATTCTACTGACCACGTCTGGTGTATCTTTGAGTACACAGAGTCACCCCCAACACCAGAAAACTGCAAAGAGCAATTTCTTTCTTTTTTTTTTTTTAAAGAGACAGAGTCTTGATCTGTCGCCCAGGCTAGAGTGCATGGCATGATCATGGTGAATATTGGAAGGTAGCTAAAATAAGGAGGATTGCTGAAAAACTACCCTATCCTCATCCAGGTAAAAAAAAACCTGGAGGTTTATCCCCTGAACCACTTAACATGACAGGGATCAAAAAACAGAAAAAAGGGACTTGAAAACAATAAGAATATAAATCATACCTTCTGAGAAATAATAAATTACATCCATGAAATATTATAAGAGTGCTAGAAAAAGGAAACATGCAGATAACAAAAAACTGCTTAGAGAAGCTGAAAAGATAATGGAAAATCCAATAGAAAGGTTGGAAGATGAAGCTGAAGAAATCTAGGAAGAATACAAAGGCAAAAAAATGTAAATAAGAGGGTAAAAAAGAAAATTTGAGGACAAGTCCAGCAGGTCTAATATTCAAATAAAGAGTTCTAAGAAAGGTCAGAAGGGGAGAAAAATCATCAGTGAAATTTTAAGAAAAATTTGCCTGAAGAATTCAAGTTCCTAGATTGAAAGTCCACGTTACCCAGCACAATGGGCAAAAAAGAAGGACCCATACAAAGCACACTATTGTGATATTTCAGAATACTGAGAGCCAAAATCATGATTATGAACTAGAATGGCTTGAACTTCCCTTCAGCTACAAGAGGTCAGAGAACCATGAAGCAATAAACTTGAACTTCTGAAACATAATGATTTCCAATTCTAATCGTATACCCAGCCAAACAATGTACGGGTAGAATGATGACATTTTCAAATATGTGAGGTCTAAGAACATTTACTTCCCTTGCACTTTTCTCAGAAAGATCCTGAAGATAAGCTATACAAAACAAAGGAGTAATGCAAGAAAGAGGAAGACATGGGATACACGAATACAGGGTCTCCAGAACAGCAAAGCACGAAATTGAGTCACACTCCACATGACAGTGAAGAGAGAACCCAGAGTGAAACTGTGCCCTAGGTCTAAAGGGTAAGCAATTAGAGCCAGGTTGGCTGAGTGCAGTGGCTCACACCTGTAATCCCAGCTACTCAGGAGGCTGAGATGGGAGGATCGCTTGAGCTCAGGCATTTGAGCTATAATGCCACTGCACTACAGCCTGGGCAACTGAGCAAGACACTCTCAAAATAAAGACGAAATTAATAAACTACCTGGTGTGAACGAGCTTTTTGAAAGGACATTCTGACAACTGATAATTTGTGGTTGAATTAGTGGTATTTAGAAATCTAAGCAAATGAAAGAACAAAATATTTAATTCCAAAGAAAATAAGAAGTCCAGAAAACTAGGATAACCATAGCTTACTTCAGTGTTCCTCAAACTTTAATGTGCAGAATACCTGGGGATCTTGTTAAATGCATTAGAATTCTGCACTGGGGCCAAAGATACTGCATTTTTCACAAGCTTTCAGGGGAGGCCAGTGCTTCTGGTCCCCAGACCGTACTTTTGAGTAGCAAAGGTGCTACATGGCTGAGCTGTGAATGGAATGTATGATAACATAAACTCTGAACAGTGATTAAAATTATGAAATATACTGGCAGGATGTGAAGATGGGAAACATGCATATGTGTCACAGGGAAGAAAAGAGGAAGGAAAACTGGATCCTCCTCTTCTACAGATGGAAGTTAATGCCTAAAACTGAAACAAACTGTTAAAACTAGCTGGCTCTTTAAATTATGTACAAGTATAATTTTGATAACAAAGTTCTTAAAAAGTGGGCAGGGGATGTGAACACAAATCATTGAAGAGGATACAAACAGCATTTCAGCACATGAATAAATGCTCAACTTTGCTCACTAAGATTCCATTTTTCAGCCAGGCAAGGTGGAGTGTGCCTGTAGTCCCAGCTACTGGGCAGGCTTGTTTGACCCAGTTTTTGAGTCCAGCCTGGGCAACACAGCAAAACCCCATCTCTACAAAAAATTTTTTAAATTAAAAAACTTTTTAAAGATTCCATTTTTCACTTATCAACTGGCAAAAAAGAAAAGTTCGATTTTGCACCAATTTCAACAATGTGAAGGAACAGCAATACATTGTTACAATAATAGTTCTGAAACATTTTGTTTTAGTGTTTTACGTTGCTATAACAGAATACCACAGATTGGGTAATTTACAATGAATAGAAATGTATTTGGCTCATGGTTGGAGACTGGGAAATCCAAGAGCATGGCACCAAAATCTGGCGAAGGCCTTCATGCTGCATTATCACATGGTGGAAGGTGGAAGGGCAAGACAGTGTGCTTGAGACAGCTAGAGAGTCGGCCAAATTCCATTTTGTAATAAACCCACTCCTGAGATATTAACCCATTTAGAAGGTGGAGTCCCCACGGCCCAGTCACCATCCACCTCTCAATACCATCACAGTGGCAATTAAATTTCAACGTGAGTTTTGGAGGGGACACTCAAACCACAGCACTGACAATCCGTATTGCTCCGTAACTAAAACAATTTTAGATTCCAGTCATCTTTTTGTGACAAATCTTTTAAATTGGCTACCCCAGTATGCATTCTCAACTACTTTCTTCCTTAGCTGCTTTGACTGTCAGGACTGAAAAAGCTCTATACAGTAGTAGTCTCCCTTATCTGTGGTTTCACTTCCATTGGTTCCCGTTTCCCATAGTCAACTGAGGTCTGAAAATAGGTAAGTACAGTACAATAAAATATTTTGACTGGCCACATTCACCTAACTTTTACTACAGTATAACTGTTCTATTTTGTTATTGTTGCTAGTCTCTTCCTGTGCCTAACTTATACATTAAAACTTCATCATAGGTATATAAGCACAGGAAAAGACATAACACATATATAGGGGTTGGTACTATCCACTGTTTCAGGCATCCATTGGGAGTCCTGGAATGTACTCCCTGTGGATAAGGGGGACTACTGCATTAATTTTCCCAGCTTACTTTGCAGCTAGAGGTGGACATGTGCCACAGTCCTCCACAATGAAACTTAAGTGAAAGTCTGCTGAGAGGAATTTTGAGAAATCTCTAGCTTTCCTTTTAAAGGAGAAGTGGCTGGCACAGCTATCTTATCTTCCTGACTTGAACTCTTACATAAATGTCAGCCCTTTTACAAACTTGAGACATCAATCATAAGGATGTCAGAAATATGCCACGGAAAATGGAGTGGCAAAATACAAAAAAGACATCACTGAAAGCTGAACCCACACCTGTAACAACCTTCTTTGGATTTCATGTTATTCAAAAAAAACAAAACAAAACAAAACAAAACTCCTGCTCAAGTCTCTGTTTTCTGTTACACGAACACATGCCTAAGAGATACATTTTCCTAAAAAGGGCTGCTGTGAATTGTTTTATACATACTCCCCTCATATTTATTTATAAGTCAAATATATAAACTGCTATACTATTACGTTCACTATAAAACATAACAGAAATTATTAGAGTGAAAAAAATAAGTAGAAATTCTAACAATTCTTCTTGTATACCAATAGACCACCTTCATATAGCCTGGATGTATACCCCCATTTAAAGCTCCACAACTCTGGGTTTGCTTATTTTGGGATTAACTGGGATTGTTTGACCACAAGCAATAAAAACTTAAAGAAAACGGGATTTACTGAAGTATATGAGGTAGCTCACAGAATCCAAGGAAGAGCTAAGGAAGAACAGAAATCCAGGCCTCAGGAAGAACAGGAATCAGGACAGCTCAAAATCACCGCTTTCAGAAACAGTGCTTTGAAATAAATTCAGAAGCACCAACTCAATTTAGTTTCTTGAAAGAAAGTATACCTCAAGGTGCTAAAGCATAGGTAACTTTAGAACTTCAATGAAAATAATGTTCTTAAACACGTAAGAACCTATAAATAAGCAAATTTAAAGCTTAAAATGAAGGACTTTTCATATGTCAAAAAACTAGCAATTGAACAATTACAATAACAGATTAAAAGAATATGATCTACAGACTGGCTGTTCATAGACTCCTCCTACCCCCAAGAGGGCTTACCACTTTCTTCTAGTTTTAGGCTCACTGTTGAAGCTCCCATTACCTAGTGTATTCTCTTCAATTACCTCCTCTATTGGCATTAATTAGTTCATAAGCAAAAGCTGCAAAGGTCAGTTCCAAATTTTATTTCATTAACTTAAAAGGTGAGCAAAATGTGTATTTCAAATCTCATTAATTTATCTGAAATATATGTTTACATAGAAGACAAACAGATATAAGATTTCAAGTAACTTATTGTATAGTCCATTGTCCATTTAAAAATATTCTTCTTCCTTCCACAAAAACTCTACATTGAAAGACAAAAAAAAAATCTTTTTTACTGCATAAAAGCTAGATGCAAAGTTCTGATGTAAATTTATTTCACTGTCAACTCTGATGATGATGGGAGGCACAAGTGTGCATAGCTCAGTAAAATAATGCAAACAAAAAGCTTCTGTTTCTCTCAGATACTAATTAGAAGCTTCCATTCATGTCTCTTGGAGTAGAATCACATAAACGATGCTCATACTAGGTCACTTCTTCTTCTTTCCTTTCCCTTTTTTACTTCCCTCTCCTTGCTGAAGACTTTGGTCACCAACTCCTGTTTTTTGCGTCCTTGTTTTTAGTTTAGGAATCATTTCCGCCGCATACAACATTACTGACTTACCTAGGAACCAGAAGTTAGGCTTAGTGTATAATCTGAGAAATAAGACATAAAAGGTCATTATCTTGAATATCATAAAGTCCAAGAAACTATCACATCAAGAAAATGGGAAGTAATTAAAAAAAAAAAATCAAATGACTGTGAAGACAGTGACTTGCTCAAGCAGAGGCCTCTAGTGGAGAAAACTTACTGAGAGTGAGAAAAATGCTGAAAATACTTAAGTGAACGAAATCAAAATGTAAAACAGTAAGTTTGAGACAAAAATTTTGGTCTTGGTCCTAGTAATCGGTTTGAAGATCAAATCTATCTAAATACAACAAGTTGGAAACACAGTCAGAATATCATTGTATCTTAAGCTACAGAAACACAGGGTCTCTCAGTTTTCTAACAAAAATCAATGTCCTTAGGCTACAACAGAGTTTACCTACCTTCCTTACCCCAACATACCAAGCTCCTCAGCTTTCCTCTCTTTTTACTATCTTACTAGTTTCTTACTGGAAACAGGAAGTGACATCTTTTCTACCACAGTGTTTACCACTATTTATTTTACTGACTGGTCAAATCAAAAGTTTTTTTGTTTTTAGTCTTTTGAGATATATTACAGGAAAATGTCAAAGAGGAGGGGGAAAAAAATCAGAATACTGTCACTCCCGAGTCAGAATCTTAAGTTTTTAGCAATACCTACCAATCCTGATGGGGCGTTATATATAAAAACCAACCTATTTTAATTCAAGTAAAAACAAGTTGTCAGTTTGTCTGACAATTTGTTTTTAGTTGAATTAAATGAAGAGTTTAATTAAACTGAAGGAGTTATTAAACTGAAGAAAACATTTTAAAAAATTAAGTAAATCACTCCATTTATAAAAGTTAAAATATACTTTTTAGAAATAAAAATTCAGAAAAATAAAGAACCTGTAAATAAACACCTATCTTCCTGATACCCAGAACTAACATTTTGTTATACTGATGTCCAGTTTTGTTTTATTGTTGGTTTTCATGAAATAAAACATAAGATGATGCTATAGTCTTTTCTGACTATCACCCTATCTCTACTCCCTACCCTCTGCTCACCATTAGGTATCTACTGTTTTAAGAGTGGGTGTTTCCTTCCAGTCTATTCCAAAAACATTTATATCAACAGATATTACATATAAATATATCAATAAATATTTGGTATTTAAACTTAATAAGTGGTACCACACTATGCATATCTCTTGCTTTTTTCACTCAATATAGCTTTTTTTTTTTTTTTTTTAGAGACAGGGTCTCACTCTTGCTCAGGCTGGTCTCGAACTCCTGAGCTCAAGTGATCCTCCTGCCTCGGCCTCCCAGAGTGCTAGGATTACAGGCGTGAGCCACCGCGCCCGGCCTCAATATAGCTTTTTAGATTTATTAATGATAGAAATTACAATTAACAGACCTGAAGAGTCTCTAAGATCTGAAATGGCAAGTAACATCCAACTGCTTAATAATTTTATGCTCTTAACTTGGGAGCAATGATGGATTTCCAGAGGTTCATAAAATGTTCACAAAACAATCTCTTTTGAAAAATAATTAGGTTTTATCACATTCTCAAAGATGTCCTTAACCTAAAAGAAATTAGAACCATTGTTTCTTGCTCTCCATTGGCAGTAGTCCTTTCTCTAAATTCATCTGTAGAATGCAAATTCTGATTTTTACCTTTCAGTTTTAGAACTTTTTTTGTATTATAGAGGAATAACCTATCCCCGAACTCTATTCATTCATTTAAAAAAGCTTACGTGATGGGAACTGTACAAGACAGAGGCTGCCATCTTCCTGTTTGAGCTGAACCCGGACTCTGCCTCTGTATTGGACATCACGATTCCATTCTCTAGAGTACATTTTATTTTTCTAATATAAATAAAACAAAAGAAACAGGCTTTAAGAAAGTTATTACATCAATGAGTATGTAAAATAATGAAGAATGACATCATACCTCAAGAAATACATTAAGTCCAACTGCTGAGCATACATCTTGAATCTCTGTAGCTGTAGGATTTTCAACAGCCTGAACAGTTAAAAACAAAAACACGAAATAGCTAAGTTTTAAGTGGATATCACTACAGTGCTGTGTATATCATTTCAAATACTATAATCAAAACACATCAAAACCCTACATTTTCTTTTTTACTAGGTACAGTTGTTTCAATTGTAATTTTAAAAATTGCTGGGAGTAACAGTGATGCATACCTATGTGTCTGTCTCTCCCTTCCAAAAGAACACAAACTTCTGAGGACAGGTACTTTGTTCACCAGTGTATTCCCCAGCACCTAGCATGGTACTTTAAACATAGTAGGTGCTTAGTGAATATTAACTGTTTAAACAATTACACATACAACTACTTTAGAAAACTGGCAGTATCTATTAAAGCTGAACATATGTATTCCTATGGCTGTGCAATTCCACTCCTAGGTGCATTCAACAGAAATGCAAAAATATGTTCGCTAAGAGACAAACTCAAGAATGTTCATAGCAGCACCATTTGTAACACCCTCAAACTAGAAACAACCCAATTATCCATCAAGAGTAGTAAGGACTGCAGTATAGTCACACAACGCAATACTATAGAGAGGTGGTTTTCAGCAGGGGAATTCTAACCCCCCACCTCCCAAAAAGGACATCCGGCAATGCTTGCAGACATTTTTGATTGTCAAAACTGGGGATGCGGAGGTGGAGGACTTGTCATCTAGTGTGTAGAGGCCAGGGATACTGCTGAACATCTTAAAATGCACAGGACAGCCCCCTAAAACAAAGGATTATCTTGCTCCAAATGTCAATGGTGTTGCTGTTGACAAGCTTTGCTACAGAGCAATGAAAATTCAACTACACTAAAAAATGTGGATAAATCTCACAAGCTTAAAGTTTGGTGAAAAAAGACACAAAAGTACATAGTACATAATTCCATTTATATAAAATTCAAAAACAAGCAAAAGTAATCTTTGATGTCGGAAGTCAGGACAGTGATTATCCCTGCATGTGTGACCATATGTGGAGGAGACAGTGACTAGGAGGGGATATAAAGGAATCTTCCTGGATACTGGTAATGTTTTCCAATTATGGTGCTGGTTCCTCAGGTGTAGTACTTCGTGAAAGTCTATCACTTCAGACCAAGTTGCCTTTAATCTGTCATTATATTACAAAATATAAATGACTTTTTAAAAACAGAATATGACATCAATTTTAAAAATAAAAAGCTTCCACAAAAGCCTTCACTTGGCATTAGGCACTTTCCAAACTCAAGCCACCACCACACCAACTGAAATCTTGGGTTTTTCTATCCAAAGCATACAAGGAAGAAATTGTATCTTTTAAAACTTTTAACACTCTATTTTTAAAAAGTATTAATTTTAAAGCAAACTTACCCTTCTCAAAAAAAAAAAGATGATGAAGATAAAACTCAACAGGGCTGAACTTTCTGCAAGTCTTTTTCACATACTTTTAAAAAACTCCACTGCATTCTAAGCATTATATTGTACAATGCCGTAATTTTAATTTCCTTTACTAGGGGGAAAATTGTCATAACTGGTTTAGAAAAGAAGTGCAAACTCTACAGACCCCTGCCTCCAACACACATATACACTTCTTTACAAACACAGGCTCATTAAGAACGATTTTTTAAAAATCCCTTCAGCTATAAATTAATGCCTTTCTGGTTTTGCCAATACTAAGGAAAGCACCCCAATTCTTGGCTGCTGTTCTCCTCAAGCCCTAAGCAAATGCAGTGAAACATAAGAAGCCCTTGTGGCCCTAAAAGGACAACCTCCCCCACCTCCTCAAGAACTGAGGTGCCAGCCACACGCTTACCTTACTCATGGGGATCCGCCTCCCTTCTGCGATGGTCTTCTTATTATTTAAATAGGCAGGATAGATACAAATAAACCTGCCACAGAAACAGCACATCCCATATCACTAGAGCAGTATTTCCAAAAATTCATTCATTCAGTCCGTCTTCATCATCATCATCATCGTCGTCGGTACCTATACTATTATTTAACAGTTTTTCTCTAAATTACATCCCTTAACTTACTTAAAAAGGAAACTTCATTCACTACCTTGAATGGAAACAATCACCTTAGAGTTAAAACCTTAGAGAAGATTAAAAAAAAAAATAGAGACAAAACAATGGTAACTGTTACATTAGACACAGCTGCCTTTCACAAGTTCCTGAAAGTAGGCCTCGTCCTCATTTTAAAAAAGTACGGTGTCTGAGGTATTAAAAACTATAAAGAACCCATATGAGCCTTTCTGAACGTAACAATCAAAAGAACACATTTCTCACTCTGATTCTGTTACTTAACATCATATCCACATAGCACCCAGAGTCCTTGCTTGGTCTCACGCACAGGTAAACATTGAACTACCTATGGTCGGAATCTCGGGCGCCCTGCGAAGAGCCTACTGGGTGCTGCAAATCAGGCAGGAACGAGCTGCCCGGGGAGGGGCGAGGCGCGCAGCCCGCGGCCCAGGCCGAGCTCAAGACCGGGGGCTGCGGAAGGGCGGCGCGGCACCCGCGGCGTCGCAGCAAACCCCTTCCTTTCTCAGGACCCACCTCCCCAGGACCCACCTGTCCTGGTCGGCCGGGGACCGCGCGGCTGCGCAAGCCATCCTCACAAGGGCCCACACGGCGCCAGCACGACACCCCCCAGAGAGAAAACCGACCGGAACTCAGCTCTGAGTTTCTGAGACAGATAGCTCTTCCGGCGGAAGTCCTGCCCCACCAAAACAACTCCCGTCCCTAGTTTTTCATTGCCTGTTTGTTCCAGCACCTGTCGCTCGGCCTCAGGATCCCTAGTCTCTGACGTGGCGTGACGACCTCTCCTCTCGCGAGATGATCGTGAAAGCCTTGACTCCTTCCTTTCCCAAATCTCGCCTGCGGGAACTTTTGTAGGCGCATGCGCCGTCGTTAAAAAGGGTTTAAACTTTTAGGCTCTCTCCGCTTCTTGCTACCGAGTGTGGGCGGTGCTAGCTGCCCTCTCTGGCGGGGCAGGGCTGTACGGAGGGAAATCTGTGTAGTTCGGAGTCCAAGTACATGTTAGAGCAGGCAAAGAAATGCTCTTTATGCTTACTTTTCATGTGCTCCTGGACCCTACAGATTGCTCTCAACTTGGCAAAAGTGAATTATTATAGTGGTGAAATTAGCGAAATTATTGACACTGTGTTTCAGTGTACTGTATAAATGTTAGAAACTTGACTAGTCACCTTTTAAAACCTCAGAGGGACACCTTCTACTCTAAAATTCACTACAAGCCTACTTTGCTTTATTGCACTGCGCAGATACTGCATGTTTACAAATTGAAGGTTATTGGCAATCCTGGAGTCAAGCAAGTCTGTCATTGTTACTTTTCAACAGCATGCCCTAATCTTGTGTCTTTTTGTCACATTTTGGTAATTCTTGAAATATTTCAAACTTTTTCATTATATCTTATGGTTATCAGTGATCTTTGTTGTTACTATTGTAATTGTTATGGGGCACCATTGAGACAGGGAACTGACAGGCACTGCTTTGGGCATTGCTTTTGGGCATTGCTGCAGCATTGCCTAACTGAGTCTGGAAGTCTCAAAACAAAGTTTCAAATTACCCAGATCAAAACAGGATGGAGGCAGGGCAAGTTCCAACCGGTTAGAACCAAGATGGTGAAACACCACCCCTGCCATGAATATTCCTCCCCTTGTTTAACCTGTAATTAAGTTGCTGCTTAAATAGGAAGGCAACAGGAACCATGCATGGGGCTGGTTCTCTTCTGTAGGAGAACTTGCCTCTGCTCTGTCTGTGGAGTAGACTTTCTACAGTTACTGAGTAAATCTCACTTTCATTTTATACTGTCAGCTGGCTCTTGAGTTCTTTCTTGGGTGAAGTCAAGGACCCACTTGGACCTCAAGAGGTTACCGGAACTGGGAGTCACTTTCCTGTGTCGCCATGAACCATGTCCATATAAAACAGCAAACTTATTCAATTAGTGTTTTGTTTGTTCTGACTGCTCCACTGACGCCATTTCCCCCACCCCACCCCCTCTTGAGCCCCCTATTCCCTGAGACACAACAATATTGAAATTAGGTCAATTAAAACCCTACAGTAGTCTCTAAGTGTTCAAGTGAAAAGTCACACATCTCTCACTTTAAATCAAAAGCTAGAAATGATTAAGTTTAGTAAGGAAGGCATGTGTAAACTGAGGTAGGCTGAAAGCTAGGCCTCACACACCCAACAGCCAAGTTGTGAATGCAAGGAAAAGTTCTTAAAAGAAATTAAAAGGCAATTACTATAATAAACACAAATGATCAGATTGCTGATATGGAGAAAGTTTAAGTGGTGTGGAAAGAAGATCAAACTAGCCACAACATTCCCTTAAGCCAAAGCCTAATCCAGAGAAATGCCCTAACTCTTCAACTTTGTGAAGGATGAAAGAGGTGAGGAAGCTACAGAAGAAAAGTTTGAAGCTAGCAGAGGTTGCTACATGAGGCTTAAGGAAAGAAGCCATCTCCATAACATAAAAGCGCAAGGTGAAGCAGCAAGTGCTGATGTAGAAGTTGCAGCAAGTTATCCAAAAGATCTAGCTAAGATCATTGATGAAGGTGGCTACAGTAAACCACAGATTTTCAATGCAGACAAAACAGCCTTCTATTGGAAAAAGATGCCATCTAGGACTTTCTTAGTTAGAGATGCCTGGCTTCAAAGCTTCAATGGACAGGCTATCTTTTATTTATTTATTTATTTAATTTTTAATTTTTATTTTCAGAAATCCAACCTGAGAAAGGCTGACTGTTTTGTTAGGAGCTAATGCAGCTGGTGGCTTTAAGTTGAAGCCAGTGCTCACTGACCATTCTGAAAATCCTAGGGCTTTTAGGAATTATGCTAAATCACCTTTGTGCTCTATAAATGGAACAACAAAGCCTGAATGACAGCACTTCTGTTTATAGCATGGTTTACTGAAAATTTTAAGCCCACTGTTGAGACCTACCAATCAGGAAAAAAAGATTTCTTTCAAAATATTTTTGCTCGGGCTGGGTGAGGTGGCTCACACCTGTAATCCTAGTATTATGGGAGGCTGAGGTGGGAGAATCACTTGAGCTCAGGAGTTTGAGACCAGCATGAGCAAGAGTGAGACCCCATTTCTACAAAAAATAGAAAAATTAGCTGGGCATGGTGGCGTGAGCCTGTAGTCCCAGCTACTTGAAAGGCTGAGGCAGGAGAATCGCTTGAGCCCAGAGTTGGAGTTTGCAGTGAGCTATGATGATGCCACTGCACTCTAGCCTGGGTGACAGAGTGAGATTCTGTCTCAAAAAAAAAAAAAATACTGCTCATTGACAATGCACTTAGACACCCAAAATCTCTGATGGAGATGTACAAGGAGCTAGATATGTTTTTCATGACTGCTAACATGTCATCCATTATGTAGCCCTTCAATCAAAGAGTAATTTCAACGTTTAAGCCTTACTAATTAAGAAACACATTTTGTAAGAATATAGCTGCCATAGATAGTGATTCCTCTGGGCAAAGTAAATTGAAAACTTTCTGGAGAGGATTCACTGTTCTAGATGCCATTAAGAACATCCATGATTCATGGGAGGAGGTCAAAATATCAACATTAGCAAAAGTTTGGAAGAGGTTGACACTAACCCTCATGGATGACTTTGAGGGGTTTAAGACTTCAGTGGAAGAAGTAACCACAGATGTGGTGGAAATAACAAGGGAATTACAAAGAGAAGAAGAGGAGCCTGAAGATGTGAATGAATTGCTGCAATTTCATGATAAAATTTTAACAGATTTCCAGTCATGAGAATCTGGAGATTTAAAAAAAAAATTTTTTTAACAGGTGAGAAGTTGCTTCTTATGGATGAGCAAAGAAAGTGGTTTCTTGAGATGGAAACTACTCCTGGTGAAGATGCATGGAACATTGTTGAAATGACAACAAAGAATTTATACTATTACATAAACTTAGTTGATAAAGTAGTGGCAGGGTTTAAGAGCATTGACTCCAATTTTGAAAGAAATTCTACTGTGGGTAAAATGCTACCAAACAGCATCACATGCTACTGAGAAATCTTTCATGAAAGGAAGAGTCAATTGAAGTGGCAAACTTCATTGCTGTCTCATTTGAAGAAATTGCCACAGCCACTCCAACCTTCAGCAACCACCGCCCTGATCAGTCAGGAGCCATCAACATTGAGGCAAGACCCTCCACCAGCATAAAGATTACAACTTGCTGCAAGTTCAGATGATCGTTAGCACTTTTTGGCAATAAAATATTTTAAAATTAAGGTATGTACATTATTTTGGGGGACATAATGGTATTGCACACTTGATAGACTACAAGATAATGTAAACATAACTTTTTTATGCACTGGGAAACCAAAAATTGTGTGAGTCACTTTATTGTGGTGGTCTGGAACCAAACCCACAATATGTCTGAGGTATGCCTGTATATTTTTGCATACCTTAGGTTGATTGTAAAGCACAATTTTAGCATCTCTGTTTAACTAAACACATTTTCATTCCTATTTTAATAGCAGTTGTTTATTCTACACCTACAAAGGCATTTTTCTGAAAACCAGGCAAGGTGAAATAGGTTACTTTTTATAGATGGAAAAACAAAACAAAAAAACTAACTAAAAAACCAAAGCAAACAAACAAAAATCTCCCCAAAATCTTATGTCCCAGTGAGGTTAGGTAATTTGCTCATTCATGCTAATGAGGTCTGAGCACAGATGCTCAGCTAGTCTCACTGGAAGCCCCTGACTATTCTTACTTCCTCTCTTGCAATCTTTCTTGTAGTTTCTTAGGTACCAGATTAAGTTTGGTCCTGATGTAAATAAATAACTCTTACTTCTTTCTAAAATGTACATGATCCCTGTAAAAAGAGTTTCTAGTAATGACCAAAAATAGAGGAGTACATTAAGAGATGAAATTAATACAAACTCTAAAATACATAGTTTACCTGCTTTAGGATATACATACATATATAAAAAGTGGAAAATGAACAAGGTAATTTGAGGCTTAATACATGCAGTATACTACTTACCATGGAGTTGTTTTCACAGAGCCATATAAGTAATTGGAGAAAAAAGGCCAATATTAAAATTGGTGGTTACATTTCCTGGTTCATATACACTGAGAAAATTAATGGTGGAGCTAATATCTTTGAGTGTCATTCAATGCCAGATCCACACTCCTATTAAACTCTATTGCTGAAATATTGTACAAGTACAGAGAGAGAGAGAGGGAAAGAGAGAAGGAGGGAGGGAGGGCGAAGAGAGAGAGAAAGAGAGAATAAATACACAATATTGTTACCACACTGATGATGAAAGAAACAATAACCAAATACAAAGTTTCCAAATGCTTATGTTTGTGGAAAGGCAGGTTGAATTAAAGGAGGACATGGAAAATTGTGGAAAAGATGAAAAGGCTTTAGAGACTGATGGCACTTGTTTTCAAATTTCTTTTTTATCAAACTGTTCTTTTCTTCATACAGTTATGCCACTAAATTCAACTTATCAACCTTGGTTGAGGCTACTGGCTGGAGGTGGGGTTCAAAATGGTGGAAAGAGAAGATAAAGATGGGCAAAAGAAATTTTCCTAAGTTAGTTGAGTAGGAATTGAGAGAATATTCTGGGAGGATGGTGGAGTAGGAAGCACCAGGAATCTGTCTTCCCACCAGGACAACGATTGTACTAGCAGAATCTATCTGTTGTAACTATTTTGAAACTCTGGAGTCTATTAAAGGCGTGCAACTTCCAGGGGAAGGCTTGGACAGTAAATTGCAATTATTTTTGGTCAATTTCAGCTCTTAATACAGTAGCAGTTACCCATTCGTACCCCCAGTCCTGTGGCAGGCAGCTGTGCAAGCATTCTAGGAGCAGCTTGCATGCAGTTTATGGGACCCAATGCATGGGCAAAAATGCACCATGTCTTCCAATTATTGGGCATCTGTACTCTGGTCATTCATTGCTGCTTCTGATTATAGAGGTGCAGACAAACAGGCAGGGGGCCATTGTTGTGCACCTCCCCCCACTGTTTCAAGCCCCTTTGCCTCAAGCTGAAGTGACTTCCAAGGGATTTAAAGGGATGGTGCCCCTCCCTCCTTCATTTCTCTCTCTTTTTTTCTTTTGGGAGGCAGGAATTAAAGAATAGGACATCCCAAACCAACTGCATATGTGGGGAAAATTAGAAAGTAACTGTGTACACCTAGGAAAAGGCTAGGATCAGAAAAGACCTGAGAAGACCTTAAGTTTATACCTCAGGTTGAACTTTGGCACAGAGACAGCTTACGACAATTAAACAAACAAACAAAAGCAATAACAAAAACCAACAAACCCTGGGAAAGGGGAGAATCTGATTTCCAGAGTTATCACATTATTAGATTCAAATGTCCAGTTTTCAACACAAAATCACAAGGCATATACAAAGAAACAGGAAAGTATAGCCCATTCAGAGGAAAAAAAATGTCAAAATATCAACAGAAATTGTCCCTGAAAAAGATCTGATGGCAGATCTATTATACAAAGACTTTAAAACAACTGTCTTAATGATGTTCAAAGAACTAAAGGAAGATATGGAGAAAGTCAAGAAAACAATGTATGAACAAAATGGAAATATCAATAAAGAGACAAAAAAACCTAAAAAGAAAGCAAAAGAAATTCTAGAGGTGAAAAATATAATAACTGAAATGAAAAATTCACTAGAGGTATTCAAAGGCAGATTTGAGCCAACAGAAAAAAGAATCAGCAAACTTGAAGATAGCACAATGGAAATTACACAGTCTGAGAAAGAAAAAAAAAAAAGAAGAAAAGCAAACAAAGCCTGAGGGACCTGTTAGAACACTATCAAGGGGACCAACATACACGTTGTGGGAGTCTCAGGAGAAGAGAGAAATAGGGAGCAAGAATATTTGAATATATAGTGGCTGAAAACTTCCCAAATTTGATGAAAGACATAAATATAAACATCCAAGAAGCTCAATGAACTTCAAGTAAGACAAACTGAAAACTCCGAGTAAGACAAACTGACATATTACAACACATTATAATAAAAATTTCAATGAAATCTTGCTCAAGTTGCTCATAAGTCTGAGGGTGAGACTGATATGCATACACCCACAGCAGGACCATCCTAGCCTGGGCCTAAGTTGAGTCCATCAGGAAATTCAGGCATGCCTGGACATATAGTTAATGGGATTGGCTGCCTGTTTCACTTGTCTATTGCTGTGTGACAAGGAACTACAACTTAGTACTTTAAAACAACAACAATACTTTATCTACTTAGGTAACTGCAGTTTGGGTAAGTAGATAGACAGGAACAGCTTATCTCTGTTCTTTGTGGCATCTGCTGGAGCTGGAAAGTCCAGATGACTTTACTCCTATGTCTGCCTCAGCTGGGATGGCTGGAACAGCTGAAGGTTGGCTAGGCAGCTCTCTCTCCATGTGTTGTGGCATCTCCATATGGCTAGATTGGGCTTTGACAAAGACTCTCCTTGACCAAACTTTACACAGGCTCCCTTGAGCCCTCTTCTCAACTAGGCCTTGACCTCAGCCCCAGTCCTTTCTTTCACCTGCCTAACCTAGACCAGTTTTAGCAAGAATCCTGCTAAGTTTAGTGAGAGTTCCCCTGCCCTTGATATCTGATCAAATTCCTCATCCCCTACATTTGATGTATAAGCCCTTAGCCTGCCTACAGCAAGAATCCTGTTAAGTCAGGTTAGCAAAAATCTTCCTATCCTTAATGTCTCCTCTGAGTAATTTTCCATCCACTGACCCTTTTGGCTATAAATCCCCAGCTGTCTTTGCTGCATTTGGAGTTGAGCTCAATCTCTCTCCCCTATTACAATATCCCTATTGCAATAGTTGTGAATAAAGTCTGCTTCACCATTTTAAGAAGTTTCCTGCAGACTGCAAAGTAGAAGCTGCTAGGCCTTTCTAAAACCTGGTCTTGGAAGTCTCAGAACGTCATTTCCTCCACATTCTATCGGGCAAAGCAGTCACAGGACCAGCGCAGATTCAAAGGAGGGACAATAGACTTGAATTGTAAAAAAGCATGTGGGATGGGAGATATTGTACCATTTTTGGAAATATGATCTCCCATTCTGTCAGAAGTCAATATCTACAGAACACTGAGAATTGAACCTGGGATAACCAAGAGTTAGGTAGACCAACTTGACCTAATGACAAAATACTTTCATTCTCAGGGGGAAAATTTAGAACACAACATGGCATTTGTCGCTAAGATTTGTCTATGTTCCACATCAAGCCCCTGCCATATCTATATTTTGAAGTGGGAGAACAGACTATAAATAAAATCTGCTTTAATGAAACTTTTTAAAATAATAATCCTTTAAGGCATCTGAACACAAGCAGTACTACTTTGGTACTCCTATGGGAAAATGTTAATACCACAGTGGAGGACAGGTGTTCTTCCCACCTCTAGAGGAACACAGTACAACTTCCGGACATCAAGCACTCCTGACAGTACAGTCCCCATGTGGGCACCACCAAGATTCTGGCTGGTATCTGATGGAAAGGTATTTTGATGGAAATGGTTGATTTGAACTTGGCATCCAGTCCATACTCTTTATATTATGGCTTGATTTCCGATGCTGCAAAGTGAGAGAAAGGAAGTGATGGAGGGGCAGCAATAATGAAAGAGATAACATGAACGTTTGCTGAGCTGAAGACTCAAGATTGAAAATATTCAGTACTAAAAGACAGGATTGTAGGAAAAAAAGACAAACAGCTAGACTTATGCTAGTAGAATTTCATTATTATAAGGATAAAGATAAAACCCTATAAATACCCAAATAGGAAATAAAAAGTTTTCTGTAATGGAAGAAACCCACACTGATATTTGAACTTCTTAGCAATAATAAATGCTAGAAGCTAAGACTTCTGAGGAAAAAGAATTGTGACCAAAATTGTGACCCAAATTATCCTTTGTGTGAGGTAAAAAAAAAAAAAATTTAAAACAGGCACCCTTTTAGAAAGTACTGTATATCTCCAATTTAGCTTTTCTGGAAAAATAACAACCATTTGAAGATATACTCCAGCCAAGCTAAATTAAATTAACATAAAGAATTGAAGAAAATCAAAGGCATGTAATATAGAGGAAATAGTGCTGAATATTGAAATCTAATTTATACTTACATTTAAATAATTATTGATAATATGATGGTGAAGCTGATTGTAATTGTTAAGAAAGATTGTGAAAATTAAAAACAAGTGAATACATTAATACTAGAACAGAGATTTTGCAAAGAACCTAGGGTTTCAACTGAAATAGTGTACATTTTTCAGCTTCTCAAATCCTTTTAGCCACTGCATTCACCAGGTTTTCATGCCACCCTGCACAGAACCTTGACCTTTCAATAATTTGCTGCCTCCTCTTTCCTTTGGTTCTTTCCCATCTCTCCTCCTCAGCCCTCCCCCCCATTCCTGGACCACCCCAGGAATTTCAAATTCTTGCCTCTTTTTAGCAAACTTACCAAATTTTCTCTAATTCTCTAACTCTCCAGGCGTAGCTTTACAGATCCCAAACCCATCAAGGTTCTCAGCTAATGAAAAGGACTTTCTGTGAAACTTCTTTTCACAGGATCCACCCTTTTAAAAGGAAGTCATGGTTTTAAATAATAATAATGCCTCCTTTTGTTTTGTACAGACTAATTCATCTGTCAAACACTGAGAGTCTCACTGGTACCCTGGATTTTGTCGATTTTTAAAGATATTTGTAATTTTGTTTCACACATTTGGTGATATATCATTTGGCGCTTAAAGAAAGCTTTATAACTGATAGTCATCCTGTTTTCATCATATTTGATGCCTTTTATCCAGAATTATAGTGACATAGGTTTGCCATGACTGCTTTCTTTGCATTTAACTGTGCAAGTGTGGTTGTACTTTTAGTTTTATCCATTCTGGATGATTTAAACTGTCTTTTGTTATTGGCATATAGTTGGAGGATTTTATTTTATCCGATCTAATAGTGGTTATTTTATTATGTTTAATACATTTATTTGGCATTATTCTATCATTTTATGCTTCACTGTAGCTAATTCTCCCTTTCCCATTTCCTCTTGATGTCTTGTTTAAGTATTCCTAGTTGTTATTGTTTAGCTAGTGATTTGGATGGAAAATTTTACTTCTTTTAAACATTGGGGTTATCACTAAACTAAAAAAATTGAACTTGTATTTTTCACAGTTAAAAGTAAAATAGTATCTGTTGACACTGCCTATGTAAGATTCAAAATAGCATACTTTTTTGCCTCTTCCCTCCCTTCTAACCCTTATTTCCCAGTTTGGGTTAGAATAATCTTGAATTTAAGATTATTTAAATTATTAAGCATTTCATTGTCTCTGTTTGAGTTATTTGGACATTCACATTATCAGGTTAACCACAATTATTTACACATTTATTCAAGTTTAAAAGTTTTATTGCTTAATATCTTTTCATTTATTTTCATTGCTGGGGCAGCTGCAACACTGTGGTAGAAATACATCATGGTTTCTGGTTGCCCAGTGCTTTTACAACATTCCTCATAGATTTGGGGAATTCATGTTTTATGAATCCAGCCTCCTTTATGGAGAAACCAAAAACAATGAGCTTCCCCAGACTCCACAGGCATGTAGCACATCCTCTGCCAATCATGTCCACCCAAGCAGTAAGCAGTGTGAGGATGCCAGTGCTACATGTAATCATATTTCATGGCAATGGTGTCAGAGGGTTCCAGCATTTAGGAGCAGCAACTGGGTCTTTACCTAAGCAGTCTCACAGTATGGTTTGTCTATTGTTTCCACTGTGTAGTTTCCAAGACCAATTTTCTAGCACTCTCATAGATCCTGAGACACCTGATTTTTTTTTTTTTTTTTTACCTCCTGGTTGCAACAGCAACAGACACCTGATATTTTTAAAACAAACATCTTGTCATTTAGAGGTCTTGTTTTTAATAACTGCAATAAGAATCCCAATAGGTTGATGAATGAAATGTTAGTTGGGCAGGTTTCAGAATTCTTAGGTAATATTTCTATTCCCTTCCAAATGCTGCATATATTGTTCCATTGTTTTGTGGTGGTGGTTTTTCTTCTTTGGCATTTAGTATTGAAGAGAAATCTGACACAAACATAATTTCTTTTGGAGGCAACCTATTCCTGTCTTCCCACTAATGTTTTTAGAAAGTTTTCTCTATCTTTGAAATTATTATGAAAACCTCACTAAAGTGTGTCTAAATGTGGTTTTCTGTTAGTTTCAAGTTACTTCAGGAACAAAGTGGGATTAGAAATTGACAAATGTCCCCAAATCAGGAAAATAGAACTATTTCTCAGAAATGGCAGGGACTGAGGTGACTCCAAGAGCTAGTGACTCTTGTCTCTCACTGCCTCTTCCTGTATGTTTCCGTCTCTTCTTTCTCCACTGGCTGGCTTTCTCTTAGTTTAAGCTTCACGATGCCAATCATAGTAATCTCAGCCTTAACTCTGCATGACCTTTCAGTTCCAGCATTGAACCACCAGCCAGAAATTTCCTTTGTGACTTTTATTTCAAATTGATTGGCCTACTCATTTTTTTTTTTTCCAAACAAGGCTATACAAGTCTTTGGTCACTGACCAGCTTATGATGAATCTCTCCTAGGTCAGGCATCCACGCCTGGTGCAAACAGCCAAGGTCAGGGAGAAAGACTGAGTACATGGTTCTGTGACCAATCAGTGAGGCAAAGTGTCTGGATTTCAAAAGGTGGTGTAGGTAGAGCAGGTGATGTTTGGCATTTCTTTCACGAATAGCATATTTTGGCATTTTTTTTTTTTTACTAATGTTGCTTTATATTCAATGGTCACCTTCACTGGTATAAATTATGTTGAGTATTTTTAATTACAAAAAGTAACAATCACATAACTTCAAGAAAATAAGTGAATAGTCACAAATGTAGAGAAAGAATTATCCTGAAGATCAGAGGAAAGAAAGTGTATTTAGCACCAAGAACAATATTTTACATACAGAACATACAGGTTGAAGGAAGCATCAATGGCCTAAGAAAAAGCAGAATATACTTGTATAGACCACAGAGTTATAAGAATGGCAGGAAAATGACCTGGGGTTTACACGAGCCACAGTCTATAGGTTTCAACATTACAGAGTAGTTTTTTAACTTTTAAGTCAGCACAGTATGAGTGAAATATGCTTATTAGAAATGAAAAAAATGTATACATTCTATTTCAGCCACTGGATCAGCCACTGGACTTTTGAAAAATTATTTTTGTTTGGTAAATTTTAATGATTTTACTACTCAAATCTTTCTTTAGCTGTGGGCAATTTACTTTCTGCATTTCTGGCACTCTGTTCTTTTCCTATCTTAGAGTCAAAGAAACCCTGTGATAACATGAATGCAGATATTGTGCAGCTGGCTCCCATCCTCTGCAACAGACTCATCCCTTCACTTAATTAACTTTGCAGTAACATGGTCTATATTTTATATAATCAAGAAAATTTAGACTGTACTTACAGTGCTATTTGATCCTTATGGGGCTTAAATCTCTCATTTCATTATTTCCCTCTCATTAACTTCCCTTTTATAGTGCCTTGGCAATTTCTAAAGTGTATCCTCAAATACCAATCTGATTTGCTATTGGATACATTTTCCTCTCATCTGAAATCAATTTTCCATCGTCTCCAAGTTCCCTTTCCATAGTCTCTTCTAATATTGCAAATCCAAATTAGATATTTGCTGAAGTTATTGCTGTTTGCAATTATTGTTTCAAAGGGAACACGAACTGATCCTTCAGATAGTCAATGTCTTTAGAATTACTTGTTCATTCATGTCTGGTAAGTTTGCTATTGGGAGTTAAGATGGGCTATATCAGATTGGATGGCTCAATATTCAATTCTTTCATGCCTAGAGGAAGGAGAGTTTGTTGGTATACTTTGTTAGATTAAAGGTCCAGTTGTTGCGATTCAGAGCTGAGAGCAATCACTCAAGGAGTTTCATTGTGATAATTTAGGGCAGTAATTCTCAAAAATGTGTAGTCCCCAGATCAGCAGCATTAGCCTCACCTTCAAACTTGTTAGAAATGCAAATTCTTGGCCTCACCGCAAACCTACTGAATCAGAAACCATGGGGTTATGGCCCAGCTAAGTCTTAATAAGCACTTCTGGTAATTCAAATGCGCTCATTGGAAAACCACTGCCTTAGGATTTGTTTTCTGAGCCCAAAGCTAGATAGGGCACTCTCCCTTGCCCTCTTCCTGTCATAACAGGCATCACAGCTCTTAACTAATCCCCACCCCTGCTATCAATTATGGCCACACCCTGTGAACCTAAAAGTAAAGCAGAATTGAGATTTGCCCCTTTACTATTTCAGAACCTTATCTCTACTAGAGGGTTTCACCCAGCAACCTTTTCCTCAAAGGGCAGTGGACTGATTGGCCCTGCTCCCTGTATTGTTGCCTGCAGGAGTTCCAGAGTTTTCTGGCCTGGCACCGGAATGACTCTTTCGCTTCTAGCATTGATAATGTTTTCTTCCTTACTTGAATTAAAAGGCAATTTTATTCTAATTAACATCCCATCTCTTTCCATAAAAATACTTGAAGTGGTTTATAAAAACTGGCATGCAATAACTCAGAAAAATAGAAAATCAGAACTAAAAGGAAACAACTATAACCTATACGCATGTATCTCTGTTGCACAATATAAACATTCTTAAACAATTTTTTCAGATAAAATTTGACAAAAATTTAAACGTAGATATATTCCAAAGATAGTAAATTCAGGTGTTCATAAAGTGGTGCAGTGGAAAGAGTATGGACTTTTGAGTCAAATGCCTTAGTTCAAATCACAGCACTTTATTTACTGGCATTTTACCTTAAAAAAAAAAATCCTCATTACCTGTAAATTATAAACACAGGTAAGGGTTAGATAGTTAGCAACACGATGTGATCTCAAGGGCACCAGCTACCTGTGCTTACTCCTCCTTCACCTCCTCTTCCCAGTGCCCCACCAGGCCTCAAAATTGTTTCCCTTCCCCAAATACAGAGTGTGTGAATTTTACCACTAAAATAATTTTTCATTTATTCAACAAATATGTGAACATTTATCAATACAGTCACCCTCTGATCTTTTAAAACAAATCAGGAAAGATATATTAAGTAAATTCTCTTTGTTAATAAGTGTGTCAGTTTATTGTCCTTCAGGAAGGAGGATTTCTCTCCCTTCCCCGTTGTATAAGGGGACACTTAACACATACCCCAGAACTGTATCTATCAAAACCAAAGTTTTCCTTAACAGGCAGGGATTTAAATATATTCTCTTGAATATCTTAATGTTATTAAATCTACCTCTGAAGTTCCATGTGATTTGTATTTTCTGAGTATGGCAAAGTGCTGATTATATTTTGCCCTAACATATATAGTGATAAGAAATGTCCATGTCAGACCCAGTAGCAACAAGGAGAAGATGAAGGGGCAAGACAGTTACATTGTAAAGCTTGGAAGAGACCACTTGTATTAATACCTAAGAATATCATCAAGTAATTTTTCAAGTACAGAATTCTATTAAGAAAAAGGAAATAATCTATGCAGGCCTGTTATGTTCAATGCTTAGTCCTGTGCTAGGCAGTTTATATTACTATTATATGAATTTATTTTAACTGAGTTCCAGCAGAGTAAGAAAAAAATGTTTAAGTGGAAAAATATTAAACATCAGGAAGTGCTAATCACATAAAGAAAAACGTCAGGAATGGTTAAGTGCCAATGCACGGAATGGTTAAGTGGCAACAGTCTTCTTCAATTGTTTTTATTACAGTAAGAGGAATTTTACTCTTAATGCATAGAATCTGAAGAAAAAATTTATATAAGCTTTTAAGAGGCCCTTTTGACAATTATTAATACAAATGTGAAACAAGACCCTTCAAACAAATACCAATTTCAGTAATAGTTTACATACAGCAATAATTTATTCTGAAATGTTCATTTAGTTTCTGTTGAGACACGATTCATGTCTCATTAATAAAAGAGCAGCCATCTCACCTCAAATACCAGAATATACAACAAGTTACAGCATAGCAAAAATTCTACCTACTTTCAGATAAAATCTAGTTCAGGTAAAATAGTTTCATTCCATGTTTTACAGTTACACAGATTTTTTTTTTTGAGCACAAAATAGTGTAAATCATTACACTGTAGCTATCTCTATGCACATCATGTGACCACAGAACTGTTAATCATTACTTCTGAAATTGAACCATCAGTTTCATTCATGCAATAAAGTGAAGCAGGCTGGGTAAACTTGTTCATTGAGAACCATATTACTGTGAATTTCACAGCCACATGATTAATTATGACGTTAGATGGACTCACAAAAACTTTTTTTTTTGCATAAATACCAATTTTTCCCTGATGTAAGTTTAGTTAGTTAATAACCTAGAAATGATTGATAACAGCAATATATCATATTTTCTATCTGTAGTGTTCATTATTTTAAGACAAGCAATAATTAAAGGATGTTGGGATGGGATGCTACTTAAATACATGTAAAACATACTGTACAAATATACTTGGCTTTATGATTTTTTTCCTAACTATCAAGAGTGCCTCCCAAAATATGACCAGTGAAGACAAAGTATACTATCAAATATGGCTTCCAGAACAAAAACCCTCTAACAAGAATCAAACCTATTTACAAAATTTTTCAGTCTTTTAAAGTTTCATTTGAAACAAAATTTCTATATAGCAGTTGTAATTAACATACAATTTTCTTAGTTTCATCATTCCAGCTCTTTCAAACAGATGTCACAAGGTAAGACCCAGAATGGCGTTTAGGACTTTGAGTTCCACTGGATTCTGTGCTGTCAGTTTTTGAGTCTCGTTTCTTTGTATTGTTATTCACTGGTGTTGGGATCTGAGATGGCCGGGCTGAAGTGCTATCTGCGCTGCTTTTCCTAGGGCTTGGGTTGTAATTAAAAGGAGTCACTCTGGCAGCAACAGTCCCACTAGGTGAACTGTGTTTGCTTGAACTGCTAGAACTGAATGGGGTGCGCTCTGCTATAGAACTTTCATTAGTCTCTGATGCAGGGACCGGATTACTTTGTCCCGGTTTTGTCTCAGTTCCTTTTTGGTCTGGGGCATCCACCTGAATAAAGGAGTTCAGACGATTTTCCAAACCCGAGGCACGCACAGAAGCAGTGCCATTACCCACATTTTGTTTTCCCTGATTATCTTTTGAATCTTTAACATTTGGATTTCCTTTTTCTGAAACACTGTCAATCACTGGGGGAGTATTACCTGTGGGAGATCTTCCAGATCTAGGGTTGTTAATGGGACAGTCCTCAATTCTAACCCAAACATCCTCTGTTTTAGAAACAGCAGGTGCCATTTGATAAATAAGAGTCTTTGATTCAGCACCATTTGTAGCACCTGAGGAAGTGGTCTGACAAGTACTATTTGTGGGAGAAATTTCACTTTCTTTTATTTTTCTCCATGTTCCTTTTGTGGATACTTGGGTTTCTTTACTTTGTTTGGTTCCTGAAATAGAGTTCACATGTTTCTCATCTTCACTTTTTGCTTTTTCACTGGATTCTGAGGAAGCAGAAAGAATTGAAGATGAACTGCCAGTTCTTCTCCAAGTGCTTACTCGAGGAAGGGATGATGAGTGTTTGCTGTGTTCACGTTTCCAGGTTCCTGCCCTATTGATTGGAAGTCTGGAAGGACTTTCAGAATGGGAGCGGGCTATATCATGACGCTTTGCTGGTCTTCCATCATTATACTCTACAGTGGGACTGAGATTAGGTGGAAGTTTTCGCCATCCACCAGCCTGAACAGATGAATGTGTAGATAAAGACATATCAGGAAGGGAAGGACTTAAAACTGGAGTTTGTGCCTGGGACCTAGTGGGAGAATCTGGTCTAGAAGATGGAGAGAGAGATTCAAATGATGCAGATTCCTCCAATTTTCTCCGTAAGGTTGGGCTTGGTGCTTCTTTGATGAAAGTTGACTGGCGTACTAATACAGGTCTCTCTGATCTATCAGATTCACTTCCACTTGATTTAGTTGAAGACATTCTAGAAAGTTCTACCTTTTTATTGGATCCATTGCTGTTATTCATCTGATTTAGTCCTTTGGAGGCAGACTCACTTCTTGGGATACTACTGCCATTCTTGGATAAACCTGTTTGTTTGGTAAGGTTCTGTTGGCTCATCTGTCTGCCTGGAGATGTATATGACATTTTCCCAGAACCTGAGGACTTAGTTGAAGCAGTACTAGGGGATGATGTCCTTGGCAGTTGAGATAATTTGTTAGGAGGACTTATTCCGTTTCTACCAGGGGAAATTGAGTTTCGCCCTGGAGACTGCATCGGTCTACTTAATGGCTGCTGGGCAGGTCTTGAAGGAGTGGAATCTCTGGATCCTGATCTAGAAGGCCCTTTATTTGACCCACCTGTTTGGGATATCTGCCTGGCAACAGGACTCAATTCTGATTTCACCGATGGCTTGGCTCCTCTGGGAGAAGTGGTGGCTGTCTGACCTTCACTAGGGCTTTTGGAGGCTGGAGTCTTAAGGGGTGGGCCTTTTTTAGCAACGGGACTTGTACTTGAGGAGCTATTTCGAACTCCTGGAATATGAATCATTGTCCTACCTCGAGAGATTGAAGGCATGTTTGTTTGAAGGGGCTGTTTCATTTGGCTTGAAACTTCTGAATTAGATCGCACTTTTCCAGTAATCAAACTTTTATAAACTTTTTTTCCTCCTTTGATTCCTTTATTTTCAGATTCCATCTTTTTAGTGTCCAATGTACTTTTCTCCCCAGGTTTTAGAATTCGTGGGCCTTTACTACTTGTAAAGGGTTTTTCCTCTTGATCAGGTGTAAGATGAAATGGTGATCCCAGAGAGATTCCTGATTTCAGTGAAAGGATGGAATCTGAATCAGATGAAGCTTGTCTAGATAAACATGCAGCTGCAGCAGCTTGATGTAAACTACTCACTATGGAATTTGCACCTTCCTGAATAGCTTTCCAATCAAAATTTTCTGAATCAGGGGATAAACCATGTTCTGAATCTGGTCTCTGTATATCTTTCAAATCAAGTGTCAAATCTTCAGCTAATATGCCACCCATATTTCTGGGACTATGTTTTTCATTATCACCCTTGAGTCTTGAAGGCTTTTTCTTTTTTGGCATTGCAGAACTTATACATTCCTGCAACAGGTCATCTTCAGAGTCAATACTAAGAGAACTGAGAGAACTGTTTCTTGAGAAACAAACGGGGGTATCTTCAACATGAAAAGATTTAGGAGCATAACCTGATGCCTGAGGTTTATTTGGTTCTCCCCGTGAATCAGGGGGCTCAATCTTTTTGATAGGTTCATTTTCTTTGTTGTTATTGTTTTCTTGGTCAATGTCACTGAGAGAACTCAGAGAAGAATTACGAGAAAAGCAAACTGGAGTATTTTCAATAGCAAAGTTCTGTAATTTTTCATCAGTTGCTGCTCCTCTGTCTGGTGTGTCTTTGGAAGACTGAGGAAAAGCAGATTGTTTCTGCAGTACGGGTTTAGACTGACCTCGATTTACTGGATGTTTTGTAACAGCTTGTGTCTTATTAGCCGATTGCTGATTTGAGGATAGTTCTGTATGATTGGTAACTTTAGCTTCTGAGTCCTTATTTTCTTTCCCTTTTCTTAATTCAGCCTTTTCCCTGGAAAGGTCAACATCATCATCATCAAAATCTAGAGAACTCAAAGAATCATTTCGTGAAAAGCAGTAAGGAGTTCCTTCAATGGGTGTGTAATGATGAGGTGAATCAAAAGTAAAACTTCCTCTGACTCTATCTTCATTATTTGGTAGCTTATTATTGAAGTCCTTGGAATTATTTTTCAAGTTCTGTTTCTTTGAATCTTTGTTGTCTGAGAACGCTCTTTCAGCACCTGAAGTATTTTTTGAGTCTGCATTTTTTCTTACATGTGGCCTATATTCGGTATTTTGTGGTATAGGTTTTACTGGTGAAGTAGGTTTCTTTTTCTTACCATCTGACTGATTTTTGTTAGTTCCAGGTGAAGACAGAGATGCTTGTTGGACCTGGTCCATTATCTTTTTCACACGAAAAGGCTTGTGACTTTTTCCTTTGGGCATAGCAGAATTAATGCATTCTGCAAGAATATCACCTTCCTCTGTTTTATTGTCATCCAATTCAGGTACGGTTATAGATGAGGTTTTTCCTCTTTGAACCTCATCTGTACTTCTGCCTTCTGTAGGAATGGTATCTCGTTTTTCAAATTCATCTGACTGTGCCCCTGATCTAACACCTTCTCCAGCAGCTAACTCATTTGGAGGAGATTCTATTGTTAGATCACTTAGAGATGTAGCTGTGGAAAAGTTTATAGGTGTCCCTTCTACACAATACACTCGTGGCATATCATCTCCTGGTGTAAAACTAACGTGCTTTTGTGCCTGTAACCTGTTTTGTGATGGCAGAAGTTTGTACACAGGAAGTTGACTTGGTTTCCTTGCCACAGGTGGAGGTAATTTTGAAGCAGTCTGGGCTGGTTTTTTGGCTTTATGTGATGACTTTGTTGGCATGGCAGATATAATACATTCTTCTAGTATTTCAATATCATCATCATCTGAATCATCTAATAGATCTTTCTCAGAATCAACAGGTTTTTCTGCCTCTTTTTCCTGGTTTTCATTTGATTCTTCAGGTTGTTCCGATTCTGTTTCATTCCCATTGTCATTTTCCTGAACTGGAGGCATTATTCTTAATTCCACATCTTTTTGTATAAATGGCTCATCGAGGCTCAGGGCACTCAGGCTAGATGAACAAGAAAATCCATCTGGAGTACTTTCTGTGGCAAAATGTAATAAAGTATCAGCATCTGGAAGAACCTGGACCCTCTGAACTGCAGCATTTACAGCAGCTTGCTTAGGTCCGCTCTCTCTCCTTTCAGCGGTAGTTACTTTATTTTTAGGTACCTCTCGCTTGGTTTGAACTGTTTGAGGAGGAGGTGGAGGGGTTTTACTTCTGCTTGGTGGCATGGTTTGTCCAGGGCTATCTGGAAGGTCACTGGGGCTTATAATGCCACTTACCATTCCACTGCATGGTTCACTCTGAACAGAGCTGGCAATTGAACGACTCTCAAAACTGTCAAGTGAACTGACAGAAGTACATCTGCTAAACATGAGTGGAGTCTCCTGAACATAGTGCTCTGGTGGACTTTTGGGTGTTTGAGCACCACTTTTGGAGGGCGATTTGGCCCCTGAAGAAAATTCAACGGCTTTTTGCCTGGTTGATTCTGAAGATAAACCAGAAGCCTGGAGTCTGCTGGATTTGGTTCTAATGTGCTGTGACACTGCTGGAACTTCACTCACAGGATCTTCAGTTGACCTAGTTCCACTGTTTTCTTTTATTTCTGCTATCTGCAAATTATTAGCAGAATCTGCTTCCCGTGTCGTCTGATCACATCCTATTTCATCTTCAGCTGATGACAAAGATGATAATGAACTACACCTTGAAAAACATATTGGGGTATCTTCAACACAGTAAGTCTGTATTGTTTCTTGGTTGATAGAGGAAACTTTGCAAGAGGTAGCTTTTTGAGTCTGACCACTTCTACTTTGGGCTGAACTTGGATGGAGCTGATTCTGCCTCTTGGAATTAGATGAAGGGGTAGATGTATTCTCACTGCTTGAAGAGATGTGTTCAGTTTTAGTGCTTTGTCCAGATGAACTTTTTGAGAAAGAAAATGGCTGTTTCTGTGAGGAAGAAATGTCTGTGGCATATTTCAAACTATAATCAATAGGCTGATCCACATGATGTTTTTCTTCATTATATTTTATGCTATAATTTGTTGGTCTCTCTTCTTCTTCATGCTGCTCTTCCTCAGAGTAACGTTCACTATAGTTGGTTGGCTTATCATCTTCATAGTCATCTTCCTGACACAAAGATTGGCTTACATTTTGATTAATTCCATGATTAGAACCCACTCGATTTGTTTCTGAACCATTGGCTCCCCTTGACCTATATGGCGAAACACATTCCTGCTGTCCAAAATGTGGCTGGAACTTGAGGTGTTTATCATCAGTGCTCTCAGTATATACAGGATAAGTCGTGCTTTGACTCCTTGATTGTCTTTGCTCATTTTGTTTTATTTCATCTTCTATTATGTGTTTGGGTCTTGCCCATCTTTCATTCTGTGAAGGACTTTGCCTTCCAGAGTTCAACTGCTCATCTGAATATTTAAGACTATAATTTATTGGTGTATCTAGTTCTCCATCATTATCATCCATATGATTTGCACTATGTATTTTATGGGCTAGGTCAGCTGGATATTGACCATAACTGCAAAATTTACTTTCATCATCTTCAGAATAGGATTCAATTGAGGGTTTCATTTGACCTCTTTTACCATAACCATCACTACTACTGACACTATTTAAACTATCATTTGAAGATCTTTTATATTCCAGTTTGGCATAAGGCATAGAACATGTCCTATTTGAATTTTCTGACTTAGTGAAATTGTAGGTGTTTGAATGTGTGTGGGCAGCAGAGCTTCTTCTCAGTGCATTCCTCTCATCTGTCACACAATGTAACTCAGTGGTAGACCCAGAGTTTCTGTCTTCCTGGGAGGTATGAATGGCTGATACTTCTTCCATGACTTTGGCAATCTGGGCTGCCGTGGTGGAGATCTGCAAACCTCGTTTTGAAGAGGTTCCTGGATTTTCTGCTGCTGGATGGTAGTTGCCTAGGCCAATTCCTCGTTCTCTCTCCAAACTTCTATCTTTTTCCGAACGAGAACTATCTAGACTTCCCCTTGATGAAGAGGAGCTGGGTAACACTGTAGTATTCAAATATGGTGAAAGGACAGTCATGTTTCCAGTATTAAAATTGTCTGACCTATTATCATCATGTCGATTGGTGTCAAAAACATAGTCGCCATAGAGACTTTGTTTGTGCCTTTGCTTACTGCGATGAGATGCCTTGGGACTTAAATTGTCAATATTGTCAAAAGTTTCTGATAAATGCTGAGCATCTAATTCTGCTTCTAGGGCTTTTTGTTTCCTAACATGAAGAGATGGCAAGCTTGAACCAGGTGACATAATATTGGCATCCTTATACTTTGCGGGTCTATTTGCCATGAGATTCCTTAAAGCTGCAGCACTTCCCATAGCAATCATTTTGTGCTTTGAATGAATAAGGTTCTTGAGCATGCTAACTGCCCCCATGTCCCATAATGCTTCCTGGTCTTTAGGATTTCTTGCTGAGAGATTCCACAAAGTTCCACATGCATTACTGACTATTGTCAAACTGTGAGATTTCAAGTGTTGTAACAAGGTTTGTAGGCAGTTGTTCTCTCTTAGGATTTGCCTGAAATAAAATCAAAAGATCCCAAAATTAAGGTCAAAATCTGTGTATAGTAACAACAAATAAAAGGATAGAAAACAATAGGCATAATATGATTATACCAAGTAGTCTATAAATTCTAAGCATTTCACATCTCCTTTTGTTCCTTCTTATTTCATTTAATGTTTACTGTTTTAAAGTACTTATCTGTCAAACTAAAAGCAGAAGTGTTATTTTTTATCTATTTTATATTTCCTATTCTGACCCAACGGCTTAAAACGTTTTTTGGGGGGGGAGCAGATTCATTTACTATATTCACATGTTAACAGTTTACCAACTTAAAAACTATAAATATATCATGAAATCTTATGCTGAATAGGGACTTTGTGGTAATTTAATCTGTAGATGGGTGCCACTATGATGTTGATACTGAGACATCTTGGAAGAGCTAGATAGAATTGACCGATAGATCTTTATGTAGTCTGGGAGCACACTATAAGATCCTAGAACAGCAAACTTACTTTTTAGAGTAATCTCTACATCTCTAGCTTGATTTCGTGATACTTAAAATCAAGTGCTTACTTGTATCACCCTTACAAGTGATCTCTGGCAGATTGTGTAGTCATTATTTTAAAAAATAAAGTTGATTAAAGGTTTTTAAAACATTCAAAGCGTATAAAAACAAGGACTGAGAATACGCATAATAAATTCTAGGACTTGAGAGAGCTATAGCTTGTTTAATGCATGGCAAACTGGAGTCTAATGACAGCACATTCAGCTGTAGTGGGCTTGGCTTTAAAATTGACTGGCTAAGGCGTGCAATAAGCTTTAACATGGTGGTCTTCATATGTACTTATTGGGTTTAAGGAGTGTTCTTTGCATAGCAGAAAGGGATATAAGGCTTATAGTTTGTGCATCAAACACTAAAAGAAAGGCCGGGTGCAGTGGCTCACGCCTATAATCCTAGCACTTTGGGAGGCTGAAGTGGGAAAATTGTTTGAGGCTGGGAGTTCAAGACTAGCCTGGGCAACATAATGAGACCTCTGTCTCTAAGAAAAAAAAATATTAGCGAGGCGTGGTGGTGCATGCCTGTAGTAGTCCTAGCTATTCCAGAGGTTGAGGTGGGAGGATTGCTTGAGCCCAGGAGTTTGTGGTTACAGCGAGCTATGATCACGCCATTGCACTCCAGTACGGGTGACAAAATGAGACCCCATCTTAAAAAAAAAAACAAAACGAAAAACACAACAATAAAAAAACTTAAAGATGTTTGTTTTCTTAAAGGTTCTTTTACTAAAAGAACCTCATGATCTTTGTGCCCTGTATCTGAGGTACTCTCTTAGGCTTCACAGCTTTAGCAGATTGGATAGATAGAATAGTTGTTGGCTGAATAATATTATGATTATTGATGCTAAGACATCATTAGAAAAAAGTGAAACTTTATACTCTCTGGGTCATGCTCATACTTTTTGTTTTGTTTTGAAATCATGCTCATAGTTTTTGTTTTGTTTTCATATTCCTTTATGCTATATTAATAAAAAGAAAGGGATTTTGTTCTAATATTTGTGACTTTTATTTTTTTCCTCCCTATATGGGCTACACCTGTCAACTATCAATTGTTTATTTCTAGACTCCTTTATGATACTTTAAACTGTTATTATAATAAATACTCTAATGAGGTAAACTAAAAGTTATCTTTTCACTATAATAAATATATTTTGGCTTAGAACTTTCATAAGTATTTAAAACACTGCTTATAATTAGGTCATCTTGAAGGTATGGATTCTATACTAATTCATTAAAAAGTAATATAAAACTTTGTATATACCTGTGGTCCTCATTTGTAGCTATCAAGCTGGACACATTCCGTAATATCCCACCTCCACTTTCAATAATGGCTAAAGTATTTGTCTGGCTCCGGTAAGTGAGAGTGCCAACCAAAAATGCAAGCGCACCAGCTACAGAACATATATCAGCTTTATTCTCAGTACAATGTGCTGACAAATTCCATAAGGCACTCAATACGCTTTTGAGGGTTGATTCCTATTAAGAAACAGAATATGTGTCATCTAATTAGAATTGGAATTTGTCTCTCAGAACTTCTATGTTTACTTCTATCGAATAAAAGTTCTTTTTTTAATCTCCTCTGCCCACCCATCACTGGTAAATTATTTAGAAAAACTTTTATAAAGTACCAGACAGAATTTAAGTCAGTGATACCCCTATAAAAGAGGCAGAACATAATATTGAACTAATGACTTTTATAAACTTCATTCTAAGTGTTTAGATGATACACACATATCTTAAAAGAACTTATATTAGAATATGAAACAGAACTAATGTACATTATGAAAGATACATTTTTGGGATAATAGAAACTGAATTTAAAAATCTCCATATATCATATATAGATATGGAAAGATATCTAAGAAGTATTAAGTGACAAGAGCAAGTTGCAATACAGTATGTATAATATTCTATTTGTATAAAAAAATCTATATATGATAGATTCAAAACTAACAATTTAACTTTGAAGAAAGGGTACTAGAAAAACTATAATTTCTTAAAATTCCCCCAAAACCGAATTACAAAAAACCAGAACTCCCTAATATACATTATAGTAAACTGTCAAATTGTAATTGCCATAGAAACACTCTGATATTCTATTAAGGATATTGGTCAAAACTTGTCATGATCCTGTTGTCAGTCTTTCTTCTTACTACATATCAATCAAGGAACATTCATTAGAAATCAACCCTGTGCCTATCACAATTAGAAACACTACAGAGAATACGAACACAGCAAATTGACACCTGCTTTGAAGGTACTAACCATCTACTTTGGGGGGAAAAAAGATACAAAAACATATATGAAACAAAGTGTTCTAAAGGAAAGATTGTTACAGCCTGAATTTCATCAAATCAAATATTTCATGGAGAATGGCTCTACAGGAGGATAAGACCTTTGCTGCTGGCAGGGAGAGTAGAATAAGGAAAGGCATGGAAGTGGGAATCAGCAAGAAAGGACTGATGAACAGAAAAAAGACACACAGGAGATCAAAGTCCTTGCTGGGGAACAGTGGGGAAGTAAGTTCAGAGAGGTAAAAGGCAGGCTCTGAAGGCAAACATTTTGGGTCTAACCTAATAAACAGCTATCCACTTTATTCTCATTAAGAAATTAAATGAATGAAACAATCTAGGGGCAGGTATAGACACTATTTGTCAGAGACATGGTAGGAGGCAGGAAGGAAGTGCTTTTAACAATCAAGATGTGAGAAGGATAAGAGCTCAATTTTAATTACCCTGTGATTGAGGTAAAAGGTGGGGCATTCCAAGTCTCCAGAGAACAAGAAAAACAGCAGGAATTTAGAGTGAGCTCAACTGCAACTGACCCAGAGGCGAGAGATGAAGGTAGAAAAAATACAAGTTGCTCTCTGTGAGACTACACGTCAAGGGCCAAGCGTTTTGTTTCAAAGAAGTTTTATAGTTCACATTAGAGTAGGCAAGAAAAAATAATAAAGAGGTTGGAAATATAAGTAGCAAAAGCGAAGGGAGGAGTTTTAATAAGGCAAGTGATCAAAAAGTATAAAATACAGGTGAAGGTACAACAGAAAAACCTAAGTAAGTCGATAAATCTAGATTTTGTGACCAAGGAGAGGGTTGTTCCAGAAGCAAAATTAGGAGAAAGATGGTATAGCCAGTTAAGAAATGAAGCAAGTGCCAGGCGCACTGGCTTCATGCCTGTGATCCTAGCACTCTGGGAGTGCTGAGGCGGGAGGATCACTTGAAGCCAGGAGTTCAAGACCAGCCTGGGCAATAGAGCGAGACCCTGTCTCTACAAAAAATAAAAAAAATTAGCCAGGCATGGTGGTGCGCACTTATAGTCCCAGCTACTGGAGAGGCTGAGGCAGGAGAATCGCTTGAGCCCAGGAGTAGGAAATTAAGCAAGTGACATGTTCAGGGCTTTGGTTGTTACAGGAAAAGAGAAACACTGCATTGCATTAATTAGAAGAAGTCACAGGAAATTTTTATTTCCATTTTCAAAATATTGGGGTTCTTATAGACAGTTGAAACATAAAAAGGAAGGATCCAGTAGAAAAGTTGTAGAAGACAAGAGTAAGGGACTAATAGCTTTAAGTAAACAGCAAAGTTTGGAGCACAGAGTGCAGGTGAAGGAAAGGCTCTATTATGCAGAAGAGTTAAGAGCTAGCTGAATAGAGTTAAAGTGATATAGCACATGCTGGGGAGACTAAAGGTAGTTCTGATTCTCTTGGTCATTAGTAGTAAATGAAGTTGAGAGGGAATAGATGTCTAATTAAAAAGAGAAAAAGAATGTTCATAACGACTGCTGCACTGGATATAGAAAAAGAGGGAACAAATAAATTCTACCATTGGTAACCAGAAGCAGGCTCAAATCAGAATTGGATATTATAAATTCCTGGTGGCTGGCTTCTCTAAGATTAGCCATACATTAAAAACTTATAGATGAGTTTAGGTCCTTGAGAATTAGGTCTTGAACTAGTCAGCAACAGTACAAGTTTTCATAATACATACGAACACATTAAATCTTTCTGAAAATATACTGGGTTATTAGATTAGGAGTCTTTAAGGGTGCATGGTACTAATTTTTTTGTACAACTTTATTGAGGTGGTAATTGAAGAATAATAAACTGCACACATTCCAAGTATACAATTTGATCCCTTTTGGCGTATAATATACACCCGTGAAATCACCACCCCAATCGAGACAACAAACATTTACATCATCCTCAAAAGTTTCCTAGTACCCCCTCGTTATACACTCCCAACCCCAGGCAACCACTGGTCTGTTTCCTGTCACTACAGATTATTGCATGTATCAATAATTCATTCTTTTTCATAGCTAAGTAGTATTCCATTGTAGAGATATTCCACAATTTGCATTCACCTGCTGACAGACATCAGAGTTATTTCTAGTTTTTTGGTTATCACAAATAAAATTGCTTGTGAACATTTGTGTGTAAGTCTTTGTGTGAACATATGTTTTTGTTCCTCTTGGGTAAATACTTAGGAGTGTAATGGCTGGGTCGTATGATATGTGTATGTTTGACTTAAAAACACTGACAAATGTTCTCCAAAGTGGTTATACCATTTTATATTCCCACCAGCACTGTGTAAGATTTTCAGCCACTCAATATCCTTGACAACACTTGGTCAATCTTTTAAATTTTAACCAATGTGATATGTGTAATGGTATCACATTGTAGTTTTATTTTGTATTTCCCTGATGACTAATGATGTTGAGTATCTTTTCACGTGCTTATTGGCCATTCATGTATCTTCTGTTCTGAAGTGTCAAAACAAGTCTTCTGCCCATTCAATAATTTTAAGGTATTTTATGCAGATGCTAAGTATATCTGAATATCTTTATTACTAATAATTTATTTGAATACTTTTCTTCTATCTAATAAGTTTTCAAGGGTTTTTCATGTATAAAATAATATACTTTACCAAAAATACATAAAACAATTAAAGCAAACAAGCAAACAAACAAATAAAAATACCTCTTTGTCTTCTCTCAAAGGGAAAATTTTAAAGAGGAAAAATGTAGGCTGTGGGTCTAGGAGGACTGGTTGGGTGAAAGGAAGCCCAGAGTAGTTAAGATGACTTTCTTGGTCTCGCTCAGATTTCATTTTTACTATCTTTTTCTTTTTAAATTTAACTTAGTTTCTGAAGCAGATATCCCACCTGGAGGTACTTCCTTCTGTAAACAAATTATTACTTGGGGATTCCTTACCTTTGGGTCTGATGACCTCCTGATAAGCTGGCCATCAAAATTTAAGAGGACTGACATTTGGAGAGCACAGAGGTAACTATTGTACCAGTAGTTCCTAACTGGGGGTGATTTTCTCCTTCCTCCCTCCCAGTGACAATTCGCAAAATCTGGAGACCTTTTTGATTATCTTAACTTCGGGGAGGATACACTGGCAGCTAGTGGGCACAGGCCAAGGATGCTGCTAAACATCCTAGAATGCACAGGTCAGTCCCTCAAAACAAAGAATTATCTGGTCCAAAATGTCTATAGTGCTGAGGCTGAGAAACCATGATGTACACTAAGTCACTTTATACAATCTTTTCCATCTTAATCCTTTAGGAGTTTGGAGTAACCTTAAAACTATGGACTGGTGAGAAACAGCCAGAAATTAGGGAATCTCATGAGTAGGAGAAGGCAGCAAAAAAGGAGCCAAACATGAAATTCTTATTACGGTACTAAGTGTTTTCAAAGGTACCTTTTTAACTTCCAAAGCACATTCCATCAATGCTTTCACACTTCCAACTTCCCGCAATGTCTTTTTACTATTTACATCTGCTCGCCAAGACAAATTTCTCAAAACACTTGCAATAACCTGCAAATGAATCAATTTTAGAATAATTTGTATATAAAATGTTTCATACTAGTTGTTTTTTTGTTTTTAATGCTAGAGGTTTAAGAGTAGAAACCTATTAATAAAGAAATTCCTCCTAAGTGCTACTAGGGTGCCAAAAGGAATTCCTACAATATAATTATTTTCCTTTATTCTAGTGTTAATGGGACCACACTTTAAACATAAGATACTAAATACTGAGCCACAGCTTAATCTGAATCAGGATATTAACCTACTAATAGGCAAGAAAAACATTTGAATTCTAAATAGTACCTGCTGTAAGTCTTCACTTTCAGATTTTAGTTGGGCCACAAGTGCTCTCATGCAGCCTTTCATAGAGCATAGCGTAGCCTATAAAATTAGATATGGAACAGAGGGTCATCAATGAGGCAACTTGAAGAAGTGCTTTAATATTGTCTACTGAATTTCAAACCTAGTTTTCACTGTCTCATTTTAATCACAACTAATATTTTACCCATAAAGGATCTAGAACAAGATTACCTAAATGAAAAGGTAGATACCCTCCTAATTCTTTGCTACCTGTTCTTCCCTTGCCAAACTGGAAAAATAAAATGAATCAATGATAAGAAATGATAAGCAAAGGGTTTTAAAGTAAGGTCTCTTATTTGGGTGGAATCAGGATATTTGTATCACTTGCCTTAGTCATCAGAATTTTCAGATTTTTGCTCTCATTCCTAGGAACAGTGGTTTTAATGTGAATACATAAAGTCACTACTGTGTTCCATTTGTAGACGTGCTTTTGTCTTTGTTAAGGCATAAGACAACCAAATGAGGTGGATAAGTAGGGATGGAGGTTTTTATTAGTCATTGCTTAATGAGGACCATGAAAAACAGAAAATCAGTGAAAAGTAGTTGGTATAAAAGTAAATTAACTCATACCTGAGCTATCTTAGGAACTATATCTTCTAAAAACATACCTTGTTGGCTACATCTCCGAAAGTCAAGTTTGTCAAAGCCATTCCAGCATATCGTCTTAATGTAATACTGTAGTGGTCATTAGTAAGCCCATACATTTCACAGTCCACTTGCAATAACTCTGCAATGGCCTGTAGTCCCCCTAATTTAAAAAGGGCAAGAGGAAAAAGACAATAATCTAAAATAAAACAAATTGGTACCAAGCTGGTAACTTACTATTAGGAAAAAAACATCTCAAAGAATGAGAATGTATGGTTTAAATTCGCCTTTAGAATTACAAGCCACAAAAACTGTTATAAAGGACTTATGTGTAATATATTTATAAAGTACAACTGATAACTATTCCATTTTTCTGCCAGTTTCTCCACCCTCCAGCCTCTTGTCTTACTGAGTGAAATGATTATTATTTTCTATTTACACTATACCTCTACATACTCTATACCTTGCCGACAATGAAGAAGGCTATTTTCTAACACTAGGTCTTCCTGAACATAAGCAGAAATAGTTAACTTACTTTTATTATTAGGGCCTTATAAATACTCTTCATTGTCACACACTGTGGCCTAATTACTTTAATATTTTTTAATCTGTCAAATAATTACCCTTAGGAATACTGAACCTTTTAAATGAAACTGCATGAAGCAAAACTTATTTAAGAAAAAGAATTATCTGTTCAATTTATTACTGAGTTCTGTAAAACTACTTATTTGTGTTTTAAAAAAATTTTCTTACTTTTATTTGATAGTATCATATACCAACTATACTAAGACTTAGTATTTTCTTTACCTCTGATTCTCACCACTGGGTATGCTCAACAATGCCCACAGTGGTCAACACCAGGAAGGTAAGGAGGAAAACAAAGGGAAAGGAAAGGAAAAGACATAAAGGAAGGGGTTAAAAAAAAGTGAAGCAAAATGGTGAGCTAACAAAAAAAAAGATAAAAATGCATATGGAGGCTATTCAAAATATTATTCATCATCAAAATTAATCATCATGGGACTTGAGATATTGTTCTGTCATGAGAAGTGGCTTAGAAAAAAAGAGGATGAATATAAGCAGGCAATTCTTGGACACTACAAGTCTAAACAGTCCGGTCATTAATCTGAACGAGAACCAGTACATTAATATTTTTATAAATGATTTGGAAGGATCAATACATGGAAGAATCTGCAAGTTTGCAGAACAAAGTTCTATCTTGGGTCAAGAATTCCAGGCCAAGGGATTTATCTACAAAAAGGTTCATGTAAATCTCTATGACTAGCAGAAATGACAGACAAGTTTGAATGTAGATAAGTGAAAATTAATTTGGTTAAAGAAAATCCAAACCATATTTAGGAAGATTTTCCTCCATCCACTCATAATGGTAGAAAAATAGTCAGTGAAAAAAAAGTCACTCTCCTTATGAAGCTTGCAGATTAGAGCAAAGATAAACACTGAACAACTAATTTAAATGTGATGGATTGTGTAGAAGCACAGGGTAAGATAACAGGTGGACTTAACCTAGACATGGGGTGGGAGTGAGGTCTCCAAGAAAAAGGCTGAGGAAGTAATGTTTAAGTTGAAACTTAAAGGATGAATGTATATCTAGCAAGGGTGGGGCAGGAATAAGAGAGCAGCATTCTAGGCAGAGGAAACAGCATGTGCAAGGGCCCGTGAGCCTGAAAGACATAGCAAGAAGAGGGCCACAGATGAGGCTACAAACATGTGCAGACGCCAGATCACGGAAGACTTTATATGCCACATTAAGGATTTTAGGCAGAGGAAGGAATAATTAGAAGTGCATCCTAAACAGACTACTATGGTTACAACATGCAGAATGGATTATTTTTGGAAGTGGGGAAGAGAAATAAGACAAAGTAAGGCAGAATAGGAGAGACAATGGTGGCCTGGACTGGAGATGAAGAGAGCAGTGACTTGAGACATATTTAAAGAAGCGGAATTAAAGCACTTAGTTACTAGGTGTAGGGGATAAGGATGGAGTTATGAATGATATCCAAGATTCTGGCTTGAGCAACTGGGTTGATTAGGATGCCAATTTCTGAGAAAAGAAACCCTAGAAAAGACAAAGATTTGGGGCCAGGCACGGTGGCTCATGCCTGTAATCCAGCACTTCAGCAGGCCAAGGCTGGGGGATTGCTTGAGGCCAGAAATTCAAGACCAGCCTGGGCAACAGCAAGACCCTGTCTCTACAAACAATAAAAAAAGAAAAGAAAAGATAGAGATTCGGGGATGGGAGAGGTAAGAAATTCAGTTTGTGACAGTTGAGTTTGAAGTGTCTGAAATACCATCTAAGGGAAGATGTCAGATAAGCAGTTCAATAATATGTTTAAAACTCAGGAGAGAGAACTTGGATTGAGATGTAAATTTGAAAAAAAAAAACTAATAAACTGAAGAGTAGGGAGAAAGGAGGAGACTAGAGCAGAGCTTTAAGGAATTCCACCATTTAAATTCTCAGTAAAAGAACTGAGAATTTTGACTGAGGAAATTGACATGGAAGTCACTGCAGACTTGAAGAATGTGGCCTGGTGTATTGATGAGATCCTTAAGATGTTAAGTATTTGAAAGCAAAATATCAATACCAAAACAAAATAAACTACGCTTTGTGTCTGCATAAAATCCTGCCTGGTGTGGCGACATCTGGGATACTTTAAGAAAGATAAAATGCATCTAAAGAAGGTCCCAAGAAGGCACTAAATGATCAAAGAGTTGAGTACTCTGATATAAAAAAACTAAAAATTTTAGGACTTGATTCGGAAAACAAAGATTAAAGAAGGATATGGTAGTTGTCAACAAAACCATGAAGAACATGGCTAATAAAAAAGAACATTCAAAAATTTGGAATATCAGATACAAGAGGAAGTCCTTTATGATTTCAGGCAAATAAAAAGAAAAGATTTCAGTGAATTTTGAGGCAAAGAATGTAATTCATAGGTTAAAACTATAAATGGATTCATTAAAATATAATGTAAATTTATGATTGATAGAATAAAAAATTAGTTGCTGTAAGAAAAATTGGGATGCTTCAAGGTAATGCAAAGATGATGAATGTCCTTCTACACTTTTCTTAATGCCTATGTTAGAAAATAGTGATCTGAATGGACCAATTACCCAGTATGGTATCTCATAACCTTACAGATCCAAGTGCCTCAGGTGACATTCAACAAAATCCTTAATTTAAATTCTTATTTAAAAAAAAGAGAAATGACACTTAACTTAAAAAAGTGTATTATTTTTGTTTTATTTGGTTTAGATAGTCACCATTAGCAAAAAATTCCTCATTCTAAAATAAATATTAGGGGCCCAACATCAATATTCTATAAATTGGTGTTTCACAAAGTTTCCTGAACATAAGAATCACCTGGGCCACTTATTAAGTATGATTTCTAGACCTTTCCCCTGGAGATTCTATTTGCTACAGAGCCAGAGAATCTATATGGTTTGACAAGTGCCTCTGGTGATTGTTATGATCTAGAAATTTTGTGAAACCCTAATGCAAATAAACCATGAGTTCCTTGAAAGCCAGGACTATGTCTCAATCATAAAAATCTAGTGCCTAGCACAGTTTCTGGGACAGATTTGGGAATTAATAAATATACATCATGGATATTATAGTCTAAAACTTCCAACAGTAATAGGTGCAAACTTATATGACCCTGATAGCTGTAGAATCTTCATATATGTACAAGTGACAGTCCCAGATGACTGGGCTTAAGAATTTCCCTTCACCTACTTGCGATTTCTTTCCTCCTTATCCCTTACTGCCAATACTTTGTGCTGTCTTATATTATCTCCCTCCAATCCATAAACCTTAATCTTCCTTTTGCCCCAGTGCAAATCTGGAGGCTAGGAGTGAGAAGAAGGTAGTCCCCTGTGGCTATGTCCCCAGCAGTCACACCCCCAGAGGCCCCATCCTGCTCCTCACCTGAAAGCCCCTGCCCTAGCTCCTGTGATGAAATGCCCCGGGTAGCCTTCCTACCTGAAGAAGGAAGAGGAACAAATACTGAGTCTAGGTTTTATTTTAAAATTCAGATGATTAATGTGTCAGTCCTAGTCTATAGTCCATTGGAACACAGGAACATATGTAGAAAAACCTTGACAGTATCTTAAAATTGGATTAATTTTCCTGTCTATTCATTATTTTTAATCCCCTTCCCATTATTATTAGCATTAAAAAAAACCTTAAAATTTTCACAAATGCTGAGATTGTACTGAGGAAGGGAAAATTCATAAGATTAACTGAGATTCCACAGGAGGCTGGGGGAGGAAAGAGAATCAGGTGGGCCAATTGCTAGGCCTGCGGGAAGAAAAGCACGGCCAAAGGGCAGGCCTGAAATCTCAAAGTACAGAGCCTCCCAAAGTGATGACTCTGAAGGAGACAACACTCATTTTTGGCTGTTCAAGTTCTCTGTGTTTAAGAGTCTCATGACTTTATCACTTTTAAGATAAATGATGAATGACAATGACGAGGGCGGTAGGAATACAAAGTGGGAGCTGAAACGTAACGTAGCATAAACAGCACAAAAAGCAAGGGCACGGCTACACTAAGATGGGAAGTAAGCATATGGTTCTTGCTTGTGGCACGACTAGAGAGATCCAGTTCACATGAGATGGCTCAGCATGATGCAATTTATAAATACCACATGTGCAAAATGAACCTAGAAATCAAAGAAAAACCGTTACATGAAAAATGGGGTGCATAAATGCAGGTTATATAAGGTTTAGAGTGTGTGATAACACATACCTAAAGGAGTAATCATTCCAAAATAAATGGAATGTTTCTGACTTAAATTAGAGCATAATGATTTTCTACATTAACCAGTTTCAAACATACCATGCTGCTTGTAATTAAAATCCAGTAAAATACTGATAACCATGAAGATAAGTGAAAATCTTAATAATAATTCCTCCTGGTGCTCATCAAAAGTGATTGACAGAGTTTAAGAACAATAAAGTAGCTCCACATTTCAAAATAATTCAAATTACCCTCCCCATCAGCTGTCACACAGGGTCTACCCTGGCAACAAGAACAAGGAGTGGCCCATTTAGTCATTTTTTCAATCTTTCGCCAAGATTTTGAAAATTCAAGTTAGTTTATAGTAGGGCAACAGCTTCTGTGATTCAGGACCCTTTCTCCCCTGGAAACCAGGGTACCGTTTTTTGTTACAAAAAGGAAGCAGCTGGTAATAGAAGTTAATGGCCTTATATCCCAATTCATCAATGATTAAAAATCTTCATTTACTATAATGAATTTCTACGACGATTTAAAAATCCACCAGTATTTGTCTATTGCATTAAGAGACATTTTTGTCTTACCAAGTTCATTCATTGCATGTCTATGTTCTTCATCAAACGAAAGTTTCATTAGAACACACACAGCAGGACAGATTTGATGTTCAACAGGAGCTGGCACTGAAAAATAAATCAACATAAACCATAATGCATTGTTATTATGCTTTAAAAATATGCATGACAGAAATTCCCTAGTGCACAGAAGTTTAGTAGATCAACAAATATTTGCTAAATGGATGAATAAATACTATAAATATGGAACAAAAAATATGAGTAAAGGGCTTTTCTTGGTTCCATAAAAATGTTTACAACTCATCTGCCCTTGACTGAGTAAGTCCCTTATAGGTTTATGCTATTACACAATTAACTAATAATTTAAAATTATGTTGACTATATAAAAGAATAAAAATCATTTAGGTATAAAACTAATCTTATTTATAATTTCTATTTAAACTATTGTTATGAGTTTGGGTTAAAAGCACATGGCTGTGTATAAATGTGATACCTAATAGAAAAAGTTCACTATATAGACAGATATACTAGATAGTAAATAAAAAGTTTAAAGAAAAAGAAAAAGGTGTCCAGGAAAATGTACTTCCACATTTAATATTATGTACAAGGTATCAAAAGTCATTATTTGGCATAAAATAATTTTTAAAAAGTATTTCTCAGAAGAAATATTTATTCTATTTTACTTTTTGAGAACAGGTATCAATAGTACAAAATGTAAGTCACTACATAACTGTGGACAGCCAAAGAAAACAATCCAGAAAGGCAATGTTCTCCTAGTAAAATCTTATTAGTTCTCCTCATCCCTTGGACAAATAGATATAAAGGGCAATCCCTGCTTTTTTCTCATTCTTGAAAATTTTTAGATTTTAAATAAATTCACCTTTATACCTAAGCTTAAAAAAAATCTGCTATAGCTTCTTAAGTCATGTTCTTACCATCACCTTTTCTCTTGCTCCCCAAATCAATAGGCTGATACAACCTCTGGGGGGGGTGTGTGTGTATGAGAGAGAGAGAAAAGAGAGAGACAGAGTATGAGAATGAGTTCTTATCAGGCGAAAAGAAGGCCTTACCTTATATACTTACTGCTTTTGGTTCTTGGCTATAGGAATAAAGTAAGTTATGTCCCCAAGGGTTCCAACTCCCATGTTCCTATTCCCTGCTCCTGAGGGAGAGGGGCTGGTGGCCAAGGGTCCCTTCCTGAGCAAAGAGCTGGGTGGCTTATCACCCCCAGCAACTAAAGCCTATCGCCCAGAGCCGAATGGTGCAATAGGAAGAGCACTGCGCTGAGAGTTCAAAGATCTGGCCTCTGTTCCTGGCTCTACCAGCTGTGAGGCCACAGGCAAGTCATTTAGCCTCTCTGAGCCTCAGTTTCTTCATCTGCAAAATGGAGATGATAATACCTTCCCTTCCTACTTCACAAGTGGTTGTGAGGATCAAATAACATAACAGATATAACACAGCTCTGTGTCCACTAAATAGACTGATATGCAAATGTAACAGATTATAGACTGATATGCAAATGTAACAGGTTCTTTCCCTAATAGCTGAAAGAACTTATGTAAAGTCACTTTCCTGAGCTTCATCTATGAAATGAAAGAGATGGGCAACATAATTGCTCAAGTTCTTTCTTGTTCTACTATGCTATGACTCCATAATAATCTCTTGATTTGCTGTTCATTTTTGGTTATATAGTAGTGCATGTAACATTTGCCTTTGCTAAATTTTTCTAGGGAAATATAGACTTAAGCTTTAAAATAGGATAGCAGCATAAATGGCTAATATGAATTTCCCCCTCTTATTCATAAAGACAACATATTAACTAGGAAAGTTTTCTATTCTAAAGCTTTTACATTTGCTTTGAAACATGCACTATGATGTATACTATAGAGAACATACTTGGATTTTTGTCCTGGTCCATGCCTTGTTCATGGGCTTCCTGCCACTCCCAACAGGTTTCACAGTAAGCTCGTATCTGTTCCAAAAGATGAAGGACTCGGATTTCACGCCTGCCTCTCTTGTCATCAGGCTGTGAGTGAATGATGTTGTGGAGTGCTGCACTGGCCCTGGCCCGAGCCTCTTTACTGCCCCGGGAATTTCCCAACAATACAGAGTCTTTGTCATTGCCATGTAAAAGCTGGATAAGGAGAGGAAGACATCCAGACTGTCGCATGGATATACAGCTGTCTTGGGAGCTAGACATAGCTAGCAAAGTTCGCGACATATCATCCTTATCATGAGTACCAAGCATTGACAACAATGAATACACCATTTCCACCTGTGGGCCAAATGAGTTTAGAAAAAAATTATGACTTTAATATCCAAAAGCCAAAACCAATGAAGTGATGAATGGGATATTTATTGTAACTCATTATTTAAAAAAAAAAAATTTTCAGGATGAAGTAATGAGTGTTATTTCAAAATCCATATAATCATCACAATGTGAGTAAATAACAGGAGTGGTGATATATGGCACTGAAAGAGAAAGGAGGTTCTTGCATACCTAAATTACTGTTTGTCTGAATCAGGTGGCAGTAATCCACTGATCGTAATGAGTAGAAAGTCAACTGATCGCGTCCCCCCCAGAATGTAGTTTATCTAAATTCTTTACATAGTTTAAAATTTTATTTTACTTCTTTTAATCTACAACTATTATCAATAAGCAGAAAACATTCTTGCAACAATTATAATTTGCTAAGTACCAATTCTCAGCAATAATTAATTCTCATCAGATTATACTACTGTTAAAATTATACAATTATACACATAAAAATATTTTGTCATAAAAAGAAAATGCATTATCACATAGGGAGTGACAAAGCCAGAATTCATAGTCAATTTTTTAAAAAGGCAACTGGTAAGCACCAATTACTCTCTGACAATAAACTCTAAGAATTTACTTAGAAGCAGATTAGAAACAGGAAAACAGTACCCAGTTATCCTGGACCATGATCAGCCTCATTTCAAAGCTAGAGGATGTTATATAAAAGTAGAGGCTATTATATAAAGAATACATTATCTCTATAGATCAGTGGCTCTCACAGAGGCGATTTTGCCCCCATCAGGACACATTTGGCAACATCTTGAAGACAGTTTTGGTTGTCACAATTGCAGGGCAGGCATGTCAGAGGCAGCTAGTGGGTAGAGACCAGGGATGCTGCTAAACATTCCACAATGTGACAAGGAATTATCTAGCCAAAAGTGCTGAGGTTGAGAAATGCTGCTCTAAATATGTAAACACACATATACTTTTAGATACAAGAGTTTTAGAAAGGCAATAGGACCGTAGGTAAATGCGCTTTCATCAGACTTAGCTTCAAATTTTGACTCTACTTCTTAAGAGCAAGACAGTAACTACCTCTTAAGAGCTAATTAAGTTATTTGATTCTCTGAGTGTCAGTTTTCTGAGTTGCAAAATGGAAGAATTTACCTACCTAATAGGGTTTCTCCGTGAGGATTAAATAAAATAATACATGTACAGGACAGGGGCTGACATTCAAAATATGCAGGAAGGCCTCAATATTATCATGCACAAATCACTTCAAAAGGAGACAGTATTCTAACAGTCAGTTTTCACACAACAGTTCTGTTGAATATTAGAGATTTCTTTACAGTGGAAACTACAGGTTGATGTTGGACAGATCTGGAGTTGAATTTTAATTTAATTTCATAAGAGCTGCCTAAAACATTTTTTTGCTTCAGTTTTCTCATGTAGAAGAAAAAGAATACCTCACAGGGTTTTTGAGAGAACAAGATATAATGTACATACAACTCCTAGCACAGTAACTGGCATGCAAGAGGTCCCAGGTAGTAACTATTATAAATTTTAAAAAAGATTAAGTCTCATGTTGACAATATCATTGATTATTCTAAAATTCATTACTTAAGTCAACATTGTTATTTCTGTTATACATTTCCTAAGAGCCATTACATTATTTAGAGTAAATAAAGAGTATATGAAAACAATTAATAGAATTATTTAAACTGAAAATATACTGTTTAGTAATATTAGAATTTTACCTTAGTTAATATACTATTCAAGCCTCTGACATTAAAACAATAATAAAATAATTATTTTCTTTTCAGACATTATTCCCAAATCCTATATTTGCTAACATCTGAGATACCCTAAGAAAGCTCACTTATCAGCACTGGGGAACATTCAGTTTTAATAATTTTTCTATCCATTTCAATAAATATTTATTAAACATTCATGTGCAGGCACTGTGTTAGATGTAGCAAAAGATATATTTTTTAAAAAAACAGTCCATTTTTCAAGAGAGTTTCATGTAAATTATTAGTGATTCAAAGGAGGCAGATGGAGTGCATGGTGAGGTAAGAAGGCCTTGGGAATCAGAAAATGTTCTGTGAGGGCCAGGCACAGTGGCTCACGCCTATAATCCTAGCACTCTGGGAGGCCGAGGCAGGAGGATTGCCTGAGCTCAGGAGTTGAGACCAGCCTGAGCAAGAGCGAGACCCCATCTCTACTAAAAATAGAAAAATTAGCTGGGCACACTGGTGCATGCCTGTAGTCTCAGCTACTTGGGAGGCTGAAGCAGGAGGATCACTTGAGCCCAGGAGTTTGAGGTTACAGTGAGCTACGATGACGTCACTGCACTCTACCTGGGGTGACAGAGTGAGACTCTGTCTCAATTAAAAAAAAAAAAAAAAAAGAAAGAAAATGTTCTGTAAGGAAGCAAAGCCCAAGAGTTTTGAAGGCTGGCTAGGATTCTGACAGCCATTTGTGGTGGGGTAGAAGGTGGTGTGCATAACTGCAGGCAAGGTATGGAGGCAGAAAGTCACAGGGAGTGTTTAGGAAGAAGGAAGTATTAGTTTGGCTGGAGCTTAGGATACTTGCAGAGAAGTAGATGATAAGAGTGAAAAAGTATAAAAAACTAGGTAATTTGGCACTTTATAATCCTCATTCTCCCTTTGTTTATACTTCTTTGTATTAAAAAAAAGTCATTTCTTTAACAGTCTTTGAATCAGAATTCTCTAGACAATGTATATAAAGAATGTCCTAGCAAAGCATTCACAGTATTAGCAATCAGCGTTTGTAATCTTCTCTTACCTTGGTTCCCAGATGACTTGTCAGTCTCCGAGGCGCAGAGTGTGTGCTACTAGAACTCAAAACACTGGCTGTTTCATGGTCCATTCGTGTAGTTGAACCCTAGAAATTAAGCAAATTACAGATAGTATAATTTAGATTACAGATAAATATAGATGACTTCATGTTAAGGTACTCCAAATGAAATGTCTTTAGGATAACCAACAAAATATATCATGAAAAGTATGACCATTACAGCTCCTCAAAATTAATATTTTTACCAATAAACTTAAGTATATTTTAGAGAAAAACTGAAAAGGTGACTTCTTGCATAAGAGAATTAAACTACAGTGTGAAAGTAACTAAACATTGAAGAAATCCTAGAATAATATTTTTTCATAGATTGAAAGAAATAAAAACACATTCAGTTAAACATAAGTTGATTCATGGAAAGCAATGAAGGAACGTTCAAATTCTAAAATACTCCAAATTGGCAGAAAACCAAGCATGAATTCGGTACAGTCCAAATTCTCCAAGATCTCAAAGTTCAGAGAGGGCTGTTTGAAATTTCTACTGGAGAAAAACATGAAAAAAAAAATTGCAGTGCAGTATGATATAAGCACCATAGTAGAAAAATGCATAAAATACTGAGGGAAAACATGAAGAAGCAACTACCCGCTTATGGACTATTAAAATAAGCAACATTGAAGGTAGGCCTTGCATGTTGGGATAGGAGACTGCCGAAAGAGCCTGTGAAAAGGTATAAATATGGAGGGCATGGGATGTTCCAGTTTAATGTGGATAGAACACAAGGTGTATGGTGGGAGATAAAGGTTGGGTTAAGTTATTAAGTATCTCAAGTATCTTTTTAAAGATGTTGCTTTCAAGCTGTGGATGCTGGACTTTAGGCAGCAGAATGGTACAACCACAATTACGTCTTAGAAACAGTATTGAGAGATCACAGGTGGGAAATTAGGGAGACAGTATTTTAATAGTTGAGCAATTCCGAGGGCACAAACTAAGGCAGTGAGAATAGAGAAGTGGGGATGCCCTTACAGGATACTTAGGGGATCAAATTAAATGGCTTGAATAACTGACTGGACGTGAATAAAGAGAGGTTGGGAGTCAAGGACAACTTGGAGGTGCAAAGCTTGGATAAGTGGGTAAATAATGGTGCCATTAATGGATGTAAGAAACCCAGAAAGAGATGATGGCTTTCAGTGTGGGAACTGAGCTCACCTTTGAATATACTGATACCCAGTAAGAATGCTCAATGGGCATCTGAAAACATAGGATGCAACTCTGGACAGGAGTGGGGGATGCAGATAAATACCTGGGACCTATCAAAATATAGGCCATAGCTAAAGCCATTCATTAATGATTAAGAATAATGATTATAAGAATAGCATTCAATCAGAAAGCAGTATCTGCAGGCATTCTGTTGCAGTTCTAAACCTTTCAAGACGAAAGGCCCTAAGTTATTTGAGGACAGAAACTTTATTCTGTTCATTGCTGCATTCTTAGTACCAAGAGTAGTCTTAGGCTACAAAATATTTGCTGAATTATGAATGAATGAGGAGCAATTAGTACAATCCATAAGAATATCAGGATAGGGGACACCACTGCTGGTTCTAATTGTCTTTTAGATATAGATACTCTGGGTAATTGGAGAAGAGGGTGTGGCACAGAAAACCATGATGGGAATAATAGGTTTTGAGGATTGTGAGTTGATACCTTCTACGCTGGAGGGTACAAAGGATGGAATAAGTCAACATCTCTGAATATGCCATATTTCCCTAAATTTTGGAACCAGTAGGGCTTATAATTCCCTTTTGTGCATAAAGTTCACTTCTGGTGATGTTAGAAATCTCCCTGTTAGCTAGCAACCTTACCTGTTTGCCTGTTAACTTCCACTTAGGTAGATAACACAGAAAGTTGTTAACAATGCATTCCTAAGTGATTAGTCAGGATTCTAATGGGTAGTAATTAAATGTTCATACAGAGATTTCTGAATTTGTTATAAAAAGTCCATAAATAAATAATACTCCAAAGCTAATTTTTAAGAGGGCTGCTTGGAACTTCTGTAGAAGTCATATTATAGGTTTTCCTGACTAGATTATCACTCACAATTGCGTTTTAATAAAAAATTACATTTGTCAAAACTCATTCAACTGTACACTTAAAATAGGTGTTTTACTGCATGTTAATCTTTCCTCAATCAGCTTGATTTTTAAAAATCCCACCTTGAAAGATTTTTTTTGTTTCCCCATATAAAAGCATGACTATCTGCTTATTCACACTCACACAGGGAAATCTAGGGTTGGATTGAGAATACTAGCACAGTCCAGAGTGGCTCCCCTTTCCAGTCTCTATTCCCTTGTGGGCCTGTATTCTTTATGCTGATTAGTCCTCCAGGGTTAGTTCTGGGGAACTGCAAGTTACCACTCCTCAGGGCAGGAAGCAGGGGCAGCAAGTAAGATTCATCCTGCATTTCTTTTTACCACCACCAGCTATTCAGTGCTTCAGGAATGGTTTTTCAATCCACACACAACCAAACAACAAATATTGACTGAACTCTTGCTACTTTCCAGGTAGTAAAGCTAGCCATTAAGAATACAACTGAGTAAGACATTCCCACCCTCACTATACATAGAATCTAGACAAGGACCTCAACATGACAATACATGGTGATTAAGTGCTTTGACAGAGACCGTGTGAACAGACAGGAAGGCACATGACTCAGTCTTGAGAGTACAAGCCTTCCTGGAAAAAGTGGCACCTGATTTTGGACTTGAACTATGAGGAAGAATTTAGCTAATAAGAAGAATGAGGAGGATTAGCCACAGTGCAGCCCAGAGAGAGACAGGGGCATAAGCAAAGGTCAGAAAGAATATGATGTATTTATGTGTGTGGAGAAGAAGGGGAGGGTGAACTACAAATAAATCTGAAGATAAAGAACAAAGAGCTCACTCTGCTTATAATAAAGAGGATAGATCTGAGGGACCAAGATCCAGGATAAAGAATAGTCAGGGGGCTTTTTTAGTACATTCAGGCAAGGGGCCTTTCTTGGTCTATAGTAGAACGGGAATGAATCCTTATCCTGAAGCAACCACACTATTTTTGAGGATTTCTAAATATTTTTTCACTGTTTGTAGGCAGTCTCTGAGATAGCTCCCAGTGATCCTTGCCTCCTGGTATTCACACCCTTATGTAATCCTTTCCTCTTGATTTGGGCCAGATTTAGTAACTTGCTTCTAGTGAACAGAACGCTGTAGAGGTGATGAGAAGGCACTTCTATGATAAGGTTACAAAGACTGTGGCTTCCATCTTGGGCACCTTCTCTTGCTCTCTCTGGGGGAAGCCAGCTACTATGTTGTAAACTGCCCTGTGGTGAGGCCCATGTGACAAGGAAGTGATGTCTTTGGCCAACAGCCGATGGGATGTGAGGCCTACTGACAGCCATATGCAGCCCCAGCCAATACCTTGACTGCAGCCTTGTGGGAGACATTTAGCTCAGCTGCACCAGGATTTCTGACCCACAGAAACAATAAATGTTTATTGAAGCTGTTAAGTTTTGGGGCAATTTGTTATGCAGCAACAGACAACTAATGCACTATTTGGAACAAAAGAAAAACAAGAGGTTTAATTATGAAACAAGGGTAACCAGTTTCCACAATAAAACATGTTTCTGACATTCATTTCAGTAGAGACACCAAATCATCTTTAAGCTTTCAGTCTTAGTGTCTTCCTATACAGCTTCTTGATTTTTGAGACACTTCCCATTCCCCCAATCTATCTAGCTAGAAATCTACATAGATGCATTATTATAAGGAGCCAGCAAGAGGTCCACACACCTGCATTCCCTATGAACCTAGAACTTGAGCCCTGAGAATCTTTCTTGGGCCTTTTATTAAGGTTAGACCTGAGCCAACTTCTTTGAGAGGGAGTCTCTCTACCCAAAAGAAATGGTAACCCGCCCAACTCATGACTAAATTCTGAAGAGACTTAAGTGTGATTAACTCTCTCACAACCTCAAGACCTGCTAAGTCAGCGATGCTGTACATCCCTTCAATCAGCCTTGCTCATTGCCAAAGACATAACTACTTGCTATATCATTCCCAATTCTCAGCCCCAAATTATGTGAGACTCTATTTCCCACTGTTCTCCTTCCCATCCAACCTTCCTGTAGAATCCATATTTCATGCTTTATAAATACCCATACATCCTCAATTTTTCACTTAATGCTCCTTTTATTTCCTGGCCTTCAACTTTCTCTAAGACATTGCTTCTTTGAAATGACTGGCATGTCCAGTGCACGGATCTTTCTGTATACTTCAGCTTGGATTTCTTGTGGTTATCACTCCCATAATTCTCTTGTTAGCTTTCAATAGCATTGCCCCACAATTCTTCCATCCCACCTGCCTGGAAACATTGTAACCATAGATGAATCCAATAGTCTGTTTTCTCTACCTCCTGACATGAACTGTTTGGGCAGCATTTGAGAAATCTGAGCATATGAGAAAATCATGTAACTCTCTAGGATGCTGCACATATATATTTATGGTCATCAATACATCTGGGCCCTCAGTGCTGCACCTGCGATCTTTGTGTTTCCCTGGTCAGTTCTTTCTTTCCTCACACTGGCTATTTTAGATATGTCTCGTTTTGTATAAAATTGTGGCTCTCCTTCCCTTACCACACATGATTTTACATTCTACTTTACAGAGAAATAGAAGCCAACAGACAAAATTCCCTCAAATTCTTGCTACCAGACTGATAAAATTACCTGTATACATATTCATCGCCATCTTTTGCTGTGACATCAGAGGCACCCCTCCTCCTATCTGAAGTCCATCCCTTTACATGTGCTCTGGATTCTCTCTCTCCCCATTTCTCTTTGTTCTTATGGATCTTCACCCTTTTTCTCTACTGGCTCCTTCCCATCAGCATTCAAACATGCTTATCTCTTCTATCTTAAAAAACAGAAATAGGGCCAGGTGCAGTGGCTCATTCCTTTAATCCTAGCATTTTGGGAGGCTGAGGCAGGAGGATCACTTGAGGCCAGGAGTTTGAGACCAGCCTGGGCAATAGCAAGACCCCATCTCTACAAAAAATTCTTAAAAAAATCAGCCGGACGTGGTGGTGTGTGCCTGTAGTCCCAGCTACTTGGGAGGCTGAGGCAAGAGGATCGCTTGAGCCCAAGAATTTGAGGTTGCAGTGAGGTATGATGACACCACTGCACACCACTGCACTATAACCCAGTAAACAGAGCAAGACGAGACCCTGTCTCAAAAAACAAAAAAAACAAAACACCCCAAAACCAGAAATAAATTTTCTCTCAAAGTTATAGTCTGCATCACTTAATGGCCTTTTCTCTCTTGGGCAGTTCACACCCAGACTTTGTTTAGGGTTAGTTAAAATTGCTCTCTTCTATTTTTTTTTTTTTTTTTTTTTTTTAAGAGACAGGGTCTCTTGATGGGCTGGCCTTGAACTCCTGGACTCAAGCAATCCTTCCACCTCAGCATCCCAAGAACCTGGGACTACTGGTATATGCCACTGTGCCCAGCCTCTTCTAGTTTTTTAACCTTCCATTTAAACCTCCACTCATTCCAGTATAATATAGTAGAGAAGAAAGCAATGAAATTGCTTTTGTTAAGACCAGCAATGAACTTCTTTTTTTGTGAAACTCAATGGAGTTTTTTTAGTCCTTATGGCAATGGTGGATACTGTTAACTGTTTCCTCTTTTTTGGAACAATATTATTCTATTGCTTTGGGATTTTAGCCTAGATTTTCATCTTCTTACTATATACTCACTGGGGATGTAAAAATCTTCCACACCTTTAATTATCAATTCTTCACCTTGCCCCTCAATTCCAAATCCAAATATCTAATAGCTTACCTGACTTTTCCACTTAGATGTCACAGACTTAACATCTTTAACACATTAACTGCCATGTGAGTTGTATTTAACTCATGCTAGTTTTGAGCCTGGGGCCTCATGAAGCATATGTAACTCATGTATCTCTTTACCTTGGGAGCCACATGAACTATTTTTCAAGCTGCATATAACTCACACACAGAAAACAATAAACAATAACAAATTTTTCATTAAATTAGAAAGGATCGTTTTATTTTCGAAGTTTTTATTCTATTTTTGTAATAAAACACCGTGGCCCCAAGGGAAAAAAAATTTTTTTTCTAGTGTGGCAGTCAATGTGTTAAACTTAAACTTAAAACGAGGCTCATTATTTTCCCTCAAAAACCTCCTCCTCATCTAGTGTTATCAATTGCATCACTATCCTTCTAGTTGCCTACAGCAGAAACCTGGGAGCCATTCTTGACTTCCTCCCCCTCAACTCTCATAACCAACCCCTAAGCTTAATAGATTCTATTTCCTAAATATTCTCATATACTCAATATCTGCTGAATAAATGACTCTCAAATTTGAGGGTTAGGGAAGAAACTCTCAGGCTACCATCATCTTTCACTGAGATTACTGTACCTGTTTTACCCAGTCATCTTTTAGGTATCAGATTAAATCAATCTGCAACTTTCTCTACGACCAATCTCACCCAAAAACTAGGTTCAGTTTTAGGCTTCTGATACATGTTCCTGCAGTACTATGTACTTGCATTCTCATAGTACTTAACATACCTTTGGAAACTGCCTGTCTTCTAGATTATGCACTTTTTGAAGAAAAGGTAGCATATACTTAGCTCATCACCATATCCTAGGGTTGAGAACAGTCTTGGCACAATGCAGATATTTAGCAAACAGATTGTGAACACTGATGAATTTGAGATTTCTTCCAGTTTTAGATTATCTTCCAGGTGAAAAGGGTAGGGGAAAAGATTAACAGTGAAAAAAAAAAAGGGCTGGGGAACAGACAGGTAGGGACAACTGGCTGGAGGGACCCCTCTATGGACACATCAGAATGAATCACTTATCTATTTTCTGCTTTCCCCTTACTCGTCTTTAAATACCCATTGCCTTGATAGGCGCTCAACTGTTTGTTGAGGGGGACTAGAATGACTATGCCTGATAGTCACACCGAGAAGAATTGGGATACAATCAATTTCAATTACACCTGCTAGGTTAGAACCCCTTTTCTATCTTCCTGCTCGCTCACTTTATAAAAGTAACTCAAAAGGGTTCCACCATGAAGGTAGTAGCAGCTTTCAACTCATGGTGAACTTGGCAGATGAAGGGAAAGACACAAACATTTCTCCTGATTTTGCAGTACAAACTGTACCAAGGAGTAATCAAATAGTAGACAAAAAGTTTCTCTTTATAGAAGTGTTCCAGCTAATACTATAACCACTAATGAAATAATGGAGCTAGGCATTATTAATGGCTGTTAGTATCACAAAAGAGAGACTAGGCATTACGTATTCTTTGATGGAAGATCATCATGACACCTATGAAAAAGTTGTGCCAAGAAAAAAAAAAGGATTGAACCTAAATCTGATCAAATCTCTAGATCAAACTATCAATTTACAGGAAATACAGAGTATAAAGGAACATGTTAAACTATACCAGGGGGATGTTATCAGCAAAATCCAGAGTATGAAAAACTGTGTAAGAAAAACAACTTTGGTTCTTCCATAAATAAATAGCAAGAAAACAAAAAGAGAGAAATAAGGAACCTAAAGATTAGAATGGACTTCAGAGATATATTAAGCAATCCCAATTCATGTACATTATCTGGACCCTGAGTTAAATAAACTGTGAAAAAGATATTTATGGAACAATTGCAAATTTGAATACTGACTGGATATATCATGCTATTAAGTTCTTTCTTTGGGGGTGTAATAATGGCACTGTGGTTATGTATTTTTAAAAAGTATTCTTTTTTTTTTTTTTTTTTTGAGATGAGGTCTATGTTGCCCAGGGTGATCTCAAACTCCTGGGCTCAAATGATCCTCCTGTCTCAGACTCCCAAGTAGACAGGATTACAGGTACATGCCACCACACTCAGCTAAAAAAGTATTCTTACCTTTTGCAAATACACAATGAAATATTTATGGAAGAAATGATGATGCCTGGGATCTTAAAATATAAAATGGGAGGTAGAAGTGGATGGGGTACATAAAGATCACTATATTATTCTGTTTGCCTTTGTATATGTTTGAAATTTTCCATAATAAAATGATTTTTAAAAAGGTTTTTTAGTTTTTGAAACTAGTAGCAGCAGAATGGGTTTTCCTACCATTCCATCTTTTTCCCACTTTTGGTAAGCAAGCAGGGATCTGGCTTGTATGATTTACTTCTAGCCTTTTCTTCCATATAACTTCCAGAGGAAATTAATCATAGACCAAGAAACCCTATTTCTAGCAGGGATGTCGGTCTGGCTTTTCAATCACCAAATATTTATTGTCATCTACTATCTGTCAGGGACTGTGGGGACATGAAAATGAATAAAACTAGACAGAATGCTTGCCCTTCTGGAGCTTACAGTCTAGGTGGGGAAGCACAAATATTAATCAAAGAATCACACAAATAAATGTAAAACTGAAAATGCAGTAGTCTTCAAAGGAGAGGAACATGCTATGACAGCCTATAATAGTGAGATTTGATCTATGCAAGCCCGAGAAACTGATGCTTAAGCTCAGACACACCTGAACTGGTGTTAACTGAACAAAATGGGATGAGAAGAGCACTACATGGAACAGGTATAGATGTGCACAGGCTGCAGGAGGAGGAAGTCCAGTAAATATGAGGTACTGACAGAAGGCCAGTGTGGCTGAAGTAGTAAGAGCAAGATGTGATATAAGGCTGACAAGATAGGTAGGAGCTGGATTATATAGCTCACAATAAAAGGTTATCATTATTCTAAGAATCAAGGGAAGCCAATAAAAGATTTTACAAAGAGAATGATTTACTCTTTGTGAAGATCATTCTGACAGAGAGGATGTGGGAAGAAAACCAGGTGAGAGATGGGGTAGAATCAAATCCCATGTGGTAGTAGAGGTAAGTGCACTAGGACAGGAGCTTTGGTGGAGCATGCTACTGTGATCCTGGGAAAGTCAAAAAGATTGATTTTCATTTCCAATTTGTGTCAATGGTTTTTGTCTTTGGAGCAAATAATAAAGCAAAACAAACTAATAAATCCCATGAGGTTGTCGTATGTACTGATCCTATGAAGACAGGTTAAAGGAATCTTGGCATAACAAATCACAGTCCCACAGATACAGATCGTACATCTATCTACATTAGGATCTGGGAGTAGCTGTAGTGTTGTTTTAAAACAGTGATTGAAAGTAATCCAATAAATAGTATTAGCAGTATTAGTGCCATAAAAATTTGGAGAGCAAGTCTATGATTGATATTGCTAAATAAACATGCTTGTTATGTTTAACACTGAATCCATGGCACTATCAGAATTTATTATTTGAAGGGTGAATGAATACTGGGCCCTGATTTACTATTTTCAATAGATCTTCTCTTCTGCCATCCTTACACTGAAATAAGTAACATGATCTATCACGATAGGACTTGAGTAAGACAACCCAAACTACCAAGCAACGGAGATAAAGGCAGTACTGTCTTCTATTTTCCCAAAATGAAAATGGTGATATAGTTGTTATAAATTATAAAAATAATATATTCTCATTACAAAAAATTCAAACAATACATAAAAGTTTAAATAAGAAAGTAAAAGCCACAAAAATCCCAACATTTAGAAATAACTATTGGTAACATTTTGAAGAATATTCTCCCAGACATTTCTCTGTGCATATACATATGTATAGATATGTATAATGAGAGATCACACATACTTGTTTTTTTTTAATTAAAAAAAGTTATGATTATTTTTCTAAATTAATAATGTTTATTAATATTTGAGATAAATGCTTACTCTCTGCCAGGTACTACATACTAGTTGTTTGGGGTATAACGGTGAGCAGGCACAGCTTTAAAAACTTTAAAAAAGGAAGGCAGACAATTAAACCACAATAAATTGTGCTAAGTGCTATGAGAGCAAAAGTACAGAGTATCTGAGAGTATTTATTCCAGTGAGATGGGGACAAGGAAAACATCCTGTGACATCCACGTGACATTTAAACTGAGGAGAAGGATGAGTAAAACACATACAAGTGAAGAACTGAAGCAGAAGAGATTTCCATGCAAAGGGAAAGCCATGTGGAAGACCTGGACACACTCAAGGAACTGAAAAAGTTGAAGTTGAGGGAATGGTGATAAATGGGGGCAAACAGTGTGAAATACAGCTGGAAGAGTAAGCAACATGAAGAATCTGGATTCTATTCTTTGGGCAGTGAGTAGCCACTGAAAGGTTTAAACAAGTAAGTGATAAGATCAGATTTGTGTTTTAGAAGGATCATTCTGATTACAATATGGAGGATACATTAGAAAAGGCAAGGCTGAAGACTACAACAAAAGTTAGATCTTTACATAAACAGAGATGTAACTTATCCTTTTTAACATTTGCATGGATGCATTATGTAGGTTACATGAGGCAAGGGACTGTCTGTCCTCTTCAGTTCTTAATTTCAGAGTCCAACACAGTGTCTGGCACATAATAAATATTTGTTAATTAAAAAAAATAACAGTTGTTAACAACAATAGCTGTCAGCTCTTACTGAACATTTACTCTACACCAGGGACTATGTTGAGTGCTTCTTGCATTTAATTCTCCCAACTATTCTATGAGGTAAGTTTTATTATCATCTTATTCTACTAAAGAGGAAGCTAAAGCTCAGAGTTTGTTACTAAGCTAGCTAGTTGGGTAGTGGGATTTCCCAGGTTTGCTGACTTCAGAGACACTTAACAACTTATCTGCAGCTGACAAATAATTTAACCAATTACTTATTGATTAACACACATTTAGGTTATTTCTAATTTTTTGCTATTATAAATAATATGAGGAATCTCTTCAAACATGTCTGACCACTCTTGACTGATTACCTCATTAGCATAAAATCTTAGATGTTCCTCTGGTCACACAGCAGGCACATTATAAAGTTAGATAACATTTTACAAAATTGCTCTTCAGAAAGGTTGTTCCATTTCATACAACTAAAAGCAATATATGAGAATGTCTGTTTACTTTCCATTACTAATAGTGTCACTGATCTTTGCCAACCCAATGCCCCCCCAATCTCATTTTGGTTGTAATTTATATTCATATATCATTATTAGTAAAGTTGACCATCTTTGTATATGCTTACAAGTCATTTTAATTTCTCCTTTTATTTCCTGTTCATGTCTTTTGCTCGTTTTTTAATAGTCTTTAGTTGATCTGTAAATACTCTTTATGTATCTTGAATTTTAACTTTTGCTTGTCATAAGTCTTTGAAAATAATATGATCTTGGTTTGTTTGTTTTGTAATCTTGCTATGATTTTCTGGTATACTGATATTCACATATTGTTATGTGAAACCTATTGATCTTGTCTTTATGGTTTTCCTACCCACCTAAGGATTATAAAAATTCTACCCACATTTTCTTCTAATCTTTTTATATTTTTAATAATTTTCATTTTGACATTAAATCTAATCCTAGAATTTATTTTGATGTAGTAAGTGTGATATGGATTCAATTATTATAACCAGCTTGTTGGATAGGTTAAGATTTTCAAAGCACACAATAATTGGAATATGACCCAAAGTACTAAAGGTAGAACGGTAGGTCCATTCTGATGCAAATAATTTTTTTTTTCTGTCATATACGACTGAACTTTTCTTCTTTCTACATATGTGTAGGAACACATAAATTTCCCAAATAATTCCCTAAACAATAGACAGAGAAATAACCCAAATGTGCCATTTAAATATAATTGCCTTTGTCCTAATTTACCGCATAAGAGTTTTCCAGTATAGTGCTTAACTAGTAATATTGAATGAAGTATTTGTTTTAATTCAGTAAAATAAAGTATGAGATATTTTAAGCTTTAAATTTTAATGAACTGATAGAAGCATACTGTTTTTTATAAACAGTACTATCAAAAGTAACCTAGAGACTAAAGAAATTTTTTATATGAACAGTAGGAAAATTAAGACCAATTTAGTGAAATTCTATTTTAAAAAAGTCATTCATTTTATAACATAAAAATATTCATTGAAGAAAATCTGGAGAATACAGAACACCCCAAAGAAAAATTCTATCATAATGGGCTGTATTTCAATTAAAATCTAATACACAATTGATGACAGCATAACAAGACAATGGTTCTATATTAAAAAAAAAAAAATAAGCTGACTTCCATAATTTTGCTAAAATTATACGGTAATAGTTAAACATGATTAGGCTATGTCTCTTTACTTTCTGTGAGCATTAGGATCATCTTTTTCAATAAGATTTGGATTTCTAGATTTATGTAATCTTGAAGTACAACAGAAAATAAGAACTACAACAAAGTCCTTATAATTTTAAAAAACATAAAAATGTCTTTGTACTAAATGCCTTAGTCAAAAAACAAACCTATTCAATGCAAATAATAATAACTAGGTCAAATCACACATAACCAAAATACAGTTTATATTTATTTTTCAAAAAAACTACTCACACTAATCATTTTAGATTAAAACAAAAACAAACAATCTAGAGCTACAAAAATAAACCTAAATTTTTGACAGCATTATTGTTAGATGTAATGAAGAAAAATGGTAGCATTTTGGTATTGAAGCTTCTGGAGATACCTGTTTAGGACTAAGGAGATAGATAAAATTTATAGATCATTCAGAGAACCATCCTACTCCATACTCCTTTAAGAATATTTAAATAATTAACTAAAAAATACAGTAAAATAATCCATTTACCTGACCACTACCAGAAGTTGCCATGCTGATTTCTGCCACTCCTTGACCTTCATTCTGCCGCTCAGCTTCGTGTGAGCTGGTTTCGTGCTTGCTCTGAGATGACCTCTGTTAATATGGAGTTAAAATCATTACATACAAAAATGGTATATGCTTTCTTCGCCCACAGCTTTCTTCTTTTTTGTTTTAATGACTTGAATGCATCAATTACACAGACTGACAAAGGCATGGGACTGCATGTCACACTTCGTAACCTCCAGCATGGTCAGCAGGCGACTATCTCGGTAAGAGGAAAGTGAAGTGTGTCCCTTGAGCATTAGAGCTGTACAAGACAAAGGATTTTCTGAGACTTACAGGAACGCCGTCCTCCACCAGCTGTGCTCACATCACTATCAGGAATATACCCCAACTAGAACAAATAACTGTCTTTTCTGCAAGGTCATATGATTCTGACATTTAATGGAGCTGCAAATACAACAGTTAAACTATTACCTAAGCTTACAAATACCTTCTGTGTAGGCATATTTATACATTAAAATACATACACATCTTCTACTAATAAAAGTTAGGTGAAACCAAATGATAAGCTTTTAGATTCTGATATGCATAAAACCAAAAGTATTTTCTAATGCAACCGCCATCTGTTACGTGAAATTAAAATGACAGATTATATCCAGTAAAAGCACTTATTTCAAGATAGATTACATCCAGTACAAAGCAATCACTTTGTAAAAATACCACTGCAAAATCAAAGAAATAAAATAATTTCCCACTATCTTTTATAGAAACACCTATGTGCTTGCTCTAGGAAAATGATACTCTAAAAATCTGACATAATACTGGATAATTATAGTATAAAATGATTCCCAATGGAATTTCTTTAAACATCAAGCTTTCCTAGACCATTTTAAAATGTGACTTAAAAAATTAATTTACACACATTTCCATTAATAAACTAGTTATTAGTTATATGCAGGCAAAATTAAGGTAGCACTCAATAATTCAGAAATGGAAGAATATTTTTTCTATGGTACTATTTTGTACCATCTGAAAATCACACCATAAAATTCAACAAAATCAATAAGAGTAGAAATATACAAAGTTAACCTAGAGACAAAATGAATCAAAGACCACTAAGACCACAAAGATTTGACTAACATAAGTGAAGATGTCAATATATTTAAAGAAAAAATAATTATTGATCACCTACTATGTCAGTTAATTGCACTAGGTGCTGGGGAATACAGTGCTAGCAAAACTAGATGTTGTTCTCCGCTCTTTTGGAGCTTACCACCTAGGTCAGGTACACTATCAAATAATGAGAGAAATAAGAATTAAGTAAAAATTTTGACAAGTGCTATGAAAGAAGGGTACAAGGTGCTATGAGTATATATAACAGAGGGTGTGATTATGGTCTGGAGGTCTGGGGAAGAGATCTCTTAGAAAGTGCTATTTGAATGGAGATTTGAAGAATAAATAGGAATTAACTAGGAAAAGGGGAAAGGGTAGATGAAGAATGTTCTGGGTAAAGAGATCACATGCAAAGGACCTGGGGTAGGAGGGAGCATGGCTTGTTCTAGTATGTCAAAGAATCACGGTGTGGCTAAAGCACCAAAAATAAGGGGGAAAGCAGAACAAAATGAAGATGGTAAGTAAGTAAGAAATCTTACTTGTTTTGTTGCATTTTAGTACGATTCTCAGATGGCATTCTTGCCTTTTCTAAGTTATAGTGAGGCCACCACACTATTGCCTCCACATAATTAATGCTAATATATTAACAGGGAAAGCTGCACGTAAATTGATATTCTAAGTCAAATTTTAAATGATCTAAGTAGGCAGGAAACATACAGGAGACCAGTTAGGAGGCTAATGTATTAATATAAATGTGAGATGATGGTATTCTGCACTAGGAAAGCAGTAATAGAAGTAAAAGAAGCAGAGATGCAGAGGTAAATCTGATAGGGTTTGGTGATAGAATGGATATGGGGAGTGGAGGAAGAGGTCTGGTGTCAAGTATGTTCCTATGTTCTGTAGCTCACACAATTCAGTAATGATGGTGCCATTCAAAGAGATAGTAATATTGAAGGAGGATGAGGGTTTCTTGGGGGGAGGTAGGGTGGTAAGGAAGGCTTAGGAGGATCAGTAAATTTTGGATATGTTGGATTCAAAGTGCCTTTGACACATCTAAGTGGAAATACAGAGTGGGCATGTGTATTTTCTGGAGCTTAGGGCTAGAAAAATAAATTTGAGAGCCATTAGCATATAGCTGGTAACTGAAGCCCGAAGCATAAATGAGATTGTCTTAGGAAGAGAGGATACAGAGAAAAGAAATAAGCCTTAAGGAATGCTACAATTAATGCCCAGATAAAGGAAGATGAGCTATGAAGGCCAAAAAGGTGGAGAGAAGAACAAAAAAGTAATGATGGTGATGATGATGTGATAAATTTTTTAAAAAATCTAATGTTTACTATGCAGTAATCACTTGGCACCTATTGGTTTATTTAATCCTCATACCAACCCTATGAACACTAGGTACCATAATTATACCCATTTTATAAAGAGATCGAGGAACAGAGAACATAAGTAACTGTCTTTCAGTCACATACTTAGTAAATAGCAGAGTCAGAGAGCTGGAATTACAACCCAGGCAGCCTGACTGCAGAGCCCAAACTATTTAATGCTTGCTATCTTTATTTTCTTTCCTCCTTCCTCTTTCCTAATTACTTCCCTTTATTCTTTCATTGATTCTAGACTACAGGCTTGCCTTCACTCTTGGATATACTGAAGACAAAAGAGGTTGTTGCTGATTCCTATGAAAGAATAATCCTAACAAGTTTCCTCATTTCTGTAGTTGGACAACTTACCAACTTCCCCAAAGTTTTCTACTCTAGGCGATAGGACTTAAAAAATTTTTTTTTGTTGAGGTATTTAAATACCATAAAAATCTACCCATCTTAAGTGTACAATTAAATGATTTTTTGTAGATTTATCAAGCATAGCCATAATCCAGTTTTAGAACATTTTAATCATTCCAATAAGACTCCTCCTGCTCATTTACAGTTAATTCTCAATTCCACTCACAGCCCTTAGCAACCGCTAATCTACTTTTTGTCTTCAGAAATTTGCCGTTTCTGAACATTTCATATAAATGGACTTATGTGTCTGGTTTATTTTACTTAGCATGTTTTTGAGGTTTATCCATGCTATAGTATGTATCAGTAACTTACTGCTTTTTTATTGCTGAATAGAATTCCATTGCAAGTATATAACATGTTTTGTTTATTCATTCACCAGTTGATACACATTTGCACTGTTTCTACTTTTGGGCTATTATGAATAACTGCTATGAACATTCAAGTTAAAGTCTTTGCATAGACATGTTTTCATTTCTCTTGGCTAGATATCTAGCAGTGAGATTGCTGGGTCACATAGTAACTCTATGTTTAATATTTTTAGGAACTGCTCAACTGTTTTTCAAGTGGCTGCACCATTTTATATTCCACCAGCAATGAGGGCTCCTGCTTCTCCACATCCTCGCTGATGATTATTACTGTCTTTACAGTTTTTAATTCTTTTTGCAGACAGGGTGTCACTCTGTTGCCAGGGCTAGAGTGCAGTGGCATCATCATAGCTCACTGCAACCTCAAACTCCTAGGCTCAAGTGGTCCTCCTGCCTCAGCCTCCCAAGTAGCTGGGGCTATAGGCGCGCACTACCATGCCTGGCTAATTTTTCTATTTATTGTAGAGACAGGGTCCTGGGGTCTCACTATGTTGCTCAGGCTGGTCTCAAACTCTTGGCCTCGGCTTCCTGAAGTGCTAGGATTATAGGCATGAGCCACTGCACCTGGTCTGTCTTTACCACTATAGCCATAGTAATGGATATGAAGCAGCGTCTCATTGTGGTTTTGATTTGTATTTCCCTAATTAATTACTAATGACTGAGCATATTTTCATGTGATTGTTAGCCACTCCTATATCTTCCTTGGTGAAATGCCTATTCAAATTGTGTGCCCATTTTCAAATTGGGTTATATTTCTCCTTATCAATGAGTTGAAAGAGTACTGTGCATACAACTTTCGTAAGTATTTCTTCCTGGCTATTTTTTAAGAGATTTTTAGGCCATGCTGCATTGTCCTCACAGTTCCCCCTCCCTCTTAATGATTTGCTTGGCAATGAATAAACTATGTCTAGAAGGACACACAGGGAAGTCATATACTGGCAGCCTCACATACCTCTGTATAACTTCTGACTTTTGAATCACATGTAATAGTTAAATACTTGAATCATGTCCAGCATCTACACCCTATCCCAGAGTTAATGCAGGTAGGACAAAGACAATGCTGTAAACGATGTGTTTCACGATGGAGAAATTATTTGGCAGAAACCTTTCCTTTCCTTATCTCTGCTGCTTTACGAACTAATTTGCTAGAGTCCAATATCCAGTTATCTCTATCTTCTAGCTTCTCCCTCTAATTTATATCAGAAGAATGATAATAATGGAATAAACAAACTCAAACAGCAAAATAAAAAAAGCGTTTTAGTTCTTTCTTAAACATTACATGGCACCTTCCTTTAATTTACATTACTAAACTATTAAGACTACACACAAACATTTTAGGCTGCGATTGATATAACCATTTTCATAACAAAAGGAAGCAAGAAGAGACTGGATCACAACGGCAGACAGTCTGCCCTAAATCCAGTGATATGAATAAAAAGTTTTGAACAGATACAAAAAATACAAACAAGTTTTCAACCTGAAAGAAACTTGTAATAGTACTGGAAAATGAGGACTACTGTTAACAAATCACAATTTTTTAGGAATTTCCAGAGGCCAGAAAGTTGGTAAAATTTGGAAATAAAAACAGAGAAAATGATATACTGGGCAAATGATAAGGAAAAAAAAAAAGCCAGTGTGGCAGTATTAACAGCAAAAAAAAAAAAAAAAAAAAAGAAATTCAAGGTACAGAGCATTAAATAAAATAGAGGGCTATTTTATTCAAATAAAATATTCTATCAACTAGAAAAAATAAATGTGAATATTGATTTGTAAACATCAAAACCTGTTATATGCAGCAAAACAGTAATGATCAGAATACGAGAAAGATGGGGGAAAAGGAAACAGCAGCAGCAAAAGTCAAGGCAGAAAATACCCGAAGAGAAAATATAAAATGTAGTCCTACTCAATTAAAAACAAAATGCTCCTTATCTGAAAATAATTTAAAAAATAGACTATAGCAAGTTTTGTCAAGGAAAAAAAGAGACACAGAAAAACTATACTACAAAGCCAAAGAGGTCATAATAAGTGGAATGCTACATATTACAATGCCAACAAAACTGAAAAAGGAGGAAAAAGATACTGCTTTTTTTGGCCCTTCAAAGTCCATTGCAAAATAGACACTTATTCCTTAATATTGCAAATATTTGGTTTATATTATCTTAAGACAGCCATGTTAAACTGCTTTTAGGATTACAACTATCACATTGTACTTAAACTGTCTACTTAGTGAATAGATGTTTCTACATATTTCAAATTCAGATGTACTAAAGCCAAAGTTCCTAAGATATTTAAAAAGTCAGGCATAGATGAAAAGGTTCTTTAAAAGAACTTTCTTTTTAATCTCTTTCAGCTGATTTATTTTTGGTACTTACCTCCCCATCTCTAAACAACTTTCCTGCATTGCTAGTTCTGCGTTATTTAGTTTAACGCTTTATTTCAGTTCCTATTGCTAGCTCAATTTTTCACTATTCACATTACTTTGACTATTAAATTCTAATCATGGCTGGCAGTGGTATACTATGATTGTTTTCCTTTACAACTCCTTCTTCTCCATGGAGTTAAAGGTTATCTTTACTGTTTTATTTGATTTTCTGTGTACTTATAACTTATCCTCAGTTTCTCCTCCACTGCGTAAATTTCCTTTCCATACGTTCAGAAACAGTAGGTATTCTAATGATTTCACCTTCTTGGACTTATCTCTCCTGGAATCTTCTCAACAGTTCCAATATGGACTGATTGTTTTCTCTACCATTTATCTCAGGATCTCCCTTCATCTTCATTATGGGGACTCTCTCATCTCTCTCTCATATCGTTTCCCCTGTGTCTTAGATCCCAAATCTTCATTTTTCTTGCTTTATATTTTCATTTTGTTGGAGTATATCCTTTAATAGCTTCCAGAAAAGTGTGCATGAGAAAAACATATTTTTGAGACTCTGTCTAAAATATCTTTATTCTACTCTCAAATTTAGAGATAAATCTATAGGCTAGTAAGGTATAATAAAAAATATATCTGGTCTTTGTCCTTTTATACCTGGCACAGAGCTTCAAAAACCCCTGGAATTTCTTGAGTGATAGAGATGTCTGTTATGCTAATGCGGCAATTCATGGTGGACCATTAAATAGCTTCAGGATGGGTGCTCACCACCATGTGACTAGAGGGGTAGAACTTTGGGCCAGATTGACATCCAACAATGGAAGAAGGATGGAAATTGAGTTAATTTAAATTTAAATTAAATTATTTAATCAGTCATGCCTACAGAGCAAAATCCCAATAAAAACCATGGATGCTAAAGCTCAGTGGAGCCTTCTGGTTGGAGAATACATTGGTGTGCTGGGGGAGTGACATGCCACAAAAATAGAACACAGAATTTCTGCACCCCCTACTCCCTTCCCTAGACCTTGCCCATGTGTCTCTTCATTTTGTCATTCATGATCTGTATTCTTATAATAAAACTGTAATCATAAGTATAGAACTTTCAATGAGTTTCATGAGTCATTCTAGTGAATTATTGAACCTGGGGGACTTGTAGGACGCCCTGGAGATTTGTAACCCACTGGGCAGAAGTATGGGTGGCTTGGGGATAACCAAAACTTGTGCCTGGCATTTGACGTGGACAGCCTTGTGAATGACTTTGCCCTTTACTTGCGGAGTCTATGCTAACTTCAGGCAGTTAGGATCAGAATTGAACTGAATTGTAGGACACCCAGTGATGTCAAAGGATTGGTGTCAAAACATAGTTGGAAATAATTTTCTTTTGAAAGTTTTAAGAAATTGCTACTCTACTTCCCAGCTTCCAGCGTTGCTATTTATAAATCTAAAGGCATTTGTATTCGTGTTCCTTTGTATGAAATTTGTTTTCTCTTCTTTCTATAGAAGGTTTTAGAATTTTCATCATAGCTCACTGCAGCTTCAAACTCTTGGGCTTAAGAAATCCTCCTGCCTCAGCCTCCTGAGTAGCTGGGACTATAGGCCTGTGACACCACACCTGGCTAATTTTTAAAAAAAATTTTTTTTGTAGAGATGGCATCACACTACGTTGCCCAGGCTGGTCTCCCAAAGTGTTGGGATTACAGGCATGAGCCACCATGCCTGACCTCTTTTTTTAATCCTCTAAATGTTCCTTTTGTACGCCATCCTTTTCTTGCTTTACAGATGTATTATCTTTTCTTATTGGGAATATTAATGTTAATTTTATTTTTTGAAGTTTTCTTCCTGCAAAAGAAATAAATTATCTATTTCCATAGTCTTTCGTATTAGAAACTTTCTTAAAATATCTGGTGGTTATTGGTGTCTACTCATATTTAAGAATGGGTTATCTATAAGTTAAATGAAGCTATATGCCTGAGGAAAGGAATCTGTCAACTATAGTTACCCTATACAATGATCTAGCTGGGCTGTTTTGCTGGTTAATCCTCCAATGTAAGTATCTTTAGGACACTTTTCTTGGGTTAGTCACATTTCTTAGAGAAGTTCCTTCCAGAAACTTGTCTGGAGATTATAAGTCTGGATGCCAGTGGGGGTTGCAGCATTCAATAAGTAAATTTTCACTTAAATCACTTTTTTGTACAACACCTCCACCTTCAATTAAACTAGGCTTACCCCTAACCAAAGACCTTTTGCTTCCAGAGAAAAAAAATCTCTCATCTTTTCATGGGATTGGAAAGGAGCAGTCACCCAGCTATGCAGAGAGAAAGGTTCTGGAGGCTCCACCTGCTTCTTAACTGATTTTCAAACATCCTCCTGCTTTCAGTCCTTTTTTATTCTTACATTCAGAGGTACCTAGCGTAGCCAGTTCTGAAACCTTTTGGGACTCCACAATGTATACTGGGTTGCTTCAGGACTTTTCCTATTGCTGACTTAGGGGTCAACTCTCTATGATATGCTAGAATAGTTACCATTTGTTTACCTGCTTTCCAGCTCCCCCAAATTTTATTGTTGTCAACTCCTCTGTCTTTGTGGCTTTTTAATTTTATCCTTTTACTATCATCTTAATGGGCTTTGTGGAGTAAGTACAAGTAAATGTGTATGATCAATTCTTACTATGGATTACATATAAGGAAAAACTTTACTTACTGGTTGATAATAGCCAAATTAAGTTAGTTATCTGATTATATGTAAACTGACAGCTGAAGTAAGGTAGCTATATTTATTGCTTTATAAATTTTAACTGCCTAAAAGTTATAATGAAATCAAAATAGTCAAAGCTTTTGGCAATTTAGTTTCATGAAAAAAGTTATAAAGTATTCTCTAGAAGAACATCTACATTTCAATGATGCCACATTAATTATACATTTTTCTTAGAATAACTATCTATTTTTATACCCACAAACAAAAAAGGCAATTTACTAACCTCTGCTTCTGTTGCTTGAGATTGTAAAAGCTGTCGTATTCGAAGTATGTCCTTCTCTATTTGTTGAATTCTGGCTATTCTTCGCTAAAATAAAATGCAAAACCAAATTAGACACGTTTCCATTAACAACATTAGTGTAAATAATCATACGATGGCTACCACTTAACAACTCAAGATTATGTCAAGCTATCCTTATTTAAGAAGCTAGATATGTAAATATATTCACACATTAACGACAAATTGGGGTCAGTTCATTTTTTTCATACACCTAACTTTACAAAACAGATAGATCCGTTTAGTAATATTGTAGAAATACAAGTCATATATCAAATTGTATGTTGCATGTGTTGTGAAAATTGATATTTAAGTTATTCTCAAAAAATATTTCAACAAAGTAAAAAATATACCTGAATTTAATTTTTTATATTAGACAATAATATAATGTAATAGATTTATATAAACATAGTGTACCTGCAAAGAGAAAGAACATCTTATTTGTTTTACTAAACCTCAGAGTTTAAACAGTAGGACTAAGCCTCCCCAAAGTTACTCCTGTTACAAGACAGTAGAATTTTTTAGTCTTTCCAAATACCTAGTGCAGCTAAACATTATTTTTATTTCCAACACTAGGATCACAAAGATGACAGAGCTTTTGCTTTCCCACTATACTGGACCATTAAGAAGCCACAAAACAGTAACTACAGATTGAACTACATGGAATTAAAACAATGTGGGAAAAGTGTTTTGTTTTTTTTTAAAGGTAGATTTTGTTTTAATTTTTACGAATACTAGTGGAAGTAGGAAAAACCAAATCACTTTGTATAAAGACCTTGCAAGTTGAAATTATTATTATTATTATTATTGTTATTATTATTATTTTGAGACAGGGTCTCGCTCTGTTACCCCGGGCTAGAGTGCAGTGGTGTCATCATAGTTCACTGCAACCTCACATTCCTGGGCTCGAGTGATCCTCCTGCCCTCAGCCTCCCATGTAGCTGGGACTACAGGCATGTGCCACCACCATGTCCGGCTAATTTTTCTATTTTTAGTACAGACGGGGTCTTACTGTTGCTCAGGCTGGTCTCGAACTCCTGACCTCAAGCAATCCTCCTGCCTTGGCCTCCCAGAGGGCTAGGATTACAGGCGTGAGCCACTGTGCCCGGCCGAAATTATTTTTAAAAATTAGCTTTATGACAGATCAAATACATGGGTTTTAAAAACAAGTACTGAGAATGTGTACCATTTTCTACAATAATTCTATAGTTGACATCCTAATATTGAGGTATAAAAGTAATTGTTTCAATGGGGAAAAAAGTATTAGAAGCTAGATAGAGTAGTTTCCAAACTTTTTTTGGCTACATGCTCCATCAATAAAAGATTTCTAAGCATATATCCCCCCAATAGATAAATAATAAAAGCATTATAGTAATTAGTTTTAAGTATATACAGTTATAAAACTTACATACAAAACTTACCCTTTGATCACATCTATTAATAATTTTGGCTAAATACGACGCCCTCATGCTTTTCTTACTACCACAGTAAAAATGCTTATTGCTGCTGTTATCCAGTGTTATGACAAACAAAGCACACAAAAGAAGTTGTGCTCACCTCCCCACTCCCAAAAAATCTATCTTCCTTTCTTTCTTTTTTCCTTCCTTCCTCCCTCCCTCCCTTCTCTCTCTTCTTTCTTTCTGTCTTTCTTTCTTTTTAAAGAGATGGGGTCTCATTCTCTCACCCAGGCTGGAATACAGTGGCATGAACAGCTCACAGCAGCCTGGAACTCCTGGGCTCAAAGGACCCTCCTGCTTCAGCCTCCCGAGTAGCTGGGACTATAGGTGTGAGGCACTACACCCATGTTCTCTTTCTTTTTAACACTACAATTACACTGATTCTCTATCATGATTCTGAAAGTAGCAAATGTAAGGTAAATAATATTCTCTAATTAACAGATCTTACCATGTCCAATTCACATTATGAAAACAGGCTTAAGGAGAAATGCCTGTACTTTTGGTAGCTTTCTAAATGATGAGTGATCAGTTCTAAAACCAGATGATAAATATGTCCTGGCTTTAGAGAAGCAACTAAAGTCACAATTACTGACTTTTTAAATTTGATGTTCTCCCCCTCTCTATATAGTCAGTTTCAATAATCAGCTCCCCATCATCAATAAAGTTTAAAATAAAAAATTTTAATATTTAGAAGATGATAATAGGAAATTGTATCTAATATTCCACTCCATTACACTACATTTCTGTATCACCAACATCTCACTAAATCGTGAAGTCATGTCTACATGTCGTGATGTCCACGGAGGTGGATGACTTCTGAGAGGACATTCCTTGTACTTCTGTTTCTCAACATGAAAATGGAAAAAGCCAGTACAAATTGAGTATTCCTAAATCTCTGTCCCTAATCTGAATATCCAAAATCCGAAATGCTCCAAAAACTGAAACTATTTGAGCGTCAACATGACATTCAAAGGAAATGCTCATGTAGCATTTCAGATTTTCAGATTAGAGATGCTCAGCTGGTAAATATTTCTTCCCCTTTTCATAAATCTTGAATTATTTATGAAATTATGTTTAATAACAAACACTAAATTGTTCAGGAGTACAGAGTTGGTATGATTTTAGAAAAAATGATTTTAAAAAATTATAATAGTAATACAGATTCAGGATAACTATCAACAAATTAGAATAGAAGGTAAATTCCTTAACTTGATAAAGGGTATCTATCAAAAACACTGAGTAAACAACATACTTAATTGTGAAATTTTAGAAGGATTCCCTTTAAAGTCAAGACAAGAAAAAGAAGACCACTATCATTGCTTCCATTCAAAGATGTATTAGAGTTCTTACACAATGCAACAAAAGAAAAAAAGCTATAAGGACTGGAAAGGACAGATTGCCATTGTTTGCAAACAATATAACAGTGTATAGATTCTTAAACTAGAGACAATCTAATAAAAGTTCTGGAAGATTGCTGTATACTTATTACTTAAATGCAATTTAGCAATACAATTGAAGAAATTCCCATTTACGATAGCAACAAAAACTATAACATATCTAGGAACAAATCTAAAAAGATGTATAAGAGAATAATATTCTTTATGGAGAATATTACAAAACTTTAGTGAAGGACATAAAATAAAGCCTAAATGAATAGAGAGATATAAAATTAATAACAATACCTAATATTTACTGAGTTTTTACTAAGTGCCACACATTCTCAGTACGTGTATCAACTCATTGAATCCTCACATTTTACAGTTTATCATTATCTATAATTACTGACAAGAAAACTAAGGCAGAGAGTTTGCTTAAGATCACAGTGCTGGTTAACTGGCAGGTCTGGTATTTGAACCTGGGAGGTCTGGCTCCAGAGTCCATCCTTTTAACCAAGAAGGCTCAATATTGTAAAGGTATGACTTCTCCTTAATGTATAAATTCAATGTAATTCTAATTAAAAGCCAATACAGCTTTCCTTTGAATTAAGCAAGCTGATAGTAAATTTCAAATGGAGGAAAGGTGAGGAAGAATACAACTACATTTTTAAAAACCAAAATAAGGAGGGCTCACCCTACTAAGTACCAAGAATTATAAAACTACAACAAATTTAAAAAATGGGGTATCAGTTCAGGCACAGAGAAACTAAAATGGACTAATGGAATAGAGTCCAGAAATGTTCAGCATATATAAACTTGGTATATAACAGAGATGACATTACTAATCAATGGGGAACTAGTGTAGTATTCAACAAATGATAATGAGAAATTTAGTTAACATAAATATAGGAATATGTGTACATATGTGCATACATAACTATATATACACACACATAAAATCATGTGTATGCATGTGTATATACATACAAAAAGTTAGATTTTTTACCTCCATATCATACATAATAGCAAATTCGAGATGAATTAAAGACCTAATTGTAAAAATATAATAAAACTTTAAAACAATTAGAAATAATAGCAGGTTACCTTTATGACTTCAGAATAGGAAAAAACCTATAAATAGGTCACAGACAGCACAAATCTGGCAATATAATTAATTTAACTTTATCACAAAAGCTAATTTTTATTATCATGAAGGTAATGTAGATAACAGATTTGCTGGGGAGGAGTTGTAATGTATATTATCTACAAAGGATTGTACCAAGAGGATGTTAAAACCTCCCTCAAATATGTAAGAATAAGACATTTAACACAAAAGAAAATGGGCAAAGGATGTGAACAAGTAACTTAACAGAAAGAAAACCCAAAAGTCTAATAAATATATTAGACAGTCAACGTCAGTAGTATTCAGGGAAATGTAAACTAAGGTGACAAAATGTTTCATTGCCCCCAACTGTTAATTATAAAGTCTTACTCACAAGTGCTGGAAAAGACATACGGGAAAAGGAATTCTCACATACTACTAGTAGAAATTGAACTGAAAAGATCACTTTGACAGCAATCTGGCAAACACTAGTTCAAAGCACTCATACTTTATGGCCAGAAATTATGCTTTTAGATATAAACCCTAGAGCCTCTGTTGGCAAACTAGGGCTTGCTAGCCATCTGTTTTGTAAATTAAGTTTCACTGAAACATAGCCATGCCCATTTGTCCATACATTGTCTACGTTGGCTTTCTTGTTAAAAGGAGTAGTCGAATAGTTGTGCCAGAGACCATATGGTCCACAAAGCCTAAAAAGTTTGCTATGTGGCCCTTTATGAAAGAGATTGCTCAGCCCTGTGTGGTGGCGCACGCCTGTAGTCCCAGTTACTCAGGAGGCTGAGGCAGGAGGATCGCTCCAGCCCAGGAATTTGAGGTTGCAGTGAGCTATGATCATACCACCGCACTCTAGCAGGGGTGACAGAGCAAGACCCTGTCTCAAAAAAAAAGAAAAAGAAAGAAAGAAAGAAAGAGATTGCTAACTCTTAACATAGAGAAACTCTTGTACATTTGTTTATAAGACATGAATAAGTATATTTATCAGAGTTGTTTTAACTGAAAAATTATAAACAACTTAAATGTCCATCAACTAGGGAATGGATAAACTATATTAAACAGTATCATCCATATAATTGTAAAAATTTATAGCAATATAGAAGTGAAAGTAACCTTTACCCCACCAATCCACACATCCCAGAATTAATCTCTATTAACAACCTGATGTACATTTTTCCAACCTTTGCTTACATGCCTATGGAAGAGCGGGTGCTACCATACTAAGTGACCAAATACATGCCGAACAAATAAAAGAGTAATAAATAAATAAACAAACCATTAACAGAGGTAGTTAGAGACTAAACAATCTCACATAGGTGAGAAAGAGTGGATTATGAGTTTTCCTAAATTATTTACCAGTCATTTGTATGTGTTTTGTTAGTCATTTGCATATTTTAAATTAACTGCCTGATTACATCCTCTGCCCATTTAAAAACATAGAGTTAGTCAGGTGCACTGATGTGTGCCTGTAGTCCCAGCTACTTCGGAGGCTGAGGCAGGAGGATCACTTGAGCCCAAGAATTCCAGGCTGTAGTGTGCTATAATTGCTCCTGTGAATAGCCATTGCACTCCAGTCTGGGCAACATAGTGAGATACCATCTCTAAACAAAACAAAACAAAACACAGGTTGTCTTTTTCTTATTAGTTTATAGGAATTCTTATATTTTAGAGATATTAACCATTTCCCTTTTATGTGTTACAAATATTTTTTCTTAGTGTATCTTTTATGGGATGAATGATTTAAAATTTTCTGAAGTAAATCCCAACTTTCCCCCTTTTTACTGCTTTTGAGTTTTCATTCTTATTTAAGAAGGTCTCTGTTGTCTGGTATTTTCTTCTATTAATTGTAGGTTTATTTTTCACATTTAGATACTTAATCCATCTGTAATTTTTCTTAAGATGTGAGGTAGGGATCTAATTTAATTTCTCATCTTCCAAATAAGTCACTAGTTGTACCCATATAATTTATTGGATAATTTACCATTTTCCCTAAAATTTATACTGTAACTTTCATTGTATAAAGGTCCAAATATTCTTGTACATTTTTCTAGTCTCTATTCTACACCATTTGCCTACACCTATTCCTGTGCTACTATTATATTGTGATTATTCCAACATCTGTATAGTAAATTTTAACGAATGTTAAGGTTAATTCCCACTATTATGCTTTCTTTCATAAATGTTTTTGGAAATTCTTGAATTATAAACTTTAGAATCATTTTTCCAGGTTCTAAAAAATTTACTAAGATTACATTTGGAATTATATTATATTTATATATTAATTTAAGAAGGATACACACCTTAGGATATTAAAGTCCTCTCATCTAGGCTTCTCCATTTTTAAGGTAATATTTTGTGTTGTTTAGCAATTTTATATTTTCCTTCATGTGGGTCTTTTCTAGTTATTTTAAAGTTTCCTGTTATCGTAAATAGGTCCTCCTACCCCTATTTCCATTTTTAACTGGTAGTTAGTGCTACTAGAGAAGAGCTACTAATTTTTGCATGTATCTTAACTCAGCTACCTTACTAAATCCTCTTATTGGTTTAAATATTTTTTGGTTCATTGTCTAGGGCTTTTCTAGGCAAACAATCATATCATCTGCAAATAACTACAGGTCATTAAATAGGAAATGTCCGATTTTGAATCAAAAGTTTAGTTTATTATATCTCAAACAAGAAGAAGTACAATTAATCAAAGTATGTGCCCAAACTACGGACACAGTTTTGCCTTCTTAACGATAGCTTGTCGATGCCAGCAGTGAAGATGCCTAGATAGCGAGTGGTGATGAAATCGCAAAAGGTGTTTTCCATGGCTTGTTGAGAATTGAATATTTTTCCTTGCAAGAAGTGGTCCAAAGCCTGGAAGAAGTGGTAGTCAGTTGGTGCAAGGTCTGGTGAATACGGTGGATGACAGAGAGTTTCCAAGTCCGGCCTCTGTAGTTTGAGCAGTGTTGTTTTTTGTGACGTGGTCTTGCAAGAGGATTGGCCTGTTTCTACTGACCAATCTCGGCCGCTTAATCGCACGCATCCTCATCATTTCATCCAATTGGTTGCAGTGGACATCTGCTGTAATCGATTGACCAGGTTTCACAAAGCTGTAGTGGATAATACCAGTGCTGGACCACCAAACAGACACCATTAGCTTTTTGGATGAATATTCGGTTTTGGACTGTGTTTCGGCACTTCATCTTTATCCAACCATTGTGCTGAATGCTTGAAATTATCAAAAACAATCCATTTTTCATCACACGTAACAAATATGGTGTAGAAATGGTTCACCTTTATGTTGTGACAGCAAAGAAAGGCAAGTTTCAAGATGATTTCTCTTCTGACTCTTGTTTAATTCACATGGAACCCACCTATCCAGCTTCTTTACCTTGCAGATTTGTTTTAAATGGCCCAATATTGATGGAATAGTAACATCAAACCTTGCTGCTAATTCACACGTAGTTTGAGATGGATTCGCTTCTACTACAGCTTTCAGCTCATCATTATCTACCTTGGTCTCAGATCGCCCATGTGGCTCATTTTCAAGACTAAAATCACCAAAACGGAACCATCGACATACTGTGTGTTCAGTAGCCACATCCTTCCCAAACACTTCATTGGTATTTCGAGCAGTCTGCGCTGCATTGCTTCCACGATGGAACTCATATTCAAAAATAACATGAATTTTTGACTTATCCATGGTTTCACAAAAATTGCTCTAAAAAAAAATTCGAAAGATAATCACAAGCCAAACCATGTGTTTGAAAGAATGAGGATGTTTCTTCACAATAAAAATAAAACAGGAAGTGTCAAACTTAGTACTTAAGGAAATCGGACATTTCATACTTAACAACCTAGTATTTACTCTCTTCCTTTCTAGTGTAGTATTTCTACTACTCATTTTATTTTTCTACTTGCATTAGTGGAGCCTCCAAAACAAAGTTAAACAATAGTGATGACAAAAAGCACCCCAAACATATTAATGATTGCAATGATGATTACCTCATTATTCCTCTATTTTCTTAACACAAGGTTTGTTCTGGCTTCTGGTAAATACTTAGTTTTAAAAACTTTCACTATTTTCATTTTATTTGGAATTCTTATCCACTTCTTGCTTTTGCAAATGAGAGCCCAGATTTTTTCTCATGGCCTCAGACCCTCCCGAGATCCCCTTCCAGGACCATTCTTTCTATCTACCTACCTACCTATCTATCTATTTATTTATTTTTTGGTCCCCTTTCATGTAGAATCCAGGACCATTCTTGTTTTACTTGTTGAATCACCCAAGCAGGGAGAGAAAGGAGTGCTCTGGCTACTATATTTCCACTATTCCCAGTATCTTAATATTTTTAACAGCTGCACACTACTGATTTAATAATTTATTTAATAATTACCCATAATGAACATTTAAGTTGTATACTTTCAAAATCTCTTACATAGAGTGCTTCAGTAAGTATCATGAAGTATGTATTTATATTCTTGTGCCCCAAAGTAAATATTTCTGTAGGATATATTCCTAGAATTACAGGGACAGAGGGCATAGGCATTTTAATATTGGCAGAAAATGCCAAACTGCCATCCATAAATGTATCAATTTATTCTTAAAACAGGGTAGGCAATGCTTCTTTCTTCCACAGCCTCAACAATACTGCATGTCATCAAATGATAACGTTTTTGCCAGCCTGATAACATTACATTTTCCTGATTACTAGTGATATTTAAGCATCTTTTCACAACTGTTTATTAGCCACTTGAACTTATTTTGTGAAGGGACTATTCACATCTTCTGACTATTTTACTATTTGGTTGTCTTGTTTTCAATTGATTTGTAGGTGATCCCTCCAGGGTAGCCACATTAACACTTTTGTATATACTACTAACATTTCCATTATTTGCCTTTTTCCTTTGTTTATAATATTTCTTTAACCCTAGCCTTCATATGGCTATTTCCAGAATAAATGAATGCTTGTGCTTCTCAAAATACGGAGTAAAATTTCCTTAGAATATTTACTACCAAAATGAAGAACACTGTAAATGCAAATTCATATATACCAAAGTAATACTTCTCAGTTTTTCTGGAAACAAACAAACCTGCCTTACATTTTTAAATAATGCCATGAAAATCTCAAATTTAAATCTAAATGTAAAATGGAATATATTTTTGGAAGTTCTTTATTCTTGATTTTAATTCTTTGTTAGTTATAGGATGGTAAATAAATATCTTCTCCCAATTTATAATTTATCTTTTTACTTTCTTTAACGTACCTGATGAAGATAAATTCTTAATGTGAATACAGTAAAATCTAACAATCTTTTATTTTATAATTAGTGTTTTAAGTCTTGTTTAAGAAATCCTTTCCTACTCCAATGCCAGAAACATATTTATGTATACTTTCTACTGAAAGACTTAAAGTTTTACTTTTGAAATTTAAGTCACTAATCTATCTGAACAGAGTGGGGGCAAGAAGAGGGTAAGAAAAAAAGTATATATTATATGTAGTATCATATAATGAACACATACACGCATGCATGCACACATACACACGTGTTAGTTAAGCCCCTGGCCTCATTATGAAACTAACATGTATGAACTATGAAATGCACCATGGTACTGGTGTTTAAGTATCACCCCAGCTTACCAACATACTCTGACATAAATAGAATATACATCACGTTTAGGAAGCTATCACATAAAAAATAAAGACCATACTTTGGGAAATGTAAAATATCCTATATTAGGGATTTTAAAACTATGAAATAAACTTTACATAGTATTAATAAAAAGATGTATTTGTACCCCACATACAAATGTAGGTTCTTCCTTTTATTTGCTATTTACTTAAAGTCTTTAAATGTTTTCCTCCCAATTTGTCCCAAAAGTTAAAAAAAAAAAAAATTCCACATGCTTGTTTTGAAATAGGCAAGGCAATTGCCAAAGCCTCATCAAGGTTTAAAAACATTCATTAGTCACACACTTGTGTGACTATAAAAGGGCTAAGTTCAATAATATATGAAAATACTTGATAAACAGCAAAGCTAGTTAATATTCTTTCTTGACATGAGTTGCGAGTAGAAACATGGGAATGTTCTAACTTGTTTCATCTCTCCTTTGCCCAGGCTGGAGTGCAGTGGTGCAATCATAGCTCACTGCAGCCTCAAACTCCTGGGCTCAAGTGATCCTCCTGCCTCAGCCTCCTGAAGTGCTGGGACTACAGGTGTCAGCCACCGCACCTGGCCTCCTACTGTTCTCTTTATGTTTCCTTCCTACTATCCTTGAACAAGGACTTAATTTTTTTTTTCAGTGCACAACTTGAAGAGCAGTGACATATTCTGAATGTCATTACCCACATATTTAGATTATAAGAAGTAAAAATCTCAAAGGAGAACTGAAGCTAGTTATCAGCTACCAGATCAGCATCTAACTCTTTCTCTGACCCTTTATAATTCCAAGCAGAACAGAACAATACTAGGGGAAATGAATATGGTGAAGGCAGAATTATATGAATATTGGTTATGTTGCCCAGAGGCATGGTAAATTATTTTTGTTCTGAAATAGAGCCAAAGTAAAGACAGACTTATAAATATCTTTAATAACAAAATTTAATCAATGTAACAAAGCTATACATTCATTATATTCCAATAGCTTTTGCCTAGCTGATGCTGTTGTATAGTTTAAAATCAAGTAAGTTACCTGTGCTCGTTTTTCCATATCCTGGCAAGTACCTAGTTGTTCTTCCATTGCAACTCTGATTTGCCTTGCTTCATATTCCAATTGCCTTCTGGTCATATCTGTTTGTAAGGAAAACTAAAACCACAAGTAATATAAAAATATTAATATCTTATGTTTATGTGTTTATCAACAAAAGCAAAAGAGCATGTAAGTACAGATAAGGAAAACGAATAAGCAAATGTGAAAGTCATAGTGCATGAGAAAATTATTTTTTACTCCAAGGAGTCCTGAAACTTGATTATAGGTGCTAGGCTCAGTCTGGATCCCTGAAATGACATGGAGCTGAAACATTTATTGTGCCAAGTCACAAGCGGCTGTAATTGAACTGGACTATTTCATTAAAAATGTATAATTGGTCCAGTTAGATTGAGCTAACTTCAATTCCCTTATGATTCTTCTCCACTGAAGAGGCACTACTTCTAAATATTAAAAACTAGCATATTAATGTGGACAACATAGAAAAATCAAGAAACAGGTCCATTGTTCTTAAGTTTACACCTCAGTTTAAGGTAAGGATTACCATACACATACAGACTAAACAGAGAGAATTTTCCATTTGTAAAATGAAGAAAATGGGATAAGAAAAAGCCTATATGTAATATAGATAATCATAAATATAGTGGACAAAGTCAACATAGGCTGCTAAAAATCCAAAAGTGAAGCAAAGCTGAAACAAATAAAAACAAATACTTCTTCACAGAGTGGGTGTTAACCCATCAAAAATTTGCTAACCCTCTAATAAAAATTCCAGGCACTGTGATAACTGCCAGGCATACAAAGGATGAAAAGAGTAAGGTAATGAAACTTATAAACACATACCCCAAGAGGTAATAAAGGCTACAAATATGATTAGATAAAATGATACGTAACAGACTTACAATGGGCCATGAAGGGAATGAGGAAGTGCTATAGATTTTTCATGTTGTATGCCCACAGAAAACTGCATATGACCATGTCTGACTCAGGATAGCATTCTGTTCCAAGAACTCCAAATTGCACTGTCAATTTAAGTTAGAGTAGTTCTCACACTCTTCCCTTGCAACATACAGATGACATTCATATGCAGGATGTATTTCCTTGGGCATATTGAAATTATGGGTTGCAATACAGATGAAATAGTCTGTATGTTATTTTTTATTCCCACTGAGCCAATTGTAACTCCATTCATTAGTCCTCTACTTCCCAACCCACCCCCTGCAAAAAAAAAAAAAAAAAGTTGAACATGACACAGTATGTTGTAACAATGTGGTTTAGATCTGATGTTTTAAGTAATGTCTAATATCTTGATAAATATAGGTAAGTATTTCCGTAAGTGTTCATTAAGTTGGCTTCCCAATATAAAAGCAAAATTTGTGAAATTAAATAGTTATAAAATATAAGCAGTTTAAATTTGCTAATGTTGCCAATGGTCCATAACAATATTTTATATATCCTGTTAAACAAATGTGATTATTTAATAAATTAAATGGGAATAATTAACTTATTTGACAACTGCACTTTGTCTCAGATTGTAACCAATTAACTGCTCCTAAGTTTTCATATATGCCTAAGTCTTTTCCTGAATCTGACTACATTCAGACAGCTGGATTTTGGATTTTGTATATTCTCTAACTACCAAAGTTAATGGTGAGCAAAACTGCTTTGGTATTTTTCTTTATAGAAGTTAAAATTCTGCCAAATCCTTCTAAATTCCTAATCCTCATCTGCTAACAATTCTCCAATAACTCTTTCACAATTTGTGTCTCCTTAATTCCCAGGATGATTTTAAGGACACTATCAGAAAGAGGGATCCTTTCTCTCCCTGTCAAAACCCTGGATGATTATTCTAGGAGAGTGAGCACTTAAGCTTCTAGTTCTAGCTCCTGCCAGCCAATGCCCACTCAGGAAATCTGGCAAACTACATGTTTTGGAAAAGGTTTTCCCTCTTTCAATTTTTTCTTTATTGTCTATACTGGTCTCTCAAAAGTACTATTAGAAAATGAAAAATCTAAGCTAAGAGAGCAAGTATTTTAATAAACCTATTTTCTCATTTTAAAAATTATATAAAATATTTATGGACAACAGTTGAAATACACAGTCTTGTTTGAGATTATTAATGTAGTCCACAAATGTTCTTTTATGTGCCATCCCATGAATAAAATAATTGACATGGAGAGGTTGGGAGGGGGGAGAGAGGCTGACAGGATTAAATTTTCTTTACATTTACAAAACAAACAAACTTTAGCACTTGCAAAAATACTAAGATCCATGCCTATAGCTGTTGCCATTTATACCTGGACTATCTTCAAAGATATTTTTACTGCAAAAACTATCTGGCATGATTCCTGTAATATGATACAGAAAAACAGGTGGATGGTGATAAATATTTCTCCAGAGTATGTGTGGCATTCAATGCACAGAATTAAAAAGCTAGTTGCCTAGTTGAATCCTGAGGTCCTTTAGGATCGAAACTTGATAGATTTTCTCAACTAAGAGCTTAAAATAAACATTTATTCAAGCATAATGAAGTTTTTATCATCTGTATGAACAAAAATTCATAAACTACAGTTTACAAATAACTATAAATTCAGTTATCCTGAATTTTTAATGGATAACCTAGATACTTTTAAAGATCAAGTTACTAAAGTCTAAAATAAATTGTACTGCCAAGTTACTTACATTTTCAGTTAAAGGAAGACTATCTATTCTTTTAGTGAGATTCTGAAGTTGAGCATAATACCAGTCTTTTTCCTTTTCTTCTTTGTCAAGATCAGCAAGCAGCAATGATCTATTTTTTAAAAAAAGGTAAGTTTAAACAATGCTAATACAGACTGCATAAGAGCAATCCTTACCAGCTGTTATTGTAAAGTTCTCTGCTTAAACTAAAGTATTAATAATGAATTAATGAAAAACTTACATTGATTTGGATTTTTCAAGGTAGGACTTAGAGTATTATAATCATTAAAATGTGAATATAATAAAGGTTTTTTTAACTTTTTTTCCTAAATATGTCTGTAATCATCCTTACCAGAATACTTACATTTCAACCAAAGGCTTTCTTCATATTTATTTACAATCTAAGAATATGATGATAGGTAAAGGGTATAGATACAAGAAAACCCAAAATTATTATAAGAATAAAAAGCATAATAAAGGAGTTAAGAAAAGCAGCAAATATGCCAGAAAACAAACCTAGAATATAGGAAGCTTCTACCTTAGACACAGATGTGGCTTTTAGTTTCTCAGCAGCCAAAATAATAAGAAATATACTGTCCTTTTCTAATAAAAGGAAGTTATTCTGAGGGAGAAAAACTTCTTAGTTTGGAATTTGAAGATGAGTTTGTTATGCAATTCCTAAACAATCCAATTGATGGTGTCCTCGATAGCAATCTATATCAAGACAGTGTATACCTGATCATTATAAACATAAACACACAATAAGAGTGTTACTGGGATAAAGGGCAATAGGTACAAAAAAGCATATGGTCTATCTCCTTCATCATTACAATTTTCTTGTATATATTTCCAGAGATAGTGTATAAAAATGCAAGGGTGTATGTGCATACTTATGTGTACATTTTAAACGTAAATGGTAGATGTGATTGTAGTACATGTTGTCCTGTAACTTTTTTTCACTTAAAAATCTACCTTGGGGATCATTCCATATCAGAACATAAAGAGGTACAGATTGTGTATCCCTTATCCAAAATGCTTGGGACCAGAAGTGTTTTGGATTTTGGAATATTTGCATTAGAATTACCAGTAGAGCATCCTAAATCCAAAAATCCAAAATCTGAAGCACTCCAATTAGCATTTTCTTTGAGCAGAATGTTGGCACTCAAAAGTTTCAGATTTTGGAGAATTTTGGATTTCTGATTTTCAGATTTGGGATGTTCAACATATACCAGGTATTTTTTGCTAGCTGCATAATAATCCACAGTATTCATGAATCCATGTAGGAATACACTATAACCAGTTCTTAGTTGATGGGCACTAGGGGCCTTTCCAATCTTTTATTATAAACAATGTTGCATTGAATATCCTTATATATACCTCATTCCACACATGCGCAAATATTTGTACAAGATAAATTCCTAGGGTATATGAATTTTTAACTTATTGAGCTTGTTAGATATTATTCCAATTTATGTCACCACCTTCACCAAGGCAAATATTTAATCTACTTTTTTAATTTTAATTTTTGCATATTTAGGGTTTTCTTTTTGAAAAAAACAGTATGTCACTAGTTTTAGTTTGATTTCTCTTAATATAAGTGAGGTTAAGCATTTTTTTCAAGTCTAAAAATTATTTGTATTTCCTTTTTTGTGACTTTTTCTTACTCATTTATAGGACCTCTTCTATATTAAGAATGAAAGCCCAACAGTTATTGGATTGCATATATATTTTCTCAGTTTATCATCTATCTTTTAACTTTGTTTATACAGTTTACCCTTGAACAACATGGGTTTGAATTGCATGGGTCCACTAATATGGAGATTTTCCTCTGCCTCTGCCACCCCTGAGACAGCAAGACCAACCCCTCCTCTTCCACCTCCTTCTCAGCCTATTCAATGTGAAGATAAGGAGAATGAAGACTATTACAATGATTCACTTCTACTTAATGAATAGTGAATATATTTTCTCTTCCTGATGATCTTCTTAATAACATTTTTTCTCTAGTTTACTTTATTATAAGAATACAGTATATAATACATATAACATACAAAATAGGTGTTAATCGACTGTTTAAACGTTATTGGCAAGGCTTCTGATCAACAATAGTTTTTACGGAGTTAAAAGTTATACATGGATTTTCAACTGCATGAGAGTATTGGTGGCCCTAATCCCCAGGTTGTTCAAGGGTCAACTGTAATGTTTTTGCCATGTAGAAAATTTTGATTTTTCAGGAAGTTAGATTTATAGATGTTTTCTATTATGACTTCTAGAGTTTGGTCATACATAGGGAGATGTTCCCCACTCTGATATTACTGTTACTTTAAAAGTTCTGTTTGATTCTATTTTCTTGGGATTTTTAGTAGTGAGTATGAATGTGATTATGTAGAAGGTTCTGTTTTTGCTAAAATTTCCTATCCTTTACTGAGAAGCAATTTCAAAATTAAGAAATAAGCCTTCACTCCTGATGTGGCAACCTCTATAGTGAGGGACTACATAGGAAGGAAGAAAGCCCCGGCTTTGGGGCAAACTTGGGGGAATACAGACCAATGAGAAGCTGCTCTCTCCGTCCCATTTTTGGCAAAAGGAGAAGGAAAAAGCACTGTAGAAAGCCTGAACCCCTTTCACAGCTGGCTACCACAACTAGCATAAAGATGAGCTCTGATTCTATTTTTCAGCTTTCCCTAGTGAGAATCTGCAGAACCTACCAGGTCAAAGGTAGGAAAATGAATGAAATAGATGGTGATGCTACTATTTCTCTAATTATTTTCCAATAAATGGGCTTATGAAATAAGAGCTGCTTAAATTGACAGGCCAATGTCAGTGGCAGTGGTAGAGTGAAGGGGAGGTTAGGGATACTAAGGACAAGATGTTACTACCAAATTTAAGATTAATCTGTGGTAAAATGCTCTGGGGAAGCCAAGGTTACAGTGTCTTAAGCCAAAATGATAACAAGTGGTTAAATGATAGTAGTTAATCTTGTGACTCACACTATAGTTCTTAAGGCTCAGAACTGAAACTAGGGCTAGACCAAGACAGGTAGGGTCTTTAGGGTTTAGTGTACTAAAGCCCTATTTTGTGATTGCCAACAGTCTTCTTTCAAAATGCTTCTTCACGTAAATCTCATGTTTTCTTAGTGCTCTAGCTAACTTGGGGTCATCTAGGACAGTGTGGCACAAAAGTATTAGGCATTCAATAAATATTTGTTAAATAAATTAATAGTTAACATGACAATGACAACATCTAATATTACTGAATGCTCTATGTACTGGGCATAGCACTAAGGACTTTAAAAAAAAAATCTAACTAATCCTCATGACATCCTTTGAGGTAGTAATTCTTATGCTCAATTTACAGACTAGAAAACTGAGGTTCAAAAATGTTACAACCTGGGTTTAAGTTCTGGCTTAACCACCTTTTAGCACTTATCGTGGGGAATACAGAAAATGAGAATAAAAGAAACAGAGTTAAGGAAGGTCTAGAAAGAAAGAATAGAAAAGCAGAGGGGAGAAAATCATTACAGAAGTAACATAATAGAAAAATGCTGAAGAAAACAAATTTCCAGATCAAAAGGGCACAGTAAATATCCAGAATGATGAATGAAGAAAATATCTGTATGAAGGCATTCAAAGGCTTCAACAGAGGAAACATGGTCATCTACAAAGGAATAAGAATCAGAATGGCATCAAACTTCTCATCAGCAACCTTGATAACGAAGAAGAAAAATGAGTTTGAACCTAGACCTACCCAAACTAGCAATCAAATGTGAGACCAAAATAAAGATACTGTCACATAAGCAGGACTCAATTTACCTACCTCTAACATATTAAGAACCAAGGAGACACAAAGATGTATCAGAACTAAATGGGAAGTGTAATGACAAGAAATTCTAGCATGACAATTTTGTAGCAGGCTTAGGAAGCAAATGGTGCAAATTAGAACAGAAAATTTAATAGGCTCCAATAAAAATTTCTTTATGAAAATGAAACTAGAAGATCCTAGTATTATGGTACAGGCACAAGTTTCTGCTCCCAGCAACAAAAAAGAGGCAATTAGAAACTCTAGAAAAAGCAAAGTGCTACACAAGAAAGATCTAGTTCAAATATCATCATCTTCCTTCAAGCAGCACAGAGAGCAGGATATACTACCAATAAGGAGGAAAAATTAATTATGGCATACTATTGACTCCACTGTGCCCAACAACTACAGAGCCATAACAAAAACACTTATTTGATTTTAACATTTATAATTATAGAAAAAACATGAAGACTCAAATATATACAGCACAATGTAACCATTATTAGTCTCAACAAAATCAAAGTAAATATACAGTTGCCATATCTTAATACAGTGGGGTTTCAAAGACAAGGTCAATCACAAGATAGAACAAGAAATAAATGTTACTTAAATTTATAAAAGTAACAAATGTAAGAAAAAATATACATATATTTGCTTATGTGTACAAATTCTCTCTACCAAAAAACTGGTAGAGAATTTAAAACTGAGTGGATAATTGAGTGAATTTAACAAATCTTTACTTTTCAAAGGGGTAAGTCAATAAGTCATGTCTAAGATAAGTCAAGAACTAGCAATATAAACATATTATTTAGAGTTATGGAAGTAACTATCTCATGGGAAACAAGACAGGGAATAGGAAAGGACAGAGTGGAATACTGATGCTTTTCATTATGATGCTTTTTAAAGCACCATTATGATGCTAATGACAGTCAGGGTTGGGAACCTTTGAACAATACCAGGCTGATACCTCTTTTTCTCCACATAAAGCAACTTTTTATAGTGTGTAGTAACGTCTGAATTAGAGGTTGGGCCATAATCTGGGAGGAAAAACAAAAGAAGGTATCTTTTCCACAGTAATATTAGAGAGATAAAGCACCTTTAAATATTTCAGGAAGAAAAGTATTCTCCACTTGGAGTTAAAAGTCAGAATATTAGCTTAAAGTTATTTAGAGTGGTATATAATAAACAAAACATATGAAGATCAATGCATTTAAATCTTTGAAAAGAGAAATAAGCTTTTCATGGATTTAAATTCAAAGAACTTTGGAAGACTGGCAAGAAATAAATAATGTCAAGACAGAAAACAATAACATTTTTATTACAAGTATTCCTTACTACTTACAGCTGCATTTGTTAGGCTTACTAGTATTTGCAGTAAAATCTACTTCAGAAATTAATCTTTCTCTAAAACTGTCTCTCTCTGCTAATAAAATCAGTACTTTACCCACATGAAGCAAAGTAAGTTCCTAGGAAAGCTGGTATGCTCACATGCCCTTTGCCACTTAATAGAGCTCAAAGGGGACAAAGAGATGGAAGATCATGAACCCTCACTCACTCCTTATTTTTCAGGATAGTGTTTCAACAGGCCAGGTTCAATGTATGAAACAGAGACTCATGTAAATTTAAGAAATGAAAGAAAGCTTAACGTCACTTCTGGTCCAGACAATTATCCCTATTTTTTTAGATGGGCACACCTAAAACCAGAGTGAAAGTAATAAAAGGTCTTTTGCCTCTCAGTGAGATATGCTGGGTATTTCCCATACATTAATATTCAATTTTCACAACAACTCTGCAAAGTAGAAACATACCTTGATTTTACAAAAGAAAATGACACAAAATTTAATGCCTTGACCAATGTCACAGAGCTAATATGTACCATTTATATATTTTCCCATCTCTTGAGTATATAATAGAACTTTTAAGGAATATAAAGGTAATAAGGTATCATACGTGCATTAAGGAATCTTTTAGGGAACATAAAACACTTGGTGAAGTTTTTGATAATGATCTAACTTCTGATATCTGTAGTGAGATAATTTTAACTTCAGAAAGAGAAAAATTAATACACTAGCTATGAGGAGCCAGAACTTATTCCATAAGTCAAGCAATGACTTTTTAGACACTGAAACAAATATTAAAAAATGTTTCATTTGTGGCCACTTGTAGTAGGCCTTCCATAATGGAAAGAGTCATCTTATACTGGATCTATAGGTAAAAGAATATAGTTCAAAAGATAATCAGAAATTCCATTAAAAATCAGTTACATATTTTAACTAGATATAAATATTATGATCATGTTTATTACTCAATGTACAGAGTATTCAAAGTATCAAAGTGACAAAGAAGTCTTAGAATTCCAAGAAACTGACTTCTCTTCATCTTTAGATTTAATAAAAATGGAATCAGTAACATGCTATCTTTGAGTTAAAAAATACAAGATTCTCTGCAAATGTTAGCTATCATCTACCATAAATTCATAATTTATATCTTATATTAATTACAAAATAACAAAAACAAACAGTGTAAAAGTCAATATTTACTATATAATGAATACAAGTTACCTTTCTTTCTCAAGTTCTTCTAAATATCCGGTACTTTCTCTGCTTCCATTTACAAACCCTCTCCTTGGAAATGAACCCATTGGAACAGGACTGCACTCTCCTGAACGACTTGAGACAGATCCTTCCCGGCTTCCATAAGATCGGAGGGACATTTTTGACCGTAGTTTCACTCCAGGGAAATTACTGCTATCTAAATTAAGTTCTAAATAAAATAGAGACAAGTTTTTATACAACAACTGCTTTAGGTGGTCTAAAATATTCTTGATGCTATTACATTGTTTTAAAAGTGAAATCTTACATTTACAGTTTAGCCACAAATATATATGACTAAATAAAAAAATATTTAGAATCAGAATGGCTAAACTCTCCCTGCAAAGTCTGCTTGTTAAGTATGTATGTTATTAAAGGAAAATTAGACAAAATGTCCTTCCTTAGATTCCCTCTAGATAATATTTTGGAACCCAAAAGTTATTTCTCTGGCTAGCTTCAATTATTATTAAGCACTTTCCCTGTTTTGACGTTGGAATTTTCAAGCAACAAAATGAGAAATTCTTTTATAATTCTGCTAAAAGGCACCCAACAACTATTTGCTGAGTCAATGAATCAATCTCATCTATTCTAGCACAGAACCTGATGAAACCCTCTCACAGTTTCTTGGGAGAGAAATCTATATCCCATCTCCTCAGGAATTGGGAGTAACTCCTACCTAAAGACCAAGTCTCTTTTATCTTCTTTTAAATTTAAATTAGATGGCCATAGGTGGGGTATATGCAAGAATACCCTAAAGAGGATTTAAAGAAGATAGTTCTGAGACGTTCATTCTGAATTTAGAATATTTCTACAGCAAATTTACCTTCCTCTGCCTCTTAACACCTACAAAGAAAGGGTAAGTCAGAATTAGACTTTTAGATATTTTCAGATATTTTTACCAATTGCCACATATTTCAAACACTTAAAAAGTACTGAATTTATTTCTTGTTTGCATAGAAAAGTAAAAATTGGTCATTTTTTGAGCATTTGTTTGGTATTATAGCAAAGGAGTTTAAAAAAATATGTTTGAAAATATCTTAAAAATTCTGCTAAAAATGGCTTATAATTAGCTTATATATGTGATAAGATAAAGCATTTCTATCCTTGACGAAGACAATACTTTTTCGAATGAGACAGTGGGCTCAGTTTGTGGTACACAGCATACTAGAGTCCTATTTAATGACTGGCAGAAAAGCAATGAGCTTTAAAAAGAGCTGAAAATTATCAAGGAAGGGATCTAAAATAGTTTATTCAAAGCCTGCTAAATGTTTAACTGAAGAAATGATAAGCAAATAGATTTTTTACATATTGGTACTGTAACAATTACATCCTGATGAATAAGGCTGATATACCAAGAAAACTGATACCAACATTCAAGAGAGCTATACCAAGAAAACTGATATCAACATCCAAGACAGCTATCCTTGGATCTACACACCTAAAGTTGACAATTTGTGCTTAAAAAATTTTAAAACACCTTTTTTAAAATCTACCTTTAAGACGCTCTAATAAATCAATCTGTCCAGAAGAAGCCATAGCTTCATCTTCAATACTTCCTTGTAGCTGTTTAAGTACTTCCTGTAAAAAAGAACACAAAATATTAACATACTGAAATTCTAAATAACTTCAAGACATGATTCTGTGTTTCTTGGCATTTAGGTATGCTGAGAAAAAAAGTTCTTTCAAGATATTATATAGCACACTTAACATATATTTATTACTTATAACTTTTGAAAAATACAAGGCAAATTATTCCCATTTTTTAGATAAGCCACCTGAGACCGAGAGACTTTCCAAAACCACTAAAGCTAGTTATGTGTTTAGAATCCATGTCTCTTAAACTTGCACCAACATGACCACAAAAAACACCAGACAATTAACACATTATAATCCACTGTTTAACAATTTAATATTCAACCTTTTATATATCACATTGAATTATATTCTACTAGCACACTGATTTGTATTTAGGAGATATTTAAATGCCTATATGCTCATTACCTCCTGACTTTTGATGCCATTCTTTTCTTTCCCACGTAAATCTTTTCTTGATAAATTTTTCTCAAAGAATGTTGGAAACTTTCATTTTCTACCAGTTTTTCTATCCTTATATTTGTAAACTTTGGCTTTTACTGCATGTTCCTTAATAATAATTTATATTATTTTCCATATACTATTCTAGCTCCCCAGCATAGTCTCATGTTTGACCAATTATGTTTCCCAAATGCAAAACAACCTTGTAACTAAGAGTCATGCTCCCCTATATGAAAAGTGATCCATGAATGCATTGAAAGGGAAATCTGTCAAAGTGAGTGAATACAACAAAGATAGCTTCACCGGTTTACCTTGACAGTGACATTGCAAGCTTTAAAGAGTCCCTAAGTTAAAAACAATAAACAGCCTGTGACCTTTGGATCTAACCTTTAAATAACAGACCAATGTTGGAGTTTGAAAGCCTTGGGTAAGTAGATGTGGGAACATGAAGGTGACTGGTATTCATGTTCAAAATATTATGTCCAGGATGCGTGCATCTGTGGGATAGAAAACAAATTTGCACAGTGATACCTCACTTCAATGAATGTGGAATACCACCAAAATTTCTACTGTAAGCTTCATGGCACCATCTCTTTCATAAAGTTTGAGAACTATTACTGCAAGCTACCTGTGATTTTTTCCAGGATCCCAATTCTCCTTCCAGCCACCGCTACTGCTTGTAGTCCTCCAACGATCCTTTAATCTTATCCCTACTTCTTACACTCCCCAGTTTCACAATTCAACAACTACTCTTGTGAAGGTAACTTCCAATTATAGGTCTCTAATCCTAATCTCATTTGCAAACTTCAGACTCACTCTCTCAACTGACTGACAGATGCTTTGCGTCTGGAGGACGTGCATCTCACATCTAATTAATTGTCCAGAACTGAATTGGCATTTAGTGCCACTGAAACCTGTTCTTTGCCTTGTATTCTCTCAGTTAAATGGCACTTGCCTTCTCTTTCTCCTACAGCTCAAATCCTTAGTGCCGCCTCCTTCACATTCCCAAGCAGTTATCAAATTCTATTGAGTTCACCTCTGTTATCTCCCTTACAGCTATCTCTTTCATATTCTTATTGTCATTACCTGGCTCAAGTTTATTCTTACTATCATTCTGGTATTAACTCAACCGAAACTATTAAAATAATCTCATAAACGGCACAGAGATGTCAGATTTAATCAGGTCTCTCTCTATAAGATTCTTCTCCAAAGACTGCAGTGGTTCAGACTGAAGCCTGGTTCTCAGGCTTCAACATGGATCAGAATCACCTGAAGAATTTGTTAAAACATAGATTGTTGATTCAGTAAGTTTGGGGTGGAGGCTGAGAATCTGTACTTTGAACAAGTTCTCACATGATGCTGATGATAAAAACAGAACCATCAAGACGTTAACAGCATTATTCTATGGAGGTTGAGATTACAAGCAATTTCTTTTTTTGCTTGTTGTTTCCTAATTTTTAAACAATATGTATTACAAAAAATATTACTTGTTCTTAGAAAAGGTACAAAGATTTAAAAGTTTAAAAAGCACAATAAAAAAATCCTTGGCATGTCATGGGATATGTAGCTAATTTTTCAAAACTAATGGCCTATTAATGGTCTTTAAAAACACGTTTAAAAAAGAAACAAATAAAGAAAAAATTAAAACAACATTAAAAAAAGAAATTAAAAGGTCATGTAAGCTTGGATATCTAATAATAAGGGTTAAATAAACCATGGCATTAGCCATACAATGAAATACTATGCATCTATAAAAAATATAAAATCTGACATAAGAATATATTATGTAGAAAAACGTATGATGCAAAATATGATCCCATCAAATGCATGTTTGCATAGAATGTACAAACAGAGAAAAAAATATATATACTATTCAAAGGCCACTTCTACCTCGGTGATGGGATTATGAATTTTTTTAAAAAGTAGGTGATTTTGATATTTCTTTTTGTCCATATTTCTTAATTTTAAAAAATAGTGAATACACACAGCTTGTAATAGTTATATTTTAAGATTTCTCTACATATGGTTAGAAATCTATTGATAAAAGCTATAAATATAAAAGCAAATAAAATTATTGAAATTTAAGGATAATTTTTTTTAAGTTTCTCAGAGTAGCCACCTTGAAAGCCAGTAACTTACCCCAATGATGTGTCCCTTGAATTAGTTCTGTAAGTGCTTTGAGTTATGAACCTCACCAACAAAAATTGTACACATTAATTTATAGGCATATCCAATTACCTTGCTTTAAGATGACCTATATTACCCACTAGTTTACTGTGAATAGTTTATGGCTATTCCATAATGAAAATTAATCTCAAGTAATTTTTTTCCTGTTCTATTGAAGTACAACATACATATGTAAAGTACACTAATCCTAAGTATCTAACGTAATCACAACCCAGGTGAAGGTACAGAACATTTCTAGCACCTCAGAGGGTTCCCATGAGCCCCTTACCAATCTTCAGTCCCCAGAGGTAACCACTATTCTGACTTCTTTATCAGAAGAGTTTGGCATGTTCTTGAACTTTATATGAATGGAACCATAGTGTACATAGTCTTTTGTATCTCACATTTTTTGCTCAATGTAATATCTGTGAAATTCATCCATGCTGTTGCATATATCAGTTCATTATTTTTTTAATGCCGTGTAGTATGTAGTAGTCTACTATATAAATACACCTCAATTTATTTATAAATTACCAGTTTATCACCAGCTTGGAGGCTACTATGTGGATGGAATGCCACTATGAACATTCTTGCACATGTCCTTTAGTGGACACATACTGTTACTTCTCTTTAGTACATTTCTGGGAGTTCAAATGCTGAGTCATAGGATTTAACTTCAAAAGAAACTGCCAAAGTGTTTTTTTAATACTCCTACCAGCAAATGTCTGAGCATTCCAAAGCTCCACATTTGGTGCAATCAGTCTTTTAAATTTTAGTCATTTGAGTAGGAGTGAAATAGTCTTTCATTTCCCTGATGACAAACAATGTTGAATCCCTTTTCACATGCTTATTGGCCATTTATCTTCTTTTCTGAATTGTCTTTTTAAGTCTTTGGGCCATATTTTAAAAACTGGATTGTGTTCTTGTTACTGGCTTGTAGGAATTCTTTATAATATTCGGAACCAAGTCTCTTGTCAGATATATGTGTTACAAATATTTTCTCCTCTATGGCTCACCTTTTCATTTTCTAAATGAAGTCTTCTGAAAAACATAGGTTTTAAATTTTGATGAAGTCCATTTTATAAATTTTTTCTCTTACGTTTAGTCCTTAGTGTGTCTTAAGAAATTCTGTCTACTCCAAGGTCACAAAGATATTACCCTGTTTTCTTCTAGAAGCATACTTTTGATGAACAAAAGTTCTTAGTTTTAATGAAGTCTAATTTATCAATTTTTTCCCTTTTATGGTTAGTGCTTTGTTACATTTCTTTTATGTATCTTTTACATTTAGGTCTATAATCCATCTTGTAATTACCACTTATTAATCAAGATAATCATCCTGAATTGGGTTTTGCATATGACATGAAATAGGGCTCTAGGTTCTTTTTTTCATACAGATATCTAATTGCCCCTGCACCATTTATTTAAAAGATCACTTTTTCCCATTGATATGCAGGGATGCCGTGGTTATAAATCAGATGACCATATATGTGAGGGCATTCTTCTGAACTCTATTTCTGTTAGTCCATTAGTCTAGTCTAATTACCATACTGTTAGTAACTTTACACCAACCTACGTTAATTCTCAGCCACTATCTTTCCAAATACTGTTTTCGCTCCACTCTCTCCCCGCAAGACTTCAATTACACTTGCCTGTGTCCCTCATTAACTCTCATATACTGTTTTTTGTTTCCATTTTTTCCCTGTTTCACTTCAAATATTTTCTATTGACCTTTTTCAAGTTCAATAATTCTGTCTTCTACTAATTTTATCTTCTCACTAGTTCACTAATTCTGTGTTCAACCTGCTGTCAAGCCCATCCAATAAGTTAATACTGAATATATTTTTCACTTCCAGATATCTAGTTGATTCTTTATTATAGATTCCAATTATCTGTCAAAATTTTCCATCTTTTCATCCATTTTTCTTTTTTTCAAGACACTTATAATACTTAAGTTAAAATCTTTGACTACTAACTCCAACATCTGGATCATCTCTCAGTTTGCTTCTATTATCTATTTGTTCTCTGATGTAATTTTGTTTCTTGGCATTTCTTACAACTTTTAACTTTATGCCAGTCATGTATACAAGAACTAGAGAGACTTAAGTTGACTGACCATATTTGCCCCTAGAGTTTGCCCTTTCCAGGATAGATCTCCTCTATCCAATCAGGAACTGAAAATGGGTTGGGACCTAGTTGCAGTTTTAAGTTCACAACTTGTTTGGTTTTTCCCGTTCCTTGAGTGTCCCTCTCTATATTTAGATCAAAAATACGGAAGGTCTCCATCTCCTCAGCCCTTACCTTCTTCCCCTACACAGCTTCGAAATCTGACATTTGTCTTGAATAGAAAACCAGCCATATTTGATATAGTAGGTAGGTTTCCCTCTAATATGTCTCCTAAGCATTGCAGGAATGTGGGATATTTCACTTTGCCTTTCCAGCTCAGTCTTATTCTCAGGTGGCACTTACCTCTTTAGACTTAAAAGTTCTGTCTCTTGGAGGCTGTGAGCCTAAATCTTTAATCTCCTGCTCCACAAAGTTCAAACTCTGGCAAATGTCTTGGGGAAGAGACCTGTGGTGTGAAAGTAACGTGTCTCTTCTTCTAGCAGGACTTTGCCTCCTAACATTCTGCCTTTCTAATCCTTTTCCAGCCTCCTTCACCACAACAAGGTTCAGCCAATGTTCCACGGTAAAATTTAGCCATGCATTTGGAGCTCCTCTAACTGCCAATACTTGACATCTGCCCTCATGTTTGTTAAGACCTCCAGTAATTTCTTTCCCCCAGTGGCATCTTTCTGCCTGTACCAATGATGAATCTCAGTCTGTACTCAGAATCAGTATCCCCATGGAAGAAAATCACCAGTAATCTCAGCTCATCCAGAAAGTGCTCTTTCCTTTTTGGAATTATAGTTAATACAGTCCTTGATGCTTCCACAGTTCTCCAGTGTCTTTAGAAGTATGATTTTTGTATTTTATCCACTGTTTTCTAGTTGCTGAGGGGGATTGATTGTCTGGGACTGCATATTGCATATAACCTAGAAGAGTTTTTAATTTTCAAAGACTTTTTCAAAGGAAATGCAATGCAATTGCAAAGCAATTCCAAATAAAATGTTTCAAAAAGTGGCTGTGAGAAATTACAGCCTTTAAAATACACATGTAATTTTGAAGTAGAGAATGTTCATCTGTATTTATAAATTCGGGAAGCTTGGTTTAAAAAATTAGTCAACTACATTACATAATCACACATTGTTTTTTAAAATATTTTAAGATTTTAGAAACATTACAGAATTATTAGAGATGAAAATGCTGTGGTCATATCAGTAATATTCACCTATGAGCAACTGTGTCTTTTCAGGGGGGCTGCTACTTGACCCACATATATGAAATGTTATCAATCTGAATTTTTTTTTTTTTTTTTTGAGACAGAGTCTTGCTCTGTTGCCTGGGCTAAAGTGCACTGGCATCATCACAGCTCACTGCAATTTCAAACTCCTGGGCTTAAGTGATCCTCCTGTCTCAGCCTCCCGAGTAGCTGGGACTACAGGCACATACCACCATGCCCTGCTAATTTTTAAAATTTTTATGGAGACAGGGTCTTGCTATGTTGCCCAGGCCAGTCTCCAACTCCTGGCCTCAAGCAATCCTCCCGCCTTGGCCTCCCAAAGTGCTAGGATTACAGGCATGCGCCGCTGTGCCTGGCCTCAATTTGAATTTTTATTTCTTTTCTTACATTCTGAAAAGAAAATATATATACCTTACATGTATATGATTTTACAGTTTATACATCAATTTATAAGTATTTCATTTTGTCAAAATACACGAAGATGTAAATGCTTCATTAATGATTTGCCTACAGATAATTTTTCCTATACCATGTCATTTTTCAGTTTAAACACTTCCCATCTCTGTACGACCATATTTACCTTGTTGCTATGCTCAGCATTTTAAAGTCAATTTAGAGAATTCTAGCCCTGGAGTAAAAAAACATAGTACACAATTTTTTAAAAAGTTTAGCTACAATTTTGTATTTATCTGATTCCAGGTCATCTAAATCCCATTCAATCTCTATTTTATTTTATTTTTATTACAAAAAATTTCAAACATATACATAAGTACAGAGAATATTATAACAAACCCCCATGTATCGTCACACCCTACTTCAATAATTATCAACTCATGGTCAATCTTGTTCCATCCATATACATACCCACTTCCTCCATCTCCATCCCTCCAACCCAATTTATTTTGAAGACAAATCTCAGACATCATATAATTTCTTCTGTAAATATTTCAGTATGTATATATGTATATTTAAACAGGGATTCTTTCTAAACACAACCACAAAGCCATCATTTTACCTAAAAAATAAACATTTCCTTAATATCCTCAAATATACAGTGTTCACATTTCCCTAACTCTTATACACATACTTCCCTGGCTGCCACACACACAAAATATTTTTACAGTTTGTATCAATGCCATGTAATCAATAGCAAAGCAGTGTCCTCTTTTGCCACTAGATGGTACTACTATATAAATTTTAGACTTCCTTGGTTTAAATAATCTGGTTAGAGGAGACATGCCTTGTCTTTCTTTGGGGTATATAGGTTAATGATCAAGAAACATGATTCAAGATTACATAATACATTACAAAGTCTAATAACATTTGAGGGGAAATAACCAGTAAGTATAATGCAAATATTCCAAAATCCAAAAAAATCCAAAATTTAAAACACTTCTGGTCCCAAGTATATTGGATAAGGGATACTCAATTTGTATTATACCACATGGATAAATGATCAACCTGATATTTCACTGTAGTATTTAAGAGTGTGACTTGTACTGTCACTCTGAGAGACATTCCACTTCAACATGTAGATGGATCTAAGGGTAAGTTAAAATGTCTCCCAACAATGAATTTTGAATTTGCTCAGATAAACAAAAACTTAAAAAAGAGATCTCACAGTTTTGCACTTTGTTACAAAAGGGACATTTACTATCCAGATAGAACTGACAAGAGGAGTTCTCTGCAAAACATACCACACCCAAAATAGATGAAAGAATATTTTAATTCTATACCTTTAAACTTTTAAAAACACATGCCATGTGTAACAATTTGAGATGTACTGTGTTGATCAGTGTTAAAATGCCAAACTACTCTTTTTTAACCTATTAGGTAACTGATTCAGGTGTTTTTAAAGTCATCCATTTATAAACTAGAAAAAAATGTTTGTTCACAGTCACCCATAGATTAGCAAGAAAAAAAAATGTTTATGTACAGTTTACCTTATTTCCAAAAGGATTTGAAGTAGGTATCTTGGATATCTGTCAATCCTGGGGACAGTTTTACCACAGAAGTTGGCAATTAGAGAGAAAAGATTGATGGAAAGATAGAATAGTACACATGAACAAAAGGTTGAACCATTATGATACTGAACATAAAGAGTAAAAGAGAAGCAAAAATACTTACTTCAGTGACACACAAAAGCCTGGAGAATAAGGGAGACCTTGAAAATGCACAGAGGAAAAAAACTAGGATGGAATAGGAAATGAGTAAGGAATAAGAGTAGTGAGTAGACAGGAAGAACAGGGTCAGGAACTCAGATGTTCAAATAGCCAAGGGGCAGAAACAACACAAAGCAGGAAGAATTTTTTAAAAAGGAAGGAGGCAACATTTTTGTTGATGAGCTCTGATTCTACAAAGTATTAAATTCAATGAGAAGAGCATCTGCCTAAGTAACTGGGATTTAAAACAGCTAAAGTTTTAACCTTGATTATTTTGAAACTAGAACATGTTTTCCCCACTACAGACTGAATATTTTATAAATTTTCTTGGAGGTCATCGCACCTTTTCAAGGCTATTTGGCTTTGAAGATGCCATGGAAATCATCTAGACTAGTGTGATGCCTGTTTTCCAAAAAAGACAACTTAAGTCCTAAAGGATAACCAGAGGTCATGTAGCTCAGTTTGTGGCAAAACCAGGGATAGGACCAGGTATTGACTTTCAGTTCAGGGTTCTTCCCACTAGGGCATCCTGATTTTCTTGATCATTTATCATTGCAACACTTAAGTAGTGATAAGACAGGAGGGAGTCAGGGAGGAAGGCTATATTTAATATTCCAGATATATTCTAAAATCATGAGGTTGATTTCTATGAACTACAAAGAAAAGTCTGCCTCAGTATAATGATGCTATTTGGTCTACTTTTAATCTTAAAAATAACTAAGAACTAACTAGTCACTGGAGTTTTACACTTATTTTCTTACATGTTTCACCAGATGAATTCAATGTATCTTATTTAAAAATATAAATGCTAACTTTCGTAAGAAAGTTTACATATTATATTATTGCTTAACTTAAAATATATTTTTATGTAAGTAAAGTATCTTATACCAAGTTTATAAGAGGGAATACTGAATAAAAATGGATAAACTACAATTAAATGTCACAGTCTTTATACCTTCATATTAGATGCCTCAGTTTCCAGTTTTGTAAGATGATTGGAATTATCTTCTAGCTCTTGTCGAAGATTTGAGTTCTCCATCTTCAGTGCCTCAACTTGCTTTAACAACTGATCATATGAAGCTGCAGCCATCCTTGGCTACCCTTGGACCTATAAGGTTAAAAAGCATTTTGAAATTCACTACTAAAAAATAAAGTGGCTGCTTGTTTTTAAAGAAAGGAATAAAGGAAACAAAACTCTTAAGATACTACATAAGAATTGTGTTAATATGCTAGTTTTGGTCTCAAAACAATATTGTTGAAGTAGCAGCATCTTTCTAAGAGGATGAAACACTGGAGTCTTAGTCGAAGACAAATAGAACTAAAATAGAAGAGAGAACCTTCAGCAGTGTTTGAATACACCTGCCTTTTCACAGGCAGGAATTCTATCAGGTAAGAATTTTTTCAAGGTTTTAAAGTTATTTTATCCTCTTACAGGCAAAACTTAGGGAATGTAATCATTGATAAGCAATTTATTTATATTAGTAATGTTATTTTATTTCTGGATTTTGTTGATAGTCACAAAATTTTAGAGCCAGAATGGATTAATGAGATTATATATTCTATTTCATCACTTTGCATTTGGTATAAGGCTAGTCTTAAACATCCTCCACGGTGAAGTAGTTCTGAAGTTCTAAGAAGATCTCATTAAAAGGCAGTCATTTAACAAAATGGACACATTAGATGGAGAACATTAGATGGAGACTAAATCTTTTTGATAGGAAGATGATAAATAAGAATTACTAATATAAAGTTCTATTACATTTATTCAAAAGGATAAATATAATAGGCCATGCTATGGCATAAGTGGTCTTGGGACCCACTGTGCTCATAATGAACCCAAAAGACATCTAATGAAAATGGATGACCTTAGGAGTAGATACTGTCAGAAGTAAATCCGATTCTGGCAGTTAATTATATGACTGGGAAAGAAAAGGGCAGACAAAGAAGATACAGAAGATAGCCAGGTAATAAGAGGTCCTTGGCATGAAAAATTACAGAATGCTAGGAGTTACATTAAGATTAACCAAGTAGGATTCAGGATGCCCACATTCTCTTTTTAGTTTACACCAAACTCATTTTTGAATAAATAAAATCCTACCTATGTTAATTATTTAATAGCAAAAGAGTATTAAATTGTTTGTACTTAAGTAATACTTAAAGATCTTGACACAAAAAAATGCTTCTATAATATGAAATCCACTATATACAGAATAAGGCAGACAGGTTATAATACTGGCTAGTCATGACAACTCTGGAGTTCAGCAACTAGAAGGCCCTAACAAGGGAAATCAAGGGACTCAGAACTAGTTAGACTATAATGGTGACAGTCAGCAATAAACCTGGCAATCTAATGACACCTGGGGAGGAAGGACAGTCCTGGGGGTGGGGATCACCTACAAAACTCTTTATGGTTGAAAAGAATGAGGACTAGCCTTGCATTTAAAGACTTGGGTCTTAATTTCAGGCCTAGTCATGGTTTCACCTTTGCCCCTTCATTTTAATTCATTTCATAATTTGTAAATAGACATCAACTACCTACTTTAATATAACTTAAAGGTATAGTGCTAGGATTAGTAACAAAAGGTAGACTAAAAAATAAAAGCGCTATGTAAATTTAAGTTATATTTTGAAAATACATATGCATCATAACTTCCTTAGTAAGACAATGTTAATCTACAGAAAAATTCCTCTCCTCCAACCAATAGATAAGAGGTGAAGAAGTAATTCAGTCTCTTGAAAATGACAGAGGTGATGCCTCAAAAACAAAGGAGAAATTCATAGGAGTAATCATTTTTCTGTTTACATCATACCACTAATAAGCAAGTCTGGAAATACACAGCACATTAAAAACCATATGACAGAGATGGGGATCTGACAGAATTCTAATAATGTAATCCTTAAAATTCTTTATTTTAGATAAAATTAACAGGCAATTTTACACCAAAATAATAAAATTTAAAAAAAAGGTAATAACAAAGAAAAAAACAGGCACACCCAGGTATGCTGAGACACAGAAATTACAACCTTACACAATTACAAAAAGAGCCAGATGGGCAAGATGAGCAGTGACTACTAAAAGTGCTCTTTATTCAGAGGAATAAAAAAATTCAATCCTTCAGATGGACAATTAAAGCATCGAAAGGATGATCAATCATCTTTTTCCCCCCCACTCCAGAATCCCAATCATTAAAGTCCTTTCTGCTCTAGAAAGCATTTGATTTTTTGGAAATCATAAGGTGTTTCATGGAGGAACACCTCATATCCTTTTAGGATGTTGCAGCCATCCCTCCCCAACCCAAAATTGCTTTATACAAAATTTGTGAAATCATAAGTGTACTTTGGAATGCCTTTTTTGCCATCACAAGAATTTCATACCAAATATATATATACTACAAGTCACTCTACAACATTTTTAAAAAAATTAGAAACGTGTGATCACATTGCAGCTGCTATGTTTAGTGAAATGGGGAAAACCTCTGAATCTTTCACTTTACTGAGTGTATGCAAACATCCCAATTTGTTTTTCTGTAGTTAAGATGCCTACTAAAGAGATTCCCTCACCCCATAAATGTGGGGTAGGGGAGAAGAAAGCAATAGGACTGTTATCTAGACTTTTATCCAAATGTTTACTGAAAAACAAATTTACAAGTATCATAAGAAATTAAGGCAAGGAGGCAGAAAAGTTTCAGGCAGTCAGAAGATACTCAATTAGAATTAAATGTGGTGGATTCATTATTACTAACTTGAGAAGTTTGGGATCACTTTTTTAAATTAGTGGGGGTTTTTTTTGTTTTCTTTTTTGGGGAGACGGAGTCTCTGTTGCCCAGGGTAGAGTGCAACGGCATGATCATAGCTCACTGCAACCTCAAACTCCTGGGCTCAAGCAATCCTCCTGCCTCAGCCTCCTGAGTAGCTAGGACAACAGGTGCTGCCTATGCACCACCACACCCAGCTAAATTTTTTTTTCTTTCTATTTTTAGTAGAGAGGGAGTCTTGCTCTTGCTCAGGTTGGTCTCAGACTCCTGAGCTCAAGAGATCCTCCTGCCTGGGATTCCCAGTGCTAGGATTATAGGTATGAGCCACTGGGCCCCAGCTAGGGAGCTGCTTTTATTGTTTTGTTTTAGTGGAAAAACAAAGACATATTTGTTAGCACTTTCAGATGGTAATGAAATAAGAGGAAAAATACAAATAGGAAGGCAGGAAATCAAAAGAATCATAAAAGACAATTTTGCTCATCTCTATGCAAACAAAGTTGAAAACCTGAATGAGACAGATAATTTACCAGAAAATATAATTTATCAAAACTGACCCCAAAAGAGATGGAAAATCTATAAAATTTACAATGAAAAAGTTATTGCTATTAGAAAATTGATTATATCACTCAACATATTAATAGATCTACACAGAAAAAAAAATATGATCATGCCAAAAATGATGAAAAGACATTTTACAAATTCAATACCCATTCTTGTTGAAAATACTGAATAAAAAAGAACACTTCTTTAACATAATACATCAACCCCAAAGCCAGGAGCATACTTAAGTGGAAACACTGGATATAGTCCTAAAGTTAGGGAAGGCCTATTTTCACCACTGTATTACTGATAATATTAGTCAACACAACTAAATTAATGAAAGAAATTACAAAGAAAAAATTAGAAAGGAATACTATTGGCAGATAATATAATTATATACCTGGAATATCAGAAGCATCAACTAAATATTACAATAAGATAATTTAGTAATATGGCATAGTACAAAATATACAGAATCTTTCCTTTATATGCACAAAGAGAAACAAGATAAAAGATGAAATGAAAGAAAAGATTTCATTTACAATAAAAAAATAAAATATCTAGGCACAAAAAATGTGCAAAACATATATGTGGGAAACTATAAAACACTTTTGAAAGACAGAAAAGTAGACTTCAACAAATAGAAAAACATTCTTGTACATGAAGATTCAGCATCACAAAATGTCATTTCTCCCTAAGTTAATTTATAAATTTTACGTCCCAGTAAAAAACTATATAAGGTTTGTTTTTGTTTTCTACAGCTAGACATTTTTTAAAAACAAGCAAAAATAGGAAAATATAAAAAAAAGAAAAGCATGAAGGAGACCTAAAATATTGTACAAAGCCTTTATAACTAAAACAGTATGTATGTAGTTAACTATATTGTACCAACAGGTTAATTTCTTAGTTTTGATAACTGGAGTAAGGATATGTAAGATGTTAACGTAAGGGGAATCTGAGTATAGGGTATATAGAAACTCTACTATTTTTTCCAACTATTCTCTAAGTCCAAAGTTATCTAAAAATTAAAAGTTTTTTAAAAAGTGTAATACTGGCATGTGAATAGATCAACCACTAGAACACAATTTTTAAAATTCAGAAGTAAACATATATAAATTTAGGATATGATAAAGGTAGCATCTCAAATACTTGGAAAAAGATAGACTTTAAATAAGTGGTGCTGGGAAATAAGACAGCAATGAAGAAAAAAAAAATTGCATCTATTCCTCATACTACACACTAGGATAAACTGCAAAAGGAACAGAGACTTAAACGTTTGAAAAACATTTCACTGCCTTTTAATTATGAAAACAGATATACCCTCTTCAAAGGAGGGTGTTACGGCAGCATGGAAAATTTTTATTTTAATTTGTTAATGGCTATAAGATACGTAGAGGGCCAATTAAGAGTTCTCTGAACTGGTGGATGCCTGCTCTTAGACTAGGAGTAAAGCAGATTCTCACGGTACTCCAAACAAACAGGAAAGTTTCTATTTGGTATAAAAGCACAACTACTTTTAAATAAATAGAGTACATCCATGCAATGGAATACTACATTGGCATTAAAAAGAATGAAGCTGATGTTTAAAAAAAAGGGGCAAAAACAAAAAAAGGAGGGTGCCAATCACTAAGTCTTACATGGTCCATCCTATTCTAGTCAAGATAAAAGGATTGTATAAGGATAAGAAATATCACTGAAGTAATATACAAAAAATACAGTCATTGCCTCTAGAAAGATGGTCTGAGGTCTGGTGAGAAGTCATCTTCCTTTTTATTATAGACCCTTTGTAGAGTTGGGAGAGCAAAGCAAAAATTTGGTTCTTTGATCAGAGGAGGAAAAAAAGCCCAAACATATAAAACAAACAAAACTCTAGGGAGCAGAGACTGATTCAAGAAGAAATAGAAAATCTTAACAGTTCTAAAACTATTAAAGAATTAAACCAGTAGTTAAATATTTTTCCCTCCTCCTCCCAACCCCTCAAAACATCATATCTAAATGATTTTACAGACACCTTCTAACAAACTTTTAAGGAACAAATCATTCCAATCTTATACAAACTCTTCCAAGAATAGAAAAATAGAAAATATTCTCCAATGCACTCCATGAGGCCAATCTAAACATGATAGAAACGTCAAAGATTGTGTGAAAAAGAATAATTATGGGCTAATATTCACAAATATTGATTCAAAAATCCTAAGCAAAATATCAGAAAACAGAATGCAACAGTACACAGTAAAGAAACTACAGCAGAACCAAGCTGAGTTTATTCCAGGAATGCAAGGATTATTCAAATATTAGGTCATTTATATGCATCACTCACTACATTAAAATATTAAAGAAAAACCATGTGATCATCTCAGTAGGCAAAGCATAAACATTTCATAAAAGTCAGTTACCTACTCATGATAAAAACTCTTAATAAACTGGAAATCGGAGGGAAGTTGTCAAAACCTACAGTGAACATCATTCTTTATAGTGAAATGTTAGAGACATCCTCTTTAAAATCAGTAACAAGGTAAGATGGCAGTCCTAATTAGCACAGTAAAATTTTAAAAAAGAAAGAGTAATGATTGGAAAAGAAGAAACAAATGAGGAACATCTTAAGAAATGTGAAAATTTAAAGCTCATCAGATACAAAATCAATATACAAAAAAAGTTTTTAATTTCAAGCAGAATTCACCTCATCCATTTTAATTCTTTTCTCTTTATTTAACAACCAATGCAGGCCCTTATCATCCATTCTATTTCTCTTTCTCTTACCTACTAAGGCCCCATAGATGATGATAATCAGTCTCCTGTCTGCAATTTTCTTTCCCTACCCATTCCTTTCCTTACATTCTGTAAATGGCTACATACATTGACTAGACCCATCCAAGCCCCCATACCAAGTGTGGGCAAGCTTCAAGATAGCCATCACAATTACCAGGAGCAAGGGTTGGCAAATATTTTCTGTAAGGGCCAGATAATAAATATCGTAAGGCTTTGTGGGCCATATGATTTCTGTTGTAACTACTTGACTTTGTAGTTGTAGCACAAAAGCAGCCCCAAACAATACAATAAATGGATGGGCATGACCGTTCCAATAAAACTTAATTTACCAAAACCAGTGGCAGTCTGTTGATCCCTGGCCTAAAGCATAAACTCCCAATTATGGTTTTCAAACATCCCAAGATAGCCCAAATAATTTCAAAAGCTACTGAGAAATTCCTAATACTAAAATTAGTATTTCACTTTTAAATAACAGAAGGTAAGCTGCTATGTTGGAAAAAATAGAGAACTAGGAAGTGTTAAGGTCTTCGATATTTTTTTTTGTTAGCAATCATTTTTACTTCCCACAATTTCTTCATCTTTATGGCATTGTCCGGTCACATCTTCATTATTTTTTTACTATCACTCTAATGGGGTCTTAGGAAAAAAAGGTGATAAATTGGGTGATTAATTCCCTAGCTTGAATCAGAAATTCTATTTTTATGTTAAGATCTTTAATATAGCATTTTTATTTTTGTATATGGTATGAGTGTAGTGATCTAACTTTATTATCTTTCATATGGATAACCAATTACATCATCACCATTTATTAAACAAACCATTTCTTTCCCACTGAATGGAAATGTATCTCTCATATGCTAAATTCTCATGTGTTCTTAGAGCTATAATGATATTACATTTACATTAATTTGAGACAGATTCATATTTCTATATTAATTCTTACTCTCTCTCATGAACAATTCAGGCCCTTCAATCAAATTTTCCAGCCTCCCCACCCCCACCATCCCAAGAAGAGGTCCTGTGCCTTTCACATCAAATTTATCCCTAGGTTTTTTGCTGTTTGAGTTGCTATGAATGATACACCACCACTCCACACCAAATATTGCTAGTACAGATGAAAGCTACTGATTTTATTTAATATATATATTTCCCTTATGCAGCCACCGTATCAAATTATCCTACCAATTCTAATAGTTTTTCTAGTAGATTATCTGGGTAGGTAATCATACAATCTGCAAATAAAGATCTTTTTGCCTCTTCTTTCCCAATACTTGTACCTCATTTCTTTTTGTTTTATTGTTAGCTTGAAACTTCAAAATAATGCTTGAATAAACTAACTTATTCCTGATTTTAATAGGAATGGTTTAGTATTTCACCATTTAATATTCTTATTCTTAGATTTCAATAAATTTTTTAACATGTTTAGGTATTTTCCTTTTATTTTAAAGTTTTTATTAGGAGTGGCTGCTGAATGTTTTTATAGCAGTTTTTGACATAATCATGTTGGTTTTTTTCTTTAAATTAGTTGATGCAATCAACCATAAGATTTTCTAATGTTGACCCATCCTCCATTCCTGCAATAAACCTCTTGTTCACGTTTTATTCTTTTATTAGTCTGTTGATTTTTCAATAAAATAAGAGAAACCGGTGTACAGTGTTTTATTTTTATAGTATTTTAAACTAAGGTTTTGAATTAAGCTCATGCTAAGTTCATAAAACGAACTGGTGTCTCATCTTTTTATATGGTCTAGAATAGTTTAGATAATATCTATTCTTTAAAAGTCAGCTAGAATTCAAATCAGAAGGTTCCTTTCTAGAAGTAAGATTTTTTAAAGTACTTTAAAATTTCTTCTGTGGTTAAGTCTTTTCATGTTTTCTTCATCTTGTATTGATTTTATTAATAGTTCACCAGTAAATTACCCATTTCCTCTAACTTTTCAAGTGTATTGCTGGAGTTATATATATTCTCTCATTTTAAAATTCTTTATCTGAAGGTTATCTCCTTTCTCATTGATGTTCGTTTTGTCTTCTGTTCCTTTAAAACTTTCTAGGATTTCATCTATTTTATTGGTATTTACCCAAAAAATCAACTTTTGGTGTTACATATCCTTTCTACTACTTTGTTTTCTATTTTCTTCATTTCTGTGGTTATCTTTACTAATTATATCCTCTTATTTTCCACTGGTTTATTTTGTTCCTTTTTATTACTGTTATTTAAAGTGAATATTAATTCATTTCCTTACTTTAATTACATATTCACTTATTAGTTTCTTCCTTAATAATACAAATATGAAGGACATCAATGTTTCTCTTAGTACAGCCTTATCCACGTCCCATAGGTTACAGTATGAAGTGTTCTCTTTATTTCTAGGTAACTCGTAATTTCAAATCTTGATTTCCCCTTTGATTTAGGGGATACTTCAAAGATCCTTCTCAACTGTTATGTACATAAGGCTTTTTGAGTCATCTTTTTACTGTCACTGATATGCTGTTTATTAGATTAATTGGAGACTTGCTTATAAAATTGCTACCATTTGGAAATTTTTTTAAAAAACAAAAAAGTGTACAAAGTTCTATAACTGCTTACTGGCTATCGCATAATTATTTAAATCCTCTATATATGCCCTTATTTTTGAATAAATGAAATTCAGAAAGCCTACCATTTATTGCATACTTAAAATATGCTATGTACTATAAATGCTTTCCACATATTACCTCATTTAATCATCATGACCACACCTGTAAGGTAGGTATTACTCCTCATTTTTTAGTTAAGAAAAATGGAACTCCAAAAAGGTAAATAACTTCCCTTAAAACCCAGATCAAGAGGCTAAGCCAGGATTCAAACCCATATTTGTTTCAAATGTTCATGCTTTTAAAGACTGGGTAATACAACCTCTGTCTGGCTTTCACAATCTTTTATATCTGATAATAGTCTACCTTCCAAACTTATTTTCTTTTAAGTCTCAAGATAACCCTCCTCCTTAAGTAAGTTTCTCCTTACTATCCTCTAAAAACTATTTCATACTTTTGCATTTTTGCTTATACCTCTTCCCCTTTTTGAATACCGCATCCTTTCTTCCACTGCTTTGTTTTAGTATGTCCTCATCCTTTAAGGCCAAGCTCAGGTGCCTCACACAAAACCTTCCTGACATCTCCAGCCAATAATGAGTCTTCCTGCTGACTGAACAATAAATACTATACAACTTAGCCTAACTGTTCTCTAATTATTCCATTTCACTTCAGAGTGTTTAGTCTTCCTAGCGGGAGCATAAACATGTTTAAGACAAGGTTTATATCTAATACTTAGCTTTTGTAATTTTCAAAATGCTTTGTTCAGTGACAGCCACATAAAAGACAAACACATGCAAGAGTGAACAGAAACAGTGCATTATCAATCAGCTACAGAGGGCAAAAAACTGAAAAAAAAAAAAAAAAAAAGGCAAAAATTCAGAGAATGTCCAAGATGATGTTTCCATTAAAAGAATAAGACAATAAATTCCTTTCTATGGCTATACAATTCAAATCAACAAACATTTGAGAACTTATTATCCACAAGATATCATGCAAGTATATATTATTTCATTTAATCATTCGATTAAATGGGTTGAATTGTGTTCCCTAAAATATATATTTGGGTCACAGGTACCTGTGAATGTGACTTATTTGGAGACAGGGTCTTTGCAGATGTAATCAAGTTAAGATGAGGTCATACTGGATTAGAGTGGGCCCTAAATTCAATGATTGGTACCCTTGTAAGAAGACCATGTGAAGAAACAGGGACACAGAGACACACAGGGAGAATGCCATGTGATAACAGAGGGAAAGACTGGAGTGAGGTGGCTGCAAGCCAAGGACTGCCAGCAACCATGAGAAGGCAGGAAAGAGGTATGGAATAGATTGTCTCATCAGAAGGAACTAACCTTGCCAACACATTGATTTCACACTTCTAGTCTCCAGAATTTTATGAAATAAATTTCTATTGTTTTAAGCCACCAGTCTGTGGCACTTTGTTACAGTGGCTCTGGAAAAATAATACAGGGAGAAAAGATAAGCTGACATGTTCCTTGTTTTCAAGTAGTTTATTATCTAGCAAAGGGGATTATTCCAACAGAAAGGGTAAATTGGATCAGTAGATAAATATACCAGACTTTTGCATCCTACCTCATATTCTCTTGGCTCACTTTAACTCTATTCATTGCTGCAATAATCAGCTCATTGCAGATGGAAACTGATGGCACATCACCTGCACCAGGTATCTTTTGCTTTCTGTCCCAGGGCATCTCTGACACCCTAGTGTGGGTTCCCAACACTCATGCATGTACAACTCATAAAAGAGTGTACACTTGATGGGGCAATCATTGACCAAAGGGGAATGGGAGCTGGTACATAGTTCTTTTCCTTGGGTGGACAGACAGTTCTGAGGCATAGTCTATGTGGTTCCTCAGAAAGTTGTGGCAGATCAAACCACAGTTGTCCAAAGTAGTGACCAACCTGAGAACACATGCTGATACTAGCTGTCCCTCTTTCCCTGTTTCACTCTTTCCAGGCCTATACTTCTATTCCCTGATCACTTTCCAAAAGTAAAATATTTCACAAAAGGCCTGGCCCCAGGACTCTGATTGACAGGAGACCCACACTAAGATAAAACTACCTAGAAATCAAGGGCAAATTTAGTTCAAAAGCATTGACAGAGACTGCTATAAGAGTCATAACTTCCTGAGAAAACTGAGGAAAGTGTTCAGAATGTAAAAGCCATTTTTGAAGGGACTTGAGAGATGGCATGATTGTAACAAACATGAATGTGAGAGGACAGTATTCCAGGAGAAGGAATAGCATGATCAAAGCTCAGAGACTGGAAAAATGATGTACATTTGGGGGAAGAGATGGTCATCTAATTTAGCTGAAATACAGTGTGGAGGAATCAGGGGAAAAGAGGGAGGTAAGGGTATAAATATGGACTGTAACAACATTGTGGCTAGGTGACTTCACAGTGTAAGGAAACTGGGGTTTGAATAGAGCACCCACAGAAACGGAATCATAACAAGCTTAAAGGGTATAAAGGGAAACTTAACAAGGCCATGTTGCTTTAATGTTTCTCAGTTTCTACTACAGACTACGTCAGAAATAGCTAACACACTGACATAAACTAAGTAACGATAAAACCAAGAATTTAGAAATAGCTAGTGAAAAATATATTTCAATGCTGTTCAATGGGCTGGGTGCGGTGACTCACACCTGTAATCCCAGCACTTTGGGAGGCTGAGGTGAGAGGATTGCTTGAGGCCAGGAGTTCAAGACTACAGTAAACTATGATTGTGCCACTGTACTCCAGCCTGGGTGACAGAGTAAGACCCTGTCTCAAAAAAAAAAAATACTGTTCAGTGAATATCTGATTATCTTAGTGATCATTATATATTATACTATAAACAAATTTGATAAATGTAAATCTGAATTTACCAAAAAAGTAACATTCATTCACAAAAGTATACATAAACTTAAAAAAAGAAGCTTCAGCTTAAAAAAATAAAGAACTGTATGTGTGAGCCTGGGGTAGAGAGAATAATGGCTCCACAAAGATGTCCATATCCTGACCCCCAAAATCTATGAATGTGTAACCTTATGTGGCTAAAGGGACTTTGCAGATGTGATTAAGTTAAGGATCTTGAGGAAGATTTTCCTGGATTATCTGGGTGGACCCAACGTAATCATAAGGGTTTTTATAAGGAGGCAAAAGGGTCAGTCAGAGAGAGATTTAGCATGCTGCTGGCACTGAAGATGGAGAAAGGGGCCAGGAGCTAAGGAATGCAGGTGGCTTCTAAAAGCTGGAAAAAAGCAAGGAAACAGATTCTTCCCTAGAGCCTCTGGAGGAAACACAGAGAGCTGCTGCTATCTTAATTTCGGTCCAGTGAAAACCATTTTGGACTTCTCTGCCTCCAGGACGGTGAGATAATAAATTTACGTTGTTTTAAACCACTAAGTTTGTGGTAATTTGTTACAACAGCAATAGGAAACAATGAGCTATGATCCAATAATCCCTCTCGTAGGGATAAATTCCAGTGAAATCTTCTTACTGGCCCATGCAATTATCTTAAAATATATCCACACATTCTTTGACCCTACTTTTTTAAACAGATGGATCCTAATTCCTCTCATTTGAGCTGGATTTAGTGACTCACTTCTGATAAAGAGAATATGGTAGAAGTGATGGTGTGTGGCTTCTGAGACTAGGTCATAAATGGTATTTCTTGTTGGGATCATTGGGGGAAGCTAGCTGCCATGTCATGGAGACACTCAAGCAGCCCCATCGAGAGGCCCACATGACAAGGAACTGAGGCCTCTTGCCAACAGCCAATGAAAAGCTGAGATTATGTGAGTGAGCCATCTTGGAAGAGGATCCGCCAGTCTAGTCAAGCCCTTCAGATGAGAGGTAGCTGTGGCTGACATCCTGACTTCATAAGAGATACTAAGTCAGACAACCCAACTAAGATAGTCCTCAATTCCTACCCCACAGAAACTCTGAAACAACAAATGTTTGCAGTTTAAGCCACTAAGTTTTGGTGTAATTTATTATACAGTGATATGTAACTAACATAGTCCATACAGAGTCATATACAAGGATGTACACCATAGCAGTGTTTGTGGTAAAAGGGATTTGGAAAAAACTTAGAGCCTTCGCTAGATGAACAGTGATAGATATTACAGAATTCTATACAGTAGTTAGCATCACAAACTAGATGGACATAAAATATAATGGATAGATCTTAAAAACAGTACTGAGTTTAAAAATGTTCACAGATTTGAGTACGCACAAAAGAACTGAAAGCAGGTACTCAAGCAGATATTTGTACACTCATGCTCACAGCAGCATTAATCACAATAAACAAAAGGTGGAAGCAACCCAAGTGTCCATTGACAGATGAATGAATAAACAAAACGTGGTATATACATGCAATAGAATATTATTTAGATATAAAAAGGCAGAAAATTCCAACACATGCTACAACATGGATGAACCTTGGGGACATTATGCTAAGTGAAATAAGTCAGTCACAAAAGAACAAATATTATATAATTCTTCTTATATGAGGTTCTTAAAGTAGTCAAATTCGTAGAGGCAGAAAGTGGAGTGGTTGCTGGGAGTTGGGGGGGAGGAGGAAATGGGGAGATAGTGTTTAATGTATACAGAGTTTCAACTGGGGAAGATGAAGAAGTTCTGGAGATGAATGGTGGTCATGGTTGTACAATAATGTGAATGTACTTAATGCCAGAGAACTGTACACTTAAAAATGGTTAAGACGGTAAATTTTATGTTATACATATTTTATCACAATAAAGAATTTTTTAAAACCTCAATTGTAAAAAAAAAAAGACATACAAAATGATGCTAAATATTTCACAAGAATTCATGCATATTTAATAACATATTTGAATGAGTATCCACAATGGGAGTGGGAGTGGAGTATGGGAATAAAGGGGAGAAGGCCTGCCTCATACAGACTGATGATGTCATGATTTGATTTACAAAAACAATTTTTGAGAACGTATCTATTCATCTAACCTTCTCATTATACATTCAAGATGCTTAGTGCTTCAAAAGTAATCTCTTCAAAATTATCTGGGATCCCAAGCAGATTCTATGAAAAAGCAGTGTTTTAAAGAGCAATCCACCACATTCTTCTAAATTAGAAGATATCTTAGATTATATAAACCTTTAAAGATCCTGGGAGTAGCCAAAGCACTCAGTGTTTAACTTGCAATAAAATTTCACATAGTTCTATTATAAGTTTCTTAGAGGATAGTTTCTATGTTTTATGTGACTCTTTAGCACCTTTCATAGGTCTAACATTTAGAAGGTACTCAATAAATATATAGCAAATGTATTTCCTCAAGTATTACTCCTTTTTTCTGAATCATAATGCTCTATCCCATCTTATGTGCTATATAGATAGGTTTCACTCAGACTCTAACACAAAAAAAGAAGGGAAGGGAGATCAAAATTGAAGAGAACACTTAAACATATAGAAGTATAAAAGATGGGTTAAATTATGTGAAATTAGTAACAGTACAAAATGGAGAAAAATGGTAAAATCAAAATTTACAGAGCAATTAATGCAAATGGAAAACATCAACAGCTTTGATTCAGTTCATAAAGTATACTTATGAATGTTTAATTTTGAATTCCTTAATAGCACAATTCTGGACATACCAACTAACAATGAATAATTTCAAAGACCACTAAAGCCAACAGCTCAGTCATATATATTTTATACTATAAGAGGAATCAAATCAACTTATTTTAGTTCTTTATTTCTTATTTAATTCAGAAAAATATATCAATCTAATGCTGTTCTATTTAGGAGTGCTCATATAATTAATATTGCAAGATGATTCCAAAAAGTATGTTTATGAATATCATTATGAAAATTACTGCCTCTTCATTTGCTTTGTTACCAGGTATTTTATGAAGCATTCTTATATTGTAGTTAAAAACCCACAACTAAGTAGGACAATGATTTGTCACTGACTTATATTGCTTTGAAAATCATTTGTTATACATTATATTGTATTTTATGTAATAAGAGGCATTATAAAATAGTTTTATAGAATTAGAATAAAACAGTTAGAAGACTTATGCTCTTTACATCCCTATACAATACATGACCTTGGAATAAAGTCACAACATACCTTATTAGGAGTACTCTAACATTTAAAATGAAAATAAATGGTAAAAGATCCTTTATGTAAAAATAAGAATTTTATAAACTCTCAAGCACTATGCTAGGTTGGATTAAAAGACTTAAATAATATTAGCCATTAAATTTCATTTAGGATTTTAATGTGACATCTTTAACTCTAGCTATAGTTTCCACCAGATTTAAAAAAGAGACCTTAAGTACTATTAATGCTGATATCCATGATCAAGTAATTTTTAAAGAAGAAATAATTTTTTAAAGAATAAAATTGTTTTAATTTACCACTGAAAAATTTATATAGCCTTATTTAAGTCCAATTCCTTATTATCTTGAAAAAATTACTGAAAAAAAATTACAAGTTCTCTTAAGACTTTGTATTACCTAAACACTGTTTAACAGGCACTGTCACTTATCCGGGAGGGCTTTACAAAGCCACTGCCATCCTTGGTCAGGGAGTGGGTAGGTGTGGCGGATGGGCTACCATAAATATAAAGATAAGGCATTTAAAACTGTACTCAATCTGAAAACATATGTTTTTACACATTTTGGTAAAGAGAAAAAATAAGTGCAATGAAAAACACTTTATATCAAGAGTATATCTTATGAGTATTCACTAAAAAGAAATACATCTAAAAGAAAAGCCATGGTGCTTTATAATAGTTGACCGTATACTTTCTTCAATGACATCTAAAAGTGACCCAAGAGAAATATAAAATTACTTAATAAATACAGATCTTAAATATTGGGCCTACAAAAAATTTATCACCAAAATTTTCACAAATTTACATCATGAAGTGATTTGCTCTCCAACGACCTAATTAATGGCATAAAAGCTTCACTAACAAAGGAAAAGATCCACTGTTTCATACATAATTTATTAAGATTTCCTTTAGGATTTATGTTAAATCAAAGAATTTGAGCATCCCTTTTGTGATGTAGAATCAAAGTGTCTGATACATTCCACTGTCAAAACATTCATAGCCTGATATTTCCCTACTTTAAAAAACAGAAGAATTTTCTCTCCTCTTCAGGCTGCAATTACAAACTATGGCTTCTCGTAAATGGACTTCTACCCCCAGCATTTGCGGCAAGGTTTCTCACTCCTCTGCAGTCCTCTTTTCAGCCTAACAGGGAGAAAAGCACTGCTGCAGTCACCAGCAAAAAGCCACTACCACTGCGTTTTGTAATTAACAAAGACACTGGCATTTTTTGCCTCCCTATTCACAGGGAGTTCACTTAGATGTTTTACAAAAGCAGGAACATTACTGGTGACCAATATTTCACCAGTCAACCAACACCACTCAAGCTCTGCAGTACCTGCCTCCTCCTCTTCCTCCCATCCCCAGTAGCCCTTTCCACTAGATTCACATCAGCCATCAGCGGCAGCATTGTATCCCCTCTTTTGGCTACCACTGCATGTGTCCTTGTCGCCAGGGAGGAAAAAAAGCCTTTCAGTGGGCTAGAGCTTTTGCTCCTCGCCATGAATATGCTCCATTCTTTGTTGTCCTCTACCCGTTTCCTTAGATACTGTTATTCCACTCTGTCAACAGGCATTATAAAAACAAAACCCCCTTCTAGCTTCAAAACCAGCTCTTTCTCACAAGACTCCCCTTAACACTTCTACCCCTCCCCCACTTCTTCCTCTTCTGTCAAAAAGCCTGGATCAGAAGCACAGGAAATCCATCTCCAGCGCTGCAGTGAGGGGTGGGGGTTGGGGGTGACGCCCCTGCCTCCTCGATTGGCATGTGGCAGTGGACCCCGTGCCAAGGAAAGGCCATCAGTTTAAGACAGTGCGAGGGAAAATTGCCTCCTCCCTCCTCCCGCAGCAAGCCTGGCCATCGTGGCTCCAGCACCTACCCCATATCCGAGCCCAGCAGCAGCTCCATTCTGTCTCCGGTGACACCCCGGCCGGCTGCGCCAATACAGCCACATGTCGGTCACGTGTGCTCTCGCCCAGCCAATCAGCAGGCTCCCGACGGGAATGGGGAGTGCTCTGGTCTGCATCCAGAGGATTACACAGCTGCTTCACGCTCAGCTTCCCAGCCCATCCACACTCCGTAGCAGGCTACAGAGCACAGGGCAGGGGGCCCCGCCCCGCCGAAAGGCCGGCCTGAGCCCTAGCCCCACATCAAGTTTGGAGTCTCCTGGGTACGCCCTCACTGCCCATGGTAACCCATGGAAGTTGATGGTAGCTGACATGCATAATAGGGTGGGTGAGGGATGTCCACAGGGCAGAAAGATTAGCATGAGATGCTGGAGGTGGCAGAGGGAGTAATAAATTACATCTCATACGCTATGGTTAACATGTTTGCAGCATAAACAGAATTCTATTAAATGTATTAGAACGAATAATTTTAGATTACAAACCACTGACTTGTTAGGTAAATCATTCAAATTACGTTTGAATTAAAAATACAGTTACCAGAAAAGCTATGATGGCAGCACAGCATAGTGGTTGAGTCAGAACCCTGGAGTCACGTGGACTGGGTTGAATCTTTGCTCCTGCCACTCTAGCTCTTTAACGTTAGTCACTTAACCTCTCAGTGCTTCAATTTCCTTCTATAAAATGGGAATGCAAGTATAGGACAGAGGAGTTTATATAGTATTTGGAGGAGTTCCTTACATATATAGTTATGCTGTTAGCTACTACTAATCTGAGGTTTAAATTTAATATTTTAATACAAATTCTCCATTCCATTTAAAGCCAACCACATGAAGCTTCAATTACTAATTTAATGAGTTAGAAGGACAAAAATCCAAATTGGCAAGAATTTAAAGTCCTGGTTTAAATAGGGAACACAACAACGTGACTACAGTCAATGATAAGTTATGGTATTCTTTAAAAGAGTGGAACTGGAATGTTCCTAAGACAAAAGAAATGATAAATGCTTGAGGGGACAGATACACCAATTACCCTGATTTAATACACATTGTATGCCTGTTTCAAAACATTACATGTATCCTATAAATATATACAACTATTAAGTATCTATAATAATTAAAAATAAAAATAATTTTTTAAAAATGGGGGGAACCAGTTTCCATTATCTATTTAGAATTTAAAATGAATTAAACTTCAGGTTGTTTTTAAATGAGGTACATTTACTATAAATGTTTTCTTAATTTTTCAAATTAATAGTATGAAAAGAAGCAAGCTATTAAATAGCATATTTGGGGCAATCTCATTTTATTAAAAATTATATACATTAGAAAAGTAATAGACACTCAAGAAAATGTTCATAGAGGTTATCCTGCGAAGGTGGGATTATAGAGCTATGTCTGATTTGCTTTTGTGCTTTTGGATTTTTTGCTCTTTATTAGTCCTGGTGTCATAATGCCTGATATGTAGCCAATACATTCTAAATATTTGTTGAATGAACAAATGAACGACTTGGACACTGACCACATAGTACTATAATTAGAAAAATCATATATTAAAAGTTTAAATATATTTAGAAACAATTCATCTTCATATTAAAAGAATGGACATGAATCAATTTGATTCTATCCTAAATAACTCTATTATGAAAATGACTTAGTTTTACAAAACGCTTTCAAAAGCCTCTTACTGAAAGAACATGATTAATTACATAGGACTTATTTATATAGTCATGTGACAAATTCAGAATAGATAATTTCTCATACGGCCTAGTATTTACAGAAGGAAAAGGATCTTTCAAAACAAAGAATACATTTTAAAAGCTATCCAAAATAACTTCTTAGTACACTAAGAAACAATTGTAAGTCTATTACTCTTGACTCAGACTATAACTCAAGCTATTATTTAGTAAACCAGTTTGTAGCCAAAATATTTGTCTAAATTTTTACTGCATGTATTGTAGAAATTAGTCAGTGATTTAAATGACAGTTTTAAAGAAAGCAATGACCAACATGTTCATTAATCACTCTTTCAAATCTAAAAGCAAGCCAATCTAAAACTTTTACATTTTATAATGTTTCTTACTGAATTATTCAGTAACATTTTTCAAACCAGTTTCCTCAGGGATTCCAAAAGTTTGATTTGAACTATTTTAACTATATTCAGTTATTTCAAAGCTATAATTAGGCTAGGTATGGTGGCTCATACCTGTAATCCCCACACTTTGGGAGGCCAAGGTGGGAGGATTGCTTGAGGCCAAGGGCTTGAGACTAGCCTGGGCAACATAGTCAGACCTCTACAAAAAATGTTAAAAATTAGCCGGGCATGGTGGCTCATGCCTGTAGTCTTAGCTACTCAGGAGGCTGAGGCGGGAGGATTGCTTGAGCCCAAGAGTTCGAGGCTGCAGTGAGTTATAATCATGCCACTATACTCCAGCCTGGGCAACAGAACACGACCCTGTCTCTAAAAAAAGAAACAAAACAAAACAAAACCCATAACTAAAAATACATACACAATCAAAATATATTGGGACAAATTTGAACTGGAGATCACTGAAGCATGACCTTGTGTTACCAGGTTTGTATGTATCTCAGAATAAAGTTCCTGCCATCTCTATATCTCTATTTAATCGAACATGTTAACCATTTACACTACACACTACATATGCATTAAAAATATTTTCTGATCAAAATGAAATACAGAAATAAGTTGTATGATAAGGCTGTTTTAAGAATGCACTGACAAACATACCCTTGATTTCAAATATCAGTGTTATGAAGTGCTTCATTGTTTTTAGTAAATGGTTTCATTAATAAATGCTACAAATATGAACACATAATTCACCTAAAAAAAAAAACCCTCCAAACCTTCTGCAGCTTAAAAAAAAAAGTGACTACATAGGATTAATGGGATTCTTCATGTCTTAAATCTTGCACTCCATTTTTACACAGACACATTTGGCCTAATTTAAGACTTGTGGTTTAAAAAATTGACAAGAATAATACAGGCAATAATATTAACTAATGTACAGTTAAAATTAGTGCTCCTTTCAGTTACCTTAATTGACTTTTGTGCTGTATCAATAAACTTGACTGTTTCTCTTTACTGAAGACATGTCTATAGGGATCAACAAAAGGTTTTTTTTTTGTTTGTTTATTGAGACACAGTCTCACTCTGTCGCCCAGGTTAAAGAACAATGTCGTGATCATAGCTCATTCCAACCTTGAACTCCTGGGCTCAAGCAATCCTCCCGCCTCAGCCTCCCTAAGTGCTGGGATTATAGGCATAAACCACTGCTCCCGGCCAAGTGTTTTTTTTTTTTTTTTTTTCTTTAAAAATCATAGCTATGCACTGAAAAGGCAGTTGCTAATGTAAACTTAACTTCTACAAGAGATAAGACATCAAATAAAGCTCAGATTTATTTAGATTTATACTTGGTTATGGTATGATGGAAAAGCATAAGAAGAGAATAAAACGAGTTAGATTTCCAAGGCCAAATTGGCTGTGAAGACTTTTCTATACTTTTCATGGGACATGAGAAGGAGGTGAGATGTTACCATGGCAGTGAGATTTTTAGTGATGTCTAAACTAAGTAGGAGAAAGATATATTCATAGTCTTCTATAAGCCAGACTTATCTGTGTTACCTCAAGAGGTAAAAGTCTCAAAAGAAGCATTCCTAGCATCAACAATAGAATCTTAAATTAGTTTTTCTCCCTCCAATCTCTCTCCTCTCTAGTCAGCAAATATCAAGATTGTTTTTTTACACTCTTGCTCAAGAACATTCTATGGCTTTCCACTGCCGACAGTGGAAGTGAGACAATTTGGAGTTTAGTCATGGAGTGCCCTGAAGGGCATGTTAATTAGTCTTCCTACACTAAAATATTTCCTAAGTGTATTAAGTTTCCTATGGCTGCCACAACAAATTACCACAAATTTAGTGGCTTAAAATAACATAAATTTAATGTCTCACAGTTTTATAGTTCAGAAGTCCAAGATGGGTCTCACTAGGCTAAAATCAAGGTGTCTATAGGGCCACACTCCCTTCTGGAGGCTCTAAGGAAGAATCTGTTTCCTTGTCCTTTCCAGCTTCTAGTGATGGACAGCATTTCTTGGTTCATAGCCCTTTGCCTCCATCTTCAAAGCCAGCAATGGTGGGTTCAGTCCTTCTCACTCCAAAGGACTCTGACCTTGTTTTTATCATATCTCCTTCTCTGACTCTCATTTTTCTGCCTCCCTCTTCCACTCTTAAGGAACCATGTTAAACATCTTTACATAGGGCCCACCTTGATAATCCAGGATAATCTCTCTATTTTCAGGTCACCTGATTAGCCACCTTAATTCTCCTTTGTCACATAAGGTAACATTCACAGGTTCTGGGGAAGTGGATATCTCTGGGGAGCCATAATTCTGCCTACCACACTACAGGTTTACCTCCAACTATTTTGGAACTTGCATCTTAATAAATAATCAAATTAACTAAATAATCAGCCATTTAAAAAATTTATAGCTTCTTACTTTTATAGCTCTTTGCAACTCTAATGCAATGATACATTAGAAGGCTCCAGCATGTGGAGATTGAAGATTTAGGTTTAAGTTCTGAATCTTTCATTTTGTAGCTTTATGACTCTGGAAAAGCCACTTAACCTTTCTAAGACTTGACTATTCCTTCATTTGTAAAATGGGAATAACTATCTGTTTGGCTTATCTTACAGAGCTGTTATAAGGATCAAATGTGTAATTGTGAGCAAGCTTTATGAACTGTGAAATACTTTTTTAAAGTAAAGGATTATTAATTGCTCTATTGGTCCAAATTAAGATTCAGCTCAAACATAAATTTCTATGAAGTAATCTACCATCCCACCAAGAATCAATTCACCCTCTTCTTCTCTCCATTGTTCCTACCTCTTTTATGGCACAAACACATTTTGTACCTATGTGTGTACATCTCCTATCCCACTCATGACAATAAAAATCTCAAGGGAAGAGCCCACACCTGATTTTATGTTGTATCTCATGGTACATACCACAAAGTTTTCTAGACACCTTGTATACATACTAGAAATTAACATGAGAAAAAAATACATAGGGCTAATAAATATATAGAAAAATGTTTTATCACATTAAGGAATCAAAGAACTAGAAATAAAAATAAGAGTGCCATTTCACCTATTAAACAGGCAATGACATTTTAAAGTAATATTGCAGGGTCAGTGAGGATACAAGAAAATACACAACATCTTTCAAAAGTCTTTAAAATGTTCGAAATGCTTGCTATGGTTTGAATGTCCCCCAAAAAGTATGTGTTGGAAACTTAATCCCCAGTGCAACAATGGTGGGAGGTAGGGCCTAATGGGAGGTGTTCATGTTCCATTCTCATGAATGGATTAATACTGATTATAAAAGGGCTTGAGGCTGCAAGTTTGATCTCTTGTGTCTCTTGCCCTTCCTCCTCCTGCCATGAGATGACACAGTAAGAAGGCCCTTGCCAGATGCCAGTGCCATGATCTTGAACTTCCCAGGTTCCAGAATTATGAGCCAATAAATTTCTGTCCATTATAAATTACCCAGTCTCAGGTATTCTGTTACTGCAGCAGAAAATGGGCAAAGATAATGCTTATACCCAAGCAAGCCCAATTAAAAGAAATTATCCTATGTACAGATACATGTACGAAGATTTATAATTTAAAGATATTCGGCATTATTTACACTATTGAAATGATAGAAGAAAAACTCAATAATTGCTAACAACAGCTTGGTTAATTATACTTCTGGAACATTTATAAGATGATTAAAATTATGTTATAAAAGATAATTATATGATATATAATTATATTGTATAATTCATGTGATATCAGGTGAAAATGCAGAATATTTTATGTTTAATATAATACCAACTAGCTTTTAAGAAAATGAATTACATATGTACACAGAGAAAACCAGAAAGAGATAATCAAAATGTCAAATGATCCTCCCTGAGTATGGAATTTCAAGAATTTTAGTTTTTCCGAATTTCATAAAATTCCCCTAACTTTGCCAGGTACAGTAGCTCACGCCTGCAATCCTAGCACTCTGGGAGGCCAAGGTGGGAGGATCACTTGAGGCCAGGAGTTTGAGACCAGCCTGAGCAAGAGTAAGAGCGAGACCTCGTCTTTATAAAAAATAGAAAAATTAGCCAGGCGTGGCAGTGCATGACTCTAGTCCCAGCTACTTGGGAGGCTGAGGCAGGAGGATCGCTTGAGCCCAGGAGTGCAAGGCTTCAGTGAGCTATGATGAGGCCGGTGCAATTCAGCCTGGGCAACAGAGCGAGATCCTGTCTCAAAAGAAAAAAATAACAATTCCCATAACTTAACATGTATAATTTCTATAAATTTTTTTAAAGTTAAGTACTTCTAGGTTGGACACAAACTGAAGTCACAACATTTGAAGAAGAGAGAAATTAATGTTTATTTCTCATATGACCTGCAGCCAAAGATAGATTCAAATTTTGTGGAGGCCAGGAGCATATATAAATGGGAGAGGGGAGGTTCCTTAAGAAGAATAAAAATTTATTCAAAACTGCTAGGGCCTTAGAAAGAGTCATGCAATTAGGTTTACTAAACTTCATTGGTTTCATGATAAATCTGCTTCTAGACCAGTAGCAGACATTATCTTAGGTGTTTTCATATATATAATCTCATCTAATCCTAATAACACTTCTGTAGAGATAAAAATACCACTATTCACACACATCAAGAACTGAGGTTCAAAGAAACTTAAAAAATTTATCTAAGACCACAACACAGTGAAGTGTTAGTCTGACTCTCAAGCCAATGTTGATTATACTGCCTCACCCTCTGGGCCTCATTAGAGCGTCCCTACACTAACTAAATTAGATTCACCTATGGTATTTCCCAGAGCAGCTTGTACTCCTTCATAGCCTCATCCCTTATAAAAAGCTACTTGTTCAATTATTATCATCCTGATGCTTACTGCAGTGCCTGGCTGTGCAGCAGTAGCTGCTCAATAAATATGTATCGAATTAATGTGTTTTTTATAATCAGAAACTAAAACAGCTTTGAAAATGTCCCTTTGGAATCCACAATGAATCCCCTTTACCCTCTATACCCTCTCTCTATTGGTGAGAAAATACAGATCTTTCTGGGAAGACATCTTTAATAAAATTTCTTTAATGCAGGAGACATCTTCATGTTAATTTAGTTAAATAACTAAAGAGAAACAGAGCTTGGGGTTATATTACAGGGGACAGGTGTGTGGCAAATACAAGGTAATGTGTAGTAGTGGGCACATCAGTAAAGGCAAAAGAAATCAGAAAAACTGTGATGACTCAATAACAGCTATCCTGTCTGAGTTAGTACTGCTTCACTGCCCTTGTAAGATATTAAATAGGTATTAGGTTAAATAAAACCTATTTATGCAAAATGAGGCAGAATTTTGGCCCCCAGGACTTGCCCCGTGGTGTTACTCTAGTAAATATACTACATTACAAGGTAAAAGGAACTTGGCAGATGTAATTAAGGTTGTTAATTAGCTGGCCCTAAAATAGGGAGATTGGGTAGATCCGTGTAATCACATGAGCCCTTAAAAAGTTCAAACCATTCACTGGCTTCCCAATGAAATTAGAATAAATTTCAAATTCTTTACCTTGGCTTACAACTCTGCATAATCTAGATCCCACTCCTACCACCTCCCCGTCCCCTCCTTCTCCCCTTTTTCTTATACCTTAGAGCCACCTTTCCTTCAGCCTCAAATATTCTGTTACGAAATACTCAGACGACTGTTCCTTCAATATGATTTAGGTCTTAGCATAAATGTCACATCTCCAAAGAGACCTTCCATGATCACCTTATCAACACTGCTACCATCCTCAAACTTTCTACCATATATATCATGGAGTTTCATGTTCAAAGCATTTGAGATCTGAAAAGCTCCATCTATGTATCTGTGTATTTGTTTAATTTTGTCTCCCTTATCATTGTTTCCCAAATTGGAATACAAATTCCGTGAGGACAGGAAACTAGATTCTATTGCACTGGTGTTTCCTTCACATCTAGAACAGTCTTTGGTGCTTTTTGTTCAATGTATGAATGTAAATGATATAACAATGAATAAGACATCAACTTATAATCCAGTAGGGGACTAAGACATTTACAACAAAAGTTTTAATACAAGGCAATGTATTGTTAAAGAATGGGAGTTTGGAGAGGCAACCAAAAAAAACTTCAGAGAGAAAGCAGCAACAGAACTAGCCTTGAAGGATGTTTAGGAATTTTTCTGGGCATAGATTTCAATCTTGTCTGTTAGGTTAAAAAATTTAGACTTCATCCTATAGGCAATAAAAAAAAATGTTTCAAATAAGGAGGAATACATGATTAGAGCAAGATTCACAAAAATTAACAGGACTAGTTTCTAGTTCCTACTCAAGAGGAGAAATAATCAAAAACCATATGCACACTATTACTAATTTATAGCTAAACTTAATGGCCAAAAGCTTTTTCAACTGGAAAATATGATTGCAGGAAAAAACCCACTAAATTATATACTCTATAAAATATATACTCTATAATATATAAGGAATTTTATTTTATTTGGTGTCATTTTGGAAAATTTGACAACACAGTTATTTATTAATTCTATGTTGTTAATAAAACAAAAAACAAAATCACCTTTGGCAACCACTTTACCTAATTAACAAAATATTCAAATATTTGTGTGTAAGTAAGGAAACGAAATTCTTAACATGTCCTAGTCTGGTAAAGCTGCAGTTTTAGGGCATTTAATGTTTTAAAGTATCCTTTCCCTAAGGGGGGGAAAATTCTGAGTAACTTTTTTAAGTTAAATGTTTAAAACAAGATCGTACACTTGCCTTTGTTTTTTTTTAAGTATGTCTTCTTTAATATTTTTTAACTTTGATCTTTACTTAAAACCTAAAATCGTTGCAAGATTGCTCCCAAAGGTACAATTTTACAATACAAACATAAATTATATTCATAAAGACATCATTTTAACACTGAAAAACTCAGTGACTTAAGGTCACCAAAACAGCACCAAACGTTTATGGTATCACTAAGGATTCAAGAAAGAGGAGCATATAGAACGAGTTTTTTTTTAAAACCTCTATCCCCGGAAAACAGGATTTAAGTGATTATTCCTTTACCATTTAAATATCATAAAACACCTAGGTTACCTCGTGAATCATTTATCAGTTTATAATATACGAATCAGCCTTTGAAATACATCAGAATTGATAAGGAAAAACCCAATTTTAATTGACATTAAAAACAAAATTTGATAACCAAAAACAGAGAAGATCTAAACAAACACAATCAGAAATGAAAAAGGAGATATTATCACTGATACCACAGAAATATAAAATATCACCAGAGACTTATGAACAACTATACTCTCACCAGCTAGAAAACCTAGAGGAAACAGATGAATTCCTGAATGTATACAACTCCTGAGACTGAACCAGGAAGAAATAGGACTCCTGAACAGACCAGTAACAGGTAGTGAGATTGAATCAATGATAAGAAATCTCCCCCCAAAAAAAGCTCAGGACCAGATGGATTCACAGCTGAATTCTATTAGATGTACAAGGAAGAACTCCTGCCAATCTTGATCCTTTGGAACACTGAAACTGTTCCAAAAGATTGAGAAGGAGGGAATCCTCCCTAATTCATTCTATGAAGTCAGTATCACCCTGATACTAAAGCCAGGAATAGTTGCAACAAAAAAAGAAAACCAATATCTCTGATGAATAGAGATTCAAAAACCCTCAACAAAACACTAGCAAACTGAATCCAACAGCACATCAAAAGGATAATTCACCACAATCAAGTGGGTTTCATCCCAGGCATGCAAGGATGGTTCAACATGTGCAAGTCAATAAATGTGTGATTCACTACATAAACAGAATTAAAAATAAAAACCATATGATAATCTCAATAGATGCAGAAAAAGCATTCAATAAAATCCAGCATCCCTTCATGATAAAAACCCTCAAAAAACTCAATGTAGAAGGAACATATCTCAAAATAATAAAAGCCATAAACGACAAACCCACAGCCAACATCATATGAATGGGGAAAAGTTGAAAGCATTCCCCCTGAGAACTGGAACAAGACAAGGATGCTCACATTCACCGCTTCTATTCAACATAGTACTGGAAGTCCTAGCCAGAGCTATCAGGCAAGAGAAAGAAACAAAGGGCACCCAAATTGGGAAAAAGGAAGTCAAATTATCTCTGTTTGTTGATGATATGATCTTATACCTAGAAAACCCTAAGGACTCCTCCAAAAGATCCCTAGATTTGATAAATGAATTCAGCAAAGCCTCAGGTTATAAAATCAGCATACAAAAATCAACAGCATTTCTATACATCAACAACAACCAAGCTGAAAATCAAATCAAGAACTCAATCATATTTACAATAGCTGCAAAAACAAAAAAAAACCCAAAACCAAATCCTAGGAATAAATTTAATCAAGGAGGTAAAACATCTCTACAAGGAAAACTACAACTCACTGATGAAAGAAACTGTAGATGACACAAACAAGTGGAAAAACATGCCATGTTCATGGACCAGAAGAATTAATACTGTTAAAATGACCACACTGCCCAAAGCAATCTACAGATTCAGTGCAACTCCTCTCAAAATACCAACATCATTTTCCACAGAATTAGAAAAAATAATTCTAAAATTCACATGGAACCAAAAAAAGAGCCCAAATGGCCAAAGCAATGCTAAGCAAAAAGAACAAAACTGGAGGCTTCACATTACCTGACCACGAGGCTATAGTAACCAAAACAGCATTAAACTGGCATAAAAGTAGACACTTAATCAATGGAACAGAATAGAGAACCCAGAAATAAAGCCATATAGAGTACAACCAACTGATCTTCAACAAAGCAGAAAAAAACATACACTGGGGAAAGGACACACTATTCAATAAATGGTGCTGGGAAAATTGGATAGCCATATGTAGAAGAATGAAACTGGATCCTTATCTCTCACCATATACAAAAATTAACTCAAGGATTAAAGATTTAAATGTCAGAACTGAAACAATAAAAATTATGGAAGAAAATCTAAGAAAAACTCCTGGACGTTGGTCTACGCAAAGAATTTATGACTAAGACTCCAAAAGCAAATGCAAAAAATGCAAAAATAGACAAATGAGACTTAATTAAACTAAAAAGCTACCTCACAGCAAAGGAAATAATCAAAAGAGTAAATAGACAACCTACAGAATGGGAGAAAATATTCACAAACTATGTTACCAACAAAGGAATCTACAAGGAACTCAAAAAACTCAGCAAGAAAAAAACAAACCCCCCCATTAAAAAGGGGACAAATGACATGAACAGGCATTTTTCAAAGTAAGATATACAAATGGCCAAAAACATATGAAAAAATGCTCAACATCACTAATCATCAGGGAAATGCAAATTAAAACCACAATGAGATACCATCTTCACTTCAATTAGAAAGGCCATTATTAAAAAGTCAAAAAACAATAGACGTTGGCTTGGATGCAGTGAAAAGGGAACACTTATACACTGTTGGAGGGAATGTAAATTAATACAACTTCTATGGAGATCAATATGGAGATCTCTCAAAGAACTAAAAGTAGATCTTCCATTTGATCCTGCAATCTCACTACTGGGTATCTACACAGAGGAAAAAAATCATTGTATCAAAAAGATACCTGCACTTGTACATTTATTGCAGCACAATTCACAATTACAGAGATAAGGAATCAACCTAAGTACCCATCAACTGATGACTGGATAAAGAAAATGTGGTGTGTATATACATATACACCATGGAGTACTACACAGCAATAAGAAAGAATGAAATCATGTCTTTTGCAGCAACTTGGATGGAAATGGAGGCCATTATCCTAAGTAAAGTAACTCACAAACAGAAAAATAAATGCCGCATGTTCTCACTTATAAGTGGGATCTAAACTATGGTAACATAAGGGCACACAGAGTGGTATAAGGGACATTGGAGATTCATAAGGGGAGAAGCTGGAAGGCGGTGAGGGATGAAAAATTATCTATGAGTTACAATGTACACTATTTGGGTGAAGAGTACACCAAAAGCCCAGACTCCATCACTATACAATATATACATGAAACAGAACTCAATTTATACTCCCTAAATCTATTTTTTTTAAAAAACAGGAAAGAAAAAACCCACAAAATTTGGTGTATATGGAAGAATAAACATAGGGTCTAATAATGGCATTTATTTTTTAGAACTTTAAACTAAATCCTTGGATCAAAAGACTTTTATTCTCATACCAATATCCCCAAATTCTTACCTTGAATGAGAAAATACACTTTTTAAATACCCTATATACCAATTACAGATGGCATTGCCTAATACTATACCATTTTCTCCCTTTCTGAATGTCTTCCCTTCCTCTTGCTTTATGCTGAATTTTAAATATATAAGGCAAAGTATAGACTATAAAATCATTTCACTTCTGAATGTCTGAAGATAAATGTTTGCTATTATAGGCTCAGTAGTCCAAACTTATTATTAAGTAAAATGAAAAAAAAAATCTACCTAGTATTGCTGGTCTGTGTCAATCAAATCAGAAACCACTGGGTCATCTAGACTGCCCCTAATAGTACCTAATATATAGATTCATTTTAAGGATTAGGAAACTGAACTACCTAATAAAAGAGTTCTTAATGACTATTTAATATTATGTTCTCAGAGGGAAGAGAGAAAGGAAAATCAAGGCAACTTAATAAATGTAATTCCCTCTTTCAACATAGATTAATGTTTTAAAACTAAAACTTCATATTTACTTTATAAGTCTTTTTAAACTTTCTCTGCCAAGTACTCCAAGGTCAGGTAGAAGTGTCACATAGCCTTTACAGGAGCAAAAGGTAAGATTTAAGAATTGGACTAAATTTCATTTCACATTCAAATACTTTTCTCAATAGACACCAGCTATCAGTAAGCACCTTGATCCCAAACCAGTCTGTACCTCATACAATATGGTAAAGACTTTCATAATCTTTTCCCAAAGGTCTGCTATTTAATTCAAACAGATTTGCTCAATAAAACACTTGGGACTTCCATAGAAAAGGGATCTTGTTGATACTTTAAAAAAATATTAATAATAGAGAACACAAGCTTCTTTAAGAGAGTCTCCTATGCAATGATAAAACAACTTGGCTGGATTTGTCAACCGTTTATTTTACAGAAATGGTCTACATAAAATATTATTTGCCTAGAAGCTAGGAGGGTTGATTTCCCTTCTGCTTTTGAAATAGTTTTTTTCTAACACTATTCTAATAAGTATTAAGAACAATATGCCACTTAAAATGTTTTTAAAAATGCTCAAGTGGCTGGGCATGGTGGCTCACACCTATAATCCTAGCACTCCAGGAGGCCGAGGTGGGGGATCGCTTGAGGTCAGGAGTTTGAGACCAGCCTGAGCAAGAGCAAGACCCCATCTCTACTAAAAAATAGAAAAAATTAGACGGGCATGGTGATGCGCATCTGTAGTCCCAGCTTCTCGGGAGACTGAGGCAGGAGGGTGGCTTGAGCCCAGGAGTTTGAGGTTGCTGTGAGCTAGGCTTACACCACGGTACTCTAAGCCTGGGCAACAGAGTGAGACTCTGTCTCAAAAAAATTTTTTTAAATAAAAAATACTCAAGAAACTTAACAGTGGTTTCCTCTGAGGAGCAGAACAGAGTGGCATTCTTTCACTGATTAAATCTTTAACAGCTGCCTGTACTACTTTTACATTAACAAAAAACAGCCCTAAGTTATACTTATGAAAAATAATCCATAATTGCCAGCTGCTGGAAAAACTCTTCAAGGTAATATTTTCTACCTTTCATAGCACTCAAATGGTAACAAAATACAAGTCCAAGCTCATTAGCACTACACGTAAGGTTCTTTATCATCTGGGCCCTTCACACCTGCCCATCCCAACCCCTACCCACTCATCAACTCCAGCTACACTCCAACCACTTGGACTCCTGTGCTCTCACCACCAACTCACCACACACAATATTTTATTTATTAGAAGGTTCTTACCCCTGCTTTTTTACCTAGCTAATGTGGACCCATTTTTTAGGACCCAATTTAGATGACATCTCCCAAAAGCCTTCTCTAAGTCCTCTTGCCAGAGTAAGATCTTCCCCTACCCCCACCCCAATATGTTTCCAGAGGTCCCTGTGATTACCAACTATCTCATTTACCACACACTTGGGATTACCTGTTTAATGGTTTTTCTCACTAAACTGCCTGAGGAAAAAGCTCTTATCTTGTATATCATCACTGTATTATCAACAGTATTCTAGTATTGTGCCTGGTTCAAAGCAGGCACTCAAAAACTCGTAGAATATGAATGAATGAACTATGTTGCATACTTTAATACACAATTTTGTGAACCTGTCTCCAACTATCCCAAACAGCCAGGTGTTTTTCCCCTCTATGTTCCCACAGAACTTAAATCAATTATCAACTCAACTTCTATTTCCCCCCATTAGACTGTGAGCTTCTGAACAAGGAGCTCTGTCTTCATCTTCATAACTAGATAAGCCCTATCCCAGCTATCTAGTAGAAATTAAATTTGTTGAGTGAATACAAGTGAAAAAAGAACAAGCAAGGATAGCCTGCTTATTTCTGATTTGTTTTTCCATCTTTACTAATAATGAGACCATAAAGCTCTAAAAACATTTTATGCTTGCTTGCTTTAGGATTAGGATAGGGAGCCATTAAAAGATCAAACTATTCCTCAGATAGTTCCTTATCCCCTGATTTCCCAAAACTTTGCTCTCTTTTTCATGTGAATTCTATTCTCATTTTTAACCATTAAACCCTTGACCCTCACTAGAGCCCTCTAGAGTAGTTTAGAAGTAGGGAAGTCCCACTTTAACTGCCTGGCAAAAGTAGGGGAGGGGCAGTAATGGTAAGGTAAAAAGGAAAACTCTTAATCCAGAGCAACAAAAAGAGATAAAATGTTCCTGGCATCCCAAATTCAAAAGCTGAACGCATTTTTTCTCTAGAAATAGCATTATTCAATGTTATACATGGTAAATATGGCAGTTAATATTGCATATGAATTAAATGGTCTTTTGTGGGCAGGGCTGAGGACATAATCATTACAGTCAACATTATTCCTATGGGACCATGGCAGATGTTTGGATTTCTGGACTACTACTATTTACTTCATGTTTTCCCCTTCCACAAAAGAAAACCTGAATTTCACCATAACAGGTTTGATATAGTGTTTAAAATATTCGCCACAATAGCATAGATTTGTGTAACTCACAAAATCAAACAGTATACTACTTTAGCACTACTGTACTAAAAATACAACAGATTATTGTACCAATAAATTAATCAACTAGCTCCCCTATAATTTCTTCAGTGAAAATCCTCTTTACCTACTTATCTTAGTTGAAATGTGATGACACCACTTTCTTTGCAGCTTCCTCAGGAGGGGGACCTTTTTTCTCTCACATCCTATGCACTTTAGGTCAGGAGATGGGGTAGGATGCTGAAGGAGTCTAGAGGGAGGCAAAAGATGTGCTCCTTGCATCCAATTACCACTTCCAAACCATTTCTCCTACTTCCTTAAACACTCAAGATCTTTTGACACACTACTCAGCTATGTACCCTCTATTGCCCCCATCATTCCTCTCCATTCTTACCCCCATAATCACTCGCAGTGACTTCAAAGTCTGTGGATTACCCATCTAATACCCTGGCTTCTTAGTTCCTTAACTTCGTCATCTTCAAACATCCACTTCCATGATTCACCCAGGGCCTTGTCATCATCAATAACTGCATCAACTCCAAAATCTTAACCAAAAATCTCAATAACACATTTCCAGTCTTTGAACTGTACCTCTCTAGTTCATTCTACTATCTCTAAACTCAACATTCTCTTACCTTATTGAGTTCTCCAATCTAATAAAAAATGATCTCATCATTTTCACCATCCTTTACTTTCATCTTCACTTTGCTCTTTAGACCCAACAATAACCACTCTCTTTCAAACACTCAAACCCCTTACTCCTCTCTCCCTCTATTACCTAGTAAAATCCCGACTCTGGTTGCATGCCTGTACCACAGCAGCTTATTATATGGGAAGGGAGAAAAATCAGATAATAAGGCTGGCTGGTTTCACTTTAAATTCACAACCATAAACATGAAAGGATACTCAACACTGCTTAGCAGGGCTACTATGTTCCTTAGAAAGTTTGAGTTGCCACACTAAATTCTTCATACCTTTTTTGTCTCCCCAAACTTGTAACAGACCTATTTTACTATCTATACCACTCTCTGTTGAACACCTACTTCACTGAAAATATAAAAGCTAATGGAGAAAAATTCCTTCATATTTCTCCCACCAAACCTATAAGTTTGCTTTCCTTCAAAGTACCCATGCTCCTATCAAAGGCCAATACCTCCACTTGTGCAATGGATTCTGAATTTAGACACAGACAGCAGACTTTAAAGAATTAAAACACTAGACTCATGAATTGAATTTAGGAAATATAAAATTAACTGTATTTGCAATGAATATATGAATAATCAAGATGCATTAATAATTTATCAGATCTTAATAGTTACTGATAAATCATCTTAGCTATGCCTTGTATAGATAGTGGCATCACATGGCTGAAAAGAACCTCAAGAAACTATGAAGAGGGAAAGATCTGAATTTTAGTCCAGTATAACTTTAGGCAAGTCAAGTCACCGATTTTCCCTAGGCCTCTGTTTTCACGTTTAAAAAGGAGATGGGGCCAGGGACGGTGGCTCACGCCTATAGTCCTAGCACTGTAAGAGGCCGAGGCAGGAGGATTGCTTGAGCTCAGGAGTTCGAGAACAGCCTGAGCAAGAGAGACCCTGTCTCTACCAAAAATAGAGAAAAATTAGCCAGACATGGTGGTGCGCACCTGTTGTCCTAGCTACTCGGGTGGCAGGAGGATCACTTGAGCGTAGGAGTTTGAGGCTGCAGTGAGCTATGATGACACCACTGCACTCGACCCAGGGCGACAGAATAAGACTGTCTCCACAAAAAAAAAAAAAAAAAGGAGATGGGTAGGATGGAAGGGCACATGAGACTTAGTGATATTTAGGGTCTCTTACAGTTCTAAAATTCTCTGCCTCACTTCATTCTTCAGTTTTTTGAAGGCAAGTGAGCAAATTTAAAACAAAGAGCTATTTAAATCTAATACAGAAGTAAAGCAAAGGAACTTATAATTAACATGAATTTTCAACTTAGTATTTTCTTTTAGCAGAGAGAAAAAAATCAAATAAATACAGGAATTGCAGATTTTCTTACGAGAAAGCTGGTTTTGTATTTTGTCGATGCATCAATTTAATCACAAAGAAATGGATGACATTTCATGCTAATGGCTGTGACTAACATTAAATCAAATATCTATAAAATAAAAATATATCGGTATGTTATACTAAATATTCAACACCTCCCAACCCCAGAAGAATGTCAGTTTATGTAAAGACTACTATAGCTTAGTTTGCCTACTAGAATTTCTAACCTGAGTGTTTGACCTCTCTATTTAATAGATTTAATCTCAGAATTCAAATGCAAACTATACATATAATATTTTAATTAGATCTGGGTAAGATTTTAAAAATCATATTTTGTCTCTGAGATGTAAAATAAATAAATAAAAATCTCAATACCCACTTGGCTTATAGACAGCTGTTACAATTATTATTGAAAATGAACCTCAACTTCCAACAAAAATACTAAAGGACAAATTTGTTTGCAGTCCCTCCTCAGGTCAATGCATTTTCCCTCTCTCCCCATATAAATTCATGACAGCTTAATGTTTACCTTTTCCAGGTATCTCATTTACACAGTAAAAGGGGCCTTGACACAAAGGAATGACTAATGTAGAAATGTCAGGTCGTCCTTGAACAAGTCAGTCAATGAAATATTTGGACTTCCACTTGTAGAAACAGCAGACCAGGCAATTCAGACCAACTATCCTTCTGAAAACAATTTAAAAAGCTACATAAGATATTAAAGTAACCTTAAAAACATCAAATAACTACCAACATAATGAGGAATGAATAATCAGCTCAAATCCACTAGAAGTCAGGAACCCAGAAAGATGATGTCAGCTTTTGCCCTTTTTGAGTTTGCCAACAAAGACGCAGCACTTAAGAGGCTGAGCTTTGTTGTCTGTTGCCTGTGCTGCAGAAATGAGGGACCAAAGTTAGAATTTGAAACCCACCAATGGTGAGGACTATAGTGGAAACATCCTTGGCTTTGGGCTGAGACTCTAAAGGGCTGCACCCTAAAAGTAAGAGGGAACCAAGGCTGGGTGCAGTGGCTCACACCTGTAATCCTAACATTCTGGAAGGCTGAGGCAGGAGGATTGCTTGAGCCCAGGAGTTGGAGGCTGCAGTGAGCTATGATAATGTCACTGCACTCTAGCCTGGGCAACAGAGTGAGACCTGTCTCAAAAAAAAAAAAAAAAAAAAAAAAAAACCAAAAAGAAGGAGCCAGATGGAAACCATGGACTGAGGCCAGTTTCAAGTCATCTAGGTGGCCCAGGAAAGTCAAAGATTTGAAATTTGATTAAGATGGTCTCACACCTCTAGGCACTTGACAACAGCAAATGAAATCTTCTTTAGAGAAAGATTAACTTCATCTTATACATCAAATTACTTTAACAACAGACAACTGTATCAGATCCATAGGGACTTTGCAACTTTGGAATTATCAGACACAGACTGGAAAAATGATTACACTTACCAGATTCAAGGGGATAAAAGTCAAACAAATATTTTTGCTTAAAACTGAAAACTATAAAAAGTGACATAGATTTGAAAAAGAACCAAATAAAAATTCTAGTACCAAAAAATTAAATAACCTAAGTATTTACTGGATGAGTTACCAACAGATTAGATATAGGTGAAAAAACGTGAACGTTGAAGATCAGTCAGAAGAAACTATCCAGAATGAAGCCTTGAAGATAAAAAGGGAAAAACCAGAAAAGAGGGTAAGAGATAGAATAAGAATGTATAACACACTAAACTGGAGTCTCAAAAGGACAGAAGTGAGAATATGAAGCAAAGGCCATATTTTAAAAAATAATGGCTAAGAAATTTCCAGGACTAACAAGATACCAATTCAGACACTAATAAAGCCCAAAGAATACTGTGCCTAATCATAGCTTAGTAAAACAAAAGAAAGCCAAAGATAAAAGTCCTAAAAGCAGCCAAAGGAAAATGATAGATTATTGTAAAAGGAGAAAGAGACACAAAGAACTGAGCTCTCAAGAGCAACAGAGTGTGCTGAAATAAAATAAACATCAACTTAGAATGTGCTAAAATAGAGTAACTACTAACTCAGAATTCTGTACCAAGCAAAAATATCCTTCAAGAATGAGATAAAATAAAGACATTTTCAGGCAGACCAAAGGAAATTCTAAAGGGTGTATCTCAGATTATTTAAGTTCAAGAAAATGATCCTAAGTGGAAGATCTAGAAAAGTAAAAAGGCAGTAAATACATACAATAATCTAAATAGAATACTGACAGTATAAAACAATAACCACAAGGGAGAAAGAGAATAAATAAGAATGAATGAAAAGGCATAACAATTATAGTATATGAGTAGGGCTGCAAGTAAGCAGAATTAAAATACATCATCTGGGAAGAGGCTAAAGGTCTTGAATGACATCAGACTTTATAAGATGTATATTGTAATTTCTACAGTAACAAGTAAAGAAGAGAAATACAGGTCATAACCTCCAAATAATGAGGGGAAAAATCTGAATATTAATCTAAATGGCAAGAAAGGAGAGAAAAGAGAACAATTAACAGACAGCACAAATGTAAAGTACGTAGTAAGACGAGAGATTTAAATCCAATCATGTCACACAAGAGACACATCTAAAACATAGGAATACAGAAAGGTTGGAGGTAAAACAATGGAAAAAGACATACCATACAAACAATAATAAAAAGAAAGCTGGTGTTGTTATATTAATCCCAGACGAACTAGACCCTAACGCAAAAGGTACTACCACAATAGAAGGGGAACACTTCATAATGTTAAGTCACTGAGAAGATTATAACTATTATGCATCTAATAGCATAGTCTCAAATATACAAACTAAAAGTCCAGAGAACTATAAGGAAAATAATTAAATCCACAATCACAATGGAATACCTTAACACACCTTTTCAATAATTGATACAAATACACAAAAGATCACTAATAATACTTAAGATTTGAAATACAGGATTAACAAATATGACCTAATGAAAAAATATAGGACACTGCACCCAATAACTGCAGGAAAAAAAAAAGATGATATCCTGGACCATATACAGATCTCAAACTTTGAAAGTCTGAAATAACAGGCCTTTGAAACAGTTTGTTCTTGGATTACACTGTAATGATGTTAGAAATTAAAACAAATAACTAGAACATCTTCATGTGTTTAGAAATCAAGAATATAATTCTGCCAAATAATACAAAAGTCAAAGTAGAAATTATAATGAAAATCTGAAAACATTTTAAAGTGAATTATACAAATACTACATACCAAAAAATACTACATACTCAAACTAGTAATATAGCTAGTTAAACCAGTGCTTAAAAGGAAGAAATACTGAAAAGTAATGAACTACAAAGAAGTTAGTAAAAGAACAAAGTAAACTCCAAAAAAGTAGAAGGAAGGAAATAAAGAGTAGATATTAATGCAAAAGAAAATAAACATAAAATAGCAAGGGTCAGTAAAATTCAAAATTTGATTTTTTGAGGAGACTACTAAATCTCCGGTGAGAATGATAAAGGTAAAGGAGAAGGTACAAATAACCTATGTCAGACATGGAAAGGGAATCCTTTCCTCCAGCCATTAAAAGGACAACAGAATGTTTATTATAAACAACTTTATGTTACTGAATTAAAAAGCTTAAATGAACAGGACAAATCATTAGGGGAAAAAATTACCAAAATATTCACAAGACAGAAAACTTGAATAGGCTTAAAAATGAGAAATTGAATTAGTAATTAAAAACCTTTCCTCCCAACACAAAGAAATGATAAATGCTGGAGGTGATGGATATTCTAAATACCCTGACTTGATCGGTACACATTCCATACATGTATCAAAATATTACAAGTACCCCATAAGTATACACAAATATTATGTGTCAATTAAAAAAAAAAAATCTTTCCACAAAGAAAACTTGCAGCCCGGATGGTTTCTCTGCCACGTTATAACAAACATTTAAGGAAGAAATCATTCCAGTTGTATACAAACTCTTCCAGAACAGGAAAGAAGGGTCAGCTCCTTTTATGAGGCTAGCATAACATTGATTTCAAATCCCGACAAGGACAATACAAGCCATCTCACTCACAAACACAGTTTCATGGCTCCATTACTTCATTCATTTGGGCCTCTCAGCTTAAAGGGCTTCTCAAAAAGCCCTTCCCTTACCAAATTATCTAAAGGAGCATCCCCTAACACTCTTGATCCCCTGGATCTATTTTACTGTATTTCAAGGTCTATATATATTATCTGATATTATTTGTGTCTGTGTGTGTACATGTATAATGTTTACTGACTACGTCCCCCACTAAAATTTAAGCTCTAAGAAGGAAAACATAGGCTCTGCTTTGCTCACTATTGTTGCCACACTATCTGCACACAGCAGGCCCTCAAAAATTATTTGTTAAGTGAAATGAATAATTGCTTTTAGTTTTTTTGAGAAAATAATGACAAAAACACTACTAGAATTCAGTAAGGCTTTCAAATGAATTCATACTCGATAATCACAAGAGCATTATATACATGCTTTAATGGTAGAAGGAATACAATGTACGTAATTCAGGATTCAATAACAACTGATGAAGGAATGGGGCCTTCTTATATTTCTCTGCCCCTTCCCACAACCTTCCTTTCTATGTTAGGTACAAAATCATTTAATTCTTCCCATAAATGGTTTTTGTATACCACTAAGCCAAAGAGTATTCTAGACATTTACACATGAAGAATACAAAGACAATTAAGACAAGGTAGAGTAACGCATAAGACAACACAGAGTAATGCACAAGACAGAAAAATAATATTCACAGAGTAAGATATATAATAAGGCATATAGATTGTAAAGTTGTAGCATGATAGAGGAGCTGATAAACTTTTTAAGGGGGCGTTTAGGAAGGTTTCAGTGGTGATAGTCAACAAATACTTGCAATATCAAATACAAAAGATATTTTTCGTTTTACTTTATATTTGAAATGAGGGTACTAAGTCTGAAAGTGCTACAGTAACTTGCTACCATGAGATAAGCTAGCCCAACAACGAAACCAAAACAAGGGGAATGACAGAGCAGAAGGAATCACAGAAAAACTGAGCCAAGTCTTTGATGATTTCATGTGAGCCACTGGATGAAGCCTTAGCCAAACTTCAACTATAAGATCTAATCATTACCTTTTTGTTTAAAGCCAATTTGAATTTTATTGTCTGTCACTTGCAATGTAAGAATACAGATGAATCTCAGTGAATTCTTTCAAAAGGCAAAGCATTCGCTAATTTCAGTGTGTTTGTGTGTAGGAGCACTACTGGTATTTTTGAAGGGACAATTCTTTGGTTTGTGCTTGTTTCCAAACGTCACAGGACACTTAGTGTTTCCTGGCCTCTAGCCACTAATTATCAATAGGATTTCAGTCACTGCAACAACCAAAAATGTCCCCATATAGTATTTCCAATAGTGTCCTATCCCCAAGGGAAACCACAACTCTATTTCCTAATAGTTGTTATATATGCCTGTTTCTCACAGTGGCTCCACCAGGTATGCTTAAATACATTTAATATCAATCTTAAAAGAACTAGCATATACCACTCAGTGTTCTAATTTTACATAATAATCCATTTTTAACCACTCATCTATGACTACGTAAATGATTGGGCAAAATCCTATGTATAGTTTGCAACCACTCTTGGGGTAAACAGTGCTTTAAGTTTGCTACTACTGTCTGAAAATTCTTAAATGTCTCCACACAATACTGTCACTGACACTGTTACCTTCTCTTCACCCATTTGCCTACCCTCTTCCTAGACTGAAATGCCACGTATTGGTTTTCCCAGCCTTCTTGCAACTAGGGCATGGGCATACCAGACGGACATCTGAAATGGGGCTGCTGTGAAAGATTTACTTGCCTAATCGAGAGATGAGAGGACAAACTTCTACCTGTCTTTGGTAGCTGTGTGACAATGTGATGTTTGGAGCAGAAAGAGCCATCTGCAACCATGATGGATCAAGTCTGAGCCCAAAGGTCAGCAAGCTAAGGATAGCTGAACATAAAGATGGAAAGCACCTGGATCCTTCTTGATAACATCATTATGCAGCTAAATTGACTAACCATGGAATCCTCCAATTCTGGACTTCTTTTTATGTGAGATACTGTTTAAATCAGTTGGTTGGGAATTATGTAACTTGGGGCTTAACTATTACATGTATTCAAGATCTGGCAAGAAAGTGACAGTGGGAGAAGAACCAAGACAACTGCAAAGTTTCAAGACTGGGTGGTTGAGACAAAGATAGTTAGAAAAGAGAAATCAGGAGGAAGAGGAATACAAATACACACATGCACATACAAACACAGTAGGTGAAGGTAGGTGGAGCATGAGTTAAACTTATGGCAGTACATATAGGAGATATACAGCAAGCAGTGGAAATGGGAAGTAGAGTCACAGAACTAAGAAACATCCACACAGAAATGAGGATTTATATCATAAAGGGTACGATCACCAAGAGAACCCACAGTGAAAAGCACACAGAACCTAGAGGACACTGGTTATCTTACCAGGATCCATTCCATCTTCCCTGCATTGTCTTGCAGTCCTTATTTTCAGATAGGATTCACTCCACTGGCTAGGACACATATTAATTCCACCCCTCTGGACAAAGATATTGTTACAGGCCTGGCAGCATGATCTTCTATGTTTGTTTAATCAAAGCAGAGCTTAGGACTCTTTGGAGAAGGCTAGGAGAAGAGAACCCTTCTTTCTTCCTTTGGAAGTAAATGAAGAAGGCTATGACATGAACATTGTTGGTAGTGATCTTTTTATTAGGAGGAAAGTCAGCCTGAGCATAAAGCCCAAACAGGAGGACAATGCTGAGAGGACAGCAGAGAAATGGGACCTCAGCCCTAATGATACAACCTCTGAATAAACCACTCTTCAAACCAGTTCTATCCATGCACTTGCCAATGACATGAGCCAAAATGTTCCTTTTGTTTTAAAATCCCATTTGCAAGCTAACTGATACAGGCAACAGCTATGTTTAAGGGGAAACACAAAGTCAAGACAGTGTCAGAAATGTGAAGAAACTTTCAGAGAAATAGGGAATTAGGAAGTATAATGCAGAAAAACCAAGCAATGAGATCATTTTATTACTATAGAATGAAGTATATTTCACAAATGATCTAAGGAAACCAAGGGATGGGGAAAGGTCATTGGATTTGGTGACTAGGAGGCCATGGATGATTTTCAAAACAGTAATTTCAGTGGTCAAATGGTAAAGGAAGTCAGAGTTCAAAGGAAAGAAGAATTTATTAAGAACACCACAGAGTACCAAACACTTGGATGGATATTTAACATGTGTTAACTCCTTCATTTACCACCCTGTGAGGTAAGTATAACATCCTACTTTACAGAATAGAGTCTGAATAATTATGTGCCCACAGCCACATAGCTACTAAGTGGTTTTAACAGACTTCAAACCAAGACCAAAAGATCTATCTGGCTCAAAAGTCAATATTCTTCCTACTACACCAGACTCTTGGGATGAAAGAACGAATCTTTAAGGAAAAGAATAAAAATACAGTGGCATAGCAGACTCAAAATTTGGAATGGCCTCCTAGAGTTGAATAGCACACATCACTTGTATTTGGCAGCCCTGGAGGGAGAGACTGAAGGAGGAGGACAAGAAGTAATAATGGATAATTTCTAGAGAATGAAAGATGGCAAGGGATGGTCATGGACACATCTGGAAGGGGTTGCTCTAGAAAGGAAGGAAGGACGGACATTTCTTCCTCTGAGATATTAGTAAATAGGGAGATGATAATGAGACCAAAAGAGGGAAGTAGAGGGAATATACCTCAGATGGTTGAGATTTTTCCCAGTAAAGGAAGAGATCAAGTTATTTGCTATAAAAACCTTTAGGAACTGAGACAAAAAAGAACATAACACTAAAGACCCGGCGGAGAGCACCAACTGGCATGAAAACTAACCAATATTCTTATATAGCTGTCTCTGCATTGCCTCAGGATTTCAAGGGTCAAACTGACAAAGCTAGTGATGAGGTTTATTCAGGATTGGAGACCAGAAAGGTAAGTCTACAGAAAATGGAGAATTCTAGGCCATCAATAAAAGCTTAGTAAAAATTGGTGACCATGGGATCCTGGTTACACAGAGAGGCAAATGAAATCAGCAGTAGGCTAACAGGTTGTATGAACAGAGAGACAAAGAGTGTTCATAAAGAGAAATTGAGAGAGACAGAAAAAAAAACAGGTTCCGTAAGAGTGGAAGTGTGAGAGGTTTTAAGGAGAGTTTGTGGTTAGAGATATTTTTTGACACAGAAATGCATATCATTTTGCCAGAAGCAGTGGAGCCACTGATTGGGCTCAGCAGGGCACAGTGGACCCTACTTTGCTACTGTCCCTTCAAACTGAAAGCACAGAAGTGAGAGACAACCAGCTCTGAAAACATGCAGTCTCTGGTTGTAGAAAAGTGAAGGCTAGCAACAAATGAATGTACAGCCCGCATAAAAGTCAAACATAAAAATATTCCTCCTTTCAAACAAAACAATTCTATCTCTAAATTAAAAGGTCAAAAGTCCACAGCAAAAGGAAAAGCAGATTATGTGTCATGAGACAAAACAAAAAGTAAACAAATCTGTCAGGCCAATGATAACCCACATGTTAAAGATTTTTAGCATACAATTCTAATAGGGCAAGAATAGTTTGTGCTTAATAACTTTGGACAGCACCTAGCTGAGCTTCAAGAAAATGATATTGCTCCATTTAATGTTAATTAAAAAGGCCCACGCATTCGCAATCTTAAAGGGCAAGCTATCATTTATATTTTTAATCCCACTCCTACAATTTTGGGGCTCTTGACACATTATCCAACTGCAGGGAAAGATGGGAGAATCAGCTACGGCCACTTCCTTCACTACCACTTGGATCCTGCAGTTTTTCACATGTAAACTCTGGCAAGGTACCATGTTATTTAGGGCAGTTTTTTAGACCAATAATTCTGACTACCCTTGCCCCAGTAATAAAGGAGGGAGAACTGAGACTGGCACAAGCCTAAATTTTATAGAAAATATCAAGTACTCTAAGGATTGTTAAACAGTACCAACAATTGAGAATACAAGAAATTTGAGAAGTTTTGAGCTTAAAAAGCTTTTCTCCATTTTAGTCCTTTCTAAATATAACAAAGGGCCTGTACAATATGGAATTCTAAAACTTCAGTGGGCAATTTAAGCTCACATTGAATAAAAGAGTACATTACTTATCCTTTCTTGTGCCATTACATGATATCTTACAGCGCAAGGTCTCCTTTTTAAAACGAACATAACACTTCCCAATTCTTTCACTAGATCTAGAAAACTTACGCCCTCGCTTCAGAAACCAAAGATTTACTACAGCCGAAAGAGATGAATGATTTTAAACAATCATTTGCCATCCCAGGCACCATTCCTCTACTCTGCAGGAGGTCGGTGGCTCAAGAAGTCAGCCTCTTCTAAACCATCCCAGTCTTCTGGGAACTCGATTCTCTCATCAAAGTGAACAAAATCTACTGGCCTCTGGATAACAGTCTTTTCTTTGTAATTCCACATGCCGGGCTATCGGGTAATCTTCCCAGGTAGAGAGTTAAAAACTTCAGAGGAAGCAAGAAGGTCGAAACCAGGAAGATGTGGAAGCGACTAAAATAGGAGGGGCCGACGACCCACCCACCTAACGCGAACCCGGCGCCGCTTGCCGGGGTGAAGCTTCTTCAGGAGCCAGCAAAGGCGGAGGGAGGCGGGCGTCGCGACCCCCACTCACTGTGTGAGAATGTAGGACCAGCAAAGCCAAGGGCCAGCTGAGGCCTGAATGGGGGTGCGGTGCGGGGCGGGGAGGGGGTGGGATGTGGAGACAAGAGAGCCGCCGAGTCAGGCCGAGTACCGTGGGTCCCAAGCAGCGGCAGGGCAAAGCCGAGAAGGGAAACGCCGATGCTTGCAGCTTCACTCACCTGCCAGACGCTCGTCCCGCGGCCAGAAGTACGGGCGCTGCCTGGGTTCTTCCTCTCCTGCTGGACACAGCCCCTGTCGCCCCCGGAGCTCCAGGAGCCAAGAGTTAAGGGTAGTACAGAAGCGAGCAAACCGGCGACCGGACCCGAGCCCAGGGAGGCGTACATAGGGGGACCGGGGGCCGAGAAGGCAACTGTGTACTTCACCTTCCTCACCAATAGCCAACAACGCTTCCCGAGAACAGCATCGCGTCAGCCTCGGCCCGCTGCTCCCGGGCCTTAGCCCGCAGGTCCCCCCCAGCAGCGGCCGGGTTTCCGGCGGCCACACCCCGCCCCCTCACTACTTAGCCTCCGCCATCTTGTTGGAGGTGGGAGGAATACAATGCGCATGCGTGCGCGGAGACGGCTGGCGACCCACGACCCGGGGATGAGGGCGCTGTAACGCGCAGCCGCATTGGCTTGTGCTCCCGCTGCGGGTCCTGCTTTGCGCTCCGGTACTGTCGGCCATTGCTGTTCGGGAAGGCCTCTTTCTGAGTCGGTCAGAGCTACTGGCTTTACCTGAGCTGTGCTGCAGCCCCATTAATGGGGCCTTCTGCACAGACTGCAGTCAGTTATTCTGCAAGCATCTGTCGAGCGCTCACTATGTGCCAGGCCCCGGGCTAGGCTCTAATGATCGAGAGATGAATAAACTCGGCACCAGCCCTAAAGGAACTCATAATCTGGTGGAGAAAGGAAGGTGAACGAGTTCTTGTTTTGTAGCTGCGCCGTCTGCTTCCCCCCACTCTTCCAGTTTTAATTCAAAACATACCTCTTTCTGGCAGATCCTCCCTCTTTGTCTCATACTGTTTGATCAGGTCTTTACCTTGCATTACCTCTGCAGCTTCATTTCATTCAACATTGATTAAACAAGCAGTATCACTTGGGTTTCTTTTATATACTAGATACTGTTCCAGGCTTTAGGTTTACAGCAATAAGGAATATAAACTCTTGGAACTTACATTGTAGTGGGAAAAAATAGACGGTAAGAGACTAAGTCAACAAAATAATATTTGATGGTGATAAGGGACAGGAAGAGAGCAAACCACGGAGAGATGGTAGAGAGTGAGGGGCAGTGATTAGTGATCTCTCTCCAGAGGGGGCATTTGATCTGAGGTCTGACTGATCACAGGAGTCCAGGAGCTATGGGAAGACCTGTGGGCAGAACATTTTAGACAGAGGGGACAGCAAAACAGAGACCTGAAGTCTGAGGTGTAAGAAGGAGAGGTGGCATGGACAGTGGGAGAAGATCTGGTTAGGGGAAGGTAGGGACCAAATCAGGTAGGGCCTTGAGGTCATGGTAGCAGTTGAATTTTGTTCCAAGTGGCCCCTCTATTTGTTGACACTGCCCCCAACTACTCTTCAAACACTTCCAGCTCCTACCTGCCTCACTGCTTTGTACACACTGGTTTGACTACCTGGAAGACCTTCCCTCTTGTTCTTTACATGTCTAACTTCATGTTATATTTCAGGTTTCAGTTTAAATGTCGCCTCAGAAAGTCCATCCTTCCTGAGTGAATCTCCCTCCTGCTGTCCCCGACCCCATTATTCTCCATCATTGCCTCTTGACATTTCTTTGATAGCACTCAATATATTTTTTAATTATATATTTATTATTTCTTCACTGTCTCCCCACGAAACAGTGAACTCCATAAGAAAGGGAAGATGTTCTGTTCACAAATGAATACCTAATACCTAGCACCATGGTTGACATGGGTGGTTGCTTAATAAATGTCTGTGAAATTAATGAATGTGGAAGTCTGTCAGCATCTATGTAGTTAGTGGTGTACTACATCGCTCTTCACTTGCTAGTTTTTAAAATTAAATGCAAGTCACTTTCTCTTTATGTATGTCTCCTCAACTAGATTATAAATAGGAACCTTGGGGCAGGGGAGAGAGAGAGAGAGAATGGGATGGAGAAGGGTGGGTGATGGTGGGGCAGTGGGCAGAGATTATATTACATATGTTTTTAGGACAGGGAGAAGGAAGGCTTTAAGTTCATGGAATACCTATTATAGGTGCCGTGCACTATGCTAGATACTTAACCCTCACCACAACCCTGCTAGGTAATTATCCTCATTTTTATACATGGGTAAATTCAGAGAGATTAAGTCACTTGCCAAGGTCTCACATTAAGGGATAGTGCTAACCCTAAAGGCCACGCTCTGCCCATCTAGAGAAACTGGATTTGGAGACAGACTTATCTGGTGATTTTACTCTGTGTCATTAGTGGGTTTTCATTAGAGATTTCAGCTACTGCCGTTTAAGAGTCCCAATCATATTACTCTTCTTGTACAGGACCTCAACAAAGGACCTGATTGGAAACTGCTGTTATTTTTATTTTTTTGCACTGAAGCAGAGCTCATTTTACCATTTTCCTTTTAATGTTTTTAATTTTGTACTTTTAAAAATAACTTATGTACATTTTCATTAAAGGAAAAGAAGAAATACCAGCCTGGACACATAGCCTAAATGCTAGCTGCATCCCCTGGTTAGGCTTCTTTACTGTATGACTAGCTCTCCCTCTAAACAGGATGGCTTGGGAGACCTGCTAGAAAGGACAGGGTTGGTATCTTATTTGGGGGAGCCATTCAGTCCTTATATGAGGGAAGAGATAAACTAAACTCATGAGATCATTTGGTCTTCAACCAAACCCAATCAGTCCATATGCAAATGAAGTATTAGGTGGTAATATATACCTGAAAAGACTCCCCCACCTCCTACCTTACTGTAGTGTAATCCTTGGAATAAATCCTGGAAACAAGACAATGTCTTCAGTTTCTATGGTATTTGCTTCTCTTATGGTTACCATCTGTCATAGGTTGAAGTGTGTTACCCCACAAAAGATAGGTTGAAGTCTTAACTTTCAGTAGCAAAGAATGTGACCTTATTTAGAAACAGGGTCATTGCAGATAGAATTAAGTTAAATGAGGTCATACTGCAGTAGGGTAAGGTAACCCAACATAGCTGTTGTCCTTATAAGGAGGTAACCACGTGAAGACAGAGACAGAAAGAGAGAACATCAATTTCTGACAAAGACAGAGATTGGAATTATGCAGCTACAAGCTAAGGGATGCCAAAGATTACCAGCAAACCATCAGAAGCTAGGAAGAAGCATGCAAGGATTTTCCTACATGTTTCAGAGGGAACATGGCCCTGCCCACGTCTTGATTTCAAACTTAGAGCCTTCAAAACTGTGAATCAATAAATTTCTGTTGTTTTAAGCCACCCAAACAGCAGCCCTAGGAAATTAACACAGCATCTTATGTACATGGCAGGGCCTGAAATAGAGGAAAGAAATGGGAACAGGCAGTGAGGAGACGAGCTACCGCCCCAACATGGCCAGGATCCAGCCGCAAAACTTCAGGCTAGTCACAGAGCAACAGTGTCCTCATCTATACAAACAGGGATAATGAGAGCTTCCCTGACTACTTCAGAGATCTGCAGTGATAACTAACAAGTATTCCTCTAGTCATCCTGGGAATAATATCTATCTCAGGCTTGTCGTGAGGATTAAATAAAATAGTGCTGTGGATGCTGTGACCAAGAAGGTCTGACAGATACTAAGAAACAATTATGTAAAAGACATGACTTCTGCCACAGAGAATTTCAGTCTGGCTGAGAAGACAAAGCACTTTCCTACGATAAAATAACTAGTATGGACCAAGTGCCAGGTGTGTGGTTTGGATCCTATTCACTATTGATGCTGAAAAAAGGAAGGATCCTTGGACTGGGGTGGAGAGGGAGACTTCATGAAGGGCCTTAGCAGAAAAGGAATTCATTAGAAGGATATTGGACACCTACAGGATCTTCAGGAGCAATACTCAATATTATGCCCGGAAGTCCCAAGTAGCCATCAAGCCACTGCTGGATACAGATACCAAAACTGGCACTGCCAGTACCACTTGACCCAGACACTGGATGATGCCACTGCTGTCCCTGGAAACTCGTTACAGTTACTATCGCTGCCACCATTCTCAACAGAATGAAGGGTCACTTCACCTTTACAATGCTAGCTTTCAACCTTAAGCCTGTAATAAGGGCAAATGATTGACACAACCCAATCATACATTAACACTCCAGCTACATGCTGGCCAATAGAAATATAATGCAAGGCAAACATAATTTTAAATTTTCTAGTAGCCACATTAAGAAAGGTTAAACAAAAGCCAGGTGAAACTAATTTTAGTAATATATTTTATTTAACCCAATATATCCAAAATATTATTATTCCAACATGAGACACTAGCCACACTTCAAGTGCTCAATAGCCACATGTGGCCAGTGGCTATCATATTTGACAGCACAGCTCTAATTGATAGGGAGGCCAGGAAAATGAGTATATGGACTTTCAGTTTTCGTAGTGAGAGGTGGGTTCAGCTTCTTGCAGAGGGCAATTTCCCAAACACAGGAAGAGAGTTCAGATGCAGTCTCACAAATGGAAGATAGAGTTGAAGGAAAACTAAGACTGTTTTGTAGAGAATGGTAAATGGTAGATTGAGGACTTTTATCAGTAATTTTATCATGTAGTGACTTGGAGCCACTGAAGGGTTATGAAATGGGGAAGTACTTAGAAAATTTAAGAAAAGTTCCATGCAGATATAATGACTTTAAGAACACTTGAACTGAAAGTAGAATTCCTGGGCTTTAGTTGTGTCTTCTATCTGTGCAGCCTTATGCAAGTTGCCTCTCTGGATACAGAGAAATGGGGATGATAATATCTATCTCAGGCTTATTGTGAGGATTAAATAAAATAGTGCATGTGAAAATGACAAACACCTGATGTATCATTTAGGGTTCTCCAGAGAAACAGAACCAATAGGATACATAGAGAGATATATATAAGAGGAGATTTATTATAGGAATTGGCTCACGCAGTTATAGAGACTGAGAAGTCCCACAATCTGCCATCTGCAAGCTGGAGAACCAGGAAAGCCAGTGGTGTAATTCATTCCAAGTCCAAAGGCCTGGGAATTGGTGGAGGCTGATAGCATAAGTCCTGGTCTGAGACTGAAAGCTCAAAAAACCAGGAGTGCCAATGTTCAAGGGCAGGAGAAGGTGCCCCCTAGCATTGCTGAGGGCAACCTTCTCCACTCAGTCTACCAATTTAAATGCTAATCTCTTCTGGAGACACTCTCACAGACACACCCAGAAATAATGTTTTATCACATATCTGGGCATCTCTTAGCCCAGTCAAGTTGACACATAAAATTAACCATTATACCTGGCGAGCACTCAATAAATGTTATTTAAATCTGAATGAACCGGAGTATCTGGTTAGAGGGCTAGATAAACAACAAGGAAGTTGGACTATTTCCCAAAAGCCAAGAGGAACTCTAGGATAAAATCCCAGAAAATATGTATTTCAGATATCTCAGTTCTGCCTCAGTTTTCCTAAGTAGCCTATTTCTTCCTTGAAGCCCTTAACTGGCCGTCCCTGGCTGGAGGTTCTCTCTCCTTCCATGGCCTATATTTCTCCTTTGAGTGGCATGACACTGTTGTCTGTTGGGCTCATGCCTCATTGTCTTCACTAGATACATACGTGAGGGCGTAGACCATGCCTTATTCATCTCTGTCTCTATCTCCCACAATTTCTCGAACTGAAAGCATCCAAACAAACAAAGTCAGCAAAGTTTGATAATTTTAGATGCTAGATGATGAGTACCATGAGTATTTATTATTTTATTCTTACCATTTTTAAGTATGCTTGGAAACTTTCATAATTTAAAAAAAAAAAAGACATCCAAAGATCTGCTTCAAGGTGGTGGGCTAAGTACAAGTGTTTACTTCCCTTCTCTCTGTATATTCCACTAAAATGTCAGCAGCAAAGTTTAATTTTTAGTGAAATGAATGAATGTTAAGCTTCAAGGACCTTCACTTGCATGGACACTTTTCAAGGCCCTAGAAGATGCCTTAGCAATATGTTCATAAGTTTTTGTAAAATCTACAAAAGTAACACATCTCAAACACAATTGGTTAAGGGCATTATCTCTTTCTACTCTAACCTACCCTTTGTCACAGTTCTGTTTGCATCAGGTGGTATTAGAGTAGCTGCTGTATAGTTTTGGGACCCAGCTAAGGGGGAGTTGAGTTTGGGATATAATTTATTTGAATGTCATTGGAGGATATTTATGTGATTCACAGTCACTTCTGTGTGCAGTACTTATTGCTAACCATCCTGGAGGAGGAATAGCTTCCAAGAATACTCCTACAACTCATTATCTGACTCTCCCAGCATTATAACACAAAGGGCCAGAGTTTGCATTATAATGTGAACATATCCTATGGCACCTGAACTAGAAGTATGTATAGAGCCAGAAGCTAGTCTGTAGAAAATTCTTCCAATTTTATAGCTTATATAGAAAAGAAACCTGAAAGGATTTTCCCCAAATGAGACTACAATCTCAAAAAAAATCACAAGCCATCACAATCACAAGAGGAAATACTTCTTTACTCACCTCATGAGGCCAGTATTACTGTGACACCAAAACTAATAACAAGCTATCAAGTTGAAAAAAAAATCTAAACTATCAATAATAAAAAATTTTTGATCAACCATGTTAGAAGAAAGACTGAATTATCTTTCTACTCAATCTGTTTACATGATAAAACAAAATCACTGTCATATGAAGACCCAATTAAAGAATATCCAGATGAAAAATGTAGAACAAAAGTACAAAAATATGTCAGGCAGTAAAATAATGCACATACTGTATTAATATTATTTTTCCAGATTTCTGATGCTTGTGGATTGTTTCAGCATTCTAAAATTCATAATTTGTTGTGATTTATTTTATCATTCTAAAGAAATATTCACTTTCTCACCTAAATTTGTATTCAAACTTTTGTACTATTTTTTCTTAAACAGAGACTCTAAATTTGATGTCTCATAAAACATCAAAACATGGATCTATGAACATGGGTCTGTGAAATTACAGTTGAGGACTTCAATAGTCTCCTTTTGGCAACTGATAGAACTACTAGTCAGAAAATCAGCAAAATTATAGAAGACCCAAACAACATAATCAACCAATACGATCTAACCAGCATTAATAGAACACTCCAAACAGTAGAATGCACTTTCTTTCCAAGCATCCATGGTAGACCACATCCTGGACCAGAAAACATACCATGCAGAATATGATCTCTGCCATAATGGAATTGAATTAGTAATCAATGAGAGAAAGGCAACAGGAAAATCTCCAAACACTTCAAAATTAAACAATATACTTCTAAGTAATACCCAGCCAAAGAGGAAGTCTCAAAGGAAATTTTTAAAAAATACACAGAACTGAATGAAAGTGTAAATATAATGTATCAAAATTTGTGGCATGAAGCTAAAGCAGTGCTGAGAGGGAAATTTATAGCACTACATGGTTACATTAGATAAGAGGAAAAGATTACATTAAAAAGTATCAAAGTATAATAATAATCTAAGTTCCTACCTCAAGAAAAAAGAAGAGCAAAATAAATCCAAACAAGAATAAAGATGAAAATAGTAAAAATAAAAGCAGAAATCAATGAAATTGAGATGGAAAACAATAGGGAAAATCAATGAAACATAAAGCTGGTTTATAAACCTTTAGCAAGCCTCACAAAGTAAAAGAGAGAAGACACAAATTACCAATATTAGTCATGAAATGGGATATCATTACAGTTCTTGCAGCCATTAAAAGAATAATGAGGGAATATATGGACACATTTATATTTACACATTCAACAACTTTAGGAGAAATGGACCAATTCTTAAAAACTATAAACTACTGAATCTCAAACAAGATGAAATAGAATAGTCCTATAACCATGAAAGAAATTGAACTTGTTGTTAAAATACTCTGGAAAAAAAATCTCCAAACCCAGATGGCTTCATTAGAGAACTCTACCAAGCATTTTGAGAAGAATCAGTGCCAATTTTATACAATTTCTTCCAGAGAATGCAAGAAGAGGAAATATTAATACTTCTTTACTCACTTCATGAGACCAGTGTTACTCTGATACCAAAACGAGACAAAGATAGTACAATAAAAGAAAACTGCAGACAGAAGTCCTCAACAAAATACTGTCCTTCCTTGATATCTATGGGAAATTGATTTGAAGACCCTGCAGATACCAAAATCCACAGATGCTCAAGTCCCTTATGTAAAATGGTGCTGTATTTGCATATAACCTATGCACATCCTCCTGTATACTTTAAATCATCTCTAGATTACTTATATAGTCATACATCACTTAGCAATGGTGATATGCCTGAGAAATGTGTTTTTAAATGATTTTGTCATTGTGTAAACATCATAGCTTGTACTTAAATAAACCCCAATGGTATAGCCTACTCCACATCTAGGCTATATGGTACATTCTATTGCTCCTGGGCTATAAACCTATAAAGGAGGTTACTGTACTGAATACTGTAGGCAGTTGTAACCCAATGGGAAGTATTTGTGTATTTAAATGTAGGAAAGGTACAGTAAAAATGTAGAATTATAATCTTCTGGCACCACCATTGTATATGTGGTCTGTTGATTGAAATGTTATGTGGCTTATGACTGTAATACCTAATGCAATGTAGATTTCATGTAAATAGTTATACTGTATCAGTTTATTTGTATTGTTTTTTACTGTTGTTATTTTTTGTGTTTTTTTCTGAATATTTTTGATCTGAGTTTGGTTGCATTTGCAGATGCGGAACCCATGGATACAGAGGATCAACTATAGTAGCAAATCAAATCCAACAATATATGTTTAAAAACATACAACCTGAACAAGTATGATTTATCCCAGGTATGTGTGGCTAGTTCAACATTCAAAAATCAATCAATGTAATCTACATTATAATCTACATATCAACAGGCTAAAGAAGAAAACTCATGTATAATCATATCATCTGACACAGAAAAAGCATTTGACAAAATCCGACACCCATTCATGATAAAACCTGGATCTGCTTCCTGGCCAGTAAGTGTACCTACAGGAGAATAAATCCATGACTATTGAGAATGGAAGAATGTTCCACTAGCTGATGAAAGACTTGGCAAATATCTGGAAGACGGGAAGTGATGGATGAACCAAGGGGGAGGACGTGCTCCAGTCCAGAATATGAATTGGACCTCTCTGTAAAATTGATTTGCCTGAAAAGGCATCCTCAATCACGCCGGTTCTCCCCCTTCGCCTGCAATTTCACAATAGCCCTCCCTCCACTTTACCAAGGAGAAGCTTTCCTCTCGCCCATCCCCCATGACTCCTTGCCCTGGGTGCCAAGCAAAGCAGTAATTTAACATTAATTAGTGTCCCATACATGCCCCCAGTCCATCTCATTGAGACATTGGTTTCTAATAAATTTTACTTTTTGTATTCTAATCATTATTAGTCATATACAATAATTATTGGTCAAAACATGTATTATATTTATGCTGTTTGAATCAATCATGCGCTACTAATAATTTTTCTGTTAATTTAATTAATAGAATAACTTTTAACACTTATTGCCTTATAGTCACAAAAAATAAAATATAATTTTTTTATAGTGAAAAGATACATATTTAGAATTAGCCAGCTAGACCCAGTTTAGATGATCTCAATCTTGTTGGCAACATTCAAAGCATCATAATCAGGAGCCAGTCAAACATACGCCTTCTTCTCTCCATCAGGCCTGATCAGGGTGCTGACCTTGGCCACATCAATGTCACAGAGCTCCTTCACGGCCTGTTTGATCTGGTGCTTATTGGCTTTGACATGTACAATGAACACAAGTGTGTTGTTATCTATCTTCTTCATGGCTGACTGTGGTCAGGGGGAACTTCATGATGGCATAGTGGTCAAGCTTGTTTCTCCTGGGGGTGCTCTTCAGAGGATATTTGGGCTGCCTCTGGAGCTGCAGTGTGTTGGGCTGCTGGAAGGTGGGTGATGTGTGATGGGTGTTGTATGAATCTTCTTTTTTTTTTTTTTGGTGGCTGTGGACACCTTTCAGCACTGCCTTCTTGACCTTCAAAGCCTTTCTTTGGCTTGGCTTTGAGAGGGGCAGGAGCTTCCTTCTTTGCCCTCAGCACCATCTTGTGCTAAAATATAATAAATTATTTAATTTGTTTCTAGCAGGGAAGTATGATAAGACTATTAATAAAAGACTTTCAGGTACTTCCACTTCTGGACTAGGTGGAGTGACAAATATCTGATATACCCTCATGCTTTAAACAACCAAAAAAAAAAAAAATGGACAAAATATGTGAAAGAGTGTTTTTTGAGGAACTGGATAACCAGCAATGAAGAGCAGTGAGCCCTGAGAGACAGAAAACAAATGCCTTGGGTATTTCTCTCTCTTGTTTACTCTGAGTGAAGCTGGCCACCATGTTGTGAACTGCCTTAGGGAGAGGCCCACATGGCGCGGAACTGAGGGAGGCTTCTGCCCAAAAGTCAGTGAAGAACTGAGGTTCTTAGTTCAGCAGTTCACAAAGAACTGCATCCTGCCAACAATCACATGAGAGAGGTTGGAAGTGAATCCTCCCCCTTTCAAGCCTTCAGATGATACCACAGCTTTGGCTGACAGCTCCATGAGAGACTTTGAGGCAGAGGCACCCTGCTATACCATGCTCAAATTCCTGACCCATGGAAACTGTGAAATAATATTAATAAATACTTCTTGTTATAAACTGCTAAGTCTTGGCATAATTTGGAAGGCAGACAGTAGAGGGTGTGAATTCCATTTCCAACCCTACTAGAATTGGTCAGAGAGCAAGCTTGAAAATCTTTTGATTTTCAAAAGATTTATACATTTATACATTTTGCTTCTTTTTCTTCTTTCTCTTGTATATGTATCAACATTTCACTCATGATACAGTAAATTGCTCTTCTCCTAAGAAGGTTCTCCTAAGTTCCACCTATTTCTTTTTATTTTTTTTCTGAGACAGTATCACCCGGGCTAGAGTGGGGTGGCATCATCACAGCTCACTGCAACTTCCAACTCCTGGGCTCAAGCAATCCTCCCGCCTCAGCCTCCTGAGTAGCTGGGACTACAGGTGCACACCACCATGCCTGGCTAGTTTTTCTATTTTTTGTATAGATGGGGTCTGGCTCTTGCTCAGGCTGGTCTCGAACTCCTGACCTCAAGCGATCCTCCCGCTTTAGCCTCCCAGAGTGCTAGGATTACAGGCGTGAGCTACCGCACCCAGCCTCTACCTATTTCTTAGAGCTTTCCAACTGAAGTGACTGAATGTAATAAAGTAAGCAGCCAGAGATGCTCTGCTTTTCCGTCTAATGACAGAAAAAAAGAAAACACTCCATCTGGGTAAAAATTGATAATTAGCCATATTCAATTCCTGGACATCTGGCTTTTAAATGAAACTGAGCATAGTAATGTCTGTTTCCCTCAGCATTCTTTTATGGAAAATGGTATGTATTCTTCCAGTCTCTAAAGGAACAGCACCAAAGCAGTTTGAAAATAGTTATTAAAGATACATCTCAATTTTTTTCATATTACCAAAGTGTTATATATTTACTGTAGAAAATTTGGAAACCAAAAAAATCGCAAGAAGAAGAAAGAAAAAAATCTCACCATCCAAGATAATTGTTAACATTTTGATGAATATCTTTCCAGATTTACTTTAAAATGGAAGGAGTTTCAGAATAATAATTTTGCCCTCAACAATAAATCCTCATTAGAAAAACTAGAATATTTTAATGAATGAAATTTAATGAAGAAAATCAAACCATTTATTTCACTGAAACCCACATTCATTTCTTCATACAGTTTATGGTTTGGCTGATGACTTTGATAATTCAGCCCTAACAACCAGTCTGAATAGCTCAGGGGAACATCCCACAAGACCAAAGCAGCCCCAACAGCATGTTGATAGTAGTGGAGTTCAAGGGAAACCACGTATGTTTGTGCCCGCTCTCCCTTCATGCTGCTACTGCTGCCCCAGAATTTGGGGTGGGGGAGGGGTCAATAGACTTGCACAGGGATCTTTAGTGGGCTGGAGCCAGGCTAAAGAAGTGAGAGAGAGCTGACTCTTATATTTCAGAGATTTCATGAGCTGGCTATTAAACACAGACATTATTAAAAATTAAATAGTATAAAATTACAATCCAATCAACTATATTAAAAACAAAAGTAATAAATACTCAAAAGTCATCACTTTTAAATCATTTTATCACATTTTGCTATTTTCTATGTTCTTGATGTTATTCAATCTATTGTATCTCTTTGGTGGAAATCCTGTATAATGTTTGTGCTGGGGCGTGTCTTTTCCTAACTCTGCATTCAGTGATGTTGCATTGGTAGCTTGAAATTGGCCAGAGTGAGAATATTTATACCATGGACATCACCAAATGCTCCAAATCTAGACTTGATTTATTGTTTTGTTGATTGTCTAGTGATGGAGAAAACATTCATACTGTAGATTAAACTTAAAAGTGTGTCATGTCCATAGCTGTTATATTGTGAATAGCACAAAGATTGAGGAAATAGTCTTCCAGTGTTCAAAAACCATTATTAAATTTATCCAAGTCGCTCACACCATTGACAAATGAATGAAGTTCCAACACATCTTTGTTGTTTCACTTTCGTCTTACTCATTAACGTCAAAGAAAATATCAACCAAGCTTGTCAAAACTACACTTGTTTGTTATTTAAAACGATAAGTTGGCTACAGATACAAAAGTTCAGCAAAATCAAAGAAACATTCCTTGAGAATCAATTGGCTATATGAAATTCACATTAAAAATATTATATATTTCACTAATATTTATAAACAATGTCCTGTATACTCCTTATATCAGTAAAATTTAAAAGAAAGTTTAGTGGGGTGTCTGTTTGTGTGTGTACGTTTCAGAGAGCTGGTTGTTAATCGTTTACCAGTACACTACTGATCAGAAGCAAATGTTTCCTTTTGCCATATGCGACATAGCCCCCAGCAGACCCCTTTGAACAAGGCATCGGCTAGTGAGTAAAGAGGGAAAATAAGGGAGAGAAAAATAAGAGCTGTGGGAAAAAGGCAGAAAAGGAAGGAAGAACAGAAGAGAAAGAAAGGAAGGAAAAGGAAGAGAAAGTTCTCCCCGTCCTGCCTGTGTAGTATCCTGCCTCCTTTCTGTCTTTCACCATCAGGCTGCAACTGTCTATGAGAAGAGACAAAGCATTGCACAATCCTTTAGGACTCCTGGAACCACAAGTATGTCAGGACTTAGCTGGTGACCCCACTTCTGGGGGAGCTAGAAGCCAGCAGTCTCCACCAACAATGGAGACATTTTCCAAAATGTCATATAACAGGACTTATATAGTATGTAGCCTTTTTAAGTCTAACTTCTTTCACTTAGCATAATGTATTAGAGATTCCTCCATATTGTTGTATGCATCAGTAGTTCATTTTTATTGCCTTATATGGATGTACCATAGTTTGTTATGCACTCACTGTTTGAAAAACATTTGGATGTTTTCAGTTTGGGGTGATTATGAATAAATCCACTATAAACATTTGTGTACAGGTTTTTGCGTGGATGGGTGTTTTAATATCTCTTGAGCAAATACCTAGGAATAGAATTTTTGTGCCATGTGGTAAGAGTACATTTAACTTTATAAGAAACTGCCAATGATACAAATTAAATGATACTGAGCATCTTTTCATGTGCTTACTTGCCATCTATACATCTTCTTCGTTGAAGTGTCTGTTCAATTTTTTTGCCCATTTTAAAATGGGATTTAAAAAAATTACTGAGTTTAGAGAGCTCTTTAGGTATTCTGGAGATGTACAGGAGTTGTGTTAGAATTTTTAAATGAGATCTTCTATGCCAAGGACTACTACTACTATTCTGAGAGGAAAAAGGGTATGTCAGGGGATCACAGACACTGTTCTCACCAGTTCCAAGGGAAGAGTAAATTCCTGAAGCAGGAAGCTTTGATGAAGGCTCAAGCCTTGGCTTCTCCTACCTTGAACTGGAGGAGACAAGTTATTGTGTGGTTACTAGCTACACTGTTCATGGTATACCTCATGTACCTGAACACTAGGCAATGCTGAATGGAAGGAGGCCCTTATTTTTTTCCCAATAAAACAAATTTTTAAAAAGTTTTAAGGCCAACTTGAATATAATATTCACTTCCAAGGATATAGACAAAACAGTCAAATGTCTCTTTTTAAAAACTCTGTTATACTTAACAATTATTTATAAAAATCCCATATTATATAAAATGATATAAACATTTCTGAATGTTGCTGGGTTTTTCTCTTCCACATATCATGACCTAGTTTCTCGCATGTCTTCAACATCAGGATCTTTGCCAACAGTAGAACCACTGCTTGTGTCATCTTCACCCGATTTTTTCAGAGCACATCAGCTTTGCTTCATTCGATCTATGTTATTTGAAACACAGCACTTTTTGAATCTGCATGAAGCTGTCTTCAGCAATTTTTATCACAAGCCACAAGTATGTATTTGCATAACATTAGAGTAGTTGGCATTTTTATTCATTTTGAACCCAGCATTTATGATTTGTACCTCATAATTATTTACAGTGGTTTTTTTTTAAAGCAAATATATCTAGGAATTGTATTGTGCCATTTCCAGTCTCCCCTTCAAAGAGGATGGGGGAAAAGAAGACAGGAAAGTAAGGCACTAAAAACCACTAAAGTGCAGAGGATGGTGCACAAGGGGAATTGAAAGGCAGGGACTGATAAATGGGGTTGAGTCAACTCCCAGAAATGCCTGTGTGGGACAGGAGAGTGGGCCTTGGCAGCTGGGTAAAGCATGCTTAGCTGCAGAGTGATGCACTCCGGGGTCCTAGATGCCAGGGCCCCTGGGGTTTCTTCCTTGCCTAACAAGGCAGAGCTGGATTCAGAATTAAGGGTCTCACCAATATCCCCCACCAGTAGAACTGAGCCTATATTTTGATTGCTCACCTGTGAGTCCTGGGCTTTATTCCTGTGCTCTGACTTGGAGACCTTCCGATATCCTCATAAAGTGCAAAGCAGTGAGTGTGAACCTGTTTGCTATGTCTCCATGGAAGACAACTTAGTGCCTTTCTTCATGTTCCTCAAGAGGATCAGGAAGTGTTTTTCTGTGGTCTAAATTTCACTCTGCCTTCTGAGGCCCTTTTCATTTTCTTTGGAAAATTCTCTTTTTGCAGTAAAGTTGAGCTGCCATGGGTACCCTCAGTCTCTTTTGCCCTATTTCATCTTCTCTGTGTCTTGTACAAAGTGTGTGTGTGTATGTGTGTGTGTATTTTATGTTTTGAGGGGGATAAGAAACAGGTGTATATGTTTGCATTTGGGCATCTGTGTTAGTTTGAAGTCCAGTTAGGAGACAGATAACACATAATAACTTGCACAGCAAAAATTGAAATAAAGGATCATTAACTATAAAAAGAGATTGGAATAACAGGAGATTGGGTAGTCAAAGTTAAAAATAACTCTAAAGAATAGAACAACAGCAGATGTAGGGAGCAGCCACAACTCTGAGGGCTGAGACAGAGCACCCAAGGAAGAGGCCTGGGCTGAGATCCAGATCTAGACCTCGCTGGAAAGGGTATAGCCATCACTCACTGGATGGAGAAGAGGTTTGCTGAGGTCCTGTGCTGGTAGGACTCCCTGGGAAACCACCCTCTGAGTTACCAGGAGAAGCTGCCCATGGGGAGGTGCTGTACCTTGGATCTCATTGCAAAGCTCCCTGATGGGGTTTTGGGGGAGCCATTTGTGGGGAGGTGCTGAGCTTATGGTACTCCATTGCAAAGCAGCTTGAGAAGGTGGTAGGGAACGTTGCCCCTGGGGAGGTGCCTCTTACTGCCAGCTGCTGGGCACTGCTATCCCTTGTGCACTGCAGGAGCCTGCTGAGAGGAGCACACCAGAACCAGGATGAGAAATCCCTCTTCCTCCAGTGCCCCTGCAGCACCCTCTACAGACAAACTTAGCATCATGCTAGCTGGCAGAAGAGAAATGCTAAGAGTCTGACTCCATTATCGCACAGCAGGCAAGGAAGGGTGAATTAGAGCTGACAGGTGATAAATTGATAACTGGTACAGAATCTCATGCTTAAAACATTCAGGCTTCTTCTTATTCTCATTTGAAGTCAATCTGCTTGGAGATGGGGATGTTTTTCAGTGCTCTAGTCCTCATTGTGGTAGAGCCCTGCTCCAAGCCAAAGGAAAATTGGGGCATGGGGTTGGGGACAATGAAAAAAAGTCCCCCTGCTAAAAAAGGAGGGCAGCAGTAGCTTCACTAGATGCCGTCCAGGTTCTGGGTGGAGGTTGGATGCTAGTGTGGATCTTTTGCCATCTGCAGACCAAAGGCTCTTTTGTCTGAGGAGAGGTAGACGACCACCCTCTATTCTAGCTCTCTTTTGTATATATTGAATTCAGTCAGCCAGATGATTTTGATGATTTCATCCTTGAGCTACTCAGTGAGGGTCATTCAGGGCACACGGGGCAGCCCCTGCCTATCCTTGTGGTAATATTCTCTCTCAGGCATGTTCCAAGATGCCAAACCCCACAAACATGACAGTGAAGTCCTGGTGGCAGAATAACGGTAATGCCGGCTGTCAGTGCCGTCTGCATAACATCACCCAGCACTGAGGGGAGGGAGGGGGCAGGAAGTGTGGGTCGGGGGAGCTCCAGGTGTTCTGTGCCTCTTGCTATGGAGAGCAAAGATACTTCATGAGGTCCCCACAGACTTCCAAGGTGACTAAAGCTGCCTGCCCCAGGACACCACTTCCAGGAAACACAGCTCTGGATTAGCCTGTATTCCTCCAGCCTAGCCAATTCACTCCCTGTTTGGGAAAGGATATCTTCCTAACCTCAATGTCGCCTGCAAGACCTTCACAACCACCCCATGCCCAAAGAGTCCTGGCCTGGTTCCCAGTCATGACTTTCTATTCCAGGGACACCTCCTGCTTGCTTGGGATTGATGAGTTAGAGGTGGTGAAATTTATCAGTGATTGAAGAGGTATATCTTTTTGCTCCTTTGTCCATTGAAAATAAGCCAAGGCCAGCAAGAATGAAGAGCTGCACAAGTCATCAGATTTTGGTAAAAATGATAGAATTTGAAGCTTCACAATAATACTAGATTTTTCTAGGAATAATGCTAAAATTTATATTTTAGCTATTATTACTAAGAAAAAGAATTTTTTTAAAATAAAGCAACGTATTGCACTTAGATTTTGGGGTTTTTTGGTAAGATTATACTAAAACCTATCTGCTGCTTGTATTTGAAGGAGTAGTTACAAAGTTACTTGATTTTGAAATAAAGAGTGCTAAGATAATATATTTTTAAAATATCTCCAAATCCTAAAAAGGAGATAAGAGTCAGGGAAAAGGCCCTGGCAAAAGAATGAGGACAGCAAGAGAGTTTAGCCGAGAATATTTATGCTGCTCCTTGGTCCACCTCCCAATGCAGCTTCAAACAGCTCTCTCTTTTCTCTTAGGAGACAGAGACCTCTACATGCCCTAGAGCAGAGGGGACCTTAGACCCTCTTCTCTGGAACCCTGGGAGGAAACCACCCACCACAGTGCTCCTCGCCAACACTGAGCAGAAATGTAAAGTTAAGTTAAGAGAAGGCTGGAGACAGTGCTTACAGCCTGATCATGGAGAGACACCGAGCTTTCCAATAGGCCCAACAGTGGGCATGAGAGGTGCCACCTTGCCTTGGGGCTGGTGACTCTATAGCCCAGGCTCTAGGGTGGGCAGCCCAAAGGATCAATATGAAGTTGACTCACCAGGAGGGGCTGAACAGGGGTGGGGATGGTGGGCCTTTATCACATTGAGACAACAGACTTCAAGTTATTCAGCTGTAAAACCTCCCACTACAGCGAGGACAGAGGTATCTGGGAGCTGGACGCACCCCTACACCCAGATACTTCCTGAGGGGAAAGAGAAGAGGCGAATCCTTGAGAGCGGAGAGCAGTTCTTGTTTTGAATTTCAGCTCCAAATGAGTTTAAATCTTTAATTTGATGACTGAATTTTTACTCCAAGAGACTAACTTTGAAACTGCATTGACACAGTTACCTTGACGGTAACAAAACTGAGTTTAACCTCATCATTGAATGGGAACTTCAAAGTAACACTGAATTCTATTATAAAGAAATAAACTAGATACATGTCTTCCCACTTGAGTTATAGACTGTGAATTTTAGTTGCATTACACTATCATATTCTCCCTTTGAAGTCAAATCATTTGCGTGGTGTGGACAGCATCACGACTCAGATGTGACTTCAGCACTACAGTATTGCCAGCATCTGTGGGGTTCTGGAGCCCATGCTGGGAGCCCTGGGGTGACTTTCTCCCACCTGAGCATCTGGCTCACAGGACACAGGACTTTTCAACTTCTCCCGGCTGACAATAGCTCAATGATGACACAGCTTTTTCAGAAGCCAGGACACATTATACATCCCATTAATTATCTTTATGTGACCAAAAAAATAACATTTATTAAGCACTTATGGTATGCTAAGTGCCAGCCTGTAAATAATATGTTGGAAAATAGGAGCTTACTTCAAGGAGCTCACTGAGGGAAGCAAGGAGATAAGAAACCGGGCTCACTAATACATCCTAATGAAAGCATTTGCTGAATAATCCAAGCAAAATCTCTCAAATAATAGACTGCTTTTCCCTCTCCTTTAATGACTGAGAGGACAAAGTGACAAAGGGCAGCAAAGAGGCAGTGAGCAGAGCCAGGGGCAGGAATGAGGCAATGAGTCAAGTCGGTGGTATCAAAGCAGGAACGAGATAACTGTAATGATGGGGAAAAAGCTGAATAAACATTAGTTTGTTGTCTGAGACATTTGTTCCTTCTCAATCAGTTTCTTCCTCTACCATTAGTCAAAGTTCACATTATTGCCCATGAGTCTCCTTCTCTGATCCAAGTCCTTTTGCATTTGGCCTGTGGGAAAGTCCAGTGGCGCGAAAGCTCCGTGGCACGCAGTGGGAGGGAGTGGTCCACGGGTGCAACAGGACGGTGGCAGTATGGTCTACTAGGGCAGGAGAAGCAGGAGCTGGGAGCTGGTAGTTGAGGGATGGGGAAGGCAGGGAGACAATGAGAAAGAAAGGCGTATTTCCTTTCACTCTAGTGGCAGGAATAAAAGGCTTTAAGAAAATTATTATTTAATGTAGAAGAGTCTTCTATTACAGGGCTCTGTCTTTCCTCTCATATTAATTTCCCACCCCCAAAACACACACACACACACATACTCACACATACAACCTGTGTTACTAATCCAGTATTCCAAGGAGGAAGAGGTCAATTACCTTCATAAAAATATTTTATGCTAAGACATGCAATGGAAGTTACTTTAAAATATAACAGCCAATCTCATCATGTATATAATTTCATTTTCCAAGTAATAGGTGTTTTCAAAAAGAATTTGTTTTGGCCTAATCACTTAAAATGCACCTGCAGCTAAACAATATGTGAGTATAAAGGTAAGTATGTATTAATTCTAAAATTTATCCGATTTAGGAGATGTTTTACTTTTTAAAATGCTTAATGTAGTTTAATACTCATGTTTCAAATCCCTTTATTGACTCATGCTGTTTCAGTAAAGCATGATAGCACAGCATTAAGTTTACTTCCACAGTAACTAATATCATAAACACCAGATTATGGCTTTGTCACAGAAAGTAACAGACAGGAGAAAGAGCTGAGAAAAACAAAGCTCTCTTCAAAGTATGGTATTTTAAAAAGAGTTATTAAAGCTGACAGTGAAGGGAATACATGGTAGTAGTTTCAAAGTAACTTACATAATATTTACCTAATTTATTATTGTAAGAAATGTGCTTAGGGCCAAAATCTTATTTCACAAATTAGCTTATAGGAGTTACATAAGAATGAAGTAAAACTTTTTGGAAAAATCTCACCACAAGTAACTACTCTGATGTATTGTTTCTAGGTGTATCGCCCAAGAACCCCAATTACAGATCCGCTTTTCAGGTGCTAAACAAAGAAGACACTGGATTTGCTTTTAGTAAGAGAACACAATGTCCCCTTTGGATACCAGAATTTAATCTGTTTGTGGCTGTGGTTGGAGACGTGTGATGCCCACCGTTTGCTCCTGCTGGCAGGAGGCAGAAAGGAATGGGGAAAGGAAGAAGGGATAGGGCTATATTAGCAACATCAAATCTTGATGCTGGGAATTTAGGAAAAGCAGCTATAGAGTGCATGGAGTTTTTCTTTCTCTGGCTTTTGCAAACAAAGACAGCTAACCAGATCTTGGATGGACTCTTGTTCTGGACTGTAAAGCTTGCAGAGGGGAGGGCAGCAGCAAGAACAGTGGAGTTGGGTAGTTTAGTCTCCCAGCTGGGCCTCTAGTACCTCAGCTGAAAGCTTTTCCTTTGGACTTAGAGCACCAAAGACTCTGGGGTCCTTAAAGTCCTCAGAGAACCATTTGGGTGGAGACCCACGTGCTAGGCATCCAAAGGAGAATTTGGTTAAAACTACCAGAGCATCAGCCGGAGTAAAGTGATTCTGGAAATTGAGGCAAATGGTCTAAATTATTCTACCAAAATTGTACTTCTGTTCAAATACACAAATGGCTGATGTAAAAGTGGTCTTTCTGGCTTACCTTAGACAACAATAAAAATTATTTACATCATTTGGTAGGTACAGAGAATTAAAATATAATTTTTTTGGAAAAATTATACTAATGTATATAAAGCTATTGGAATCCATTTACCCATAGCATTTACCAAGAGCAGATGACAACATTAAAAGATAGATTCTGATGGGAAAATTGTTGAGTGAAGTGTGAAATCTGCACATAGCTTAACCTCAGGGGCAATAGTCATAATAGATGACCTACTCCATAGTGTTGTTAGGAGATATGTAATATTCAGGGGAAAAGCGGGTTCTTTGAGCTAATCAATGTGTCTAACCTTCCCAGAATTCCACCCTATCCTCCTTTAATTTCCTTTCTTGGTTTATTTGGCTGACGTTAATGTTGAGACAAGATATATTCTATCTTTGTCTACAGCAAAAGAGTTTAGAACTCAAGGGCCTGTGAGTTTAGAGCTCATGCTAATGCAAATTACCCTCATCATTCCATTAAGTACTAGAGTGACGTGAGCTTTGCACTGGACAGCCAAATCAAATAGTTGGCAAGAAAATGAAGGGCCTGTCCCAAGGAATGCTCTGTTTCAGGCTCCACCAAGGACAAATTCTTCAGTGGAGCATACCAGCTGCCATAGGAAAGCAGAAACAGAGTCTGTATCAGTGAGTCTAGAACCCACATTCCTCCAACCTGAAACTATATTGGTATTTGTTAGAAGCTCATTGTAGCATCATTAGCCATGATCAAGTTCTCATGGTAAAAGAAAAATAGTATCTCTTTTTCATCAGAAAAAGATGTTCATAATAAATATGATACATTTAAAATTGGATTTTCTTGTGGAAAGTAGAACAGTTTTTTTTAAAGGGTAGCATTATGTTAAATTAATTTATATATCTATAAAATGAGCTTCCTCATTTGTACATTCAATGACTCTAACTGATTTTCCCAAAATATATCACATAGTCAAACATTCCCACCAAGCTAAGAATAGAAACAAGCTGTTAGTAGGAGGAGTGATGGGTGAGAAGTAGACCTGCCAAGACTGAATGATTAAAAATGATCCTGAGTTGAAAAAAGCAGAGATTTCCCCCCACCCCCTTATGTTACAACATCTTACAACAGTATCACAAATGCTTCTGTGATTACAACAAAAATGGCAAAATTCCTTAAGCCTGAGGACTTAAAATATAAATTCTACCCCCGCCTCCCAAACTGGGGCCATAGTGGGGCAGATGCAGCTTTCTTGTTCTATGGCTTTTCCAAAAGCAGATAAATAATTTTTTTTAAATGTCATGCTCTTCTTGTTTTTAATAAAGTAAAATGAAAGCTTGTTATAAAAGTAATGCTTAGCTATTCTCATCTCCAGTGAAGATGGAGCGATAGGAATAGGGGTCAACTTCATCAGAAGGAGTTTAGGGTGGACATAGGAAGAATTTCCTGCATCCAGGAGCTGTGAGGCACAGAGCAGCTCCTGATGAATGTGCTTTTCCTGTCCCCAGAGAACTTGCAGACAATGGTACAGTACACATAGGGGTAGGGGGGCTGGTAAGTGTAGAAATGGAATCAGGAATGCAAAATTATTAGTTATGGAATAACAGGCTGCTCAGTTGCTAAGGAATCCTAAAAATAGGGTATGAGTGACTGGTTGAGAGGGGCAGGGAGGAGTGAATGGTTCTGTGGGTTTCATCAGGCAGCCCAGACCTGACAAAGACAATGCAGAGCTGCTTTCTGCAGCTGCAGAGATCGAGCAACCAGAGTGGGCAGCCACGTCTGCATCCTAGCTATCTTGCAGGCTGTTCTTGACAACGGCCTAGCTTTCTTCCAGTGCAGGCCAGCGCTGACATACACAGCCCTCAGACTCATAGTAAAGGCTGGAGGCACAGGTCCCTGAGGGGTAGAACAGGGCTTCTCAGTTCCTCCAGCAACTGTGCCCATTTGCACATCCCCACTCCTGTTCCCATACACTTTTCAGGCTAATTCCCTAGCTTGGAAAAGATTTGGGTAACAGACTCCCATCCATCATTCCACGGTGTGCAAAGCTGACTGCACATTGTGATGACAGAAATCTAAGTGGCGAGGAAAGGGTGGATGATTTTTATTTTGGAGCAAAGCTGGGTTTGTTTTCATCCTGGACAAGTTGACCTCTGCAGAACCTTTTAGTTTGATGATTCCCTAAACATATTTTAAGCAAAGTTCACAGCCTATCAAATAAATGGAGAAACTCCCTAGAGAGTAATGTGCTGGAAAATTTGCCTGCTCATTTGCCACATCCTCCAATGGATAGCCTGTCCATGCCATGTTACTTGTTTCCTTGAAGAGAGGTTCCAGTAGGGATTGTGCCTTTCATCTGTTATTTCCTGCTTGGTGGGATTTAAAAACATTTCTGATGTTGCTATAACAAAGGGCTCTGCTCACTGATTTATTTTTCTTTTAGTTGCTGGTAAAACATGGTAGAGAGGATATTTGGTTGCTATGTGGACACCAGGCAGACGGCAGGAAAATGGAGAGAGTAGAGGGGCCATGGAGGAGGGTGGCAGTTGAGAAATGGAACCCAGCTCTCCTCCCCTGAGCAGGTGTTGCTGTAGGACACAGCAGGTTGGGTTCATGTTCTCTAGATCCCTTTGATGCCTTTGTCCATTCTTTTAAAAAGCTGGCTCTGAGAAATAAAGCTCAGTGCTGTGTTTCCAAAGATTCCTATTTTACCCTTGCTAGCAGAATTATTAGTTTGTGGTCTTGGAGGCTTAGTAAGTGATTTTTTGGTTTGTGGGATTATACAAAGTACATCCCAACCCCCTTCTGCAAATCTTTCTCTAAATTTTCATTGATATTTACTACTTTATTAAGACATCTTTTCCTGGAGGGCTCTGTTTAATTTAGGAAGCAAAAATTAACAAAACAAAAAAACTCTAGGTAGGAAAGAATTATTATATCATTACTAGACATTATTACCTTATAATGTGAGGACTAGCTGATAGAATATAGGACACAGAATAGGTTTTTTTTCATTTTTAAAATTAAATATAATTTAGGTATAGTAAATTTCACCCCTTTTCATGTACAGTTTTATAAGTGTTGACAAACACATATAGTCATGTAATCACCACCACAATCAAGATATGGAACAATTCCATCACACCAAAAAATTCCTCCATACCATATCAGGGATATTATCAGATATTATCCATATCTCTTTTGGTCAAACCCCTCCTCAATCCCTAGCAACCATTGTTCTGTTTTCTGTTCCCACAGGTTTGCTTCTTCCAGGCAATGTCATATAAATGGGCTCATATAGTATGTAGTCCTTTCAATCTGGCTTTTGTTTCACTTAGCATAATATATTTGAAATTCATCCATGTTTAGTGTTTCAATAGTTTGTCCCTTTTTACTGCTGCATGGTATGTCATTGTAGGAATGTACCAGAGTTTATTCATTCCCCAGTTAAGGGACTGTTATGGACTGAACTGTGTTCCCCCCAAATTCATATGTGGATATCCTAACCACCCATGTGATAGTATTTGCATAGGTCCTTTAGGAGGTAAGAAAGGTTAAAAGAGGTCATAAAGGTGGGGCCCTAATCCAATAAGGTTGTACCCTTATAAAAAGAGAAAGAGAGACCAGATCTCTTTTTTACCAAGCCCACGCACCAAGGAAATGTCATATGAGCACACAACAGGAAGATAGCTATCTGCAAGCCAGGAATAGAGGCCTCACAAGAAACTGACTGGCTGGTACCTTAATCTTGAACTTCTTGCCTCCATAACTGTGAAAAAATAAATTTCTGTTGTCTAAGCCACCCGGTCTGTGGTGTTTTGTTATAGCAGCCCAAGTACCCCAGTGGTCAGAAAGCAAAAATCTAGCTGGAATTCTAGTCATTCACTATTAGTTGCTAATAAAGGAATAGTCATTTGATCACTGAATCATATCCTAAATATAGTGGCCGTGGTTGATAGTCTCTGCTCTTTGGTGAGCCAGATAAAAATCAATGAGAGTAACTGAGGACTCACAGCTGGAGCACAAGGATTCATTTTGTCATGGATAAAAATTGGAGAAAAATCAGAATGTGAAAAGAAGATGACTAAATTGACAGACATCAAAATAATGCTACTAACTGCTCTTAATTGTTTTTTATGAGTAGTTCTGCCTAAAATAATTTAGCAGTGTAAATGCTTGATTCCTTTCTTCCACCAAGAGAGAACTCAATCCTTCTGAGGGGGACGTTGGGGGGGAAATTCTTAGACAAAAGATTTCTAAGAGGCCGTCTCCTGGGCTGTTTGCTGAAAAGCAGGTTCCTGGGCTCTACGTGTGGGGAAATGCTGAAATCTGCAGTTTTTAAAATTTCCTTAGAGATAGTTGACTTTTTCACTGTACCATTTGTACACATCAAGCAAAATGTCAAATTTTTAAATACATCATGACTGAGATTCAGGTCCTGCATCCCAGAAATATACATCCATACCTACTATGGCACATTTATACATACACATAACATACAGGCTGTGATCACTTATTTCAGTATATTTATGCAGAGAAAACCAGATAAGTTGATATTGTTAAGACAAATGAATCTAAAGGTAGATCATTGCCCTTTCAGGATCCATGGGTTTGTGTGCATAAAATCCTTCAGTCAAATCCTAGGTGTCAGGGCTGCTAAATAATGCACATCCTTTTACACCTTTTAGTGGGTTGAACCTTGAAGGGAGAAAGTTCCTGTGGGCGTCACCACAGGGCATCAGAGGAAGACAGCTGTCTCTGGCTCCTGGTGAACAATCTGCAATGAAAAATGAATGTTTCAGTACTTCTGAATAGTCTGCTTAATAATTTGGGAAGCAGAATGCATCTCTCCGATGCTCACTAAGCATTTCTGGCAAGTAATTTAAACACATTTATCTTCTCTGACATTGCCTAATGGAGCTATCTACTTTCTGGAACATGTTGAAAGTGACGGGCTAAAATGTGTACACTTTGCCTGCTACAAAAGGTGTGTGTGTCCCACAGATGGAAGCAGCCCACCTTGGGCCCCCAGCCTAAAAAGTTAAACTAACAAATTCTCTAGTAGCTGTTCAGTAGAGTGTGTGTTATTTTAACCTCTAAGATCTGAGTAGGATGTCGGGATCTTTTAGGGCTAGACTCTGGGCGTTAAAAAAAAGTTTTAATCAATGTCTATCAAAATATATTCCGGTTTAAGAAACATTTCATTTTAAACTGAGTGGGAAAGCAAACAGAAGTTAATTAAAAGGAACATTAGCAGTGATTTAACCAGGTTTCAATTCCTGAACCCTGTGAAAGTAGTAATAGTAGAAAAATGTGACTTATTGAGACATTTATATAAGCAGCTTTAAAATCAGACTAAGATTCTATGATGATGATGAAGAAAAAGACTTGGCAAAATTTTTTTTGTCTGTAATATCTTAAGTAAGTCTCATTAGAAATACATGGTCCCCAAATTAAGAAAAAAAGGCAGGGGAGCAGCCAGAAAAAGGGCGAATCTGAAACCTCTGTTTACATTTCATCAGTCCTGAAATTCATCCAAGAAATGGCACAAATCTTGGAAAGGTGAAGCTGTGGGTTTTCATCGGTGAGTTCAACTATGTACAGGCTCCTCCTAAACTACTTGAGGAAAGATAATTCTAGGAGACAGACTGCTTTCACTGTAGGGGCATGTTCACTACTCTGATTATAAACTTTGGCATGGCAAGGCTTCTTAGACCTGTCTTAACCAATTCATACCTCCCAGTTCAACGCTTAGCACTGTCAGCTTAGTTTTTCATTAAAAGAAAGATGATAAGATCAAATATCATTAAGATGGCTCTTCATATAAAAACCTACTTGCATTTGATCTATTTTCATAGAATTTCTGTTCAAAACTCTTGAGTAATTGAAAGTTACAGATGGATATAAATATATTGATCATCCACTGGGAAAAGTGTAGCAAATACATGTTCTTGATGCTTTGGGACTCTTGTCTCTCAAGATGGATTCCAAAAGTTAAATGCTACATTTTGGTGCTAGGGTTAGAGAAGATGCAGAGGAGACACAGGTAAAGCCAGTCAATATATTTTCTTAAATTATGACTATTCTCATTCAAGCACCAAAAGGGATTCCCCAGGGCAATCTTTGAATCTCTTGTTTTTATTTTTGCTTAGGAAGCATTTATTTCCACCACTTGGGAAGAAAAAAAAAATGAAGATTTTTATTTCTACTCCCTCCCCAAGGTTTAGGCCACTGGCTGTCCCTTCCCCTCTTGGAGAGTCCACCATTGGTACAGCACACTCAAAATCTGTTAAAGTGACTATGTGACAACATGGAAAAATGAGTAGGATATAATAAGAAGTAAAGAAACTCAGCTTCAAAATTGGATTCATGAAATGATTACAATTATGTTGAAATTACGTATACATGCAGGAGACATGGGGAAAATGAGGCCAAATGGTTTGTTGGAAAGTGAGATTTAGTATGAATAATTTTTATTTTAAAATTTCGAATACTGCTGTTACTATATTGTTTGCAAAAAAAAATTCTTTTTATTTTTTTTTAGAGACAGGGTCTCACTCTGTCACCCAGGCTGAAATGCAGTGGCATGATCATAGCTCACTGCAGCTTTGAACTCCTGGGCTTCAAGTGATCCTCCTGCCTCAGCCTCCTGGGTAGCTAGGACTACAGGCACACTCCACCACATTCAGCTAATTTTTAAAAATTTTTTGTAGAGGCAAGATCTTGCTATGTTGCCCAGGCTGGTCTCAAACTTCTGGCCTCAAGTGATCCTCCCACCTCGGCCTCCCAAAGTGCTGGCATTACAGAAATGAGCCGCCATGGCTGGTCGAAAAATAATATTCTTTAAAAAGAAAAATCTGATTAACTTGTACACAGAAAACTATAAAATGCTCCTGAAAGAAATTAAAGAAGACAAAATAAATGGAAAGACATCCAGTGTTCATGGATTGTAAGACTTAATATTGTAAAGATGTCAATACTACCCAAAGTGCTCTATAGATGCAATGCAATCTCTATCAAAATTCCAACAACACTATTTTTTGCAGAAATAGAAAAATCCATCCTAAAATTCACATGGAATCGCAAAGGAGCCTGTATAGCTGAATCAATCTTAAAAAAGAAAAACAAAGTTGTAGGTCTCAAACTTCCTGATTTCAAAAGTTACTACAAAGCACAGTAATCAAACCAGTGTGGTACTGGCATAAAGACTGATCAATGGGATAAAATGGAGAGCTCAGAAATACACCCTCTTATTTAAGTTCAAATGATTTTCAACAAGGGTGCCAAGACCGTTCAATGGGGAAAGGACAGTCTTTTCAACCAATGGTGTTGGGAAAACTGGATATCCACATACAAAAGAATGAAGTTAGACCCTTACCTTACGTCATATACAAAAATTAACTCAAAATGGATCAAAGACCTAAATGTATGAGCTAAAGCTATAAAACTTTTAGAAGAAAACATAGTGGAAATGCTTCATGACATTGGATTTGGCAATGATTTCTTGGCTATGACATCAAAAGCACAGGCAAGAGAAAAGGTAGATAAGTTGGACTTCATCAAAATTTAAAACTTTCGTGCATCAAAGGACACTATTAACAGAGTGAAAAGGCAACCCAAAGAATGGGAGAAAATATTTGCAAGTCATATATCTGATAAGGGATCAATATTCAGAATATATGAAGAATTTCTACAACTCAATAATAAGAAAACAAACAACTGACTAAAGATTGGGTAAAGGATTTGAATAGACATTTCCCCAAAGAAGATATACAAATGGCTGATAAGCAGGTGAAAAGATGTTCAACCTCACTAGTCATTAGGGAAATGCAAATCAAAACCATAATGAAATACCCTGTCCTACCCATTAGAATGGCTATTATCAAAAACAAACAAACAAACAAAAAACCAAAAAAGAAAAACCTCAGAAAATAACAAGTGTTGGTGAGGATGTAGAGAAATTGGAAACCTTGTGCATTGGTGGTGGAAAATGGTATGGTAATTCCTCAAAAAATTAAAAATAAAATTACCATATGATCCAGTAATTCCACTTCTGGATATATACCTAAAAGAAGTGAAAGCAGGGACTTGAACAGATCTTCATACACTCATGTTCATAATAGCATTTTTGACAATAGCTGAAAGGTAGAAGCAACCCAAATGTCCATAAACAAATGAATGGATAAGCTAAATGTGGTATACAAATACAGTGCAATATTACTCAGCCTTAAAAAGGAAGGGAATTCTGACACATGCTACAACGTGAATGAACCTTGAAGACATGCTAAAACAAATGTCAGTCACAAAAGGACAAATATTGTATGATTCCACTTTTATGAGGTTCCTAGAGCAGACAAATTCACGGAGACAGAAAGTAGAATGGTGCTTGCCAGGGGTTGGGAGTGGGGGAAATGTGGAGTTAGTGATTAGTACGTACAGAGTTTCAATCGGGGAAGATTAAAAAGTTCTGGAGATGGATGGTGGTGATCGTTGCACAACAATGTGAATGTACTTAATGCCATAGAACTGTACACTTTAAAATGGTTAAGATGGTAAATTTTATTAAAAAAAAAAAAGAGTCTGATTAAGTGCACATTCTAACTCTCTTACCCCAGGCAGTACATCCTAGCGTCCTCATCCCCTTCTTTCTCTGTATTCTCTTTTCCCTGAGCTCTGCTGTTGTAGATTAGTTGCCCCAATCTCAGCCCTGCGGCATATTCTACTCTAACCACTTCAATTGCTGGTTTCTGTGCTAATGGATTCGTCTTCAAATTGCAAGTATTTACTAATTGTGTAATGTGTGGAGGGCCCTGTGTTCAGTGCTGTGGACAATACAACAGAATGTGGGCCCAGTGACTCACAGCAATACCCTGACAAGGTAGGATAGTGGAAGATGGGGCATATGGGACCCAGAGCAATACCTCTGAAGGGGGCTGATGCTTGGTACACCCACTGTGGGTGGTATAGACCAAAAGTGCTTTGGGAACTTGGAGAGAGAACTGGGAGAGGTGGAGTTCAAATAAGCTCTGGAGAATGGGTCGGATTTGATTATATGGAGATGGGAGGCATTGAACTAAGGATGGACGTCATTAGTTATCTATGAACATGTACAGGGTTTCTCAATGTTGGCACCATTGACATTTTGTACTGTACATTTTTTTGTTGTGGGGGCTGACCTGTATATTGTAGGATGCTTAGCAGCATCCCTGGCCTCTACACACTAGATACCAGTAACTCCCTCCCTCACCCCACTTGTGACAATCAAAAATGTCTCCAAACATTTTAAGTGTTCCCTAGGGTGCAAAATAACCCCCTCTTTCCCCCCGTTTGAGAGCCATTGATATATGGAACCTGTACCTGGAACAGGAAAGACATCGGTTTGACTACAGTAAAAAGTCCATTTATGAGAGTGTCTTTTACCTGTGTATTCCAAGTGCTGGTTTCAGCACCTATCACATATGGATGGTTTTTACGTCTTTTGTTCATTCCTTTTTGAATGGTGCTATAAGGAGGCTGATCCTACCTTTAAAAGAGTGTGGGTAGGGAGAGCCCAGAAGTAGATGGACCATTTAGGAAGCTTTTGTAATAATTTAGAAAATAGCTATAAAGACCTAAACTGTGGTTGTGTTAATTGTGATAGAAAGGGGAATGGATGCATGAATTTGTGTGAAGGAAGAATGAACAGAACTTGGGGTAGGAAACAATATATCTGGGCGACCCGGGTAGAAGAAAGGAGAGACCCTGGTCTTACTGAAAAGCAGAGAAATCAGTGCAGATAAATCTCTACATAAATCTCTAGATAACTGAGGGTGGAGTGTGAACAGTTATTGATTATTTCAAATCGTGAAAAGAATTTCTATAGCACGTAGTCAAGTTGAACATGGAATAATCTGTAGGCAAAGTAGATGGAAAAAGTTAGACTTCCTTTAATCTTCTCAAAAAAGAAAAAAAATTTTAAAGAGAAGGGAAAGGAGAAGGGGAAGAGCACCGAAAATTTTGGAGTTTTTGTTTTCCTCAGTAATATCCATTTGAGACGTAAATATGAATAATCTCTGATTTGGGATTTTGAAATCTACATTTGGAGCTTAGCATGTCCCTTTAAAAGCCCTAGGAAAATTTAAAAACTTGGTGCTTTTAAAAATTCTAATCTGTTTTCCCATTTTCATGGAGGAAATACAGACAAAGCAAGGGCAAAATTTCAGCATGAGGGCCTCCCCCTGGCTCACAGCCCTGGATGTTGCTAAGCTGGTGAGCATCCTATTGTCATTCGAGAAAGCCAGCTGCATAGCTAGATAGAGTGAGCCTGTCTCTTCAACTACAAGACTGTAATTATGCTAAAATGGGATCTTGCAGCAGTGAATATAAAGAGAAGCCTTGGAATATCTCTCCGACACTAAACAACTTTATGGTTGAAAGGAAGCAATTACTGAGAACAAGATGAGACTAAGTAAAAACAGCATAACTTTCCAACTTTTCCAACTTGAGTACTGACAGTATTGTGCTGACCTCAGTCTTTCCTTTTTTTCCCCCAAAATTCTAGTTTTCTAGCCTGATTTTTAGATCAAGTGGAAATAATTTTTTAAAATTAACTTTCCTTCCCCCCACTCAATTTAAAGCAACTTTCTAGATGGGCTTAAAAATATCAGCAATTCTACCAAAGTTTTTATGTTTAGTTATCCCTGCCACAGAGACCTGGAGAGATACTAGGCATCCAAGTCAGCCTTTTGCTATTTGATGAATCAGCTCTACCTTCCTAAGTTACTGCCATCCAGCTGGGAGTAGAGCTGTCTGGGGATAGGACAGTTGTGAAAACAGCAGAACCTGAGCGTTCCTAATTCTTTTTCTTCTGCTGTGATAGAAGGTGGCAGAAAAAGGAAATTGGGAATAGAATAAGATCATGACTAAGAAGGGAAACTGCAAATTAGTATCACCTATGATAGTTTGTCTACCATCTCCTCATTCTGACTTTGCTGTCTGCAATTAAAAATGTTCACCCTGACCCTCTAAATGCAGAGTGTTTTTTGAGGTTAAGTGAAGGCAAGGTGGTATTTGAGAACAAGCATACTCAGGCCAGGTCTGCACAAGTTAATTAGATCACTTAGCTCTCTCAATCACTCTAGAACCCAAATGATCAGCTTTTACCTAAATTATGCAGACAGCCATGCTCAGTGATATTTATCACTCACTCCTCTGAAGGTCTTAGCCAAAGCATAAGACAACAGGAGAAAATAGGATAGAAAATACTGAGAAGAAAAAGAAAAAAAGTCATGATCTCTAAATGATATGATTATCTTTCCAGAAAATGTAAGACAAAGAAAAAACAATGAAGTCTAATGAGAGATATCAGTAAGGAAGTCAGGTATAATTATAAACATGCCAAAATCAATAGGTCTCTTACAGATCAGCAATAATCAATTATAAAATATGGTGTGTAAATGAGAGGAATTCTTCAAATAAATCAAGGTATGTCCATCTAATGTAATTAAAAAAAATTTTTTTAGAGACAGGGTCTCACTCTGTTGCCCAGGCTAGAGTGCGATGACCTGACCGTAGCTCACTGTAAACTTGAATTCATGGGCTCAAGTGATCCTCCTGTCTCAGCCTCCTGAGTAGCTGGGACTACAGCTGCAGACCACCACATCTGGCTAATTTTTAAATTTTTTGTAGAGATGGGGTCTCACTATGTTGCCCAGGCTGGTCTCAAACTCCAGGCTTCAAGCAATCCTCCTGCCTCAGCCTCTCAAAGTGCAATGTAATTTTATATATACAGTCATTACAAATATGAGGTGCATCTCTATAAGATGACATGGAAAGATATGTAAAATATTTGGTAAAAGGAAATAGCAAAGTCCAAAACAGTGTGTAAAGTATTAAAGTAAATAAAATTCTATGTGTATATGTGTATGTGGGTGTGTGTATGTGTTTATACAGTCATGTGCCACATAATGACATTTTGGTCAATGATGAACCACATCATAAATGATGGTGTTCCCATACAATTGTTAAATATAATGGAGCTGAAAAATTCCTATTGCATAGTGAAGTGGTAGCTGTTGTAACATTGTAGCACAACACATTACTCACATGCTTGTGGTGATGCTGGTGTAAACAAACCTACTGCACTGCCAGTTGTATAAAAGTATAGCACATACAATTATGTACAGTGCATAATACTTGATAATAATACTAAACAACGTTACTGGTTTATGTATTTACTATACTATACTTTTAATTGTTATTTTAATGTACTCCTTCTACTTATTAAAAAATAAGTTGACAGTAAAATGGCCTCAGGTAGGTCTTTCAAGAGTTATTCTAGAAGAAGACATTGTTATCCTAGGAGATGACAGCTCCAGGTGTGTTATTGCCCATGAACACCTTCCAGTGGGACAAGGTGTGGAGGTGGAAGACAGTGATATTGATGATCCTGACTCTGTGTAAGCCTAGGCTAATGTGTGTGTTTGTGTCTTAGTTTTCAACAAAAAAAGTTTAAAAAGTAAAATAAATAAATAAATAAATAATAGGAAAAAGCTTATAATATAAGGGTATAAAGAAAATACTTTTGTACAGCTGTATAATGTGTTTATGTTTTAAGCTAAGTGTTATTACAAAAGGATCAAAAAGTTAAAAAAATTTAAAAGTTTATAAAGTAAAAAAGTTACAGTAAGCTAAGGTTAATTTATTATTTTAAAAAAGTTTTAATAAATTTTGTGTAGCCTAAGTGTGCAGTATTTATAAAGGCTACAGTAATGTACAGCAATGTCTTAGGCCTTCACATTCACTCACCACTCACTCACTGACTCACCTAGAGCAACTTCTAGTCCTGTGAGCTCCATCTATGCTAAGTGCCCTACACAGGTATATCATTTTTTATCTTTTATACGGTGTGTTTTCTATGTTTAGATATGTTTAGGTACATAAATACTTATTATGTTACAATCGTCTACAGTATTTCAATGCAGTAACATGCTGTACAGGTTTGTAGCCTAGGAGCAATAGGCTACATATAGGATATATACATAAAGCCTAGATGTATATTAGGCAATACCATCTAGGTTGTGTAGGTACACTCCATGATCACACAATGACAAAATTGCCTAACAATGCATTTCTCAGAATGTATTCCCTTTGTTAAGTGATTGTGATCATACATAAAGCATATATATTACATATATATTATTCATTTATTTATATAAAGCACATATAATATATATATCCTATGTATGGAAGAAGAATCTGGAAGAACATAACCAAATCCTACGGTTTTCTTAGGGGTGAGGAAGAGCTGGAAAGATGGCTAATTTTCTCTTTCTATATTCTATATTTCTCTAATATTTTTACATGACAAGTGTTATATTTGAAGGCCAAAGGAAGAATAAAGATTAAAAATCTACAAAAAAATGTTAAGAATCTTCTTGAGTTCTTCTTTCACAAAGAATTTGAAAGCTCACCTTCTTAGTACTGAAATTGAAAATGAAAAATGGAATAGAAAGTTCTAAGGTTCACTTCAGGAAGGAAAGTAAGCGTGTATTAATATAGTTAAGTCAAAACATATTTTAAAAGATAGACCTAGCATTGTAAATTTCTCATCTCCCCTGGTATTTAAACCAACCTTCTTAAACATTATATTTTCTTCTGATTGTGTCAGTAATTCATGTTTATTCCAGGAATTTAGAAAATACCAAAAAGAACAAAGAAGAAAATATAAATAATCTATAATTGATAAAATTAATATTTTTGTATACATGTATTTCCCTTTAGTCTTTTTATTAATGCATATGTATATTTTTAAAAAGGGATCATAGCTATTTTCATCTGACAACACATAATGAATATCTTGCCATGTCATTCTTTGAAATACGATACCATTCTTTGACTATTTCCATTTCTTCCTATTTTTATCATAAATAATACTGTAATGAATACATTTATATAAGATTTTTTAGTTAAAAAAATAAGTTCCATGAGCCCAAGGATTATATTTGTGTTATTTATGGCTATGTCCCCAGTGCAGGGAACAGAGCCTGATTCTTAGCAGGGAAAAAACATTAATGAATGAATCTCCCATTTCCCCAGGGCGGTAGGGATTAGGCTTTAGTGTATATAAGAATTATCAGGAGAACTTGTTAATGCGCAGTTCTTAGACCTCACCTCCAGATATATTGATTCAGATGTCTTCGGAGAGGTGGAGGTGAGTCTGATGCTGGGACCAAGCTTTGGGAAACACTGCCTTAGGCTACATACATAGAAGCCGAATTACTGCATCAAAACATAGAGATTCTGAAGACCTCTGATTTATATTGTTAATTTACCTTCCTGAAAAGTTTTGCCAAGTTACTGCTTTAAAGTGCCCTTCTCCCTACCTTGTGATATGTAAAACTGCCTATTTTGCTGTCTTTTATCAACACTATATATTATCAATTTTGAACATCATTACTGACTTGATAGGAATGAGGCAGAGAAAACAGCTTCTCATGAAAAATACAGAAAGTCATAAAAGAAAATCATAATTATCTATATTCACACTGTCTAGAATGAACTACTTTTATTTACCTCTTGGCCTCATTGTTTCTAGTCTTTTTTTTCTGCTTTTCTTTTCTGCTTTATTGAGGACAAAAATTGTATATATTCAAGGTATACATCATGATGATTTGATGTACATATACATTGTGAAAAGATTGCCACAATCAAGCTAATTAACATATCTGTCACCTCACGTAGTTACCTTTTTTTGTAATGAAAATGCTCAAGATATACCCTTTTAGTAAATTCCAAGTATATAATACATTATCATTAATATTAACCATAGTCACTGTGCTATACATTAGGTCTCTGGAACTTATTCATCTTATGACTACAAGTTTGTACTCTTTGACCAACATCTTCCTGTTTCCCCCACATCCCCCAGTCTTTGTTTTTTAAAGAAAAAAAATCACGTTGTTGTTTTAAAAATGGTACATGCTTATTATAAAGAATAGGTAGAGTAGAAAAGGATGAATATGAAGGTTAAAACCATCCCAGATTGTGCCATGTAGATATAATTAGACTTAATATTAGAAATGATTTTAGACATCTTTCTATGCATGTCTACAGATAGATGAATAAGAGACAGATGAATAGATGGCTGGCTAGACAGCAAGAGAGGAATATTTCGTGAAAGTTTTCAGAATCAAAATGAAGTCACTTGTATTAATAAAAAAAAAATCCTGACAAATAGAGCCAAGGAAAGCCATGAAAAGAAGCATTCTCACTAATAAATGCCTGATAACAACAACTATCACAAAAGACTGCAAAAACCACAACCTTGTACAAAGGTGAAAAAATACTTCTGCGAGAACATATGCCCAGCAACTACCTGTCCAAATTTGGACTGGCATCACCCTTGCTATTGAGCCTTGTAGTCAGGGATAATTATCTCAAAATAATTACACAATCCTTCTCATTTTTTCCTTTAAAAACCTTTGTCTTCCTTTACCTCCTCGAATATTCACATAGTTTACTATGGCATGTGTATTCCCATTGCAATGCCCTATTCCTGAATAAATATCATTTGCTTTTGGAAGCCTCTGTTTGTTATTTAGGTTGACGCTTTTATAAGAATGGAAACGAACTATAAATAATGATGCGTATGCTATCTTTGATACCACCTGGGCTCTACTCTCTCTTCTGGGATTTTGTTAATTGTTCTACACTAGGGCTCATACTCCCCACTCAGGTGTGTGTTCTATTCTTTTCATCAGTTCTTAGGCTGAGTTTTCTCAGTAGCAGAATCTGAGACAGGAAGTGAGTGGAAGTAGTTTATCTGGGAGATGATCCCAGGAAGCACTGGTAGGGGAGTGGAGAAGCGAGCAAGGAAAGGGAAGAAAGCCAGTAAAGGGTGTGCTATGGAGTAGGTTACTCTTGTGGGCAGTAGGAGCTCAATCCCACCAGGGAACTCTCGGGGGCAGTGTAGAGCACATACAAGAGCTACCTGAATTCATATTTATCCCACCCACCGTCAGTCACTGGTTGAGCTTTGCTGTGGGGAGGCGTTAACTCCCCAGCACTTCCTGCCTGCCCCACAAGAGGCCAAGTGGGCTCTGCTGGTCAAAAGAACCCTCAGGAAATTGTGGGAGGTTGCAATTGGGAGCTCAAAAAGCAGACGTAGGAATTGTGAATGCTAATGGGGTGTGCTTTGGATGGTTTCCCCAATTTAGCCTGGAATCCTGGAGCCTTCCATACTTTCCAGAGAGTCGATGCCATTGCTTACTTCTCTATTTTATCCCTTTCTCTCCAGCGTCCATTTCCACCATTGCTCAGTCAGAAGAGGAAAGATACATACTCAATATCTCTCTCTTCAGATTTGGAGGTATTGTTGAGAATCCTCAGGAGTCTGTTGACTTATACAGTTTGTGGAGGTAGCAGTGAAGTTAGGAGCTGAGCTTTCCTGTTCATTTAGCTTCTCTGCTCTGTTCTAGAAGCTGGTGTCCCTCCCCAGGCCTTCATGCCACCCATCTCCCACAGCTTTTAAAGTTTGTTTTATGGTGGTTTTAAAATGTATCCACAAATTATTTGACATCCTTCCTCCAAAGGGCAGAGGCTAATTCCCCTCCTCTTGAGTGTGGGCTGGACTTGGTGATTCTCTTCCAATGAATAGAATATGGTGGAAGTGAGTTTACGTGATTAGCACATAAAATGCACCCTGACTCCCCTCAGCTCTCACTCTTGGATCACTGACTCTGGGGGAAGCCAACTACCCTGTTGTGAGGACACTCACCAGGCCTGCAGGTTCATAATCATATCACCAAGCTTCATAATCTCAATTTTCTTTGTTTGAAATCTCTTAAGAAATATTTTTCTCCTGTAACATTCACATTTGCATTTCATTTTTAGAAATATTGCATGAAGGACATAGAACAAAGGGCAAAATCAGGTGGGAGAGTATGACATCATGAAGTTAATGTAAAGTCTTTTAACGCAGAGATTAGGTAAAGCATATATTTCACTTGAAGCAACTCTTGCACCTCAGTTTTCATAATAATTTAAATCACTTTAAAATAAAAATCTTTATTTTGAAATGTAAGTGTGACAGAACAGGGTCCCAAGGCATACAGGATGACTTGAAAAAAAAAATCTCCGGTGGAAATACACAGTTAAAAATGTAGAACACAAAATGGTACATACTCTAGGATAAAAATCATGTAAAAAGTAAGGGTATTTGTGGGTATAGATTAGGAGAACGAAAGAAATGTAAATAGTTATTTCGTTTAGGCCTAGACATCATAGGTACACTTTTTGAAATCATAAAATCAAAACTTTTCCGGAAGGAAGAAATATAACCACATGTGCCTGGGGAGATTTCTGTAAACATACCAAGCTGCAGAATCTTTGAAAGTCGATTGGGCTGGGCTTATAAGAGCACCTTCTTTCCTGCTGGCTGAAGGGAGGCTGCTGAGCTGACTTGACTCGTATTTGTTTAAAAACTTTCCTGCTCTTCTTTCCCTTTCCTGCTTGGCCTCGTTTCACTGTAGTCTGCTTTTCTTCTGCTTTCTTGATAGAAAATCTCTAAATTAATTTATGATTATTTTGCCTGAACAAAAATAATGATAATGAAACTTCTAAAAATTACAGTGTGGTAAGTTCCAATTTTAAAATCAGACTAACATTTCTGATCAACTCTTGATAGGAAAAAAAAAGAAATAAAATAAGATTAAAAAAAATCAGACTAACAAGGTGGCATCTCAGTAGCTGAGCCTGTTGTCACCTTTGGCTTCTAAGAAACAACCATTTGTCTCAGCCTCCTATGTATGTTCTCATTTGTTTTGAGTATGAAATGACCTAAGGGAGGGCAGCAAAGGCCTTGGAGCAGTCTTACACCTGGAAAAAATAAGCAGGCCTGCTTATTAGGTCTCTCTATAAAACTATTTATGATCTATTATGCCCCATTCATTAAATAACATAATAAGCATCACAGGTTACATTACAGATATGTATGTGGTTAACTTTAAAAATGTGGCTATCTCCAGAAGGAATTCTGTTTGCAGAAGGGCCAGTTGCAGTGCAATGTCAAACTGTTTCCATCTGCCCTGTGGACTGCTGAACACTGATCATTTATGCCATGTCTTAGCACCAAGATCAGCAAGGCCTGTTTCTTCCTTTGGCAAGCAGAGGGTGATGGAAGTATACAACAAGTCAGAGGTGGGAGATCTCTACCAAGAGGGTCCCAGCTCTGAAGCTTCTTGCAGAAGGCCAGGGAAGATGTGTTCAGGAACCTGGGTACACTGTAATGAATGGGAAGACCTGGCCAGATATGTCTGCAATGGCAAGCTCAGGAAGTGGTATACAGCCCACTGTGGCATTGTTAATCCCTGGCTTGGCATCTTTGGGAGAAGTGAAGTCTTTTATCTTTTTAGAAATGATCTGCAGCTTAGTTTCTTATGTCCCATTTCATCGTGTGACCTGACCTCACACTACACCGGTTGAAATATATGTTTTTAAAATGCATGTGATTTCCTTAAGTGATTTTGGTGTCAAAACTTCTGGAACTTGCCTAAAATGAAAATCTACACCCCTTTTCATCTTCTACTCTTCATTTTTTCATTTTTTTCTTACAAGTATTAATCTCTGTATTTTATTATTCTTGTCTTTCTTTTTCATCTTTAAATTCCAGGTTTTATGACCCTTACCCCATTACCACAGTATTTCTTATCTCAAATGTCTTCCTGCTTCCTTGTCTCTGGGCATACTCTCTGCCCCTTCTGAAAAATTCTCTAGAGATTCTACACTAGGTCAGACCTTTGCAACTGGGCAGGACAAACTCCATCCCTGCAGTCACATGTTGTGGAAGAGACTGGCTGCTTTTTACATGTCAACATCAAAAGATAAGTGGTTTAAGGGTAAGACCATTGTAAGTGGTTTTTATTTTCTTTGTACTCTAAAATTTTTCTCAAATATTCTATAATAAACATTTATTACTTTTATTTACAACTTGAGAAGATGAGACATTTATCATGAATACTCTTGGCTTCCTTTCATAAACCACTATAGATCTATTATTTATCTAAATCCTTTTTGAAGTTATATATTTTACCCTTTTAACTTATGAGCTCAAGCACATTGTAAATTATCACCCAAGATAAAGTGGTGATGCCTTTGATTTAGTAAACAGAAATGTCTAAGTTTGTCATTTTAGAGAAGTGTGTGTGCTATGCTTCTTTAGTCAAACATTGAATATTAGTTATGATTCCCACAAAACTTGCAAATGAACATAAAACATCTAAGTGCTATTCTACTTTAATTTTTGTATCTCTGTGATAAGTGGTAAAATAAATTATAGCAGAGCAATGGATGCCCACCTAGTAGATGCTGGGTGTGACTACATGAGGGTGTCTGCCTGGTGGTTAGGACTGTGTCCCTTGGAGTCAGTGCAAGCTGGGTTTGTGTCCTCACTTACCACTTCCTATGTCACCTTAAACAAATTTTTCACCATTCGAGCTGTGTTTTTCTGGCCTACAAAATGGGATAATAATAGTACCTACTGCATAAGATTTATCATATGATTGTTATGAGGATTATATAATATAATCTACAAAATCCATAGCGGAGGAAACTCTACAAAAGGAACAAGATGAGTGTTTCAGTTTCTTCAATAAATAAATTGAAAGGGAAATAAAGCTCTTTTGCTCTGGAGGAGGGGTGGGGGGAGAGAGAGAGATTGAGTACAATAGTACATTTAGTACAGGACCTGACAATAAAAATTTTAGCTATTTAATTATGTGTTGTTCAAATTAAAGTATACAATAGTTTACTTAAATCAAATAAGTGTTCATGACATTCCATTGAGTGCGCTTCTAGGTCTTACTGTGAGTCAATGAACATTATATTGTCCCCGCTAAGCCATTCAGGGATTACAGTGAAAGATAACGACAGACCTCACTCTTGGTCCTGGCTTTGATGATTATTAGAGGTGACATCTTGGACAAATAATTGCTCCACTTCTCCATTTCCTCAGCTATAAAATTTGGATGACTATAATGATACCTGCCTCATAAAGCTGTTGTGAAGATTCATTACACTATCAGGTGTAACATGCTTAGCACCGTTCCTAACACCCAATAAGTATTCAATAAATACTACTTCTCCATATTTTTATCATAATAATGAACACTTCCCCTGCCCTCAGCAAGCTTGTGATCCAACAGGGGAGATAAGACAGGTCCAACACATCCTCAGAGAACTATAACCCGAGGTCCACGGTGAGGAATGTTGCAAGATACATAAAGGTGCTGTAGGAGCACAGGAGCGAGGAGAGGTTTGGACAGAGGGGATGCAAAGTTAGGAGGTTTTGTCTGAACCACTGACATTTTAAAAGAGCCTCCCCTTTGTCTGTAGGAGTTAAAATCTGGGTGCTGAGTCCTCTCTTTAGAGAAATGCAGGTGAAGCTGCTGTGAATACAAACTTGAGATGCCCTCAGATGCTACCCTTCATGTGTCTCCCTGCCCACTACTTTCAAGTTCCTGCCATGCGGCAGTCAGACGATTGAGGCCTGGGCGGAGAGGGGAACTCTGGCCGAGGTGAGGGCAGCAGATAAATAAAGCTCACCTAGGCACAGAGAGAGCCCAAGCCTCGGGGCAAAAGGGGATCAAGGACCCTCTACAGAGGGGTTCAGGGACCTCATTGGGAGGAAGGACTTGAAGCTGCATAGGAAGCTCTCTGAGGTCCCTGATTCTCTTTGCTCTCCCATCTTGTCTTCCTCAGGCAGCCTTGGTGTCCCATTCACAGTGCTGAGAGGTAGTGAGGTGAGTGGGAGGAGCCCTGGACCTGAGTCAAAAGATTGGTTTGAGTCTTGGCTCCACTGCTTATAGAGTGGCCTTGGACAAATTGCACAACCACACCGGACTGCAATTTCTTCAACCATAAAACAGATTTAGTAATACCTGCAGTGAGTATCTCATGGGAGTGTTGTGAGCATTGAGTAAGTTAATGTATATGAAACATGAGTTATTATTGTCAATGACTTTGCTCCCTTTGTCCTTGACTTTGGATATGCCTTGAGTGTCTTGAAGTGAACTAATCACTCAAGTAAGTGTTTCTACTACTAGCCTTGACCAAGACAGATAAACAGGAGATTTACTTCTTTAAAGGTCATTTACATTTAGGTATGCTTCAAACATTTTCTTTGTTTATTTCTCCCCTCAGGGAAATCCCTGTTCTCTGCATGATAGAATTCTTACTCATCTTTTTATAATTCAGCATAAATATTGCAATCACTTTAAAGTCACTGGTGGGAAAAGCAAGTTTCTTCAAGACTCTACCATGTGCTATCAAGAGTAAAAGATGACCTTGTCTGAAACACAGGATGTAATTATTTCAGGTTTTGAAAAAACTGTTCTTTGAAAAGACCATGCCTTTCCTTTGCATGTTTTTTTTAAAAAAAACCTGCAAACTTTAGCAGGAAATATTCCACAAAAATAGAAATACCAATCTCTAAATATCTCAAGGCACTTTCAAAATGATAAATAATTAATTTTCAAGCATCTCTACTATGATTAATCTTCTTTTAGAAATGTGGCAAGGGATGCCAACAGAAGTCAAGGGACCTACCCAAGGTTATAAGCCGCCAAGCCTGGAATAGAAGCCAGTCTGAAGCTCAGCACTGCTTCTAACAAGAGGGTCTCTGTTTAGTACATTTATTGAGTATGAACTATGTCATATGTGCTGTGGGAGACATCATCGAGAAGCCCGTAATCTTGTATAAAACCCACACATACACATACACCCCTCTAATATAAAGCAAACAGCAATGAATACTATAATTAGATATCACAGTTTTATAAAAGTAGAGGTGGGAGAGATTAATTATGATTCAGGCAGAGGGGAAGTCTGGGAATATTTTTATAGAGGAGATGGGATTTGAGCTGAGGCTTGGGGAATGGGTTGGACATGTTTAAAAGAACATGGGAGACCAAAGGGATGTCATCCCAGGTAGAGTAATCTGGTTTGAATCAATAACTAGGGTTTGGAAAGCATAGGAGACACTCTTAGAAAACAGCAAGAAGAACTGGGTTATGTGCAGAGTAGGGATCACATTGCCAAGGATCTCGAATTCTAAATTGAAGAGGTTGGATTTGGTGAACCATCAGTGGCTTTTGGGTCAGGAAGATATAAGATACCTGTTCTAATAAGAAGGTCACTATTGCACCAAATTAGAAGGAGAGACAGCAGGCGGGAAACCAATAATTCATTAACTTATTCAATCATTTAACAAATACTTGTGGCAAACTTTATTATTACTATGTAACAATTGCAATGCTGGGCACTGGGGATATCAATACAAAAAGGACATATCCCCTGCTCTTGAAGTGAACCAATGCTTATGCTCTTGGCCAAACAGGCCAAGAAGTGCTGGGAGTGGTAGGAATAGGGTATTTTGGAGGCACAGACTGAGAGTATCTAAATAAGGGAAGACTTCCTGGAGGAGGTTTCGCTCTAGCTAAGTCTGGAAAATGAATAGAGATTGGTTAGGTGAATAAGGCATAGAAGGGCATTCCAGGTAATGGCACATGAGAGGTATAACTAGCATGACAGGTTCAGGGAACAAGGGGCTCCGTATGACTGGGTCAGAGCTGTGTGTGGTGGTGGGTGGGAGACAAAGGGTGGGAGATGAAGCCAGAAAGGGCAGTGGGCCTGGAGCGTGAGAGGTTGTGTGTGCTAATTAAGAGAATGAACTTCAACCTGAGAGCTTTTGAAGAATTTCTACATAGAGGAGGGACTAAATTAGGCCAATTAAGTGTTCTTAAAATAGTTCCAGTAAAGGCTTGACCTAGGTCAGTGGCAGGCAGTGAGACTAGAAAGGATTTTATAATCTGGATAGAGAGTTCAGACTAATGCAGAGTGGAATTAAAATTCAACATAAAGTCAAGGGCTCAATTACGTGTGGACATCAAAGGCTCTGGGATTTTAATAGAGAAAATCATGAACACTGCAGCGGTGGCAGGCAAGGGTCCGTGAGGGGGTGTGGCTTGTATGAGGAGGGCATTCTGGGTAAGCACTCCACAGGGCAGGGGAGAGGCATTCTGGGTAAGCACTCCACAGGCCAGGGGGGAAGAGGCATTCTGGGTAAGCACTCCAGGGCACGGGAAAGAGGCATTCTGGGTAAGCACTCCGCGGGGCAGGGGGGAAGAGGCATTCTGGGTAAGCACTCCATGGCAGGGGGAAGAGCCAAGGCCGACTTCTCTGGCCACCAGGAAAAGGGGCTGCATTAGTGGAGAGCTTGTCTTATCATATGGATGGTAGTATGGTGAGTTGGCTCATGGAAGACTTTAACAGGAGCAAGATTAGATGAAATAAGCAAAAACGAGACACTGGAAAGTTTTGAACAAAGGATTGACCTCTGTTCGTAAAATGACATGACTCAAGGCAGTTTAATTCAGTTGTAGGTATTCTGGGGTGGTAGGAGATGAAGAGTGTCTCTGGTTATTCTGAAAATCTGGCTGCAAGATGCAGACCCTTCCAAGTTGTCTAATTATATGATCCTATCTTTTCAAGGCACAGCCATGAAATAAACAGTATTTCCTCACCTACAATGTTAGAATATTAGCTATCACTGGCTAATCTAACTTCAGATTGCTGAAAGAGATGGACTACTTCTAGAAAGCTAACCTCCTGTGGCATTAGGGCATTGGGCAGGTTTGCTGGAGATATCTTTCTTTCTCAACTTGGGTGCAGAAAGGTCCTATATATCTCCGTGAATTTTCCTGAGACCAGTCTGGGTATCCCTGATGAATTACTGTGTACAAAGGCCAACAGCATGGCAACTTTAAACCTCAGTGAGTATGCTAAGGTACTAAGATGGGCTTAATAGTAAACAAGGAAAGCCCAAAGGATGCATGAGGAAGAGAGCAATGAGTAAAAGAAGAGGGACAGTTAAGAGCTAGAGTTTAGAAATGGAGTAACTGCATAAATCTATGACCAGGAGATGCAAGAAAAATAGGCCGATGGTGGTGGAATTCTTAAATCATGCCCAGGACTTGAGGAAAGAATAATATACCCTTCCCCTTAACTGCTTCCTTGGGGTTAGAAAAGCTCAAGGACTTGGACCAGAGCAGTACAGTGGAATAGAAAGGGAATATGGACATATTAGTATAGTAAGGAGAGAGAGACCCAGGCAGACGAAGAACACAGATATAAGGATCTCTGAATAAGAGATGTCCTAAACCAGACCAAATATTTAGTTACTGCCTCAAGTCATCTGCTTGTTTTTAGGAGTAGCTTTGTTACACTCAGGATGTCTGGCCTGACAGTATGTGCCTTTTGTGTTTTAATGCTGATGAAATATATGACAGATGATGATAGCTCTATGTCCTCAAATTATTCCACCTCTGAGCAGCATTCAGAACAGTTGACCAACCCCTCCATCTTGAAACATTCTTTTCTCTTGGATTGTGTGATACCACAAGCCTTTTATATTTCTGGTGGCTCCTTTTTCATATCATTTACTGTGTCTTTTTTCTCTACCTAACCTCCAAATGTTGGAGTTCCTTAGGTTTCCATCACAGGTGCTCTTCTCTTCTCTAGCTATCCAATCTCTCCAGGTGAACTCCTCCAGTGTCCTGGTTTAAACACCATATATACACAGATGATCCTAAAATCTATAGTTCTGGCCACTCCCTTGAGTTCCTAACTCACGTAGCTAAATATGTACTTCATGTTTCCACTTGGATGTCACACAGGCATCTCAGATTTTATGAGTACAAAATTACACTCTTGATTTTCCTGCCCAATCTTTCCATTCCAGTTAAATGTTGCTACCATCCACACAGTTGCTCAAGCAAGATCATCCTTCATTTCATGCAATCCATTAGCAAGTGCAGACCATTCTCTTTTTAAAATGCATCCCAACCTGTCCATTTCTTTTCATCACCACTGCTTACGTCACAGGACAAGCCTTGATCTTCTGTTTTCTGGACTCTTGCATTGTGCATCTACCCAGGCTCCACCAAGAAGCATATAGCATCTCATTCTCACCATGGCCTGCAACTCTGCATTGTCTGCCCCATCCTACAATTCCAACCCCATCTTGCTTTACTGTCCTTCTTGCTCACTCCTTTTCAGATCTTTTTTCAGTTTCTCTAACATGTGCTACATTGAGTTCCCTGGAAATGACTTAGGTGCAAGATGGGGAGTGATCCAGAAAGAGTGAGGGCATGAGAACAATGGGAAAGAAAAGAAGGGAGAAAAACCAAATGAGTGCATTTTTGGAGATTGCTGTTCTGGGCAACAAGGCTCTATTCTGCCGAGATCTCCCAACAAGTACACAGAATGCCTCCTAGGGATGTTAACCTAAAGGATGAAAGGCTGGGGCGTTTGTCTACCAGCTCTTGTCTCCCACAGTTGAGGGTTGCCTGGAGGGCATTAACCCTTCCCCAACTCCAGGCCGTCCTCTGCACTATCAGAGAAGGCAGAAAGATGCTCAGCTGCTTGAGGTGGGTGGCTGACAGTAGGAGGTGAGTTTGAACTTGCAGGGAACTGTCCACAGCTATGGCTGAAAACAGAGGAAGGGGAGATGGGATATTACAAGGGGAACTGGAAGTGTTTCCTACCCCAAGCTCTTTCTTGCATTGGTGGTTTTGTACACGTTGTTCTCTGGGCCCAGACTTCTCTTCCTCCCCACTCTGGGAGTAGCTGGATCCCTTCTATCATTTAGGTCTCAGCTTAAATGTTATTTCCTCAGAGACACCTTCCCTGATCTGCCAATCTAAATTACATCTCCCTTGGTAGTCTCCATCATAGGACCTTCAGTGCACCTGCCAGGGTTTGTGATGATGTATTTGTGTGTTCCATGTTGTGACTGTCACCCACAGGAGTGTGTAACTCTCTGTCTCTCTTGTTCATCTCTGTATACCCAGTGCCTGGCATTATGCCTGGTACACAGTAGGTACACAACTAATGAATCAAAGGAGAAAAAGCTATAAACCTAAATATATAGTCCAGAAACTTTTCTCAAGTCATTTGGGCAGGAAAGGCAGGGTGCCTGGTTCCCCATCAAGCCCGCCTAGCTTCTGAAAGAGCTCAGGTTTTCTGGGCAATAATTGGGACAATAGTGGGGGAAATTTTAGGACTGTAAGAACAGAGGAAGATTCAAAAACATTTGTGGAGCTTCCACTGTAGGTCAGACCCTGTCTAGGTGAAGGGGATACAAAAATTGTGAAGACACAATACCTGTTCTCATAGAGCGGTCATGGGAGTCAAGGGAACTTGTGGCAAAGTGATTAGAAGACTGTAATGCACTAGGCAATGCAAGGCCTTTTGATGGGGAAAGGTTGGACTAGATGGTTCTAAGAAAACTTCTGGCTTTTTAATCTAAGGCATTTATAATCAAGTAGGGCAGGGATGAAGGATGTGTGGGGATCTGAAGGAGATTCTTGAACTATTTAAACTAAGGGGGTGCTTGAAAATAGTTTTGCTCACAACTCTCAATAGCTGCTCAGCACTTTGGAAGATGGTTTCAGATATAGAGCACAGCTGCGCAATTCCCAAGCAGGGGCAGAGCGTTGGTTCTGTGCCACTTTCTCTATGGTAAATAAGTAGTTATATAGGATTAAGTTTAATATACTTTCTTTAGTCTAAACTTTCAGCTCATGACTTGATATATTTTTCTTTGTGGTAATAGCTTAAAATGAGTGATAACATTGAATAAAATGTGGGGTAATTTATCTCTAAACTTGCAACTCAAAAAGTACATTTTTTACATTAAAGGTATTCTGGGTTAACATTTGCATTAACTAAAATATCTACAATGCAGAATCTGAGTGTTAGAAAGACCCTGAGACATAAACTCATTCTTTGCCCCATGCTCTGAAAGACTCTCCTAAATGCTGCTCAGTGTAGATTCTCCATCCACATCTAAAGTGTTCAGAATTTCCAAGAAATTCAGAGAGACAACATTCTGAAGGCATTGGCATGTCACCAAGGGGCAGTGGAATGAGCAAGGGAATTGGGAGACCTGGTTTCCAGTTCCTCTCAGCCACTACCCACTGTACAATCATGGGCACAAATGCCTCTGGTCTCAACTTCCCTAGATGTAAAGTGTTACCTGGCTTTTCGGATCTGATTGCACATGGAAAACACAGAGGGTCAGTCTGGAATGTTTATTAAGAGCTTGGGTCCTGGAGCCAGACTGCCTGTATTCAAGTTCATGCTCTACCACTTACTAGCTATGTGACTTTATGCAAATTACTTAACCTTTCTCTGCCTATTTTCTTATCTGTAAAATGGAATAATGATAGTTTCTACTTCATAGGATAATCGTGAGGATTAAATGACTTCATATACATGAAAAACACCTAGTAAGCACTATATAAAGTTTTATTAATATTATGTATGAGTGTTCATTGTAGCATTGTTTGTGATAAAAAAGCCTGGCAGTAACCTCACTACCCATCACTAGGAGACCAGTTAAATAAACTATCAAAGAACAAGGCAGACCTCTATATGTTATTATTGAAGATCTCCAAGACTCATGGTTAATTGAAAAAAGCAAGGCACAAATCAGGGTAGAGCCTGCTCCTATGTGTAGGAGTTCATTTTTAAAGGGTGTACATAGATAGATTTGTGCTAGTGTGTGCATAACAATTTCTAAAAGTACATGTAGAAACCTTTAACAGTTATGTCTCTGGAGGAGACTTGGGGATTGGGGACGAAAGGTTAAGAGAGTCTAAATTTTCAATTTGTGCCCTTCTACTTGAATTTGTTACCATGTGCATGAATGTATTTTTCAAGAAATGAGCTAGTAAAAAACAAAACCAAAAACGATAATGCTTGCTTTTTCTGTCCCAGAAGACATTTGAGGAGTAAATGTGAGATGATAATGTATCCAAAAGCACTTTGAAAAACTGGAAAATGCTGTGTCAATGTACTGCATTATTAAAATGAGAGTGTTTAGCCTAGAAGATCTAGAAGCCTTAAATGTACATGGTTGCTGAAATAAGTAAGTTTGGCTTCAGAGTATTTGGATAAGGATTAATAGTCACTTTAACAATAGTTTTAACAGTAGTATCAAATACTGACAGTAAGTAGTATTGAAGTATTAACAACAGTATTAGACTAGTATTAGTAGCATCCGGGGGTCCCCTGAAAATCAAAGTTTCTCTTTTCTGGAAATTGACTTATTTTTTCCATTTACATAAAGAGTAAAAGTCCCTCCCCAAGATTTTTTGCTTTGGAGTCCTAATTGTTTTGCAGCATTGGAAAAACAAATCCAATATTAAAATTTTCAGTGTTTTAAATATTTTCTCCTTCTGAAGTGGTACAACTATTAAGAAAATATTCCCAAATCGGATCCCCTGCAACCTTCACTAGATACTCCACCAGTAAAAATGATTTATCTAAATGGAAATGTAAAGAAAATTAAAATCAGGAAGAAATTAAAACTCAGACTAATTTCAGAGGTGAAGACCACAGAAGGGTTTTGAACTCAGGTCCAAAAAATGAGAACCCTGATAGGGAGGAAAGTGATGACAAAACCCCTCCTCTTTCTCCTTTCCTGGTTGGGGAGGAAAAACATCTTTACCTCACCTGTTGTAGGTTCATGGTTGAGGCCCCTACAATAAAAGACAGATTAATAAGAGAAAAGCATACACATTTATTTAATATAGATTTTATGTGACATAAGAGCCTTCATAAGGAAATGAATACCCCAACAAACAGTTAAATCTATGTATTTTTATGTGAAGTTTGATGAAGAGTGGACAGGCGTGGAGGAATATGACAGGGCAAGAAGTAGGATCTAATGGTAATAAACTGGGGAAACTCAGCAAGGCCTGTTTGTTCAGATCCTTCTCTATGACCCTCTGTCTTTAGAGATTAGAATGCTCCTTTCCTCCTGATATAGGGAAGACACCTCTCACATGATGGTCTTATGACCTGCTTCAGGAAAAGGTCAGGAAATCCTTTCTAGGTTTTATGACCTGCTTCAGGGGAGAAGGGTGGGTGAAGGTTGGAGAGAACTTCCTGCTTCTGCTGTTTTCTCACATGCCAAGATGCCATATTTTGAGATAGTGTGTCCTGAACCCCATTATTCATTTACCACAAACTGGGAAATTTTGACTTGACCTTAAAGAAACAGAGTTCTTGCTGAGAGGCTCAATAGTGCAAAAGGAGGTCCTGTAATTTTGTTAAAGTTTGATTCCACACAGCATTCAAAAGAATGATCTCCAAACCAGCCTGAGCAAGACCTAGATCCTGTCTCTACTAAAAATAGAAAAATTAAATGGGCCTCGTGGCATGCACCTGTAGTCCCAGCTGTTTGGGAGGCTGAGGCAGGAGGATGCTCGAGCCCAGGAGTTTGAGGTTGCAGTGAGCTATGATGACGCCACTGCAGTCTCCCCAGGGTGTCACAGCGCGCAAGACTCTGTCTCAAAAAAAAAAAAAAAGAATGCTCTCCAAGACTTCCCTGCTCTGGGGTTTGTGAATCTAAACACATAGCTTCAGGTTGCCTCTGCCCCTTTCATTCCTGCTTTCCAGGCACAGCCCTGTCTATAGCAGGCCCCAAACATGGCCTAGAATGCAAAAAAAAAAAAATGCAAAATCTCAATGGGTTTTTGCTTTGTCTCAATGGACAATTGAACCTGTGCAGCACAGACCTGTACAAATCTGGATTCAGGTGATCTCCAGCCTCATTCACCCTCTCCCAGCACTTCTGTTTTCTGGTTTCTGATCACCTTCTGGGGTCCTTGACAAATCAGTTTCCATCTCTGCAGCCACAGACCTTCACCCAGAACGTTGTGGTTTGACTTCGTGTACTGTCTCTTCAGTTTCAGAGGCCATCCATTTGGAGATGTGCTATAGTTCTGCCTCCTTCCTACTTTCCCCACATTCTACACAAACAGAAGTGTGTCCAGGATGACTCCTCCATGCTCCTCCCCACTCCTGAGCCTCTAAGCTGGGTCGCAGAGACCTTTTTCCCCAGGCAGGGGACTGCCTGCCATCCCGGTTTCTTTGGTTGTCTGGGGCAGCGCATCCACACTTTCCCGTCTCTCTCGAGAAACCTTCTTCTAAGCAGCGGCTGACAGATGCAGTGACCCCAGCCTCTGAGCGTCTCTGGGCAGCTCCTTACCTCTTCTCACTGCCTAGGCGCCAAGCATTTCTGTTTGTGAGCTGCATGACACAGAAATTTCATCTCTCCCCAAATTTGGAGAGAAAGATTCAGATGCTTGAAGTAAAGTTATAAAGCAATCCTATTTCCTAGTGACACAGGCATTCAACCATATGACTCCTATGAGCGTTTTGGAAAGGCAGCTCTAAGGGAGCAGAGCTTTTAGAATGATGCTGAGTTTTGTAGACACAGACTGCCTCCCTGGAGATTTAAGGGAATGCCTTAGGCCATAGTTGCCTGAAGGCCTAGAACAGAGACAAAGAAATCTCTGCCCTGAAATAATAATTGGCCGCGGGTCTTTCCCCCTTCTGCTTTACCCCTCCCCACCATTGCCCAAGCCCTGATGCAGAGCAGACATTCCTGCAGCGTGGGTACGTGGGGAGGGAGACTGCCAACGAGCAGGCAGCAGGGGACAGGGGTCTAAAGTTGAGACTCTTTGCCCTTTTGGGGTACAAATTGTGGACCAGTCGCAAAAACGTGTAAAAGAATACACATTTAGGATTTGTGGTCACTGAGATAATAATAATAGCTGATACTTAGTAGTGATTTCCACATACCAGACACTGTGTTAACTACAGGAAGTTATTTTATCATTATAGTAACCCTTTAAGGTGGTTGATTTTATCATTATCCTCATTTTACAGTTGAGGAAACTAAAACCTCATATAAGATCACAATTAGTGAGTTACTTAAGTACAATTAAAATCCAAGCGGTCTGCTCCAGTGTCTGTGCCCTTAATCACAGCACTACACAACTGCCTCTCCAAGGGATGGTTGCTTTAGCCATCTCTAAGGTTCCTAATCTTTGTTTCACGGATTAGAGACAGGAGTAGTTTGGAGGCAAAAGGAGGCTACTCCTAGTGTTGTGGTGGCCTGTTGACCAAAAGAACCCATTGTACGGAAGAGTTGAGATGGATTTTAGTTTTGACCTGAAAATGAAATGAAATGATATAAAATAAAATAGGAGAAAACCAGAACATACTGAGTAGGAAAGGAAGTTGGAAAGAAAATAAAAAGGAGAAAGGTAATTAAACTGCACTCATTCATTTGGTTGATAAATTAGTGTTTCCTACATGTTGGGCAATGTGTTAAGCCTTGTGCTAAACATTAAGAACCAAGGGCCTAAAAAAAAAGACACATCTTTGCCATTGGGGAACTTGTGCAAGTTGAGTATCCCTAATCTGAAAATCCAAAATCTGAAATGCTCCAAAATCTGAAACTGTTTGAGCACCGACCTAATGCCACAAGTGGAAAATTCCATACCTAATCTCATGTGACAAGTCACAGCCAAAATGTAGTCAAAACTTTCTTTTATGTACAAAATTATTTAAAATATTGTATAAAATTAACTTCAGGCTATGTATAGAAGGTGTATATGAAACATGAATTAATTTCCTGTCCTGACTTGGGTCCCATCCCCAAGATATCTTATTATGTGTATGTAAACATTTTAAAATCTGAAAAAAATCTGAAATCCAGAATACTTTTGGTCCCAAGCATTTTGAATAAGAGATACTCAGCCTGTAGTTTAGTGGAGGAGAGTGACCTTCACCAAGTAACCACATACGTAAATTTCAAATTATAACTCCTATTTAGTGCTATGAAGGAGAAAATCATGGGGCTTAAAATAGTATAATAGGGAACCTAGTCTACCTCCCAGTTAAGATGTGTAGAGCAGAGGTTTGATGCATTTCCTCTCTCAGGGGAAGGGTGGAGTTGATTCTGATATTCTCCAGTAAATAAAACTTGCAGACAAGATAGTCATCTTAGTTTTTTATTAGAAGAAGTTTGACAAGGAACCACAATGTGCATGATTTTTGGCTTTAAACTCCCCTCCCCTTCCTCTACTTGTTCAAATTTTAACCTTATTTCTGCTGGTTCAGTGTCCCTTTCCCTACATTGTGCTTCCTAAATCACAGTCACTGCCTCTCCAGTAACACTTTTTCACTGGACAATTGTCTACTGAAGGATTCATTTGTCAACAAGTCTGCTGTCACTCCCCAACTTGACACAAACATCTAGGAGCCAGTTGGCTAACCTCAACTCCCCTTCATGCTCTCAGTACCCTTAGCAGGTTGACCTGAACCAAAAGGCTGCAATAGTCTTCACTGTTTATTAGACTCACTCTCTGTTTAGATTATAGACTATTCTGGCATTATTCTTTTTACCACATATAGAATATGTAGTTTCTTATAGAGAGAAAAGTATACAGTAAATCCTATTTTAAAAAATTCTCCCTTTACTACATAATAGAAAAGATTGGAACACTTAAAATTCTAAGATAAAACAAGTAATTGCACAGCAGTCTAGAATACCTTACGTCATAGTTAATACTAATTTTGTACATTGTAGGTAATACGGATTTTTGGAGGTTAAAAAATCTGATTAGTTTTAGTGCTTTTGCCATTAGGAGTTCTATTTAGTTGAAAACTGGGAGACTGATTGTTATTTTTACCACTAATATGCTACAACTGCTCTTTGTCAAGGATATTGTTCATGTGGACATTGAGTGGAGTCCAAATTGTTAGGTCATTGCCTCCTGACAGGGGTTTCTTGTGTTTGGATTTTAGAATTTATAGCCTCCATGGGAGTCAGCAGGCATCAGGGAAAAAAAAACACACATAGTCGAAACATATTCCCGTTTCTCCCTTCTCATTAAAACTAATGCACACAACCAGGGCATAAAAACAGACATGAGAAGAGAAGGGACAGTATTTACTATGTCCTTGTAGGACACACCAGAGACTTTGGCAAGACCCCCTAAGGGAAGGGACCTCACCATCTTAAGTTGTTGAGCCCAGCTGCCTCTCCAGATGCTAAAGGGCAGCGAATGCTCAGTTTTCAAAAGGATGTGTCTTCCTCATTTCTAAGAGTCTTTCCCACCCTGAGGTGGGCTTCAAGATTCTTTCTAGAAGCTCCTGCTCTAAACACCCTGGGTCCCTGGGTGACTGTCCTGACCCCTTTCAACCTGAGCTTTCACTTCCAGGTGACTGCCCCAACCAGTTTGCACTGTCTCCCAGGAACAGACTGTGGTAATTTAATTATTGAGAAAGGTCAAGTGGAAGCTGTTGCTCAGAGAGAAAGTGTTCTTCTCAAACGGTATAAGTCAAAGTAAGTAACACACATTCTGTCATTCATTCAGGCACTGTCAGTTGAGCAGCTTTGTTCACCAGTCCTGGGCTGGTGCTGGACATACAGTGGTGAGCAAGATAGCCCTGGGCTCTGTCCTAGTGGAGCACACTATCTACTAGGGGAGAGACAGACTGATCCTAATGATCACACAAACACGTGATTACAACTGTGACAAGTGCTGAGTGAAAGAAAGGAGGCAAGCCAGGAGAATGGAGGTGAACCTGGTGGGATCCTGGTGAGCTGAGACCTGAACGACATCGTCCTTCTTGTCCCTTGCATTTGACTGTCTCTTGCCTGTGTCCTTGCAGTCTGCTCTGGAACACAGACACCTAGTGGTGCAGAGCTTTCCTTAGGAGTAACTCACAAGTACAGAGTCTTTGTTCAACACTTGGTGGATGGTCCCTGGCTGGCCTTTGGTATCTGCTGATGCCAGAGCCTGCGCTCTCAAAATAAGAGGGGTGTTCTCCCAAGTCTTTTTCTGCAACATTTAAGTTATTTCAATAAGGTGTTTGACTGGGAGGTACAACTAAGAGTCATTACACTTAACAAAGCGTTTTAACCACATGATCTCATCTGGTCCTCATGCCAGCCCCATGAGGTGGATACTATTTTTATCATTCTCAATTTATAGGCGAGAAAGGAGACAAGATTGTAGTTTCAGCTTTTCATTCCTTTATTTCCCTTTTTGTAGCGCTTAATACACTTTATTGTCATGACTTGTTTAATTGTATACTTCCCCCACAGGATTGTAAGTTTTATGAAGGCCGCTATAATCACCACCACATCTCCAACACCCAGCAAGTGCCCATACATAGAAATAATTATTTATTAAATGAATAAGTGAATGAATGCATTGATACAAGGAAAATCCGTGTTCTGGTGGAAGAAAAAGACGTTAAACTAATTTTCCAGGGAGATGTAACCAAACAAGACTACTTTGACCCCGATGGGCTGGGAGTCAAGGCCACAATAAATGTAGGGGCCAACCCAACTTTTCACAAGCCTGAACTGAAAATCTGTAAAAGACATGTGAAAACACACACTAATTTTAAGCCTCTCCCACAAAATTACTACCTCCACCTCTGACTTGTCAGCCCTGCTGCCAAAAGACATAATGAGAACCTCCTCCCCCACTTCAATTTCCTGCTCTGCCTCATGTCAAGATAATCTCCAAGTATGGCTCTTTTATATGTTGGAGCTGAAACCAGAAGTTCTGAATGGCTGCGTTCGAAACCTGACTTAATCAGGACAGAGGTAAGGTGGAGTCAGTATTAGCCACACCATGCTCCGTATACCTCCCCACCTTCCTTCTCTGTTGTCTACCAACTTCTTCCACCCTTTAGATACCCAGTTGCTGTGTATAATCCAATGCCCTGCTTGTCAGCAGCACATTGCTCCTGATTCTTCAATAGTACAGGCAAGACATTCAGGCCAGAAGAAATTAGCAAATGACCTCAGGGGTCATTTAGTTATACTAATTAGACTGAGGGAATGGAAGTCTCCAACTTTTACACTGAATTGGGTGTTCACTGCTCTAAGCCTTTGCTCCTGGACCTGAATCAGAGCAATGGTCATTTGAGAGTTGGACATATACCACGTCAGCTTGTGGCCCCAGCTGTTATATGACCACCTCTGTTGTCACTATTCTGGGTGTTGAGTTTCCTGCCCTAACAACTGTTCAAAGAATTTCACTTGGTTAAATTGTGTGCAGCTATTTTATAGTGGCTAATGCAGAGAGGATTTGGGGTTAGGGCTGGAGATGATGTGCTCAACAGTGTGTTAAATAAAATACAGGGAGGTTAAATAAAATATATGTGCTCCAGGCCTCTCTCAGACCACCCCCCAACATTGTTTTTATTTGAATGGAAGAGTTGTCTGAATAAGGCTACCAATGTAGAGATCCGCACACATTTTTCTAAGTCCTTAGTGTTCTTATTTTAAATAATGTATACCAAGGGGAAAAAGTTGGGGTCAGCATGAAGAGGTCTTGAATTTATTAGTAATTCAAAGGGAAAAAGAGTAAAACAATAACATGAGTATTTTAAGTTTAAATTCTCCAGATTATCCACTATAAAAAATTGACCCACACTGGAAGCAATGAAGGTGTCATAAGAGCATTTATAAATAAAATTGTGGTTACTTTGAGCTTCTGAATGGATCAGGAACCAGGAAAGTAGTTGCTAGTCTCATTTCTGCCTCTTTACTGCTTTGTAACTTTAGGCAAGTCTCTTCCCTCTTTTAAAGCACATTCTCCCCATTTGCAAAATGATGGTGCTGGGTTGGATAATCTCTACGGTGCTCTTTACAGTAATAAAATTCTCTGGTTCGATGAAGTATTGTAAATATCTAAGGGAAGCCAGTACAATCTATTGTTTTCAGTGAAGTAAAGTTAGCTTCTAAGCTGTCACCAAGAAGGAATTTCTTAAACCACAACCCAGTAAGTGCAATTTCAGTGAAACAACCTGTAACTGAATTTAAATTACATTAAAAAAATCAAATCCTACTGGAGTCTATCTGAGAATGTTTACCTGCATTGACTATTTCAACATGATTTGGAAAAAAGCAACAGGATCAATGATAATATTCAAAAGAGAGATAACTCTAGTAGCATTTCTGTACTGCAAAAAAAAAAAATACAAAACAATACAACCTCCAATTATTTTTATGGGATTCAGTTATTTTTTAATGTCATTGCAAAACATGTGTAGTCAGGAAAAGAACTGCTTCAAACCCTGCTAGAAGAACTAAGGCAATTAGAATGTTAGGAATTACTCTCTCTGAGTGCTCAGAAAGCACGAGTCTTCTGTAATTTTATATAAAGTATTACTCAAGGGAGGTCCTTGGTCTGCCTGTCTTAGAATCACCAAGAGTGTGAAATTGCGCACCGCCAAGTCCTACCCAGACATATGGAATTAGAACTCTGGAGGCTGGATGTTTTAATAACCACCTATTTGCAGAAAAAGACTTGAGAACCACAGGTCTAGAAATGTACTTCGGGGGAAAAACTTTTACTTAAAATAACACAGTGACCCTCAGAAAGAAGTGGGTCTTCAAGGTCCCAACAAATGATAAGAGATATTTTGTGTTAATTTATCAGCATCTGGTTAGGAATAAGATTCTTTAGATCACTTTGTCAGAATTAAAAGGGGCCCAGGCTTGGGCATCTGCCTTGAACTTCGCATGGTGGGGGCAGAATATAGTGTTAAGAACACTGGCTCTCAAGTTGGACTGGCTTGGGCTTGGGTCCTGCTTCTGCTTACCTGCAGGCAAGAATGCAAGCTGGAATATTAGCACAGGCACTTAGTTTTGTTACCTCTCTATATATCAGCACCATATGGTAGGCTCTCAGTATTTATTAAATGTTTGCAGTATTTCCTTTTGCTGCTGTAACAAATTGCCACAAATTTAGTGGCTAAACCAACACAAATTTGTTTATAATTTTTCTTACGGTTAGGGAGATCGGAGGTCCAAAATAGGTCATAAAGGCTGTGTTTCTTTTGGAAGTTCTAAGGGAGAATCCATTTCCTTGTTCTTCTAGCTTCTAGAGGCTGCCTGCGTTCCTGGGCTCATGGCTCCATCCTCCATCTTCAAACCCAGCAGCATAGCGTCTTCAACTTTCCCTCTGTCTCTCTGACCTCTGATTTGGTTGTCACATCTCCTTCTCCTCCTTTGACCGTCCTGCGGCCCTCCTAGCAAGACTCGCATGATTACATTGGGCCCACCTGGATAATTCGTGATTATCTCCCCATCATAATATTCTTAACTTAATCACATTTGCAAAGCCCCTTTTGCCATGTAAGGTAACATATTCACAGGTTCTCAGGACATGGTCATCTTTGGGGGCATTATTCTGTCTTCCACAATGTTGTCAAACAAAAGTTTCTTAAACTCTCCTAAATCTTGGGTTCCTCCTCTGTAAAATGGAGTTTCTATAAGGATTAAATGGAGTAATGGCTGTAAATGCACAATAAACATAAGCTATTATTATTTTGCCTTCTAACTATTATAGCATAAAACTACTTATAAGGAAGTCACTTACTATTTATTTATTTTCTTCTTGCTGGTGCTTCATTATCAGGGATATAAATTTAAATTCAGGGGACCTGAGGAAACTTTTAAAGAGCTCTTATACCAGTCAGGGTTTAGTGAAGGAAACAGAACAACTTTAGGTATTTTAAGCAGAAAGGAGTTTATTACAGGGCATTAGATACTTCCCAAGCCATTGGAAGGACTGAGGGAGCAGGGGTCAGCAGTGGCCACCAGCAACACTGAGTCAAAGCACATGCTGCCACAGCGGGGACTAGGGACCAGGAAGCCACTGCCACGTGAACACAACTGCCCCTCCACCAATGCAAAGCTGTAGAGTAGAAATTGGGAGTCTGAGTCCAGCCACCACCTGCCTCTTGCTGCTGTCTCTGAGACCTTGTTTGCCAGTAGAAATGGTCACAGGAAGATGGTCTCCACTGCCAACTTCCAAATCAAATGTGAATGCATCCAATTGCGAAGGCCTGAATGGAATCCAGAACCCTGGCTTCAAGAGAGTCTGGAAAACGGAGATTTCAGTTTTTCAGCCTCTGCTGCAGGAAAGCATAGAGAATGAGACGGGAAAGGACACTGAGCAACAGCCATCCATGTCCAGGCCGGTCTCTCTCCAGCACCTTGCTGTTTGCTATTTGAAACACGTACCTTGGAAGGAAGGTCCCTTCCTATGATGTGCTGCATTGAAGGGTTTGAGAACATTCTAAAATTTCTTCAATTGAGCATCTAGATCTCCGAAGAAATTATTCTCTGTATTTTAAAGTTCTTATTTGGAACTACTCCCCTTTTTCTAAGTGTTGCACATTATGCAGTATATTTTAAATTAAATCTTTTGAAAATCTATCATGTAATGGATCAATGTGGATTTGAAATACTGGCTAATATGGTGGGCTAGAAATTGTCAACAGCAGTCTTAGGGCAGGTCTGAAACAAAGTAGGTGCTCGGTAAATGTTTCCTATTGTGGATTTTACACATTGAAACTGTTAAGAGCTTGATGAATAAGTTAAAACACATACAGCTAATTTAAATAGTGAGAGTTCTCAAAGCAGAGTATGGTGGCAATTAACTGTGATCAAATACACACCTTGTATCAAGGGGGTTCTCAGTAAAGATTCTTTCCTTTTCCTTTTATTCCCCATACAGCTTCCGCCTACCAGAGGCAAAAATGCAGGGAGCCTTTGGACTGGGGCTGCCCCAAGACTATTTAGCATATTTCAGTTCCAAGGAACCTCCCAATCCTACTATGCCACATGGCTTTGGCCACACTAGCCACTCTCTTGGTATAATCTTGAACATGGTGCACAATTTCTAAACTTTCTAACACAGTTTTGGGAACTATCAAAAAATATAACAAAAGAATGAACCATCACAAATTCCCTTGCATTTATTTGTTTTTTTCAAGGGAAGAAGGATAATTTTCAACCATAATGCTGGCATTATGTGACATGAATGGAAAATGATTATTCTCTGCAGAACCTGAAATTGCTTTTTTGGCACCTAAATACACATATATGCAATACTTATCAATTTGGTAGCCTACAGTCAACCAAAAGAAGGTCTATTTTTTTTTAGAATAAGAGCATTATTCTCTTCCATTATACTAATTTACATAGGTTAATATCACCTTAAATAGCATGTAAAGTATAATTTCTATTGAAGCATTCCCACTGCTCCATTTATTTAAATATGCAAGGATGTCTTTTTAACCCCATATGTTAGAAAAATTTCACGCTGAACACAAAGCAATGGTTTTTCAGTATAAAATAAAGTGTAAGTTTAGAACACTGCAACAAACTGGCAGAGTCCCTAACAGAATACCTTGGGGCTGGATTTGGTTTATGATGTGAACATTCTTGGTGGCTTCTCCCCCACAGTGGGGTATTTGGAAAGTACTGCCAAATCTGTCTCTGTGCCAAGCAATTGAGGGGTGCATTTTTTTTCTTGTGAATCGAATGAAACACTCTTCAGCAGACCCATCCATGGAAGGCCCCAGGAACAGCTGGGTGGAATTAAATGGCACTTATTCCTATATTGGTTATGGCCAGGAGCCAGGAATTCTACACCCAAGATGCTTGCAACTTACAGCACACATGAGTGGCGGTGTTGGTTGTGGCTGGAGCTCCACTCTCACTGTGGACAGGATGTGAATGATTAATTTTTCTATTTAAAAAATTCCTGAAGGATATGGAGGGACTGTTCATTTTTTGCTCTGGGCCCAGTTTTCCTGATATTTCTCATATGTCTACAAAGAATGGGTAGAATTGCACAATTATGTCATAGATTCAGATGACTCATACAACTAATCCGTCAAAAATGTCTGCAGGGATCTGGTCTCAGATTCACCAAGTAACTATCTAGCGATTTCATGTGACATTTTGAACACTGGATTTAGAGTCAGAAAGACTCAATATTCCAAAAATATAATTTCCCTCAAATTAATCTGTAAGTTCATCTGGGAGATTCAATGTGCTGAAATCTTTTGGGGAAGGGGCAAAAGACTTCTGAGGTGGGGACCAGCCTTAGCAGATGAAAAACTTGCTGTAAAGCTATAGTAACTTCAGTGGTGTGGTATTAGGTGAGAACTATTCAGATGGATAGAACTGAACACAGGGCCCAGAACAAGACCCATACGCCTAGGGAAATTTGGTAAATAATATAATAAATTTTGTAATTCAAATCAGTGAAGAAGGTATAAATTATTCAGGAAGCTGTGTTGGGATATTTGGAAAAAATGTTACCTTTTAGGATATACCACCCCTCTTCCCTATGATCCAGACAGATTAAAGATTTAGACACTTAAAAATCTATGATAGACTAGAAGAAAATATAGGAGAGTTTTTGTGTGTGTCATGTGGAAATGGAAAAGTCTTTCTAAACACAACTTTAAACACTGGAGTCATAACAGCAATTTCACAATATCAATAAAAATTTTAAATGCACATAACATTTGCCTAACAATTCCACTTTGATACATATATATTGGCAAAAATAAGCCATGAAATTTATTGCAGCATTGTTTATACTAACAAAAACTATAATCAAAACAATCTAAATGTTCAGCAAGAGAAATAAGTTAAATTATGATGTATCCATGTGATGGAATATTATCTAGCCACTAAAAAAGCCATATGTACTGATATATATAATAAAAATCACAAGATATATAAATAACTGAGAAAAATTTATAATATATAAAATTATTATAGGTATATAATAAAAGAAAAATGATCAGATGTGTAAATTTTTTCAATAATGATGTATGTATATAATATAAATTTAGGCATATGCATATCATTTTTTTTCCTGAAGTGAAGACTGTTAATAGTGATTATCTTTAGGGAGAGGTTCTAGGGATGGCAGTGTGTGTGTGTGTCGGGGTAGGGATGGGAGTGGAGCGAAATTAGTAGGAATCAATTGTGGAAATTTGATTTGAGGTGAATTGTGATTCGTCTTCAATGCCAAGTTAAGGATTTGGAATCTGAACGTAGGCAACAGTAAATCAGTGTAGATTTTAAATGTTATTTATTTTTAATAATACATTAACATATTTCAAAAACAAAAGAAAAATACATAATATATATGAAAAATTTCCCTCTTATTTCTGTCCTCCATCTTCCCAGTTCACCGTTCCCCCCAAACAGGTAACCACTGTTATTATTTTCTTGTGTTTCTTTCAGAGTTTCTTTTTGCTTTTATAAGAAAATGTAATTATGGATACTTATTTTTCCTTTCTTTCTATACAAAAGTTGGAGTATTATATATATTGATCTGAACCTTGCTTTTTTTTTTTAACTTAATCTTAGGTTTTGGAGATCTTTCCACATCAGTACATACAGATATGTGCTCATTTGCTATGGTCTAAATGTTTGTGTCCCACCCCCCCAAATTTATATGTTGAAATCCTAACCTCTACAATGATGGTATGAGGAGGTGGGGTCTTTGGGTAGTGACTAAGTCATGGGAACAGAGTCCTCATTAATGGGATTAGTGCCCTTATAAAGGAGGCCTGAGAGAGACCCCTTGCCTCTACCACCATGTGGGTTAGAGTGAGAAGACAGTTGTTGATGAGGAAGAAGGCCCTCCCCAGACACCGACATCTGCTCACAACTTGATCTTGAACTTTCCAGCCTTCAGAACAGTGAGAGATAAATTTCTGCTGCTCAGTTCATGGTATTTTGTTATAGCAGTCAGTACAGAATAAAACATCATTCTTTCATACAGATGTATATTATTCCATTGTAGGGATCACCATAATTTATGTAACTAATCCACTGTTGTTGGCTGTTTGGATTGTCTCCAATACTTTTCTACTATAAATAGCCTTCTGCATACCTTAAAGGAGTAATATTCAAATTTTTCATATCTAAGTACATCATGGGCATCAACCTTCTAGTTCAGCTACTGGCCATGAACTAATCAGTTGAGTCTTATGGGTTTCAGTTAAATATTTGTTCTGAAAAATACTTTTGCATGTAATCAAATATATCTGCAAAATGTAGAATCTATAGAATCCATAAATGTGTTCTCAGAAACAGATCTGCTGGACTAAAAAGTGTAGGCATCTAACATATATTGCCAAATTGTCCTCCATAGGAGTTATATCTTTTCTGGCTCTTTATGAGACTTACTGTTTCCCTAAAACTGTGCCAACAGAGTATGCTATCAAATTTTTGGATTTTTGCCAGATAGCTAAAAGTGATCTTAGGATAGTTTTAATATTCATTTTTTCTTAATGTAAAGTTGAATAGTTTTTCATTTGTTTAAGAAACATTTATGGTCTTTTTATTTTCTCGTGAGTTGGATGTTCTTATCCTTTGCTTATTGTTCTATGTTATTCTATTTGGTGTTGGCTTTTTTCCTTACATGATTGTAAGAAAATAGGGAGATTAATACAATAGGGAGATTAACTGATTGTGTGTGATATGAGTTACAATTTCCCCCTCAGTTCATCAATTATCTTTTGGCTTTGCTTCTGATGTCCTCCAATGTGTTCATTTCATAGTAGTAAAGTTTTCACATTTAATTCTATCATCTATTTGGAATTTATCCTGCTGTCAGCTGGGAGGTATGGATCTAACTATACTGTTCCATTGATGATTTTTGCAGTTTGTCTTACACAACACCGTGGCCATTTCCCGTACTGATGAATGATGAGCCTGATAACAAAGATCAATGATATATTTTCCACCCAATGCCTGACCACCCGTAATTGCAGACACTGTGGGCTTCCCAGCTGATAGTGATTTCTTCCTTTTTCTTTCCTACCAAGTCCTAATTTTGCCTGGGTAACTGTCTCTCCTTTTTGCGACTTAGAGTACATCTTCATTAACTTAAGCCTACTGTTGTCACCTCGTATCTCTTCTCAGGGATGGGTTTCATGGTGGCATACAATATAGTTTTAGCCAATGAGACACGGGAAAGGTCTATTGGAAGGCTTCTAAGAAGGTTTCGTCACTTTTATAATGAGAACAAAAAAGGAAAAATCCCTCTTCTTTCCTTTTGAAGGGCATTTTCAGGTTTGCATGGGACTCTGAGAACCACGGTAGCCACCTCCTATCTGTGAGAGGAGGCAGCCAAAGATGAAACCAGCTGCTGCATTGGGCAGAGTTGGTGTCATTGACATACTGAATTAACGACCTTGCAGCCACCTTTCTCCGGACTTCTAGTTATACAAGAATACATTTTCTTCATTGTTAGGTAAGGTAGATTGTCTGTTAATGTAGTGTCATAATACAGTGGTCCACAAATGTTGTACGTAAAATGCAATACAGTCACGAATAATAGAACACCCTTGATGAAGGTCTAACATTGCCTTCAGGTTGGTTTCTTGGCCTCACATACTGACATCTTTACACATCTTCTGGGCTAGCCCTATGCATCGCTACTACAGCAGAGTTCTGACCAGAACATTCAAGGAGTTGAAAAAATATTGAAAAATTGAAAAGTAGGTGTATTAAAACTTACAACATTATTTTAAGTTTAAACAGTTTACTTATACTCCAAACAGAATTTTTAAAATAATTTTACCTTCCTGGCTTTAATAGAAACAATCTTCTCAATAATATATTCAAAATCTACTTCTGGAAAAAACATTGAAAAAGACATAAAAACATATACATAAGGGTGCACATTTTCCTTCTTGCTTCAGACTCTAATATGGTATGACATGTCATTATTGGATCTAGTTTTTATTTAAAATTTTGCTATTTTATTCATCATGGATTTTTTTGCATTTTTTTTTAGGTTCAGATGTGTGCATCAGAAAACCCCAAATAAAAGTGACCTAATAGCAGTTTATTTCTCTCTCATGTAAAAGCAGTGTATAAACAAGTTTTCCAGGGCATATGTGGTCCTCCTTGGTGTTGGAGGTCCTGACTCCTTCTCTTGTTGCCCTGCCATTCTCAGGATATGGCTTCCTCCTTAGAGTCTAGTATGGCTGCCTCATCTCCAGCTTTTACTTCTGAAATCCAATCAACGATGGGGAATGCGCTCTGCCCTCCTTCACTTTAATGATACTACTTGGAAGTTGGATAGGACATTTCAGATTATATCACATTGACCTGTATTTAGTATTTATAGAGTCTGGGGAAGGTGGTAATTTTTTGGGTGGCCATGTGCCCATCTAAAAATCAGGGTTATTTTTCTGAGAAAGAGGGAGAATAAATATTGGATGGCAACAATAAATCTTTGCCAGAGCAACTGATTGCCATTTTCCCTACCTCCCAAATTCTTGTTAAGTGCGATAATAAGCATCATTGTTGTTTGAACCACTTTTGGTTTGCTATTCTAAGTCAAGCACCTTATTTCATTAGACTTTCCATTGTATCAATGATGGCAAATATTTCATCATATGGCTGAACCATGATTTAGTTAACTCTTCCCCTTATTTTGAATATTTAGGATGTTTCCATTTTTGCTATTGGAAACACTACAATGATGAATACTTGGGCTCATTGCATTTGTGATGATCACTTTGGAGTATAGATTCCTGGATAGGTTAAAGGGCATGAACTTTTAAAACGTTTATTTATTTCTTAATTGATAAAAATTGTATATGTTTACTCTGTACAACATGATGTTTTAAAATACGTATATATTGTGGAATGGCTAAATTGAGTTGATTAACATATGCATTACTTCAAATACTTATCACTTTTTTGTGGTGAGGACACAAAATCTATTCTCTTAGCAATTTTCAGGAATATATTGTTATTAACTGTAGTCACCACATTGTACAACAGATCTCTTAAACTTATTCCTCTTATCTAACTGGAATTTTGTATCCTTTGACCAACATCTTCCCAGCCCCTGATAACTACCATTCTGCTCTCTGCTTCTGTGAGTTCAACTTTTTCAGATTCCATGTATAAGTGAGATCATGTGGTGTTTGTCTTTCTGTGCCTGGCTTATTTCACTTAATGTCCTCTAGGTTCATCTGTGTTGTCACAAGTGTCAGGATTTCCTTTTTTGTTTAAGGCTGAATAGTATTCCATTGTGTGTATGTACCACATTTTCTTTGTCCATTCATCTGTTGATGGACACTTAGGTTGACTCCATATCTTGGCTATTGTGAATAATGCTGCAATGAACATGGGAGTGCAGATATCTCTTTGACATACTGATTTTATCTCCTTTGGACATATACCCAGTAGTGAGATTGCTGGATCATATGGTAATTCTATTTTTAATTTTTTGAGGAACGTCCATAATGTTTTCCATAATGGCTGTATTAATTTACATTCCCACCAACAGTGTGGGAGGGTTCCCTTTTGTCTTTTTGATAATAGTCATTCTAACAAGTATCAGCTGATATCTTACTGCGGCTTTAATTTATATTTCTCTGATGACTAGTGATATTGACCATTTTTTCATATTCCTGTTGGCCATTTTATGTCTTCTTTTGAGAAACATCTATTCAGACCCTTTGCCCATTTTTAAATGGGATTGTTCTTTTTTTACTATAGAGTTGTTTGAGTTCCTTCTATATTGTGGATATTAACCCCTTATCAGTTGTATGGCTTGCAAATATTTTCTCCCATTCTATGGGTTGTCTCTTCACTTCTTTGGTTGTTTCCTTTGCTGTGTAGAAGCTTTTTAGTTTGATGTGATCCCACTTGTCTACTTTTGCTTTTGTTGCCTGTGCTTTTGGGTTCATATCCAAAAAATCATTCCCCAGACCAATGACAAGGGATCTTTCCCCTTATGTTTTCTTCTAGTAGTTTTATAGTGTCAGGTCTTACATTTAATTCTTTAATCCATCTTGGTTGATTTTTGTATATGGAGTGAGATAAGGGTCTAATTTCACTCTTCTGCATGTGGATACCTAGTTGCCCCAACACCATTTATTAGAGAGACTGTCCTTTCCCCATTGTGTGTTCTTGGCACCTTTGTTGAAAATCAATTGAGCATAATGCAAGAACTTAGTTCTGGGCTCTCTATTCTATTGCATTGGTCTAGTGTCTGTTTTTATGCCAGTACCATGCTATTTTGATTCCCATAGATTTGTAGTATATTTTGAAGTCAGGTACAGCAGAAATTAGGTATGGAAGGAATGTACCTTAACACAATAAAGGCCATGTATGACAAACCCACAGATAATATCACACTGAACAGTGAAAAGCTGAAAGCTTTTTCCTGGTCCACAGCCCTATCAGACTCCTCAGACCTGTTCTCTGTGCCCTGGCCCAGGTGAGTTCTCAGGACACTTAAACAGAGAGGTTGAGTAACCCACTGAGTCACACAGATGCCCTGTCCCTCAAGCTGTGACATGGAGAGAGTGACCTAGGCCCTTCTCCTTGTATTGCCTGCCTTGGAAGCCAGTGACCTGTTTGCCAATAAAGATAATCCCTTCTACTATGGTAGCAAATGCAAATTCAAGGGTAATTGGAAGTATAGCCCCCTGCCTGAGAAAGCCATTCTACTCATCCCTCCAGGCTCTGCCAGTACCCTGCTGAGCACAGGACCAGCTTCCAGGGATGCTCTGCCTGATGCCAGCCCTTTGCTGCTCCCTACCCTGGGAGGCCTTATGCTCCAGGATAGACTTTCTGTCCAAGGGCAGGCTGCTAGTCTTCCTTTGAATCAGGAGGCTGTCCAAAGCTTATTTATAAATTAAACTGGTCTTACCACTAAAAAAAAAAAAAAGAAAGAAAGTAAGCTCTTCTTACAAGATCAGGAAGAAGACAAGGATTGCCCACATTTGCCATGTCTATTCAACATAGTACACTGGAAGTCCTAGCCAGAACAATTAGACAAAGAAAGAAATAAAAGGCATCCAAATTGGAAAGGAAGAAGTTAAACTGTCCCTGTTTGCAGATGACATGATCTTATATATAGAAAACCCTAAAGACTCTACCAAAAAATTGTTAGAACTAAAAATTAATTCAATAAAGTTGCAGGATACAAAATCAACATACAAAAATCAGTAATGATTTCATACACTAATCATGAAGTATCTGAAAAAAAATCAGGAAAAAATCTAATTTGTAATAGCTACAAAAAATAAAATACTTAGGAATAAATTTAACCAAGGAGGTGAAAGATCTGTACAAGGAAAACTATAAAACATTGATGAAAGAAATAGAAGATGACACAAATAAATGGAAAACTATCCCATGTTCATGGATTGGAAGAATTAATATTGTTAAAATGTCCATACTGCCCAAAGCAATATACAGAGTCAGTGCAATCCCTTTCAGAATTCCAATGAAATTTTCACAGAAATAGAAAAAAAAATCCTAAAATTTGTATAGAACTACAAAAGACCCTGGATAGCCAAAGCAACCTTGAGCAAAAAGAACAAAGCTGGAGGCATCACAATACCTGACTTTTGCATTAATTTTTATTTTTTATTTTATTTTATTTTATTTTATTTTTAAAGGCTGGTCAAGTGAAGCAGTAGGAGTGAAGAAGGAATAAAGTAATCTGTAACTGGTTGTGATCAATTAGTTGTAAATACCACTGCACTTGGACCAACCAATTTTTATTTTTAAAAATATTGCACAAAAATAGTATTTATCTTTTTTTTTTTATGCTGTCTTATATTTTGTACCTGAGGTGAATGCCTCACTTGCCTCATTTGAGCCCCAGCCCTGCTACTACCACATCCCTGGGGCATACATACAACACATTTCCAGGGTTTCTAGATGATGTGACCCAAGAATCTCCATTTTAACTTTTGGGACATAAAGCTCCACAATTCTAAACATAGCTAGTTTTCCAGAGATTCTCTGCATTGCTCATTGTACTTTTCTCCTTACCTTATTTAGCACCTTTATGATAGGAAAAATGTTGCACCCCCCCAAAAAAAAATCCCAGCTGAATAAGCCCTAACAACAATTCCATGTGTGGAACTTTGAAATATGATTTAGAAATGTAAAAGCCAGTTGTTTATTTTGAATCAAGTCAGCAGATTGTCATGCTCAAGGCAATATATGTAAAAAGCTCTTTGGAAGTTAAATTTGTTTTATTATAATAGCAAATGTTTTTATCTTTTCTAACCCATAGGCAACTGAAGTATTTTTCTGCAGTCAGGCTGGGACAGAAGAGACATTTTCAGATAAATTACGTCTTACTACACTCGGGAGACACTGTTCAAGCTGCTGCACGGGAACTTGCAGGGAAGGCTATTTGGTGGATTCTTAAAGGGGACAGAAAAAGGAAATTGAGAGTCATTCCAGTATAGCAGCCATTTAGAAAAAAGGTTTAGGTGAAGTGGTTTTTACATTCAAGCCTTAGCTATCTTTTTCAACATGGGATTCAAATATTAATAGATTGGTGACTACTATGGTAGAAATAAAAAATTGAAATCAGTGGGAAAATGTCAGTTCCTCACTTAACAGCATTTTTGAAATGTCTGTTCAGTAGGAGGATTAAAATGTGGCTGTACTACTGTACAGCTTGTGTGGATATAAGACAACCCACAGCCCAGCTGAAATTTTGTGCTCCTGTGTTTTAGTCTTCCCTCTGCTGTCAGACTACCAGCTCATTAGTATTTAAATTAGCTCATAAATATTTCCTGGAAATTCACAGTTGCTTGAGCTTCACCTCTATTCATCCCTTCATTCTTCTCCTTTAGTCTTACTTACGCCTTTGTTTCTTAGGTGGATATGTTGCAGAAGGGTGGGTCTCATTACATATTAATCTTACTGGTATATGGTAATGAAAAAGGAAAGCAGAAAGTCCTATTAGGAGATAAAGATGAGAAATAGAGAAAGGATGTGGAAGGAAATTTTACTCCATTTTCTTTGTACAAATAAAATTATCTAATGATGGACCAAGGAAGTCTGTATAAAATAAGAACAGCTCAAAAGCATATGCCAAGGCAATTTAACCTGAATGAATGTTTCTTTCACATACTCTTTAAAAGCTTTGAAACACAGACGAAACATTTCACTGGGGGCAGGCCCTGGATGTTCCCACTGGGGAGATGGTTGCATGGTTACAAAACCTCTTCTGTTCAACATGAGAGCTGTAATTCTAATTATAAAATAATGATGACAGAGAGGGGCCAGTTCCATCATGATATTCTGTATGGTCCTTAGCATTCTGCCAGAGTTCGACACTAATACTCCACATACAAATGCCAACAGCCAGTTCTTTTAGAGTGTGAATAAAATTTAACCAATCACAATGACAGAGAAATAAATATATCATATTTCATTGAATTTAAAGTGCCATTGATTGTAGGTGTTATTATTTTATGTAAAATAGTCTTTAAAAGTGCTACTAATTAAACTAGGGCACATTATTAATTGTAAGTCCATACTGATTTCAGAGATGTGAAAAAATGTGAATCAGTGAAATATGTTAATTTTTAAAACAGGGTATTCTGGAAAGAACAAAGATTATTTGGTGGCTACGTGATTACAAAGAATGTTGAAAATAGTGTTAATTTTTGTAGCAGGAGCATCCACTCTAAGAAATAATAACTTTTCTAATATCATATGCCTGAGAGATATAAGAAGTATAGAGAAGCAAAACTTTTGGGCCAGACTCTGACAGTTTGCCCAGGATGGGGAACCCTGATGGGGCCTTGTCATTGACAGTCTCATGTCATTTGATCATGTGCACCAAAGGTCTTCTAGAAATAAACTTCAGAATAAACAGAGAGACCAGCTAGGCCCAGTCAATTAAGATATAATTTTGGGCTAAGAAGCACCCAATCCTATTAAATGCAGTCTGGACAACTTAGGCTGGCGTTCAAGGCCCCACAAAATCTGGTCTGAAACTTTTTTTTTTTTTAGTGTTTTTTCTCTTCTGCTTTTCTGTATGTAATCCATACTTCTATCAAATTGAATAATTGAATTTTCTGAAACCCAATATGTTATCTCAACTACCAGAGTTTCTCAACCTTGGCACTATTGACATTTTCAGCTGGCTAATTCTTTTTCTGTGGGGGTGTCCTGTGCATTGTAGGATTTTTAGCAGCATCTTTGGCCTCTATCTACTAGATGCCAGTAGCACTTCCTCCCAGTTGTAACTACCCAAAATGTCTTTAGACACTGCCAAATGTCCCTGGGAGTTGGGGAACAAAACCACCACTGGTTGAGAACCACTGGATACGCCATGCTGGCATAGTGGAAGAATGGCAACTTTGGCATCAAATGTACATGAGCTTGAACCCTAGCTCTCTGGGGTAGATATTCAAATTCGGGGGCCACTCAGTACCCATTCTCCCTTTCTAACAGTACCCCATTTTCCTTTGGGGAAAAAAAAATAACCCTTTTTGTCACACTGTATGTAGACTCAATGAGATTCCAAGCCTTTGAGTTAGTGTCTTGCACTCTACTCTCCAATGTGGGACTGAGCTCAATCTCTTACTTTCTCCCCGCACTTCTACCCTCTTGAGTAGAGTGATGGCAAGAAAGGGGGCAAATGTTGAAGTGAATTGGCTCCTAGGTGAGATGGCTGAGTCATCCCTAGTACCTTTGTATCTGCCTGTCCTTTTTCTGATTTGAGTTTCTAGACTGCCATCCTCTCTGTATTGCAATCTTTCCCCAATAAATAACCTTTTTGGCTAAATATGCCAGAGTTGTTTTCTGTTGCTTATCTGCAAAGACACTGCTATTGATAGTTTTGTGTTTTGAACCAGCCTCTTCACATCTCCAAACCTATGTTTCTCTTCTGAAAATTGAAAATAAAAGCTATTTACCTTTTGAATTTGCAAAAGATGCCCTCCCCAAATCTCTGCCTCTTTAAGTCCCACCTATCCTTCACTAGGCTAGGTTCTGTGCTAAGTCCTGGAGATGAACAAGATACCACCTCTGTCCTTATAGGGCTCACTTTCTTTCCCTGACAGAATTAACAGCAGAAAACCAGACAAAAACCAAACCAAAAAAAAAAAAAAAAAAAAAGAAAAAACCATCTGAGTCAAAATAGTACCAGCAGGTCAAACAGCATAGGCTGAAGTTAGCCTTTGTGCCCAGCACACCTCCAAATCACTTCATTTTGAGCTTACTCCTTGCTAATGGCCTCTCTCTCTCCTTTTCAGCACAGAATGAAGTTCTGGGAGGGGAGAGAAGGTTCCTATCAAGGAGCTTTGTGCATTCATTATTCTATACCCCCAGCCTGGCCAAAGCTGCTGAAGTGTCTGAGATTCTGCAGTACTGCTCGGTTGAGCAGCAGGAGCAAATAAAAGAATCCAGGGTCAGCATTTTCTGTTTCTCATCTGACAAACAAGGTCAGGCACTTCTTTGAACAATCCAGTTCCAATAGCTGTGACACTAAAAGAGACAAAGAGGGGAAGGTTTTCTAGAAAGGCTGGTGGTTAAGCACAAGGTGGGTTTAAGTTTTCAGCTTTTGTTGTAGGAGAGGAAAGTTCCCCTCATCCCAGCCTTCTTTTTTTCAGAGTGGGGGAAAAAGAATCTGGGGTGAAACACTCTTTTGTACTACTTTGCTCCTTGCATTGAAGTGCCAGGTGCAGAACTTGGTTCCCAGGGGAATCAGAACATCATTGCCATCATGGTTTACGGCCAGAAGTCCCAATTCTTAGTTGCAAACTCTGAACCCTGAAACAGATGAAAGAGAAAGTTGTACAAGCAGGTGGAATAAATAGGTGCTCCAGAGGTCAGAGTGGAAGTGTGGGCCTTTGAGAGCTGAGGTTCAGGCCAGACAGGACTTCAGCCTTGAGGATCGTGAGGGTTTCTTTGTCTCTCCCCCAGCAACCCTCGGCCAAGTGAACCCTTTACATGGAAAGCAACCTGTGCCCCCAAACACCTCTCCGTGTACCTTCGGTTTTTAACGATCCAGGGGTAAAATTTTCATTCTCATTCTTTCTAACAAATTACACAGTTAATGTCATTCTGGCTAATGAAACAGGAGGATAGTATTTATTAGAGAAAGCTGAGTGAATTGAAATCCTAGGCCCCAGGACAAAACTACCCCTGCTGGGCTGCCCCTCCTTTGGTAAGGTACTAAGCACAAAGTAGTCTGGTTTTTTTGGATTGGTTCCTTTTCTAAATATTTAATGAAATATTGAAAGCTTTCTCTGGTAGAGAAAAGTGTGACCTCAATATGGACCCTAGATTTTCTGCTGGACATCTTTACCTGGATGCTTCACAATGCCCTCGAAATTAACACATCCGAAATTGATCTAATAACCTTCATCCACAAACTTCTCTTTTCATGTTCCCCCTCACTTGGTGAATGGCACCATTATCCACATAATTGCCCATCCAGACACCCAGGAGTCATCTTAACCCCTTCCTCTCCCACTAGACCTAACATTACGTAGGTCAACAAAGCCTGTATGTCTCACAAAACTATCACCGGCTTCTTATCTCTACTGCCACTCCCTTATTCCAGGACTGTATTGTTCTGGTATTTCTAGTGAGAGGAGAAAGAAAGCCTCACATAATATAGATAAACCCAAAGTCCCTTTCTAGAACACCTCATCCCCAAATCCTAGTCCCCTCCCCAAAACAAGTACTGACTATTGTAGGAGTTTGACGTGTAGCCTTCTATAAAGTTTCCATGTATTTTCAGATATACACATGTACATAAGAAGTATATAATTTATTCACATAAATATCCTACATGAAATATTCTGCTTTGTAAAATCTTACTCAACAAATATCTTGAAGATATTTCCATGTCAGCATAAATAAATCTCTTTTTAAAAAAATCTGTATAGGGCCAGGTGCAGTGGCTCATGCCTATAATCCTAGCACTTTGGGAGGCGGAGGTGGGAGGACTGCTTGAGGCCAGGAGTTTGAGATTAGCCTGAGCAACTTAGCCAGACCTCACCTCTACAAAAAATGCAAAACTTAGCTGGGCTTGGTGGTAGGATATGTCATCTCACATACCTGTAGTCCCCGCTATTCGGGAGGCTGAGACGGGAGGATCACTTGAGCCCAGGAGTTTGAGGTTGCAGTGAGCTGTGTTGACACCACTGCACTCTGGCTGGGTGACAGAGCCAGACTTGTATTCCAGCACGAGGGACATCTGTTCTTTTGCCAGTACCTTGACCTTCCCCTGGGAAACCACCTCCCACACTGTCTGTCCATGTGGCTCACCCCTTACCTCTTCCCTTCCGGAGTGGGACTGTGATCACACTAGGCCAATCTGTGTCCCAAGAATGGTCCAGGCGTGATTACATGCCCTGATCTGTGCCACTGAGTCATTGCTGAGGTGCTGCTGGTGACTAAGCTGAAGGTATCCCTGGCTTCCTGCTGCCCTCATACCCGCAGCCCGTGGGCATTTCAGGTGCCGCCGTGTGGCTTGCAGCAGTCTCCTTCCATGAGAACACCGGGCCTTGGTTTCATCCTACAATCTGATCCATGTGTCTCCCACATTTTAAGCATCCTTTATAATTTCTGGGTCAGAGAGAACATTACTTTTTGCTTTCCTGGTCTGTTTTAGATTTTTAAAAAGAACTCTGTCACTTCTGTTATATGGTATCTTGCACATTGCCTGTAATTATCTGTTTACTTATCTGTCTCTGGACTGGACTCTTCACAGACAGACAATAATCATCTGTCTGTCTGGCATTTGGTAGCCACTCATAAATGTTTACTACATTACTAACTAAATAAAAAGTTGACCTTGCATTCACCTTCTCTGGACAGTTCAAGAGACTCTAATGCTTTTTAAAGACTTTTTTTTGTACTATCTTGTGATGGATTAAATTATTGTTTAGCAAATATTTACTCCCCCTACCAGAATTCCATGAAAGAAGTATATTTCTCCTCCCTCGACTTTAGCCCAGGCCACAGGACTTCCTGGGCCAATGGGATGTTAGTGGACAAGATGTGAGTGCAGACTCGGCTGCACTTGGGTGGTAGGATATATCGTCTCACACACCTGCTTTCTTCAGTGAGAAGAACCTGCCTCAGATAGATGCTGGTTTAAGGAGGATGAGAGACATGTGGGGCAAATCTTGACCCAGCCAATGGCTTGGAGCTGGGTCCTGTCTAGATGAGCTGAACCCCAGTTTATCTGCACATGAGTGAGTGAGAAAAAGATGCTTATTTTTGTTTGTCACTGAGATTTGGGGGGGGACATTATTAATATTATGGAAATACCAACTGAAACACACCTACATCAGAATCACCTAGGGTGCTTATTATGAATGAGGTTTCTGAGCCCCACCCTATGCCTAATAACTCATCATCTCTGGGGTGCTTTTAGAAATTTATATTTTAGCAAGATCCCTAGAAGAATCTTATGCTCACTGCTGGGCTACAGACAACATTTATCACCATGCTATTTTCAGTGACATGGAAAAAGCAGTAGGTTAGCACTCAGAGAGTTGCAACATTTACCTACCAAAAAAAAAAACCCAAAAAGAAACCCAAAAAAACCCCAAACTGTTCTGAGAGATTTGGGGCTGTAAAGAAGCCAGGAAACAAGCTTTCTTCACCAGATAATTTAATTAAAGGAGTGAGAATTGAGAAACATAAAGGTGTCTTGAGGTGATTTATAAACATAGCATTGCTCTGAAAGCTATCTTTTCATGCAGATACCCAGTTAATACCATTTGCTTAAATTTGAATAAATTAAAACTAATCAGCCTGTAGAATGTCAATGGCAACACAATATTAATTACTTAAACATGTATTTAGTAAGTGCTTACTAAAACTAGGAATTCTGGAGGACATTGGAAAAATCAAATATGTCTAAGATAGTCCATTTCTTAGTCCATTTTCTGCTTCTATAACAGGATACCAGAAAATGGGTAATTTACAAATGATAGAAATTTATTTTGCTCATGGTTCTGGAGACTGGGAAATCCAAGAGCATGGCACTGTCATCTGGTGAAGGTCATCCCATGGTGGAAGTGTGGAAGCGCAAGTGAGCACACAAGACAGAGAAAAAAGTTGGGGCCAAACTTATCCTTTTTGTCATGAGCCCACTCCTGCAATAACTAACTCAGTCTCATGATAACAACATTAATCCGTTCATGAAGGCTCTGCCATGACCTCTTAAAGGCCCCACCTACCAATAGTGTTACATTAACAATTAAATTTCAACATGAGTTTTGGAGGGGGCATTTAAACCATAGCTGTGTCCTTACCCAAAGAACTTCCAGTCTAGTCAGTCATGTTCCCTCTACATGCAGACATGGATATTTGGGATTTCAAAGAAAACAGATGATGCAGTTTTTGCCTTCCAAATGCTCGCATGGGATAACCTCATGACCTTTCCAACCATTTGTTCTCTTTGGGACCCACCTTGATTCTTGTCTCATGAAGAGAATTCTTTAAAGTATTTGGCAAGACAAAATCATTTCTCTCCTCAATCTTGAATTCATATCAGCGCTCTTGTCCTAGCATCCTTCCTAAGTGTACTGTATCCTGCCAGGAAATTCCACCACTCAGCTCCCATATAGGAAGCAAAGGCTCCAGAATTCAGGTTCTGTGGTTCCTTCCATTCAGTGTGCTAGGTCTGGCTGGCACAGATAATGAACAACAAACATTGTGATGGAGCACTATTATAATCCCACCCTTTCAGGTCATGAGATCCATGCCTTGAGAAAGCATTTTCAGTAGCAGACAAAATAAGAGGATAGAAATTTGCAGGGAGTCTTTCTCTGTGATGAATATGCTGCAGAAACAAGTATTGATTTGTGTTATTTGCTCATTTGAAGTTTATCTGCTAACCTTGGATAATGGTTTACTGAAGTAACCTTTGGTCACTGACAACATAGAGCACATGATGTACTTATGTTTTTCCTAACAATATAACATCATGTACCTAGCAAATTACCCTGTGATCTTTTTCACATTACTCATCCAAATCAAGGCTTTGTCCTTCGGGGCTTAACTTCTAAAAAAGACAGCTAGATTTTTATCATAATGATGTCATCCTTATCTGGTATGGACAATTCCTAATGGCATCAAATGTTGCAAAATTCAAGCATTTATAAAACAAGAATTGACTTTGATATGTTATTTTCTACTTGTAGTGCCCTAAAAAATATTTAACAATTATTAAATAGGGGACTAGAAACAGTAAGCTTATGGGATGAGCTTCTTTGTAATTCTAGTGCCCTGATAAGTTGGTGCCACTTGGAAGTTCTTAGAGCACTATTTTAATCACTGAGAAGCCCTGTGATGGAGCATTCAAGAACTTCCAGCAATGATCCAAATGGCATGGTTTAAGGAAGCTTGCATCCTTGCTCCTGGATGATGTCTAGAATTGGAATCACCATAGCTATCTGTCTTCTGAGGCAGATGCTATTGGTGCCTGTGATGGTTAGTTTTACGTGTCAACATGACTGAGCTAAACTATGCCCAGATAGGTGGTAAAACATTATTGCTGGGTGTGTCTCTGTGATAGTGTTTCTGGGGGAAATTAGCACTTGAGTTGGTGAACTGAGTAAAGCAGATGGCCCTCCCTAATGTGGGTGGGCATCCAATCTGTGGAGGGCCTGAATAGAACACAGTGGCTGAGGAAAAGTGAATTTGCTCTCTTTGCTGAGCTGACATATCCATCTTTTCCTGCCATTAGACATTAGAGCCCCTGGGCCTTTCAGACTCAGACTGGGACTTATGCCATCAGCCCCCTGATTCTCAGGCCTTTGGACTTGGACTGAATTACTCCACCAGCTTTCCTGGTTCTTAAGCTTGCAGATGGCAGATCATGGGACTTCTTGGTCTCCATAACCACATAAGCCAATTCTACAATAAAATTTCTTTTATATATGTCTTTTTATGTCCTGTTGGTTCTGTTTTTTTGGAAAACCCTGACTAATACAGATTTTGGTACTGTATATGATACTTTTGAACATTTTTTAAAAGCTAAGGAATATAATGACATTGGTTGGTTGCTCCAAAGTCACTAGACAGAGGTGAAAGAAAAGGATGAGTTCAGGGATTCAGATTCCCAGCTCAAGCACTGCATAAATGACGTAAGAGTTTCTAGGTGTGCCCTGAAAGAGAGCTTTATTGCCATAGCCACAGGACTGAAATTGCTTAAAATCAAACACAGAACCTCATCCTGTGATTGGCTGAATTACGACACAAGTTGAACTCCTAGACTTGCAGGGTGTCTACTACTAAAGTGAGGGCATTGATTGGGGAAGAACGAGATCCCATAAGTCGGGATGGGGAAGCTGGGAACATTGAGACCCTAAATTCTGATGAGTCTTCTTTGCCAGTGGAAAAGGTCTCCTCAACCCCACTGGTAATGCCCTCCACCACAGTGGTGTTAGCTTTTCCACTTCTGTCTGAGGGGATTAACCCTGCATTGCCTGAGGAAACCTGTAGTGGCTTCCCTGGAGGCAGTTGCCATGCCAGACAATGCTGATTATCCTCGGGACCCACCCACAGTAAGATTGGTTAGTTGGTTGGTTGGCTGAAACATGAATCAAAAGATGGCCTTCCATGAGCAAATTGGAAATGCCTGATTTTCCTTGGTTTAAGGAAGAGGAAAAGATTAAAGGCTTAGGGAGATTGGAATGTTAGAATGGATTTGTCATTTCAGAGCTACTCACCCACACTGAGAGGGTCCAGAAGATATATCTCTCACCAATGCTTTGGGAAATAAGGTCATGAGGGGAGCCCCAGCATCTTTAGAGCTCCATGATCTCTCTGTTGTCCAGGTCAGACCTTGCAGTGGGAACTGCAACCACCCAGCTGGAAAACCTAAATGCAATGAAGGTAATTGGATTCTGGGTTGCCCAGCAGAGTCAGAGAAGCAATCAGAATAGTCTGACTCTCACAGACCTGTGGTGTTAGCTGGTTAATCAAGGTGTTCCTAGAAGTGAAATAGACAGGAAAACTACTAAATTCTTACTTAATCTGTAAAAATAGAAAAACTGTAGGTCAAGTGAACAAAAATCTAACTCAAATTATAAAAACAAAGAGTCACAATTTCTTTCTCAATTCCCAGACTTGAGCCAGTTTACAGACCCAGAACCCCTTGAAGGGGAGGCCAGGTCCTCCCAAGGAAGGGCCCCAGTACACCAGTGAGAATTTATACTGTTAATATTTCTCCTAGCCTTTCCTAAAGGGATCTATGGCCTTTTACCAGGGTAACTGTGCATTGAGAAAAAGGAAATAATCAGACCTTTGGGGGACTACTGGACACTGGTTCTGTACTGACACTGATTCCAGGAGACCAAAACATCACTATGGCTCCCCAGTCAGAGTAGGGGCTTATGGAGGTCAGGTAATCAATGGACTTTTAGCTCAGGTCCATCTCACAGTGGATCCAGTGTGTCCCTGGTCAATCCTGTGGGTTATTTCTCCAGTTCCAGAATGCTTAATGGGAATAGACATACTTAGCAGCTGGCAGACTCTCCACATTGGTTCCCTGATCTGTGGAGTGAGGTCTATTATGAAGGGAAAGTGGAAGTCACTAGAACTGCTTCCACCTAGGAAAAGAATAAATCAAAATCAATGCCACATCCATGCAGGGATTGCAGAGATTAGTGCCACTATCCAGGACTTGAAAGAAGTAGGAATAATGACTCCCACCACATCCCCTTTCCACTCTCCTATTTGGCCTGTGCAGAAGAGAGATGGATCTTGGAGAATGACAGTGGATTATTGTAAGCAAAACCAAGTGCTTACTCCAAGTGGTGACAAGTCAGAGCTGCTGTGCCAGATGTGGCTTCATTGCTTGAGCAAATTAACATATCTTCTGGTAGCTGGTATGCAGCTATTGATCTGGAAAATGCCTTTTTCTCCATCCCTGTTCATAAGGCCCACAAGAAATGGTTTGCTTTCACCTGGCAAGGCCAGTAACATACCTTCACTGTCCTACTTCAAGAGTGTATCAACTGTACAGCCCTATGTCAAAATTTAGTTCACAGGGATCTTGATTTCCTTTTCCTTCCCCCAAGATATTATGCTGGCCCATTACATTGATGACATTAGGCTGACTGGATCTAGTAAGCGAGAAGTACCAACTACTCTAGACTTATTAGTAAGACATTTGTGTGTCAGAGGGTGGGAAATAAATCTGACTAAAATTCAGGGGTCTTCTCCCTCAGTGAAATTTCTGGGGGTCAATGGTATGGGGCATATTGAGATATCCCTTTTAAGGTGAAGGATAAGTTGTTGCATCTGGCCCCTCCTACAACAAGAAAGAGGCATAAAACTTAGTGGATATCTTTGGATTTTTAGATGCAATATGTTCCTCATTTGAGTGTGTTACTCTGGCCATTTACTGAGTGACCCAAGAAACTTCTAGTTTTGAATGGGCCCAGAACTGCTGTGCAAGCTTCTCTGCCACTTGGGCCATAATCATATGCAGATCCAGTGGTGCTTGAAGTGTCAGTGTAGATATTCCTATCTGTTTGGAGCCTTTGGCAGGCTCCTATAGGTAAATATGGCACAGGCCTTTAAGATTCTGGAGAAAGCTCTGTCATGATCCACAGATACCTACTCTCCTTCTGAGAAAGAGCTCTTGGCCTGCTACTGGGCCTTAGTAGAGACTGAATGCTTACCATGTGACCTGAGCTGCCCATTATGAACTGAGTGTTATTTGACCCACCAAGCCATAAAGTTGGGTGTGCACAGCAACACTCCATCATTAAGTGGAAGGTTATATATATATTAATATATACACATGATTGACCCCACATAGGCCCTGAAGGCACAAGTAAGTTCCATGAAGAAGTGACCCAAATGCCCCTGGTGCCCACTCTTGTTGCATGGCCTTCTCTCTCCCAGCCTGCACCTGTGGCCTCATGGGGCATTTCCTATGATCAGTTGACAGGGAAAGAGGAGACTCAGGCAGGGTTTACAGATGGTTCTGTACAATATGTGGTCACTATCCAAAAGTGGACAGCTGCAGCATTATAGCTCCTCTCTGGGACATCCCTGAAGGACAGTGGTAAAGGGAAATCCTCCCAGTGGACAGAACTTTGGACAGCGTACCTGGTTGTGCACTTTGCTTGGAAGGAGAAATGGCCATATGTGCAATTATATAACTATTCATGGGATGTAGCCAATGGTTTGGTTGGGCTGGGCAAGGTTCCCCAGAAGGCTGTATATGCTCTGAATCAGCATTCAGTGTGTGTTGCCACTTCTCTTACAGCCAGGATTCGTGGGTCCAGGAATCAAGGGGTGAAAATGGGAGTCGCATCACCGACTATTACCCCTCGCACACATTAGCGACCTACTAGCAAAATTTTTACTTTCTGTTCCCAAAACTTTATGCTCTGCTGGCATAGAGGCGTTAGTTCCAGAGTGAGGAATACTTCCACCAGGAGACATAGCAGTGATTCCACTGAAGTGGAAGTTAAGATTGCCGCTTGATGACTTGGACTCCTCATGCCTCCAAATCAACAGGCAAAGAAGGGAGTTACAGTGTTAGCTGGGGCGATTAATCCTGACTACCAAGGGGAAATTGTACTACGACTCCACGATGGAGGTAAGGAAGAGTGTGTCTGGGATACAGAAGACCCCTTAGGGTGTGTCTTAGTATACCATGCCCTGTGATTAAGGTCCATGGGAAACTATAACACAACAACCCATTCCAGGCAGGACTACTAATAGCCCAACCCTTCTGGAATGAAGGTTTAGGTTATACCATCAGGGTAAAGAACTCTGACCAACTGAGATGCTTGCTGAAGGCAAAGAGAGCACAGAATGGGTAATAGGAGAAGGTAGGTACAACCCCATGTGACCAGTTACAGAACCAAGGACTGTAGTTGTCATGAGTACTTCCTCCTTATTTTGTTATGAATACATTTGTGTGTGTATATATACACATACATTAAGCAAACATTTTTGTTTTCTTTCCTCTTTTATTCCTTTATCATGTAACATAAGAGGTATTTACTTTACATAAGTATTTAAGTATTGTTAATTTTACATCCTAGTGTTTAAGTTACATGATATCAGGAGAAGAGTAAACGTCACTCAAGGACTTTACATCCTCTTCTGGGGAAGGGATTAATGTGTTTTCAGTTGTCTGCAGGATAGTTGTATCATGTTAGATGGATACCTTGCTATTGTCTTTATTTGGAGGTTAAGTATGGTTTAAGGAGGTGTGTGCAGGTGCCAAGCTCACAAGGGGTGTACTTCTGACGGTTAATTTTATGTGTCAACATGACTGGGCTAAGGGAGCCCTGAATGCTGTTAAACCATTATTCCTAGGTGTGCCTGAGGGTGTTTCTGGAAGAGATACGCATTTGAATTGGTGAACTGAGTAAAGCAGATGGCCCTCACTGATGTGGGTGGGCATCCAATCCATTGTGGACCTGAATACAACAAAAAGGTGGAGAAAGGGCAGATTTGCTCTCTCTGCTTGAGCCAAGACATCCATCTTCTCCTGTCCTTGGACATCAGCACTCCTGATTCTTAGGCTTTCAGACTCAGACCAGGACTTACACCATTAGCCCTTGAATCCTCAGAGTGAATTATACCACTGGCTTTCCCGGTTCTCCAGCTTACAGACAGCAAATGATGAGACTTCTTGGCCTCTATAACCACATGAGCCAATTCCTATGATAAATCTCTTCTTATATTTATTTCTCTCTATATCCTATTAGTTCTATTTTTCTGAAGAACCCTGACCAGTACAGTGCCCCACCAGGATCCCCACTTTCTGGGCTGGAGCTCCCATTCCCCATTCGCTATAGGTCATATCTGCCAATGGTGGTGTGCAGCTGTACCTTTCTTAGGGCAGCTGTCTTTAGCCAAGAGAAACCACTTTGTCCAGAGAAGCCAGGTAGGTCATGATCCCTTCTCCCTTGGAGGGTGACCTGTGGATGATGACTGACTGATAGGGGGTGGTATAAAAGCCTAGCTCCCTTGCCTCATGGTAGAAAACATTGTGGTGCAATTCATGTTCCAGAGTTCCCCGTGAGATCAGGCTAAGGCTAGACTTGTCCTGAAACCACATCTTTGCTTAACTTCTCCCCTTCCCCTATTCTGCTTCCCTTAACCCCTTACAGTTTTTTTTCTGAGAGTACCATCTCATTCTCTCAATAAATTGTTTACACAAGAATCCCCATCTCATGTTTTGCTTCCAAGGAACTTGTCCTAAGATACACTTCCAAATAGGGTGGGAGAAATCTTCCCTAACAATTTAATGATCTTCCTTTGAGAACAAGGTGGTTAAGTCCCAAACGATAGTTTGAAACTCTTAAGATACATCCAAGCTCTACCCAAAACATCCAAATCTGTCAATTGGTCAGAAGCAGTTACAAAAGACATTGATCTGGGTACAGTTTTCACAGACACAGGACTTCATTTGAATAGAAATATCTTAAAAATCCAACAGAGTTGCAAACAGGGACTCATCCTTCATGTACTAATAAAAACACAGCTATTAACCACTGGATAATTCATCTGTGATATCAAGCTAGGAAAGAACGGGAGTCCAATGCCATTCTCATGCATTGAGGTAATAACAGAGCAATAGGAGAATTTTAAGAGATGAATAACATAATAATAATAATTGCTATTTATTGTTCATCACAAGCTGAGTGCTAGACATTTTATTCAAAGGCTTTTCACTGTATAACTCTACGATCACCCAGTTAGCATAGCAAGGACCCCAGTCAAGTGTGATTCATCAAAGGCATTGCTCTCTATAGACACAAAATTGGGTTAAAAGATGATGGAAAACTGGTACCACGGCTGGAGCACCTCCTTCTGAGTGAAAGATTGATTCTTCTAAAAAAAAAAAAATTAAGGTAATCATCATTTCCATCTGCTTAAGGTCTTTCTCGTTATTCCAAGCACTTTAAGTCTCTTTCTTTTATGTTTCAATTTCATGTACCACCTGTTCATTAGAAGTAGTGCTTTTAGCTGAGCTACTAAAAGCAAGAATGTATTAATTAAACATTAGCACTTTTTTGAAGTCAAGTATAATCTAGAAGTGGCAGACAGTGAATTCCTGAAATATAATTACCTCTAACTTTTTTTGGAACTCATTTGCCTAGAATATTTACACACTCCAGCTGGTTCACTTCGCCCCACAGCTGGAGTGCTGGGTTTTTAGGTAGGCACTCCAGCTTCCTTTGAGATATTGACGGTTCCTAGAAATTTATTTACTAACGGGTTACGTGTCTGAGAGAAAGGCGTATGTGTGCATCTGTCTTAAGAACAATGTCAAGGTGTTGGTGTTGGACTTTCACAGACAGGGAGATGGCAGGGCTGTGTGTACCTGAGCACTCCCCATCACAAATGCTGCTTGTAGATTCATAAACTTCTTCCTCTAATGGAGGAATGTCCTTCCTAACAAATGCGAGTCCCTTCAGGTGCGCTCTGGGGGTCTCTCTTCAATGTTCTCTCTCTCCTATCAGTACATTTTCTCTCCATCAGTACACATACTGGTTCTAATCTTATTCCTCTTAAAATGCATATTGATCCAAAATCACAACTTTCTGATTTCATTCCTTCCCTTCACTGCAAAACTTGTTGGAAGAGTTGTCTACACATAGTGTCTCTACTTCTTCACCTCTCCTTACTCTTCTCTTCCATCCCCACCTCTCCACGGAAACTGCTCCTGCTAAATCACCAGTGACGTCCGTGCTGATAACCCTCCCAATGACAGATATTTCTCTGTCCGGGTCACATTTGGTGTCTCAGTCACATTTCAAGCTGTTGAACCTCAGAACTTTCCTTCTCCTCACTTCTCTGCAGTGATGTGCTGGTAAACTGGCCTGGGGTCAGGGTGGGCGTCTGGGAGAGCCCTGACTTGGGGCATTTTCCATTTTCCATAGTGCAGATACTCCCGTCGTGGCCAGTGTCAAGTCCCCGGAGGTTTAGCAACGGCTCGCGTGGCACCGCAGCCATGACTGGAAGCGCAACACCACGTATCGCTGGTTCTCTCCTTCCACCTCTAAACCTTATCTGCTGCTTCTTGCTCTTTTTGTTGGTCCTTCTTCCATTAGCAAAATTCTAAACGTTGATCTTCGGATCTGAGCCCTCTCTTTTTCCTTTCTTTCTTCATAGAAGATCTCAATTATCCACATGGCTTTCTTTCCTTTTTAAAAATTGTAAACTGTATTTATTTTTACAATAGGTAATCATTTAAAAAGTTGGATCAATATAAAAATACTTTAAGAAGTCTCATGTTTGTCCCTGGCCCCCTCCAGGCCAATGGCTGATGGATACTGGACTCCTTGTCTTAATGGGCACAGGCAACTCTATAGGGAGGTTTACGTGCAGCATAAGCGCTCCCTCGCTCCATTCTTTCTGCTCCCCGTCCTGCCTCCCTCACCCGCTTCATGCTTTTCTTGGAAAGCATGCCCCCCAAAACCACGTGTACTCAAAGCCTTTGCTTCTAGGGAACTGAACCTAAGACGCTCCCCTTTCTGCCCGCCCCAGCCTCCCCACCTCAGTCAAAGTATCTCCATTTACCTCTTTGTACAGGCCAGAAACTTGGGTGCCATCCTCCTTTTCCCTTGTCCAAGCTACTCATTCCATCAGCGAATCTTATTGAGTGCATCTCAATTACATCTTGAATCCATGGATTTCTTTCTACCTTTCCTTTCAAATCCCATGGAGGTAACTAATATGTATCTTACTCATTTAACATTTTATTTATTCATATTTTTCAACTGGTAATACATGTTCATGGTCAAAATTCCTAAAGCTGCAAAGCAATATGCAGCAAAAGACTTCCAAACTCTGTCCCCAAGCCATTCAGTTCTCTTCTCTTGAGGCAACCAATGCTGTTTCTTACTGTGTGATTTTTTTTCCTGGCACCAAATACATGTTATTTTTCCATACCAATTCCCCAATTTCTGACACCAACTGGGTGTCCAATAATTCAATTCAGTTTTGACACTAACTATCCAGAGTTAGTGCAGACCTCATGGGTCAAGGGCTCAGTCTCACAAGACTGCCCCCTCTTCAGATGCCAGTTGCAAGTCCAGGGTCCCCAAGCTATGAGCACTTCTGTCTGACTTGACTACAAAGTTAGGGGTTCCCACAACCACCTCCCCACCCCAATTAGGTTCGATAATTCACTAGAACAACTCACAGAACTCAGGAAAGTGCTTTACTTAGGGTTACTGGTTTATTATTGATATAAAGAATACAATTTGGGAACAGCCAAATGGAAGAGATGCATAGGGCAAAGTATGGGTGGGGGCTGTGCACAGAGCCTCCGTGCCCTTCTTGGACATGCCACCTCCCTGCACATCAGTGTGTTCACCAACCTGGAAGTTCTCCAAACCTCGCTGCTCAAGAGTATTTATGGAAGTTTCATTACACAGGCATGAAAGGGGCTTGTTATGAATAACAGAAGACACTCCTATAACTCAGGAAATTCCAAGCGTTTTGGGAGCTCTGTGCCAGGAAACTGGGGCAAAGAGCAAATATATATTTTTATTATACTGTACTATATATCCTTCCAGAGATATTTAATGTGTATACAAATAAATATATGTATTTTTATGCCAAAAAATCCATAGAATAACATATTGTTCATTTTGCTTTATTCACCTGGAAATTTATCTTAGAGATCAAGCCATTTTAGAACACAAAGCATATTCTCATTCTTTTTTATTGGCTTCATTGCATTACGTGGAAGTATCATAATTTATACAACTATTCCCAATTTGTGGACATTGAGGGTGTTTCCAATCTTTTGCTGTTATGAACAATTGGAAGTAGCATTGCTGGGTCACATTGTATGGGCATGTTAATTTTGACTGCAGTGCCAGTGGCCCTCCACAGTGTTGCATCAACTTATTAAACTCCCTCTGGGAATACCTGAGGGTGCTTATTTCCCCCGTACTGTTGCTATTAAAATATTTATCAAACTTACTGAAATTGCCCTTTATAAAATTAATAAAGGGCCACAAGGTGGGAACTGTGGTAGAGGCCTGAACTCTGCAAAGATATAGGCATAGTTAAAAAATATGTATAACCAGCCATTGTTCCCTAGCTTGCTTTCCTATAATTGCTTGCTACTCAGGAATCACATAGCTGATAGTCATAAATATTCTTAGCTTTCTTCATTGCTCCCGTAGATGACATCACCCTTGTGAAACCTGAGGCTAGTTTTTGAGATATCTTCTAGTTCCTGTATTCCGGTGGACCAGCTGACACCCCCAGACCAATGGCCCATACCAAAAAAATTGACTTAACTGGTCTTGACCTTGAAAGTGACTCAGCACAAGAAGACAATTTCTGCTTCCTGATCCTTTGAGTTCATTCCCAGCCAATCAGCAGACCCAATTCCCTAGCCCTTTGCCCACCAAACTATCTTTAAAAACCATTTCTCCCAAATTCTCAGGGAGATAGATTTGAGAATTTCCTCCCATCTCTTCATGTGGCACCTGTGATAATAAACTCTTTCTCCACAGTAACCCCTGCTGTCTCAGTATATTGGCATCCTCTTGAGCAGCAGACAATGAACCTGCTAAGGCTGTAGCATTACTAATCGTTGTCAATCTGATAAGCAAAAAATTATCTTAGCATAATTTTATTTCTATTTCTTTTATTGTAAGTGAGATTAACCATGTTTTCTAATTTTGAGAGCCATTTTTATTACATTTTCTGTAATCAATCCATTATATACTTTGTCCATTTTACCATTGGGGTTTTGGTCTTTTTCTTCTTGATTTATAGATCTTTATATTCTAGGAAAACTGTCACCTTCTTGACTAGATTACTACTGAAATTTCCTAATTTGTTTTCCTATCCTTCTCGCTTCATATTCAAGTTATACCTAACCTAATGGTCAGTGTGATCTTTAAGTGAGTATCTTGTCATTACTTTTGATGGCTTATAATTGCTTTCAGAATAAAATCCCAGACTCTTTGCTATGGTCACTAAAGCCCTGTATAACCTCATGCCAGTTTCTCTCTTGAGATTTACTTCGTCTCTTTCCTGATTTTTCTCCTCACTCCAGCCACACTGGTCTTCTTTCAGTTCCTCTAAGGTGTCAGAGCCCCTGCACATGCCATTTCTTCTGCATGTTTATTCTTCCAGTCCCTCTACTTGGCCAGCTCCTTTTCATCCTTTAAAGCTCACATGAAATCTCATCTTCTAAGGAAAGCCTTCCTTGACTAGCCTATCTAGAAAAGCTACTGTCAAGAATTGTGAAGGGGTTAAGATTTTTACCCAACTTGCAAGCTAACACGTTAGCCTGCCACAGTTTCATAGATGTGGCCAAAGACACAAGATTCCAGGGTCAGGGACACTGGACTTTATTACTCACAACACAGCAAGCATCGTGAGCATCAGCCTGTAGGTATTAGTTAGTACCCCTTGCCCCAAGTCCTGCTGGGGCAATGCAGATGGGCCCAGATGGGTGCCCACACACACAGTGGGTCATGCTGTAGGAGATTAACCAATTTTATAACATCACCATTTTAGCAGAAATCAGTAAGAAAGCTATATAGGAAGACATCTGTGCATAACAATAAAAAAGAAATATCCATACAAGAAACACCTTCCCTTGTAGCCATATTTTCCGATTTTCTTGGGTGCTCTCAGAATCCTGTGTTTCCTTGCCCGGTTTCAGAAACCGAGACTGCTAGTTGCCTATCCGATCAATACCAATCATCTATGTTCTTCTTAACATAATTCTGATTTTTTGAGGGGGTGGGGAGAAGGCATGTGCACAGACATACAACTACAAATCCCAGTCTCCCTTGCAGATAGGGGTGGCCCTGTGACTCAGACCTGCCCAGGGAGAGGTAACCAGAAGTCACCTTGGGGAGCTTCAGGGAGCAAGTTGGCAAGTTGGCATGTGCCCTTTTCTACTTTGCCCTTTCCTTTCTGTCTGCCTGGAATGCAGACACTACAGTGAAGATAGAGCATGAGGTGACCGTGAAGGACAGACCATGAGAATCACAAACACCTTGGCCTTGATATCCTTGAACAACTGACTCACTGCTGCCAACTGCGTAACTCCAGATCTCTCATTACTTATTGAGAAAAAGAATATCTCTATTTTATTTAAGTCACTCTTCTTTGGGTTTTTGCTATTTGCAGTGGAACTTAATCCCTAACTGATGCAATAGAGGAAATCAATAAGAAAAATCTATATAGGGAGATATTTTCTTACTACAATAAAAAGAAATATGTGCACAAAAAATAAACTCTCGCTCTACTCCCAGAATCTTCTCTGAGAACAATCTGCCCCAGAGACACCAGCATTCTTTCTGTCCTTGCAGTACTTCCAAAATAGAGTAAATAAACTCCTTCTGATCGGGCACTTTTAGGTGTTGGGCAAAAGAGAACTTGATCCAGCAGTCATAGCAATGCCCCTTCCTCCAGGGGCTGTGGTGCTGGGACTGTGGTGCTAGCCGTGTGCCCGGACGCAGGCTGTGCATGAGTTTCAGGACAGAGCTATACTCTCACGTGTTAACAAATTTCCTTCTACTGGGGAGGCTTGGGTCCTGATGGTCTGGGGCTAGTGGAATGTAAAAACAACCTGTGTTCGCAGCAGTGAATGGACAAAGCCAGAGAGCCAGACCTACGCCGTGTACCAGGGCTGCGGGTTAGAGAGGGATAAGCAGTTCTGATCAGCTGGCAAAGCACAGGAGGGCTGAGGCGGGGATGGGGAGCAGGGGTGCAGAGCCATGAGAGGGGAGCCCTGGAATGACAGCACGGAACGGTGCCTGGTGGTGGCCTGTCGCGTGTAACCAAGCCTTGCCTTTGCCTGCTACTGAGATTGTGGCCTGAACAAGCAGGGATCCAGATGGAAGAGACAAAGGAAATGTACTCTTTATCACAAAAACCCCACAAAATTCAATCCACTTATTACCTATCATCCATCCATCCATCCACCAAATATTACTGAGCATTTGCTGTGTGGAGGGCATCCCTCTGTGGCTTTTCATTCTCTTACTGACCCTTTATATTATCTAGGGGGAAAGGTGATTGTGGTAATAATGACAACAATGACACAAATTTGAAAATTATAATGAGCCGCTTGGTAAAGACTCTTAAAGATTCTGGTCTGGCTGTGACAGCATGGCCACAGCCACCCCACTCCAATGGTAAACATCTGGATTCTGCAGAGACAAGTCAGCTACGACCTAACCCTTTCATTGCTAAAATTAGTTAATTAGTTAATACCCTACAGCCTTAGTTTAGCTTCCTGGAACACAGAGTCTAAGGCAAGATTAAGAGGTAATGCTTTTTGGGAGGTGTAATCCCAGGGCAGTAAGAGTGAGGAAAAGGGAATTAAAACAGGGAAGGATAGGAAGCAAATACCAAGCTGGCCACTTCTTCACAAGATTTGAAGAGACACAGTGGATTGCTTGACCACACGGGATATCACTAGAAAATCTGTTCAGAAAAGTCTGTGCTTTGGAATAGTCTACTGAACATAGCAACAGAGAGAATACTTATCTGGTGTCTTCCTCCCACCTCTCTTGCCATTGGTTAAAGGTCACCTTACAGGGAGTTAATGCCCCCATAGTTCCCAGTTGCATCACGGGAGCCCTTTGGCACTTCATCTGAGTTCAGACATGGTGGGGGAGGCAGAGACAGGAGGCATGGGTCTCAGGCAGCCGTCTGCACGGGCCTGCGTAGAGCCGTCAGCACAGCAGTGACAGGCAGGGCAAGCTGCCCGCATCCGGGAGACGGACGAGGCCAGGAGAATCCCAGGAGATGAGTGCAGTGCCATCTTCTGAAAGGCTGTGTGACAACTGACTCGGATAGACAAAATATGGAAAGAGGATTCAATTAGGAGACACAAAAAGAACAAGGAACACAAGTGTAGGGATATACAACACTGTCAGGAATGAGGATACTGCAAGACTATACACCACGCTTATACACTTTTTATGGCTCCAAGCTTCCCAGCAGCCATTTCCAAGAGGAAAATCTGGTCAGTTCTACAATTCGCAGGGACCATAAGATAGTGTAGATATTTAGAACCTGGGCCTCAGGGTCAATGCCACCATTTATGGGCTCAGTCACTGTGAGCAACTACTCTTCCATTTCCTCATTTGTAAAATGGGGATAATCATGGTACTTACCTCATGAAATCATGAGGATTAAGTAATAGATGTAAAGAACTTGAAACAGTACAGGGGGTGCAGAAAAGGTTCAATAAATACTGGCTATTACAATAACAAGTTAATTAGTAGTACAACTGTGTTTGTCTTTTTTTTTGAGATGGTCTCACTGTGTTGCCCAGGCTGGACTCAAACTCCTGGGCTCAAACGATCCTCCCACCTCTGTGTCCCGGGTAGCTGGGACCACAGGCATGCTCTACCATACTGGGCTGATGCTACTTTCTTTTCAGGTCCTCTATAAAGATTCTGTGATAAAAGTCATCAAAAATATCCATTCTCAGCTAAATCAACAGACTCACAGGGATGTTGATAACAGAGATCTTGAACCAAGATTAATGACATCATCCTGAAGTGGAGTTCAGGAAATACATTTTTATGGTGACCCAATATAGACCAATCCAAATGCATGGCTATCTGCTGGCTTTGCTTAATCTGTATCAGGAGCAGGGTGCTTAACTTAGGATGGACCTGAAAGCGCAAACAACATTTTGAGCATATGAAGAGAGAATCCACAATAGTGCTGTCCAATAGCAGTAGTATGATGAATACTAACTATATTTGTAATTTTTGAATTTTCAAAATTGTAATTTTTTAATAGCTGAATTTTAATAGCCACATTTTACTTTTAAAAAATAAAAAGAAACAGGAGAAATTAATTTTATCTGATATATCCAAATATAACTTCAACATGTAATAAATATAAAAAACTATTAAGATCATTCACATCCTTGTTTTGCACTGTCTTCAAAATCCAGTGTATATTTTATACTTATAGAATATCTTGATTGGGAATAGCCACATTTCAAGTGCTCATAGCCACATATGGCTAGTGGCTACTGTATTGCATGGCATAGAGTTATACATTTTATCACCTTTTTTAATAAGCAATGATCAGAGAAATGGATAGATTTTATTAAATTCTACATATTATTTCCTTTTGGTAGATTAACACCTGATTTTTAAAAAACAAATGCTGTATGAAAAAAGAATTATCTATAATTCCATAAGCAGATAATTGTGCTTGATATTAAAAATAACAATAAAAGTTAAATATGGACTTGGTTAGAAAATTGGACATGTAGAGAAATGAACAGTTTTCTGTTTATTTCCAGAATATATTTTCTGTGAGCACCAATATCTACATAATATAGGTGTTTATTTACATGGAAAGGACCATTATACTGGTCACCTTGTAATACACATGATTTTTTTTAGTTAATAATGTATCTTGGAGAAGTTTTCATATTAGACTATCACACATCATGTTTGTTTTAAAGTTAGTATTAGATTATATTGATGTACTATCACTTATAATTTATGTAACCAGTCTCCGTTTGATGGTCATTTAAGTCATTTCCACTTTTTGTTGTTGCTGTTGTTAACAGACACTACTGAAATGATAATCCTTGCTCATGTCCTTATTTAGGTTGGTTTACTTTTGCAAGGGATTTCTAAAATTATACTTTAAATTTTGAACAATTTACCAAATTCCTCCAAAAAAGTTACTAAAATTATATGCTCACAGCAGTGTAATATCTGTATCCATTCCCTCACCAAATACTGTTTTATAGATTTTTCACTTCACAAATATACATAAAAATGATATTTCAGCTTTGTTTTGATTTGCATTTCTGTAATGTCGAGTAAGATTCTTTTAACATTTTTGGCCATTTGCTTTTATTTTTTTGTTAGTAAACTGTTTATAGGGTTTGCCTATACTTCTATTGTTTTCATGTTTTTCATGAGCACTTTTTCTGTCACATTGTAAAAATTTTTTTTCTTTGTCATTTGTGTTTTTATTTTGTTTATGGTATTTTTGACTTATTTAAATTTTATATTTTTATGTGATCAGATTCATCAGTCTTTTCTTTTATGCCTTACTTTTTCAGCAGAGATTTAGTGGGCATTTGAAGTAGTTTTTATTACAGAAACATAAAGCAAAAAGGTTCATAGTAGAAATTTGAAAAATGCAGAAAAAGTGATATAAGAGAAAAAATGAACATTGATATTCCTGCTATTAGAAGAAGAGCGCTTTTTTCTTGTGCCTAGTTTTTCATGTCATTTTTCTAGCCTTGATGATGATGAGTGATTTGGAGGCAGACTTCCCAAGTTTAAATTTAATTTAAATTAATTAATGTTTGAAAGGATTAGTATTTTTTGCCTCTACTCTGTCCCCATCCATACAGCCAGCGTTTTCCCTGCTTCCCTGACTGGATAAGGCCCTGTGGGCTGGGAAGGAGGGAGTAGCAGAGGGGAGACATTGCTGGGGGTCTCTAGGAGCCCTGGGCCAGCTCCTTTCTGGGCTGATGGGGATGGAGGATTGGGGAAGGAGAAAACTCCAGGATCTGCCTTTTCTCCCCAGGGGTCCTAGAAAAGTGATGAAAGTCTGAGACTCTCCGGCCCTTTGCTCTAGTGTGAGAGTTGAGAAGAAGAATCTTAGCACGGCAGGTTAAGGCAGAGAGGGCCTGAGACAGTTCTCTGAGTCTCCCATAACCAGACTGGCCAGGAGTGCATACACTTTTGTCGGAGACGGTCATGGAAGCATCTTGAAGAGGTCTGGCAGATTAGGAGATGCTTTGTGTTGGGAAGGGGTGGCCCAAGAGCAGATGTCAGCACTGTTCTTGCATCAAAGGCCAGATGGGAACTCAGTTGCCTCCGTGGATGCCAGCAGGGATAGATGCTGACAGTTGGCAACTGCTAGGAACAAGGACACAGCAGAGCATGCCAACATGGACAGGTGACAACCCAGGACCAGATGAGCCCCTCCATGTCCAGATGTTCTACTGGTCTCCCCCACCTTCTCAGGGCAAAGAAAGGAGGGAGAAAAACCCTGAATTTACCTGGAATTGACTTATTCCAGTTCTACCATCAAGTAGAATGGGGCTCAAGATAGAAATTAGAGTCAGTCATGGAAAACATAGAATTTTACATTTTTTACATACTTGAATTGTGGCCAGAAATGTTGTGACTGCTGCAAAGGTAAGGCTGAACTGAGACATGAGAAAAGGCCTTTGATAAAAGCATGACCAGAAACATTTTCCATTCTGGGGGTGACAGGGGGGAAGGCTCAACATAAAAACGGATTCTGTAGAAAAATCTGTGGACAGAACGAGAGCAGTGGGGTTATTTCTCTTTGCTACGTAGATGGAAGTTTTGGTAATGCTTGCAGCCGTTGACAGAAAAACATAGCAGAATGGCAGTGTGCCATTCAACAGACCATCTTGACACTCTAGAAAACACCGTCTGTAGTTTACATTCCAGATTCATAGGAATACATCAAATCTATGGCGGGAATAGGTTTCTGCACATTCCTAATGTTCTGGTGTTCCCACCCGTGCTCAGAGAGCCAGACACCTAAGCTCAATGGTATATAAGGTTTAGAAAGAGGAAGGAGTGACCATATTCGTATGCCAAAACACGAATATTCTTTAAAAGCAGAGGTTCTTGGTCCTATCTGCTTTTAGAATCATCTGAGGAGCTTTAAAACATGTTGAGACTGGGACGCCCTCTCTCCTCATCTCCAAGGTTCTAGTTTAATCATTCTGAATTGGTTTGTAATTGTGGGATACTAGAGAACTAGGGAAGATAGGCAACTTGACTTCACAATGCTGTACAGTATCATCTTGGATCTTCTTATAGAATATAATGCTAGTTGTCCCCTTATATTAGTAAGAGACCTTCCAATTTTTGCTGGGTGCATGGCCACCTAAGATAAAGGCTTTATTTCCCAGTGCCTTTTGCAATAAGGTCTGGCCATTTGATTATGTTATCCTGCCTCCTCTTGCTTTTTCACTGGAACTTAGGGTGTATTTGGCTACAAGTAGCAGAAAATCCAGCTCATGATGATGTAACAATAGGAGTTCAGCTTTTCTCCTGTAACAATAGGCCTGGAGGTTGGCAGTCCAGGACTGAAGCAGCAGCTCAAAGATGTCATCAAGTCCCAGGCTCATCCTATATTTCCATTTTGCTATTCTTAACGTAGTGGCTTCTCATATCATGGTATGTAACATAACACCTGTCATGGCTCCAAGCATCACTATCTTGTTTAAGGTAAGAAGAAGACCAGAGGGTTGACTCCAGCTGTGTCTGTCCCTTTTATTATTCAGCAAAGCAAAATTTTTCATAGAATCCTCCTGGCAGACTTTCATATATATCTCATTGGCTAGAACTGTGAGCTATGGCCAACCCCAGCCACAAGAGAGGCTGCAAATAAGTATCTAGGTTTTCTATTCTCTACACTGGAAAGAGCCAAGGAAGAAGAAAGTGGGAATGAACGTTGGGTCAGCCAGACAACAATCCCCATCATATTCACCTGCAACATCTAATAAATCCTTATTTGTGCTCATTTCACTTTGTGGAGTAGCTTTTGAATCTCCATAGCCACTTTCCTATTTCAAAACCACATCATCTAAAGCCTCCATTTTTGCAAAAAATCTCCAAAGTGGTCTCTATTTGTCATGTACGTGGCAAATATACACGTGCATTTGGCTGAAGTACCTGAGAAAATTTAATTCTGCTATAAAAGAGAAAACAAACAAACAGGATGATTTAACTCATAAGAAGTAAGAAGCATCGATCAGTAAGTAAATAAGGAGCTTGTGAGATATACGCAAACTCATAGGGTGTGTTAAGTATCAGTAATGATTAAATAAGTAGCGTGTGAGACAGGTAGAATTTATAAGATGTGTTTAATACAGATAGCAAGTTATTAACCTATAAGACATGCCAAGGATGCACAGAATAAGTAGATAATATGGTATAACAAGTGAGAGATTTACTTACAGATAGAAAGGGATGATTATGCTCTCACTGGGCTGACAGTTATGTCACCCCTAAATCAGCCACCCAGTAGTGACACCCAGTATGATTATGATTCCCTTCTGCTCCTACATGTGCTCAAAAATTGTAGGTAAAATTGTTCAGTGGACTATTTGGAGGACTACAGCTGTGGCCAGGTGTACTTGCCCTGTAGCCCTCCAACACAGCAAGTGTGTGTCTTTGGCTCTGGGCATCTTCTGTCAGTGAGCCCCGTTCTCAAACCTCAGCTCTGGTCCTCCTAACCACACTATCATCAGTGGGGAAGGATGACGGGGGGAGTGGGGGGGAGAGAGAGAGAGTACATATGGCCTCAGGGAGAATGGTCCTCTCACCTGCTTGCACCCTATCCTGAGTGTGTTAGCACACTCCGTTTCTCTCCCTTGCTTCTCACTGTGTGCTTTGAATTGATTTAAGGAACTGTGTGGTTTGAGCATTCATTTACAAAGAGTTAATTTGTTCTGTGTGGGTTTTTTTGTTCTGTATATAGCTCTTTTTCTGGGATAGTGTTGTGTACTTGGAGGCTACTTTGCATCAAGGTCATTTCCCACACAAACTATTCCTCTGCATTTGCCCACTTCAGTGCATCCTCCACACACTGCCATGAGAGTGAGCCTTTAAAATCGCAGATCTGATCATGGTGAACCCCCTGTTTCAAACCTTTCAGCATCTCATCATTGCCATCAGGGTACATGAACCTCTCCGTCATGGTGCTGCAAGTTGGGCTCCTTAAGGAGCTCTCTGCAGTACAGATTAGCATGTAGAAAATGTATTAGGGAATATTCTTTGAAGCCTTTATACCTCCCACCCCTCCAACATCAACCAGTTATTGGGTGTAGGCTGCCCCTGGGAAGGGGGTGTGACTTTGGGTGAGGCTCTCTGCAGCTAAGAACAATTTCTGGAGAGTAGCAGCTCTGGAATAAGTCCTTCAGTCCTGCAGGAGATCTGGGCTGTTAAGACTTTACATGACTGACCACTGCCATTCTCTCCATTTTATCTCTTGTTTCTTCTTTCATTAAAAGCAAATCCAGGCTGGCTGCAGTGGCTCATGTCTGTAATTCTAGCACTTTGGGAGGCCGAGGTGGAAGGATCACTTGAGGTTAGGAATTCAAGACCAGCCTGAGCAACATAGTGAGACCCCATCTCCACAAAAGATGGAAAAATTAGCCAGGTGTGGTGGTGTGTGCCTGTAGTCCCAGCTACTCGTAAGGCTGAGGCAGGAGGATTGCTTGAGTCTAGGGGTCTGAGGTTGCAATGAGCTATGATGACACCACCGCACTTTAGCCGGGACAACAGAGCAAGACCTTATCTCCAAAATATATAAATAAATAAATAAATAAAAGCAAATGCACTGAGAACCAGTTGCCATTGTCCAAACACACCATGCTCTTCTTCCTCACTGCCTTGTGCATGCTGCTCCTGCCAGGATGTCCTCTGCCCATTACTTCCACCTCTCACGCCAATCTAGATCCACAGCTTTTCGGGTCACACCTCTCACTCAAACCACCCAGTCCATCTGTAGAGTAGGCTGGCCCTGCCACAATTCCCTCTCTCCCTGCAGCTCTGAACTGGCTAACCAGCTTGTGGGCAGAATGGACTGAAACCCTGGGTGAGGTACAGATGATGAATGCTTGGACAGGAGGGAGCCAAAGGCAAATAGTGCTCCACATTCCATGTCTTCTTTCTCTGCACATCTCCCTTCCCTTCCACACTGCCCTGCCACCCCAAAGCTAGTAATGAAAATCCTGGATTCATTTTGTAACAGAAGACTGCATACTGTAGCTCTAAATTGTGCTTCAAAATTTTAATAGCAGGCTAAATCGAAAAACACATAGGGAGCATTTTGAAGATGCCCTGCAGCTGGATTTGTTTTATGCTAGAGCAATTTTGCTGCCTGGCTGCTTCCTGCTGAAGGCACAGAGGATGTGCTGAAATGCTGCCACTGTAAACAAAACTAGATCAGGCAGAAGCCTCTCTCGTGCACGCACAGACCAACCTTGTAAATCGCTGGCAGCAGTGCTACTTGACAGGCACAGTGCTAGGAAGCAAGTAGCTTCAACAATAAGAATTGAAAGGGGGGGATTCCTCAACAAAATCTTGCAAAATGCTAGCACTAGAAAGGACTTTAGAAATCATCTAGTCCAGCTCCCATAATTTATAATTGAGGAAACTGGGGCCAGGAAGGGTAAGTAATTTATCCTAGGCCACACAGCTTATGAATGGCAGCCTGAACTAAAACCCAGTTCAGGCACCTAGTCTAATCTTTATTCCACTACATTGTATTCAAGTTCATTACTTCACCTCAATGTTTTTTGTTTTTGCCTTTGTGCATTGCAGAGGATTACATGTAATTCCCATAATCAAAGTAACTACAATAGCTAACTGCATATGGAATGGCTATTGGTTCCATCACTGGGAGGAACAGTTAACAAATTCACTAATTGAATGCTGTGTTCATTTCTCTCCTCAAGGCTAATTACTTGTTTAATTAGGGCATTTTGCCTTGATCATAAATGCTATCACTTAAAATATTTGATGAATTTTGGCTGTGCTGTGAGGATCCAACATATGTATGAAGTGCTTTCATTAGAACTTATGAAAACTAAACCACTGATTAGCTTTGAGATGTTTAAAGTTTAAATAGGAACAAATTCATACATTTCAGAATTACTATCTATTTTATGCATTAGGTCACACATGTATAGAAAACCATAAGGGAATTGAGTTATCTGTGAATATTATGATTTACTATTTCCTTATGATTTTCTTGGTAAAGCCTCCAACATGCCATTGAGTTAAAGCAATTTGTTTGGCATTTAATACTTCTTTGTGTTCCTGTGACACCTTTTCCTCCCTGTAGCTCAAAGTACTTAATACATATCAACTCAGTAATCCTCACTACAGTACAGCTAGGGAGAGTAGATGGCAAATATAATCCTCTTGATACAGAAAGCTGAGAGTCTGCATGGAAAATCAAATGTGCAATTGACTTGCATGTTAAATTTGTGCACTGGGTGGAAATTGTTGTCCAACCTATATGTGACAAGTTAATTGCTTCTGGGCACCTTTTCAATTGAGAAAAGAGGAAATACTAATAACAATACAGCATATTGCTGAGTTTAAACACATCAAGTTGCAAATGACATAGGTTAACATAGGCTTAATTTTCTTAGACTCTCCTTGGCTGTAGTTAAAATAACAGCAGAAGGATTGGATATATAGGGTAAACAAACCAATAATAACAATCGTGGTTATAAATTTACTGAGCCCCTCCTCTTTGTCAGACTCAGCGCTGGGTATTTTATACATGTTTCTCTAATCTTCACACCAATCCTGCAAGATGGACATAATCACTCCTCAGTTACAGATCAGGAAGTTGCAGTTATGAGAATTTAAGGCACAACATCATCAAAAGTGGTGGCACTAGTTAAGGGGACCCTAGACCGGATTCAGTGTTCAGAAACACTTCTTCCCCTCCTCTGCAGTCCTCCGCCTCACATCATGCCCCCTCTTTATTCATTCAACAGATGTTTATTGAGCATATACCGATTTCCTGCCCTCATGGAGCTCACCTTCTAGGTCAAAACCTGGATTTCTACAGGGAAAGAAACTAACAGAATAGATACACCTGGGCAAAGAAAACCAAAGGCACAAATATAAGATAGAGATTGTCTAATCAAATATTGATTCCAAAGTTGCAAAGTGTTATACTTTCATTTTTTCTCCTTAGCAATTTTATTCTGGTCATTTTGGTATAAGCCCAGCACCAAGCAGCTCTCCGTGGAAAGGAAGAGTAGTACAGTTTGTAACAAAGTGGCATGGCTGTTAGCCAGTAGAACATATCACAGAATCTTAGGGAATGAACACTCAAGGCTCAGGCAAAATATTCTAACCCATACTGAGTCCCCATGATTGCGATTAGGTAGTAGCCTAACCAGTCTGCTCAATGTGTCCCCATGTCTCCTCACCTAGTCCACAAACCACTTTCCCGGTCAGCTTATAGGGCCTCCCATACCCTCTACCTTATGCCCTGTCATGGGTTGAGTAGTCTCCCCCCAAAATTCACATCTAACTTGGAACCTCAGCCTGCGACCTTACTTGGAAATAGGATCTTTGCAGATATAACGGAGGTAAGGGTTGAGATGAGACCGTGTCGATTAGGATGGGCACTAAATTCAATAAGAGCTTCCTTATAAGAGACAGGAAAGGACACACAGGGAAGACAGCCATGGGAAGACCGATGCAGAGAAAGGAGTAATGCAGCCACGAGCCATGGGACACTAGGAGCCCTCGGAAGCTGGAATAAGCAAGAAGAAATTTTCCAGGAGAGGCTTCAGTGTGGCCCTACCAACTCCTTAGTTTTGGACTTGTAGACTCCAGAACAGTACATTTCTGTTGTTTTAAGCCGCCAAGTTTGGGGTAATTTGTTATGGCAGCCCTAACAAACTAATACACGCCCTTTTTTGCTTTTGATCACTCTCCTAATGCCCAGTGATTTTCTTAACCCCTTGTCTTCCCCATCCCTTGCTCACGTTGATATGGGGCAGAATTTCTAGTGCGGGAAGGCTTTAGGCAGCCATTTGGTTGGAAGGGGAAACTTGGGCACTTGTTTTGAAACTGCAAATGTACTGTTTCTACTTACAATGGTGGTGTTAGGGGCAGGGGGAGCTCTAGTCACTACCACCCCAAGCACTCCCCAGCCTTGCCATGGGGGGTTGTTTTCAGAGTAATTAACCCTTTACCCCAAGGAGATAGCACCCCATTGCCCAGTTCTTCTCACTGTCTCTTTGGAACATACACCCCCCCCACCTACATTTTGTCAGAGGGGGATTTGAGGAGGAGGCTCTCTTTCAGTAATACTCCCTGCTAATTCTATCTTGGGAATTATAATTAGAGTTCCTGAGTAGGAAAGATTTTTCCCTGACCAGCCCCCCAGTGGGTGGAAACTTATTGCAATATGTCACCAAGGCAGACCTGGCCCCAGTATCCACCTGCATTTTATGATCTTGCAGAAATCCTACCTTTCTGCCATTAAATAAGGAGCATTGTATCTTCCAGTGGCTTTTGCTATTTATGCCTACTTCTGTCAATCCAATTTCCAGTTACAGTCATGCACTCGCAGTTTACAGACCCACACTTGGGTGGCGGAGTTTCTTCTGTCTTAGCATTTAAATATATCCCAAGCCCCTCCTAACCCTACTTGTTTCACCTCCAGAACTCCTTTTCAAGTGGATTGGTTCCACTCTACATCCTTTTCTAGCGTTCTAACCACCCACGAAAGCCTCTCTTCTGGCTTGTTTGTTCAACAACTCTCACTACAACTATCCTCCAAATTCATTGGCACCTTCTGTCTGTTGAAGAAAACTTTTCAGACAATTTAGTGATGAGCTTGTGTCAAAATTTCTTGCTGCAAGTAGGGTCCTTCAAAGATGCAAGAGACTATGAGATTCACTCTTGATGGGGCCAATTTATAGGCAAAGAGAATAGGCAGAACTAAACTGGATAGTTGGGAACTCTGGATGACTATAATTTCAGCATTCATGATTAGTCCAGTTAGGAAAAAGGATGATATCCTACTTCATTTGGGCTGCTATAACAAAATGTCATAAACTGGATGGTTCATAAATAACAGAAATTTCTTTCTCATAGTTCTGGAGGCTGGGAAGTCTGAGATCAAGATGACAACAGAGTCAGCGTCTGGTGAGGCCCATTCCTCATAGATGGCACCTTCTAACTATATCCTTACATGGTAGAAGGAGAGAATGAGCTCCCTTGGGCCTATTTTATAAAGAACCAATACCATTCATAGGAGCTCTGCCCTCATGACCTAATCACCTCCTAAAGGCACCACCTCTTAATACTATTGCATTGGAGATTAGGTTTCAACATACAAATTTTTTGGGGGACACAAACATTCAGACCATAGCAGATGCTAATCTGACACCCTGCCACTGTGGTTCCACTCCTAGATAGCACCATCCCTTAAAGGGCTTGGCTGACTCTCACCTTAATCTAAACCCTTTTCTTACCCCATCCCAGCATTCCACCTTGGTTAGGTGCTAAGGGGTGATTTGCTGGGAAGGTGCCATTCATCTGTATACGTATTTCCTCTCCATATTGGTATCAAAGAGGGCATGTCCTCACCAAAGGGAACCATTAGCTCCCTGGGGTCTTTCAATGGTGGGGTTTAGGGATCCTCTATCCATGCTGCCCTCAGGAGGTGCTCACACTTAAATCTATTTTTACTGGAGCCATGACAACTCTCCACAACCCTCTGTCATTTCTTTCTCCTGGAGACATTCTCTTCCATGTTTAATCTATATTTCAAACTTCTTCCAGCATCTGCTCTGCTGCCCCCACCTCAGCCCCCTGCCACCTGCAAATAATTGTAGCATTTGGTACCTGGTAACATCCAAAGTGGATCACATCATTCTCTCTTTCTAATCCAGACCATCCATTTGGGGTCCCCAAATGACTGCTTCCAAAACTGGCTTCTAATTGTATCCTCTTGTGAGCTCTGAAATGTTTCCCATGGATCTTCCTTCCCTCTTCAAAAGTAGTCCAATGTTTGAAAAATCATTATTAGTGGGAGTCTGTGGATTTACCCACCCCCTCTACTAGCTCAGTGGCCTTGCTCTGGCATTTCCTGCAGGAGGGCTCAGGTGAGGAAACTCACACTATGCCTTGTCTGGTATTGCTACAGCAAGCAAGGCCACATGGAATAGGCTCTGTTAGATGGAGGAAAAGATTCACTCACCTTTATTCCTTAATTAATTTTGGCACCAATTCCTAACTTTCTCGAGGGAAAAACTTTCCTCACTAACAGAGCCTGTTAGAATGCTAGCAGGAAATTTACAGTCACTCCATATGCATGGAACTCCATTATGTATCTAAAGCTTACATAAGCTTTCAACTGAAGCACCTTTTTCTTAGGAAAGAAAACTGCCTTTGTTCTCTGGGCTCTTTTGTTTTTTCATTTCTATTATACTTGTATTTGGGCCTGAGGATTATAAATAAAATTCTGGTCTAGATAAAAGGTGCAGGAAATAAAATAATCTGTATTAGGAATGTCTCATGATGCCAGGAGCAAAATTGTTGTAGTGATAAGTATATTAAACTGTAATCAATCAATGAAATGATTATGTTCCCAAGAAGAAGGACAGAGGGCAATTTTGAGGTATAGGAGGGCATAGAAGAACTTGTTTGCAGATAAAAAATGCAAGGTCTGATTCCTGATTTAGGAATTCCTGGCAATTTTGAGGGATAGGTGGTCAGAGAAAAACTTGTTTGCAGAATAAAAAACAAAAAAAATCTGATTTCTATTTTAGTGGTTCCCAAAGTGTGGGCCATGGCACACAGCATCAGCATCATCTGGGACTTTGTTGGAAATGTAAATCCTCAGGCTTCATCTTGGACCTACTGAACCAGGAACTGGGGATGGGGCCCAGAAATCTGAAGTTTAGCAAGCACTATAGGCGATTCTGATGCATACTATTGTTTAAGAACCACACTGGGTTAAAGCCTCCTCTTCCGTAACGAGAATATCTAATTCAGGACACCTGATGCAAGAGAACGCTGAGGTAAGGAAATCAAGGGTCAATTTGTGTTTCACGTGGGGAAATTGAACCCACCCATGTCTCCCAGCCAAGGCTGAGAAGAAAGTCTGGGAACACAGCCCCAGGTACCCCTGCTGGTTCTTTTAGAATTCAAAGGAGGACTTCAGAGCTGAGCTGCCAAAGACTTTGTAGCCAGATTAATTAGGCCCTAAGAATTTCCTGTAAGGGTTGGAAGGGCTGAGTTGGAAACTAGCAACCGATTGCCCTGGTGAAGTAGGGGGAAAAGGGACCAACAGCACTGCTGAAGTCCCACAAAAGCCCTTCTTCTCCCAGAGGGACTGAAGGCAGGCTTGTCTCTGTGCATCAGGCTGTGAAAAGCCATTCCTTTATTGTAATGGGAACTGGGATCAAGAGAGTTTCTCTTTCGGCAAGGAGCTGAGGGAAAAACAAAATGACTGCCAAATCACCACGAAAGCTCAGATCCACAGGCCAGCAGCCTGCCTGCTTTCCTCCCTGTGTAGGCCTTCCTTCTGTTCTAGGTTCTTTCCTTCACAGCGGTGGAAGTTGTGGCTGCGGGGAGACCACCGCTGGACACAGAATCTGGAGTCTTGGGTAAACTTGAGCTCCGTCATTTTAATCTCTCAGGACTGGATTAGATACTCTCTAACGTCCCTTCCAGATTCTGACATTTTCTGTTGAACATTTTCTCATGGTCAAGAGCTTCATCCCAGTGAGAAATGCAGTTGGAGTTTAAAGATCTATCATCCGCCTTTCACAAACCCCACTAGTCCAGCAACTGCCATCTGTCAGATGTCATACTTTGGCTTCAGCTTCTCAGGACTGGCTCAATTTTGAGAGCAATGGTTTCTTTCCTGGACTCCTTCATTCATGCTTGCATTTGTGCATTCAGCAAGTGCTTACTGAGCATTGACTTTGTCAACAGAAAAGAACCCAAACTCTGTAAGCTAATTTAAAGAGGTTTATTCCGAGCTAAATATGTGTGACCACGACCCAAAGAGCCACGCCCAAGAAACCTTAACCAAGTGGACTCACGGTGGTTGGGTTACAGTTTAGTTTTATACATTTTAGGGAAACAGGAATTACACGTAAAGTCATAAATCAATACATGGAAGGCATACATTGATCTGGCCTGAAAAGGCAGGACATCTCAAAGCAGGGGATTATGGTGGGTTTAAAGATTCTTGATTTGTGATCGGTTAAAGAAACGAAGCTTTGTCTAAAGGCTTGGAATGTTTTAAGTTAAGATAAGGAAGTCTGTTAATCAGAGACAAGCCACCGGACATATAACTAGACTCAAGTAATCTGTTAAGTAAATTGATGACCCGCAGGTGTGGTTGACCTTTGGCTTACATGCCCTTAGGCTTGTTAATGACCTTGTATCTTATTGTTACAAAAAATAACTCCAAGAGAGATAGGGCATAACTAGGAGTGTCTGACCTCTCTTCTCCCCATGGCTGGTAACTCAGCTTTAAGGTTTTTTTTAGGGGGGTCCCCATGGCCAAGAGGGGGTCCATTCAGTCACCTGGGGGGGCTTAAGATTTTAGTTTAGTTCATAACTTCATAGTGTGCTTGAATCCTTGGGCTCCAGCAGTGTTGGGGGAGTGGTTGGTGGTCAGTACCATTCTTCTTACTTCATCTTTGCTTTTGTGGTACCTCTGTCCTCTGCCTACAAGTACCTTATTTTTGTCCAGCTGGTGACTGTTTACTTCACCTTTAAAGTTAGGTTAAAATGCCATCTCCTTTCTCTAGGTTTCTCTGGCCACCCTGTGATCCCAAGCACATGATTTTCTCTTTTGTGTTTTTATATAATATATAATACACATATATAGTGCACAATATATAGTACACATATAATGCACACCTCTATTTTAAATACTGTTATACTTTATTCCACACATACATTTTCCCTTACCCAGATAGGCTGTGAAATCTTTAAAGGCAGGAATCACATTTTATTCATCATGGTATCCATATGCCTAGCACATGCTTTGTGAGTAGCACAGCCTCAGGAATGCTGAACTGAAGTGCACTGACTTAAATATTTAAGGGTCTTTTGCAGTTTTTCAGCATAAAGAAAATTTGAAAGTCTGTTTCTTCTAACTTTTCCACAGTATTTATTTTTAATTAGAGCCATTTTTCTAGAAGTAGACAATACATGTGAGTATGGTTGCTCTACCTAGAGAAAGAAGACCACAATAAACCTATGAAAAATAATCCAAGGGAGTTTACAGCATCATCCTCCCTCCCCTGCAGACTTCACAATTCATACTACTGTCCAAATATGTGAAAGCAATCTATCCCACAAATGACTTATTGTACATTTGTATTGGCCCAAGGTATATATTTCTTTTGAGGATGATACATGTGCGTTTATAAAATCTGTTTAAAGATTGTATTTTCTGAGGCTTCATTAATGGGGTATGTTGAAAAGAAACATATACACCTAGAAAAATGAAAACCAGGAAGAGAATTTAATATTATTATTCTCCATAACTAGATGTTAGTGTCTCAAGTTAAGGACTAGCGATCTCTAGATTGCTAACTAGTCTATAAATTGACTTCCTACATGGCCATAGCACCCATAAAAACTGTCAATTGAGGATATAGACCAAGCTTGCTACTGCATTAAGGTATATGTGTTGAAAAGAATTATTTACAGTACATGCTTCTGAAGCACTGTTAAACCAGAGAAAGCCTGTGAAAAGCCTCACAATGAATTGCTGCCTGTCACAGCCTTTGAAAATGTTAAGTGCCATACAAATGCCCAGCAGGGCTCCTGCTAACATTGTTTTATTGTTCTACCAAATAACTATGGCAATATCATGACATTCCTCCATTGAGGTTAACATATCATTTGCATTTACAGTGTAAATTTGTTATTAAAGGCAGGATATTTTTGCAAGTGCAAACATCTTTTCTCTTCCCACTCCCATAGTGGCACAGTACTTAAGAACCTGCTGCTCAACCACCTGTTCATGTTTATTCACGTGCGAACCATGTTCCTACCATCAGCAAATTTCTTTCTTTGGTTGTAATACAGTGCCTCATCTACGATGACTGGCTTCAGAAAGAGCATAGTGTTGGGCACCAAGATCTCGGGATATGTGTGTGGCACAGCTTTGTCTGACCTGGAAGGGTTAGCCCTCACAAGGCTGTGTACTTTCTTTCTCTTGATAATAAAGTCTCTAGGTAAAGGCAACTTCTGGTTCTCATCTTTGGGGCATGGGATTTTCAATTTGCCCACTGTAACATGCATGTGGACAATTCCTGGAACTTTACTTCTCTGGACCATATCATCACAAATATCCATTGAGTGAACAAAACTCTTAGGCTTGCAAGTTAAAGAACATTCTGGGCCAGGCTCAATGGCTTACACCAGTAATCCTAGCATTTTGGGACGCCGAGGTGGGACGATTGCTTGAGGTCAGGAGTTCGAGACCAGCCTGAGCAAGAGCAAGACCCCTGTCTCTACAAAAAAATAGAAAAATTAGCCAGGCATGGTGGCACGTGCCTGTAGTCCCAGCTACTCGGGAGGCTGAGGCAGGAGGATTGCTTGACCTGAGGAGTTTGAGGTTGCAGTGAGCTATGATGATGCCACTGCACTCCAGTCTGGGCAACAGAGCGAGACCCTGTCTCAACAAACAAACAAGCAAAGAAACAAAAAAGAGCATTCTGATGAGGAAACGGGGAATATTTGGAGCAGAATATCTGAATACCAGCGGTAATCAATTCCAATAGAGGTTTCATCTTTGTGAAGGAGGGTTAAAAAAAAAAAGAAAGAAATTATTTAGGTTTCCTTGCCAATGTGGTTAATTTGGGGTGACTAGGAGACACCGTGGAATGGTTTTGGTTTTATTATAATAAAAATAATGTAAAGCTAGAATCCAGGATATGAGCTAAACAAAAATAGACCAGAATGTCTCTTGCTATTGCAATCTAATGTGTGCACTTCTCTGCCACTGTGTTTAGCAGGAAGAAAGGACAAGAAAAGAGAGAGGGGGAGGGAAGAAAAAAATTAAGAGGATAAAGATTGGTCAAAGTAAAAGAGGAAGAAGAGACACTTCCAGGCTAGCCTGGTAGAGCCACACTTAACAAACACAAAGGGCTCTAACAAATGCTAAATAACAGTGATAAAATGCAACAAGAACCTTGGGTCTGGCACTCTTTCTAAGCAGAAAGAAAGAGGGAGGCTAAATGAATCTAATCTACATTTACACCTCAGCCACCCTGAGCTATCACAGAAGGGTTCTAGTTCCTCTGAAGACCACTAGGGTACGAGGGAGACACTCTGAGGCACATGGGGTTTTCAGCAACGAGGGTTAAGAAACTGGATTAGAGGAGGGGAGATAAAAGCTGATCCTCGAAAAGAAGGCAAAGAACATACTCTGGAGTGGAGGACAGGAGATAGGGACCCTTGTATGGGAGAGAAAATTGGTCATTGGAGCTGGACTTGGTTAGGGCCATGGGATTTACATAAGCTCCTTTATAAACAAACTTAAAACCTGAATGAGCAAATGTTGAAAGTTGATTTTTGATCAGCAGGAAATACAGGTTCTATAGGAGGAAGGAAAATCATTAAAGCTAGTTAGTAGAAAAAAACAAGTAGACAAAATTAATGAAGTTGGTAAATTAAGAGATAAAGTAGATCACCAAGACCTCATAGAAAGAGCTGCGGTGAGAAACTTGTTTCTCCCAGTGAATTGGCTCAATTCAGTAAGGAACAAATACTGAAGTTGCATACTTGCCACTCCTTCCCTAGTTGTCAGCATTGCTGCCTGGGGGGAAGCTCGGGCGAGAAATGGAGGAAGCTCCCTCTCAGGCGTCCCGTGTAGGTGAACCTATGGTTGGAGCAATCCAGACTGCCTGTTGTTGACTGCTCTCTCTCTCCTTATAATTAGCCAGTTGGTGGGTTCATCAAAAGGCTGGTGTGGCAGTAATATGGTAGATCCAGAGTAAGGACACATTTTGTGGGCCAAACAATTGATATCACAAAGACCAGTGACTTTGTGATGCTGATATTGAAACAATTGATATCACAAAACTCAGCCTTCCACAGTGGAAGCCTAGGCCATGCCCAACAGGGCTGCTGTTGGGATGGGATCTGAAAAATGGGCTGAAATTCCTAGACCAGGTGGAGAAGATTTGTTGAGTTTAGCTTGAACACTGGAAGAAGGGGAAAATTTGAAAATTGGAAAAAGTACTAGGAGCATCAAGTGATGGGTAGACACTATAAACTGGAGGAACTGCAACCATGAGGGTGGCTAAGACTGAATCAAGCCATGAGAGAGAGAATGAGGTGTTGGTAAGTCAAGGGCTAGTTTAGGAGGTTGATGGGGCTGGAGTTCAGGAAGAGCCTAACTGAGGGAGCCTGGAGGCAGATAGTACTTTGACTGTAATTCAAATCCTTGGTTTCTTTTTTCCCATTGGCTGGTGAATTTAGATTTAATTTAATTTGATTTATTTTGTCAATGTTCAAAAAATCCTCAATACTTAAAATTTCTTTCCACAGCATCATACCATTTGCAAAATACTTTAGCTGTAAAAGGATTTATTAATAAAGTTGCTCTTAATTGGTATCAATAGAAGGGGAGTTGATACCTTTTAGATACAAAAACCAAAAAGGAAATCTATGCCTTGAGCAGCACCATAACCACATGGTGCACTAATTATTTCACTTAATCGGTCATTCAACATTTACTGAGTATCTACTGTTCATTAGGCACTGTGGCGGTTGCTGGGGAATCAAAGAAGAAAGACAAAATCCTTCCCTCAGGATGTTCACCAGCCTCATTTGGGAAACAGAAACACCAACTCCAACCGCTTTGAGTCCCCTCCCCGTTCCTGTCCTGCCTTTCACCAGAGGGTTCTGCACTCCTGTCCTGCTCCCTGGGTTTACCTGATTCCAAAGACAGACCAAGAATGGCCCAGGCCAGGAGCAATCCCTGGTCAGTTGGGAGGAACTCTTTAAGGGTGGGTCCTAGAAGGCCGGTTCTTGTCCAGCCTAGGTCTGTCTGCCTTCAGCCAAATGAGGATTTTATTCTTAGAGCAGCAAATCCACTAGGGGAGAGGCAGACAAGAAAAACCTGCCTTGACATTCTTTTTGCTCTCTGATTTCATAGAAAAAAGAAAAGAAGAAAAGAGCTGGTGGTTAAAAACAACTCCAAAGAACAAAAGAAACCAGAGCTTGGAGTACCTCGCAGTGAATTTGAATCTGCAAAGGTTCTCGTGGAGTCTCACATTTCTTGGAGGATTTTTTTTCTCTCTGCACTTTGGAAAGAAGTTTTTTGTTCAAAACGAGTGAAGTGATTTTTGTTCAACGTTTTTCAAGTATCATAAAGGGATTTTAAAAAGTCATGTTCAATAGATTTTTCTGGCCAATAAAGTATATTTCTTTGACTGGTATTTTATGTTTATTTAAGTGATTCTGATATTTCATGTTAAAGAACAAATGTTCTCAGTCCTGAGACATGGGAGAGAAACATAATAAAGACTTTATGGCCAGTGTAATTTACTTCATGGTAATTTGCATAATATGAAATGCAGAAATACATGATTATTTAAATAATTGGTATTTATTATTAAATAAATATAAAAAATTGATTATTTAAATAATCATGTATTTCTGCATTTCATATTATGCAAATTACCAGTAGAAATTATAAAATATCTCTACAGATTAAAATATCTTCCTTTTTTTGATATTAGTCTATCGATTAACAATATTTATTGAGATTTCAAAGTGAGCTGAGCCCTGGATTGGGTCCTAAGAGTGATGCCAGGTCTAGTTCATGATTTATCCTTCCTGCCCTAGCACCACGATCTAATCATAGTAGGTGTAAAATAAATGCTTGTTGTTAAATAAAATGGAGACAGCTTCTGCATACTGCCCCTTGCTGTCACTGAGACAGCACAAAAGAGAAAAACTAAGGATATTTACCAAGGAGCTGGATGGACAGACTGCAGAGTACATGGCAGGATGTGTAATAGCCTCGTGGGATCAGATGGCTTGTCCTTTTAGCTCCCACCTGTGCATGAGTGAGCCTGGAACAGAGCAGGATGGACTTAAACAAGGAAAGTGTCTGAAAGCAGAATATGCCTTGGGTAAGTCGGTCTTTAAGCGTGGAATGTCCTTGTGTTATATTCTGTTTCCTCTCACCCACCTTAGCAATACTGTTTCATTTCTAAATCAAACTTCTCTCTTGCATTCTTTATCCTGAAATATGTGTACATGGCTGATGTCAATTTTCAAGGTTCAAACGAGAATCAAATTTTAGGCAAAAGAAGTAAAACTGTAACTGGTGGAAATTTAAGATGAGGGCTCTAACATCCTTGCCTAGAGGGGAGTTTGTGACTCCATGGTAGCATTGGGAAGGCATTCTCCTCCAGGGGACAGTATGTCTGAGGCATGGAAACAGAAACAAGCAACAAAGTATAACAGTTTCATATTCTGGGATGGAGACTGCTTTTTGGGGAAAACAAAATATCAGGGTTAGATTTCAAGATGCTAGGAGAGGACAGTGAAGTTAAACCACAGAGTTTTGATATGAGAGGGGAGGAGCACTGCTACAGGGACACTGTTCTTCAGTGTCCATAAAGAACATCATTCAAGAGTTCTTTTGGGCGGCACGCCTATACAGCCATGAACTTAGCAATGTGTGAGGAAAAGATGTTACTCATTCTCCCCTATAGCATGTTAACCAAGTACCTGGCACATAGCAAGTCCTGTGTAACTATGGGCTGCTGTTATTACTATGAATTAGATGTCAAAGACTTTAGTGGGAAGTGACTAGGAGCATCAGTAAAGAGGGTTAAGACTGGAGGAGAATATAGCCTAAAAGGAAGGTGGTCTAGAGCAGTGTTTCTCAAACTGTTGGTGGCAGCCAGTTAGTGGTCAGGGAACCAATGTAGTGGCTTGTGTCCAGATTATTATTACTATTTTTTATTGGAATGAAATAGAGTAGAATAAAAATTATTGGTTTAATTATATTAATATATATTAATATATAATATATTATTATTGGTTAATTTTTTCTTTGACTTTGTTCCAGTTATAAATAGAAATTTATGTATGAATGTAATAGGTCACATAAAAATATATATTTACATGAATCTTTGTCAAAATAGCGTGAGATACCTGGGTGGGAGTGGAGCGTGTAGCATGGTAGGTGGGAGCTGAGGAGGGCAGAGCCAGCCTGCGTGTACCTATTGATAACAAAGGCTGAACACTGCAATCACCTGGGGAGCTATAAAAATATACTGGTGTCTGGGTGCCACCACTAGAGATTCTGATTAACTGGACTGTGGTATGGCCTTGGCATCAGGTTTTTCTAACCTCCCCAGGTGATGCTAATGTGTAGCCAAAATTGAGAGCACTGGATTAGAGCAAGGGGGCTCTGTACTCTAAAATCCCCCCTGTGTCAATGCTCCAAAGTCTTGTTTAACAACCCCCTGTCTGGTTCAGTGTAGTAGTACAAACATCATCCTGAATTTCCAGGTCTCACAGGCTGCTTATAGGCAAATAATAGCACATCTATCACGGAGTCCATTTAATTCCCTGGCTAGATGGGTTGGTCTTAACCTTCAAATGTTTTCAGGAGGCATATTTTTGCTAAAATACTGTTTACTCTCCTAAAGCAGAGTTTCAGTCCATAGCATGCAAATGGAGAGTTTTTATTTTTGTTTTTTTATGCCACTTTCAAATCATTTTTTTCAGATGGTGGCTAATTCATACTAATGAAATAAGGATCTGGACTAGATTGGGCCGTGGGGATAAAATAGAGCACAAAAGTCACTGTAGAGAAAGAATTTGCAAATTTGGTGGAGGCTTGCTTTTGTCATTTCTAATGCAATATTAACAAGGAAAATTTACTTTAAAAATAGAGTGAAATGAATACTTTGGAAAATAAAAAAAGTAGTAGACAAGTACTAAAATTTTTGAGCTCATTCTCATTTTTTAAAAAAGATAAACCACTAGCTATTCAAATCATTATAAAGAGAACAAAACACAAATATGCAAAATTAGATATAGTGTGGAGGAAATAACTAAATATCTAGAGGAAATTAAATATTTCATTCTTCCCTATGAAAAATATATTGAAACCCTATATGACAGGGATGACTTCTAGGCAAATATAAATGACCAAAAAATGATCTCAGAAGAGAGAGAGAAATTTCAATAGATCAATTATTAATATGAATTGATAAAGTTGATATATACTTAGTTCTGAAAAAACTACTAGGCCCAGAAATTTAAATAGTTTAAGTCAATCAAATCATCAAAGACCAGTTAACTGCATGCTGTTTAAACTATTCAAGACTGTAGAGGAGAGAAGCAAAGCCTCCAAATTATTTTGTAAATATAGAATAGCATTGATGACAAAACCTGTCAAAGATATCACGAAAGAGAACTACGGACGATGTATCAATACAAGTTTCCCGGATGAAATGTTTGTAAACAGCATCCTTTAGAACTTTAAAAGAAAAGGCTTTATTCCAAAAAGGCAAAGGAAATCTAGTAATATAATTCCCTATATTTCTCAAAGAAGTAAAAGCATTTAATAATCTCTTTTTGTGCTGAAAAAGAATTTTATAGATTTTTAATATATAATTTCATATTATATATAAATTTCACATATATTCATTATTTTAATTTTAATTTTTTTTTTTTTAGAGACTGGGCCTCACTCTGTCACCCAAGCTAGAGGACAGTAGTGTGATCATAGCTCACTGTAACCTCGAACTCCTGGGCTCAAGCGATTCTCCTGCTTCAGCCTCCCAAGCAGCTAGGACTACAGGCGTGCACCACCATGCCCAGCTAATTTTTTTATTTTTGTTTTTTGTACAGACAGGGTTTCAGTGTTGCTCAGGCTGGTTTCAAACTCCTGGCCTCAACCTATCCTCCCATCTGGGCCTCCCAAAGTGCTGGGATTATAGGTGTGAGCCACCATGTCTGGCCTATATTCATTATTTTAAAATTTGTTCTTAATAAACTGAGCATAGATAATTTCTTAATATGTTTGATATATATAAAAAGCCAGCATCATACTTAATGGTGAGACTCAAGAAGAATACCTGTTAAATTTGGGAATAATGTAACAACTCACCTGCAAAAAAAAAATTGGGAATAAGACAAGAACATTAACTACTCTTATTTAACATTGTCCTATAAAAGTATTAATCAATGCAAAGACAAGAAAAAGAAATAAAGGAGTAAAATAACAATTAGTTGTAGAAGATTTGATTCTATATTTAGAAATTCCTGGCAATGAATTGATATGTTATTAGAGAAAAATAAGAAAATTCAATAAAGTGGTATTACAAATATAATGAGAAAGTCAATATTTTTAATAGCTTTCTATATACAAACAGCCACCAGTTACAATTATAATTTTTAAAATCCCATTTATAATAATAAACAAACTATTCAGGAAATACTCTAACAAGGAGTGTATAGGATCTATATGAAAAAGCAAAATCCTGATGGACATGCAGAAGACTTAACCAAATGAAAGGAAATATTGTGTCTTAAGCCTTAATTTTATAAAGTATAAATTTCATAAATAAATCTATAAGTTTAATTTTATTCCAATAAAACTAACAACACAATTTTTGTTTTGTGTTGGGAAAGAGGACTAGTAAGAAGCCCTAAACAAGCTGATTCTTAAGTTCATATGAAAAAAATATTCAGAAGTGGCTAGGAAAATTTTGAAAACAAAGAGGGAAACCAGCCTTACCAGATATTGTAAATACTATATAAGTTCAAAAATTAAAAGTTTGCTATTGGCTGTGAATAAACAGAGCAGTAGAACAGAGTAAAGAATCTAGAAATAGAGCCAGAAAAAGGTCAGATGAATATGGCAATTTAGCATATGATAAAGAAGACAATTCAAAGAAGTGGGGAAACTGTTGGGACAATTGGTAAGCTAACTAGAAAAAAAATTTTCTTTGGATCCCTATATCTTTCCTTACACCAGAATAAATTCCAGATGGTCAAAAATTTGAATATAAAAAAAACCTATCAATGTAGTGGAAGGAAAGATAAGAGAAGTACCTTAATAATTTTATTATAGGGAAAAAGATCCTAAACTTGTCTGTGAAAGCAAAAACCCAAAAAAGCCCCCTAATATTAACATATTTTATATATATATATTTTAATCTTTACATTCCTTTATTGGAGCAAGATTCCTGACCGGTATACGGTGATGTGTTTACTAAGCAGAGACCTGTGCAGAAATTACATACTATCCATCTAGACAGGTTTTTGTCACACTTTGTCTATTGATGGAATAGTTCCATTTACAAAGTTTAATACATCAAAAAGCTTTGAATTTGACCAGGCTGTCCATTAATTCATCTCTTAAAAAGTAGCATTTAATTTCAGATACTGTGTTTTACAGCATTAAGAAGTTTATGCATTAGGGAGCTTTGTGCAGACAGAGCAGAGTCCATCATCCCACCCAGATTCACAGTCACATTTGAGAACTTTATGCTAGAGAACTGGGACTTAGACAAAGTGACTCCTAACCACCAAAACATACTTCTTACTCTGACAGCCTCTCTTCTTGGCCACATTTTATAGTGCCAGTGAAGACATGCTAGCAACTGCCCCACGCATAACTTGGCATTAGAGCACCAGATCTGATTGATGGTGGTGGCGGATACTATTATTTTATATCTAGCTAAAAGGCTCATTTTAAAAACTGCCAATTGGAGATAAAAATCAAGGGTACAACATATTCAGAACTGAGTTTTGAGAAATCTGGAATCCTAAATGATATGAATATTTTCAGAAATCAATGGCAAATTGTACCCATGTTTCCTAGCCATGAGGAGATTTAAGATATTTATTCAAATCCCTTTACTTAATCCACATAGCCCTGAGTTCATTCTGCAAAGTGTGTATCAAAAAATATGAAAATAAGGTGAAAAAGTTTGATGCTGATGTTATAGAAGTCAAACTTGGAAGATCATAGAAAGTCTATTTATTCTGAGAAAAAAGTATCAAGCCCTTTGTGCACACATTTAGTTTTATTGTAACAAAGCAACTTTCAGACTTTTAATGTTTAAAACTGAGCAGCATCTTTCCTTTCCAGTGAAACAAAAAGAAAATTAAAAAATAAACAGGAACAAAATTACCATAGAGAATGTCAATTCCAAATAAGACCATACAGGTTCTACAGATTCTCCCATTGAGTGGCAGGGCTCAAGTCATCATTAGAAGAGAATTTATTTTAAAAGTGTCATCTTAAACTGCAAGGATGCCCATTAAACATCACAACTGAACATGCTAAAGGAGAAGTAATAACATGTTATATATTAAAAAATTTTTTTTGCATGGCAATGATGCCATAAACAAAAATACCAACAGTAGGCTTCTCCAAAGTGTTTGCTGCTATTAGCTGCCATCATTGCTTGAGTTGGGCTCCTCATCAGTGTGCCTTGGTTCCTCAGGAATCAATCACAAGAGTCTTCTAATTGCCTTAATGCCTTATTTGCTCGTTTCCTTCATAGATAAAGGTGGCCACTCGTGATGTGAGTCTTAACAGGTGGTATCATAACCTTGAAGGTCTTCAATGCAGAAAGCTGCTTATAGACTTTGAGTTGCATTAAAATCATAATTTATCACCTCTTCTTCCTGTATCTGGGAGCTCCCAAATGGCTATCATGAAGTTAACTTTTCATCGACCCTCTCCGCAAACCTTCTGACAGGAACCAGTCAGAACTTGCAGAGAGAGACACGGTCCACTGTATGCCCTTATTTCCAAGGGTGAACCTGGTCCTCATGTTTGTTCTTTCCAGCCCAAGCAAACTGAATGTCAAAAAAAAAAATTGCCGAATGCTTGACATAGAATATGTAAAAACTTTCTACAAACCTTGACAGAAAGATGGACAAAAAATATAAGCAGACAATTCACATAAAAGGAAATATAAATGACTTTTAAACATATGAACCCCAATTTCATTCATTGTAAGTGAAATGCAAGTTAAAACTACAAGTATCAGTCTTCACCTATCAGATTATCAAAGATCAAAGATTTTGAAAGTATTTGGTGTTGACAAGGTTGGAGAGAAATGAGCACTCATACAGAGTTGATGGGAGTATAAATTGGTATAATCTCATTGGAGAGCATTTTGACAGTATTTTTCAAAAATAAAAATACCCAAACCCTTTGATCTAGCAATCCTGCTTATAAAAATTAATCAATAGATATGCTATACCTGTACATATAAAGTTCATTACATTATCAAAATTGTAAAAGATTAGAAACAACTTAATTGTCTATCAATATGGGCCTGTTCATATAAATTACTGTTATCCATACAATGGAATAACAGCATGTTTTATGTTTAAAAAGGAGGTGAGTTTCATGTAATAATATGGCACTATCTTCAAAGTATATTAAGTGAAAAACGTAAGGTTCAGAAAAGCATATAGCATGTTGCGGTTTGTAGTGAAAACAACAAAAGCAATGCTAAGAAAATAGATGTTGAATATCTCCGGAAGGATACACAAGAAACTGATCACTATGCATATCTATGAGGAAGAAAACTGGACTATGGGAGGTCGGAAGTGGAAGGAAGACTGGCTTTTTTTTTTTTTTAACCACATCCCCCTTTAGATTGTGTGAATTTTTTACTGTGTCTGTTCCCTATTAACATTTATTTAAATGTTTTTTATTTAACTGTGTTAAAAAAAGAAAAATAAATTTTGAAAATGAGCAAGGTTGCATAGTGTGCTTCCTGTTACCTTACCGTGGATCCTGTGAACCTGGACTCCTGTGGCAGGACTGCAAGAAAGAGTCCATTTCAGTACAGAAGCAGATGTGGCTTCACAAAAAAAAGAAACAAAACTGGAAACATAGATTCTCCAAGCACTTCATAAAGGCACCGATGCACCTGTATGCAAAGTCTTCTAATAGATGAACTGAGGCACTCTCAGGTTCTTGGTGCTGTGGTAGGGCAGAAGGCCTCGGGAGGGAGCATTGGCAGCTGCCTGTAGCACTATGGCCCACACCAACCCTCCTGATGGGTATTTGCCCTCCATGAATAATTAGTTCTTTTCCATCTATAGTGTTTGGAAGTCCTTCCTCTGGTCCCTAGAGGGCTGATGGCAGCCCTCCACCCTATCTTGAAAAATCAGCACCATTGGGCATAAGGGGCTGTCAGTGGAAGCCAGGAGAAGCCAGTCTCCTGCCGCGATGGCCAATGGCACAAAGTACATGTCCTCATGCAGAGCACTTGCCATTGTTTACAGAAGACAGCACAATGTGTTGCTCAGGTCCCCACAGGTAACACCTCCTCACTTTACAGTATGAGGAGAATGTGAAGCTGTTTGAAGTCTCACCCAGAGATCAGGCTGAGCGTGGCTATGATGCGGGCCTCCGGCACCGTCGGGCTTTCGACACCAACCCCATACAGCTCGCCTTTTTTTGAGACCTCTAATGAAATAGACACTCAGACACATCTCTTTACTGTTTTTTTATGGTTTCTAAGTTTTTAGCCTATAGGAAGACCTAACAACCAGCAGAGTTTATGTGCCAATTAACATGGAAGGAGGCCCCAGAAGCTAAGCTGGCCTGTCACCACCACATTTAGAAGGGAAGGAGCACCGCACTGGGAGTCCAGACCTGGGAGGCCTGACATGCTCACTAACTGACTGTGTGACCTGCACAAATAACAGCTTTTCTGGACCTTGGTATCCTCTGGGTTTAAGAAAAAGAGTGGGTGCATGTATTGAATCAAACATTGTAAAAGCAGGGTTCACAGGTGTGTTTTATTTGACCCGCTTTAAGTCAGTTTTAATTAGTAGTCAAAATTGGGATACTTCATACAAAAATCTGCATTCTCAGCTTTCTTTGAAAATTCACATGATCTAACATCAGGGGGCCGGCCTCTCCCATGGCTGCAATCAGCTGCAGCTGCAGTGGCTGCTGCCCGGTCTCTCAGAGCCCAGCCCCACTTCCGCAGACAGCCCCATCCCCTCCACCACCACCACGGTGTCACCAGCCTGATTATTTACGTGATCTGCTGACCTTGCAGCTATTTAGTTGCAGCCCGTAGTCATTCTGTAAAGTTCCTTTCACTTTTAGAATTTAATGATTCCAAAATTTGGTCTAGCTGCCAGTCTAGACAATATATTCCCTTTCCACATTACTTAAAAGCCAGGGCATTTTGAGTAAATGTGAGTGTAGCAAGCTCTGACCTGATGCTTTTCTTTCTTTTTCCATTTGCTTATAGTAGATTATCCTTGGTTACCATGGTGATTACCATCCCTTAATGATACACTGCTACCGCACGAGGAATGTAATTTTCTTTAAGCTCAATGCAAGCAGTGGGGAACAGTATAAAAGCTTTCTCTCCCCCTCTGTCCCTCAGGTGCTCCTCCGTCACCACAAAGGACAAGTCAGGCCACTGATCAATCTCTCCAGGCAAGCCAACATGAGAGCTGCTGTCAGAATTTAAATACCTTCCCTGGATCCCAGTGCACATGTGGGAACCCAGGGAAAGGCTATTTTCAACCTCCAAAAAGTGTTCTGCATCAAGTCTCATGGGACTTAATTAAAATAATCAGTTTTCACAGCCAAGGCTTTTGACTCTAACTTTCCCCACAAAATGAGCATCCCTTGTGCAAAGAAGCACCGCTCACACATACTCAGAGCGCGTGACACCTCTAACTTATGCTTTTCCTCCTGGTAGGGATCCTGTGGTCTGCATCTGGCCCTTTCTGACTAAACTGAGGGCAGTGGAAGGCAATCAACCCACGGCCCGTGGCCCTGCCCAGACCTTCCTGGCCTCATTTCTGGGGTGTCAGAGGTTCTCACCACGTCCAGGGAGACGGGAGAAGAAGGTGTGCTCTCCCTGGTCCACAAAACCCCCCAGCATGAGTTAAGACACTAGAGTCACCTCTACAGGACCTTCCCTTTTCCTTCCCTCTTTCATGCCCCTTCAAATTCCCATGCGGTTAAAATTCGATTAAAATAAGTAACTGAATGGATATGTGAAAACGCAAGTAGAATCTAGGTGATAGGTATACACAGGTGTGCATTGTACAATTATTTAAACTTCTCTTTACATTCAAAATTTTCTTAAGTGTTCGAAAATTAAATGACTAGAGCAGAGTTCACAAACTGGGGGGGCCTCCAGGCCATGTAAAGCTGACAGACACAATTTACAGGTCATTCAGGGATATTTTTTATTGAATCATTTGCAAATACTTAAAAATGAGGAGACTGTACATAAAAATACGGGTTTCCAGTTTCTCTAGACAAATCAAAAGATCTGATAACACTGGGTCTCACATTCTTGCAATGAAAGAGTTAGCTAGAGCCGGGTGTGGCAGTCCCGTTTTGATGGAGCATGTCTTCCACCTGGACACAGACCCCACAAGATATGCATTCTTCACTTATGTTACTTGAATAGGCCAGCTTCATAGTTGATGACATTGATCCAGACCAATTTCAAAAGGGGGAAAAAAAGCCATAAAAAATGTATCTTAACTCTGTGTGTCTGTGTGCATACATGCAGCTGTGCAGGAAAATGCAGTCCTGAACATTTATCTTTGTTTTGTGTGGTCAGGGGGCAAAGCCTCCTCCTCCCTCTTGTTCCCAGCCTCCCGAGATGCTGCTCACACCACACCACAAAGCTGAGGGAGCAGAGCAGCTCCCTTACAAACAACAAAAAGCTCCTAAAAAATCTGGGTGTGGCTGTATTGAAAGGAAAGTCTTGCTTGGGACTCACTGAGCCAGGCTGCATTAACTTCAGAATGTTTGCCTCCTGACTAAAATGCCTCAGTTAGTGCACTAAATAGACCAAATCTCCTATCAAACTGTCACCATCATCATTTATCATAAAGCTTCATTGTTAGGTGCCAGGCAAAGAGAACCATGCAGAACTCAGGTGTCCTAGAGCCTAAATTCGATCTGTGCTTATCACGATGGGAAAATTCTACCTCTTTTATTTTTCTTTCTGGCCTAAAGGAGGTTTGTGGGTTAAAATAGTTTCTCAGCAAAAAATGGATGCTTGTCTCAGGGTTTAGTGTTTCCAAAATTTTTCCTCTGCTCATGTCTTTTCCTTTTCCAGGGATCTACACTGAAAAGGATATCCTCATTGGAGTATGCTGTGCCTCTGAGGTCTGTTCTAGGCTGGGAGGTGCTGGGGTTGGACCCATGTCCAGCAAACCTGCTATCTTAACAGGCAGGGCACTGTGCGTGTGTCAGGAGCTCAGTACATCCTGGTGGGTGATAATGGGGAGGGTGAACTCAGGTCCCTTCGCCCTCTGGACTCTTCCTCCTGTGCTTTCTATCGAGCATGGAATACAATCCATCTCCTTCCTTGGCCAACTAGTCCTTGTGTGGTCTGACTCTTGTTGATCTTCCAGCCTCATCTTGTCCCACCGTTCCCTCCCCTCACCATGGCTTCTTTCTACTCTTAAACACCCGAAGCTTGTGCCTTCCCAGGGCTGCCACGCTTGCTCTTTCTCTCTGCCTGGACCACTCTTCCCCCAGCTCTCGGCCTGGCTGGCTGCTTCTCATCTGGGCTTCGGGTCGCATGCCAGCTCCTCAGAGGCCCTTCCTGACCACCGTCCCCCTCCCCTCACACCCAATTTCTATGACATTAAGGTGTTGTTTTTTCATTACAGTTATTATCTAAAATCACTTTCATTGAGTCAGTTAGCATCTGCCTCTTCTACTTCAATGCAAGCTCCACAAAAGCAAGGACTTTGTCTCTTGTTCACCATAGAATCTTCCATACTTGGAAAAGTGTTTAATCAGTGAATGTCTACACCCAGGAAGGTGAGGGAATTCTAACAATCATGGGGCTGCTGGTGTTTGGGTGAGTGCTGTGAAAAAAATCAAGTCTATGCACATTTAATGATGCCCTAATTTGGGTCTCCTTTAAGAATGGCCTTTGGCTGTTTGTTTTATCTGGATGCCAATGTTAAGATAAAACAGGGAGAGGAAGGCTGAGATTGGATGGTTCGATTTATTTCCTTAAATATTCCGTTTTTATAAATTGGCTTTGGTGACACAAAAGGCAAGGTTGCCACCTAGTGTTTGGATGCGTGGGTGTGTCACACCAGCAATACCTTTAAAAAAAACTGTGTGAGTCTATAGAAAGCCAAACTTCCACAGCCTGCTATAATACAGACCACAATTTGCCAAGGCAGCATAATTCCTCATAAAGTATTTCTTAAGAGTCTCCAAATGGATTCTTTCCACTCTCACGGGCTTCTGCCAAAAGTTGAGATAGTGTCTTTGTTAGCTATGAAAGAAATCTGAAGCAACCAAGAGAGCTGTCTAGCTCAGTTTCACCAGATAGCACATTCTCCAGATTGTGTTTTCTTAAATTTTATCTTCCCTCCCCAGGCAAGGTGTGCTGCTTATAAAATAAGTCAAAATCCGTGTTAAAGAAAACAGCAAGCCACCATCTCAATTGCTTTTCCCCCTGGCCACATAGGGATTTATCCTCAAGGTTCAGGAACACCATTCAGACTCCTAAGTGGTTGCAACCAAGCACAAGACTTAACTGCACTGAGAAATCTTGGTAGCTCTAGGTGGGCATGTCGCATTCCTGGGCCATGCTGAAGACTGGCCAGACAAAGGGAAGCTGTGAAAAATGGCTGGATGAGGGTGGCACCAGGGGAAACCATTTAATAAAGAGTCTGGGTCATTGGCCCCTAAGATATTGCTCTTGGAAATTGGGTTATTAGAAATGATGGAAAATGGGTAGCGAGGTAAGGTGTGGATGCGAATAACCATGGCAACCACACTATCTTATTATTATTTCACTTTCCTTGGGACTAAAAATAGATCATATAGGTCATTGCAAACAAGTCCAGCATGGTTTACATCTTCTGCAAGAGCAGTTGCTGTTTTTTTTTGTGGTTTTTATGAAGAAATGCTCTCCTACCTTTGGACAAATGTCATATACTTTTTGTCCTGACCACCTAGTCTGTGTTCTATATATTATCTTAATGCATATGGTGTTCTGTTTTTACTTTAAAATACATTTTCTAAGTGTAAATAAGGAACAGTGGAATTACAAAGCCAGAATTAGAATGCTTTTTGGAAACCATCCCCTCATTGCAGTAATCTTTTTTATTTTTTGTCATCTGAAAGATAGGTTCTATTTAAATCTCCAGTTACAGGAAGCTCACTACTTCATGATGTAGCAATTCCATTATTAAATTGTTGGAAAGTTCTTTATCATTTTCATTATTTTATGCAACTGATATTTATTTAGCACCTATGTTATGCCAGGCACTGTGCTGGGCACTTTGGATCTAGTGGTTAACAAAATGAACTCAGTTCCTAAAGGTACAGAAGTTACAGTCTGCTCCCTGTAACTTTCTGGTGAATATGTAGAATTGAAGACAATATAGAACAAGACTGTTGTCTTTCCTATGTGAGAGTACCCTGAAGTTTGTAGAAAACCTATGAATTTTCCCTTACCAATACAGCTTGTGGGGTTATGAGGATTTCTCGGCTGCAAGCAAGCAAATCAATCAACAAAAGCTCTGGCTCACCTAAGCAAAAAATGAATCTATTTGTGGGAAATGGGTTAACGCAGAAAATTGAAGGGAGAGTGGAAGAATCGGCCAGGAGGGAACTGAACAGAGGCAGCTTTGAGGATCTAAATAGAAACTAATGAACAGTCTTTTCAAGGTACTGCTATTGTTTCAGAAACAATTGTTTTCAGTCTTTGTCTGATCAAAATTCAGATTTTAAGGAGAGAGTATCTGATTGGCCCAGCTTGGTCCCATACTCACCCCTTGGCTGAAGGTGGCAGCAGAACTTCTCTATGTCCCCAAAGAATGTATCCAATGTATCCCACTGGGAATCAGGCAGTTTTTGCTAAAAGTACACACAGGAACTTCATAGATTTTTGCTGGGGATTAATGTCAAGAATAAATATCTGTATGTCTATTTTCTAAAGGGAAAAGTCTTTTACTCTGTCAGTATTCCAGCAGCTCCCCATGTTTTCTTAGAGATTATGACACTATCTCAGATCATGTCTGCAGGCTCCTTGAGGGCTTTGGAAGATAATTCACTTGGGCCCAGTGTCATAAATTTTCTTAAAGCTTCCAGGTGCACTTGCTCTTGCATTTACATTGACCTGCCCAGTTTAATTTTGAACACCAGTATCCTTGCTAGAAGAGATCAGAGAGCAATTGAATAGATCTGCTTTCACCTTGCAGAACTGTGTATTGTTTAAAAGAGGAAGGGTTTTGGAACCAGAAAGGACTGAGTTTAAGCCCTATTCCTGTGTCGTACAAGTTGTGTGGCCTTGGTCTGGTTATTTATCTGTGCTGTGTCTCCATTTTCTCATCTGAAAAATGGATATAATGTCATAGGGTTGTTGGAAGATCAATCATATCAGTCAGGAGACAGAAATCACACCAGTTATTTTAACAGAGACATTTCATGTGAAGAATTGTTAACCAAGTATTGAAGAAATGAAAAGGCAAAAAGGAAACGTCAAGAAAGTAGCAATTATAGAAGCAGTTTCTGCCCTAGAACTGGTGAATACATGGAAGAGTTTGAAATTGTTAAAGTTTAGACTCTTGGAGGAAGAGCCCTGCAAAGCTGGAACTCAGACCTCTGGAAGGTGTCACTGCTCAGCTGTTGTTGCCTCAGGAGCTTGAAGGTGGGGTGAGGTGGGCTGTGGTGGGACCCAGCCCTCCAAGTAGGGGCACTGACTGGCTGATGTCAGGGGTGTTATGATGCTGGTTCTGCTAGTGTTGGAAAAATAACCTGGAATCAACTGCACCATTGGAACAACCTGCTGCTGCCCCCAGGGGTGAAGATCCATTGCTAGGATGGTGCTGACAGGAACCAACAGTAAGAAAAAAGGAACAGGAAGCACACAGGGAGGAGAGTGTGCCTTCTTCCTCCAGACCTGTAGTCTCCCTCTAGTGGCCCCTATCCACAAAGTCTAACAGGGATAGAGTTAATAAAGGAGAACAGGTCTGCAGAGTCCCAGCCCCAGAATCACAGAGCAGGGTATAAATGGGTGGGTTTGATGCTGAGAAACAATAACTTAATAACTGGCCACCCCTTTGACTACTCAGCAACCACAGGCACCTTTCTTCTATACAAGAAAATCAACTTCAGGCTTCCACCTAACAAATGCAAATGAAGATGTTCTTAACCTTCCCCTCAAAGGAGGGAACACAAAGTCCTAACAGTCATTGATTGTATCTATCTCTGGGAGACAGTCACATTATCCATCTTTGAGCTATCTTAGTCAATTCAAAGTCTCATCAGAACATTCTATTATGGAAAGACTACAATGTTTTATGTAAAATAATAAGGGGAAGGAGAAGAAGAAATATGAAGTTAGTTTCTATCAGGGGTGGACAAACTCCAACCCATGGGTCAAATCCAAATTAAAAAATAAAGTTTTGTTGGAACACAGCCATATCTATTAACTCACATATTGTCTATGGCTGCCTTGGGGCTACAATGGCAGAGTTGAGTAGTTGTAACAAAGACCATAAGGTCCACAAAACCTAAAATATTTACCTGGCCCTTTATAGAAAAAGTTTTACCCCTGCTTTAGATACACACACACACACACACATATTTTCTCTCTCTCTCTTTTTCTCTCCCCCTACCCCTCTCTCTCTCTCTCTAACTGGCCTATTCCAAGTTTTCGATGCTCTCAGCTAGAACCTCAGCTGGTCAGGTTCTTTAGCTAGTGAGGTATCCCAAATATTCATTCCTGAATGAATGTCAGAATGAATTCAGATGTGTCTGAATCCTCAGTGGTTATGTCTTTTTTTGGTTGCCAGAGTTTTCTATTAACTGTATTGGTCTTGGAAGTACTAAGATATATCCCAGAGAATTCTGAGTTTGAGACATGGTCCTCCCTACTTTCATTCTGTAGTAACAACACAATTCGCTCTTGGTACTCAGGATCAACAATCCCAGCCAGTAGAGTAATCCCCTTCTTTGCCTATGGGTTCAGGGGCATGAGGATCCCAAAATGCCCACATGGCAGCCTAATTTCCTGATTCAGTGAAATCGTTGTGTTCCTGAAAAGAAGCATTCCTCCCTTTAGAAAAAGAGCTTCAAACCAGTACAGATCACCATTGCAGGGACAAGAGGCAAAAATTCTGCAAGAAGCTTATCAGGTGCGTTAGTGGGAGGAGCCACTCTCACATCCACCCTTGATTCCTGGACCCATACATTCTGGCTGTGGGTGAGGGAGCACCAAATACTGGTCACTGATTCTAAACTGATTCCTGTAAGACAGAACCCCATACTTTCAGGATATTGTCTTTTAACTGGCAATGTAACCTGGTTTTCAATGAGCCATCCCACCATTTTTTCAGGCCAGCTGCTTCTGGGTGATAGGGAACACGGTTAGACAGATGGGCATCTGGCAGATAGTGTCTTCCATACAACCTGATCCAAAAGGCATCAGTGCCAGTGACAGAGCAGGCATTCCTCCAAATCAGGGGGCATGTACTATGCCCTCAGGCAAATGAAGGAGGCCAGCTCAGACAGACATCCATGGGGTACTCTCAGTCTCCAGCCCTGTCTGGGTGTTCTTTGTGCTTTTTGCTTTTTTCTTCCCCCGACCTGGAAATCATCCTCTTGTGGATACTCTCCTCTGGGAATCTCATCACTACTGTCAAAGGTTTATTAGCCCAGAAAGACTCCTCTGCTGGAAACTGGAAGGCTTCCCAGCCACACAGAGAGATTTCTTCCTGCTGAACAGCATGGGCCATGGCTTTCTAGACATCTCCAGACTTCATGACAGCTGCATCCTAATTGGCATAATTCTCCATGGTCACTCAGCCAGAGTAGGTATCGTGGGGCTGGAAAATGAGTCACTTCTTTCTCCAGGGCACAGCAACTGTGTCAGGACAAGGCCAGCTTAACGTGCCTGGACCCCACGCCATGTTTCAGGTCAGCCATGCCAAGCTCTATGGCCATTGGCTATTCTCTTCTTTAGCATCTAATGCAATAGTTGACATGAATTAAATCCAACCTTATTTTGGTCATTTCTGCTAAAGCTATACTTGGTGAAAGTAATTTCAGTATATAATTACTAAAAGTAACACCAGGGTTTCATTGGCCCCAAACAATTATTACATGGGATCCTGGAAAGGAACAAACAAGCAAGATTCTGGATAAGCTCAAATTACAAGAGTTATTGACTTGTAAGTTTGTATGTATGTAAGTATACAAAGACTTTTTAATCTAATAGGAGCAGTAATATTTGGATGTTGTAAATTTTTAATAAGTTTTCCCAGTGTGTAGTTGGCCTTTAAATTTTTATATAAAGGAATTTGAAATTTTAATTTGAGGCTAGTTTGTTTGGCATTTAATCAGAAAAAACTTCATAAATATCCAAATAACATTTATTTAGTCTGATTCTGTGATTCTTTGTGCTATAGAATTGGGGCAAGGCTGGCAGGAGGCCAGAAGCCAGTTGCAGCTGTGCTCCTAACTCTACCTAATGCACTGTGTGTGACCCTGGGCTTTACCCCTCTGGGTCTCAGTTTCCTCATCTGTAAAATGGAGTGAGTAGATGAGGTGATCTGTAGGCCTTTTTCATGTCATAGTCATCAAAACTATGACATGAAATGATATCATGTGATATGATTTCATATAATGTGACTAATAAAGAGATAAGGTAGGGACTGAATTAGCTGAAGACAACCATTACTTTCACATTTAAATTCAGACTCTTCTGAGCCTAAATGCTCAAGATAAAGCAACTATCAATTCACATGGAATAAATATGGTATATCTGATCTGAGTACATCTTGGTTTTATTTCTCCAGAGAATTGGCAAAAGATTTCTCCGATATTAACTGGTAGCAGAGAAATTCATTCTAGGCCTTGGCAGCCGGAAGCACATGGCTGGTCACTACAGAATCAAATTACTTAGAAGGGAATTACAACGGGTTTTGTTTGATCTCTATTTTGTCATGGCTAGGTCAGAATGCCTCTTTGAATACTAAACAGTCACTTCCTGTACTCAACATAGCCTAACTTGAGACATGAGTAAGGGAATGCAGCTAAGAAAGGTAAGGAGGGGTGAAAAATGGAAGACACATCGGATGAAGAGTGTCCTGTCAGTTTTATGTGTGTATTGGGATCTGGCCTAGCGCTCCTCTTAGGAGCTCAGACACTTGGAAATGCCTCCACGTCTGGGAAGCAGAGTTTGGCATGAGAAAAGTTCAGCTTATTCATTTCTTGTCTTGAGCTACTTGTTCATGTTGGGTGCGTGGACCCAGAGAAACTAGACACATGGAGTAAAGCAAGAGGCACAAGAAGGAACTTGACTGAATTCTGGTCATGAGTTTACACTGTTAGTGAGGACAGTGTCTGAGAGACTCTCATATAATAGAAGACCAGGGGCTGGGCACAGAGACCGTGTGGGAACTGGAACTTGAGGCCCTGGGCATAGGTTTAGAAGAGCAGACGGGCTCATGCTTCCTGAGCTAGAGCCAGTGCACTCAGAAAGACCCCATGCTTGAGCTTTAAGGCTCTGAGATCACCATCCTGAAATATTTAATAATTCTATCCTGAATTTGCGTTTTATAAGTGCAAGTGGGTGGGACAATGGAACACGAGCCAGGGGGAGCTTAGGGACTCTGCTCATGAGCAATCTTGCCTCCTCTCAGGGACGGTTCTCAGCTTCCTGCTCCCTCGGCACGGCAGGTGCACTGTGCCCCTGGCTGGGGCCTGGCTGCGGCGCAGGAAGGGCTGGGGCCCGGTGTGCTTGTGCCGCACATGTGCCACATGCCGAGTCGTGGGGCTGGGTCTCACACACTCCTAGGGTATTCTTGCGCCCAGAGAACGCAACATCGGATGGCAAATTAAAAAATCATGGCAAGTCAAGAGAAAGACTCTGCTGAAAGAAGAAAAGCTTTTTCTTCTGCTTTTTAAGCAAGAGGCCCCATATTTTAATTTTGCACTGGGCCGCATAAATTCTGTAGCTAACACTGGTGACAGGGATTGATAATGACCGTCCACGCGGTGAGCTAGGCTGACCTCTGAACACAGGCAGGAGTAAGGCGAGCCCCAAATCCGTGGCGCAAATACGGAGGCCAGAGCTGGGGCAAGGAGTCCCGAGTTTGAAGGAGGGAGACAAGAAGAAGGAAGGGAATTGAGGTCAGATGAAATACTGGCTGAGATGACAGTGTGGGTGAGGGTCCATTTGACCCACATGGCCAAAAGTAAGGCCAAAAAGTGCTATGTGCAGAGCTCTTGTTAGTCCTTGAGAAGGGAAATAAAGACGATTATATATTTTCCTGATCTGGAAGGAATTTACAGAGAACTAAGTTTCTCCTTTAGCCCGTGTATATGATGGAATGAATTATCATAATGAAAATTCCGTTGTCTATTATGCATTTAATATGAATGTAATTTTTGGGAAAAAAATGACTATTATATCCCACAACATTCCTTTTTGTGTGTTTTAATCTGCAGGGAAGAAAATAAAAGCTTATATTTTCTCTCTTAGGTTTGGCATCTTTAGTCATATATATGGGGGACATCACTGTGGGCTATTGCTCCTGATAATGAAGCCAGGAAACCTGCAAGTAAATTCTATTTGGACTGGCGGGATCCTGTAGCACCATTTTGCTCAGAGCCTCTGAAGTTGTGCTGAGTCAAGGAAGAGTTGCAAACAGTACTCAGCACCACTGCTAATTTTTAACAAAATGGAAATTAATTAAACATAATTCGTCCTCTTTATTTTTTCTCCTGAAGTCCTTATAGTTTCAAAGTTGCACCGCTAACTGCACGTTAGTGATAAGAAAGTTTTTAACCATATTTTGAAAAAGACTTTACTTATCAGAACGGCAGGGGAGCAGGGATAAAGTTCGGAAGGAAGTGACATCTGGTTTGTCTGACACTTTAACTTTTTATTTATTTAACACTCAAACAGTGCTTACCACTGTGTCAAGCGCTGTTTCAAGTGCTTTACAAACACTAGTTAATTTAGTGCTTATCATAATCAGGGCCAACTTATCCAGTAAGCGCAGTGTGTAGGGCCCATGAAAATGTTACAATTTTAATCTTTCAAAGTTGGAAGAAAAAATTGAATATAATAATGAGTACATAATAATGAATCCAGCCTAGATTATATTTGTCTTTATACCAGTGCAGTCATAAAATATAACTTTTAATATTATTTTATGGGGGAAGGGACCCATGAAAGCAAATGTACCCAGAGCCCACGAAAGTCATAATACAGTTCTGATAACAACTCTACTGTGATCTTAGTTTTATGGATGAGAAAACTGACGCATGCTTAAGTGATTTGCCCAGTGCTGCACACCTAGCAATTGACAGAGCTGAGACTCAAGTCCAGGCAGTCTGATTCCAGTGTTCCAGCACTATCCTAAGCTCTGTGGATATGTTCTTCCGTGGAGTATTTCTCGTGAATTTCCCACATAGCTAAAAAAAAAAAAAGAAAAAGAAAAAAAAAAGCTCTCTACAAAACCAAAACGTTTAATTTAATAATTTTGAAAGAAGGTCTTCCACACATTTGTTATGTACTTCCCTGACTTACTAATTAGATCATCCCTGAACACAATGTAGTCTTTTTCATGATGGCAGTATCCTTGTCCTTTGCTAGCCTTTACTGAGTATTTTTTAGGTACCTGGCACCATCCTAAGATTTTTAAATGTATTAACTCATTGGATTCTCACAAGCCTATGAGGCAGACTTTATAAATGAGGAAACCAAAGTTAAATGAGGTTAGGCTACTTATCCAAGTTCACACAACTGGTTGGTAGGAATTGAACCCAGGCAACCTGGCCCCAAAGCAGAACCTCCTTACCAGGGTAGAGCAGGAGCTCTGTGTTGTGCTGTACAGAGTGACTCTCTGGAACTTTATTCCTACCCCTAACATCTTCAGACCGTAGGTTATTTTAAGTCTCGTGTCAACTTTTCAAGACATCTGTCTTCTCTTTCCCTGTCAGGTGGTTGGCTGATAATTTTCACTGTTTTATTTCCAGTACTCACATTTACTCACTTGAGAAATTCATGGAGTGCCTACTATGTGCCAGGTGTTATGTATATTTGCTGCTTCCAAACTACTTTAATGGAAGAACCAGAGAGCCCATCACTTTAGCCTTGTGTGTTAAGTATTGTCAACATATGCTGTGTGGAGAGATGCCCTTGTAATCAGACTTGTGATCCTTATTGCTAGGCCTTGTGAGAGTGGTTTTGGATGCTTTGAGGGCTTTTGTTGGTTCGTGGTCATTTATTTCTTGGTTTTCAGCTAAGTTTTCAATAGTGAGCACTGGTAAGTGGCATGGCAGATTTTATATGTAAGGGGAAAATACTTGGTATGATACTACAATTGAGCAAGTTGCCTGACAAAATTCATTCACCTGGTGCACTGCAGGATCTTCATGGTCTTTCTTGAATAATGTTACAAACAATTTAAATGGGAAATAAGACTCCATTGGGCTATTCTGGATTATTCTTCCCTGAAGGCTATTTAAATACGAAGCCTAAAGTTGGGAGGGACTCCATCTCCCTACCTGGATATCTACCCTCTCAATGTTTTTATACAGGAATAAATGCTTTTTATTTGTCTTGACACCTGTTAATACTGAAATGTCACATTAATGATATTGTGGCATTCCTGACTATTTTAAAGTTTTGTACTCCAATTGGCCGTAACTCTAGAATTTGAAGACCACTCCCTGCCATCAATTTGATTCTTTTCTGTTAGCATCATTTCAGTTCTTGGCCTTCAGAGCCCTCAGGAAACATACCACCACTCCCTACACCTTATTCTTTATGACTATCCCAAAATGTTGTGCTGATTGGGAATCAGTTTACAAGCCTACCAAGAACTGATGGTTTCTGGGCCCTACTGCTCAGTCATGGAAATCCCTGCAGCCCATTGTAGGTTCTGGAATATTAACTGATAATTTTGATAAGAGGAAAACAGGCAAGGGATGAGTAAATTTTATGAAATTTCTTCATCTGTTTAAAAAAAAAAATAGCCTGGCACAGTGGTACATGCCTGTGGTCCCAGCTGCTCAGGAGGCTGAGGCGGGAGGATTGTTTGAGCCCAGGAGTTCTGGGATGTAGCACACTATGCTGATGAGGTGTGAGCACTAAGGTCAGCATCAATATGGTGACCTCCCAGAAGCAGGGGACCACCAGGTTGCCCAAGGAGAGGTAAACCAGCCCAGGTCAGAAATGAAGGTCAAAATGATCAGTAGTGGGATTGAGTCTGTGACTAGCCACTGCACTCCAGCCTGGGCAATGTATCTGAGACCCCGGGTCTCTTAAAAAAATAAATAAATAAAATAACCAAACTACTCTAGACTACTACCTAAGTCAGAGTTTACAAACTGGTGGTCAGTCCACAGGTTGGATTTAGGCCACAGACATTTTGTTTGGCCTACATCTTAAACTATAAATATAAAACTTGTAAATCAATTGCTTTAAAAATCAGGATATTTCACTAAATAGTCCAGATTTCTAACTTCTTTTGAAAATTGAGTGATCCAACAGTATTGGACCCGTATTCCTGCATAGTAACAATTGGCTGGACTCCAGCAGCCCCTGGCCACTTTAGACAGGGCTTGCACTGCTCTACTCCTCTCTAACCACATGCAGTCCAATTTGCTCACTTACTTTACCTGCCTGCCCCTGGAGATATTTGATCTTGTATGTCGTAATGTGAGTCCATGAAGGATGCAAGCTCAAAAGTTCAAGACCATGGTAGCTCTGCTTAGTTTTTTTTTTAGTTAATATGATCTTAAAAATTAATATTGAAAAGAACTAAAAGCAGAACTACCATTTGATCCAGCAACCCCACTACTGGGTATTTACCCACAGGAAAAAAAGACATTCTATAAAAAAGACACCTGTACTCAAATGTTTATAGCAGCACATCACAATTGCAAAGATGTGGAAATGACCCAAGTGCCCATCAATACATGAGTGGATTAATAAAATGTGGTATATGTATACCATGGAGTACCACTTAGCCATAAAAAAATGGTGAACTAATACCTCTTGTATTATCCTGGATGGAGCTGGAGACCATTCTTCTATCACAAGAATGGAAAAACAAACACCACATGCACTCACAATTAAATTGGAACTAATCAATCAACACTTATGTGCACATATGGAAATAACATTCATCGGAAATCAAGCAGGTGGGGGGGGATGGGTAAATTCACACCTAACATGTACAACGCACACTATCTGGTGGATAGGCACACTTATAACTTCAACTTAAATGGTACAAAAGCTATTTACATAACCAAAACATTTGTATCCCTGTAATATTCTGAAATTTTAAAAAAATCTGCAAGGAAAAAAAAAGAAAATAACATATGCTCATAAAAAATCAAAACACTGTAGAAGTGTGCACAGTAAAAAGTACAAGTCCAGTGACCTCACTGATCCAACAATTCCTTTTCTTTACTTCCCAGAAATAATACTGTTAACAGAAACTTTTGTATTCTTTTTCTGTAAATATGATTCTTTATCCCACTGGGGTTATCTACTTTTTATAAGGCCATATATGTATACAAATATTGGGTCCTATGCATACACAAACAGTGATGTGGTATATTAAAGTAATTATCTGTATAATTAACAAAAAAACTCTTTCTGAAATGTCTGAATATTAGAGGAAAATGTTTTTTAATTATCTGGCTAATTGCCTTCATTAATCATCCTTTCAGGTCCTTTCCTCATGGAATGCATCCATCCTTCCAGGAGATATTTATTGAGTTCCTATTATGTTCAAGGCACTGTGCTAGGCAAAGCGGGAAATACAGAAATGAATTGAAAACATGATCAAGAACATTAACACAGGAAAGAAGGTGATTAATTTTTTTCTCCAAAAGGAATGAGGTGAGGGTGGAGGAGCGGACCAAGTCTAAAATTTGAGCGATTGTGAAGTCCCAAGAATAATCCAAACTTGAAGAGGTAGATCAAATGAAATTCAGCTGAGTAGGGGACCTGGGTGATGAGAGCTAGTAGGAGGTGGTCCCACCAAGCTCTGAGGGTGAGGTGAGGTACAAGGAGAGCTCAGTTATAAAGGATGACTTCCAAGGACATAGACCTGACGACATTTAGTCTGTGTTCAGACAGATAAAAACTGCCATGGGCACGGACTGCAGGTCTTCTCTTCCGAGAAGATTTTGGTGACAATTAGTTGAGATGAGAGAGCTACAAAGGCAAAAATAAAATTAGAGATCTGCTCATAAGAGATTTAAAGAGAAAGCAGAATTTGCGTTTGAAGTCTTACTTATATCCCAGTTACCTAAAAACAATAATTTTTCGTTGAACATGCTCCTTAATTAAAGAATGGTAAAACTGCCAATCTTTAAGGAAATAAACCACCAAAACCAAAGCAAAAACCTGTAAGGGGTTGCCGTAAGGGTTTTCTTTCCTCTATAGTTTTTCAGACAGTTGGGGCCTCTTGGAAATAATAGAAAATACCCATTTGTTGTGGATCTGTGGTCACTCAAAATGCATGTAACAAAGGCGTATGATCCTCATGGAGCAGCATCATAAAGTGGTATCATTCACCTCCCGTTTTCCTTTTATATTTATTCAGTGGGGAAAGTTTTCCCTTGCTCTTAGATAAAAATCTGAGCAGTCCTATGACTTTTCCTATCATCCTTAAATAATAAAATAGCTGACTGTCACTGGGATAAAAACGTGAGCAGTTTTATGACTTTCCTTATCGTACTTAAATAATAAAATAGCTGTCACTGTTAGTCACCAAACACAGTCTCATTTCAGAAATTAAAATGTCTTGTCCCATATAAGGCAAAACTCTGAACTTGATTTAAATATAAATCTTCTCTCCCCCAGCAGGAAGCCTTCACTGCAGGAGTGGTGCGGTTGGCTCCTTCTTTCTTTCTTTGCTCTTCCTCCCCCAGCTTGATAACTGTGGTTTTTTATTCCTCCAGATCTGGAACCAATGGGGAGAGAAAATAAACAGAAGAGTTTTTACTTCACTGGTGCTAGTACAGGAGGGCTCTGCAGGTCTCTTTTCCTCAACTTCTCATCCCTTCCCTTTCTGAACAGTTCAGTCCTGAAGCCGTTATGTGGGACTGAGCAAGGTCTACTCCCTGGGGGTGGTTGGCTGCGGTGTCCAGGAAGGGGTGTCAGAGCCTGGGTAGGGGGAAGAGGGCATCTGCATGGGCAGGCTGCCCAGGGCACTAGAGTTGAAGGAGTGGAGGAGGGTGTTTGCATGGGAATGCGGGCTGCCACGGGACGCCAGGGCCTCTGCGAGGTGAGAAGAGAGTCCACACAGGGGTGGCAGCCTGGTGCAGAGTTGGAACCCAGCAGAAGGGTGGCCTGGTGTAGGGTGTCAGAACAAGGACTGGGTGAGAAAGGCGCCACTGCATATGATGGGGCATGATATCAGCGACTTGCTTTCAAATAATTCAGGAAAAAAGTTCTTAGTACTATATATGCCCTATTTCCGTAAGTTGGAGATGTTTCAAAATAAAAACAGTTTTCAAAAATGGCACCATACTCTCTGGGACTGACATGTGTTTAAAACTAACGATTTCATGGATGCCATCATGTATTCTTTGGAGATTGTCACTCTGTCCCCACGCTGCCCCCACCCCATCTTCAGGGACCTCTCTGCAGCTCTCTTCAGTCTCCCTCTGCTGAGGCCTTTGCCCTCCAAGGTGGCCCTGTTAGACAGGATGTAAAATGACCTCGTGCCAGCTCTCTGTCATGTGTGGGCCACATTTCTATGTGAAACCCATGCACCTTTTGCCCTGACGAATTCTGGGTGTGCAGGCTGATCCCAACCTTTCCCTCGGCTCTTCAGCCAGCTGTTGTCTAGCCTGTCTCTCACCTTTGATTGCTCTGGTGGGAGTCACACACAGTGTAGTGTGTCCCCACCCTCGAATTTCAGGAGATCCATAGTAAGCTCTCTGAAAATTTCCTTTGATGCTGTCTTCTAACTTGAGATGGGAACTCACATCCCATTCTTCTGTGAATGGAGTGGTAGGAGGACACACAGCACATGTGGAGTTCTTCCTGAAGCCATATCACTCTTCAAAAGTCCCTTATTTTGATTTCCAGTAACCGGATGCTTTCATATGCTCAACATGGATGAAGGGGTTTAAGAGTTATGCAACTCTGATTTTGACATGCATAATGGTTAGTTATGTAAGATATTAACATTGGGTGAATCTGGGTGAAGGGTACAAGGTACCTCTGTACTATTTTTGCCATTTCTTGTGAATCTTAAACTATTTTAAAATACAAAATTATTTTAAAAGTGGTCAGGCAACCAATTTTCATTTTCGGATCGCATCTTGCTTTGGAATGTTGTATCTTCTGTGTTTTGATGCCTCAGTTAGAAGTTCTAATTTAAAATATTACTTGAGTGATTTTATGGATAATACTAATTAAAATATTGAAGTTGTCTGAATTATTGAACAAAAATATCTGTTATTAGGAGAAAAGTATTTTATTTTCTCTTGAATCACCTAGAATGGATTTCTTCAATGATAAACTTCACAGGATAATTGGTCAGCCTCAACTTCTCTTTTCTTTGCTTTAGAACTTTAGGTATAAATGAATATCTTTCATAATAATCCTATAAGTCTACATTTTTTTGTTCTTTTGTCTAAATAGTATATGAAAAGAGCTGTTTGAGTACTAATATTACCATAATCAACAACTGTTTATTGATACTACTTTGCCAATAGTTTTTTCTCTCCATGACACATGTTATACCAGTCTACAAATGTCATGTTATATGATAAATTCTATAGAATCAATTAATGTCCAACTTTCTTAATTCTGTACATTAAAAATGCTATAAATTCACTTAGAGTTAACATTACAGACTTTTTTTTTAAATTTAATGCTGTGGTCTCCAAAGTAGGATCCACACATCCCAGGAAATGTTCAGGTTGATTCTTCCTAATTATCTAAATTTGAAAAATTAAGATATGATCCAAAGCAGTAGTAGTATCAATGTACCCATGCCAATGGTCTTCAAAATTCCTTCAGGCAGCATTTCTCCACAAAAATCTTCACAACAGATTAAGAAAAGTTTTCTTGTATTCATGTTTCTAATAGGCAGTGGCTGTCCTTTTTCTGGGGCCTGTATTAATAATTTATATATGTTCTATAATTTTCTAAAAAACATTATGGCTTTGTTAGTGAATCATCAGAGTAATTGTCCTCTTCATTCAGGAAAACATGCAATTTCTGGTAAGAATGAATCTAGATGCTATCCAGCTCAACTGACTGCCTACTGCTTGAATATGCTTTTTGAAATCCTCACCAAGCCTTCTTCTAGCTCAGAGATTCATGCTATGATCTGCAGAGCCTCAGGTGCTCAGAGGCACTGCTTCAAGGGCTGCTATGGGGAGGGGGCTAGGAGGACCGGGAGAGGTGAGTGATGACCTGGCATGGATCCAGTTCTCCCCATTCACTCACTGAACAAAAGCAGCTGGGATAGCATCTAATTCACTTAATCAGCTTCTGTGTTGGGTTTAATTTGCAGAGAGTATACCATTGCTCAAGGAAGTGACCTTTGAGCTGAGTCTTAAGGATGAGTAGGAGTTAGCCATGTAAAAATGTGGTAATTGGACACAACCATTTGAGTGGCAAAATATGTGGTCTTAAATAAGCTACAGAGGGGTAACATCAGAGAAAATTTCCATAAAAACAATTAGAAAACTGGCAAAAATTGTCAGTCAATTTTTTCAGAACTCTAGAAGTTTATCGAAGGCTTTCAGCAATCTGCAGTATGTTTATTCAAGAAAAATGGCTGATTGTCAGTAAAAGCAGTAAGATTTGTGGCATTTTAACTTGTCCTATTTCTGTCCTTCCTCTCGGGTTGCATGGTAGCCTTGAAAACCAACCATCTGCAATAATGGCTGAAAAGCAGCAGCCTGTCAGCCACCGGAAGAAGCAGACAATATACCCCAACAATTCCATTCCTGACTACGTACCCAAGAAGATGAAAAAATATGTAAATGCAAAAGCCTACACATGAATGTTCATGACAGCATTATTCATAGTAGCCCAAAAGTGGAAATAACCCAAATGTCCATTAGCTGACGAATGGATAAAAAAAATGTGGTACAGCTATGTGCCGCATAATGACATTTCCATCAGTGATGGACCACATATATGACAGTGGTTCAGTAGGATTATAATGGAACTGAAAATTCCCATGACTGGTGAACCTCCAAGAAAATTCACAGCAAAGGGTTTAGCAGAAGCTTTTGCAGACTTTGACAAGCTCCTTAAAAAGTGTGAAAACGAGCAGCAAAAAAAATGGCGATCTGATAGAGTCCTCCCACTGCACCGCTCCCAGGGAAGGAGGTGAAAAACGCCAGCGGGTACATGTGAGCACGGACCGCTCACTCTGAAAACAGCATTGAGAATTACAGAGAAACAACGCAAAACGCCCAGCCCAAGAAAACAGGTACAAAATTTTCACAAAGATCGGAGGGCGCACGGAGCACAATAGAGCCCAGAGCGCGGGAAGGACGCGCTCGCCAGGTCCGTGCAGCGCGACCTGCCCCCCAAGCGGTTACGCACCTCCCCATCCACTCAGTCAGGGACAAGCCCAGAGTTGGGGCAGGGCGGTTGCACAAGACAACAGACCCTGTGGAGTTGGAGTAATCGCAAAAGCCAAACACAACCCTCAGCTGCAGTATACAGAGACGCGCAGGGCTGGGAATCACACTGGGCGGAGACACAGCTTCCCGGGACAGTGCGCGGGAACCCGCAGGCCGGCACCGGGCCACTGGAAGTCAGCGGGACTGGGCCCAGGAGTTTAACGGAGAGCGGGACACGCCCTTAGAGGTTGCTAGCAACTGCCGCCACCCCGGCCAGCGGAGAAAAGCTGCGCTCCGGGTGCAATCAGAGCCCGGCTGTGCGCCAGGCTGGTGGCGGCAGCCATCTTTGAAGCCACCCGCCTGGAGCTGTGAGCCGCGTCTCTAGCTCCGCCCCGCCCCGGCCCAGGGCTCTTCCGCTGGGGCGAGACAGGCTTTGCCTTTGGTGGCCAGGGTCAGCTGTATCCGTGGGTTCCAGGTGGGACGAGATCCCGGAACTGTAGGGGCAGGACCTTGGTGTATTGGAAACAGTTTGCAGCTCGTCCATCTGGTCCTGCTATCCCGGCTTTGGCCTCCGACAAGTCCGCTCCGTGCTGGTCCTAGTGCCCGCCCCTCAGGTCCCAGCCCTCCTGTATCCCAGAGATCGGTCATTTTGAAGGTTGCTGGCAATAATGACTCATTTGGTATAACTGCTGGCTCTCATGACAACCAAATACCTCAAGAGCCACAGGCTGAACCAGAGCAGCTCCCCATAATCCTGCCCACTTCAATAGGGAATTACGTGCCATCCAAGAGCGCTTCCAGCAGCCACTACTCCCCACTCCCCGTGAGAGCATCCCCCCGGTGAAGACTGCTGGGGATAGAGACAGCCACCCGCCTCGCCTTGGGGTCTAGTGGTGGAAAAGGGGTGCACAACTGGAGATCCCCCATCAGCCAGTATCACGCGGAGACGCACATCAGAAGGGCAGACACACGTGGCTAGATGAGCAACCTCTGAGCTGTGTAGAATTTTCCCAATTCAGCTCTCACACTGCAGCCAAAAGAAATTGTGTTTCTACCTGCACCTCAGGAAGAGCAGGGTCAAAGTAACCCCTAGGAGCTACAAGGCCCCTCCCAAAGCACAGGGCTTTCGCATACCCCAACTGGGGAATCAGAGTCTGCCACGGACATAACAGAATACCTAGCTAATAGGGAGCGGTGGACTCATATCCTCAAGTACAATTCATTAGCTTAGAGCCCAAGCTGGGAGGTCATTCTCACCACACTCCACTGGGAAGAGGAGAAGACCACAGGTCAGAGTTAACTCAAGATCCACCAAACTTGCTAAAATACACCTAAGGCAATACAGGCCACTACTTCTCTCCCTGGCTTTGCCAAGGAACAAAAATTGTGGGCCTGGTGACAGGGCCATAAACTAGCTCTAACACCCCAGCTCTCGACCAAGAGGCCAGATGAGAAGAAACCAGCGAAAGAACTCAGGGAACATGAAAAATCAGAGTGAAAAATCACCCCCAAAAGAAACCACCAGTTCCTCAGCAATGGATGCCAACCCAAATGAAATGGGTAGAATGACAGAAGAGGAATTTCATTTATGGATTATAAGAAAGCTCAATGAAATTCAAGAGAAAATTGAATCCCAGCACAAAGAAACCACAAGAAAAATGCAAGAAGTGAACGAAAAATTCTCCAAAGAAATAGAAATATTACGGAAAAATCAAATAGAAATCCTAGAAATGAAAGAAGCATTCAAGGATTTACAAAACACAGTGGAAAGCCTTAAGAATAGGCTGGACCATGCAGAGGAAAGAATTTCAGAGCTAGAAGACAGCTCCTATGCACTAAATAGCCGAAGAGAAAGAACACAAAAACAAGAGGCAGGAAAAAAGCATACAAGAAATGTGGGATTATGTAAAGAGGCCAAACATAAGGATCATAGGTATCCCTGAGGGAGAGGAAGAAAATTCGCATGGGCTGGAAAATTTATTTGAAGGAATAATAGAGGAAAATTTCCATGGCTTAGCCAGAAATCTCGATATCCAAGTACAAGAAGCACACAGGACTCCTGGGAGAGTCAACGTGAAAAGGCATTCACCACGCCACATAATTATTAGACTGACCAAAGTAAACACAAAAGAGGCACTCCTCAGAGCTGTAAGACGAAAAGAGCAGGTAACCTACAAAGGGAAACCAATCAGATTAACTGCAGATTTCTCAGCTGAAACCTTACAAGCCAGAAGGGAATGGGGAGACATCATCAGTCTCCTAAAACAAAACAAAGGCCAACCCAGAATTCTGTATCCTGCCAAACTAAGCTTCTTATACGAGGGAGAAATAAAGACATTTCCAGATAAACAATCACTGATAGAATTTGCGAAATCCAGACCGGCCTTGCAAGAAATGCTTAGACCTGCATTATACACTAAACAGAGCAACAGACACCCACCTATATAAAACTATGCAAAAGCTAAAACCCCAGAAACCAGATTCCACAATGACGCAAGAGGTAAAACAAAAGACACCACCCAATAGAATAATCAGAAATTTACCCCAAATATCAATTCTCTCAATAAATGTAAATGGCTTGAACTGCCCATTGAAGAGACATAGGCTGGCTGAATGGATTAAAAAATACAAGCCAAGTATCTGTTGTCTTCAGGAAACACACCTTACACACAAAGACACATTCAGACTCAAGGTGAAAGGATGGAATACAATTTTCCAGGCTAATGGAAACCAAAGAAATCCGGCCCCTTTATAAACTTTAAAGAAACAAAAGTAAAGAAGGACAAAAATGGACACTATACAGTGGTGAAAGGAAAAATCTCACAAGAGGATTTAACAATCCTAAACATTTATGCACCCAACACAGGGGTGCCCAGGTACATAAAGCAAATACTGCTAGATCTAGACAACATAATAAGCAGCAATGCCATAATAGCAGGGGACTTCAGCACCCCACTGATGGAACTGGACAGATCCTCCAAACAAAAAACAAATAGAGAAATAAAAGACCTAAACAGGACTCTAGAACATTTGGGCCTAACAGATATCTACAGGACACTCCACCCAAATAACACTGAATATACATTCTTCTCATCAGCTCATGGAACTTTCTCTAAAATTGACCACATCCTAGGCCACAAAACAGATCTAAACAAATTCAAAAAAATTGAAATCATACCATGTATCTTTTCAGACCACAGCGGAATAAAATTAGCAATCAATTCCAACAGAAACTCACATCTTCCTCCAAAAACTTGGAAACTAAACAATCTATAGCTGAAAGACTATTGGGTCAAAGAGGAGATTCAAGTGGAAATCAAAAGATTCTTCAAACTAAATGATAATGGGGACACAAGTTATCAAAATCTGTGGGATACAGCAAAAGCAGTCCTGAGAGGAAAACTTATCCCCTTAAATTCCCACATCCAAAAGACAGAAAGGTCACAAATCAGTAAACTAATGAATCATCTTAAGGAAATGGAAAAGGAAGAGCAAAGCAATCCTAAAGCCAGCAGAAGAAAAGAAATAACCAAAACCAGAGCAGAATTAAATGAAATCGAGAACAAAAGAACAATACAGAAGATTAATGAAACGAAAAGTTGGTTCTTTGAAAAGATAAACAAAATAGACAGGCCACTTGCCAGGTTGACCAGAAGCAGAAAGGAAAGGACTCTAAGAAGCTCAATTAGAAATGAAAAAGGAGAAGTCACAACTGATACCATGGAAATACAAAACATCATCTTTGAATACTACAAAAATCTCTATGCCCACAAACACGAAAACATGGAGGAAATGGACAAATTCTTAGAAACATACTACCTCCCTAGGCTCAACCAGGAAGAAACAGAATTTCTAAACAGACCAATATCAAGCACTGAAATTGAAGCAGTAATAAAAAATCTACCCACAAAAAAAAGTCCTGGACCAGATGGGTTCACACCTGAATACTACCAAGCCTACAAAGAAGAACTGGTGCCTATACTGCAGAAATTATTTGAAAATATCCAGAAGGATGGAATCCTCCCAAACTCCTTCTATGAAGCCAATATCACCTTGATACCAAAGCCAGGAAAGGACACAACAAAAAAAGAAAACTACAGACCAATATCCCTTATGAATATAGATGCAAAAATTCTCAATAAAATCCTTGCAAACCGAATTCAAATGTACATCAAAAAAATAATCCATCACGATCAGGTGGGCTTTATTCCCGAGATGCAGGGATGGTTCAACATACCCAAATCTATAAATGTAATTCACCATATAAATAAAAGCAAGAACAAAGATTATATGATCCTTTCAATAGATGCAGAAAAGGCTTTTGACAAAATCCAGCATCTTTTTATGATAAGAACGCTCAACAATATAGGCATAGATGGCTCATTCCTAGAAACTATTAAAGCCATATATGATAAACCCACAGCCAATATCATACTGAATGGGGAAAAATTGAAGGCATTCCCCCTTAAAACTGGCACCAGACAAGGGTGCCCACTATCTCCACTTCTTTTCAACATAGTGCTGGAAGTCCTGGCCACAGCAATTAGACAAGACAGAGGAATTAGGGGCATCCAGATGGGGGCAGAAGAGGTCAAACTTTCACTATTCGCAGACAATATGATATTATACATAGAAAACCCCAAAGATTCAACCAAGAGATTACTGGAATTGATAAATGAATTCAGCAAAGTCTCAGGATACAAAATTAATACACACAAATCCATAGCCTTCATATATGCTAATAACAATCAAGCCGAGAAACAAATTAAAGATGTAATACCTTTCACAATAGCAACAAAGAAAATTAAATATTTAGGAGCATATCTAACTAAGGAGGTCAAAGACCTATATAGAGAGAATTATGAAACACTGAGAAAAGAAATTGCAGAGGATGTAAATAGATGGAAAGTCCTGCCGTGCTCTTGGACAGGCAGAGTCAACAAAGTAAAAATGGCTTTGCTACCTAAATTAATTTACAGAATCAATGCAATCCCTATCAAAATACCAACATCATTTTTTGCCGATCTAGAAAAAATAATTCTACGCTTCATGTGGAACCAGAGAAGACCCCATCTAGCCAAAGCAATCTTAAGCAAAAAGAACAAATTGGGAGGCATCTATCTACCAGACTTCAAACTATACTACAAGGCTATAGTAACCAAAACTGCATGGTATTGGCACAAGAACAGACACGTAGACCAATGGAACAGGACTGAGAACCCAAATATAAAACCAACCTCATACAATCACCTGATCTTTGACAAATTCCAGAAAAACGTACAATGGGGAAAAGATTCCCTATTCAACAAATGGTGCTGGGAAAACTGGATGGCCATATGTAGAAGACTGAAACTGGACCCACACCTCTCACCTCTCACAAAAATCAATTCACAATGGATAACAGATCTAAACCTAAGACATGAAACCATAAGAATTCTCTAAGAAAATGTTGGAAAAACTCTTATGGACATTGGCCTAGGCAAAGAATTTATGAAGAAGACCCCCAAAGCAATCACAGCAGCAACAAAAATAAATACATGGGACCTGATCAAATTGAAAAGCTTCTGCACAGCCAAGGAAACTATCACTTGAGGGAACAGACAACCTACAGAATGGGAGAAAATATTTGCATGCTACACCTCTGATAAAGGGCTGATAACCAGAATCTATACAGAACTTAGGAAAATCAACAAGAAAAAATCAAACAACCCTATTAAAAAATGGGCAAAGGACATGAACAGAAACTTTTCCAAAGAAGACAGAATAATGGCCAGCAAACATATAAAAAAGTGCTCAACTTCTCTAATCACCAGGGAAATGCATCAAAACCACAATGAGATATCACTGAACTCCAGTGAGATTGGCTCATATCAAAAAATCCCCAAACAACAAATGTTGGCAGGGATGTGGACAGATAGGAACACTCATACACTGCTGGTGGGACTGCAAACTAGTACAACCTCTATGGAAAAGAATATGGAGATACCTCAAAGAATTAAAAGTAGAATTACCATTTGACCCAGCAATCCCACTACTGGGTATTTATCCAAAGGAAAAAAAGACATTTTATAATAAAGACATCTGCTCACAAATGTTCATAGCAGCACAATTCACAATTGCAAAGATGTGGAAACAACCCAGGTGCCCATCAATACACGAGTGGATCAATAAAATGTGGTATATGTATACCATGGAGTATCACTCAGCAATAAGGAACAACAGTGAATTAATACATCTGGTATTATCCTGGTTGGAGCTAGAACCCATTCTTCGAAGCAAAGTGTCACAGGATTAGAAAAACAAGCACCACTGGTACTCACCGTCAAATTGGTACTAACTGATCAACACTTACATCACACAGGGCAATAACATCCATCTGAGGGCGGGCGGGCGGGAGCGGGGTGGAAGGGATGGGAAAAACTCTCATGAATGGATGTGGGGAGCACAGTTTGGGGGATGAGCACAATTGTGGCTCTGACATGGGCAGAACAGGGGCAATGTGTATGGCCAAAGTGTTGTACCCCCATGATATTCTGAAATTAAAAAAATAAAAAAAAATTAAAAAAAAATTGGTCAATAGGTTAGAAAAGTAAAAAATCCAAGAACACAAAAAAGCCCACCTAGCTGGCTGGCTTCCGGAAAATTATGAAACATCACTAAGCTTCACTTTCCTCATCAATAAAATGCAGTTAACACTAGCACCTACCCCCACCTGATAGGCTTGTTCTGAGAATTTTTTGATGGATTGAATGTGCTTCAAGTAATGAGCTTGGCATAGTGCCTGTAACAGTCATTTATTCCTTTAATCCACAAACATTTATGAAAAACCTACTATGCAAAAGGCAACAAACTAAGTACTGGTTATAGTGGCAAATAAAACATTTATTAATATATACCTACCTCCTGGAATCTCTGGCCTACTTGGGAATTACAAAAAAAAAAAAAAAAGTGTGAAAACACGGACCCCAACTTTGAAAGGTTTTCATTAATAGAGAGGAATGTTCATGGTGTATTATCTGCTTACAAGAAAATCTATGATGAAAAAAAGAAACAAACCAAGCAAACCACCATAAACATATTTCTGAAAAGAGTGATACCTCAAGAAGAGCCTCAGACGGGTCCTTTAGGAGGTATTCCAGAGGAACTGAAATACTGTTATCGCACAGAATGACAGCTCCATGCATGCTGCTGCTTCTGAAGACCTGCCAGTGGGACAAGATGTGGAGGTAGAAGACAGTGATATAGATAATCCTGACCTTGTGTAGGCCTAGACTAATGTGTGTGTCTTCATCTGTTTTTAACAAAAAAATGTAAAAAGTAAAAAGCCAAAAAAATTTAAAATAGAAAAAAAGCTTATAGAATAAGGATATAAAGAAAGAAAATATATTCATACAACTGTACAATGTGTTTGTGTCTTAAGCTAAGTGTTATTACAAAGGGTCAAAAAGTTAAAAAGTTAAAAAGTTTATAAGGTAAAAACCTTAGTTTATAAGCTAAGGTTAATTTATTATTGAAGAAAAAAATTTTTTTATAAATTTGGTGAAGCCTAAGTGTACAGTGTTTATAAAGTCTACAGTAGTGTACAGTAATGTCCTAGGCTTTCACATTCACTACCACTCACTCACTGACTCCCTCCCCCACAGCAACTTCCAGTCCTATAAGCTCCATTCATGGTAAGTGCCCTATATAGGTGTACCATTTTTTATCTTTTACACCATATTTTTACTGTACCTTTTCTATATTATATGTTTAGATACACAAATATTTACCATTGTGTTACAATTGCCTATAGCATACAGTAACTTGCTGTATAGGTTTGTACCTAGGAGCAATAGGCTATACCATATAACCTAGGTGTGTAGTAGGCTATACCATCTAGGTTTGTATAAGTACACTCTGTGATGTTCACACAATGACGAAATTGTCTAACGACACATTTCTCAGAACTTATCCCTATTGTTAAGTGATGCGTGATCATATATCTATACAGTGGAATATTACTTAGCTATAAAAAAGAATAAAATACTAATGTATGATACAACATGGATAAACTTTGAAAACATTATGCTAAGAGAACAAAACCAGACACAAAAGGCCACATATTGCACGATTATATTCATATGAAATGTCCAGAATAGGCAAATCCAAAGAGAGAAAAAAACAAGTAGTTGCCAGCAGCTGGGGGAGAAAGGTGTGGGTCACAACTTCTACCACGTATGGAGTTTTTTGGGGGGGCTGGTGATGAAAATGTTCTGGAATTAGTGGTGATGTCTATACAACTTTATGAACATACTAACAACCTCTGGATGTTGTACTTTAAAAGGGTAAATTTTATGGTTGTGAATTATATCTAAATACAAAAATAAAATAAGCTACAGACTATTTAGAGCACACTGGAATTATCCTAATATGGGAAATTTTGGTTTTCAAATATGACTCTATGAAAAAAAAAGCAGTAAAGTAAGGAGAAGAAAAAACGACATTCAATGAGCATCTTCTATATGTCAGGCATTGCGAGGGATGAGGACATAGAGGGGATAACTTATAGTCTGTGCCCTTCAGGGACTCAATCTAGAAAGTCTAAAAAGGATGAATCATGATACAAATTAAGAAATGATGTCAAAGAAGTCACTGTTCAGAGAATGGAAAGACAAGCCACAATCTGGAAGATAAATTACAAGTGATATATCGAATAAAGAACTTAGATGCAAAAGAAAAAAAAAAAAGAACTTATATGTGGATTATAAAGAACTCTTAAAACTCAAAAATAAGAAAACAAATAGTTCAATTTAAAAATTGACAAAAGATTTGAACATATACTTCACCAGAGTAGACGTACAGATGGTAAATAAGCACTTGAAAAGATGGTTAACTTCATTAGCATCATTGAGGAAGTGCAAATTAAAATCATAATCTGATACACTACAAACCTGTTAGAATGGCTAAAATTAAAAAGACTGGCTGTGAAAGAAGCCGGATAAAAAAAGTACATACTGTACAATTCCATTTATATAGAATTCGAGAAAATGAAAACTAATCTATGGTGACAGGAAGCAGATCAGTGGTTGCCTGTGGAGGGACGTGGGTAAGGGACACAAGGTGATGAATAGGCTCATGATCATGAACACAGTGATGGTTTCACGGTGCATACATGTGTCAAAACTTATTGAATTCTGTAGTTTAAATATGTGCAATTTATTGGACATCAGTTATGCATCAATAAAACTGTTAAAAAAATAAGTGCTGTCTAACAGCCATCCACAGGGAGCTGTGGAAGTATGGAAAGTGGGTGCCCCCAGGAAAGCTGATGGGCCAGAGGTCTGGGACGTGCTTCTTTATTCAGTCCAGTTGACTTGCCTTTCTCATTCTAGGAATGGAGCCTGCCTTGAAGCAGGGTCATAGGCTGGGGCTCTAATGCTCAGGAAACAGGATCATGCTCAGCACTGCTATGATAGCTCTAGATACCCCGGGGTACTTATATTCCACATACCCATCGGCCCTGGACGGCAAGCTCCAGGTATCCACCAATATTTGCAGAGTACTGATCTAGAGAGAAAAACAATGTAGTAAGCTGACGCCAAAGCTGCAGTGAGGTAGGCACAAAACCAGGGGCAGATGGTTTTGGGGCCACAGGACACAGCAGTTGAGAAGGTCGAGAAAGGTCGAAATGAAAGCAGGAAGCCCAGGTTGGCCCTGAAGCCATCTCCCTCCATACAGGAGCTAGTTTCTCCTCTCCATGATGCGATGGGACAGGGAATCAAAGTCCCAGGTGTCTGCCAGACAGTGTTTAAGGAGGGCTGGGGCAGGGAATCTGCTGGCCAGACTGAAAGAAAACCAATGTAGAGCTGTGTTCTCCAAAGTGGGGTTGGCATATCCTGGGAATATATACAATGATTTCTTTTTTTCTTTAAATAATAAGAGATAAATTAAACATAAGTAACATTTGCTGTGTGGATAATCTTATTCATACATATTTATTTAAAAATGAATATACATATATGGGGATTCATATACAATTTTTTACTTTCAATAGAGTGTACAATCAAAAGCTTTTGGAGATCACTATTGTACAAAGAGTAGTAACTCCCTGGCAAACTTGCCTTTTCTCCCTTCTCGTAGTACAACTCCCCTTTCTGTACAGAACCTGGGCTGGCCCTTTCGCACCCCACTCCCTACTCTTGATAGGAGTTAGCCCATGACCTAGGTCTAGCCAACCAGAGTCCTTGAACTAAAGGGAAAGGGATTCTCTTTGCCCTGTGATTGTGAGGATTAATTAAGGATTATGAGGATCTATAACTTCCAAGGACAATTTTTACCAGCAAGTAAGGAAAAGCTTGTCCAAGAATGAATCTAAGAAAGTGAAGCTAACAAAAGGAGAAAGAGAGATCCTTGGATCCAAATGTATATGAAGCCAGTTTTGCCTTGCTATAGTTCCCATGCTGGACCATGAAATGAGTCCCAGCAAATGTAAAAGGATTGAAATTATACAGAGCATGTTCTCTGACCACAAGCGATTTAAGTTAGAAATCAATAAGAAAAAAAAATCTGAAAAATCCCAAACACTAGGAAAGGAAACAGTATTACTGCCAAGGCAGGAGGCAAAAGGTTTTTCCTCTCATGTCTCTTTTCTTCAATGAGGTAGAATATACCCAGGAGCGGCTCACATCCACACCCTCTCTCTCATTGACAGGAAGGGGTTCCCAGCCCATCCTTAAACCTACTTGGCAAAGAACAATGAGATTATGGTGATTGGCTTAGAACAATCACTCTTCATGCCTTGGTTCAAAGAGGGGCCTGTCCTCTCTGAAAACATTAATCTTTCTCACCAAAATAAAATTAACTTGTTCTATTAGCAGGGAAGGGAAGAAGGGAGGAAGGGAAGGGAAGAAGGAAGGAAGGGAAGGAAAGGAGGAAGAACTGTTGAGTAGACAAAAACAGTGTCCTCCGCAATATTAGTTTCTTTGAATAGACTTGTATGTCTGTTTTTTAGGGTAAATCAGTCATCCAAAATGCTTTTAGGATGGATGAAAACATGACAAATCATGAGCAAAAAAACATGTATAAACTCATGTTTTATTATATTTATTTATATCTAAAAGGAATAGATGTCAGTTAATTGTTTAGTCATTATATTATATACATTGATGTTTTTACATATGGACCTTGAACTTGAAAGACAATTCTAGTACTAGCAATTCAATCCAACAGAGACAGTGCCTACTATTTACATCGAAAAGACAAGCATAGGGTGATGTTTTTAAACTATACAAATCTCAAAGTACTTTATTTGCAGAAACAACAAGCATTTAGAAATAATACATGAAACCATCAAGCAAAGTTTTAACGAAGTTCTTGAAGATGACAGATCATTTGCACTTGCTCAGTGGCAACATATTCTGGGAGGTGAGAATTCCACCACTGAACCACCAGTGCTTCCCATGGCAACACATTCTGAATTTCATAGAAGTGATTTGTTGGGCAGCCACTGGGTTATATTTGAAATCTACATGTCATCAGGATTATAGGACATAATTTTGACTTTTTGTTGTTGTTTAGAGATGGGGTCTTGCTCTTTGGCTCAGGCTAGAGTCAAGTGGTGCAATCATAGTGTACTGCAGCCTCGAACTCCTGGGCTCAAGGAATCCTCCTGCTTCAGCCTCCTGAGTAGCTATGACTACAGGCACAGGCCACCACGCCTGGCTTATTTTGTCTTTTATAAAATAAGAAATAATGTAATTGGCCTAGTTCTGATCATGAACATGGGGACTCTCTATTCTGCAGTTGGGTGGAGTGTTCTACAAATGTCAATTAGGTCAAGTATGTTAGTAATATTGTTCAGATCTTCTAAGACCTTAACTATTTTCTATTTGTTCTATCAATTAACTAAAAAAAGAGTGTCAAAATATCCAACTGTAATTTTGGATTCTCTTATTTTCCCTTTCAGTGATATCAGTTTTTCTTCATGTATTTTGGATTTCTGTTATTAGAGGCATATACATTTAGGATTATTATATCTTCTTGATGAATTGCTCCTTTTATCTTTATGAACTATCTCTCTATATTGCTGGTAATATTCCTTGTCTTGAAGTCTACTTTGTTTGATACTAATATGTAAGCCTTATTAGGGCAGGTCAGGAGCAGCCTTTATTTTACAGTTAGTAATTAAACTAAATTTGAATGTCTCTCAGCCCTGTGTCAGCTCTGGGAGTTGTTCAGTAGCCCAGGAGTTGTTCTTTGCACAGTCTTATGGAACTTCACCCCACATATGCACAGCTCAGCATTTAGCCAAAGATTCAAGGGGACCCTATGCAGATTTCGAGATCTTTTTGTATAGTTCCTTCCTCTCTGATATTCTTCCCTGCAAGTTTCACCTGCCTTAACCTCCCCAAACTCCAATCTCTGTCCCATTAACCCAGTGAGATTGTGGTGCTCTGCTTGGCTTCCCCATCCCTCCTATACCGCAGTCCAGAAAGTGCCTCCAGGCAGAAAGCCGGGACACTCAAGCCATGTGTTGTCCAGTGTTTCATCTACTTTGTCCAGTTTTCTAGTTGTTCATAGGTGGGCAAGTCTAGAAGTTACTTTTTTTGGCCAGAAGCCTGCCTTGGCTGTCATAGTGAGAGGAATTTATGACTGGCACTGTAGCAGCCATTTTGTGACAATGAGAGGAAAGCCAAGAGGAGCTCAGAGAAACCAGTCAGAACTACCATTGTTTTAATTTTTTTTAATTTTTAATTATTATGGGTACACAATAGTTGTATATCATTATAGGGTATGGATGATGTTTTGATACAGGCATACAATGTGAATTAATCAAATCGGGGTAATTGGGGTGTCCATCACCTCAGGCATTTATCATTTCCTTGTTTTAGGAACATTCCAATTCCACTCTTTTAGTTATTTTAAAGTATGCCCTAACTTATTGTTGACTGTAGTCACTTTGTTGTGCTATCAAATATTGTTAATTCTATCTGATTATCTACCTATCTTTTTGTACCCATTAACCATCCCCACTTTATCCCCCACTCCCTGCTCCCCTTCCCAGCCTCTGGTGACCATTATTCTACTCTCTATCTTTGTGAGATCAATTGTTTTTAATAATCAGCTCCCACATATGAGTGAGAACATGTGAGATTTGTCTTTCTGGCTTGGCTTATTTCACTTAATGTAATACCCTCCAGTTCCATCCTTGTTGTTGCAAATGGCAGGATTTCATCCTTTTTGTGGGTATATGATATTCCATTGTGTATATGTACTGCAATTTCTTTATCCATTCATCCATTGGTGGACACTTAGGTTGATTCCAAATCTTGGCTATTGTGAATAATGCTACAATAAACATGGGAGTGCAGATATCTTTTTAATATACTGATATCCCCTTCTTTGGCTATATACCCAGTAGTGGGATTGCTGGGTCATATGGTAGTTCTATTTTTTGGTTTTTTGGGGAACCTTCATACTGTTCTCCATAGTGGTTGCACTAATTTACATTCCCACGAACAGTGTACAAGGGTTCCCCTTTCTCCACATCCTTGCCAGCATTTGTTATCACTTGTCTTTTTGATGAAAGCCATTTTAACTGAGGTAAGACAATATCTTCTTGTAATTTTGATTTGCATTTCTCTGATGACTAATGATGTTGAGCATTGTTTCATATACCTGTTGGCCATTTGTATGTCTTCTTTTGAGAAATGTCTATTCAGATCCTTTGCCTATTTTTAAATCAGATTTGATTTTTTCCTATTAAGTTGTTGGAGCTCCTTATATATTCTAGTTGTTAATCCCTTGTCAGATGGGTAGTTTGCAAATATTTTCTCCCATTCTGTGGGTTGTCTCTTCACTTTGTTGATTGTTTCCTTTGTGGTGCAGAAGCTTTTTAGATTGATGTGATCCTATTTGTCTAATTTTGCTTTGGTTGCCTGTGATTTGGGGGTATTACTCAAGAAATCCTTGTCTAGATCAATGTCCTGAAGTGTTTCCCCAACATTTTCTTTTAGTAGTTTCATACTTTCAAGTCTTATATTTAAGTCTTTAATCTATTTTGATTTTATTTTTGTATCTGGTGAGAGATAAGGGTCTAGTTTCAGTCTTCTGCATATGGATTTCCAATTTTCCCAGCACCACTTATTGAAGAGACTGTCCTTTCCCCACTGTATGTTCTTGGTACCTTTGTGAAGGATAAGTTCACTATAGATGTTAAGAGCTACACTTGTTGAGCTGCTATATTAACCAACACTAGGACTGCCTACTTCTGGGCCTCTTGCTATGTGAAATAAACACTCCTATTTTTTAAGTCAGTTTTATTCAGGTATTTGTTATTTGCAAGCACATTTCCTAAGTGACTCATAAATAAAAAGCCCTTTTATTAGAAAGGGGAAATAAATATATCCAAAAGCCTAGGCTAGTTACTGCAAATGAACATTAAATGTAAGTTTGAGGCAGAAAGGTATATGTTAGGGGCTACATAATTCTTATCAGCCAGTAAAATATCAAATGTTCTGAAGAGACTCTTTTTCTCGGAAGAAAATTCTAAAACAATATTATTGTGCAGGCCTTTATTCAAGAGTCATAAGAATCACGGGTGCTTAGATGTTGGGGAGCAGTCCCAGTAGATTAGTAGTTTCTTACCACTATCAATGCATAGAAACTTCCTATGATGACTATCTCTTGTTGAGGAAGGAGCCCTTTCAGTTCCTCAGTGGTTATGGTCCTGTAGAATAATTTCCTTAATTGTAATGTGGCTGGTAGCACAAACATGCAAGGGCAAAATGGATTTACCTCCTGTTATATGTGCTAAGCTGAGCAAGCCAAATGGAATAAAGTAATTGTGTGTCTTCAGCTACTTCCTCTGATAATACCCATTAGAGGAACTTCATGATCTAACTGAATGCCATAATTTTCATCAGAATGAAAGGACCCATACATTTCATTTTCCAAACAGCAAGTGGATCATCTTTTGTTTACCACATTATAACTGCCACCTAGAAGAATCCTTCTTCTTTCTTGGAAGTATGCTGAACGGTCCTGAGGTGGCAGGACAGTAGAAATAATTACAGGCTCAGTAGACTGTTACAACATAATCTTTCTTCTCTGACTCTTATTTTTCTCATCTGCAAATGGGGATGATAATGGCTTCTCTAACTTATAAAATTATAAGGGTCAGATGGGATAATGTATGTAAAAAGGCATGAGAAGTATCTTGCTGAAAGATACCAGCATGAGGTTAGTGGAAGTGTGTGGGGTGTTCACACTACCAGGTTTCTCCATGCAGAGAGAGCTGAGATAACTCAAACAGGGTATTTTTTAAAAATATAGATCCCTCAATATTGGGAACATTACTAAAATCGATTGGAGGGAGTAAGAATGGGGAATCCAGGCCAAAAATGATAGACATAAAATAAAATAGTGGGTCGACTTTAGCTTTGAAAAACTCAGATTCCCATGTGTTGGGGAATATCAGAGCAGGAGAAAGGGTAGGATCCTTCTGGAAGCTGTCCAGAGAGAAGACTTGGGATAGAAAAGGTCACGAACCCAGTTCTCTCATTATTTCAATTTATCTGGCAGACCTTATTTTGATGAGTGTAATCTCCTTCACTTCAGAGGCAAGTAAAACATCTCTAGGTAATCAGGGTACTTTCTGGCATTTCCCAAGTCACTCCAAGTACCTACAAATCATATTGATGTGTCCCAAAAGCATCTACTTAAAAGAGCAAAGAAAGCATACGGGATAATTTAGTGGATTAAATGCCAGAGGCGTGTTCTTGAGACATGCATTCTTCTTTGTCTATGCTTGACTTCTCTTTGTTATGAAGAATCATAGTGGAGGTGATTTGCCTGAAGCCCACATGAAGTACCCAGCAACCCAGCCACGTTCTGTCTCTTGTGCTATAGAGGCTGATGAAATTCGACTGTAGAGCTACATGCTATTTAGCTTTACAAGGTATTATCTCGATTTGTAAAACTGATTAGCCTCTTCAGCTCTAGGCTAATGTGCATTTAAACCTTTTTTTCTCAACAAAAAAATGAATTAGTACTTTCTGTAAAACATATGACAAATGATGTGATTGTACGGGTTAGGATAAGTCAAGCAAGATACTGGAAAACAAACCACATTAAATATAATTTAGTTCTCCATTTAAATAACAAATATTAGCGGTCTCCTTATAGATATTGAAAGTTAAGCCTGGTAGCTATTGTAAATCTATTGGTCGATTTTAATCTCTCCTGACTAACCTTACTATTCCATTATTTTGTGTGATATTTCTAACTGGTAACCATAAATTACCTTCTATAATATTAAGGATTTTGGCTGTGATGAATGTGGCAGCTGCCCTCTGGGTCAGGCAGTAAGATGTACTCAGGTGTGGCCAGGTTCTGCCAGGTGTTCGACTAGTTGAATGTGTCTCATTCTGCTTTTTACTTAAGAGAGAGCAAATTTTGTTAAATCAGACAGATTTCTTGTTTTCATCTGTCTCACTGAATCATTAAAATAGTTCTTGATAACTTTTGATAAAAATAACCATTGTTTTTATTTTTCCTCTCTAATTTATGTCTCAGTAAGTAGTTATTTCTAAGTACTTGAATGATATCTTCAAACACAAAGGAGAAAATGGGATTCAAACTGGTTTTGATCTTGAGACATCCAGAAAAGCATGTCAAGAGCAATGGATTGGCATAGGATTGGTATTGAACAAATGGTCTTGATATTTGCCTTCATTATTTTCTAATTTGCATACCCTAGACTGCAAAAAAAAAAAAATTAAAAATAGAATAGAATATGGCCTTTGTTTTTGGCCTGTGTGTCCAATTGAATTTTTGGTGCTTATTTTGGAACTTCTTCACGTTGTTGCATTTAGGGAATTTTCGCCCCTAACCGGCTGTCATTCAATGAGTTGTCTCAGCACCGCCCCCCTTCCTTACCTTACCTTTCCAGAGGCCCCAGAGTCCCACAGTGCTGGAGCCACCCGAAGCCCTCAGCCTGGCCTGCCTCCCACGAGCCTATTCCTTTCTTCTTTCTCAGTTTTTTTTTTTTCTCCAAAAAACTCCAATCAAAGGAAATGAAATTCAAAGCAAATTAAGGACACCTTGACTGAAACAAGACTGGGGTAACAGCCTTCCATCTAGAGCTACTTTCTTAGCAGAATCTCTGTTAGGTGTCTGACAAGTCAGTTACCTCAGCCATTGCAGGATGGTATTTGGGCAGAATATCCTATCCTCCTGGATGTCAAAAAAGTAAAAAAAAGTAGAGGGTTAGATCAGTCAGAGTCTTAGGAGACCAAAAATATGACTCGAGAGAGGATCATATTTCAAAAGATCACTTTTATTCTTTCTTAGCTCTGGTGTTAGGCTCTAGAAGCTGCACCGTGTTGGCAGGGTTTCCCCAGCTGGTAGAATTGGGGTATGTGCCCTCTCACTGCTGCTACAGATGCTGCTCTTCCATGGTCCACTCTGGGATCCTGCCACAGTTGTTTGCTGCCAAAGTCTCAGCAAGGATGTCAGAAATGAGTCATGAAATATCTAATTTGCAGTGAATCTAATTGTTATTAATAAATTGATGTGCCCCTATGGTGACCATTTTCTGATTGGAAACTCAAGAGCAGTACCAAACCTGCTGTCCTTGTCCCCAAGCTCTGAGTTACACTAAATTCCCTGTATGCAACCCTATCCGTTCTTCAAAGGGAGTCTGGGTTCTAGATGGTGACCCCAAATTATTTTCATGAAATTCATCCTTTATCATTCTTCTTCCTTTTTCTAATCAGAGCTTTCCCATTTTAGCGCTGTAGTCCAACAATTCTCAACTAAGCCTTCAATTTCCTTGAACACTAGAAAAAAATTAATTAGAAATCTGATGATTTGAAAGGCGTGATTATCAGCTACAACACACAAAATCACCTGCCGTAATGAAAAAAGATACTTTCAGTTCAAAAAGCCCAAGTCACAGAAGCTATATCTCTGGGTCCCAGTTTTCTCATGTATAAAGTGGAGGTGGACTATGCAATTTTTGAGGTTTCTCCAACTTCTAATATGTTCTGGTTCCAAGAATCAGTACATTTTAGAAGTTTATAATTGGAATTTTAGGATTTCCTGTTTGCTTAAATCAGAGACCCCTTTTCCGTATCCATTCTCACTGGTGTCTCTTGTATTAGAAAATGGCTGTTTATTAATTTGACAAACATTTACTAAATGTTTACTGTGGACCAAGCACTCTCGTGGGCACTGACGACACAAAGAACTTGCACTTGGGATGCCTGTGGATGCTAAGGATGCCCTCATCCTTCTTTCTTCTCCCACCTCCTTTGGCAGTAAATTACTGCTGGATTATTTACCCGTCTCCCTCGCCATCCCTTCTCTATCTCCTTCGATGGCTCCTCTTCCTTTTTGCGTTTTAAATTTATTTTAAGGATTAGTCACCTCTCTGTCCTTATTTCCCTGCACTTTTTTCCTGAAAGAGCTCTCCTAGGCCACAAAACATTTCTCTTAAAAATGCTTGGACAGGCGCTGTGGCTCACACCTGTAATCCCAGCATATTGGGAGGCTGAGGCGAGAGGATCACTTGAGGCCAGGAGTTCGAAACCAGCATGGGCAACATATCGAGACCCCTGTCTCTACAAAAAATAAAAAAATTAGCCGGATGTGCTGGTGTGCACCTGTAGTCCCAGCTACTTGGGAGGCTAAGGCAGGAGGATTTCTTGAAGCCAGGAATTTGAGGTTGCAGTGAGCTATGGTCACACCACTGCACTCCAGCCCGGGTGACAGGGTAAGAATCTGTCTCCGAAAAAAAAAAAAAAATGCTCATCTGTCATGCCCACATGCCAGGCCAATAATGCAAGGCACAGACACTGTCATTTTATTTCTCTACCAAGAAGATTCATCAATTCCCCCTTAACCTGCTGTAGGCATTTCCACCTCATTCCCTGTTCTTAGTTTTGCCTCCATTTTTGGATCTTTTTCTGTCTTCACACCACTCATTGAACTTTGTTTTTGTATTAATTTCCTAGGGCTACCATAACAAAATACCACAAACTGGGTGACTTAAAACAACGGAAATTTATTGTCTCACAGTTCTGGAGGCCAGAAGTCCAAAACCAAGGTGTCAGTTGGGCCATGCTCCCTTTGAGGGCTCTTGGGCAGAATACTTCCTTGCTACTTCTATCCTTCTTGTGCTTGCCAGTGATCCTTGGTATTCCTTGCCTTGTAGATGCATCACTGGAGTCTCTGCCTCTGTCTTCATGTGGTCTTCTCCTCTGTGTCTCCATCTCTGTGTCCAGATTTTCCTCTTCTTATAAGGATACTAGGCATGGGATTTAGGGCCCACCCTAATCCATTATGATGTTAACTTTATTACATCAGCAAAGATCCTATTTCCAAATAAAGGTCACAATTACAGGTTCTGGGTAGACATGAACTTATGGGGGACAATATTCAACACAGGACAGTTTCCTTCATCTGGGCCTTGGCAAGCTGATGGCTTTGTCTCAGACTCACACTCTGGCTTTCTATTCCTGATCATCAAGAAAATCCAATCAAGTTCAGATCCCCAGGAACCAAGATCCAATATCAACATGACTGGCAGACTCTCTAGCAGATCCTCTTTGGCACCCAAACTTCTAGTATTTCATACTGAGGAAAGACTCTTCATCAGGTAAAAGCTGTAAGTATGGAAATGAGCATTGCAGTTTTATCTGTATTGCCAAAACCTAGAAACAGCATCAGGAAAGGATTGATAAATGTGGATGTATTATCTGGATGGACTATTATGCTGTTATTAAAAGAAAAATTATGTAAACTATAGCATGTGGTCAATATTTACAATACAATAGTAGGTTGAGAAAATTATAAATTTGTGTTCTCTATATAAGAATGTTATAGACAAATATGGAATAAAAAACACAAAAAATAGAAATTCTAGGATTTTTTTATTTTATAATATTCTCTAATGTTATTGCTATAGTGTTGTTACAATAAAAAGTAACTTTATAAAGAAAAAGTAGATACACAGTACTTCTGCCAATGAATTTCTATTTTCAATGACCTATTAGATTTTTCTAGTTGGATATTTTACCACCCTTTGGACATCGATATTCTCCAAACTGAGCTCACCATCCAGCCTCAGCCTTAAGGTCTGGAAGTTCATGGGGAAGTTTTTGGCACAGCCTATGGTAGAGGTGCAAAGGGCTTCTGGGCTCTGGCACAACAGTCTTTATTGTAGGAACAAAGACAGGAAATGTGAACATAAACTAAAGAAAGCTGTAACCTTCCAAGCACATGCATGAGGCAGCATTGCGGGCTGGGCAGGGATCTGATCCAGCAAAGACATGTCTTAACAGCACTGGGGAGGCGCACCCCTTACTTCACAGAACAGCTTTCAAAAGCAATGTTGTGTGGCAGTGATAGATGCAGTGGCAGCTGAAGCCTGAGGCTGCTAGTAGGTTCATCACCTCTTCAGTGTTCTCTTTTCCTAGGACTGGAAAGTTGGATCCTTGGGCTAAGACTTTGGGGTTCTTGGAAAGTTTATAATTTATTCAAGAGGGAGCTATTGGATTTTCTGCTAGTATAATCTGGTCAGCAGGGAAGTATTTAATTAGAGAAAGACAAGAGAGGTGGCAGCATTTGTGCCCCAAGTTGGTGAAGTAGGTCATGTAGATTATACTCGGACATGTTGCCGTTATCTATCTTTTTGCTTTTATTCTTATTGCAACAATCTTAACATAGTCTTCATTTCTTCCCTACTTGTGCCTGGATTGTTAGTGTGTATCCTCTAGTAACGAGACTGTGTAAACACCACAAGGGCAGGGACCAGATCAGGTCATCTATGTAAGAGTAGGCATGTGTGATGGTCAGTTCTTTGTGTCAACTTGGCTAGGCTACAGCACTCAGTTATTCAATCAAACACTAATTTAGGTGTTGCTATGAAGGTATTTTGTAGATATAATTACTATATCTATATTATTGAGAATAGAGATTATTCTCACTAATCTGGATGGGCCTGATCTAATTTGTCAAAAGCCTTAAGAGCAGAACTAAACTTTCCCTAAAGAAGAAACTCTCCCAGTAGACTGTAGCTTCAGCTACAGTATATGTATACATATATACCCTACTTGTTCTGTTTCTTTGGTAGAACCCTGGCTAATATAGTGTGTAATAAACATTAGCTGAATGAATGAATTGGATGAAAAAATGAACAAGGAAGCCTTCTATAGCTAGACAGGCACTGATTTCATTTTCCCAGATTTAGTGTATTCTGTTTTCCAAAAACAGGTCTATCTTCCTTCAACATAAATGTCATCGTTTTGTTCATCTTCTAAGGCATTCATTTGAACCTTGCTGCTCAGATTTTTAGCAGATCATAATCTGAGCTATCTTATCACATAGTAAGATCTAGTGGTTAAAAACATGGTCTATGGTATCAAAAAGTCCTGAGTTCAATCCAGGCTTCACAATTTACTACATATGTGACCTGGGAGGCAGTATGTTATTTCTCTGAGCTTCAATTTCCTCCTCTGTAAAATACAGATGCCAGTACTTATTTCAAAGAACTATAAGGAGTAAATAAAACAATATATCTCAACTTCTTAGCTGAATGCCTGAAAGGTACAAGGAACCGAACAAATGGAATATCCTCATATCATTGTGTCCACCCTGCTCCAACACGGCCTCCCCATTCTAGTCAAGCCGGTCTTGTCACAGGTCCACTCATTCATTCCCAATCCCACGACCTCTTAGACATGCCTTCTTTTCTTTTTGTCCCTTCTCCTCTTCTTCCTTGCTCTCTTCCTTCACAAATTCAACCCATTTTTTTAAGGATAGACTCAAAACTACTTCTACCATGTCAATCCTCATTGACCCTGCTTCCCACTTAAGTGTTAAGTGTTCAACACTTAGTCTATATTGAGAATGTTAGTTTCACTTCCAAGGAGATGGAGTAGATGTGCTTTTCCATATTCTTGCCCTTAAGCACAACCAAAAACCCTGGATATTATACATAAAACAAACATAAGAAGAAGACTCCAAGAATTAGAGAGAAAAAGCCAGAGCAGCTAAGGACTTAGGGACACAAGGAACAACACAATGGTGAGTTTTCTCAATTATCCTATAGTATAAACTAAATTTCTACCAAAATCCTGGTGAGATTGTTTTGCAGATATAGATGAAATCATTCCAAAATTATTTGAACAGAAAAGGAACTACAACAGCTAACACAATTTTGAAAAAGAACATAGTAGGAGGAATAAGTCTATTTAATTTCAAGACATTATATTAATATATAACTACAGTAACCAAGACTATGTGATATTGGAGGAGGAATAAACATATAAATCAATGGAATAGAATAGAGAACTTAGAAAGAGACCTACACAAATATGACCAACATTTGCACCTTTGACAAAGGTGCAAAAACAATTCAGTGGAGGAAATACTGTCAACAAATGGTGCTGGAGCAAGTAGACATCCATATGACAAAAAAAAAGAAAAAGAACTTTGACATAAGTCTTACATCTTATACAAAAAGTAACTCCAAATGGATCATGGACTTAAACGTAAAACGTAAAACTGTAAAACTTTGAGAAAAAAACAGGAAAAAATCTTTGGTAGCTAGGACGTGGCAAAGAATTCTTAGACTTGACAGCAAAAGTATGATTGATAAAACAAAAAGTTGATAAATTAGATTTCATCAAAAATAAAAATTTTACTTTGAGAAAGACCCTGGTAAGAGGATGAAAGACAAGCTACAGACTGAGAGAAAATAATTCCAAACCATACATCTGGACAAAACACTAGTATCTAGAATATGGAAAGAACTCTCAAAACTCAAAAAATAAAAAGCAAATAGTCCTTATATCAGCAAAATACCTGAAGAGAATTTTCACCAAAGAAGATGTACAAATGGCACATAAGTAAATGAAAAGATGTTTAACATCATTAGCCATTAGAGAAATGCAAATTAAAACCACAGTGTATGGTTGCTAGAGGTTGGGGGAGGGAGTGATGAATAGATGGAACGCAGAGGATTTCTACTTTAAAAACTTTATTTTGGGGGGGCAGTTTTAGGGTGACAGCAAAATTGAGAGGAAGGTATAGAGATACCCCGTATACTCCCTGTCCCCCCACACACATAGCCTCCCCCATTATCAACATCCCCCAGACAGAGGATTTTTTGGGTAATGAAACTACCCTGTATGATACTATAAGGGTGGATACAAGTCATTATACATTTGTCCAAACCCGTGGAATGTACAACAGCAAGAGTGAATCCTCATGTAAGCTTTAGACTTTGGGTGATTATGATGTATCAATGTAGGTTCATCAATTGTAACAAATGTCCCACTTTAGTGGGGGATATCAGTAATGTGGGATTACCCCATATGCAGGGAAATCTCTGTACCTTCTGCTCAATTTTGCTGTGAACCTAAAACTGCTCTAAAAAAAAAGTCACAATGAGATAAAAAACCACAATGAGATATTACTATACACCTATGAGAATGGCTAAAATAAAAAATAGTTACAACATCAAATGGCAACTTGAAGGATCCTTGTGTTCACAGAAGCAATGGAAATGTTCTGTATTTTGACTGTATTGATGTCAATATCCTGGCTGTGATATTGCATTATAGTTTGGTAAGATGTTGTCCTTGGGAGGAAACTGGTTAAAGGGTACTTCTTACAACTGCATGTGAATCTACAATTACATCACGACTGCATAATGATGTTTCAGTCAATGATGGACCACGTATATGATGGTGGTCCCGTAAGATTGTAATAGGGTATTTTTACTGTACCTTTTCTATTATTAGATATGTTTAGGTACACAGATATTTACCATTGTGTTACAGTTGCCTAAGATATTTAGTACAGTAAGATGCTGCACAGGTTTGTAGCCTAAGAGCAATAGACTATACTATATAGCCTAGGTTTGTAGTAGGGTATACCATCTACATGTGTGTAAGTATATTCTATACTGCTCGTACAATGATGAAATCACTTAATGCATTTCTTGAAACGTATCCCTATCGTTAAGCAACACATAACTGTATTTCAAAATAAAAAGTTTAATTTTTAAAAGGTTATCATATATTATAACTTATATCTTATTATATGATAACATATAATATATTATAGCTTGTTATATTATATATCATATCATATATTCTCTTCTATATTATTCACTGTTCCAAGTGAGATCGTTTTGTCTCCCCAGTAGATTTTAAACTACCCCAAAGTGGGGACTATCTCCCTAATCTTGTCTCCCACGTGGTGTTTGGCACAACGTAGGCATTCAGACAGCATTTACTGAGTGAATATTGTTGATTGAATGCTCTGTACCTAGGATGGTTAGATAGACATCAATAAGCACATGGTTTGAGCTCATTTGTCAAGCCGGATAGAGAGAATCTGCCCAAATTTCCTGCCATTTTTCCCAACGTTAAGATATAGCAACACAGAGCAGTCACAATAACCACGCCCAGACAAATCTTCCAACACTCTCCCCACCCCACTGGAATGTTGAAGGAAGAGGAAATGGGATAAGGTAAGTATTGCAATAATATTTTTCCTGCTTGGAGAAGCAAAGAAGGAGCTTGTCATATAAAATAAATCAGCAGGGAAGTTTATGTAAACTTATTTTTTTTAACTTGAAGCAGAGAGCAACAGAGTAGTAACTCCAGTGTTATCTCTTACTGTACTGTCTCTGCAGCTTCTAAATAAAGTGATCATGCACCCTGTGTGTTTCCTTAGTCTGGGAACAGACCCTTAAAGGGGCTAACTGAACTGGATTCATACCAGAACATTTTTAGGACATAATTAATAAGATTCCTTCTTTTGTTTCATATTTCTATGCTCACTTTAGGGAAACCAGGTTTTTGTTTCTCTTTGTTGTTGTTTGCTATTATTTTTTAATCTCTTGTTGCCTAGCTTTTAGTTTTTTGTTATATGTATGTCTACATTAAATCTTAATATTTGTCTCAATACTGCTGAGTAAAAATACTAATTGATTCCTGAAATATGCAGTGGTCAATGACAATAAACCCAATAGAAGTTCAACTACATTGTGGCTAGCTTTATGGATGGCTAAATTAAGATATGATTAGATGGATATTTGGAGATCAGATATTAATTGGTCTTTCATTAAATGACCCATATTATACAGCTTTAAAGAAGATGAATAAGACATAATTTTTTTCTTTGTAGAGCTCACAGACCAGAAGATGACGGACATATAAAAACAATTACAACACTGTAATAGAAGCTATAACAGGGTGTGTTCACAGTGTTATGGAAACACAAAGGAGAAACTAACTCAACCTGTACATGGTGGTTAGTTTCTAAGAGTCATAGGATCCTGTGGTTTTTAAAAGATCAGAGTTTATTTTTCAGCTCAAAAATTGTCTCTTTATTTATTGTGAGAAATTACAGGAAACTATGTGGTTTTAAAATTTAGCATCTGAGGTTTCTAATATTTGTGTTATACCTGACCAACCTGCCTGAAGTCCACCTATGTCCAGGTACTGAGAATCAGTGGATGGAATTAAGAGCCCAGGCTTTAGAGCCAGACACCTTGGCTTCAAATTCTAGCTCTGCTACTTATTAATTGTTTGACCATGGCCAAGCTACTTAACCTCTCTGACTTCACTTTCCCCAGTTGTAAAATGGAGGACATAAAAATACACTTATCCCTCCCTAATTTTTAAAACCACCCATGAATTTGAATGGTATATCATTTATCACATTGCATACTTTTTCTATTACTTTCAAGCATTTATTTGGCCTTTGGCCATATAATAATAACATATATTAGGCTGTACAATCATTATAATCCACAATTGGTTTGATTCTCCATCTACTGAATAAGATAAAATTTAAGTTTCTCGGCCGGGTGCAGTGGCTCACACCTGTAATCCTAGCACTCTGGCAGGCCGAGGAGGGAGGATCACTTGAGCTCAGGAGTTCAAGACCAGCCTGAGCAAGAACGAGACCCCGTCTCTACTAAAAATAGAAAAAATTAGCCAGGTGGCATGGTGCATGCCTATAGTCCCAGCTACTCGGGAGGCTGAGGCAGGAGGATTACTTGAGCACAGGAGTTTGAGGCTGCAGTGAGCTAGGATGACGCCACTGCACTCTACCCAGGGTGACAGAGCAAGAATCTGCCTCAAAAAAAAAAAAAAAAAATTTAAGTTTCTCAAATAGCTCATCCAACTTTTCATGACATTTTGCAATTTTTCATGACATCATGCAATTTTCCAGAACACATATGCCTACATAAATATTTGACTAGAAACAAATAAACTGGATGTTGTAGCATTAAAATCCTGGCAGGAAATAGATAGCACAGTGAATTTGGGTTATTTGAGCAGAGTTTTTAAAAGGAACTATGGACAAAGACGTGGGGAAGGTGTTCGGAAGCCACAAGAGATAGTGCAGCACTCCCAGGTAAGTGGCAGCAGGGAGCCATCGCCACGCCTGGGCCTGACGAGGAGTGAACAGTTATCAGAATTTAGAGAGGGCTGCTTGACAAGGAGCTGTTGTCTTTGGTAGGCCCATGGTAAAATTGTAAAATGGTAGAAAGAAACCTGGGGGGAAATATACCCTGATCTCACTCTCCTCTCCATGTAATCAACTTCAGGTTCTCCACACTGGCCAAACCCGACAAAAAGTCAGAAATCAACAGAATCATTAACACTATGCATACAGATCCACTCCCCAGAGCACAGAGCAGGACTGAGATTGGTAGAAAATAGTTCTGAAGGGGCAATCAAAAGAAAACCAATATAGAAGCCCAGTTATTTTACGGGGAAATTCTATTGCAAAAACAACAAAAGCAAACAACAAAATGAAAACAAACTCTAGACTGGTTGACAACTTTCACTAACTGCTCTAAGACTGAATTCAAACCTATAGACAATGGCTGAAAAAGCTGAGAAGCATCCAGGAAGAACATCCTCCTAAATGCTCCTTTCAGATGCGGCCACGAGAGAGAGTTCACACGGAATGTCTCCTTCAAAATGTATAACCAAGGGGCAAAGGAAAATAAATAAGGAAGATTTCCCTGCAGAGCAGAGCCAGGGTCCCAGTGAAGAAACTCCACTGCCTAAGCAGCAGGAGGTAATATGGGCTGTTTGTTTCCCATCCACACCTTTCCAAATGGGAGTTTTTATTGCCCTTATCCTGTTTCTTCTCCCATCATTGTATACTGGGCATATTTAGAATAGATATCTTTAGTTTTAAGATTACATTTACAAGGTCACATGGAACCACAGTCAGAAATATTGGCAAGAACTGGATATCACAGACAGATACTGGACTTTGATGTGTATTCCATATGAAATGAATAGATGGAAATAAGGAAATGCATGAATGTTGTGGAGCTGAAGGGGCAGGCTGAGGCGGACAGTATGGATAGCCTATGCAAGAGCCTTTCACAAACCCCTTTCCCTTGCCTTTCTTTACTAAAGAGATTGAAAAGCTGAAACACACACCTTCCCAGACTCCCTTGCAGCTGTAGATAACACAGTTGTGGATACTAAAATGTAGAAAGAAGTTTCTAAAGATGGGTTACGTTTTTTCTTTCTCCCTAGAATGTAGATATGATGCCTAAAGTTGGAGCAGTCATCGGCTGAGCATGATGATGAATTCTGCATACTAAAGATAATAGAGCAAAAACACAGAATTATGAAACCTGCTTTCCTGATTATTATTTAGCAAGTGTTTCAGCCAGTGACTTACCTCATATCATGAGCATTTGGGTGGCAACTTTTTGCCATAGCCGCTCTGTAAAAGTTATACCATTTCTCGGACAATGCCTCCTTTTGTTTTTGTTGTCTTCGTGACTTTTTCACCCCCAAACACACTAAGTAGATATACCATAAGCAGTGACATTTTGACATTACAGTTTCAGGCAAAGACATACTCAAATAAATCCTGACCAAATAGTTATTAGTCAGAGAACAACATATAGAACACACATTCATCATGTTGAAAGGGTTAAATTCACTAAGATATGTAAAATACTTAAAACAGTGCCTGCCACATAACAACACAGGCAGAGTCAGCTTCATGGATATGCAACCTGTAGAGTCGCACATGGTTCAGGGATTAGAAGTGCCCTCTGCTTGGTTCAATGCTCTGTTGGTTTAATGGTCTGCTGCTGCCATCTTGGAATTCTTAATAATTTTATCTTTAAATTTGTGTGTTGTAAATAAACTCTGATGTAACAGTAGAACAAGCACATGAGCAGAGGACACATATGTAGTATGTGTGTCCTCCATTACTTGCTGCCCTATTTGCATATACTGTAGCGTCAACAGTGTCCCATGAGCACAGAATTCTGGTGGCCCCACTTCGCGTGGGAGTTGAGCAAGGCTCAGAGCAAGAACAAGGTGCTACATCTGCAACTGAGTGAATGATGGTATTGACCGCCCCAGGAGGCCATGCTTTCTCTGTGAACCAAAACTTGCTTTGAATGCAGAAAGAAGGCAACATGATTCTAAGAAACATGAACAACCAAGAAATCCTATCATTATCTTTTTTATTCATGTTACTGTCCTGTATTCATAACCATTTACGCTGAAAGTTATAACACAGAGAGGAGTAAAGGGAGTAAGGGAGTAAAGGGGGCCCATACTTCCTTTTCCTTTCAGTTCTTCTTCCCTTATCAGTAAGGCAAAGGTACAGAGTGTTGATTAAATATGTAAGTATCAAGAAGCAAAACAAAAATAGTTGAGTTAGTTTTGCTCAGGATTTCCAATGTTCTGATAAGAACAAAATACATATGCATGTATGAGCTATGAAATACAAATTGTATAATTTTGGTGAATCTACACAGAAGTTAAATGTTCATCTATTTGCATGTAAAACTGGCCTTGTACAATATAAAAATGAATGGTAAAATCATACTAATAATTTAAAATTTTAATTTTTCTTTACTTAGAAGGACATTCAATAGAAAATTAAAAACACAGGACAAGTTGAGAGAGAGACCGCGAAAGAAAGAAAGCTTTATATTTTAGTCCCTTTAATAGCACTTTTGTCTTGTTTTTTGACCAAGGAGCCCTGTATTTTTATTTTGTACTGGATTCTGAAAATTATGTAGTTGGCCCTGAACATGATATGCATTTTACACATAGCACATAAACTGGAACTATAAACTAGCTATAATAAATACTAATTAGACAGCCAATTAACAATAATGTTCCGATAAATGTCCTGTTAGTGGAGAGGGAGGAAAACACAACTTTGCCAAGGGGGCCTATTCCAGCTATAGTGTATAATTTAGCTAAAGATCCAGATCCTGTAATATCTGGAAAAAACAAACAAAACAAATTCTCTCCCCAGTCTAATGTTGGTGCAAGGAAAAGCACAGCCCAGAGGCAAGAGCCATAGCTGGAGATACCATGGGACCTGGGAAACACTGGACTCCCTGAACCGTCCTCAAGCTCTTCCTGTGCATCAGAGATAATCACTCCCTCTGTGAATGTCAGCTTGGATATGGTTGCAGAGAAGAAACAGATTAATGGTTGCTGCCCTACCTCAGTCTGGTGTTTTAGATTGTCCTGAGGCAGAGCCCAAGGGAGTGTCATAAAACTGCCACAGGCACCCAGGCCTGTTGGTAGAATAAAGAATTTTCAAGACCAGATTCCAAGGTCAAGGTCTATGATTCGAATGGATCTAAGGCATTGGTTAATAGCCCATGGAATTGAAACCTACTAAGTTTGTTAAGGAGTTACATGATCATAGAATCCCTAAGCATGTGTCCCAACAGTCTCGATAGCCATAATCATGAAGGCCTACTGAAATTCTACTGATGTCCTGGCCACAGGTGCTGTCTCCTGACATCCCAAAGCTGCACTCACCAGTTGTGCTGCCCTCTTCTGAGTTCCTACTGTTTTGAAGGCACATGGTGCCCTGTGCCTAACTAGGGAGAAGACTCTTCCTCCTCACCTGGGCACAGAAGCAGCCCTGCCTGCATCCTCATGTCTCACAGTGTCAGAGTCCCTTATGAAAACATCTACCCTCACTGTCTGCCCGCAGCTACTCTCTTCCATAGGACTCAACCCAAGTTTGTGGCACTGGCCAAGGGGAACATCACTGAGACTCTACCACGTTCCTTCACAAGATCTCCTTCCCCCCAGAACTTGGGCACACTGCTCTCTTTCCACCAACAGAACAAAGCAAACCCTCCTGGCAGGCCTGCCCTACCAGTTCAGCAGACAAGCCTCATCCTGTCTGAATCCCAATGATGAGTCACTGCAGAAAATAGACTGACGTGAGCATTCCTATAATCTATTTAAGAAAGCCTCTAGGATCTTGGAGGGATGGAGCAGAAAACCAAAAGTACTTGAAACTGACTTACCATTTGAATTTTAGAGTAATCCATTGGAATTGAGCAGAGGCAGTAGAGGAAAAAAAAATTTTTTTTTTTTGAGACAGAGTCTAGCTCTGTTGCCCCGGGTAGAGTGCAGTGGTGTCATCATAGCTCACTACAACCCCAAACTCCTGGGCTCACGCGATCCTCCTGCCTCAGCCTCCCGAGTAGCTGGGACTACAGGTGCGTGCCACTATACTTGGCTAATTTTTTCTGTTTTTAGTAGAGACAGGGTGTCGCTCTTGCTCAGGCTGATCTCTAACTCCTGAGCTCAAGCAATACTCTCACCTTGCCTCCCAGAGTGCTAGGATTACAGGCATGAGCCACTGCGCTGGGCGAAAATTATTTATTAATGAGTAAGCGGTATCATGAGTAATAGGAAAAGAGGATTTTTCTTAATTTCAATTGAGGCCACAAAGTTGAGAACAATAGGTGGCAAGTAGCCCCATATTTTAAAGAGAGATGCTAGACCATCTCCATAGGACCTGCTGGGAGGCAACCCCACACAGGCTACGCTGCCGCTTCTGGGTTTAGTGAAAGATTGAAAATGAAGATTTCTTGAAACTCTGGTAGGTGTGGCATGGCCCTTACCCTCCCACGGAGAGGGAGAAGGCTGCTGCCCACCCCCCGGCACACTTCAAGCTGAGCAAAGTGCTCCATAAACCCTCGGGAAGCAATGGCAGTGTAGTGGAGTCTGCCGAGAGAGTTCACGGAGGATTTTGACAGAGGATTTGACACGTGACTCCCAGAGTTTGGAGGATCTGGAGCCTGACTCTTGCCTAGAAACTTCGAAGGTGTGAGGTCCTCTGGACTTGCCCATGAAGCAGGGCAAAGGAAGGGACTGTAGCCAAGGTGATGCTGGCTGTACTTCCCTCAAGGTGAGGCAGATTCCCTGGGCCAGAGTAGCCAGTGTGGCCAGTGTGGCCACCTTTACACCAGAAACAAGATCTGGGGAGCACATCACATCACATCACATATACTGATGGGTGTATCTGAGGGAAGAGCCCCCAAAAAACCCCCCAAAGAGAAAGCCAGCTCAGTGCATCTGCCATGCAGGGGTCAGTCATACCGGGATACAACAGCACCTATGAGGTCAGACCTATTTACCCCCTCACCCATCCTCTCCCTGCCACCTCCTCCAACCCTGGAGGAACCAGAAGGTACACAGTGAGTGAGAGAGAGACATGAAGGAGCCAAACTGGGGAGTTGGGAGTTTATAGAGTAGACCATTCCCCTTGCCCACTGCTGGTCTGTGGATGGTGGGGCAGAGCCGCCGGAGAGATCAAAGTTTTCATTTCTATCACACTGGACTCGTTAGTACTGTGTCTGAAAAGAAAACCTTTTAATATCTGAAAGGGACTGGAAACCTATGGTGTAGGCTTAAGCTATCATCCAGGGGCAGAGAAGGGAGATCTGACAGAAGATAGCTAAAGATCAAAGTGAGAGAAAAATGAAGGTGCTTCCTGCCTGCATCCCACAGGGTCCAGCTCATTCAACAAACCTGTCATATCTGGGATCCTGGGGAGAACTGGAGGGAGAAGTAGCTAACACGTATGGATTTCAAGTAAATGCCACACTGGAGAAAATTTGAATCAATGTTTACGATGCTGTATTTCACTATTAAAATTACAGAATCAGACCAGGAGGCATCAAACGTGAATCTTTCTTGTAGTTTCTACCAATGATAACCAAAATTATTTTCCCACCTCATTGATTCCTTTGGAAGAAAACACCTAATAATTTGCTTTTTATGCTTAACATTCTATCATAATGATTTTCCACGTGATTTCGTATTCTTTTGAGTGCAGTATTTAATGACTTTATAATCACACCATAAACAGATATTTAGGTTACTAACAGTTTTTCTCACTTATAAACAATAAAGCATGTAGATAGAACTTTTTTCAAGCATTTTCAAGCTTATTTCTTTTAGTTATATTCCAAGAACCAATTGAACTTTTTAAACCCTCATTATTTCATTTTGAATTTGTGATCATTCAAGGTGTAATTGGTTTTTATTAATTATAGCTTAAAGTGATTTTTTTGCTCTGTGAATTTCAGGGCCTTTACTGGTTAGAAAAGGCAATTCTAGTCCAAAGCTGATTGCTTTTTTTTTTTTTTTTTAATTTCAGAATATTACGGGGGTACAACACTTTGGCTATATATATTGCCCATGCACTGCCCGTGTCAGAGCTACAATCGTGGTCATCCCCTAAACTGTGCTCCCCTCATCCATTCAGTGAGAGTTTTTCCCATCCCCTCCACCCCCTCCCTCCTGCCCGCCTCCTGATGTATATTATTGCCCTGCTTTTTTTTTTAATCAAGAGCTCATAAATTAATAATTTATTCTATGAGGCTTCAACTTCTGGTTTTAGCAACAAATTATTTTGTGCTAAATGACTTGTGTTTATTGTTCAAATAATACTAGTTCATTTTGCTCTCTATTTCTGTATTATATATGCTACATTAAGAGTAAATTGCCTCTAAAATTATTTTTCAGTCCAGAATTCTCACTTGGTAGAATAGCCATTTCGATATTATTTTTTGTTTGAGAGATTTTGTCATAACATGCTTATAGTACTAGACTCAAGAGTTATTTTAAGAATTCACAGTAATTTTAATTCATTGGTGAGACAGTTCTGTGGAAATTAAGTAGTTTATACCACATATGAGAAATTTTAAGTGAAGTTACCACTTATTAACATTCTCTAATATTTAATAATATTAAATAAATTGTATGAACAGAATGAAGCATGGTACAAAATATTTTACTTGTAAATTCAGTTTTATAAAATAAATAAGGTTTTAATTTTCAGAGAACAGAGAGTAGTAGAAATAATAAACGATGCCTGATCTAACCCTATGATGTGTAAATATTAAACAATGTCCATGTATAAAGCTGGTGTTTAAGGATCTGTATTTGGCTTCCCTATTTTTAATATGTACAGGATAGCATGGAGAAAGGTAGCATAATTTTAAAGTTTAATTTGAATTTTTGGCAATATGTCTTTCAGCAAAGAAAAGTGGACTCTTTTCCCAGTTGCTTTTGGCAATAAAACCCACAGTGACTGATCTTCATGACCTCATCCTGGAATTTGGCTTGAGTGACCAGTTTTAATCAACCTGAAAATAATGCCTCTTTGTCTATTGGAAAACAAATGGTGACAGATTGGCTATTTCTGCTATAACCATAGCTCATCTGACTAGCTTTGCCTATGAAAGTCTTAGAAAAGTATGGAATACAATTTGAGGAGTTAGTTGTGTGTGAAAATCTTAATGAACTCAGTCACCTTGTAATTTAATGGCCAAGAAGCAGCTGTCTGAACAGATTAGCCGTTAAATCTCAGACGTAGGGTTGTTTGACCTTAATTTGCATATTTTAAAAACCAGATTTTGCAGAATGTAGTTGGCTTTCTGAGTCCAGTGAGGAGTCTGAGCACCGCCTCAATTCTGTCAGCTTACGAGGCTAAAAAGCAGAAGCCGAGCCTGCCACTAGTAGACAAACAAAAGGTGGCACTGCTTTCCTTGTTTTTTTATAGTTTTATTATATTAAAACTGCTTTATATGATTAGCATTAGCTCACCGGTCACTTTTGTTCTCTGAGATGCTAAGTCAACGTTCATTTATAAGCACTGGGGACACTTGTGGTGGGAAATAAGAAAAATCATTTATGTTGTTCTTTGCAGTATAATTATTTCCAAATGTAAATATGATGATGGTGCTGGGATTCAGAAGACTGCAAGTAAAATAACAAAGACACTAAAACAGAGCTGCTAGAGGGGATGCTGAGAAGAACTGGGCAGGTAAAAATTTGGCAGAAACTACTAATGCACTTCCAGTATTAGTAATGGAATCCTACTCAGAATACGCACTATGACTGTGCTTCCCAGGCTTCCCTGAGACTAGATGAGGCAAAGTTCCGGCCCCATAGATATTTGTAGAGATGATGTGTGTAACTTCTTGGTTGTGCCATTATGGAGAAGGGACATATCCTCCCCGTCCCCTTCTCTCTCTCTCCTCAGCTGCAATCTGTACCTGGTTGTAGTGAGTGATCCTGGACCACTCCAATGAGGATAACGCCTTAGAGATAGTTGAGTGACAATATAGAAGGGGCCTGAATCCCTCACACAAGAACCCATCATCCCAGTTCTGGGATGCTTATGCTTGGATTGTTGCATGACAGAAAAAGAAACTCCTGTTTTGTTGAAGGCACAGGTACTTTGAGTCTTTGTCTTAATAGCAGAATCTACTTCTTCATTAATATGGTGTATAATGACAATTGAAAGGAGTGATTAAAATCCTAAAAGCATTCAAATCCACACTTTAGAAAACAATGCACAGGCAAAACCAAAATCAAACCAAAATATATGTCTTAGGGTGGTTTGAACTAATTTGCAGTGGTGGCCTCCAATTTTCAGTCTCTTTTCTAAAGCCTGGACTCAAGCACCATTGGAATGCTGCCACGTACCACATACTCATCCCTCTCTGTCCTGTTTGTTCAAAGCATCCCTTTCACATAGCCAAAAAGGTGACCCTGCCTGTCAGTCCTTTACAAGAGCTAGTCCTGGGCTGTGGGTGGGAGCACATAGTTTAGGTTCTTCCTTATGGCCTGGCTTATTAATTGTGAAAACAGGAAATTGAAAACCAAGGACTGTGGGTTTATGGGGTGCCAAAAGAAAAGGAATTTGAGGGTGGATTGGAAAGAAAGTGCCCCTGGAGGGAATGGGCAAAGGACCACCCCTTATCATTGTACAGACTATGTACTACACAACTTTAGGGGAATCCATTCCTGAAGGAGTTGGAGATTCGTATATCATTACATATGTGTTAGTGAAGAGCCAAGCCTCCTTTTCCTAATTTGTGCACAGCTGTAGTATGGGCTAGCATTAGTGTTAGGTAGATGTGATGCTGCTGGGGCTGAAGACCGAGAGTGGGAGACTTCCTGGGGATAGAATGTGTCAATCTGCAGAAAAATCTCCCCTTGGTAAAAATTAGTGGGGATTTGCAGTGCCAGGAGGCCTGAGTTTCAGAAGCAAAGGGACAGCATCTAGATTTTGAGATAACCCTGGAAAAGAACACACACACACACAAGAGGACCGATGAAATGTAGGTGGCAAGGACACTTGAAAGGTTCCTATGTTTTCAGTCATTGCACAGAATATCCTACCCAGACATTCAAAATGGTAGTGGGGGAAGGGAGTGGGGAGAGATTTCCAGCATCATATTCCAACCATTAAAATTGCTTTATGTCAAACATATTTAAAGAGAAGCTATCCCATATTTCAGATATTTCCAAAACTTGAGGGGAAAAGGAGAGGAAAATGGCAACACTTTCTGAAATTCATTGCCTGTGTTTGGAAACACTGTGTGAGGTGTGTGCCAGAAATTGTGAACTGGCTGCTCAGGTCAAATTTGGCTTTGCAGTCATGTTTTGCTTTGCTGAAATGGTATTTTTTTCTAAAAAATTATAATCAATTACCAATGTTTAAAAAGAAGAAATTTCACAATGAAATTGGGATTTAAGCCTTCATTTTTGAAACCTGACAGATGTGGTGATACTAACTAAACTCACGTTCCTTTATGGAAATAATCAGTGGATCTGAACGGAGGCAGCCTCTTGTAGATGGAGCCTCTACCCTTCAGCGTACCACAGTTCCCAATTCCCACCTGGCCTGCCTCTTTTATGTTACCTTCCTGGCTTCTGTAGGCACTTGACTTTGCTGCCCCTGCTAAATTTGGAACAAGGACTGTATTTCCCCCATAAGGACCTAGCTTATTACTGGTAAAGTATGTGTTCTATAAATATTCATTGAATAATGAATGAATGAATGAATTGATCCTGCCTAAGTTTCACCAAAGTCTGGTGTCAATAATTATCCTCAGGCTAGAATAAGTTATGGACCAGTTATTTGATCATCAGAGTTATTTGATCATATTGCCTGGACCTCCGCTTTCAGCCAGGGGACGGATGAACCGTCTAAGCTAGCTGTCATGAATCCGTCTTTAGGGAAGCGGCTTTTGTAGTCATTCCTGATGAGTTTGATGAACATGGTCATGCTCTTCATTTTTATTAAAACCTTTATTTTCACATTGATTATAACCTGGTATTTAGGTCCCAATTAAAGTGATTTCGGGCCTAGGCCTTTCTGTTTGTGTTTCTTTGTAAAGCTGCTTTAGATGCTTTGTTCAATAAAAGATGACTTTTTCCTGGTGACCTGATTTTGCTTATCAGCTTTTTCAACAATTCTGTGATTTCAGTTATTTCCTCAGGAAACTGTGTTTGATTCCAAATGAAACACTTAAGTGTTTTATCTGCATGTAACACACAAAGTCTCCCAAATGCGCTGACTTTATTTATGAGTCATTTAAGAGAAAGGACTATTAAAAGAAAATGGGGAGGAGGAAGCAATCAAGAAAGAAGCAGTTGACATTGTTTTATAGCCTTAGCAGAAGGAATGGGGTGGGGATCTTGAGGGAATATTTAATCTTGAATTACACAGGCATGTAGTAGTATAAATTCAAATGTAAGACTGTTCTAAAATTAAAAGAAAGGCATCCAATCCATGCTTTTATGGAGAACCCTCTCTGATTCTAGTTTAATATTTTTCTGACATTCTGCATTGCCCAGTTGTGAATTCTGCTCCTTTTTGGTCAAAGTCGGAACAGAGAAGAAATCTCCCTAGAGTTCTGCAGACTGGTTGGTGCTTCATAAATAAGCCAGAAAGGATTTTAAAGTCCTCCCAGAAGGATACAGTATATTAAAAAAATAATACTAAAATTTTACTTGCCTCATTGCCAAGATCTTTTATGTTCCTAAGTGCTATACATGTCATTTTAAGGTAACTACTAACTGCTCCTCCAGTACAACCAAACAAGAAGCATTTCCTGCTCTCACCCTGAATATGTGTTTCCTGAACCCTTTTCCAAAGCCCAAGGGAGAAAGCGGCATTCTCCCCATTCTGTAATAATTTGTTAAGTGTCTCTGGTGTACCTACAACCTGGCCAAACAAGAGGCAGAGAGTGGTGGTTGGAAAGGACAAGGAAAGGAAATAAAGGGATGTAAGGAATCATGCGATGAAATAGCCCCTGATCAAAAAGGCAATCTTTTGGGGGAGATAAAATTTACATACGTCATTAATTCAATTCACTCATTCACTTATCCATTAGATTCATAAATCATTTATTAATTTATATTTAGAAAAATGTAACATGAATGAAAACAAAAGACTTACAATTGACTGGGGAAAACAGTGCGTGGTACATAAAAACACTCAATATTTGTTAGCTATTATGTTTGCTAGAAAATCAAAAAGATAGTATCACAAAGAGTTTCTACAGATTAATAAGACAAGGAAAAACGCTCTAATAGAAAATTGAACAAGAATTATAAACAGGTAATTTAGGAGAAATCCTAATTATCAATAAATATGTAAAAATATACTCAGCCTCACCAGAGGTCAGGGGAAGATGCTCATTTAAACAACAAAATGACACATCAGGTGAGCAAAATTAAAAACAGCTAGCGAGGATGAGGAGAAATAGTTGCCACAACTTTGGGCAAAGAAATACGGTGGTAATTATTAAACATAAAAGTACACATATCCTCTTTGGGCTTGTGGTTCATTTTGGCTAGAACTCACAGGTGCATAGGGGTTTATCAGGAAAGAAGTGTGTGTATGCTGGGGTGCTTGTATATGCCCGGGGAAATCCTGGTGGCATTTTGTTGGGGAGTGGAGTGATCAGAAATAGAGAAAGGGCTACTGTCCAGGGAGGGTGACAGACAGTTGCAGGGCTGGAGGCAAGGAGATGAGGTACCTGGCTATGTGGAAAAATCCAGATGCAAGAAGATGAGGGCCTGATGTTGGGGCCCCAGGCCTGACAGGAATGGGTACTACCAAGACACTCAGGAGGTAAAGTCAATAGGACATCTAAAGGAGTCCTCCAGACTGAGATGATATTGTGCTGATGCCTTAGGGGGCAGAGGTGAGAAAGGATGGGAGAGGTCCAGAAACAAGGCTACCCTAGATCAAATTGTGAAATGGCTAAAATTCATATTAAGCTCTTCCTCTTACCTTTTTGGTCATTGAATCCCAGGGCCCTCATGCTACCCTGGATCCCCCAGAACTCTACCACAGGGCCTTAGTAAACCCGCCTCCCTCCAGCAGTGCTGCAGGCTTTGAAAGTTTCCCCCTTCCAGGTGTTAAGCTGTGAGACACTAGAGGGCAGGGATTGTCCTATGCATTATTGTGTCCCAGCCTCTAGCTTTGTGTCTGTCACAAATAGGTACTCAATAAGTATTTACTTATTCTGCACTTTCATCTAGTTATTAAGAAGATGATTAAGTAGATCATAGCAAAATACACACATGACAGTCAGCTTAACATATGCTATTCTTGGAGTAAGTTGTTAACCCAAAGGAATGTATTAGTGGTGGTGAAATTTCTAGATGAGGAGCTTTTGGAAAGCTGTCGTCCAGGCCTGTCAAATTATTCAACACAATCACTTAGCTGAACTGTATTAACCTGGCTCAGCAGGAAAAAGTCCCAAGCACCACGTTTGGTCATGAGAATCCGATGAAATAATCTACATAAAAATGCTTAGAAGAAGGTAAAGTAGAACAGAAATTCAAGTTCTATAATAATCCTATTCCTGCCTTACACAGAAATAATTTTATAGAGCAGCAGAACCTAGATGTATTTGAGGCCTTTTATTTAGTTATATCAATCTGTGGTACCCAAAGATGTAAATGTCATGTGTTAAGAGTTCTTTAGTTTAGTCCACAGTCTCTGTATTTCACACTGTAGCTTCTCCGGACTTTCCACAAGCCAAACCTGCCCTAGGATGACAAATTACCCATCTGGTTTCACTGATTGTCTCTCTTCCTCACCCTTTGCATGTTCTTAGGTCTGCTGGGGCCAGTGAGGTCTCACCTGTGTCTGTGCTGTGTGTGTGTTGGTTATGAGGGGCTCTTGAGAATTAGAGCCAAGCTACTGGAGGGCAGAGCCCTGTCTTCCTCGTTACTGCGTTCTCTACAACTGTGGTCCCCAACCCCCGGGCCGTGGACCAGTGTTGGTCCATGGCCTGTTAGGAACCAGGCTGCACAACAGGAGATGAATGGTGAGTGAGCGAGGGAACCTTCTTCTGTGTTTACAGCTGCTCCCCATTGCTGGCATCAACGCACAAGCCCCGGCTCCTGTCTGATCAGCAGCGGCATTAGGAGCCTCAGCCCTACTGTAAACTGCGCCTGTGAGGGATCTAGGTTTCCCGCTCCTTATGAGAATCTAATGCCTGCTGATCTGAGGTGGAGCTGAGGCAGTGATGCTAACGCTGGGGAGTGGCTGCAAATACAGATTATCATCAGCATAGAGGTTGGACTGCACAATACATGTAATGGGCTTGAATCATCCCGAAACATCCCCCACCCCACCCCCCGTGGAAAAATTGTCTTCCATGAAACCAGTCCCTGGTGCAAAAAAGTTTGGGAATCACTGCTCTGTAAGGCTCTGTATTTGGAGCATAGTGGGAGCTCAGTAAATGTCAGTTGATTTCCATTAGAATAAACCACGGGAAAGGGAAAGACTCTTAGGGTCCTCTGACTGGGTTGAAAGGAAGCTGTGTCTAGAGGCGGGAAGCACATTCTGAAACCACAAATTTGTTACAGTCCCGAGTGGCCACGCTCTGGCCTGCAAGGCACTCTACTTTTCTATACCTCGTTTACTTTACATGTTCGGAAACAAATTCTCTGGTGGTCAATAACTATAATAATATCATAATGTCAGCAAATATGTCTCATTTATGTGCCAGGCAGTATGCTCAGTGCTTTGTATATTTTAGTTCTAATTCTCACAATAACCTAGCAAGAGGAATTATTATTCTTGTTTAGCTACTGAGATAAGATCAGAAAGGTTAACTAACTTGCCCGAGGTCTCCGGGTTAGTGATGGATTCTTTGGTCTCTAAAACCTGTGCTTAAGTCACAAGGCGGGGCTGCTTGCTTGTCTCCCACCCCCGCCCCATGTACGTATCAGTGTGGCCGGCACGTTCCTCCGTGCTGGAAAGGTAAAGAAACCTAAGTGAATCATTCATAGTAAAGTGTACTAAGTGCTCTGATAAAGAAATGTAGCAAATGCTATGGAAAGCAAGGACAAGATCCCTAAATCAGACTAGGGGCCAGAGCGGGGCAGTCTTCTTAGAGGAGGAGATCTGTGAATACAGTTTTGGAAAATAGTAGGAATGTTATAGGTGGAAAAGGAAGAAAACACTTGTTTGGGAAACTGCTAATCCTTTGGATTTAAATTCTGTTTTATCTACACACTAACTGTGATCTTGAAAAAGTTATTTGACCTTGTGAAGCCTCAATTTACTCATCTTAAACTGTGTAATAATTTGTATTATTCAGGGCTCTGATGAAAAGCAGATGGGATCGTGCAGGTAAAGCCTCCAGCCTGTTGCTTGGAATGCAGAAGGTGTTCCCAGATGGCGGTGGGGGAGGGTGGTGGCGGAGCAGTGGTTATCATTGACGGTGGGGTAGTTGTTATCACCCTGACTGAAGGCAGAGGCTTGTGGTAGAGCCTCTGGAACAGGTGAGACTTGTGAGGGGGCTGCTGAGTAACCCAAGGCAAGAAGAGTGATGAAGGCTGAACTCAGGCAACAGCTGTGGGCGAGGAGAGACCAGGCAGATCTGAGAGAGATTTCAGAGGTTGTAGGTGAAGTGGAAAGAATCTGCTGATTGTTTGGATAGATTATGAATTGGAGAAGAGGGAGGAGCTTCCCCCAGGTTTCTGGCTCAAGTGCTATTGCCTGGGGTGGGGGAGGCAGGAAGAGGAAGAACAGATTTTAGCACAGCCATTGCTTAGAGTCTGCAAGTTGTCCCAGGCTCCCATAGCATCAGGAGAGACAAACCAGTCCCTTGGAGTCCACATAGTGACTATGAGAAGGGGCTCAGCCTGACCAGAGGAGCAGGGAGGAAAACGGGGCTGTACATCCCTAACCTCTAACATCATGTCTTGATTAATATTTGTGATCTTGATGAGATGTTGGCATGCTGAGACAGTAACCTCAAAATTGTTTAGGATGACATTGTTTCCTTCGGTTTTAAACATCTTTTAATTTCAGGAATTTTAGAGTTAAGTATAAAAACAAACCCAGGGAATCAGTTTTAAGGGACCCATGCATATATGGTACTTCAAGAATTTGTAATATTTATGGGTATTGAGCCTATTAGAGTAAACAAGCAGCTTGTTTCCACTATAAATTTATGGTTGAATAATTAATTTAGGCTTATGACTCTAAGTCAGAAAATAGAAGAATATCTTACTAAGCTTCAAAACAGGATTAGAAGTTTTAAAAGAATTAAAAGATATGATTATATGCTTAACATCTATGTACAAGACTAACTTGAGGTTTTTTTTTAACTTGTCAATGACGCTCAGATTTCAGTTCTTAAGGGTTTTAAAATTATTTTTTAATTAACAAATAAAAGTTGTAGCTATTTATTGTATAATAAGAATGTTTTGTGTGTTCTTTAGATAATTGAAATAAGAAGGAAATAAAATGTATAAATGCAGTTTAAAATGTCTAACAGTATTTTTTATTAGCTAAGTTTTGTATATTAACTTAATATATTAGTCAAAACTTCCTTAAAATTGATTGTTAAAATTTGTTAGTTTTGGGAACAGAATGATAAGATTTGTGACTGAACTAAAAGCTCAAGAAAGACCTGGAGTTTTCATTTTTAATTTCAGTATGTTCTTTATGTTTTTTTTTTTTAAAAAGCTCCTGAAAAATCTTTTCTGTGCACAAAAGCCACCCAAAGGCATAAAAAAAAATCGCATTGATATGATGTATGCCCAAATTAAAAAGAATGCTATATAATGGTTCCAAATAATATATATCTGCAGTCCCCAACCCCCAGGCCTGGTACCAGTCCATGGCCTGTTAGGGACCGGGCCACAGACCTCTGCCGCCTCCCCCCATGCCCATCCATGGAAAAATTGTCTTCCATGAAATTGGTCCCTGGTGCCAAAAACATTGGGGACCGCTGATATCTATGATACATTTTTAATAATGTATTCTCAAATACAGTTGGCACTCCCTATCTGTGGGTTCCACATTTGTGGATTTAACCAACCTCAGATCAAAAAGATTTTTTAAAAAATCACATCTGTATTGGACATGTACAGACTTTTTTCTTGTCATTTTGCCTAAACAATATAGTATAACAACTATTCACGTAGCATTTACATTGTATTAGGTATTATAAGTAATCTAGAGATGATTTAAAGTGTACGGGAGGATGTCAGTAGGTTATATGCAAACACTACACCATTTTATATCAGGGACTTGAGCATCAGCAGATTTTGGTATCCATGGGGGTCCTGAAACCAATCCCCTGTGGATACCGAGGGACAACTGTACACATATCATAGGTTACATATTACATATAATAATAACTATATATTCTCAATATTTACTTGTGTATATATGTGTATGTATATTCCTTTTTCCTCACATAGGAGAAGTCACTGTAGGCAAACACTGTGTACTAGGGGTTGGATGGTCTTGTCTGAAAGCTGTTTTTCCATGGCTTTGGATTCAGTAACCCATGTAGAGAACAAAGAGATTTTGCTCCATGAAGCCTAATTGCCTGCTGAATAAATAAATAAATAAATAAATAAATGCAGCACTTTGTGTGTTAGATGAAGGTAAATATTGACCCTGACACCATATGTTTGCTGGGGTGCCAGATGAAGTGTGCTGGCAGGTTGGATCAGTCAGGGGCCCTGCCAGCTCAGCAAGCAGGAGAGACTGAAATATCAAGAAGGCCCTCCTGCTTGTGTGTTTATCTCCCCGGACTCCCCAGTTCCTCTACCAAATGCAGCTCACAAAAAAGAAAGAATAGAATGGATATTGATTGTCTAGCTTCAGATGGTCCCATGGGAGTCTTTGTTATGTCAGACTGAGGAGGACAGACATATCTTTGTTTTATTTTACCTTTAATTAAGACAGGAGAAATGACTCTATTGGGTCAGACCTATAAGTGTGGGCAACTCCAGTATGCCCTAGTGGAAGAACAAAGCTCCTTTCCCCCAGCACGTCACTTGCTGTCACCTCTCTAAGCCCCAGTTTACTCGACCTCACATCGAGGATAATAATACTGGTCTTGTCTTTGTCCCAGGTTTCAGAAGCTCAAGTAAAGTTAATTATTTAATATATAACAGGGCCTGGAAAAAAGGACTGTGTATATAAGAAAGCTAATTACAATGACTTCTGAGTAACAAGAAGTCACTCTGGAGTATCCTCTCGCCCTACCTTTGCCTTCTGTCCCCCTCCTGTTTTCTAAGCCCGGAGTGGCCAAGGAGGGGCACAGACAGGATAGTCAGCTGCTATGGTCACGTCTACGGAGGGACTCCTTCTCTACTCCTAGGTCAAATACCCAGAGCAGCATCCAAAACACTTTCTAAATATCTTGCCCTGGTTTTTCTTTACTTTAAAATTTTTTTTTAAAAGATTAATCCAAGAAGGATCAAGGAATATCTGTATAATCATTCCAGTGGTTTGTAACACTGGAGTTTTCATTTGGTTATTATTACATTATTATCATTTTTTTTTTACTGATTGTTGTGTGTGATAATTGCAGTGATCTCAAATATCTTCAATAATTGTTCACTTCTCCATTCGTTCTGCATAAACAGGTCTAAAATAAAGTATATCTTTAAAAAATAATTTTTAGTTAGAATTATAGAATAATTTCTATGGTTGTAAAACTAAGACTTCAAAGGGATCTCCTATGATACTATCGTATGCATTACATTAAAGGTCATAGGGAATCAAGAAGAGGGGAGGGGTAGAGGTGGGGAGGGGTAGAGGTGGGGGGGGTAAAAACCAACCTATCGGGTTCAATGAACACTATTTGGGTGATGGGCACACTAAAAGCCCTGACTTAAGCATTATAAAAGGTATCCATTTGTACCCCCTTATTATTCTGAAATTTTAAAAAATATAATTTATTGAGACGAAATTCATATAACATAAAATTTACCATTTTAAAGTGAACAACTCAGTGGCACTCATTACATTCATGACATGTGCAACTACCACCTCTACGTAGTTCTAACATATTTCCATTAATCCAAAGTATCCTTATCCATCAAGCATTTTCGCCCCATTCCCTTCTCCCCCCAACTTTTGGCAATCACCAATATGCATTTTGTCTCTACGGATTTGTCTATCCAGGATATTTCATATAAATGGAACCATACAATATGTGATCTTTTGTGCTTGGCTTCTTTCATGTAGCATAGTATTTTGGAGGCTCCATCCATGTTATTTATAGCATGTATCAATACTTCATTCTTTTTTATGGCTGAATAATATTCCATTGTATGTACATTTATAATTTGTTTATTAATTCATCCATTAATGGGCATTTGGGCTGTTTCTACCTTTTGATTATTGTGAATAAGTGCTGCTATAAATATGAGTGTACAGGTACTGGTTTGAGTACCTATTTTCAATTTTTTTGGTATAAATCTAGGAGTGGAATTTATGGAATTCAGGCTCATATGGTAATGCTATGTTTAAATTTTTGAGGAACCATCAACTGTTTTCCACAACAGCTGAAAAATTTTACATTCCCACCAGCAATGTAGGAGGGTTCTAATTTAATTGACCCTGTTATCAATATATAATGTACTTCTTTGTCTCTTATGATAGCTTTTGACTTACAATTTTGTCTAATAATTAGTATAGCCACTCCAGCTCTCTTTTGGTTACTTTTGCATGGAATATTTTTTTCCATCCTTTCACTTTAACTTATTTGTGTCTTTGGATCTGAAGTGAATTTCTTGCAGAGAGCATATATTTGGGTCTTGTTTTTTATCAATTCTGTCAATCTCTGCTTTTTGAGGGAAGAGTTTAATCCATTTACCTCTAAGTAATTACTGCGGTGAAGGACTTAACTTCTGTTGTGCTGCTATTTGTTTTCTGTATGTCTTATATCATTTTTGTCCCTCATACCCTCCCATTATTGCCTGATTTTGTGTTTAGTTGATTTTTTTATTCTGGTCTATATTGATTACCTTCTCATTTCTGTTTGTGTATATATTTCAGACATTTCTCAGTGGTTACCATAGGGATTACAATTAATATCCTAAATTTATAACCGACTGTCTTGAACTGATAAACTTAATGACATACAAAAACTCTGCTCCTATGACAGGTCCATCCCCCCCTTTATGGTGGTGGTGTTACAAATTACATCTTTATACATTGTGTACCCAATAACATATTTATTATTATTTTTAATGCATTTTTCTTTTGAATTATGCAGGAAACAGAAAGTGGAGTTACAAAGCAAAAATATAACAATACTGGCTTTTGTATTTATCCATGTAGTTACCTTTACTGGAGATCTATTTTCCTTCATTCAGCTTCAAGTTACTGTCTTGTGTCCTTTCAATTCAGACTGAAGGACTCCCTTTTGAATTTCTTGTAGGGCTGCTCTACTAGTAATAAGTTTCATCAGCTTTGGTTTATCTGGTAATGTCTTAATTTTTCCTTTATTTTTGAAATATAGTTTTTCCAGATATAGAATTCTTAATTGATAGTTTTTTTTCTTTCAGCATTTAAAATATGTCAACCCCCTGCCTTCTGGCCTCCATGGTTTCTGATAAGAAATTAGCTGTTAACCTTAATGAAAATCACTTGCATGTGGTTAGTCACTTCTTTCCTGTTGCTTTCTAGATTGTCTCTGTCTTTTGACAGTTTGTTTATAATGTGTCTTAGTGTGGAAATCTTTGAGTTTATCATATTTGTAGTTCATTGAACTTATTGGATGTCTAAATTCATATATTTCATCAAATTTGGGAAGTTTTAGGCCATTATTTTTTCAAATACATTTTCTGCCCCTTTCTCTCTCTTCTCATTCTGAAACTTCTATACTGTGTATGTTGGTCCACTTGATGGTGTCCTCAGGCTCCTTGGGCTCTGTTCACTTTTCTTTTATTCTTCTCTTTTCTTTTCTTTTTTTACTTTTCAGAGACAGGGTCTTTCTCTGTTGCCCAGGCATGAGGGCAGTGGTATCATCATAGTTCACTGGGCTCAAGTGATCCTCCTGCCTCAGTCTCCTGAGTAGCTGGGACTACAGGTGTGCGTCACCACACCCAGCTGATTTTTCTATTTTTTGTAGAGACAGGGTCTTGCTATGTTGCTCAGGCTAGTCTTGAACTCCTGACCTCAAGTGATCCTCCTGCCTCGGCCTCCCAAAGTGCTAGGGTTACAAGTGTGAGCCACTCCACTCAGCCCTGTTCACTTTTCTTGGTTCCTTTTTCTTTATGCTCCTCAGACTAGATAATTTCAATTGTCCTCTCTTCAAGTTTGCTAATTCTTTATTCTGCCTGCTCAAATCTGCTGTTGAGCTTCTTTAGTGAATTTTTCATTTCAGTTATTATATTTTTTCAGGTCCAGAATTTTTATGTGGTTCCTTTTTAAAATTTCTATCTCTTTATTGATATTCATATTTTGTTCATACATCATTTTCCTGGTTTCCTTTAGTTCTTTGTCCATGGTTTCCTTCAGCATTTTGAGCATATTTAAGACAATTAAATCAAAATTTGACAGTTTCTGTCAATTCTTTTCCTTTGAATGGGCTACAATTTCCTGTTTCTTTGTACACTTTGTGACTTTCTGCTAAAAACTGTACATTTTAATATTATAATGTGGTAACTCTGGATATTGGATTCTCCGCCTCCCCCAGGGTTTCCTGTTCTTTATTGTAGAAAACTGCAATCATCTGTTTGTTTAATAACTTTTCAAAACTATTTTTTGCAAAGACTGTATTTTTTGTTATGTGTGATCACTGAAATATCTGTTACTTTGCTTGTATTCAGCTAGTGTTTTGACAGAGATTTCCTTGAATGCCAGGAGCTAAAAACAAAACAAACAAAACAAAAAACAACTCTCCCAATCTTTGTGGATTGGCTCATTCCTTTAATACTTTGCCTGGCTGTTTACAACTCTGCCTGAGCCTTCACTTCATGCTTGCATTGAGCCTAGAGATCAGCCAAAGGTGAAAACTTAGGGTCTTCTCAGGTCTTTTCTGAGCATGCATCCTATTCTGGCATGCATGTGGCTTGCTTTTGAATGCCCTAATTTCCTAAAGAAACTCTCCCCAGCTTTTCTTCCTAGGCTTTAGGCTATTGTATGTCTCAACCATACCTTTTGCCTCAGGTGACTGAAGGTTTTTCGTTTGCCTTACAGTGTTTTTAAGCAATACCTGGTGCTTTTCTACCCTGAGTGTGTTTTGAGATAGGTGAAACAGAGACAAGTGCCTCACATCAGTCCTTCAGGTATCCAGACAGGTTAGAACAGACAAAGACAATAATTTGTGAATAAAGTCTGCTCTGTTTCCTCTGGAACTAGGATCACACACTGGGAACACAGGCTGCTATCTTCAAGATCACTGCTGGGCTTCCTTCTGGCTTCCCTTCCCCCATTCCCTCCTTTGTCAAATATTTTCTGAGTACCTAGTATGTGTTAGGTCCCGTGCTTAGAACCAGGACACTAAGAAGAATTAGTAATGGTCCTAAACTCACTTGCCTATAAACAAGTAGGAAGGACAGATAAGTAAGGGAGGAGTTTCAGCTGAGGGTATCAAGTGACATGGTGGTGTCAGTAGGGCATTAGTCCCTGTCAGGATAGGAACTGGGCAACAAATGAATGAGCATCTCAGAGGGACAGAGTCAGAGTTTTCTAACAAAACCAAGCTGAATGGCATTTCCTTAGGATATCTGAGATTTTTCTACATTTGTTTATCCATGAGAAACATAGATTTTTATAAATTGATCCCCAATATCACCTATTATACTGCAGAGCTCTAAGAGCCAGCTGAACTATGCTCATGGAATGCAAATATATTATTGGCCATGAAAGGCATGATTAAATATTAAATAATAAATATTTTATTTAAAAATAAGATCTATCCAAAGTCAAAGATAATTTTGTAACCTTGTTGCTATTTTGCATTAGCCATTAATTGTTACTACATATAATGTAGAATTAACTCCTCTTGTAAGCAGTAAAGTATCTTGTCATGCTTAAGATGTGTGAAGCAGTATTCTGACTTAACATATATTGAAGTTCATTTCATTAGTCTTTCTCACTTAAAAAAGAGGAAAAATGACTCCTGTTTTCAAAGAATTAAATCAAATTATAGCAACTAATAAAACAGAAATAAACCAATAAAAAGAAAAGATTAGTTGAAATGTTAAGCTGATTTGACAGAATCAAAGTCTTTTGGACCCTTGGGTTTTGGCCAAAGTCCATACATTTTAAAATGTTTTAGTTTGAAAATTAATGTACTCATTTTTGTTGTATGGAACAACGTGTGGTTTAAGAAGAGAAATATTAAATGATTAATTACTTGGAATACTGGATGAGAAAAACTCATTTAGAATTTAAGTTTCTGGTCAAGTGTGGTAGTTCATGCCTGTAATTCCAGAACTTTGGGAGGCCAAGGTTGGAGAATCACCTGAGGCCAGGAGTTCAAGACCAGCCTGGGCAACATAGTGAGACCCTATCTCTACAAGAAAGTAAAAAATGAGCCAGGTGTGGTGGTGGGATACTCAGGAGGCTGAGGTGGGAGGATCGCTAGAGCCCAGGATTTTGAGGCTGCAGTGAGCTATGATGACACCACTACACTCCAGATCCTGGGCAACAGAGCAAGACCCTGTTTCTTAAAAAAAAAAAAAAAAAGCTGAATAGGGCTGCCTCTGCCCTCAAGAAGCTCACAGTCTAATAGGGGACACAGACACACATAAAATACATTCAGTAATTACAATACTGTAGTCAGAAAACAATCTACTCAACAAGAAAAAAAATCCACATATTGATTTTCTGGGGTCCTGTTTGCACTTTTATATAATAGTGATCTAGCTAAAAATCAATACTTGGTAAGAACTATCATTCTATAAGACTGCAAACTCCACAAAGGTGGAGACCAGTTTGTTCACTCCATGCCTGGCACACAGCGATGGTTAATGAGTACTGACAGAGTTGTAAAATGAAAAAAATATGTTAACACAAGGGGAGTCTGAGTAGCATTTGTAAAGGGTATAATTCACATAACAGGGAAATTTGATATATAAAAGCACATATTTGTGAAAGATATAAGGCATAGGATGATTATTTACCTTGAACACATGGTCTTCATTTTGACTTTGATTTGTCAAACAACGCTGTGTATTTAAACCATGATTTGTGTAGTTAGTTGCCCCTGCCTGCTGTCTATGCCTCAATTGCCAAGTTATTCCTGCTTAATGGACCCTATTTGGAGACCCATGTGGCTCAAGAGAAGCCAATTTTGCCTATTGCTCTGGAGGCATGTTTTGATAGGCTAAGCCATTTAGCACAATCGCCCTTTAGGCACGGAGATTACTTTAGGGATGGGCAACAGCATCATTCATCATCATCATCATCATCATCATCATTTTCATAGCTCTCATTTATTTGCAAGTGCCAGGCACTCTATTCTAAGCACTGCATTAGCCCATTTGATCCTCACAGCAACCTCATGGGGTAGGTGCTGTTATAATCTCCTCTGTGCTGCTCTGAGGTGCAGAGCTGGTGAGTAGTGAGCTGGGATGGATTCTGAACTCAGTCTGGCTCTGGAATCTATGCTTCTAATGGCTTCCCTGAACTGCTTGTGACTCAAGCTGGTCCATCAGAGTGAAACTTGGGCCTCTGACTAAGAATGTCAGGGTGGGTGGTTCACTTCACTCTGTGTGGTATGGAGCACAGATGTGAGTCCTGGACCTGCTCCAGCATCTGATTGCTTCAGGGGAAGCCAGGCTGAGTTCAAGGCCAATACATGGAGGCGGCAGAGGTGAAAGGACACAGAGAACTGGAATCAGTGTGTGGATGATGCTGTGAATTTTGTAGTTAGTGAGGCAATAAACTCTCTTTATTTTAAATGTTGACTTCAGTTGGGTTTCCAAAAGCAACCTGACATCATTTGATCTACAAAAAATTATATATGTACTTTTAAAAATATATATCTGCTTCATGAAAATATTTGAACCTGTATCTTTCACTTACATTTACCAATCAATGTGGTATAAGTATAGAGACATTAATAATATTAAACATGTTATTTTGGCAGAAAAGAGTAGTATAAACATGATCTTACTTAACACCATACTTCTTAAATTCTCAAAATGACATTTTGTTCACATTTTAGCATTTCTGAAATTGGAGTACATTCTATAATTGATGGTGTCCTCAATTAATTGACAGTGTTTTTCTTTCTTAGTGGTAAATAAAATAACAGTTACTAATGTAGTTGATGGCATCTTAAGGTCAATGAAATATAGTAACAGTAATTCAGTTATGGTTGGACATATTTCCCCTCTTAAGGATTGCTTTATCTTTTCTATAACCTGGATTAAACATATTCAGATATACACTACTAATATACGTTATATGTATACACAAAAAAGCTTCAATTAATTTCATACTTTCCTAGAGTTTTGGTGGGCTTATAAGTAGTGGTGAATTATAAATGAGAAAAATTAATAAAGTAAAACTTAAGGGCAGAAGTCCTATGGTCAAATCCAACTCTGACAAGGACTAGATGGTTTTTCTCTTTGTGTCTCAGTAACTTCATCTGTATTATAATTAAGGGGTGAGATTAGGTGATCATTAAAATTTATTCCAGATTACACATGCTATGGGTCCTATGTAATTGTATTACTTACCACTGCTTATATCACTGACAACAAATACAATCTTGATATCACTAAAGCATGCTCTAATGCTAAATTAAGTGAATTATTAAAGATCACTTCTCATTTTGGGCAACTTGACCAGGTCTTCTAAAGGAACAGATTATTACAAAATTTTTATTGGTATTGTCTTGGACATCAGCTCAAGTGCTATCTCTCATAACATTCAGCATTTATTCAATACCCCTTGAGTGTGAACTCTAGTCTGTAAGCTGCACAAGGGAGGTCTGAAGGGTTTACTATTGCCCTAATTGCTTATCCGAGCTAATTTGTACAGAAAATAAGGAAATATCTCACAAAACTTTTGAGATCCAAATACCAATCACAGAATCCACTAATGCATAGGGCCATGAAAAGCTTCAGGAGTAAAGCACATATTTAGATATACAGCAATAGGTTGTATGCTTACTCAAACTCTTTATTATCACATGAACAAAAGTTATCTTTGATTAAGAAGATGGAGAGCTGGCAAAGTAAGAGTTTGCTGGAAGGTAATCAAGCTGGAGTCCAGTTGAGGGTGCTCAAAGGAAATCTGCACGCAGCATGCCAGAGGTGAGTTTGTACAAGTAATCTCATTCGTTCATTCAACACGTATTTATTGAGAGTTGACTGTTAATGCCAGGGGCTTGGGATACAATAGTGAGCAAGTCAGACATGCCCCTGGTTTCATGGACCTACAGTGTAGTAAGGAGGTGGCAATTATGCAGACAATTACACATGGGACCCAGCCCAGACCTGGGAGTTGGGAGAGCTTCCTGGAGCGGAGAGAGCAAAGTGGATACCTGAGCCGCAAGTGGGACATACCAAGATGAAGATGGGGCAGCAGGTGGATATTTTGGGAAGAGGCAGTTTTTAGGAAGAGGAGAGTTTTAAGCTGAGAAAACAGCTCACAATGAGAAAGGGCATGAGGATTCAGGGGCTAAATGTCAGTGATTCACAGACCATCTATTGAGCGCCTGCTCTGTGTCAGGTGATGTGGTTGCTAGTAGAGATTTTCTTGGCAATGTTTTCCGCTCTTGTTTTGTTGTACATGTTTGGCCTCCTTATGTTCTTCATTTTACATTTTTATAAGACTGATACTTAAAATTTAAAAGATTTATCTGGCCACAGAGTAATGTTCATGGGAAAAATTATAAAAATAAATCAAATCATAGAAAACAAAATTACTCATAATTCTGCCACAAAGAGATAATCACTGGTGACATTTTACCATATATAATACCGTCTTTACTTTATGCATGCATGCTATAGTTTGGATGTTTGACCCCTCCAAATCTCATGTTGAAATTTGATCCCCAATGTTGGAGGTGGGGAGATGTTTGAGTCATGAGAGGGGATCCCTCATGAATAGATTAATGCCCTCCCTGGAGTGGGGGTGAGTGAGCTCTCACTCTCTTAGTTCCCCCAAGAGCTGTTGTTATAAAAAGCCTGGCATCTCCCTCTTTTCTTTCTTGTTTCCTCTCTTGCCATGTGATCTTTGCACACTCCAGCTCCCTTTTGCCTTCCACCATGAGTGGAAGCAGCCTGAAGCCCTTACCAGAAGTAGCTGTTGGTGCCATGCTTCTTGTACAGCCAGAACTGTGAGCCAAATAAACCTCTTTTTTCTAAAAATTACCTATCCTCAGGTATTCCTTTACAGCAGCACAAATGAACTAAGACAATGCCCATTTAAAAGGTGAGATTATAAACTATACTTTGTCTTTTAAAAATTATTTTAAAATACACATTTATGAATGCCTAGGTAACACATGTACAGAATATGAAGATGGAAAATTCTAAAAAGGAACATACTGAAATGTTAACTCTCCATTCTAGACTGTCCACCAACCACACATGCTTCCTCCTCAGAGGAAATTACTATTTTCAGTTTTTCTTGGCAACTTCTTAATCAGAAGGCTAGATGTGAGTTCAGAGGCCACCTACTCCAGATGTTTCTTTGCCAGATGTTACAATGAATTGCTCCTTCCCTGGGCTACCACATTTAAGGAAGAGCAATGTGTCATTACCAGATGAAAGAGATGGAAAACCAGCACGCTGGGCATGACAATCTACAGGCACCACAACACATAGTCCAGGTCCCTTATTTTATAAGGAAGTGCACTGAGGCACAGAGAGATCATGGGGCTTCTTTAAGGTCACATAGCTAGTTTAACTTAAAATGAAAATGATTGCAATTCTCCTTACTTTCTGTGTTAAGCCAAAAAAAAAAAAAAAAGAATGCAGGATAATTAAAATCTAATTTCCCCATTCTTTTCCTCAAATTTCTATAGGTAGACTAATATCCATATCACTAAGCTGGTGTTAATTAAATAAAGTTTATATGCTTCATTCAGGGAGCAAACCAGAGTACATTAACCAGGTTAAACAGTCAACCCAGACCAGGTGCAGTGGCTCATGCCTGTAATCCTAACACTGTGGGAGGCTGAGGTGGGAGGATCACTTGAGCTCAGGAGTTTGAGAGGAGCATGAGCAAGAGCAAGACCCCATCTCTACTAAAAATAGAAAAACTAGCTGGGGTCCTGGCATGCCCCTGTAGTCCCAGCTACTTGGGAAGATGAGGCAAGAGGATCACTTGAGCCTATGAGTTTGAAGTTGCAGTGAGCTATGATGACACCACTGCATTCTACCCCAAGTGACAGAGTGAGACTCTGTCTCAAAAAAAAAAAAAAAAAAAAGTCCGCACATTAGAAACTAGGTTAGAACCTAGAAAAGAAGTCCAATTTTAAGTGGAGGCCAATTTCATTAACCAGTTATTTGGCAGATTCTTTTGTTTAATATAAAAACCTATTTTCATTTTTAATTATTCCATACTCATTATAAAACATTCAAACTTTCTTTTAAAAACAAACAAAAATGGACTTTCCTATTTGCACTGTTACATAAGCTGCTCTTTTTTCACCTCACTGCTTAACTTGTATAACTTTCTATGTCAGTCCATATACACCCGTTTCATCTTTTCTGGGTGTTCTATTATATGCATACACTATAATTAATTTAACAACTTGAATCGGGCAGTTAGACTGTTTAAAAAGTTTTAATATTATAGACATGCTATAGCAAATATTTTACACATATCTGTGTCTATTATTTGATAAGGATAAATTCCTAGATGTTGAATGTCTAAATCACAGTGTATGCATATTTAATATATTGTATTTATGACACATTACACTCCAGAAACCCTGGATCAATTTACAGTTGTACCAACAATTTATCAAAATACCCATTTTGTCCTAATATTGCCAATCTTTGGAATCTCTCTCAATTGAATAGGCAAACAATATTAATCTGTTATTTAAAAAACTAAAAAAAAGTTCCCCAAGGGACTTGACTTATCAACTAACTTCCCCATCCCCAGTTTTGCTAGCTTGCATTTGGACAGAGAGGGGGAAACTAGGTGTTTCAAAGTCAAAGTTTTAAACTATTTATGTGAAATAAAAATCATATTAATGTATTCATTAACAAGGATTAACAACCGTGCAAAGTAAGAATTCTCAGTAAACCCCAAGGAACATTTATTTGGAGATCACAAGGATGAAGAACCAGCTTAGATTGCAGGGCAGTCTAGGGAGATGATTTCCCTTGAAATGTGGGTAACACCCTTGAGGCATTCCAATAAATGGGATCTAAGGCTTCAATACTTAGAAGAGAGGAAAGCTGGTTAATGACACATATATGAAGTGAGTCAGAAGGCAGCATGGTCTTAAAAACTGGATGTGCCTGGGCACATACTATATTAGAAATAAAAGTGAGTAAAGTGTCCAAATAAACTAGGAAGTAGTGAGACCAAAACAGGGATATTTTAATAACTACTCTTTCTGATGTTATCTATTTGGCAGGGTCTTCCATGCTCTTTTCCTTGACAGGGATTAATTTGCTGGATATGGTAGAATAACAAAGGGGCCTACTGATGAAGAATGACTCCCCCCAAATTATTCACAGGTAATTTGGAGCAATTTTTATTATTTTTTGGAAAGATAATCTCTAGAGCAGTGGTTCTCAAAGTTTGCTTGCCAACCAGCAGCATGAGCATCACCTGGGAACTTGTTAGAAATATGTAAATTCTCAGGCCCCACTCCAGACCTACTGAATCAGAAACTCTGCAGATGGGGCCAAAAAATCAGTGCTGCAACAAGTCCTGGTGATTCTGCTGCATTGCCCTTGGCGGCAATTAAATTATTTACTTATTTATTGTCAATGATTTCAAGCTGTTTTTTTCTTTTTCAAGTTACAGTGAACTTTCTGAAGTTTGGAAGATGAAAAATTATGAAAAGATGACAGAAGACATGGATTGTTTAAATACATCTTCCTAAAGAGAATATGGTGTTTTAAAAAGAATTCTGAGTCTTTCTGGCATTTTGCAGTGCATGTTTCAGCAACAGGTGGGGGAGTGTTTTATGTGTAGTGAAACCTCTTCTTCCAGGATAAGTATTCCTACAGCCCTTCACAGATGGAAGCCCTACACATTTCTGTAGAATTTTATATATTCTGAATTTGTCATTTGATTCATTTACCTAGGCTCATTATGACAAAATATCCTGACCAAAGAAAATATTTTGTTAAAATATCTCTGAAAAGAGTTCAAGGCTTTGCTACAAAGTTTCAAATAGAGTATATTATGTTATGCACATGTTGAAAACTATATGATTTTCCTGGGGGAAAAAATGTGCTTAAACAGTATCTTGTTAATTTGTTTTTCTGGATAGACAAAATCTTCCTCCAAAATATTGAGGAAGATGTATATTCAACTTTTTATGAAACTGCAAAACTGTTATCCATAGTGGTTGAACCGTCTTACATACACACCAACAGTATATGAGAATTCAAATTGTTCCACCCCCTCACCAACATATGGTGGTATGACAGCTTGGTATGGTAGCTATTCTGTTAGTTCTGTAGTGGTATCTTATGATGATTTTAATTTGCATTTCCCTAATGACTAATGATGTGAAGCATCTTTCCATGTGTTTATTTGCCATTTATGTATCTTCAGGTCCAGTCATTCCACTCCTTTTATTTCCAAAAGAAATAAAAGCATACGTCCATATAAAGACATGGATCCTTTCTATGGACTGAATTGTGTCTCCTCAAAATTCATATGTTGAAGCCCTAATCCTATGTGACTGTGTTTAGAGATAGGGTCTATAAGAAGGCAATTAAATGAGATTATAAGGGTGGTGTCCTGATTCTATAGGATTAGTGTCCCTGTAAGACTAGACCACACAGCGTGCTCAGGCACGTTCAGTCTCCCCTCACCCCACCTTTCCTTCCTTCTCTTTCTCCCTTTCTCTCCCTTCCTCTCTCCCTCTCTCTAAAAGCACACAAAGAGGTCATGTGAGCACACAGCAAGATGGGGGCTGTCTTCAAACCAGAAAGAGGCACAGAAAACCACTATGCTGGCACAGAGATCTTGGACTTCAGCCTCCAGAACTGTGAGGAAATGTCTATTGTTTAAGCCATCCAGTCTATGGTATTTTGTTATGGCAGCCTGAGCTGACTAATACAATCTGCAAAGCAGCTTTATTTGTAATAGTAAAAAACTGGAAACCACCCAAATGAAGGGGAAAACAAATTATGGTATATACATACAGTGGAATACTATTGAGCTATGAAAATACATGAACTACTTATATTCACAACATGGATAAATCTCAGAATAATTGTGCTGAGTGAAACAAACTAGAGAAAAAAAGAGAGTACACTGTATGATTCTGTTTATATAAACTCCAGAAAATGTAGATAACCCCAGAAAGCAGATCTGGAGTTGCCTGGGAAGTGAAGTATGGTGAGGAATGTGAAGGAGGAATTACAGAGGTACAGGAGGAACTTTAGGGGGTGATGGGCTATGGATATGTGTACTAGCTTGATTGTGGTGATGGTTTCATTGGGGTACATATATATCAAAACTTATCAAATTGTATGCTTTAAATATATGCAATTTATTATATGACAATTATACTCAATAAAGTTGTTTTTAAAAACCCTATGAATATGAATCCTATTATCTCTAGGAAGCTCCAATTTTGTGTTAAATAGAATTTAAGTTTTCTTTTCTCCAGTCCCTGATAAAGAAATGGAAAAGAAAGTGCCTCACTCAGAAAAGGCTGTCATATGTATAAGACATCATGATTCTGTACCTTTCCTTGTGAGGAGCCTGGAACAGAATTCCTGACTCACCCCAACCCCCCAGCCTTTCCATTACCATTGGAGGTAAAAAAACAAAAAGCACAAATCCCCCAAACCAAATCAAACAACCATAAAACAGGTGGCAGCAAAACTCAGAAACAAATGATTACACGTGGACGTTTTGGTTTTGCAAGCTTAGGTGGCTGGGTTGGATATTGTGGTAAAGAATGAAAGTCTGTTATGACACCTTTCAGTCACATTTGATAACTGGTATCAGGGATGCTATATTACAGATAAAGCAAAGCCTCCACAGGTAGAGATGCTGAGATCTAGAATAACAAGGTGTCAGCTCGTAAGTCAGGCAAAACTTTGACAATATAACCCAAAGTTGAACACAGAATTTGATTAGAAATTCAAAACCTACTTCAATTTCACAGAAAGCTCGGAAGATAAAGGGGTTTTATTTATAGCCTTAGGTAAGGTTCGTGCGGAACATGAACTTTACATCTCACTTTGGGGCTTGTCCCAATCCGCTGTTTAGATGGGGTCACAATAGCAGGAAAGGATGAGGTTTCTTACAGAAGGCCCTTTGTGGCAAATTACTATGGAAGGAAACCCAAAGTCGCAAATTGTTCATTTCATTTCTACTGTGCTGCAGAAGCCAGGTTTTTTGTTTGTTTTAAGTGCTGAAGTCTTAGGTTTACAGCAAAATTTTTTAGCTTTGGCTACCCAGCCAACAAGTGGTGAAGGAGGGAACTTAAAACCGTCTGATGCCAAAGCTCTTGCTCTTTCAATACAGAGTAGAGTTTTTTGGGAGGCCTACCATCAATCCTGCCCCGCGTCCTCCGCTTGTGTTTCCTGTAACTGCTACTCGCCTTAACTCGCTGCGGGTTCCCAGCAGGAGAGCACAGATTGCACCTGCTCCGAAGCCCAGCCGGGCCCAGGCCTCGTCCGCAGCTCAGCTTGAGCAGTCTGTGCACGGACACGAGGGCCCACCAGGGGTCACTGCAGCCTCAGAGCTATTGTGCCCGCCAGCCCTGGACGCGGCCGACCTCGCGGAGGGCGTGGGGCTGGGATCGTCGAACGCTGGGGTCCGCGCAGAACGGCCCCCAGTCCTCCCAGGGCCAGCCTCCGGGTCTCCCTGGGAAACCGACACAGCGAGCTGCGGACCGCCCCTCTGCTTGGTCGCAGCGCCCGGCTTACTCGCGCGGACCTGCCCGCACCTCGCCCCTTGGACCACCTCCGCTCCGCCCTCCGCCCCCAGCTGATACCCCGCCCAGAAGGGGCTCCCCTGCTACGGCCATCCGGCCTCCGCTTCGCTTCAGGGTATTTTGCAGACGCCTGAGCCGGGTCCAGCAGTACCTGGGCTGCTCCCGGCCGGGGCGCCACCCCTCGCGCTGCCAAGAGAACTTTCCACGTTCCCCGGAGCCAGCGCGGCCTGGCGCGCCCTGGGCACACCCCCGCCCGCCCGCTGCGTTCCCAGCTGGGGCGCCCGCTTCTCCTCCCGCAGGTCCTCCGACCCCCGGCTTTTCTGAATGTTCTGTAGAAGCAGCACTCCGCCGCCGCGGCAGGGCATTCCCGGAGAGAAAGCTTGAACTTGGCCATACACGGTCCCCCGTGATGAGCTCGAGGGTCCCCAGACGGGAGCCGCGCCCCGTGACGAGCTGACGTCCCCTCGCTGGTCTCGGTAAGGAGCCCGTTGTCCTTTCCAACCCTCTTCCGGCTTCTCAGTGCTCGTGGGTTGGAGTGTGGGGGTAGCGGACTGGGTGACCACCCTCGCTTCTGCCCGGCGACCCTGGCTGGGGCGTCGTGGATATCCCTGACACAAAAGAAAAGCCGGGCCCTCCCCATTCGGCGGAACGCACCAGGGGCCGCGGGGCGGGGTCGCAGCTGGGAGTGCGCGCCCGCGGGGGACTCCGCAGGCCGAGGGGAGGCCGGTGCGTCGCAGCCACGCTCGAACTGGCGCGGTTGCAGGAAGCTGCAGAGCTTCCAGGGGCTTCCAAGTCCAGGGAGGGCCTCGAATTCTCGTCCCTCCCTTTTCTTGTTTCTTGCCCCCATTGCCAGTCGACTTTTTTCGTCCCCAGGACTGCGGGAGGGGCCGCGGAGCCCCAGCCTTCGGAGGAGCCGGAGCCGCAGGATGCGCGGGGACGCGCCGCCGCCCTCCGCGCCCAGTTCCGCCGGCGTTTCCCCCGCGGCTCCCGGGCGCTGACTCTCCTAGGCGCGGACTCTCCCAGGCTTGTCCGCCCTTCTAGCTTCCCGCAGGGCCGGGCGCCTCGGCCTCTCGGCCCCGGACCCCGGCGGTAGCTGCTCCTCTCGCCCTGGCTACGGCGTGGACAATAAATTAATGCATCGCGCTTGAGGGGAAGGGGCGGCTAGGCGCCTCGGTCGCAGCTTTCTCCCCTGCTTGGGGACGGCCACAGCCGACATGGGCTGTTTCTGCGCTGTTCCGGAAGAATTTTACTGCGAAGTTTTGCTCCTGGATGAATCCAAGTTAACCCTCACCACCCAGCAGCAGGGCATCAAGGTAGGTGCGGCGGGGAGCGCGTCCTGGGAGTCAGCAGCCGGGTGGGCTCGGGGGTCCGCCGCTTTGTCTGAGGGCTGTCACCGGTCGAGGCCGGCGGATGCGTCTCTGCGCGGTGGGAAGGAGAGGCAGGACGCGTTAGGGTGGATTAACTTTGAGCTTCTTCATAAAGGAAAGTGAGTTTGACATCTCAAAGGTTATTCGACGCACCAAGTCCCAGCTGCAATCCACGGTCCTGCAGCGGAGACCAAAACTCTTCCCCAAACCGGTTTCCTCCAAAAGCATCTGGGCCCCCTGAAGCTCCCAAAGAGGCGCAGAATTGATTATACTGGCTGCACCCCACCACAGCGTGGAAGGCATGATTTCCCCTCAGCTTTGTTGAAGGCTCACTTCTTGATAATGTCATTATAGACGTAAACTAGTTCACTCGTTGAAACACATTAATGGGTCATCGTGATTGTGTTGCCTCGGTTTGTAATTGGGTAATGCTACGTTTTGGACTGAAAATATTTTCCCTTTCCTCAAGCGAACTGGGTTTATCCGCACATTGAAGTAAGCGTCTCTCAGAGCAACTCAGTAATAACTTTGCTCCTGTTTGTAGGTCATTAAAATGCAATTACTACATTAACCTAGAGAACCCAAACAAAAAGGCAGCGGAGCTTGCAGGATCCACTTCCTTAATTTTGAATAGTACGTATTTATGTTTATAGTTTCACAACCTGACAGATGCGCCTGCGCGCTTGTTTTGCTCTTGCAACAACGTAACTACCTACAGGAGATATGAATCCGGAGCGTTTTGTTGTTTTGTTTTCCTTTCTCCTTCAGGTTTAAATCACTAAGGCATTTTAGATAACGCAGCAGCAGAGTCTGGTGAAGGGAAACCGCTCCTTCTATAATAGAGCTGGCCGTCTGAGAAATCATGCGTTCAGGCTGCCAAATATCCTCTGCTAGTCCTGTCATCTCAGAAGCTAATCCTAACGGGGAGGCCCTGGGCATTTCCTTTGTGAATCAGTTTTTACATAGCTTTATGCACCCTAGAGTAACTGTTTCTGGGCTAAAAGTTTCAGCAACAATTGATGTTGCCATTCTTGGTGTACAGAGTTCTAATTTCATAGGGGTTAATTATTTTGCAGGAGAAAGGGGCAAAAATGGTCAGTTAAAGCTACAAGATTGTTAACCCTTTCCTTTAGGAAAATGTTTTGAATATTGTTTCCCCAGTAATTACCAAAATTCAATCAGATTCTCAGTTGGTATTTCCTTTCAAAACCAATAAAACAGGCACTTTTGGGGGAGGGTGTTCATTTTGTATTTTTAACTTTTATTTATGTTCCGAAATACCCCTCCCCCCACCCACCCACTGAAATCAGGAAAAGAACTTACTGGATGATATAACGTTCTTTGGTGTAGTTTGTGAATAAAATAGGCAAAAATCATGAAACATCTTAAATAATTGATAATATGTAGATTCTTTGTAGTGTGAGGGTAAAAACAATTAGGAAAAGATAACTAATGATCTGATTTTAAAACAACAAATCTTTTTGAAGTGCAAGTCTAAATTATCTGGAGTCTAAAGTCATCTGGAGGTGAGCTTCCTGTTTAATCATGAAAGCCATGCCTCTGTCAGCTGTGGAGTGTGTACATTATTCTGTCAAGAGAGCAGCCAAGACTTGGGATCAAATGGAATAATTTTGTCAAAGAAACATGAATCAGAAATCTTGATCCATAATTACTTTTTATAACCCAATGGTACTTATCTTGTTTTACAAATAAGTTGAAAATTGGTGAGTGACTCAAAGGCAACAGCAACCTTATAATGTTATTTTGGATATAGGCCATATAACTAAACAATAATTTAAGCAGGCTTTTGTTGGAAGTAATCATTTCACAACAGGCTTGGCCTCCTTTGGTGTCACAAAAGCATGCCACAATTATTTTGATGGCCATGTGTGTAACATAGATGTTGTCTGAAGTTAACCGCATTATCTGCAACTACCATGCTATCATAAAAATGTGTATGTGTTAAGCACCTACCTACTTGTGGTATGTACTGAGTTTAACATTTGTGTATTTATAAATGATGTATGAAAAAGCATCTTACATGTAGATGATATTCAAACATTGAACATGTATATGTTCTGTATATACTTGACATTTTCTTTAACTTTTCCCTTTCTTATATTATGGTGTATAGGTACAATTAATGTATATTGCATTAATTAGATAAAATTAACTCCTATTTTAGTTTGTAAATGAAAAAGTAAGCAATTACTTCAAAGTTAATAGTCAATAGCTACTATTATGGTGTTTTCTCTGGGATAGTACACTTGATAATTTTGATTATCACTAATTAAAGCCAAAGTCAAGCAGGCAATATCAATTAGCCCATTTTCCCCTGAAATTAAACTAGAAAAATCTCTATTTTTAAGAGTTTTCATAAATATTTCCTAATATTTATTTTGTGATGACGTTTTTCGTATTTTGAATGAGATGAAGACAACTAATTTTGTGTTAAAACTTTTCACATATTTCATCTCTTAATAGAAGGAATTTTGATGATTTCTAAATGTTTACTTAAGAATTTGCTTGTATTAATATGGCTGTTAAAATAATGCATTGTGAGTTAGAAAAAGATTATAGTAAATTAAAGCAGAAGAAGTATGAGTGAAGCTTGGTAAAACATTTTGTGTGCCATTTTGAAAAACACTCTTTGGATTTGTTTAAGAACCAAAGTACAAATTGGAAAGTTAGTTATGAAGTGATTTTCTGCAACTTAAAGTTTTTCATTGAGTTTATAAAAAAAATCGATGTCACCATTTAAAGCATTTCAGCCTGAAGATATTAGTTACACATCTTATATGTTAAGATGAATATCATTAAATGGAAAATAATTTTCTAAAAAAAAAAAAACCAGAAAAATAAAACACAATATCTTTGTATCCATATTAATGTTATGTAGGTATTTGCCTTCTTAAGTTGCTTTAGAGGTGATCTCACCTTGACAAACAGGAAGTCTAAGTCTTTTCCGTGCAGTTTGAGCCCCATTCAAGATTTAAAAACCCAGGTTTATATAAGCTGAAAGCTGTTGGTTGTGTGTTGAGCCCCACAATAGCTTTTAGCTGTTTGTTCTCTGCTGCTATCTCTGTTATTTATTCAAGTAAGGATTTCTGCTATGGTTGGTCTTAGTTTTTTGAGTAATGTTTGTTCTGGGAAACTTTTGTTTTGTCCTTTGTAGTTCTCTGTGCTGGGGGAGGAAGAGATCTTTCCTTTTGTTCTCTTAGAAAGCAAAACTTGAATGTGGCTCAGACTACTTTTATAGGTCATTTGGTTTGCAAAAGATTTTCAGGGAAAAACATAGCAAGGTTTGATTATAAATTTAGTCCTTAAAATTGCTGCTGTAAAAATAGAATAGATTAGCATTTTCATTTCAGCAAGATTGAGTCCTTTGAGTAGTAATGTGATGAATACTGAGGTGCTCATTTTTCCCTAGATGTATTGACTAAATTAATGAAACCAATATGACAGGGAAATAAACTCCACTTTAACTTTTTAAAATGGTTTTTTAAAGATATACCATACACTTCACCCAAAGTATACAGTTTACCCATTAACGGTTAAATAATGTTACCTCTCAGTCATCCTGAGGGAATATTGTGAGTCAGTTTTGATGCTTTGAACAGAATCTTCCTAATAAACTAGAAAAACAATTATAAATTGGGGGCTCAAAGTATATGTATCTCACTTACCAAAAATTGTAATTTTTATTCCATTTGGACTGGTAAAGAAAACATCTCAGGAGATTAGGAAAAAGGTAAGAAGCAATAGTGCATCACAAATTATATTAAGTATATGTGTGAATAACTATGTCTTTTGGTATTAATCACATGAGGTACAAAGTCAAGGGCGTTATAAACGTAAGTTGAAGCACGTAATCATACTTGACGTAACAACATTTCTGTTAATATAAGATTGGCTATGGGTCTTGATCGATTATTAAAGTTGATGTTACTAGAATAGAGAGTGCCCCTCCTCCACACTACATTCAGGTTTCCGAAATTCAAATGTGATATCCAAATTGTGGCTACATAAGATGAACTAGTATATAAATTAGTATATAATTGGTATATAAATACTCCCTCAATTTTACAAGAAGTTTTTTTCTTGAAAAAAATTAAGTCTACCTTTTATCATCCATGACTTGAATATGATTGAAAAGCTATTTAAGGGGGAAAACATTGTTACCTCCAACGACTTTATGGCTGTCCTTCTCTAGATGCTTAACAATATTATTGGTTGATGGTGAACCATGCTTTTTGTAGCCAAGTTACCACGTTCTTGTGATCTATAACGGAAACCTTGAAATAAAGACCTAATGCAGTGCTTTTGTTGCTTTTGAGCATGGGTGAAGATAAGGTTAAATCTATCGTAATTGTTGGGACCAAAGTCCAGACTCTACTTTGATTTGTCATATGGACAGTGGTTTGTTATTTTTATTAAGACACTTACAGAAAAGATGGGAAACTCATCTTTTCTTTCATGGTTTGCATCAGGTTTTGTCCCAGACAGTGGGGCCAAACAATACCTTGTTGCAGGAGTCTGTCCTGTCTGTTGTAGGATACTTAGTAGCATTCCTAGCCTCCAGATGCAAGTAGCACCTCTTCCCCAGTAGTGACAAACAAAAATGTCCCCAAATGTTGCCAGATGTCCCCTGATGGGCAAAATCACCCTCAGTTGAGAACTACTACCATAAAGTAGTGCTCCCCAACCTTTTTGGCACCAGGGACCAGTTTCATGAAAGACAATTTCTTCACGTACTGGGGTGGGGGTGGGATGGAGCTCAGGCGATGATGCCAGCTATGGGGAGCAGCTATAAACACAGATGACGCTTCGCTCACCAGCCGCCCCTTCCTAAGTTTCATAGAAGACAATTTTTCCACCGCCAGGAGAGGGGGCAGTGGCAGAGCTCTGCGCCCTGGTCCCTAACCAGCTGTGGACCATAACCCACAACCGCAGCCATAGAGGATAGCAGCTTTCTTTATTCTTGTGTCTTTGGTGCTCAGTCTTCCACATTGAAAGCAGGATAACTTTTGGATGCTTTCTGTTTTTTCCATTTTTTCCCCTCTTTTGGAATGGTGAGTTGTTTACCTTATATTCAGTGAAAACAATATAATGTCTGTGTCTCTAAGTTTATACTCTTAGAGCAATGTCTGAAGTGATTAAAAGCATGAGCTCTGGAGTCAGACCACCTGGGTTTTAATTTTGGCACCACTGATGACTTACTAGCTGAGTAGCCTTCAGAAAGACTCTTTTCTGAGTCTCAATTTCCCCATCTGTAAAAATGGAGACAATGTACAGTACTCACCTCATACATCCATGGTGCCTTGCATGTGGTAAGCACCCAGCAGATTTTAACTTTATTCTTCCTCCTATCCTCATCCTCCCCTTCTTATTATTGTGGCTTATTTCTGTCTAGAGATAAAGTCCAAACTTCACTGTTTTTCTTAGCATCCTACCTGATCTAACCCTGCCTGCCGCAGTGACTTGCTCTCTGTGTATGTAGAACTGCTCACAGTTTCCCAAACATTCCAGACTCTCTTCAGACTTTATGCATGGGATTCCTGCGGCTTGGTGTATGCTTTTTTGTCTTTCCCTGAACACATCCTCCTCTGAACCGTCCTTTACGACTTGACTCAAGTGTCCCATCTGCTAGGCAGCCGTCAACTCAGCCTGACCAGGCAGAGTTCAGCACTGGTCTGTATCTCACACACATGCTGTTACAGTGCCTGTCACATTGTAAGCATTATTTCTGGACACATCTCTCTCCTCCAGCATCCTGTAAGCCCCAATCTGTGATCCTTAGTAGCTAGAGCTGTATACCTCGTGTAATAGGTGCTTATTAGCTATAATTTGATGAGGAATGAATGGAGTGTTACAGTTGGAACAGGCCATATTGAAAATCTTCTAGATAATGAGGTTCCTTTGCTGTTTTATTTTTACTAGAAAAGACCCTGGAATAAAGTGAATCTCACTGTGAAAAATCTGTTGCCAAGATACTCGGATTTTTATATTGATAATAGGTAGAAAATGAGATGGTGTAGTGGACTGAATGCATGCAGTGCATTGAAGAGCTGACTAGTAGCTATTTCAGAAAACACGAGTCCCACCATTTTTGTATTGTAGAGGTAACTACCAAGTCTTTCTCTCTCTCTTCTAAAGATAACTTTTCCCTTCCAACTTGAGTCTTTTGGAATAAGGATATATTTTCTGAATGGATAATAGATCCTCACACTTTAGTGACTTTTCCTTATCTCCTATTCTTTAACTGTCTGAGAACAGGGTTTAATTTCACAATATGAGTTTACACAATCAGGGCCTGGTGCTATAATTTTTAATTTTGCTGTACCACCCATTTTACTCTTGAAGCTGCATAAACCTAATCTGACACTGCTTTGAGGCTTACTGGAAAAAATGGTGTACATAAGTTAAATATTGAGTTTTTGTGAAAAATGTTTTTCACTGTGATATAGAGTATATATGTCTGCAGGCCTATTATAAACAAGACAAGTCAGAGGTCAAATTGGCTGTGCCCGTCTGGCCTCTCTGCAATTGACTGCTTTGGCCTAGATTTATCTCTGACATTTTAGCCACATCTAAAGCTCCTGGTCACCCTGCTTAGGGTTGTAATGACTAACTGCCATTTGCTTCTGCACCATGAGTTTTGTTTCTGAGTCTCATGTGTTAAGATTAAACAGGCACCTGTTATCACATGTCGTAGGCATAGACTAGGTGTGTTAAGTTCAGGAACCAGTCAGTTTACTTTGTGACTCAAAAGCTTGTAACTACAATTTGGAGAGTCTATACCATTCTCAAAAATGTGGATTGCATTCCTGTGCCCTCTGAGGCATGTATGTATTTCCTGTTTGTTTTCTTTTTTAAGAGAAATGGATTCTTCCTTAATGCTGCCAATTGTTAATCCCTTTCTCTGTAACAAAACACTCTTGGGGAAGAGATTTCCCAAGGGCTGAAATGGTTCCTCAGGAGACTCTCCTAATAATCGCCTAAGACATGGAAAAGCTGGGCAGCTCTTCCAAACGTGTGAGAAGTTTGTTTTCAGGGGGAGGATATTGACATGCCAAGAGGAAGTTAGAACAAGAGAGATGGGGACAGGCCAGGAAAACGGAGAGGTGCTGAGCGCTAGTTGGCACAGACAATGACCAAAAGGTCAGATGGCAAGGGAGGAATCAGCAGACCGAGACTGGAGAGGGAACCAAATGCTGCAGTGTATTGTTTAGAAAAGCCATGTTCTGAGTGCTTGAGAAAGCACAGTGTAATGCCGAGTCCCTGGCTTTGGGGGATGGTGTTCAGAAGTTGGTTAGAAAGTGCTTTGTTGAGAGCACAGCTTTCCATAGTGAGGGTCAGGTTCCTAAGCCAGCCCACAGAGGCCATGTGACTTTTTAAGCCACTCAAGTCCCACCTTCCCTTCTTTCAGACCCGAGTGTTTGAGAGGCAGTCCTGGAGCCTCTGTTGTCTGAACTGTCACTTGTCAAAATTGGTTTTTCTCTGCCATCCTCACTGCTCCTGTCTTGGTGCAGCCCCTGCACCTGAACCAGCCTTCTCACCTGGGGTGCTGTGTGTCACCTTCAGTCCTTCCCCTCCCTGCCCTATGTTTAAATCCTGGTCTGCTGCATAATTCCTGGCTTTGTGATTGGGCAAGTGATTTTTCTTTGAGCAAGCCTCAGTTTCCTCATCTGCAAACTGAGGGGTGTTTTATCTGCCTCCTTGTGAGAATTTGAGAAAAGAATTTTAAGTACACAGGATAAAAGGTGCTCAATAAATGATAGTTGTTAGTGTGTATGATATGTTATTTGCTAATACATTTATTACTGAATCCCAATTTGGGATACCTAATCCCCACCCCCCACCCCTGCCCAAGGTGACACAGGCTCTCTGAGGGGTGTGAGTGGTGGTTAGAAGTAGGGGAGCAGCGGTGATTCAGTATTCATAGATACTAGTGACTTGTCAGATCTCTCCATCTGCAGGAGAGATAGTATCATGTTCCAGCTGTGCATCTCCTCACATTGCCTCAGCTACCACTGGAATGCTGAAACTCCATCCATACCCTCAGTCCCGACTGCCTTATTGTGTGGCTTATATTTCTGATTGCCTACTGGATTCCACACTAGATGCCTGAGTCCGCCATCACTACCCCCAGACCCCTCCAGACCCGCTTCTCTTCCTGAGCTTCCTAGTTTGGTGAATGATGCCACACTCTGTTTTTGTCAGTGAAGATGCTTTGGTCCGCAGTTACAGAGATCCCTTTGCAAACTGCTTCAACATGAGGACGCTTATTAGCTCACCTATCAGGGAATCTGGGGGCAAGGAGACGAGGTTCAGGGTGGGTCAGAGACATCAAGGTCCTAACTTCTCTCCATCTCTTCCTTGCTCTGCCATCTCAGGAGTCAGTGCTGTCCTCAGGCCGTGGCAGATGGCCAAATAGTTCCAGAGATGAGGAGGATATTCATATATGGCAATAGGCAAGATAGGAATAGAGACAGGTTCTTTTTTAGGAGAGAAGCTTTCTCTAGAAGTCCTCCAGCAGACTTTCCCTTGCATCTTTTATCCAGAATGAGTCTCGTGGCCATTCTTGAGCCATGATGGTAATGGGATCACCTCCGGAACTGGGTGGGAGTGGGGTCAGTTTCCCCAAGATCAGTGGCTGCATGCGGGAGGGGCTCAGGAAGGAAGGAAGGAAGGGCCGTTGTGGGTGCTGTTGGACACCAGTAGTGTCCACTCTACCCCTTGGTCAGGATCCTCAAGTTTCCAGATCCTTCCAGGTCTTGGAATTCCCACTTCCTAAACATCTTCCAAATTTATTTCTTCCTCCTCTTTTCTCATTTCTATTGCTCTAATTCAGTCCCTTCTCAGTTCTCAACTGGACAGTTCGTGGTAACCTTGTAATACCCACCCCTGCCTCCAGCATTAACCCCCTGTGACTGCATCCAGAGTGGTCTTTCTTGACCCCTGCCTAGAGTACTTCAAAAGCTCGTCATCCTTTGTGCTTAGGTTTAACTTCCCGGCTTGGGCAGCAGTCACCTGTTCTTTCTCCCACCACTTCCTCGGGCCTGTCTTGTGCTCTGGCCAGATTGAGCTGCTTCCTAGTCTTTGAGTTCTCCACATTCCCTTTCACCCATGTCTTTCCCCCTGCCTGGAAAGCCCCCACACCACCTCTTACTTGAGTGAAGTGCCAGCCCTCATCAAGCAGGGTTCTGCTCAAGTTTTACCTTTTCTGAGGACTTCTGCTTGCTGGAGAGCTGGAGAGGCCCTCTTTGAGCCTAGTCAAGCCTGCATTTCAGTGCAGTAGTTTCTGTACTTTCCTACCCACCTTGACGTGGGAGGAATGTAGTGAGGTGAAGAGGACATAGGCCTTAGTCATAGATAAGTCTGGCTTCGCGTCTCCCTCCCATTTATTAGTGCTGTAAACATGGCCAAGCTACTTACCCCAAGTCTGCTTCCTCATCTGTGAAATTAGGGTAAGGCTCTCCACCTTACCCTGAGGTGCTGTGCGGGAGAACCTTAGCTCTCCCTAGCGAGTGATAGCTGCTGTCCTGAGGATGGAAAGCCTTGAGGGAGGAGACTAGGTCCTTGCTGTGGGATTCCCCAGTCAAGCCCTGTAGTAGGTGTCCTTGAGTGTTGACTGGGAGGGTTAATCTGAATAAGAAAAGATACCTTTATATTGACGTAAACTAAGGAATCTGAGAAAGAAAAGACATCCCTCTTCCCTTTGTTTTTCTAGGTTTTCTAGGTCTGAGCCCCTGCTTGACTCCTCAATTTCTTATTTATTTGATCTTTAAAAACAGCTTTTTTAAGATACAAATTACACACAATACGACTCACCTGCTTAAAGTGTACAATTGTGCAAGTGTACTCTGAATGTTTTTTCATATATTCAGAGTGAGTATGTGTGCAGCCATCACCACGGCTTTAGAACATTTTCATCATTCCAGAAGAATCCTCATACCCATTAGCAGTAACTCCCCAGTTCCTCCCAACCCCCAGCCCCCACCATTGGGCAATCACTAATCTTTCTGTGTCTGTAGCTTTGCATATTCTGGGCATCTTATATAAATGGATTCATGTGGTATGTAGTCTTTTGTGACTGGCTTCCCTCTCTTGGAGTAATGTTTTCAAGATTCAGTCACAATGTAGCATGTAACAGTCCTTTATGCTTTTTTATTGCTGAATAATCCATTGTATGGATATACCATATTGTATTTATCCATTCATCAGTTTATGGCTTTTGGGTTGTTTATACTTTTTGGCTATTATAAATGTTGCTATGAAGATTCATGTACATGTTTTTGTGTGGACATGTTCTAATTTCTCTTTGCACCTAAGAGTGCAATTGCAGGGCCATAAGGTTTAACAGTTTGAGGAACTGCCAAAATCTTTTCCATAGTTGCTGCTGCACCATATCCATTGTACCCTATACATTCTCACAGGCAATGGATAAGGGTCCCAGTTCTCCATATTCTCACCAACACTTGTTATACTCTGTCTTTTTGATTATAATCACCCCATTGGGTGTGAAGTGGCATCTTGTTGTGGTTTTAATTTGCCTTTTTTCCTGATGACTAATATGCTGTTGGGCATCTTTTCATGCACTTATTGGCCATTTGTATATCTTCTTTGGAGAAATGTCTGTTCAGATTGTTTGCTAATTTTTAAAATGTTATTCTGAATACAAGTCCCTTATCAGATGTCTGATTTGCAAATATTTTCTCCCATTCTGTGCGGTTGTCTTTATATTTTCTTGATGGTTCCTTTCAAACACAAAAATTTTTGATTTTGGTGAAGTCCAATTTATCTGTTTTTTCTTTTGTTGTGCTTTTGATGTCATAGCTGAGAAACCATTGCTTAACTCAAGGCATGAAGATTTACTCCCATGTTTTCTTTTAAGAATTTTATAGCCTTAGATCTTACATTTAGGTCTATGATCTATTCTTCATTCTTTTGCTCCTGAATATCTAGTTGTCCAAGCACTGTTTGTTGAAAAGACTATTCTTTTCCCATTGAATTGTCTTGGCACCCTTGTAAAAAAAAAAAAGCCAATTAACAATAAATGTGAGGATTTCTTTCTGGGCTGTCAATTCTATTCTGTTGATCTGTAGGACTATCTTAAATGCATGTTGTGTATTTTTACTAGTTCCCTGGTAAGATAGGTGTGTATAATTCAGCAGAAGAAAAACTCCTAATTAAAAACATTCAGTATTTTGAGAAAAATTTCCTGTAAACTGGGAGCAGTGACATTGTCTATTTTGCCCACTGTTAAATTTTCAAGAACCTAAAAGAATGCCAGGCACGTGGTAATGCTCAGTAAATATTTGTCAAAGAACAGATTGAAGGATTGTTTTAGTCATGCCGCTGCTATTGCTTTTGTAACTTGAAACTGTGTTTGAATATTTAGATTTCCAAAACTTTTCTGTGCAAGCTCTGAGTATTGCTATTTATGTTCTGTAAAGGATTTGCCTCTGGTTCTTGAAGGCTGTTTCTGTAAATCACTTGGTGGAGGACTGGAAAAAAAGGGTATTTGCTTATGTTTTATGAATAACTCTCTTTGGGAGTTTTGATAGGTGAAGATGTTAGAAAAATTAATATCATTTAAATATGTATGTGGTTTTTATCTATTACCTTGAAACATATTCAGCAAATGTTAGAGGTTTGTTCCCAGCAGTGCAATATGTGCTTTTTTCTTCTAGAAAAATAATGTAGATGGCCAGAAGACTACTTCTGAACATACATACCCTCCCCACCCCCAGGACTTCCTTTCAACCTTGAACTTTGAGGATTTCTAGCAGGATTGCAGGTTAAAGCCTAGGGAGTAGTTATGGCTTTATGGAGTTGGACTAAAATCCCCTGGGACTGAGGGAAATTGTAGTAAATCTTAGTGGTATCAAAACTGGCATAATATAAGCTTTACAGTCTTGTCTGGATTGCACATTTTAAAAGTCAGTGTTATTCAAACACTTGAAAAGTCCCAATAGCTGTGCGGGCTACAGCTCCCTTTGTGAGGAGGATCTCAAGCATCTAGAATCTAGATAATGCCACAGCATCACAAAATCTTTCACACGAACTCATTTCTGCTTGTCGTTGCTTTTTCCTATCAGCCACTCATTCTTTGCCCAGTAGTTCAGCTGTCTGAGCTGCTGCACCAAAGCTGTGTGTGGTCACGTGTCCTCAGTTAATTCAGCCCCATGATGTTCCCTAGAATGCAGCAGACAGGCAGGGGGAGAGTGTGGAAGAGATGACATAAATTACAACAGACTGGATTTCGCTTATAATACAAAGTTAGACCCGGTGTGGACATTTAGAATCGTCTAGTCCAGCCCCCACATTCTACAGGTGAGGGGACAGAAACCCGGGGAGGGGCCTGGGTTGATTTGCCAGAGCCCAGCCCATGGGCCTAGACCCTTGCCTGTGGTTTTCACCTGGTTCTTTTCTTGGTTGCCACCCACCCCCAGTTTCTTTGCAGCATGGCAGGAAAAAAGGATTGAAAGCTGATTATAGAAGCAGAGGTCAGAATTTATTGAAAATCATTTAGATCCACTGCCAATCCCATCTCCTCCCGTGCTCCCAACCCCTCCCTGGTTTTTTGTTTTTGTTTTTTCCCCAGCTCTCTTAGATTAAGTCTTCCCAGGCCTGTGGTCTGTCCTGATTACCTTCTGCAGTCTTGGCATTTGGATTTGTGGAACTCTTCCTGGTTAGGTTATGCGAGGGAAAGAGCCTTCTGTTCCAGGGAACCTTATTTTCTTTATTAAAAAAATTTTACTTAAGAGATTGCTTACGTGGAATTTCTTTTCAGAATGATACTTATTGCATTTTAATTTTTAGGCATTTAAAAAATGCTTAATTATCTAAAAGATCTAGAATAGTTTATTTAGAACCATGATTTTAGAGCTTGTATCACTCAGAGTGTTTCCTTGGTCTTTATTTTGTAAAGCCTTTACCCTGAGTTCTTACAGCTCCATGCGGAAGCTCTCTCCAGGAAAGAAAATTAAAAACTGATTAGTGACCCTTCTTATTGCCCAATGGAGGGTACAGAGAAGAAAGCAGAAAGGTAAAATTGCTCTTTCCCTGAAAGATTTCAGATAGGCCAATCATCAGGAGGCTAATAGATCTTTTCCCTGATAATGATGATTTTGTGTTTCTGTTGCTATTTGTAAGGGCACTTGGAGGATGTGCAAATTTTCCTCAGAGAGCCAGCTTGTTTTCCTTTCAGACACTGTTTTTACATTATGTTCTGGAGCAGTTATTTGTAGGTAAATAGGTTTTGAGTGGGAGGGTATGTTGGGGTCTGGACTAATGCTGTATGGATTTGTGAACTCAGTTCTACAAGAATTTATTCCAGAGCTTATTGTGTACTTAGTACTATCCAGGATTTCTGGTGGGAAAAATGAAATAGAGGGGTGACTTTTGTCTATAAGAAGTTTAACCTTGAGATGGAAAGACAAATATTTTATTTATAAAATAAGAGTCGATAATACAGGATAATTTGTAATCAAGTATTGGATTATATAGTAGAGATTCTAAGAAGCATAGAAATTCTTATAAGAAATTGTTTCTTATATGCCAGAGTGAGGTTAATCAGGAAAGGTGTTTTAGAAAAAGGGAATGTAGGGTCAACAGTACCTTATCTGAAACCCTTGGGGTGGGTGTGTTTCAAGATCTAAAATTTTTCAGATTTCCATCATGGTTATATGGTGTATATATTATGCAACATCTCTGGCCAGGTCTGAGGAGATACCTCATAAAACAAGCACAGTAATTGAATATTCACAAAAGTGGACACAATTAGAGACTATAAGTAGCCTTATCACAGTTATAACAGCTGTTGTTCCTGTGTTATCTGTTGATCTGTGGCAAATTATGGCCAAAACTAAACTTAGTGGCTTTAAAATAACCACCATTATCTACAGTTTCTGTGGGTCAGGAATCCAGGAGCGCTTAGTTGTATGATCTGGCTCCAGGTCTCCAATGAGGTTGCACTCAAGCTGTGGTTGAGGTGTCAGTCACCTGGAGATGGTGGGTGTTGGCAGGCCTAAGTCTCGGTTCCTTACCATGTGGGCCTCTCTGTAGGCTGCTTAGTGTCCTTGCAACGTGGCAGCTGGCTTCCCTCCAGAGAAAGGGATCCGAGAGAGAGTGCTCAAGGTGGAAGCCACAATCTTTTATAACATCCTGTTACTTCTGCTGTATTGGTCACACCAACAAACCTTGGTGTGAGAGGGAACTGAACAAGGATGTGAAGACCAGGAGGTAGGGATCTGTGGGAGCCATCTTGAAGATAGACTACCATAGTCCTCAAGTGACGTTTGGTATCGGACTGAAGATATAACCTTCACGTTTCATGTCTTTTTGGATTTTAGATTTGGAGAAGAGATTGTGGGTTTATGTAGACTTTAGCGCCCTGAAAGTGATGACTTGACTGTGTCTCTGAAGGCCGTCTAGGACGGAGGGGTAGCACGAACACAGAGAAGTGAATTTGGTGGAGGAGCATGAGGAGTGTCTGGCGACTGCTTAGTCTAGCAGTCTCCTGTGTGCCAGGCTCTGTACTTGATGCCGGGGATAAAAAGGTGAATTAGATAGTTTGTAACCATCTGGAGCATAAATCTAGAATTATGCTTTGAGAAATAGCCAATGCTTGATTAAAAGAGTTTCATTGAGTGTCTACGATAAGAAAGGCTGCCTGTAGAGTGAGAAAGGAGAGAATATAGACTCAGAATATCTGAATTTCCCTTCCAGCTCTTTTATTTCCTAGCTTGGAAAAAAGACTTAATGTTTTGGAGTCTTAGTTTTTCCATTTGTAAAATTAAACTGTTGCTAATATTATTCTGTCAATATCACAGGTGTTGGGAGGCTCAAAGGAGATAATGGCAGGAAAAACTCTTGCAAAAATTTAAAGTCCTATAGAATGTTAGTGATTATTATCTTGTGACACCATCATTTACTCACTAGTGACCTTTGGCAAGTTACTTAACCCTGTGCCTGAGTTTTGTCATCAGTGAAATTAGGCTGGTAATACTATTGACTTCATAGGTTGTTAGGAGAGTTGAATGAGGTAATGTATGTAAGGGCTTAGAATAGTGCCTAGCACATGGTAACGTGCTAAATACCAAATAAATGCCAGCTACCATTATTACGTAGCCATAGCTAAGCCCTTTGGGAGATAAAAAAAAGAACAGGCAAAATCATGACTTAGAATGTCCTTAGGTTCTAATCGATGAAGCAAAGTGCAGTTTTTCTTAAAAGGCTTTTTATTATTTTCATTTGTATTTGTTGATTAGAAAACTGATTTATTGGGTTGGACAGAGCTTACTTTGAAAACAACTACCAGTTTCTTGTTTCTTTTTCTCTCTGCCCTTTTTTGATGTCCACCTTCATGTACAGCTTTTCAAATTTTTGGAGGTCGTAGCTGAAAAATAAATTCCTTTTTATTTCTGGTAGGCTAGTAGTCAAGAACAAACTGGTCTGCTTGCGTGCCCGAGAATAAAGAGGTAAGTTCAGCTCAGATAACCTTGATCACTTAATGAAGATATGTTTCAAAAATGAAGCTTAGTTTTGGGGACCCAGCAGGATTTACTAATTAAAATTCCTTGTAGTAGTAAACTATATGTCAAAAAATATGACTTGCAATTCTATTAATTCCAGTGATGAAAACATTAAGTTAATTATGATTTAGCCTTTATAAGAGTCCATATTGCCTTTTTTTGAGGATTGTGAGAACTATGATAAATCATTATTTCTTAAAATCTTTGTCCAACAAACCCAGAAGAACTTTCCCCTAGACCACCTTTAAGCCATTACACGAACCCGGGAGAGTGGGTTGTGACTGTGCCATAGAAACATCAGTGTTGACACAGACTTCCAAAGAACAGCCATAAAGGAAACTAGACCCCAGGCTGACAGCAGATCAATCACCTTAGGTTGCAGATTTCCTTTGTGAATGGCGGTGAAAAAACTTGAGTCACCTTGTATGTTTTCAGGATAAAAATCCTTGCATTTTCCTCCTACTTGAAAATGCTGAACTTTTTTTTTTTTGGTGAGCCAGAGGGAAAATAGGAAGTGACCTAACATTTATACCATGTTAATATTTGGGCCAGTTGTGTTTAAGAGTAAACATAGGACTAACTGTTCTCTAGGAAACTTTTGTCTTTTTAAATATTGTTTTCAAAAGATGAGCAGTATTTATGTCCTGAAACATTTTCTTAAAGTATGAAAATAGAGGCCACTGAAAACAGGTGTGCATATTCAATAAGATGTGCCTTGCTTTACTCAAAAAAATTGTATTTTTGAAAAGTTTCATTGTGAATTGATTTGTGTTTTAAAATGCTTCCCATTTGGTATTGTAGAAAAGTTGAAAAGGATGAAGGGATTCCCTCCCTACCCCCATGGAAGGGTGGTGATTTTATGTGATAAATGCTACAGTTCTGAGCCTTCCGTGTACTTTTTCCATACTTTTTCACTTGCTGCAGTAACTGCTGAGTTGACTAAAGTCATGTTCCCAAAAAAGGCTGCTGTGCTTTTCAGCACAAAGTAGAAGATAGGCATATCTCTGTTTTGGTTTTACCAGTATGTTTCTACCTTTGTCTGTAAGTGGTTAGATAATTTTGTGCTTTCTGCTGGTTGGGGTAAAAAAGTGCCAGCAAAAAGCACCATTTCCCCCACATTTAACAAGTTCTGCTGCCCTGAGTGGAATTCATGGCTTATTAGACATGCCAAGTTGCTAGTTTTCTCTTTTTTTTTTTTTCTTTTGAGACAGTGTCTTGCCCTGTTGCCCAGGCTAGAGTGCTGTGGCATCAGCCTAGCTCACAGCAACCTCAAACTCCTCGGCTCAAGTGATCCTCCTGCCTCAGCCTCCCGAATAGCTGGGACTACAAGTGTGCACTGCCATGCCCTCATTTTTTCTATTTTTAGTAGAGACAGGAATTCACTCTTAGGCTGGTCTCAAACTCTTGAGCTCTTGTGATCCTCCCGCCTTGGCCTTCCAGAGTGTTAGGATTACAGGCATGAGTCACCGCACCCGGCCGAGTTGCTAGTTTTCTAAGCATGGGCAACCAAAACTGATGGGCAAAAATTGCTTAGGCTGACTGGCGTATTTTGAGGTCTTCATGCATTTGTCAGAGTTGGCTCATTTTGGCTAATCTCTTCTCCATGGAAGATTCATTGACACTAGTTGGGTCAATTCAGCTGCATTTCATCTGTTAAATTGTGTTTGATTCCTATGGTAGGCAGAAAAAGGGTGAGAGCCAGTAAGGACACAATTATTTAGAAACATCTGTAATTTTTATAATGTTTACAAATATATTTTACACTTTCCCATAAATTAAAATATTTGGCTGGAGAATAAAGCATTTACAATCCACATATATATTTGCTATCACATGTTTCTAGAATTTCTGGTATGTCAGTGCATGCAGGGTAACATTTAAAAAAAATTCTTCAAAATTAGTGAGAGAACATTGAGAAATAGTTTCCTCTTGTGCAGGAACTTCTAGTTCTTAACTGAGTAAAGGACAAGGAAAGGATTCCTTAGATGTTGTGTTGTGAATATGTTAAATGCATGTTTGATGCAAGTGTTTGACCATTGGGATAAATGTCTACGCTTCCTTCTATTAATAGCTCTGAAGGACTGATGGGTGGGTCTAAGGTGGCTGTGGTGATGGGGCTAGGTTTTAAGCCTGGAGATGGTGTCTGTAGTTTATCTAGTCTGGAGCCATAATCAACTTTTCATTACTCAGGTTCCACAGATTTCTGTGGCTTTTTCGGTTCCCCTCATAGAGTGGACTGACAGGGCCCAGGAAAATAAATTTCCTATTTTCAACAACTTGGATGATTGATTCATTGGTAGGTAAAGGAGAGTAAAGCTCTTTGTTCTTACTTGGACTCATAAGCATTTTGATTTTTTAATGACTTCACTTTTTTGGACTTCATTATTTTCTTCATTAAGGCTACTTCATAGAGTAAGACCATATGGAATTAAAAGTTGCCCAGAAGGAAAAGTGAACCAATTCATTGGAAGTTTTAATAGCACTTGCATCCAGATATTACGTGTTTCATGTAATGTCTGACACCCAGTGGTGTTCAGTAAATGTTAATACCTTTCCCTTCTTGATGCTAGTCTGGCTGTTGTGGGGTATACAAAATGAACACATGGGAAATTAGAACAGCTAAATGGAGTCTAGGGCTGGTAGTGTAATATTGAACTGGTCAGAGACATGAGGGTCTCTTGGAGAAGTGTGTCTTGAATTTGACCTTTTTTTTTTTTTTTTTTGAGACAGGGTCTCACTCTGATCCCCGGGCTAGAGTGCCGTGGCATCGTCATAGCTTACTGCAACCTCAAACTCCTGGGCTAAGGTGATTGTCCTGCCTCAGTCTCCCGAGTAGCTGGGACTACAGACGTGTACTACCACACTTGGCTGATTTTTCTGTTTTTTTTAGAGATAGGGTCTCACTCTTGCTCAGGCTGGTCTCCAACTCCTGGCTTCACATGATCCACCTGCCTTGGCTTCCCAAGTGCTGGGATTATATGTGTGAGCCACTGCACCCGGCCTTGAATTTGACTTTGAAGAATAAGTGGGCTTTAGATACATAGAAGGTGAGGGGTTGCCCAGTGGGGCTGTTGAGATAGTGAGCAGCTGGCTGGACCCAGAGGCAGGGGGAGCATCAGCTTGCAGACAGTTGGTGTTATTACGTAAGGGAAGGACCTGAAGGCCATAAAGGGGATTTAAGACGTGGTGTGTGATAAGTCAAAGCAGAGGAGAGCCCTGGTGGTATATTAAGAAATTAATCTGGCAGTTACCAACTGTAGCCTGGATTGGAGCTTGGGGAGCCTGGAGTCTGGGAAAGCATTAGTGTGGGGTGATGAGGGCTGGGATTCAACAATGGCAGTTGAATAGAGGGAAAAAAGATAGTAAGGGTGTTTTAGACAGTCATTCATTAAACAAATATATTTTGAGAACCTTCCAGCTTCCAGGCACTGGGCTGGGCCCTGGATGCAGTGGTGAAGTTGACTGACACAATCCCTGCCAGCATGGAAGTTACAGCTTAGTGGGGGACCAGGGTGGTGATTACACAGGTCTGGGGAGGAAATGGTGGTGGTGACATGAGAGTATACAACAGGGAATCTCATGGGGTGGGAAGGAAGCATTCCTGAAGAAGTGAAATTTGGGCTGAATGGGGATGATGTGGAAGCAGAAATTCTAGGCAGAGGGAGCAGCCTGTGCAGAGGCCCTGAGGCAGAAACAGAAAGAGCCCAGTGTGACTGGAGTGTAGTCAGGGAGATAAATGAAAGACCTGGTGATGTGTTAAGATCATAGTGAGGGAGGGTGTATTGAGAGGAATATTGGTAGAAATCAGGTGGTTTGAACGGTGTGATTTCAGTGAGGGTGATGGATTCAGATTTCAGTTTGTGTTTATTGACTTTTGCTTCTCCCCTCATACTTCTATACTGGTCTGCCTCTATAGTCCCACCTGCATACTAAGGCTTATTCCCAAAGATGGCTAATTTGCCTAATTATAACTCTACCTGCAGCTGGTGTTTTGTTTAATGTGACCTACCTGAGATCAAAGTCACAGCAGTTTTATTTAGGTGTGCTCACTAGAGGTTGTCCATTTTCTAGAGAAATGTGTCCTCAAAATGTGGTATTTTCTGTTTTGGGTGACTGCTTTACACATTAAAAGTGATAGGCTTATTTTTAAAGAGAATTCTTATGAGACAACAAAACTATTAATTGTAGATACTCTGTGTTCTAAAGCTTAAGATTCACGAAGTTGTCAAGAATAAAGTCTGTTTCTCAAACATGCAGCGCATTTCTGCCTCAGGACCTTAGCACCTGCTGTTCCTTCTGCCTAGAATGCTCTTTCCCCAGAACTCTGCATGGCTTATTCTCACCTCCTCCAGTCTGTGCTCAGATCTCTCCTCCAGTGAAGCCTTCCCAACCCCTCTGTACTTTGGGCTCACAGTATGCATTTATTCAGTGAATACCTGTTTTAACATGGGGCTAACCTCTAGTTTCTCTGGCCGTAATCAAGGTGTTAATGCTATATTATTATTCTATTTTTTAAGGATAGACTTCCATTAGCTTCTTCCAAAAAACATCCTGACAGTGAGAGCAAGGTCTCTGAGGCACTGGATGTGCCACCTTGATGTCCATGTTTTGAAGCCCATATACATTTTAGTCAAAGCCTATGAACTGAAATTGGCAGTGTTATTTTGTTAATCCTCACACAGTTTAGTTGATCTGATTTCTGAGTCTATAGCAAAGATAGGCCTCCTGGGAAGACCTTAAGTGAAAGAAAGAAAACCCAAGTTCTAAAGAAGCATTTATTATGGGGCTGTTTATTATGAAGGCCAATAGCCCTTTACTCTTATTAACTACTGAGGTTAGAGATTCAGTTGACAGCAGCCCTGGCTGATATTCTGCCTATAACCTCATGAGAGACCATGAGCCAGAACCACTCAGCTTAATTTAGCTGCTCCTGGAGTCCTGACTCTCAGATGCTGTGAGATAAATGTTTGCTGTTTTAAGCCATTAAATTTTGGGGTAATTTGTTACATAGCAGGAGTGCCTATAGTTGTCCTCTAGTGTCCTATAGATGTCTTATTTTGTTTAAAACTAAAAACTCAATATGACATTCTAAAACACTGAGTATGCATCTGGAAGAAACTGCTTATTGAAGCAGTATAGATAGAGCCTTTGTACAAAAGTGTGAAATGGTTTTCTAACAGTGGTGTTTTTTTCATATTGTTTAAGCATTGAGAGATGCTGAATTTATTTACTACAGCTTAATTACTGAAAGTTTGGAGTCAGACCTGGTTTTGCATCTTGACCCCATCCCTTCCTAACCTTGTGAAATTGCACTGGTTGCTTAGTCTCTGAGTCTTCTTCAGGTTCCTCTTTTGTAAAGAGGTGGTGGTGACATCTACTAATCTACTAATAATATTATTTCACTTGAATGTCAAATGAGATGATATATATTGTCAAAATTACAAAAAATTTAGTTTTTGGTTTTTTTTTTCTGAGACAGGGTCTTGCTGTGTTGCCCAGGCTAGAGTGCAGTGGCATCATGATAGCTCACTGTAACCTCAAACTCCTGGGCTCAAGCAGTCCTCCTGCCTCAGCCTCCCGAGTACCTGGGACTACAGGTATGCACCACCAAGCCTGGCTAATTTTTCTTTTCTTTTCTTTTATTATTATTTTTTTATTTATTAAAATATGGAACATTTCACGAATTTTCGTGTCATCCTTGCACAGGGGCGCTGCTAATCTCTGTATCGTTCCAATTTTAGTATATGTGCTGCTGAAGCGAGCACAGATTTTTCTTATTTTTTTTTTCCTAGAAATGGGGTCTCACTAGGTTGCCCAGGCTGGTCTCAAACTCCTGGCCTCAAGTGATCCTCCCGCCTCGGCCTCCCAAGGTGCTGGGATTACGGGTGTGAGCCACCAAACTTTAAGATATCAATGGGCTGTATTTGCGATTCTAGAATGGGCAACACTTCATTCCATAAAATAGAATAAATATTCTAATGAGTTGAGCAGGGGGGCTGAATAAAGCTGAAACAAAGAACAAAAAGCAGGTTGGTTATTTCAAAGTTACTTTCCTTACTTTCCTGGTAAGGCAGGGGCAGGGAGCCAGAGCAATAGAATGATAACTGATAGGTTAACATCAGGTTACTGCAGGTTAAGGATTAAACGGAGAGGATTTCATTATTATGCCAATTGAAGATTGAAACTGGTCCGTTTGGGAAATTGGCTGTTATCTCTCCTGATTTCTTGGAAGGTCAGATAACTCAGTTTTCGTTTGGTGATGCAGAATTTTAGCATGTGTGACTCCGTTTTGATTTTTAGTCTGGTCTCTTGGGGCTTAGTACAGGAGCTTTGTCCAACACAATGGCCTTCGTGATTTTTATTTAACAGTCTTGAGTGCTTATTAGTACAATGTGAGTGTTATAAAATCCATTATATTTTTTAAAGTATTAAAAAATGCCAATACCAATCTGTCTTAATACAAGGAAGTAAAATTTTTGAATGAAAGTTTTCTCCTGCCTGAAAGTGTGACATATTTGCTTTTTAAATGATTGTACTTTTTACATTTTTTCCTGTTCTTGTCCCCAGAACCTCCTGCCAAGCCACAGACATTTTTTTTTTCTGTGTCCAACATTTCCTCTCCTGGGATAAGAAATTGCGTTAGCATAAATTCACAGCTCATTAAAATAATTTAAGAACCAACTGCTTCAGAGGACCACAAAACAATAATTTACTCTTAAGTGTGTGTTTACATCTGGGAACTCATAGCAGGGGGCTAAAGGGGTAAGTAGTAGGTTTGGAAACTCCTTGGTCAGTGCTGAGGCTGTCTCCTACCCAGCTGGCTCTCGAGACCAGTCACCCAACCAAGTTGCCATGTCAAAGATTAAATACAGCTGTTCTGCATACCAAATAATGATAGAGTGGTAGAGCAAGAGCCAGGGGAGAGAAAAGGGATCCTGAGCTGTCCCTGCACGTGACAATTGAGCAGGTGGATAAGAAGCCTGGGCCAGATGTCTGAGAGCCGTGTAGTGCCGAGGTGGGGCCCAGAGCAGTGTCTTATCAAGGCAGCCTTCGAACTTGAGATTTTTCATACACAGGCTGTCTATTCCTAACCCCGACCTTCCCATTCTCTCTTCTCCCTCTCAGTCTGGTGATGCTAACCCCTGAATGCACATTACAATCACCTGGGCGAGCTTTGAAAATGGAAATTCTGATTTAAGTGGTCTGGGTGTGTTCCGAGTTGGGATAAAGTTAAAAAGTCTCCCACAGGTGATTCAGATGCACTGAGGGGCTTGACACCCAGACCAGGTATGGGGGGGCCCCACTGATCTGTTTCCAGGCTCCTCCCCTCCGCCTCCCCCACTTCCTTTAAATCTGTATTCAAGGCTGCCTCTGGCTGGTATCAGCTTTGCATTGCACTTTTAAACTGTGACCTTAAACTGCTTGCCATTTTAAATGGGGGGAAGGAAGGTAATTTTTTGTATGTGAAAAATTACCGGCTGTGACCAGATACTGTAAGGGTAAATTGTTAGTTTGCTGCCCTGTTGGGTTTTGAATTAATTTAATGGTCTGAATTTCTGCTGAAACAACTTGAATTTTTGTCTCCTCTGTGCCCCCGCCCGCCCCTAGAGAGGAACTTTTGGGGTTTGGTGACTTAAAATTTCGTTAGTCCTCATATGGTGATAGAAGATTGAGATGATTTACTTCCTTATTCTTTTATTATTTAAAATCAGGTGGGTAACTTTTACATTTCTTTTTAAGTAGGGAAGGTAGGAGATTAAGAACGTATGTCATGAGTTGTGAATAAATCTCCTACCTAAGGAGTAGGAGATTTATTCTTTAATATGATTGTATGAGTGCCTTAGCGTTTTAATAAAATGTACAATTTACAAAACTGTTTCTCATAAAATCTCATTTACAGATAATGTATCTTTGAAAATGTATTAATAGAAACTTTCTAAGTCTGTGCTTTGGAGGTCTTATTATAAATGTGAATATTATTTTGCAGCTTAAAGGAACATTTGCAAATTGTTTAACACACTTTGACATATTGCCACCTGGTAGGAGAATCTATACCAGTCCATTCCAGGCAGTTCTTTACCTTTGAGAAGCCATACTGGAAGCGATGGGAAGGCTTTGGAGCACAGATGGGAGCTGGCATGGTGGTTTATTTGTGGTCGGGAAGGGCACCTGTGTTGGGCATCGTCTGTCAGACCCTAGTTCATGTGCCTGCCTGCCTTCCTGGTTGAAGCTGGATCTGGCCAGGTGGGGACTGGGGCTGGCACCAGCAGCCATCAGAGTCAGTCTGGGCCCCTTTTTGAGTGGAGTACTCAGGCTTAGTCTGAGTGGAGAGGCCAGGGATTGTGCAGCCTCCAGATTAAGAGAGCATCACCTTGAAGCAGTGCAGACACTTAAATGAGCCTCCGAGGGCAGGGGCACTTACTGTGAAAGCTGAACGGCAGCCTTCAGGCTTTCTTCCCAAGGCTCAGGCTGTCCCCAGTGCCTCCAGTGGCTGAGATGATGCAGAGATTAATCCAGGAAGGAAGGGAGCTCACTCTCTTCTCTGGGCTTGTAGTTTTAGTCTCAGGTGTGAGACCCACGTCTTTTGGGGCAGTTCTGGGCTCTCCAGGTGGACTCACATGCTCAAGGGATCCGAGTGACAGCCTTCTCTTTTTTCATGTTTTTTTTCTTCGTAGTCTTTTTAGCTAAATCAGGGACTCATTGGTAGGAACTTTGTCGATGGTAAGGTCCATGTGGAGGGGCGTAGCAGGAGAAAGAGGACTTCCCTTCCTTTTTTTTCACTATGTTGTTTTTTCTTTCGTTGGATTGCTTCTGCTTTCTTGCAGGAGAATCACTTTAAATTCCCACTGAGCCTCTACATCTACTCCGTCTTCCAGTGTCATGTCTGTAGTATCTTCCTTTACTCTAATATCCTGTCAAAGGAACGGAATCTGTAACCTAATTTTTGAGATGTGTCCTATATTTATGATCCTGAATATGGGATTAAAAAGAAAGTTTATACAAGAGATTCATTTTAAAACTTCATTTCTATAGTATGTCCTGAAGTTAGTGCTCATTCTAATCTCCTACATTTTTTACAGATCAGAGCCTGACAGTTAAATCCAACAATTTATTGGATTAAAGCAAACGCACAGTTACCCAGAAAACTCCATTTCCTCAGCATCCTTTTTAATCAATATTGGGCAGTATAGATGAAATTAGAATTCTGTCTTCCTTAAAATAATTACTGTAAGTGTGAGAAAGCCTTTTAAAATCTATGGAAATCAACATTAATTTTTAAGCTAATAAAATTTATTACTGAAGGAGTGATTTCCCATTGGAAATAATTTAGGATTAAACAGGAGTAATTTGCTCTAAGGATATTTTATGTAAGGTTTGAACAATTTTATGGGCTGGGTTTATGAGGCAAGTACTTCACAGGCTGTTTATTTCTTCACTGTACATTTCTGGGATTTAACATATAACCCTCAGTGGGTGATAATGCCTTTATTATGTCTTAGTGTAAACAGCTGTGCTTCTTAAAGACATGACTAACAGGCTGGAAGGAAGCAATGCATCACTCCATTCCATTATGCCTTTAAAAAATATCAAATGCTAGGGTTGAATTCTTCATTAAAGTAGCTAGAAATAAGGGTAATTGAAGGGACTAATTAAGCCACATTAAGAAGTTAATTATTTGGCTAACAATGAGCTCAAACTTTATTTCTGAAACAGTAAAGCTTAGAGGGAGAAAGGAGTAATGTGCTAGTTTCAAAGGGTTCAGTACATGTTGCCCACATTATTTCTAGAAATCTACCAATTTGAGCATCCAGGAGCTCATGAGATTGAAACCTCATCTCTGGGTGATTTATATTTGAAGATTTGAGAGATAAAATCTGCATGTAAAAAATACATTGGTGAGGTTGGATATGACCAATTTCTGTTTCCTTCTTTTGAGTTTTGCATCCTTTACTGGGGCCTCTCTTGAGATGTTCCACATTTGGGGGTCCCTCCCTTCTTTGACTTAAACTGTAATTTAAACTCTCAATTTCAATATGGAGGTAATTTTAGTGGATTAAAAGAGACCAAAGGATTTTTAAAATTGTGTTTTTGGCTTTGGTAATGGGATTTATTCTTTCAAAACAAGTATGAAGGTAGGCAGTTTAGGGTTGGTTCAGAGACTTAACAATGTAGGGCTCTAAATTGGCTTTTCTGTGAGTTTCTTGACCTTTTTTTAATGGTTGCCTAGAGTTAATTAAAAACTTGTTACCAACTCTGGGATTCTGCACTCTGTTCTGGTTTTCTGTACTATGCCCATACTTTCCTTTACCCTTTACTAGACTTTCTCCAAATTACCCAAGTTGAATCTGTTATGTGTTTCTTCCTGGGGCCCTGGCTGATACAGATACGTCTTTTTATCAGCAGGGAGCATTTTTCCTGGAAGCACTGCTTCCCTATTGGACTTCCTTTCTCTCATCTCAGGTGCTATTGGCCAGGACTGGGGTCACACTCTCAGGCTGTAGGCTGTGGAGGGAGGACCCTGGCAGGCTGTAGTGGGAGACAGCGTCTGCTGGCAGAAGCTTCACCTGCTCTTTATAAAAGGTAAAGCTGAAAGTATATCCAAGGATCATCTGTGCTACTTCCAGCTTTTTCCTGAAGGGGTTATAGGCCTCTGAGCCCGCATTGCTCATGCAGTGACCAGGATGGACCATCCCAGTAAATGGTGGGGGCTGCTCAGCTCTTTGTATTATCTTTCCCAGCAGATATCGAGAGCTAGGGAAAAACTTATTTACTGCCTGATTTGGTTTGGATGTTTGGCCTCTCCAAATCTCATGTTGAAATTTGATCCCCAGTGTTGAATGTGGGGCCTGGTGGGAGGTATTTGGGTCTTGGGCACGGATCCGAATGGCTTGGTGCCCTCCCTACGAAAACGAGTTCTCACTTTATTACTTTACACTAGAGCTGGCTGTTTAAATGAGCCTGGCACCTCCTCCTCCCTCTCTTGCTCCTGCTCTTGCTATGTGACATGCCTGGTCCGCCCTTTGCTTTCTGCCTTGATTGGAAGCTCTCTGAAGCCCTCACCAGAGCAGATGCTGGTGCTGTGCTTCTTGTACAGCTTGCAGAACCGTGAGCCAAATAAGCCTCTTTTCTTTATAAATTACCCAGCTTCGGGTATTTTCTTTACATCAACACAAATGGACTGATACACTGCCCATGCTGAAATGTCTCCAAACAGAGGCAAATCCCATATGACTTTCTTTTTTGCTTTGTAAAAAAATAAAATAAATGAACTTCAAGCAGGATTTTGGCAGGTACTCGTTCTTCTTTAGTTTGAATATGCAGGTACCTACACTAATTTCCAAGATTTCCAAGAAGTACATACCTTCTCCCATCTGCTTCCATGAGAAAGAAAAATCTGTATTTGGCTGTGACAGAAGGTTCTCTGGCTCTAAATGAGGATTTTACTGATAATTGATCATGACAGGGTCATCTTTTCATTATTTTTTTTAGTAGTAAAGTTAGCCTTGGTTTGCCATGTTAATTGCAAAGATCTGTATCATTTTTTGGCTTTTAAATTCAGGTTAAAGAAGTTCTAATATGTTATTATAATTTTTTTTATGGATTCTTAAGTTAAAATCCTTCCCTGTTCAGGTTAGTCATCTATGTTAATTTTTTTTGGTAACAACTTTGAGATATAATTCACATATCATCCAGTTTACCCGTTTAACATGTACAAGTTGATGGTTTTTTTGTATATTCATAGAGTTGAGCAGCCATCACCAATTTTTAACGTTTTTATCACCTTGGAAAGAAACCCTGTATCCTTTAGTTGTCACCCCCCGTTTCCTCCCCATCCTAGTCCCAAGCAACTATTAATCTACTTTCTGTATCTATAGATTTGTCTATTCCAGGAACTTCATATAAATGGAATTATAATATGTTATCTTGTGTAATTGGGTACTTAGCTTAATATTTTCAAGGTTCATTTATGCAGCATGTATCAATCAGTACTTCATTTTTATGGCTATTTTTGTCTTTTTACATTTAATGTCTATAATTTATTTTGATATATAGATGTAAATTTTTTTTATTGATAAATAACCTTTGTCCCAACGTAATTTGTAGACTATTTTTTCATTTACCTTTTTTTATTTGTTTAAATAAAAATTTTAGGTCTTATACGTGGGGTTTACTTTATGTTTCTACACTGTTTTATTCTGTTACTGTGCCAGTAGTTGTCTGAATACTGTTGATTTATAATGTTTTGCTCTTTGATTTGGCCAGCACCTACTATCATAACTTTTTCAAATTGCTCTTTAATTTTTTAGAAGTTCCCTTGTGTTTTATATTTAAATTAAGCCTAATTTTTGTCATTATAAAACCTGTAATTTCATTTTGGCAGAACTGGAAATTTAGACTTTGCATTTAACAACATGCTCTGCCTCTCTATTTACTCAAACTTTTCTGGCATTCAGTAAAGTTTTACAGTCTTTTGTCATTGAAATCTTATATCTATCTTTTTAAGGTTATTCCATAATGTCACATTTTTGGTTACTTTTTTTTTTTTGAGTCTGGGCTAGAGTGCGGTAGCAGCATCATAACTCACTGCAACCTCAAACTCCTGGGCTCAAGCAATCCTTTTAAGTATCTGGTTCTGCAGGCATGTGCCACCACACCTGGCTAATTTTTAAAAAATTTTTTATAGAGACAGGATCTTGCTACATTGCTCAGGCTGGTCTTGAATTCTTTGCCTCAAGTGATCCTTTTGCCTCGGCCTCCCAGAGTGTTGGTATTACAGGTGTGAGCCACCATGCTCAGCCTTTGGTTACATTTTGAATGTAGTGTTTATTCCATTCCATTCTTTTAAAAACAGATTATTGGTTTATAGGACAGTTAAAGAAATTGTTTATCTGGTATTTCTCTCTTTTGCTAAGGTTTATTGGTTCCACTTAGTCTTTAGTTGGCTGCTTTGATATTTCTTGACTATTCCAAGTTTTCCAGCCTTTGGGAGCCATCTTTTTCTTAAATATCTAAATGACATTAAACTAAATGCATGTCCTGTATGACACACACTTATTTCTGAGGATCCTCTGGGGAGGGTGTTGACTTAATTGGCATGTTTCACCTCTTGCTCTGAACTTTCCTCTCCAGCTCCTCAAAGGATCACTGCTGGCTTCTCACAACTTTGCCCCAAAGCATTTTCCCTTTTCCACTCAGTTACTTCCAATTCAAGTCTGGGGTGGGTGTAACCAGATTTATTTATTTTTCAGGTTTAAGGATAACATAAGAGTTAGGAATGAGGAAGGAAATTTGATGAGTGGGTATTGGACATACCTGTTTCCTATATCTTTTAGCTACTCCCCCTTCTGCCCTGTTATCAGGCCTGTTCCCCCCACCCTCCCACACCAGGTGAGAGTCGCCTCTGCTGAATGCTTCAAGTGACCAAAACACTCAAAAGATGTCATAATTACCCTGGAAGAGATAATTCTGCTTTATAAAATGGAATATTTAACACTGCAGTCTGAATAGCTGCATTTGGATTACTGGGTCAGAATTCTTTAAGAATAGCCCAGGTTTTTGACTCTTACATGTAGGATTCGCCCTGGGCCCCTCCCAAGGATGGATTTTAGCCTCTGCTTGGGGTCGCTGTAGTCTTCATCCTTGTTACAGTCATACAGTCATATCATCTGCCAAATGATAGCACGTTTGCTCCCACTTTCTGGCAGTTGCATCCCTTCTTTTCTAACCACCATTGGTTAGAACTTTTGAATGATGTGAAGAAATGGTGGTGACTAATTGAAATACCTTTTGTGTTGCTCTTTTAAATATGGTTAGATTGAGCTGAAGAATATAGGGTTAAGGAAAGAGCTTTTTCTTCCTAATTTACCAAGAATTTAAAGATCCAGAATGGATGTTAAACTATATCAGATACCTTTTTAAAGCACCAATTGAGTTACTTTAAAAAAATTTTTTTGACTAACTGATGTGAAATACCATATTATAGATTTCTTAAAATTAAAAAATACTTCCATTCTTGGAAGTAATTCTACTTTATTACATGCCATTGACTACGCTTTGCAGACAATTTTAGAATGGCTGTAGTAGATATTTGTCACCCCTCTTTTAGGAGGAGGTTGCCCAGTCTCCTGGCACTCCTTCATTTTGGGAGGAGCCCTCTTCTTGGTGTGGAATTGGTGGAACATATACTGTCGTCTTCATATTATGGAAGCACATGGGCACGTGGCTGAGGCTTAAGCAGAGTGCCCAGGACTTTGAATCTTATAAAGACAGAGGGGGAAGAGTTCAGAAAGTTTTCACAGCTGTGTCTGGTTGTCAGGCGTCCATTAGCAGTAGTGATGTCTGTCCTGCTATTGCAGTGTCAAGGCAGCCTCAAGGCAGTGTCAAGGCAGCATCTTAACTTCAGGACTTGATCTTTGTCATTGCTTCTGCAACTTGGCCTTTCTTGGGTTTTGCTCATTTTGTGAGCTTGTTTTTCCAGTTTTCCCATCCATTCTGTGAGCTATCAATATGCCTCCAGAAAACTGTTCCTCTGCTTAGGCTTGCTAAATATGCTTTCTGTAGCTTGCAATCAAGAACCTGACAGTAGTAGCACAGTGGATGGAATATTAACAGATCTTGGTTCAAATCCTGGTGCTTTCAGTAACTGGCTTTGAGCAAGTCACTTAACCTTTCAGAATCTCATCTGTAAAACTGCAGGGTGGTAGAAAAAGTTAGAGGAGATAATATATGCCAAACACATAATCTGTCATCGTAGGTACTCAATGAATTATCAGTAATTACCATTAGTATTTACAGAATGTTCTATAACAGGTTAATAATGCCTTATCCACAATTTTGAGAACTTAGATTTTTTTTCATAATTCATTTGATTTTAAAACCTGACCTGACTTGGGTATATCTAAGGAAAAGACCTGGCCCTGATGTAAGGCAATTTATAGTCTTTATCACATTCAGTGTAAATATTCATGCGTTTTTGCAGCAGAAATATCATAGCTGCCTCAGACTCTCAGAAGGTATGTGAAATATATTGAATATTACCAGAAGGTGCCTTTCTGAAATTAAAAATTTTTGAATCTTGAAACACATGTGGCCCCATGGGTTTTAGGTGAGAGATCTGTGAAGGATTATTGACGTATACTGGCCGCTGGCCTTCAACCAGAGGCTGTCAGAATGGTCTGGGGGAGTTTTTCGAAACATCCATGTCCTCTGGGTGGATGAGATGTGTGTGTCCCTTCTTTCCCTTTGGTTGAGGGCTGTGTGTGTGAGGGGTGGTTTCTCTGACTGTTTTTGGTACTGAGGTTATGCCAGCATCATAAAATTAACTGGACATTTAAATTTTTTTCCTGTGCTTTTCAATAGATTATGTAACTAGAGACTCACTGTTCTTTGAAAGTTTGAAAGAGTATACTTTGAAAACTAACTTAGTTTTTTTGTTTTTGGAGTTATTCTCTGAGAATTTGAAAAAGAATCTTCCCTGATGATTGATGTACTCAATTATTTTCCCCCAAATTCATCTATCGGTCAAAGGATTTTCAAGTGGTAGCATTATGGATGAGCAAAAGTAAGCATCTATGGTCAGTTCCTATCTATCTTTATAGTTATTTTAACATTTAATAGGAAATCATGAATAAAGTTAACACCTAAAAATATTTTATTTTAATAAAATTTTTTGAAAAACATTTTCATGAAATTAGAATTTTATTGAAGAAGCAGGGGAGAGGAAGCATTATATTTATATACAGATAAGTTTCTCACTGATCCATAATTGTTTTTAGTCACTTCTTAATCTAACTGCAGGTTTTCTCAGGACTTGGCAGCATGAGTTTCCTAATTTGGTGTGAGACCCTCCAACTATTCCTCACTTCTGCAGCTGTTCTGTGAGACCAGGATAAGCTCTCCCAGAGTGGGGCGACTTCTGATTACCTAGCACTTCTTCAGGTAACAATGATTAATCTGCTCAGAAGAGTATATTCAATTTTGACTCTGAATTTTGAGCTCCCATCTCAGATCATAAAATAGAGAAATTGTGTAGCTTTCAATTTCCTTAAAAGAGTCTTAAATTTCACTAGGTCAGTGCTTTGAGCAAAAGGGGGCTCAAATTGCCTTTCTTATGTCTTATAGAATTACAGTAATTAATCATATTTTGGTGAGAAGTGATTGATTCTAGATTTGGACAGATTCCATTAAGCAGTTGTCTTGACAACTCTCGTGTTAACTGCTGGAGAATGTATTGTGCCTTTGGGTGAGCCTGAGATCAAAGTCTCTCTAAGTGTGGTAAATGCTGGCCATAGCTTTTCAAATTGACTGGGGTTTCATGTAAAAGCTGATTGTCTTTTCATGCAGCATGATATTGGTGAGGGCGCCTGTCTCCCTTACGGGTGAGAAGGCAGGAATGATTAGGCATGGAAGCATTTCAGTGTCTCTCCCTTACTCCCTTAATTGTGGCCAAACTCCTAGGATGGTCAGTGTTGTCTCAGACTCAGTCTCCTGCTAATAATGCTTTTCATCTTCCCTGGCATTTCTTCAGCCTGGTCTTTGTGTTCCTCTTTGTTTCATCAGAAACAGCCCTTATGAAGGATGTTTATAGACCTTTGCCCTCTTTTTCAAAAGTATTTTGATGTTCTGCTCAGGCTTTATTTGTGGGATACAAGGCCTTATTCTGTAATAAAGGAATTTTAGATGTTCAGAATATGTGGGGAAAATTTTGGGGGACTACTGTTTCATGGGTTTGTTAAATAAAAGGAAGTAATTCTAATTTTTTATGATAAAATTCTAAATGTTTGAGGGGAGATGTATATGCCCTTGTGTTTTGATTGGTGCCCACTGAAAGGCAGTGGGCTGGTGCAGCTTCCCCAGTGTACTTGCTTGCCTCAGAGAATGAGTATCTACATAGAGGATGAGGAAGCACAGGTGCTCTGCCACCTTTGGAAATAAGGGTGTTTGTATATGTGCACACTTGTACACACCTGCACACTTGCATACATCTGTACAGTCCTGTATACCCTTAATCTACAGGAGAATAGGTAGGGACTAATGGAGAACACATCACTGTGGAACGGTTTCCAAATTCAGCCCTTAGTGCAAAAGTCTAGGGCTGGTTAAAATTAGACTTAAAAAACCCCTTTAGAAAGGCTCCACCATGGAGGCTGCCTTATCAGCTGTTTAAACAGCCCATGTTTCCTCTTGCATCAGAACAATTACTGTATGTTCAATTGAGCACCCAATGAAGAAGGAAGCTTCTATTTAGAGGACATGTTATAAAAAAATGCCCTTGAACCACTAGGCACAGACTCAGTGTCTCCAAGTGCACACCTCAGAGAGGCATCCAGGAACTGAGACTGAGGGAACAGGGATGGCCTCTGGTTTCCTTGTCTCCCTCCCTTACTTCCTTACCTAGTTTAATTTGCATAAGTTAAATACTTGTGTGATGTGACTTCTCTGCATTCCAAATTATGTTGTTAATTTATCTGGGAAACAATATCTGGGGAACTCCCTATGGATTTTTTATTGCTGTTAATCTGCATTGTTAAGATATAATTTATATTCTGATGGTCCTGACTTTTTTTATCTTTTAAGATATTAGCTGCTGAATTCTTGAATTCCGATGGATGTAGAAGATTTATAAATAAAAGAGCAGACCACAGGGCTAGAGAAACTATACTCTCACCCAGGTAACCTGCATTCTTAGGAGTGATTAGAATTTAGCAAACTGAGTAAACCAATTCCTACAACCATGAGTGGAAACTGACATCGTTTTTACGAAGGTAGCACGGCCTGACAAACAATGGTTGTGAAGTACCAGAAGGAGTATTAGAACAGATTGCAGATTTTCCCTCTCTTGAGAGCTTTCAATTCAGGGGAGATTTTCACCTTTCCGTGTTGGAATAAGTTTCTCCGTATAGTTGGAAACGTGAATCCTTATGTCTGGGAAAGTTTTAAGGATTGTACTTGTAGGGAGAATGTGAAGGTTGCAATTTTTGTTTTTGGACTTGGTAATTGTGGATTCAGAATCTTCCAAATGTGAATTGAGTCACAGGTGGATTCTTCTTGTCTTAAATACACTGTAGGGTAGCATCCTTTTTTCTCCTCCCAGTTCATATGAAGATGTTGTCTGTGAAAGATAGTGGTGCTGGGCAGAGGGCATTTGAGCATTTTAGCATCTTTCTCTGAAGACGTGCAAGAGAACAAGGAAAGTAGTGGCAGAGAAAGTGGTCCACTCTAGGCTGTGGTGTGGTATAGCTTTGATAGCGAATGGTACATTGAGTGTTACCGTGGAAATAATTGGTCTTGGCAAGAGCTGCAGGGTGCCCCTTTTTTATTGAATAAAATTAGTTAGATTGCTGGGGCTCATGAATCATGGATGAAATGCTAGAGCTAAAAATGGCCAGTAAATAAAAGTCAGCACATGTAAAGTTCACGCCCAAGTACTTGCTGTTTGCTGTATGCTGCAGTCAGGGTTCGGTGGGCCAATAACCTTCTTTATTAAAATTAAACATTTTATTTTAGATAATTGCATGCAGTTTTAAGAAATAATAGAGCATTCCCATGTCCTTTACTTAGTTTCCCCCACTGGTAACTTCTTGAAAACTATTACAGTATCACAACCAGGATACTGACATTGATACAGTCCAGGTACAGAATGTTTCCATTACCTCAAAGATTCCTTATATTGTCCTTTTATAGCCATACTCTCTTCCTTGCTGCTTTCACCTCTTCATAAAGTCTGGCAACCAAGAATCTGTTCTCTATTTCTATATTTTTATCATTTTAAGAATGTCATAACAATGGAATTACAGCTCTTGGGTTGCCTTTTTTCACTTAGCATAATTCTCTGGAGATTCATCTAGAGTTTTGCATGTGTCCATAGTTTGTTCCTTTTTTATTGCTGATCTGTGTTCCAAATATACCAAAGTTTGTTTAACCATTCACCTGCTGAAGGATATCTGGGTTGTTTATAATTTTTGGCTTTATGAATAGGGTTGCTGTGAACACTCACGTGTAGGTTTTATGTAAAATTCATTTCTCTGGGGTAAATGCCAAGGAGTGAAAGTGCTGAGTCATATGGCAGTTGCATGTTTACTTTTTAAGAAACTACCAAACTGTTTTCCAAAGTGGCTATCTTATACCATTTCACACCACCACCCCAGCAACGTATGAATGATCCAATTTCTTTGCATCTTCACCAGAATCTGTTGTTGCCATGTTTTACAAAAATTGTTGGCCATCCTGTTACGTGTATAGTGATATCTCATTGTAGTTTTAATTTGCATTTCCCTAATGGCTAATTATGGGGAACATCTTTTCATGCACTTACTTGCCATCTGTATATCTTCTTTGGTGAAATGTCTTCTTATGTCTTTTGCTGATGTTCTAAATGGATTGTTTTTCTGTTGAGCTTTGCAAGCTCTTCACATATTCCAGATACTAGTCCTTTGGACATGTAGTGTGCAAAGCTATAGCTTGTCTTTTTATCCTCTTTCCAGGGTGTTTTGCAGAGTAGAAATTATTCATTTGATGAAATCTAACTTATCAATTTTTATTTTGGTTCATGCTTTTGGTATTAAGTCAAAGCCAACCCCTGGGACGGTTACCTTACCCCTTTTTCCTAACCCAACCTCTTGGAGACACAGACAGTGTCAGTTATTCAGTCCTCAGGGATGTAGCTGCCTTCCAGGGAGTCTTGTCTTTGACTCATTCAACGGTCTCATTCAGAAAATCAGTTTAGATCCATCAAGGCGAAGGCGGATTACAGTGCACAGGTTCCAGGAGATCATAGTCATTGCAAAGTACAGCTGAATCAGGATCTCATGGAGTCCCAACCTGCACTGGCCCAGACCTGCACAGTCCTGGCTGGGCCAGCAGTGAATCTTTCTCAAGGGCCTGAGGAACACGATGGCGTTTCTCCCAGTTCATTTAGCATGTTTGTAATTGCTCATGGAAGAATTTTTGTTAATTTTTATTATGTCTGCATTAAAATCTTTGTCAGATAATTCTAACATCTCTGTCATGTTTGTGTTAGAATCTGTTGATTGTCTTTTTTCATAGATCTTCCTGGTTCTTGGTATGATTATTTTCACTGAAACCTGAACATTTTTGTACGATGTTTGAGACTCCAGATCTCATCTAACCTTCTGTTTTTGGTGGCGCTTTTTTTTTTTCCCCAGCACCACTCTAGCAGGGGAAGGGGCATGTATATCACCTTATCACTGTTTGTGTCTCTGAGAGGGTTGGGTTTAGAAAGTTAGGGTAAGATGATTGTCCCAGGGGTTGACTTTTGTGTTCCTGCATCACTATGGGACCTCAATATTTCTTTAGGATCCTTTAAACAGTGATTCTCTACCCTTTTTGCCCTTTAAAGTCACCCAGTGGAGCTAAAAGAAGCAACAACAAAACACAAAGTTCCCTTCCTCCACCAGGAGGTTCTGATTCAGTTGATCTCAGGTTGAGGTGTAGGCATTGGGAGCTTTCCAGGTGCCTGTAATATGTAGCTAGAATGCAGCTCTGCAGACAGAGAAACTGAATGTTGACCATCACATTGTGGTTTCCTACATTTTTTAAGCCTTGGTCTCAAACTTGAAGTTTTCTATATCCATTCTTCATGGTGTTGGGGAGATGTGAAAAGCCACAGGATAAAATTGACCTATCTTCTGGAATGACAATGACAACATTGCCTGATAGAAAAGTAATGTTTTAAGTTAACCCCCTGCTAAAAAATCAAAACAGATCTTTTACAGAGTAGAACATAAAATTTTCAAAATTTGCATGCTTTTTTTTTCTTTTAGAGACAGGGTCTCCCTTTATTGCCCAGGCTGGAGTGTAGTGGCGGGATCATGGCTCACTGTAACCTCAAACTCCTGGGCTCAGGAGATCCTCCTGCCTCAGCCTCCTGAGTAGCTGGGACTACAGGCATGAGCTACCACACCCAGCTAATTTTTTCTGTTTTTTGTAGAGATGGGGTTCTCACTATGTTGCCCAGGCTAGTCTTGAACTCCTGCCCTCAAGTGATCCTCCTGCCTCAGACTCGCAAAGTGCTGGGATTACAGGCGTGAGCCACCATGCTGGCCTGCATACATTTTTAAAGAAAAGAAAAAAATTAGGTAGGATTCTAGAGAAAGCTCACATTTGTGATGAGCTGCATCACTCTGTGTGTTTACAGGGTTCTCCTATTGGGGTGATTTTGGAATTGTTTGAGATGTACCGTGAAGACACAGGAGACAAAATATTGCTCCTAAAAATATTTATAACTCTTATTGTTATGTAATCTAGGTGACTAGACCAATGTGATGTTTTATAGTATGAATCATTTATTTAGAAGACTTTACCTTTTTCATCGTCTTTAACTGTCAAAATATTTATTCCCTGGATATATAGATATTTCTAATAATGCTGCCTTTTTTTTTTTTTTTTGGTCTGCAGCTCTGGGTGATAAGAATCCCATGGCTCTGAATTTTAAACTTAGGAAACACTTCTGTTCATTCTTAGAAGGTTAAAACAGGAAACTGTTGGATGATGAGAACATTCTTGCCTTTTTGTTCCCACTCCCAATCACTGTCAGCATAGATGAACTCCTTTCTTCATGGCTACAGTTTGTAACATCAGCTTAATAGTCTTGTTGGGGACCTGAGTTATTCCATAGGGATGCTTCTGACCTTTGAAGAATGCTGTTCATTTTGAATTGAGCACTCATTTTGCACTAATAATTCTCTTTGTGGGAAGTTCTCAGAGAAGATGGGTGCTTCCTACTCTGCAGGGTTATGCTGTAGCAGAACTGACAAGTGTATATGTGAGTTGCTCTTTTACCACGTATTAAATGAAAAATGAATGTTTTTACTTCTTCACATACTAATGTGATTTTCTGGAAGTGATCCAAAACTTGATGAAAACAAACTTGGGTAGTTTCAGCACTATAGAAACCATATAAACATCTTGAGCATTTCTCCATTAAAACAGAAGTTGGATACTGTCTTTAAATGGAATCTTGGACCTTTCTGTAGGTTGACTGCAGTTGTTTCATTTTATCCCTGAAGAACATGACTTTGAAGTCAGACTCCAGTGGCAGTGTAGCTCAAGTGAGGACAACAGCCAGACTGCCTGGGTTCTAATCTGGAACTCTGCCACTTGTTAGCTGTGCAAGTTACTTAACTTTTTTGTATCTGTTTCCCCTTCTATAAAATGGGGATAGACATATAAGGATGGACATCACAGGGACCTCTGGTCCTGTCGGCTCTTCACCCTTCTGGGGTCCTGTCACAACCCTCACTATCCGTGACCTGGCTGGGTAATGCCTGCCCCAGGCCCAGGGAACTGCAGCCAGGAGACTGGAAGTGGGGGCGTCCTCACCCCCACTTCCTTTGTTGAGAAGGTGGGTGGAGCAGGAGTTCCTGCTCAGTCTGCAGTGTGAGGATCTGTATTCCTGGGCCCCGAGTATATCTGAATTTATTTTTCAGAATAGACATTGTTATTCCTGGTCGCTAAATTCTTCAGTAATTGCTCTTAAAAAGAATAGTATAGAAATATTGGTGTTATATGCAGGTATTTTAAGGGTTAAGTAAGCATTTGAGGGCTAAGTCCTGTCACTTCTGCCTCCAAAATATCTGTCTACCTCTCTCCAATTCCACTTCCACCCCTTAGTTAGGCTCTGTCATCTCTCGCCTGAATGCTGTAACAAACTCCTGTTCTCCCTACTTCCTTAACCATTACAGTTTATTTCTCTATATAGTAACCATAGCGAGTCAGCTTCTTGAAATTCTTCAGTGGATTCCGTAACACTATGAACAAAATCCAGACTATTTACTCTATGGCCTACCAAGACCTGTAAGGTGTGATCTGGCTCTTTTGGGTGTCTCCACTCTCACCTTGGACCACTCTCCCCTCCCCACACCATCCTGTCACAGAGGTCTTTCACGTCTCAAATGCATCCTGTACTTGCCTGCTTTAGGGGCTTTGCTCCTGTGTCTGGAAGGTTCTCCTTCTCTCATGATTAGTGCTCACTTGGCTCAGATATCTCCTCCTGAAAGGGCCTTCCCTGACCATTTGCTTATTTCCTTCCTAATAATTGTCACTGATACTTGTTTATTGTTTATCTCCTCTACTAGAATACAGTGTCCACAAGGGCATCGTTGCAAACCTCTTTAATCCAATCTGGTTTTCCAGCATTGTTGGGTTCTTTTGTTCAATGTTGGTAGCCTCTGGAATCTAGAAAGGAGTGAGTGCTATCCAGCCCTTCCTTAGCAGTCTCTTGCTCCCACCTGGTAACTTACAATGAAAACAGTTTCTGGTCTTAACTCTGCCAGGTTTATAGTCATTTGTTGAGCAAGCAGGCACAGTAAAGACCCACTCTGGACAAGTTGAACTCACTGTCCTTGGGCACTCTGACTTGCACTTGCACAAACGGATTCCTCCGATGCAGGTACGATGGCTATGTCCTGACTGTGAGACCAACTAGCTGTGGCTCAAGTTAGGCGGAGTCCTTTGAGTGGAGAGAAGCAGAGCCAAGGGGTTCCAGATCTTGAGTGCTGCATGGCAGGTGTTAGATTTTTGGCCTTGCCAGATTTTTTGTACTGTTTTTGCAGAGATGGTAGAGCCTATGCAGTCTTTTAACCAACCATGTGTCTTGGACATCACTCATTTCACGAATGAAAATTCTTTCTTTTTTTTTTTTTTTAAATTCACCTGAGCATTGTGAACGAATGAAAATTATTTCTAATAGCCCCTTTGCTGATTAATAAACCTTTTGTTGTATTTTTAAATAATTAAATTGTTAAGCACGAGTGTTGGCTCCTGATAACAGTAGTTGAAATGCTAACTAATAGCTTCCAAGGCATTGATAAGTCCTGAAATGTAAATATATAAACACATAAATGTACACACATAATTTGCATTGTTTATACCAAAGTTTTCCTAAATTAAATGAGAAATTGTAATAGATGGGAACCTTGTCTTTTATTTATAGTATCTCTCAAAATAGTGCTTAGTACATGATAGGTGTTACATGAATAAATAAAATTATTTTCATGTTCTAAACAACCAGCTTACAAATTTTTGTATCATAACTTACTTTTAAGTTGAGGATTTGTAACGTGAAAATAAACCTTTTTTCTAAAAATCCATGTATATTTTTATTTAATCTAGATGAAGTTGACTGGATTGGTTATCACCAGTCAATGTCTAATTAGGGAGATGTTTTATAAATATGATAAACTGAGCACGTTACTATCCATATGCTTACAAATGCTATCAAAACTAAAGTGACAGAAAAATATTCTTAAAGAAAAATTACTTTAAAATTCAGGAAAGATACAGAATGCCATAGACAGATTAAAACTAATTCCTGAAAGGTGGAAAAGTTACCAGTTTTATAGAGAAACAATAGTGGATAAGAGCAGGAGTGGAGGGTTGCTGCAAAGGCAGAAATAGTTCTGTGGACTTTCAGCTCAGAGTTGGGAGGCACCAGAATGCAGAACTTGAAGGCTGTTGAGCCTTCCCCATGCATCAGTGGTTTTTGTTCCAGGCTGATGTGGAACTGGGCTCAGGTGTCTTGTTCTACACAGGAGGGTGGGCACTCCCAGATGGTGAGCTACCCACCTCCCTCACTGTGTTCCTGCTGCTTCCCAGCGGTGGGCTGGTAAATTCTCAATATTTCTTCAGCTATACAATGGAGGGAAAAGAACTATCTTCAGAGTTTTATAAATATTAAATACATGAATTAAAAAAAACAGCATAACACATCATGGTGCTCATTATTATAAATAAATGGTAACTGAACTACGATTTTGTTAAATGATCTGTATTAAGTGCCATGTAGATACAAGTAAGTAGTAGTATTTGGCCTTAGCCTGTCTCTAAATAGTGAAACAAGTGAATGAATTAATTTAGCTTTTTTTGGAAGTCATTTTGTGAGCCACATTTCTTAACATTAAACTAGGATCATGTTATCATAAACCATCATTTAATATAAATGGCATTTAAAAATAGGGACAAGATTTATGGCTATTTCCAATGTAACTCCCAATACCGTCATAAGATTTTCTAATTCATTAAAGAAATATTATGTCTAGATCTGATTATGCAGCTTTTCCTTCCAGTTCCTGAATAGGAGAACATCTGTAAGAGAAATCGCCTTCCTTTGGAAAAGCTGTTGTAATGAAAACAAACATGCTAAACTGATTTTTGATAGTGTTATGTGTGCAGGGATAATGAAGAATAAGAGAGTATTCTCATGGCTCATCAATGCTTCTCCCTCCCAGAATTTCTCTTTAGGTTCTTTATTTACCAGTAATTTGATCTAAATCTAAATGGTGTTCAAAATAGCCCTCAAATGGTTTTAATCCTACTAACTTTTGCTTTAAGAAGTCCAATTACTTTTATTAAGATTCTTTGACTCAGAAAACGCATATTACACCTCTGTGCTGTGCTATCCACTGAGAATAGGACACTGAATAGGACTTGGTCCCTGCCCTCTAGCTTATGATCTTTGTTGGTGTAAGCACACAAACAGGTGATTTCACATAATGAGGCTATGAAGGCTTCCTAGAAAAGATGTCTACTGAGACCAGAAGAATGAAATATTTTTTCAGGCAAGGAAAGGTACAAGGATAATTCTAATAAGATCAAGCAGCATGAACAAAGAACATAATAGATACCAAATTAGAGGCATGAAATAGAGAAACAAATGCAGAATACAATCAGTCCTGTATTACTAGACAGTGAAGATCAAGTATATAATAGATAAGATGTAAGACTGGAGAAGTTGATGGGGCCTGGAAGGTAAGAACCTTTTTTCTCTGTATGCATAGTTAATGGAAGGTCTTTTTAAGGGTTTTCACTAGGTTAGTGGTAGACATTTGTATTTTCAATAGATCTTGCTGGGCTGTGTCAGGGAAGTGAAAAGGGGGATTTGGACTAGAAGCTGGAAGCTTTGTTAGGAGACTTCACGGTGGTCCAGGCAAGAGATAATAACTTGAACTAGGACTGGGAAAGTCAGTGTGGAAAGGAAGAGATTGATTTCAAAAATGGGAGGTAAAATTTGCAAGATTTGTAATGACTGGATGTTGGAAATGAGGAAGGGGCACGCGTTTAGGGTGACTCTAGGTTCTGGCTTGAGAGAATAGTGGTGGCGGGGGCATCCTTGGGGCATTTGTGTTGAGTCAGTAATGCTGACTCAGACAACCATCTAAATCCAATGTCTGTAGCTGGAGAAAAGATTTTGGATCCTTTAGTGAAAGGTGAGAGCTAGAACTGTGGAAGGAGGTAAGACTGTCTGCTCCAAGGAGACCTTGGAGAGAGTGAGAACAGTGCCTGGAGGGTGGTGGGGATGGAAGAGAATTGGAGACAGGAGGTAGAAGGCAGAATTAGAGACAAAAGCAGTAACAAAAGATAGAGCCTTGAGGGACAGCAACAGTTAAGGAGCGGGCAGGAAAACAAAAACTGAGAAAGGACAGTAAGCAGGAAAGGTCAGAGAGCTCCAGAAGAACCAGAATCACAAGTAACATCACAGCAGCCATGGGAAGGAGAGGTCAACCATGGCAAATGTGGCAGAGGCATCCAGTAAGACAGGCTGAAATGTATCCAGCAGATGTGGCAACTACAAGAAAGTGGTGGCCTTTGGGGGAGCAGATGCACTCAAATGGTGGTATCAGGCCTTGGCTCAAGGAGAGGAGGGGTCAGGAATTAGAGATGGAGGAGGCCAGAACACCAGCAGTCTCCTCAACTGGGAAAGGAAGCAATGGCTGGTAGCTGGAGGGACTTATGTGTCATGGAGGTTTTTATTTCTTAAAACTGTGGTCCCCAACCTGTGGGCTGCAGAGTGGTATTGGTACGTGGCCTGTTAGGGACCTACCGCACTGCAGGAGGTTGGGGGGGCAGCCATGCTTCATCTGTGTTTACAGCCGCTCCCCATCACTCACATCACTGCATAAGCTCTGCCTCCTGTCAGATCAGCGGCAGCATTAGATTCTCACAGGAGCATGGACCCTACTGTAAACTGTGCATCTGAGGGATCTAGGTTGCTGCTCCTTATGAGAATCTAATGCCTGATGATCTGAGGTGGAGCTGAGGTGGTGATGCTAGCACTGGGGAGTGGCTGCAAGTACAGGTTATCATCAGCAGGGAGGTTTGACTGCACAGTAAACGTAATACACTAGAATCATTCTGACCCCCCTGCAGTTCCCCCCTCCCCGCCCCAACCCCTACCACTGCCCATTGAAAAATTGTCTTCCATGAAACCGGTTGCTGGTGCCAAAAAGGTTGGGGACTGCTGTTGTAAAGGTTTGATTGACTGAGGTATATATATTGGCTGGTAAGAAAGAACTAGTTAATGGGAACAAGATGGCAACAGAGGAGAGGGGACGCGGGTGGGGCAGGTACCTGAGGAGGTGGGAGTGGTTGTATCTGCCGCACTGTGGAAGGAATGAAGGGCCTCAAACTAGAGAATTTGTGCTCTAAGACACAAGGTGATGATGGAATATTTTACAAGGAAGCACAGAGAGACGAGGTAGTTATGAAGACTTTGCATTAAGAGACAATCTGTTTTCAAGATTTACTTTTCATATCTTTAAAGATAATAATTTGAGTAATAAGATTAACAAAAGACTTAAAAGCTATGAAAAATTTTTATTCTTTGCTATTTTTAAATCATTTTGTACCGTAAGCTTTATGAATATTTTTCCCCCAAATTAGTCTCTATACGAATCCATTTTGCTAAGTCAAATACAATTTTCTTCTTTTATAAATAACAATATTAAATCATATGCTTTATATTCCTGATAAGATAAACATCATAGCTGACTGCCACAGCACTGCAAAGATTTAATTCTGGGCTATTGTATTTGGTGTTCATTCTGGAGCAGGCAGTTCCGATTGTTCAGTCAGGTATTTGGAACTTTATTGACGGCACAATCATAATGAAATGTAAATGTCATTCCTGTGATCCTTCAACCTTTCATATTTTCAATGTATTTCTGAAAAGAGGAATGGGTGTTTTTTAAAGAATGGGTGTTTCTTCATTAGCAAAGCATCGTCAAATTTGTACATTATGCCAATTTTGATGAATGACACAATTAAGTAGATTCAAGAGAAGACACTTACTGTGTTGTCAGGTATGGGGTGACTTGGAGGAATCAGGAAGATCTGTTTGTCCTGGAGGAAGTCAGGGAAGACCCTTGCCGGGGGGATGGGGCTGAATCCATAGAGAAGACGGGCAGGAGCCCAGCCAGGGAAGGAATGGCGGTGCAGGATGCTTTAGACATTTACCGGGAAGGTCTAAGCAAGGAATGGAAGGAGAATGTAGGATGGTTTAAAATCACAGGCAGTTTATAAAGTGGCTTGGAAGCAAGGTTAAGGCTTTTTTTTTTTTTGATTTCAAGGACTTATGCTCTTAAGGCCTTGAAGAAGGGTGAATTCAATGGTTTTTTTTTTTTTAGTTTATAGGCTTTGAGGTCAACTTAGAAGAAGGAATGAATGTATAAGTTTAGTTTTGCTTTCAGTTATAACAACTTGCGTCCTTGACAGGAGTTGGAGCTAAGAGTATTGCCAGGTGACAGTGTTAGGTCTTAGAGCCTCTAGTCCTGCAGAAAGTATTGATCAACGCTCTCTTTAACATGGGAAGGGCTAGCCTCACCTGCCTTTGTTTCTGGGTGCTTGGTCAGGGTCAGGCTCAAAGGTGTGCCCTGTGTGTGTGGTCCCTGCAGCAGAGCCACACTGTGAAGGACCTAAGTTCTGTCCTGACGAATAGCTGAGATGGTCCTGTTCTATCTCCTATTTCAGATGTATCTTGAGTGCCTACTAGGAAATTTGTGTTGGACCTAAGATTCTTTCTGTAAACCACTATCCCTGCCTTCAAGGGGTTCATAGTACAGCCAGGTAAGACACAAATATCATATTAAAGGTGCAAGCTTGGCTTGTCCTTCTTCCTAAACTGTCCCTTTCATTTGTCCCTCCACATCCATTCTCCATCCTAACCCGTGCTGCTCCGTGCCCTGGGATATTGACCTGTGTGGACAACCTGAAGTTCTTTGCCTTCTGGTCTCTCCGGTTCCAGCCAATGGAGGGCACCAGCAGGGCTGGAGGAGGGGTGTGAGGTCTGGGTGCTTATCCCCCTGCTTCCCTCCTGCAGCTTGGCTGTATCTCTGCAGATGGCCACCGCTCCTGTTGGGTGGCCCCTTCATGGTCACTGTTCTCCCTGGATTCAGGCAGTGTCTTCTACCCCTTGCTCTTCCAAGCCTGATATTGAGAATAGCTCCCCATTGTCTCCATGCCTGGGGACCATCTTTTTGGTTTCTCTGCCAGGTGGTTCAATTTTAGTTTCCTATTGCTTAGATTCTCTGCCTGCTCTCTAGATTTTATAGTTTACTCTCTTCCCAGCAAAGTGCATTTTTTGTTGAATAAATGGGGAAATAAAGGCCAAAATTTGTGCCTTGTACTTTATCCTATCAGATGAACAATGTTCCTCAGCTGAACATTTTGAAATCTGATGTTTTCAAAATCAAAGTCTTAGGATAAAAACATAAGACAAACTCAAATTGAGGGACATTTTTCAACCCAGGACTTATCAAAACGGTCAAGGTCATCAAACTCGAGGAAAGTATGAGCAAATGTCAGATGTTAAGGAAACATGATGACTAAATGTCATATAGTACCCTGGATAGGTCTTGGACATTAGGGGGAAACTAGTGAAATCTGAATAAAATGGGGAGCTTAGTTAATGGCAATGTACCAGTGCTGCTTCTGTAGTTGTAGTAAATGTAGCATGGTAGCACAAGATGTTAATAGAGGAAAGTGGGTGCCAGCTATATGGGAACTCTATTTTATCTTAGCAACTTTTCTGTAAATCTAAAACTATTCTAAAACAAAAAGCTTAAAAAAATCAGTCTTTATTGTCTAGATGGGTTGATATAAAATCAAATACTTTGTTAAAACAATTATGTAGATTTTTTATTCCATGCTCATAGACTTGGTGAAGTAAGACGTTTGTAGAATTTAGGGTTCTTTAATTCTCAGCACAGGGTGAATATTGTGCTAAGACCAAATACTGTGTTGGTGATACTTTTCAAATGGCTTAGAAACATCTAAAGATTGTTCAGAAATATTTGTCACTACTCTGTTGCCAGAACTCAGAATTGAACTGCGACTGATATGTAAGTCCCTCAGACCAGATGCTAAAGTCAGTGAAAAGTAACCACTGCCGCTTTACTGTGTTAGAACTTTTAAAATACAGAAATTAACAGAATAGCCTGGTGGAATGAGGTGATCATTTGTTAGTTTTGCATGAGGTTCTAATACTTCAGTAGGATCCTTCATTGTTCGTCTACAATGGTTACCATAAATCTGGCAGGATTTTGAAACTCAATTACTTCGTTTTTCTTTGAGCAACTGATTAAAAAAGGAAAAGAGATTACATTAAGTCCATGCCAATTGCTTTACTAGAAAATGATAAATGACTTGCAGTGCTGTGGTCCCCAACCCCTGGTCCGAGGACTAGTACTGATCTGTGGCCTGTTAGGGACTGGGCCACAGAGCTCCACACCCCTCCTCATCTGTGGAAAAATTGTTTTTCATGAAACTGACTCCTGGTGCCAAAAAGGTTGGGGACCACTGTTGTAGTGGGCTCAAGGTGGGTTTTTTTTTTGTTTTTTTGTTTTTTGAGATGGAGTCTCACTCTGTTACCCGGGCTAGAGTGCAGTGGTATGATGATAGCTCGTTGCAACCTCAAACTCCTGGGCTGACACGATCCTGCCGCAGCCTCCCAAGTAGCTAGGACTACAGGTGTGTGCCACCACACCTGGCTAATTTCTCTATTTTTTTTTTTTATAGAGACGGGGTCTCACTCTTGCTCAGGCTGGTCTTGAACTCCTAACCTCAAGCAATCCTCCCGCCTCGGCCTCCCAGAGTGTTAGGATTATAGGTGTGAGCCACCACACCTGGCCTGGGCTCAGGTTTTTAAATACTATTTTATTTAAACTATTTATTACCTAAATTCTTGCAGAGTAACAATTTTGTTATTGATTATAGAAGACAGGGATAATAACTTGCCGCTCAAAGATGTATTGTCAGGAGTGCTAAGCCTAGAGGACGATATCGATGACCTGGAAGGCGGTCCATTTGATTGTCACCCCAAAGTGATTTTATACAATAAAACTTGAAAAAGTTGAGGAATGGTATGTTTCTTCATGGAGGAAAACCCCTGATGAAAACAGCATGATTTTTTTTAAGTTTCCCACATGACTAGTGTTGATTGTTTGTGTTGCAACTATATGAAATAATTTGTTGTACTTATAAATTATATGGGGAACATGAATAAAATTCTTCTGTAATAAAATGAATTCACTGCTATTATTCCTCAGTTGTAGAACCTTTTTTGATCAGGACAGTAGGTTATGCTACAGGGTTTAGCCCCTGAATGTCCCTCTCAGCCTGGGCTCTGACCAGAACAGCTAAAAATTGTGTGCAGGATATTTTCAAGCCTCTTAAATGGCAAATGGAAATGATATGGCTGATTGCTGTTGTAAGGAGAGTCAGGATGTAGGTAGAAGTTGGCTTCCTTAAGTAATAGAAAGATTTCAAAGTCAGCTTCTCCTGACCAAAAATATCTTCCATGGGTAAAGGTGCCTGAAATCCTTTTTTAAAAAAAATAACACAGATACATATTCTAAGCTATCTACTTTTAGAAAATATCAAAGCCATTAGATTAGATTTGGGATGAATCCTCAGACTTAATATTACTTATACTGCATTTATTTAAAAATTATTTGTCTTTAGAATGGTAATATATTTAAAAGAGCTGTAAAAACCATTGTTTAATGATTATTTTAGGGACCTTCATTTGAGAACTGAAGACTTTTCTGTGTTGTTCCCTAAGGTTTAATTTTGTGTGGAGCCAACATTAATCATTATGGAAGTGATATTAATGGTAAACTGAAGTCAGTGTTTCAGTTGACTTTTAAAATTAATACTCCATTATAAAACTTAAAACAGGATCCTTAGTCTAATGGTAGACTAGCCCATTTGATTGGTATTGCCAATAAAACCAAGAATTTAAAATAGCTTACCTTGATAGTTTGCCTTATCAAGAAAGAAGAAAAGGTCAATATAATAAGACATTTTTAGAATTAGATTCTCTTATTTTCTCTGATACTTTTACAAATATATTGGATTTCTATTGGATCTCCTGCATAAAATAGTTTTTTTTTTTTTAAAACAAAAAACCCCATGGTACCTATCAGTAACTAGTGGTCTAGTGGATATTTTGAGTTTTGAAACATGGTATGTTGAGATGGAAAGTGAAAATACTATATCATAATCATGAAGGATAACTTTAATATATGACTTACATTTAGAATAAACTCATCAAGGCCAGGCGTGGTGACTCACGCCTGTAACCCTAGCATTCTGGGAGGCTGAGGCGGGAGGATCGCTTGAGGTCAGGAGTTTGAGACCAGCTTGAGCTAGAGTGAGACCTTGTCTCTGCAAAAAATAGGAAAAATTAGTGGGGCATGATGGTGTGCGCCTGTAGTCCCAGCTACGTGGGAAGCTGAGGCAGCAGGATCACGTGAGCCCAGGACTTTGAGGTTGTAGTGAGCTATGATTGTGCCACTGTACTCAACCCTGGGTGACAGAGTGAGACCTTGTCTCAAAAAAAAACCCCAAACCCCCCTCCCAAAAAAACCCCCAAAACTCATAAAGACTTTCAGGGATATTTTTCCTGTTTATCCTCGAATTTGAAGCAGGAAGTAGTTGGTTCAAATTCTAAACTCCATAATTGTTATTCCAGCTATATTAAGCTTAGCATAAGGAAGTAAAAACTTTTGAAATCAGCTGTATTAGATAATTGAGTGCCTCTGGCTAGATAGTTTCTCTAAGCGAGTACTCAACTGAAGGTTTAATGAATTACTCTTTGGCATTCTTTGCTTTTATTTAATAACAATAAAGACCTATTAGAGAACCTGAGGGGAAAAAACCACCTCTGGATTTTTCTTTCCTAAGAAAAATCTTTCAAAAACAATTTTATTGAAATAGAACATAAAGTACACAAATATTAAATATACAGGTGAATGAGTTTTTACATATAGATTAAATTGTGTAAACACCATCCAGACCAAGATACAGAATATTTTCACCATCAGTACCCCAGGATGTTCCCTTCCATCCATTTTCAAACAGCACCCCACCCAGAGGTAAACCACTATGCTGACGTTTAGCCCTCTGGGCTAATTTTGCCTGTTTTTGACATTGTATGAATGGAATAATATTATACAATATACTTTTGTGTCTGTTTTCTTTCACTTAGCATTACGCTTTGGGATTCTTTCATCTTATTGCCTGTAGCAAAAGTTCTTTCATTTTTTTTTCCTATTTCTGTGTGGTAATCTATTGTATAAATATACTACAGTTTATCCATTTTACTGGATCTCCTGCATAACATATTTTTTTTTTAAACAAAAAACCCCATGGTACCTATCAGTAACTAGAGGTCTAGTGGACAATATTTGTTGATGGACAATATTTAGCTATTATAAAGGTGCCCTGAACATTCTTGTGTATGTCTTTTGGTGGACATATGCACTCATTTCTCTTATGTGTATACATACAAGTGTAATTGCTGTGTCATAGGGTAGGGGTATGGTTTAGCTTTAGGAGGTATGGGTAACTATTTTCCAAAGTGGATTTACACTCCAGCTAAAAATATATGAGGATTCTAGTTGCTCTACATCCTTGCTAACACCCAGTATTATCAGTCTTCTAAACTTTTGCTCTTCTGATGGGGATCTTTTTTCCATATGATTGCAAAAGGGATTATAGTTCTCCTAATGATGAACCATGGACTCTTATTAGGATCTCAGATTAAGAAAGTCCTTGCTGGGAAACAGTTACAGTCTCTGTCTCTGGGTGAAATTATCTCCTCTAATTTATTCAGAGTTCTATAGGACTATTCTGTAATCTAGAAACTAAATTGTAAAGTTAACCACCATGACCAATCTTTCTTGAAAAGGATGGAGTAAGGAAGAGGGAGGAAAAGAATTATTTGTGTATATGTAATATGTATATATTTGTATAAGTTCATAGTGGACATATCCAGTGAGGATACATCATCACCTCCCACCTTGATGGAAAGGATCCTGCTACCAAGTGGCTGTCTGATCTCTCAGGGATTGTTGCAATCTTGAGGATTGAGGATTGGCTTCTGCTTTTGGCAGGTTAGGCATTCATTGTTGGCAAGGGCCAGATTGGCTTTCATGAGCAGTCCTTGTTGTACAGTCTCCACTCTGGCCACTGTGGTCACTTATTCTTGTTCTGTTGAGGAAGCACTGGTGTGGCTGATGAAAAAGACTGACATCCACAGACTTGTAATTTTGTTTACCTGATTATTGAGAGGCCCCTCTGTAGTGAATGCCCTTTGGTGTACATTCACAGGGACAGTGTACACACTGCTCCTTCTCAGAGGTCTATCCAAATACCTCTTCCCCAGATGTTCTTGTACCTGCTCTTTCAATACTGTTTTTTCCCCCCCAAGTCCTTGACCATTAGCCTTTACCCATGACTCAGTGAAGATCTGTAATTCTGGCCATTTCTCAGTGTAGATAAAGTAGATAAGCAAACGTACTGGTCACAGTTCAGTCTCCTGGGATAATTTCTCTTCACAAAGTTTTTCAGGGGCACTCTTTATTGGAGATGTAAGGCTGTAACAGTCCACTTTTCTTGGTGTCAGATATCGTGCAAACCTTTTCTAAACCAGTCCCAAGTTTCCTTCCCAGTCAGCTGGTCATAAATAAATCTCCATGAAGCCATAGGAGTGGTTGCACAATAGGAGTAGGTGTTAGAGGTATCTGAGATATCTGCTCCTGTAATTTCTTGCACCTTATAGAACTGCTTGCACCAGATCTCTTTTATAACATTGGTTTTTGATAGATTGCTCCTGTATAGGCCCGACTTTATGGCTTGGTGGGTCAGGCAACATTCAGATTATTATGGGCAGCTCAGGCCACGTAGTCACTTGGCGTCCTTTAATCAGCCTTTGCCAGAGCCTAGTTGCAAGCCAGGAGCCAGTTCTCAAAAGGACAGTTTTTACCTCTGGAAGAGGGGTATGGCTTTATTTCACAGAACCTTAAAAGTTTGTGCTGGGATTCTCTGGATCCTATTGGATTCAACTAATTGGATCTTAAGTGGCACAGTAGTTTGTGCTGCAATCTAGACTTGGTGCAGAACCATCTCTTGCTCTGGGCAAGAATGGTTGTCTCCTCAACACTGGCAGTCTTATAGGTTACCTAGTAAAGGAGTCAGAGTACCATATTAAATCTGGTATATATTGTCTTTAAAATGTAAAGCAGCCTGTGAAGTATTGTGCCTGTTTTTTTTAGTAGTAAGCTGTTTGGGATATGGTAACGTATATTTCACTTTGGGGATATTTCAGCATGTTCCAGATCACTGGATCCCCAGAAATGGTAAGCTTACAGCCCTGGAATTTTCACTTTTTTTTTCTTCACCCTCAAGCTTGCCTGTGTCATACTAAGACATCTAAGGGATTTGTTTCTTTTCATCAGGTCTAATCACCGTTGTGTAATCAATGCCGTGGACCACTATGATAGTCTTCAGGATACTAAGTCAGGATCTCTGTAGACTAGATTATAGCAGGGAAGAGAGTTGTTACAACTCAGGGCAAGAATGTAAAAGTGTATCTTTGACCTTTTGAAATAAAAGCAAATGGCTTCTTGTGTTCATTGCATATTACTAAAGCATTTTCCAGCTTAGTGTCTTCTTATCAGGTGCCAGGGGCTAGATTTACTTTAGAAAAGGTACTTCATTTGGTAAGTCAGCCATTCTAGAGTAACTGCTTGAATGGGTTTATGATAACCCATAGTTACTTTCCAGCCTATCTGCTTTCTGTACAGACCAAAGAGGTAAGTTTATGTGATGTAATAGAAATTGTTACCTTTGACAATTTTGAGTTTTTGGTGGTGGTATTAATCTCTACAGTTCTCCCATGGTTGCAGTATTTCTTTTGGTTTACTATCCTGGAAGGGAGGGGAAGTTCAGAGTCTTCAACTTGGTCATTCCTGTCTATCATAATAGCCCATACTCCATGGTTAGGAAGCCATTGTGGGAATTTACCAGTGGAGTATGTTTACTCCAATAATACATTAAAAAATTGCAAAATAACCATGGGGTGGTTTATTGATTTATTGGGTCCACTGTGAGATGGAAGAGGTCAAAACTTTGTCAATTGCTTGACCGCAATAAACTTTACTTTGGACAGTGGCATTTTAGGTCCTGTGGATTTAGTGGAACTCAAGAGTTGAAATGTAAGGATTCTCTAAGAGAATCAAAGCAGATAGAATGTGTATTTGTTATGCTTTTGTTTCCAGTGCCAAGATCTCGCAGTATACTTCAATGTTCCTTGTTTTTTTTTTGTTTTTTTTTTTTTTTGAGACAGGGTCTTACTGTGTTGCCCAGGCTGGAGTGCAGTGGTATGATCATAGCTCACTGTAACCTCGAACTCTTGGGCTCAAATGATCCTCCCACCGCAGCCTCCCGAAGAGCTAGGACTATAGGCATGTGCCATCATGCTCAGCTAGTTTAATTTTTTTGTAGAGACAGAGTCTTGCTATGCTACCCAGGCTGGTCTTGAACATCTGGCCTCAAGTGATCCTCCTACCTGGGCCTTCCAAAGAGCTGGGATTATAGGCATGAACCACTGTGCCCAGCCCTCTCAGTATACCTCTAAGAAGAGTATCGCTAGGAGCTAGTTAAGGGAGAACAGGTAAAGGAATGGAATTCTCCACAAAGGGTATTCTTTTGCAAAAGCTAGTTCCTACAGAGCTTGAGCTTACAATTTTGTTAGGAGCAGGTTTGGAAGAGTGTTTTTGTTTTCACACATTCTAAGTGGTCTCAAACCTGGCTCCTAATGAGGAACCAGAAATGTACTTCATCATATTGGAAATTGCATTTCAGCTGTGAAACTTGACTTGTGCTGATACATAAACACATTTAGCACCCCAAAACATTGTGTAACATCATTCTGAAGTGTGAAACATGCTTGTGAAAAAGAGGTTGTAGGTATTTCTTTCTTTTATGAGAAATAACTTTAGTCTCTAAAGAAATTTCAGACGTAATTTTTTTTATTTAGGTAAAAATCTGAACATAGGGGATTTATCTGAAACACTTGTGGCATGCACTGTGTTGCTTAATTTTACCCATTTTTGTGGCATAAAATGATCTTTGAAATAGCTTTCAGTTCTTAGTAACTTACAAGGTGCAAGTAAGAGAGAATACTTTATTATTATTACTTATTTTGCAAGTTGATGAAATAGATTATCTGGTAGTGACAAATGAAATTTGAATATAAATCTGTGTTTATGTCCTTATGTGAAATTTTAGAGAAATAGAAAAAAACTGCAACCTAAAGCATTTATTGGTAGCCACATTTCCAGTCCTTCTACCTTTCCCTGGTCTTGTATTAATTGTTTCCTCCCTCTTCCTTTTGTTTGTTTTGGTAACTATTCTTGAATTTAAAAAATATTATACTTCTTTCCAGAGTCACACATAGTAATTTATCTCACTTGAAGTTAATATACTGTCATTATTAATGGTATCAGTGTTCTCTGAGACTTATAAAAGATGTAGTTAAAATGCAAATTAAACAGGTTTTCTAGTAGTCTTGGCGTATGTTTTGCATATCAACATATCTATATCAATTAAGCCAGATTTGAACTAGATCAATTGTGAATCATAAGTATGTACTGTACGTGTGTGTGTATGTACACACACAAAGTACATGTTTGTGGAGAGATGGCTGTTTCTTATGGAGTCCTAATTAGAAAATGCTATTTTCAAACATCAGAAGTCTTTCCTAGACGGTTTTTGTAAATGGAGAACTAGATGGCAGGGAAAAACAAACACAACACTTGAATGATAATTAGCTTTGTTAAATTTTTTGGGGTGTGTGTGTTAAGGGTGGGGATTGTGTAAAACTGAATTAAATGTTTCCTACACATCCTTCCTTACCTAAAAGTTGACTTTTTCCTAACCACAAAGCTTCCCTTATTCTTCCATGCCCATCTGTAGTGTATCACTTTGCCCGAGAGTAGGGTCCGTATTTTGTTGGCTTATCATTGCCCTTTCTAGATTGTTTCTCTTCCCTTTATTTTATTGCTGCCTTTTACTTTCTCCTTGCCCTCGACTTTGTCAATTCTTGACTTTTAGATCCTTCCTCAAAACAGATTTAGGACTTTGGCAACTTATACCCACTCTTTCCCCTATAGCTGTCATAAGCCTTAGTAACTCCAACCACTATTATAAAGTACTTTTATATATATATTAAGTCACTTAATCCTCAGAATAGCCTCATGATGTAAGTATTGTCATTATCCCTGTTTTGCTGATAAGATTATTTGGTCAAAGTTGCACAACTCAGTATCAGCAGATCTGGGTTTTGAACTTGTAAAAATCTGGCTTTAGAGTCCACGTTTTTAACTACTCCACCAGTGGTTTTCAAACTTGACTGTATCTGGGAACTTTAAAAATGCTGGTGCCCACAGCCTTCTACCATGTGTTTCACTGGGGGGCAAGGCTTGGGGACAGGTCCAACACTGCCCCTCCCAGTACCTGAGCACACAGCCTGGGGGCCTAGGGGTTGCCCTGCCTTCCTACCACAGCACGTGGGCACACCGTGGGGGGCCTGAGGACAGGCCTGCCACACCCACCACAGTGCCCCTCCCATCCCCCCCCAGCCCCCAGTGCCCCAGCACCCTGCCCAGGGGCCTGGGGAATTACTGTGCCTCGTCTACCACTGCTCGTATCTGTGTAGTCCTTCCAGGGGCCTGAGGATGGGCCTGCCCAACCTGCCGCCACCACCGCTAACACCAGTGCATACCACCTGGGAGCTTAAGGCTTATGCTGCCACTGCTATTGCCATTGCCCATGCTGTGCATGCTGCTGCCACTACGAGCACCCGAGCAAGCCGCCAGGAGGCCCAGGAATCGACCTTCCTGAACCTTCCAACACTGTTGTCTGTGTATGCCACCCAGTAGGCCTGAGGATTGGCATGCTTGGCCTGCAACTGATACCACTGGGGCCTAAGGACTGGCCTGCCTGTCCCTGTCCCCAGCAAAGCCTTACTAGAGCCTCCACTAACAACCTCAGCCTAAGCCACTGAGGAAATCATAGACACTACTGATGCTGATTATAGCAGAAGAAAACAAATGAAGACCATACTACTGCATGCATCCAGATTCAAAGCTAAAGTACCCTACCCAACCAACAATATAGATAAATCTCTAGGAAAAAGTCTTTCCCCTATAAAAGCCAATCCAAAAAAGTGGAAGAAGTGACTGTTATACCAGATACACACATATCAATGTGAAGGCACAAGGAAAACGAAAAAGTAAGGAAATATGACACCTCCAAAGGAACATCATAATTCTCCGGCAATGGATTCCAACAAAAAAGAAATTTATAAAATGCACAAAAAAGAATTCAAAATAATGATATTAAAGAAGCTCAGTGAGATACAAGAGAACACAGATACACAATACAAAAAAATAAAAACAATTCAGGATATGAATGAGAAATTCACCAAAGAGATATCATAAAAAAAAGAGCAAAATGGAAATCCTGAAACTAAAGAATTTAATGAATGAAATAAAAATTATCATTGAGATAATTCAACAATAGACTAGATCAAGCAGAAGAAAGAATTTCAGAACTTGAATATGGGTCTTTTGAAATAACCTAGTCAGAAAAAAAAATTAAAAATAATGAAGAAAGCCTATGTGACATGGGATACCCTAAAGCTACCAAATACTCAAATTTTGAGTGTTCCAGAAGGGGCAAAGGCATAGAAAGCCTATTTAACAAAGTAATAGTTGAAAACTCCCTGAGTCTTAGGAGAGATTTAGATATCCAGGTATAAGAAGCTCAAAGATCCCCCAGTAGATACAACCCCAAAAGATCTTCTCCTTGGCACATTATATTTAAACTGTCAAAAGTCAAAGAGAATTCTAAAGCAAGAGAAAAGCATCAAGTCACATAGAAGGGAATTCCCATGAAACTAACAGTGGATTTCTCAGCAGAAACCTTATAGGCCAGGGGACAATGGATGACATATTCAAAGTGCTGAAAGAAAGAAAACCTGCCAGCCAAGGATTCTATACCCAGCAATGATACCCTTCAAAAATGAGGGAGAAATAGTCTTTCCTAGACAAGCAAAAACTGAGGGGAATTCATTACCTCTAGACCAGCCCTACAAGAAATGCTTAAGGGAGTCATACACCTGGAAGCAAAAGGATGAGATCTACCATCATGAAAAAACACATGAAAGTATAAAACTCACTGGTATGACAGACACACAAATGAGGAAGAGAAAGGACTTAAAATTTACCACTACAGAAAACCACCAAACCACAATGATAAACAATAAGAGAGAAAGAAAGGAACAAAGGATGTGCAAAATAACCGGAAAGTAATTAACAAAATGACAGGAATAAGTCCTCACATATCAATAATAACCTTGAATTGTAAATGGATTAAATTTTCCACCTAAAAGATATAGACTGGCTGAATGAATGTAAAAAATGACCCAATTATATGCTGCATACAAGAAACTCACTTCACCTGTAAAGACATATATAGACTGAAAGTGAAGGGATGGAAAAATATATTCCATGCAAATGGAAACCAAAAGCAGTAGGAGTAGCTATACTTAGATAAAACAAACTTTAAGTCAAAAACAGTAAAAAGAGATGAAAAAGGTCGTGGTACAATTAAAGGATCAATTCAACAGGAGGATATAACAATTGTAAATATATGTGTACCCAACACCAGAGCACCCAGATATATAAAGCAAATATTATTGGATCTAAATAGTAATCCATAAATATGTACAAATATTATGTATCAATAAAAAAAAATGCTGGTGCCTAGGACACATGATCAACTAATTAAATCAGGATCTCTGGGGGAGTAGGACCCAGACAATTCCATTGTGCTGTCAAAGTTGTGAACCAGTGCTGTGTATCGGTACTATTTAGTGTGGTAGATTCTAATGATGTGTGCTTATTTAAACTTAAATTATTTAAACTTAATAAAATAAAAACCTAGTTCCTCAGTCACACTTGGCACATTGCAAGTGCTCCATAGCCATGTGGGGTAGTGGCTGCTGCATTGTACCATGTTGGTATAGAATATTGCTGTCATTGCAATAGTTCTGTTGGGCAGCATGCCCTCCATCCTTCTGTTTCCATCCCTCACGCCACTGTCTTCCTTACCCCCTGAAATTCTTATTCTTTACAGCAGCTCACTGCCATGGCTTAACCCTGGGTCTTGTCATGACCTGGAACTTACCCACTTTGCAAAATCTTTTAATTCGTCACTCCCTGTTTGATCAGAGCTTCCTATCCTGTCCTCTGTCCAGCTAATTAATTTAGTCAACCTCTCTGCCTACCTGTATGTCCATGGTCAGCTTCCTCCAGTCTTCATTTCTCTTTTCTGTCCAGTTTTGGACCCCGTGCTGTTTTGGGCATCTCCTTTAGTGTCTTCCTTTTTCTCACTTTTCCTGCCACACCTATGGTGGGCAGCTCCCATGCTATATGTGAAGCCATTTACATTCTCTGCTTCTTCGATCCTATTGCTGCTAGAAAAAATCATCTAACAGATGCCAGCATAATTTTTCAATCTCATTTGGAAACTCAAATCTGCATACAAGTCCTTTTACTTGTTCTTATGCCGCTTCCCCTCCCCTACCCCCAGCAGCTGTTACAGACCTTTGCATGCCCTGGTATCCTGGTCTTCCCACCCCTGCTCAGCCCCAGCAAGTGACCTAGAGGCAATGCTGCAGGAACTCCCCAGGCTTCCTCCCTCTACCTCTGTTCCCTCCCTCAGAGCAGAGGCTTCTCTAGCTAATTATCTGAGCCTCATTCTCCTGTAGCAGGGATTTGCTCAAGTCTCTTATTCTTTAAAAAAAAAAAAAAAGTGTTTTGTCTTGACTGTGCATCCGCCATCCCCCTTAAAATGATGTCCTTATCCCCCCTTTTCCTGTTTTGACAGATTGCAACACTTCAACTCTCTTTAGTCTGGTTTTCATACCTGCCAGTCTCCTAAAAGTGTCCCCCTCTGTGTCGTTACTGACCTCTGGATGCCAGCTTTGTGCTCTGTAATGCCATCTGAAGTTGACACTCCTACTTTTCATGGACCCAACTCTTTTGGGGTCCATGACATTGATCTGCATTCTCTTTTTCACTCTCCAGCTATTTCCTAGAATCCTCTTGCACTCTTTTTCTGTCTCACCAGAGTCCTTGTTACACTGAACTGCAGTTATTTATGAGGATCTGAACCCTATCTTAGTTATGTCTTCATTTGAAGTTCCTCAGCATCAGGTGTACTGTTCATGTGAACATTGTGTTAGCAACATTATTGAGTGGGATGGGGCTCTAGTGAGATTCTGTATGAGGAATAAATAAATAGCTTGTTTGGGAATGCCTTGGAACATTTTTTATTTGCACATATGTGGTTCTGAATGGACACATGGAATCCCTAATAGATGTTTGGGAGTTCACTGTTGAGGTTCATTTTCTCTTTCCACCACACACCCAAACACTTCATCATTAATCCTGTCATGTCCCTCATCACATAGTGCCATACTTTGCAGATTCACCTTGAACTTGCCCCCCTCCCACCTGCTCCTCTAGCTGACTCCCCACTCCCCTGCAGAGTGATTGATGGGACTTCCCAGATGTTCTAGGTTTTGTCTGCAGCTGAGAAAATTCAGAATTACTGTGTTTTTTAAATCACATTTATTTTCTAACAAAATAGATTTTGGCCACATTATTACTTATCATATCTGAAAAGGATTAATCTACTTAGGAACTTATGAGGACTTATGTTCTTGGAGATACAAAGAGAAATAAAATATGAAAAGCATGGCTTTTGAGGAGTTTGTAGGCTACTAGGAAAAGACTGTATGTGTTAATTCTCAGATAGGCATGATGTGGTAAATGGACAAAGGTGGAAGTGTCACAGAAGGTTTCATGAAGGAGGAAACTTGAGGAGGACCTTGAAGGATGGGTAAGGATTTCAACTGGCAGAGACTTGAGTGAGGGTGGGCAGTTCAGGTGGAGGGAGTGACTTGGATAAAGGTGGTAAAAAGGGTGGCACACGCTGGCTATATTGAGCATTTGAGCTTGACTGGCGCATAAGGGTGTGTTGGAAGATAAACACGGACCGGGGGATTGAGCCCTGTAACAGAGAACCTCACGTGCTGACCTAAGCAGTACAGACGTGGTAAGTGGTAGGGAGCCTCCGGAGCTTGTTCATCAGAGGAGGGGTGTGAGCATTGGGCACCAGGGAGACGGGTCTGACTGCGAGCAGTAAGTGGGTGTACCTGGGTTTGAGGCAGGGCATCTGCCTGGGTGGCTAGACCACAGAGGTGGTGGTGATGTAGCTTTCTCTTCAGAGTGCTAGAATGTGGGAGACACTGGGCTGCCGCTTGACTGTGCCCCACGCTGATGTGAGACAGACTGTGGCCTCTGGCTGCTCATCTTCTTAGACTTACACTTTTCCCTGAATTTCTGCTAGCTCGTTCTTTCTCTCACTGCTTTGTTTTACAGCTATTTAATTATGTTCTAAATGGGTGTTCAAAGGTCAGGCAGTGAAAGGAAGAAGAGAAGTCAGTTACAAAATGAATAATTAAAAGCTGCACAGAGGTCCAGAATTGTGTTTGAAACAAACACAGCAATCACGTGTTCTTGAGTGAGTCCGGTGTAATGGCTCTGAGATGCTTGGGAAGCCGTGCCTGTAAGATACGGAATTGGTGGGGGCAGTGAAAAATTTGTAATTAAAATGTGAGTGCTAGCCTAAATTCTGCATTTTAGTAAGCAGATGTGAATTATCCATGCTGCCTGGGGAATTTCTAGGGTGTTCCTCAGTTCTTTAAAATTCAACCTGTTGCTTCTATATTTTCCTCATCCTTTTACCCACCATTGCTTTTCCACCATCAGTGCAGATGTCAGCACAGTGAAACAGGCAAATAATATCTTAGTATTATTACAAGCACAGTTTTGACTTATGGATCCCCTAATGGATCACACTTTGGAAATGCTGGGGGGTATGTGTATGTGGCATCCATCCATCGGTTATTCTAGCCATCTTTTGTGGCTCGCTGATGCTGCTTGTAGCTTGTAGGCACTGTGCTGTTGACTAAGTGTTTCCTCACCTTAGCACTGGTGGTTTTATCCATGTTGTGGCTCAGGTCACAGTTGGTTTAGTGGCTTTGTGCCCCTTTGGTTTGAGGTTAGGGTCAGATACGCAGCTGGTTATTTGGACTGTAACTGTCAAAATGCCAAATGTTGGGCACCCACCCCCGGATCCTCCCCCTTGCTGTACAGAAAGCTGTAAAGAGCAGCGGGGATTTAAGAATCCATGTAGATATACAGCAACTCTTTTTTCAAAGTCATGGCCTGAGGTCTCAGAGGGAATTTCTGTGGCTAAAACTTGAGCTGACTGATAAAACAGGGAAATGATGATTTGCATGTTCTGTTTTATTAAAACATGGTTTTGGTTATTTTTGATTATGATTGTAAAATAACATTATAAAATGTTCATAGTTTTGTACATTTCTGCAGTGTGGCTATGGCTGCCACGTTTCTGTTTATGAACTCCTGGGGCTAACATTTTTTATGAGAACCAGAAGGAATTATCTATTCTCACAATTTGATTTCTTTCAGTTTCTATTTATTAACCTCTAGGCATTTTGTAAGTTCTTTCATTTTTGGTTTCTTTTGTTAGGTGAGAGTATACAATTTACCTAATTTTAAGGGATTTTTTTTTCTACCAGAAGTGTTTGATGAAGACACAACACATAGCTGTATCTGTATGAATAAATGATGTGGCATCCAAAAACTCTGGAGATCTTGGTAAGAGAAAGCAAAAATAATTGTGGAGTGTGTGGCTAGCAGTCTTGTTCCTAGTGTCTCTAGTAATGTAAGATTATTAGATTAGTGTATTGGTCTCCCTTATCTTTATCAGTGAAATGAGTGAACTGGATACCATTTCAACTCCTTAAAAATTAAAAATCAAAACTGCTTAAATTATAAAATACATACGAGTTTATACTGGAAAATCTGGAAAACACAGGGTATAACAAGAAAATAAAAGTCATCCCATGTTGCCGGCGTGTATATGTGTTTATGTGTGTGTGTGTGACACACACACACACACACACACACATACCGTAAAAAGGCATTAGGTAACATCTGGGATGATGGAAATGCTCTCTATTTTGTATTGGGCTGTAGGTTACATGGGTATATATCTGTCAAAACTCACCAAACTATATTCTTAAGATATGTACATTTCATTGTATAAAAATTTTATTGCAATACAACAACAAAAGAATGAAAATCATCTTACAGTCTCAGTACCTGGGGGAAAACTAGGGTTAATATTTTGTATAATGCCTTCTAGTCTAATATGCTTTTTTGAAAAAAATTGAGATCTTATTGTGTATAGAGTACTGCAGCCTACTTTTAAAAAACCTATCTTGAGTATTTTAAATGTCATTAAATATGCTTTAAAACATAGTATATATTAATAGTAGTAACTGTATCTCCATTATCCAAATGTACCACAATTTTATATAATCAGTTCCCTATTAATGGATATTTAGGTTGTTAAAATGCTTCACTTTTGTAAATAAGACTTATAAACTTAATTGCACAAAACCTTTTCCTCAGCTCTGGATTTTTTTGTGTCAGTTTATTCTAATTTGGTTCAATTCAGTTTTAATTCAAGAATCTATGCTTGAGGGACCACTCTGGACATGCCACGAGCCAGTCCACCCATGCCCTTCAAGGAGCCTGTTGTCAGGTTGACCAGATAAGATGAGATTGAAATGACAATAGTAACACAAAGACATTATAATATGTCTCAGGAACTACAAACTTTGGCAAAATAAGGTAATACTGGTATATCCACAATGTGGCTAGAACCTCCAGTGCTAAGGTCTACACATAGTTCTGTGAGGAAACACTTAGTCAACAGCAAAGTGCCTGAAAGCTGCAAGTAGTATCAGCCAGCCACAAAAGTGGGCTAGAATAACCAATGTGGAAGGATGGATGCCACATACACACACACCCCAGCATTTTCAAAGTGTGATCCATTAGGGGATCCACGAAGTCAAAACTGTGCTTGTAATATTACTGAGATGTTATTTGCCTGATTGGAAAGTATAGCTTTAGAAGATGAGTTTTTTTTTTTTTTTAAAGCATAGCCATAATCCTCTTATCTAACCAAAAGTTCAATAGCAGTTCCTTAATTCCAGTCAATTTTCTTTTTAAGAGACGAGGTCTTGCTGTGTTGCGCAGTGGCTATTCACAGACACTATCATCGCACACTACAGCCTCAAACTCCTGAGCTCAAGCAATCCTCCTGCTTCAGCCTCCTGAGTAGCTGGGACTAAAGGTGCATGCCACCACGCCTGGCTTATTCAGTCAATTTTAACATTTCCAGTTGTTTCATAAATGTGATAAATTTTTGTGTATTTTTATTCGTGCATTCCTGTTGCAGGTGGTTCCTCTTATTCCATGGACAATTTCCAGGGGCCTTGGGACCCCTCAGGTCAGTTCAGCAGTGCTGTCTCTAATAGTCCTAAAAGTGCCTTCAGTTCTCAGGGAACATTGTCTTCCAAGCACTCTCCATGTATTGGTGGCTTGTGTTTTCTGACTGTACACATTTTACATGTTAATGAGAAAGCACAACAAAAAGGATGCAAAAAAAAATTACTTGTAATCCTACCATTCAGACAACTATTTTAGTACATATTCTGAGTTTTTGTTTCTGATTCATTTTTTCCCTTTTCAAAAATGCACTCATCATACTATATATTTACTTTTATATCCTCTTATTTGAACTCAAAACTGTAATGTGAGCTAATTTTTTATATGTCATCAAATGTATTTTTAAAACTTGAAAAAAATTGTTTTTTAATAGCTTGAATCAGAATATAAACAAGAGCTGTACATTGTAATTGGTTGAGTGTTTTCAGAAACGATGGATTCTCTTTTGCTGTTTGTTGGAAAAATTAGGTTATCCTTTTAGATATTATGTCATATTCATTTTATAGATGACTTTGATGAAGGTTCAGTCTGGTAAACTGAGTTCAAAGCCAGGTGTGACTCCAGAACTTGAGCTTCTAATCTTTCCTGAAAAAGGTGGTGGGTGGTAATGACAGTGACTACAACTGCAGTGACAACACAGCTAAACTTAAGTACTTGCTGTGTGCAGGACAGTCTGTAAGTGCTTTAATTACTTCAACTCCTTTCTTTCTCACAATGGCCCTATGATGTACACGTTGTTATTCTCTAGATGTTGTTATTCTCATATTATAGATTGGTCAAGTGACTTCCCCAATGACACACAGCTAGTAAGTACCAGAATTAAGACTCAAACCCAATAAGTCTAGATCCAGAGTCTGAATTCTTAGCCACTATGCTACATTGTCTCCATACTATATTTCCTCTTAAATACAAGGGATGAGAAATTCATTTTTGGCTGCCTCTTTGGAACCTGGACATGTTTGAAATTATGAAGCTAAATTTGACCAAGTGTTTTTCTAGGGTCTTTGGGAGAATGGAGTCAATGCCTTCAAGCACTTGAGAACCCTTAATGTAAAAGATTATTATGGAAAGTGTTTATTTGTCTGTAAAGTCAACTGTCTACTATTCCCAGATTCTTATCTGTGCTTTTATATGTCAGTTACTTCCAAATGGAATCTGTTCCTACAGTCCATATTCTGAATATGACACTTTTATTTAAAATCACTTATGCATTATAGAAATCCTCTAAAAAACTTGTTTAGTAACTGTTCTGTCTATAGTACTTTGTGTAGTTCTAGATTATTTTTCTCTTCTACATTATGTGAGATTTGCTTGTGCTGACAAGATTGACTGCTGAAATGTGGTCTTGGGAGTGAATGCATCAGAAGTGTAGCAGCTTATTACAAAACCTGAGTATCTGTGTACTGGAATTTTCCTACTTTATTTGCCAGTCTGCTAACTGGAAGCGTGAAAACTAACGTATACTTTAAAATAAATAAAAGAGTGGAATTGTAATGTTCCTAATACAAAGAAATGATAAATGCCTGAGGTGATGGATACCCCAGTTGCCCTGATTTGATTAATTCACATTGTATGCCTGTATCAAAACATCACAAGTACCCTATAAAGATATGTGACTATTACGTACCCATAATTAAAAAAAAAAATCACTCCAAAAAAAAAAAAAAAAGCTAAGCTGCCTAACCTGCACCAGTCTCAGTGGCTGTTCTCCCCTCGAGTCTGACCTGCCCACTTCCTCACCCAGGTGGCCGTGGAGCCGGTTGCTGCTGCTGCAGCTCAGCACGCCAAGGAGTGATAGACCCTTCCAGCTCTAATTCGTTTCATGTGTATTGGATTAAACTGACAACTAACACATCACATGGGGAAATTGGCCTGGCTGATGAAAGGACCTGGAAAGTGTGCTTGGTGCTTTTGCAACTCTATAAAGTCCACTGCTGGCACACCCGCTTGTCAGGATCGCCCATCATCGCAATCCCACCACACGGGATTGTGCTGAGCACGGTTCCTGTGAATGCACAGCAGTAAATGCTTTAGAAAAGTTACCAGGAAAGGCTAGTGATAAGGTGTATTTCATACTTCCGCAATTCAATGGGAAGAGAGAGTGGAGGAGAAAGAATAGGGAAAAGGAACAAAGAGGGAAAGAAAGGAAAGGAAACTGGTGAGGACAGCATGTAACATGTCCAAGAATCACGGTTGTCTGCTGGCACACATTGTATGTGGTATTTCTCTTTATTACCCAGTATCTTATCTTTCATGAAAATGGTTACTTATTAACTTCTAAAAAGTGAAGTTAATAGTTTTTAGATTGTCTCCCAAGAATATACTTCTCTGATAGTTTTACAGTTTCTAGTTGCCTAGTATTTCGTGAATTATCTTGACCGATTCTGTAGGATGAAATAGTTTTATTTGGCTTTAAAGGTAGATAGATATTTGAGAGAATTTCCCCACTTGTAGTTTGCACCCTTAATACTGTTATACGGTCCTCCCATAAGCTAAGATTATATGCAGAATTTTGGATTGCTGTGCAAAAAAAAATTTTAGTATTTTTTTTTGATACAGGGCTCATCTTTAGAGTGTCCAGTTTTTCAAGTAGTTATGGATGGGCAAAGTAGCTCTTAATATTTAAAATTACTTCCTTTCAGGATTGTTGGATGTGCACCATCACCAAAGATTTTTTTTTAATGGTTTACCTGACTTGCTCATTTGTGAGGCTATGAAATTGGTATTAGGGAATCCTGTTATTGTGGTCTTTAAGTTGACAGGTAAAGCATTAGTGTTATGAAGTTACATTTGGTGACCCTTGCTATTAACATAACTGGACCAACAGTGCTTAATATATGTGTGTGGGTGTACACACACTCTTTTTTTGGAAACTTACTCATTGAAGAATTGTTTGTGAGGGAAGTAAGCAGCATTTGTGTCAGTTTCAGCTTATAGGTTAGTGCATTGTAATTGAACACAATGAATTGTATGTGGGAATTTTGGAACTTGATAAGGATTCATTCAACAAATTCAATTAAAATTTGAGTGCCGTGTGTATGTTCAGGAGAGAGCAGTGAACTAAAAAGTCTCTGTTCCCATGGAGCTTACAGTGTGGTGGGAGGAGACAAATTAAACAGTTAAAAAGTTAATACACAGTAAAAGTCAAGAAAAAACACAGTAGGGTAACAAGGATAAGAGTGGTGTGAGGTATGGGGAGGATTGGTATTTTGCAGCAGTGGTTGGGGAAGGCCTTTCAGATAAGGTAGCATTTGAGCAGAAACCTGCCTGAAGTAAGGGAGCAACTATGTGGCTACTTGATGGAGGGAAAGAAAAATCCCTGCATTGTGAACAGTATGTACAAAGGCCCTGGGGTATGTGTAAATGGATACTTACTCATAAACTATATTTAACATTATATTAGGGCTGAGTGAATGTTTTGGGCTTGCTGTCCAAACTGAATCTTTATCCAGGGAGTAGATACGGGAGTACGGTATACCTCATTTAAAATGGATCATTTATAAACAAAATTCATATCACAAGAATTGGTAGAAACACATGTAGTTACATCAAAACTAGTGAAGATAAAAGGTAAAAAGAAAATTTTAACATGCTGTTATATATCAATTTAAAAATTGATGTTCCTTAGAGCAGGGATCTGATTTTATAACCATTTATTCTTTATATGAGAACTTGAGCATCTTTTCTTATTGAAGAAAGTGATCCCAGTAAGCCTTCCCACCCTTCTCAAACTGGTGGCCAGAGAGGAAGGTGGAGAGCCAGGGGAGGGAGGTATCATAAAAGCTACAGGAGGAGTCATGGTTAAATACTACAGCGGTGGTTCCCAAAATGTGGTCTCTGGACCTGCAGCGTCAACATCTCCTGAGAACTTGCCCCACCCCAGACCAGCTAAATCAGAGACTCTGGGAGTGGGGCCAGCAGTCTGTTTTAACAAGGCTGCCAGTTGATTCTGATGTGCCCTTAAAGTTTGAGAACCACCGTGCTATGGATAAGGGCCAGAAATCCCCACTGGGTTTCCTAATTGGGTAGTTCTTCATTTCTTCCCATTGCTCCCTCAATCCTTTGCAGGGTTGCTTCTGTCCCCATCACTTTGCTGGATGTGCTTTGAGTTGGCAGGCCCTCCCTCCTGACTGTGCTCATGCTGTGAGCACTGGGGCCTCATCAGGAGATCTGAGTTTTGTTCCAGCCTCCTCTTAACCAGCTGGGGGAGGTGATGCGAGTGGTTAACCATTCTGGGCCCTAGTTTTCTCATCTGTAAATCCAGAGCGTGAGATTTGTTAATCATTAGAGGGGCTTTTCTCCCCCATCAGATCTACAGTTATTGTTTGCTTAAATATTTATGCATGTAAAATTTATAAGCTTATAAATTTGTTTAAATATATTTGTTACTCTGTTAGCTACTCAGATTTATGCATATTATCTGTGGTTACCAAAAGTTTGAATCTCCGACATATACTTCAGTCCCATAATAATGGAGCCCATTTATTTACAGGGGCAGTGCTGTTGGGCATTGACTGAGCTTGCTGAGGAGCCTGACGCCTTCGTTTTAAACTCAGCAATGGTGCAATAGTCAGCTCTGATGCAGAGCTTGTGTTTATGGTTTGATGATTAGACTCTCATCCTTTGTCCAAGGAACACAGCCACATTTGAAATGCTCCTGTCGTGCGATTCCTCCTCTGTTTACTGGCACCTAAACCCTGTCACCTGGGCCTGTTGATTTTTCCCTCTTGCATCCGTTTCCTCCTCTCCTTTCACTCCCCCCACCCGCTTTCTTTCACTTGTCAGATGTTTTCTAAGTGCCTGCTGCACGCTAGGTAAGGCACTACAATGGTCTGGAGATCAGTGTGAGCACAGCAGGAAGGGGAAGGAGGTCGACATTCTAGCCTGTGTGAAGGGGGTGGGAGGCAGTGGTTTGGCTGGGCTTGAGAGATGAGGTGGATATTCAGGGGGCGAGGAGCTGAGGTTGGTAAAGTCGGCTTTGAACGTCATGCTGAGTTTGGACTTTATCACTGGGTACGCTTAAGGAGAGGAATACCGTCTGCTTGTGTTTTAGAAAGGGACAGATGGCATTGTGGAGGTGGAGAGGTGGGGATGTGGGTGTGAGGAAGGATGAGGGTGACCTGAGTCTGAGGCTGTGGGGGTGGGATGCTGGATTCAGAAACCCCCCGCCCCCCAGCTACATGGGGTCCTCTTGTCTGTTCACATGCCCGGTGCCTTCCTGCAGTTCTTTGTGCCTTTTTTCTGCCATTCTTTCCTCAAGGAATGCCTGCTCCCAGCTGTCACTTCCAGGGAGCGGCCTGGCCCTAGTCACTCCACTAAGCAGAGTCTACTTTCTCTTCCCAGTTTTTATAGCACCTTCGTCCTGGTACTGTGCTTTCATGGTATGGGTCAGATAGAGCTATTTGTTTTCATGTCCTCATCACTTATGTATTGTTACAATCTTGAGGGCAAGGGGTGCTTTGTCGATATTGGGATCTTTGTATAGCAGGGAATGTGAACTCGGGTTATGTCATCCTGCCACTTACTTTGTGACCTTAGGTAAATTATGCTGCTTCTCTAAACCTCCATTTCCTTATCTGTGAAAGGAGATAGGAGTATTACCAGCCTCACAGGCCACTTGTGATGACTGAGATGCTGCATGGAAACACTTCAGATAAAGCCTGAAAGTTTTAAGTGTTCAATAAATGTTAGCAATTATTATTAGTGGCATTACTCTCACATTACAGCAGTGCTTAACACAGTACTGTAGATATATAGTAGATGCTCAACAAACATTGTTTGACATAGGGAATGTGGCACAGGTAGATTTTATGGTAGATGGATACAGACCAGTGGGAATTGTGGCAAAGCTGATTGTAACAGATGGGCTTGGTTTCTAATGATCAAAGTATGGGATTTCAGAGAAACTTACATGTAGCTAGATATCTTAGAAAGATGTTAATTACAGAGGAAAAGCTGATAAAATTTCATTTATATATGGGTTAAAAAAATCTCAGTACACATGCATTATCAGGATTAATGATCAAATTTTCTTGTATCTTAGAAAACCTGCACAAGACAGGCTCAAAAGATAAACAATGCGGGGTAATAATTAATGTCAACAATGCATATTGCTTCCAGACTAAGAGAGGTAGCTGAGTTGTTTGTGTTGTCAATGGCCCTGTGAAATAACTACAGACAGGTGGTATTTATGGTCTTAAGAGCAGGGTATGTGAATAGATTCTAAAAGGGACACCTCTAACGAAAAGATGCTTTTGCTCTTGAGAGATCAGAAATTGTTTGTAGACATGGCCTTGAAAACGTTGAAGGATACATAATTGACCCCAAATATATCTAGGATATTTGTCAGTTCTAAAAGCTACCACCTGCTCCTTATTCTTGCAACTAAAAATCTTTAACTTTCTGACCCTGTACCTCAGTGGCACAGCCACCAAGCCTTTGGACATTGTGGTCGTCTCCTTTCTGTATTTTTTGCTTCCCCTACCCTGACTAGCTTTCTGACCTCACATTTGGGATCAACTCAGTGGTGATCCCTAATCATAGGGTCCCACACAATCCCAAGGGGACCAGGAAGTGCTGTCCTAACACTGGGAATATTTGGCGAGCAGCTCTAATGACCACCACAGTAATATGTATAGAGTAAAGACTGTCTCCACTTTGAAGTTTTTTGTTTTTTCTTTTTGGAATGATGGAATCAGCCTTTATTCCTGGAACACTGAAAAGGGGAATGCTGCAGGTTTCATATCTCACACCCTGGAATTTAATTTACCCAGCAACATGCAGAGGAATCAAAGTGCCTCACTTCACCTAGCTCCAACTGGCCTGCATTTGAAGCTTTTTGAACTGCATTTCTAAAATGACAGTCTGTACAGTTTCAATTCACTGCCTAATTGACAACCATGCCCTTCAGTTTGTGTTTTGGTTGCTTAGCTTCTTAGTATGTTACTATTGTTGAAGAAATTCTAGCCAAAACTATAGTTTTGCTAGGATTACCCAGGGATTTCCACTATCCCATCCCCACCCATTTTTGGTCTTAAAATTAAAGTTCATGGTTTCTGGATTTGCCACAGTTCTTTGAACCACCAGTATTTGTCTGCTTAATCCTAATCCTCATCTGTGTCTTCGCTCACATTTTCCTCTTACCTAGAAGGCCCTTCCCTTTTCTTCCCACTCATGCAAACTCTTATTTATTAAGACCCATTTTCTCCCAGAGGCCTTTCTTTCCCTAGTATAGGGAATCACGAAACACAACTTTGAGGACATGTAAGGGTGATACCTGATGGAGCAAAAAAGATTGGGGGAGAGTACTATTTCCAGACAAGAGATACCAGGTGATCAGGGTCTGTGGAAAGAAGTCCCATGTGGCTGAACCTTCAAAGCCAGTGAGGTAGGGAGAGAAACACCAGCTGTGGCTGCTCAGGACTAGATACGAAGGGAGGGCTTGGAAATCAAGGTGTAGGAATTTGGTTTTTGTCTTTATTATATTGGGAATCCACTGAAGAATTTTAAACAAGAAGGAGTTAAGAGCCAGTTTGCATCTTAATTCTCACTCTGGCTGCAGCATGGAGACAGGAGCAAAAGTGGGTGTGGGACACCAGTTAGGAGGCAGTTGCAGTAGTTTAGATGGCTTGGACAGGGCGATGGTAGTAGAGGTGGAGAGCCATGGACAGATTTGCACCCAGAAATCCTGTCCCAGTAATCAGAATGTCTGGCTGGTCTAATAGGGTAAAATGAACCATATGGAAAATCCAATTTGTGGACGTTTATTCTTGGACCACATTAACTTCATGGAAATGGAAATGATTTTCAGAGTCAGATTTTACCCCAGTCTAGGCCAGTGTTTGAAACATTTCCTAAGTCGTATTCTTTGCCAGAGTTTAATGTTTGACTTTGTCCAGTAGGACGTCTGTGAAACACCCAGACCCGTCATCTTAATTATCATTTTCTTATACCCACTGTTGATGGTACATTGCAGTCATTTCGGTGATCTAAAGTTAGTGCTAAGCAAGCTATTTCCTTACATTTACGGGGGAAACTGATGGTGACAACATCGAGTGTGAAAATAGAATAATTCATTGTGATACCCTCCTGGCTAATCAGAGGCCCTGGCAGACAGCTGGTTGCTAGAGAAGCATTTATGCAAAAAGAAAATTGGTGACATGTGTCTTGGAAAAGTGGCATGAGATTTGCTGTCAGTATGTAACAGCCAGAGAGGGAGACTGAGACTTGTATAATGTGTAAGTAGAGGAGAGTGTGGGGAGAGAAAAGAGGACCAGAGAGTCAGGCAATTTTGGGAAGACACATTGTGCCCTCATGGCCAAGCTATCCATTTCTGAGAATAGGGCTACAAACCTAGCGTTCTGGACTGTCTCAGCTTTGTCTGTCAATATGTGTGTGTTTAATATTCATCCATACCCCATCTCCTGGGGCTTGGTGTCACAGCCATTATCCTTTCATCTGAGACTGGCTGCAGCTTCCTGTGGAGCCCAGTGGCTCTTCTCCTTAATTGGCTGGTAGGGTCAGCATGCATTGACATGCACATCCCTGCCATTTTCCCTTCCCCCCCTTTTGACATATCCTCCCTCTCCCACCCCCAATATATTTCCTAGAGGGGTCGGCCCAGCACAAAGAAATTAGAAGTCTTGCCTGAGAAATGAAACCTGCAAAGGGTGCAGCTTCTCAGCCAGAGGCTCATTCCCCAACTGTCATCTACTCTAAGCCCTTTGGGCAGCTCCATTTTTACGGATGGAGAAAAACGGTGGTCGCGCAGTGAGCGAGCTACTGGTCAGCAGAGTGGCTACTAATGATTTCAGTATTCTTAGCATTTGCAGGCATTGGGGATTCTATAGTATTTTAACAAACAGGAATTACGCTTAAAAATCAATACCCACCATTTTTCTGCTCTCTCTATACCACATGCTGTATGTGATTTGAGTCTCTGAAGAACCTTTCTCCAAACCTTGGACACCAATCTCTTGATGGTATGTTGTGTTGCTCTCAAAATGGTAAAGGAAGAAAGCCTTTTACCACTTATAAATAGCCAAAAAGTACAGAAGCAATACTATAAAAATAATGTGCTCTTTGGAAAATGTGTTTGATGTTTAAAAAGCCATATTTCTACCATATCTATGCATATTTTCAATGTAATTTTAACTGTATTGTTGGTGGCTTCTGTTATTCTGAGATCTATCAGTGGGGCCTAAAAGATAACTTGGTGTCAGTAGAATATAAGGCTTAGGAAAGAAAGAAAATCAGGGATGGAGAAAGGAAAATGTGTCTAGGTCCAGGAGTGGAAGAGAGTGGCTCTAGGGGTCTGGGGTGCCATTCAGGAGCATTAGTGCTGTGTATCTCTCTTCATCTAGCGTTACGGCCTTTTAAAAATAAAAACTGATAAGCATTTATTTCATAGCAGACCTTTTCACACTCTGAAATACCACTAGCAGTGACAATGGGCAGTGATAAAGACAAAAAAGAGGAGTCAGGGTCCTGGGTGGTCCCCAAGCCAGATAATTACTTCAAGTAATAGAAGTAGTACTACCCACCTAAGGCTGTATTTCAGCAGGAATGGTTTAAAAAGGAGAAAGTAGAATAAGGAAAGGTGGCAAGATAGTTTGGAATCGAAAGAAAAACCAGAAAGACTCTTTTACTCTTCTTACTATCCTCAAGATCCTGGGGTAGGAACTCCAGAGGCAGGACTTGTCAGTAATGTTGGACAGAGGTGGAGGTTGTGAATAACCTTTGCTTTCCTTCTTGGCCCACACACCAGAGCCCTTAAAGCTTTCGGTTTCTGTTCCGTTCCCAGTTCATCTGGTTTGAGGGGGAGCTGGTTGGTAGTAGTCCCGTTTCTTAATAAGAAGTGCTCCTGTGATTCCAACCCCTGGCTGCCCTTGTCAGTTACTTGGACAGCATGGGGTGGGAGGTGAGGGATTAGTATTTTGAAAAAATGGCCCAGGCAGTTCTCACATGCACTGAGAAGTGGGCACCCTGTGGGGGCCATGGACAGCATATTCCGTGTCAAGTCAGTAGCTCCCCAGCTGCTGCCGCCTGTGGTCACTTGCTCCTGAGGGCTGAGGCCCCTTGTCTCCTGGCCCTGCTGGCTGGACCTGTGAGGATCCAGCATCCTACTGATGCAGTGTCACGGTTGGGACTGGGGCCTCTGCCATTCATGGAGTGCAGCAGTAGCACCTGGAAGGCCTCACTTGAGCGGCCCTAGCCTGGTACCGCAGGGCCTCTGGCCCTGGATACCCAGTATTTCTGTGGTTCAGATGGGAGTAAATGTGATACGAGATCCCAGTGAGAAGCAGGGCTTGCTGGCCCTCTGATACCCTAGGGAACACTCACTTGGGGGTTCCCTGAGGGTGTGTGCCCACTGCCCATTATAAACAAGGAAAACAGGAAGTAGAGTTTAACCTCCAGTTTGGGGGCTTTCATCTGGTACAGCAGGGTTGACACTTGCTGGTTTATGTGTAAAACCAGCAGATCTGAGTAGCTGTAGGAGGAGTGAGGTGGAAGTATTGTGTTTGAGCCATAGGAGGGCACCAGTTCTGGGACCTGGTTCTTGGCACGCATTGATCTTCACCATAATCCTGTGAGGAAGGTGGAGTTTTTTCATTTAGAAGAGGAAGCTGGGGACAGAGAGTTAAGAAACTCTTTCAGATACATATGAGTACTAAGTAGTGGGAACTGGAATTTGGTTTGCTTGACACAGTGTCTGTGGCTTCTTTACCCTATCAGTTTAAGGATTTGTGAGACTAGAAAGGGAGCTCCTTCACATGTTCAAAAGATAACTTCCTTTAATTAAAATGGCCTGTTGGCATAAATAAGATGCACAAAGTCAGGAAATGGAAACAGTACAGTAGTTTATAGAATGGAGAATGAAAGTCCTTCACCCTGCCCGCACCCCCTCCTACTAACTGCTCTCTCCAAAGGTAATCACTATTGGTAATTTTCTTAATCTGTATAAAAATATACATATTAACATATATTGATACACAAACCCAAAACTATAATCCTTCTTTTACTTATACCAAAGATAGAATAGAATACTCTGCACAGTAGAGGCAGGATAGCACAGTTGCAAGCATGGGCTCCATGGCCAGATGGCTTGGGTTCAAATCGTATCTCTTCTGCTTACCATGTTTAAGGCACTGGGCTAGTTACCCTCCGGGCCTCAGTTTCTTCATCTCCAGCTTGGGTTGCTCTGATTGAATCTGAAAATGTTAAGAACTTAGAACAATGCCTGCTATTTAATAAATATGGAATGAATGTAAGCTGTTAATATGCTGCATCTTGCCGGGTTTTTTTTTTTTTTAACTTAAAAAGTATGAAGCTACATCAACTCTTTTTTTCCTGAAAGAAATAAATGTATTTAGCAAATTATCAAAGTGTGCCCTATTGTCATCTTTTCGTTCTGCAAAATCTGGTTAGACTGTGATTGTGGTAGGAATGAGACCTTGACCATCCATGTGGTGCTTTATGTTTGTAAACAGAGAACCTCCAGGTATGTTTTATTTGATCTTCCAAGCCAGTTTGTGATGTAGGTTGGGCAGATATTATTAATTTGTTTTGCAAGTAAGGATATAGAGTTTGAAAGTGATTTGGCAGACTTGCCGAAGGTCACATAGCTTTGTCTAGAGCTGTGAGGAAGCCTGGTACTCTGCCTCCCTTTTGAGGTGGCACACGATCCTGTGGGCTGCCCACGGTGGGAAGGGCCTGTTACCTTCAGCTGTGGAGGGGTGAGGATGCTGAAAATGTCTCTGCCACGGGGGGATAGGTTTGCTCAGTTCCATGCTCTTCTTTTCACATAACGAGTGTCACAGATTTCATTTGCGGGATAGTCCTTGGGATTAGAGATATATTGTGGGGCCACTGAACAGATAAAATCAGAAAGGGGGCATGGTGCTTTTGTGCAGTGAACGAAGCAATGAACCAGAAGGCAGGAAATGTGGGGTTTCAGCATCTTCATTGTTTAAAATGATGACTTGATAGTAGATGTTCTCTAGGATTACAGATGAGGATTTAGGGCCAGAGAGATTAAGTGGCAGTTCCAGGTCACTCAGCTAGTTAATAGCAGAGCCAGGACTAAATGGGGAAGGTTTGTAATAAAAGAATTAGTCATCAGAGCTAGCAGCATCATTTCTGCAACTTAGGCAGCCAGCTATCAGCAGTTGTGTTCCTTTGGTAAGAAAACCTTCACTATGGTGCTGTGCAATAAAAATATAATGTGAACTACATATATAATTTTAAAATTTCTAGTTACATTAAAAGTAAAAAAAAAAAGGAAATTAGATTTAATAACATTTTATTTAACCTAACATATCTAAAATATTTCAATATATAATCAATATTTTAAAAATTATTGTTTTTTATATAGTCTTCAAAATCCAGTGTGTATTTTATACTTACAGTACATGTCAATTTGGACCAGCCACATTTCACAGATTCAGTAAGTTGCTTTGAAACATTTCAGTGTACATTTTGGTTAAACTCCCTTAGAATGGAGAAACCGGATGAACTTGGTTAAAGAATACCACAGGAAAACTTAAGTTTTCAGAACCTATGATTTAGGAGTGAGTTATTCACATTATAAAACAATTCATTATGTAGACTTTAATGAATTATTTTAGTACATTTCCTTCTAATATGTTTCCTTCTAATGTGTTAATTATTTAACCAAAAAAATGTAAAGACCTGAGACGTTTTATTAGATGCTTTGCTATTTGAGGATTAATGAGTAAATTTTAAAATTTCAAAAGTAAAGTCAGTGATAAAATACAATTTGAAGGATAAAAATTTGATTTTCTCACAACTTTTTAGGTGAATATTGGTTGCTTACAGAGCGGTTAACTTGAAATGGCGTTTTAAATAAGTGAACTTGACCAACACCAAGCAGTCAGGAGAAAGGGGTTCTAGTCTCTACTCTGGCATTAATCAACTCTGGGGCAAGTTTCTTAGGTTAGATCTATTCTATTACTTACATAACAAGATCCAAAAATCACTTCATTTTTTAAAAATGCGTTTAGCTCTAACCATTAAAAAATGTTTATCAGATACACAACCCTTTCCTGCTCAGGAATATGAACCTTTATTCATAATGTTATTTCTTTGGGAAAGTCAGATGCAACTAAGGTTATTTTAACTTGTCACATCTTTCCCCCCCAGTATTTTATAGTATCTTTTAAAGGATTATAACTTGCCCAAGTATTAGAAACAAAATGAAAAGGGATGAACCAGAAAATAAATTCATAATGGAGGTAGCATGTAATAAAAATTTGTAGAACTGCAGTAAACATTAAGAGAAGAGTGGATTGACTGGACAATCAAATCCCATTGCTAATCCAGGCCGGCCTACCCACTCCTCCATCATCCCTTCTACCTTCCCTCACTGTTATTCAAGAGTATTGAGTGTTTACTATGTGCAGGGTACTTCTCTTTTTAGCTAAAGTTTGTAGTTTGCAACTCTTATGACAAGAGAAACAAATACAGCTTACTGAATACGTGCAGGTAGTTTTGACATTGCTATATCCTTAAAAGTAGCCTTAGGAGATATTTATTTCTTAGAATCATTGAATTTAAACACAAGGAGTTTCTCTTTTTATAAAAGTTTTGTTTGACCACGTAATATCTTGAATTTCCTTAACGAAGCCTTTTGTAATCATTCTAGTGAGAAATACTGTCTGTTCTTCTAAATTTTAACATCATGTTCAGGAAGGACTATGAGCTTGGGAGGCCAAGTCTTATATCTGGGCTTCAGCACTTCGCATCATTCAGTGAATGTGTGGATGAATCCTTGGTTCAGTTTTTTAAATAATTAAATGATTCTGTGATGACTATTAGTGTTCTATTGCCTCTGAAGATTTTTAGTTGAATGTAGAATATATGTGGTGTAGGTATATAAATGGCTTTAGTCATTTGGTTGATTCTTAAAGGTAGAAAGCAGGGAAAGGAATAAAGGAAGTAGGAATGAAAACAAAGGAGTAGGTGAGTTCAGGAGATTACTGCCATTTTGTACCTTGAAGTGGCACACATTATATCCTTCTTGGGAGTACTGAAGTAAAAAATGGTAAATGAAATAGTGCACTGGAGCAAGAAAGACCCTGTCTTCAGAGGCATGATGAGTTGGGAGAGCTTGTAAAGACAAAAGCCTACTTGTAAAAACTTTTGTCTTAATAGTCTTTCCTTTTTATATCTTCATAGAAATTTGATAGTGAAAAAATATTTTCTACTTAAAATTATTTTGAATTACTGCTTTAGCCCATAATACCCTAGAGGAATTTATTGCCTTTCCTATGAAACTAGGAGGGCTCAGTTTGACGAAGAGGCTCCAATGAACAATTTGTGTATTGTGGCTGTGTGTAGGTCCGGCAATCACCTTGGTAACTCTGTGATAGAAATTCTTCCTGGGTGTGGGGGTTGGGCATTCCTTCAAGGTGGATGGGGCACTGACCCCCACCACCAGATCCTGGGGATGTTAATGTTCACAGAGAGGGAGACAGTAAGTGGAGGTTTCCAAATGGTTCAATCTGTAGTTTTCTTAACATATTCATAGAATGCCAGAGCTGGAAAGGACCTTTATTTAGTTCTGTTATCCCATTTCACAAGTGAAGAAACTGAGACCCAAGTAGTTCAGCAGCCCACCTAAAGTTGCACGGTGAGTCAGGAGCAGAGCTGGATGAAACCCAGGTCCCTGATTCACCCTTCAGCTACCTCTGAACATTGGTCTGTGCTGTTCCCCTGCCTTGAAATGACCTCCTCACCACTTTTCCTTTCCTTTTCTTTTCAGATGTTTTTTGAAATTACAAAAGTAAAACATGGTGTTGTAATAAGTTATGAAAATACAGAGATGCATTAAAAAAAAAAGGAAGGTTAATAGTTCCTTACCACTCATTTAAAACTCTACTTTTGTAACTAAAATATCTTATGGGCTTCACTTGAGCTGAACACATACCAGTCTGACTCTGTTTAATGGTTGCATAGTTTCTCATAGCTTAGGTGACTATAGTTTATTTAATAATCTTCTATTGATGGCCATCCAAGTTGGGGATTTTCATTTTCCCCACTAACAAATAATGCTGTAACAGACATACTTGTGTATATCCCTGGGGCTTTTATTTCCATTGAATAGATTCCCGCCTCCCCCACCCGCCCACCCCAAGTGAGATACCTGGCTGCTGGTACATGTGATAGCTGCTGTTCATCACTTTTCAAAAAGATTCTTGTAGCTCTTCCACCACTCATTTGTTATCATAAATACTGTATGTGTTTTTGTTCTTTTCATCTGTTTTTAATTTACTGTTTATTATACTTTGTTATTTACTCTTCTTTTCCTTTTGCATGGTTATTAACATAGAATTTCTTTTTTTTTTTGAATCCTACTAGTGGTTACTTTCCCACTAAATACTTTCAGGGAAGCTATAATTAAAAATTCTACATTAATATATAAAAATTAAATATTTCCACTTGAGTTTTACTGAGATAGTTTGGAATTTTTTGTTCTTATTTATTTTTTCTTCCTGTATGTCTCTTCTCCTTAAGAAACAGTTAAACTATAAATTCCTAGTCATATTAGCTTCATCCAGTTACATTGTGTCACTTTTCCCTCTCTTTGTCTTTCATATCTTGAGAACTCTGTCTAGAGTGAGCACATCCTCAAAGATTTCCTCAGCGTGGGTTCATTGGCTAAGTAGCTTCTTAGTTCTTGCATGTTCAAAAAAGTTTGTTTGCCCTGATGGGTCTTGGCTGGGAGTTTTCTCTCAGCAGTCATTTTTAACTGTGCTCTCATTTCCAGTATTGTAGGTGAGAAATCTGATGCTAATCTGATTCTTTTTCCTGTACAAATCCACTGTTCAGTTTGTTTGACTGTATGATTTCCTTTTAATCTTTAGAATCTCTGACTGCTGGCTCCCTGAAAAGGCTGCAGAATAACCTATAAACAAAGCAAACATTGAGCATTGTAGTGGAGGGAGGGCAAAGATGGGGAATTTATGAGGATTTTTAGGGTGGTTTAGGGCATGTTGTTCAATGCAGGGGCATAGAATTAGCCAAAGTTTTTGATAAAATAGTTTAAGATTTGTGGGGTTCAGTAAAGAGTATTTACTTAATAAGGAATAGTTCAGATGAGTACGTTTTTGGAAAGTTCTGAAACAAAGTTATTTGTAACTTAATCTTTCTGAGTAAGAGTTTCATGAAATAGTGAAGTCATATTAATGTAGATAGTTGAATAGTAAAGTTATACTGGTGCAGATAGTAAGATGTGTGATTGTGGGTGGTTTGGATTCTCAGTTTAAATATTTTACCAAGCCTAGGCATGTGTCTTTCTTTCCTCATTAAGGCTGCCTGAGCTTGCTAGGAGCTCTTTCAGTCTAGAGAATTATCCCTTCTTTCAGTTCAGGGAGGTTTTCTTTTATTTTTTCCCTCCCTTCCAATTATGTCTTTGTTTGTTACTGTTTCTCCTCCAGGAAAGCCTATTATCTGCATGTTCTGTCTTCTGGTTACGTCTTCCATGTCTCTGATATTTTTACTATGATGTCTGTCTGATCTTTTAGAACTCTGAATGGGATCTCGGTGATGACCATGTCATTTTCATTTTGTCTGTTGAAATTTTAATTTCAGAAATCACGGTATTTAGTTTTAGAAAGTCATTTTTTGTGTTCTAATTGTATCTCCTTGAAAGTCCTCATTACCTTTCCCCCCTTGGCTTTCTTTTGTATTTTTCATAGGCGCTATATGTTCTGGTTATTTATTTTGGTCTCCCTCATTCAAGTGACTGAGACCCCTTACATGGGTTGTGATTTTACCTTGCCTTTTAGTGGGTTCCTATTTCTCAGGCAGGCTGAGAGCACTCTTGGGCGGTGGCAAATCATCAACTACTGGAAGATAAAAATGCAGATGGGTATAAGCTGTCAAGCTAGGACCCATTATCTGAGGTAGGGGGAGGAGGCTTGGTTCTCAAGGGCAGTTTAGCTTACCACTGCAGTGACCTTTGAGATCTTCTGGGGTCAGTAGGATTAGACAGGTCCTTCAAGGACCAACCACAGTGTCTTCCTAAGTAGAACCAACTTAGATTTCTGGCCAGGTCACGTTAGGGAACTTTAAAATCTCTGCTTAACCCAGGTGGGTCCTTTGGCTCTGACACAGAGATTTGTGAGAGCACTTTCCCTAGGGATTGAAGGAGCTCTGGCCTCAGACTCATACTTTTGTTCTCCCAATATAGCGTGAAAGCATTTTAGAGTCCAGGTTCTAGAGCCAGTGTGGGTTTTAATCCAGGCTCTGCATGCTTTTGGTGAAGTTACTTAACCCATGGTTTCCAATTATCTCATCTCTAAAATGAGGAAATTAATACCTACTTCCTTGAGTTGCTGTGACGATTAAATGAATTTCACGTTTATGAGAAGATGCAGTACTCTTAGAACAGTGCCTAGCACAAGGCAAATATCCACTAAGTATTAGCTGTTATTTTTATCATCTTCAACTTCATGGGGCTGCTGTGAGGATTAAATGAGTTAGTATATATAAAGTACTAATATGTGCCAATAAATGTTAGTGTTACTGACTTTATTTTATGTGATTATGACTTATGTAACTGAATTATTATAACACAATAAAAATATTAATAAAGTCTTTATCTTTTAAATTTGGGATTTCCCCCAAATTAAAGAAATTTCTTCAAAAATCACATAATTTTAAAGTTGGGAGGTTAAGTGAATTGTAAACTGTGTTTATGCTACAGCCACATCATGGGGCTGCTTTAGCTGGCAAAAAGAAGTACCCCTAAAGTAAAGTATCTTTAGCTAGTATTGGTTAAACACCCCTGTGCATTGGAACTTCTGCAACCAATATTAGTAGCTACTGTGCTTTTATTTTAACATTTGCTTTTAAATTTTTACAAGCCCTTTTTATTTGGGAAAAATGTATCCTCCAAGTATTCGTTTGGTTGTGGTGTATTGGGGTCAGGGCAGAAATGCTCCCTAAATCAGTAACTTGAAGCAGAAGTTAGACGTGATGAATGTTATTAAAATAGCTCTGCAACTGCCATGGTAAGCTGTGCTGTTATTAATTTAGGAGAGAATAATTTTCCAAGTAATGTAGGTAATAATGCAGTGTTTATAAAACAAAGCAGTATTAAGGCCATTGTTGTAGATATATTTGCCCTAAGAGAGCATCCCTCTGCTTTTCGGTCATTCCGGTGGGGAAATGAGTATTAGATTATGAAATGCTTTAAGGAATGCATCCTTTGCACAGAATGCTCACCTTGATCATTTGGTTGCTGCAGAGAAGGTGAGAAGAAAAGCAGGTCAGGAATATGCTTTGTGGACCTCGTTTTTACTTCCACCCCACCCTACCCCCATTCTAACTGTCTAATACCCACCTGTCTTCCGGTTCCGATCTGGGAGCACTTCCTTGTCTGTTCTCTGATTCCTCTTGTCACGTCCTGTGTCCCAGGCTTTTTTAACTGTCCCTCCATCTAGCACCCTCACATAGACCAGCTTATGGTTATGAGCTTGCTGTGTATCTGTTGTGCTACCAGGGAAGACTGAGCACCCTGTGGTCTCCATGGCCTGTAATCCCCATGGCCTTTTCTCTCAACCTCTCAGAAAACTTGAGGTCACTTACCTTTAGCTCTTCAGTCCCTCTTTGTGGTGGGGGTGCCAACTTAGACACTTAGCTAGGCTGGGGGTGGGGGTCTCTTCCATTAGTGAAGTAGCAGAGTTTAAGATCACAGGGAGTAGAAGGGACCTGTAAGCTGGAATGCACATTCCCATGCACTGTGGGCTGCTGGAGGAGACAGAATGTAATGTTTCCAGATCTTCCCATCACTGTGCTGGCCACTGAATAAAACATGGGCTTCTCTATGTGACCTCTGTCTTTAATACATCAGTGGAAATAAAGAATGAGAAGGCGGCTTGTTTTGTCCATACTCAGCTTCTCTGCCTCTGGGGCTTTTATCTCTAGTGTGGGACAACCTAAGTTCCCAGGCTTTCTCAGAGAACTGCTCAGGGGGAAAACAGACTCTTGACAGGAGGGCTTAAGCCAACCCCTACCCCACTATTACTGTAATTTTAAAAGAATTACCCTTTTGTAAAAAGAATACTGTAACATTTAAAAAAAAAAAGTAAAAATGCTTATAAGTATTGAAATGACTTTAGTGAAATGTTTCTTGGGTCACTTTGGGTGGCTTTTGTGTTAAGGGGAAAAGTTACAACATCATAAAACCCATACGTTCAGTGGGAACCTGTATTATGTGTGTGATGGAATACAGCTGATGGATAAGTAGGGGCTTCACAGCCTTCTCCCACTTTTCCTACACAGCTTTCTTCCCTCACTGATCCCTGAAGAAAGGACAGAAGGACTGAGTATTGGGCAGGGGTGGGAAGAGGGGGCTGTGAGACCAAGGTGTAGGGTGACCAGGAGAGTTCTGTTGGGTGGAAGAGTGAGCAAGGCCTGGGGCTTTTGAGGGGCCTTGAACGGGAGAGGATGAGAGATTTTATTTAACTGTTTATTCTGAGATAATTTCAAACTTACAGAAGAACTACAAGAACAATACAAAGAACTCTGTATACCCTTCACCCACAGGTACAATTGTTAACATTTTACCACATAGGCTTTGTTGGTATTTTTTCTCTCTTAATGAACCATTTGCTAGTAAGTTGAAAACATGAGACTGATTACCCCTGAATGCTTCAGTGCATATCACCCATGAATGAGTGCACTTCTAATTCTGTCATTCCTTCCACATTTTATTAGTTGGCATTTTATTGTAAGGGAGCACTTTCTCTTCTCTCTAACTTATTTATTCATGTATGTGTTTATAGTCATCTGGAATCATGGATTCCTCTTGGGGGTTATAATCCAATATATTTATTTTTATGCTCATGTTATCCCAAGTGTGACAGTGGAGTCCCTTCAAGCTAGTGCCTAGCTTTTGAAATGTTCTTTTGAAATGGCTCCATAATTACTTGAGTACTCCTTTCCTTTTTGGTATAATAAGTTATTTCAGGCTGTGTGCTTTCCTTTCCCAGCCTTGGAATCAGTCTGTTTTCCAAGGAGTGGAGAATGACATTTAGAAATCAAAGATCTGGAAGCTGGGTATGGTCATTGCTATTGAGCTGTTGTTGCCCTATAACAAGTTAGTCCCATAAGAAGCTGGTGTGACAATACCCGGGGACAAGCTTCATGGCATCCCAGAAACAAGGGTTGAAGGAAGGGCTACAGTGTTAGGGAGATTGCAGGGGGGTATGAAATAACTTTCAACTGGAAATTTTTGAGGCTTTTCAATGTAACATGTGTATTTTACCTATCTGACTTGAAACAGGAAGACAAGAATTGCTATTGTTTGGTATGTGCTTTAACTCTTCTTTGTGGGGATCCATACTGGTTTTACCAGTAGTCTGGTTATCTATGGTTGTATAGGTGTGTAACAAACTACCCAACATTCAGTGGCTTGAAACAACAGCCATTTTGTTATATCATGATTTGTAGGTCAGGACATTGGCTGGGCAGTGTTTCTCCATGTGGCATTGACTGAGAACACTTGTTGGTATTGATTAGGCAGTTGGAGCAGTCCAGAGGACTGAAAATGTCTTCATTGACAGGCCTGGTGCCTTAGCAGGGCCTATGAAAGGTTGGGCTCAAGTGAGCCCCACTTCTCATGTATTCTCAAGGTCTCTCCACATGGTCTCTCCACATGGTCCCTCCAGAAGAGCAGTTAGATTTCTTTCATGGTGGCTCAGGGCTCCAAGACTCCAGTGACAAAGCAGCCATTGTTTTAAAAGCTAGGCTAGAACTGCCTTAGCATCACTTGTGCAATACTCTACAGGCGAAAGCAGTCATAGGCTAGCCCCGAATTGAGGAGAGAGGAATTAGACCCCACCTCTTGATGAGAAGAGAGTCAAAAAAATCTGCAGCAATCTTACTGCACCACATCTTGAAAACATTGAGTAGAAGATGAATGGATTTTTAAAACTTTTTGTTAAATGTTCTATATAAAATAGAATGTTAATTTGCTTTTAGTATGAATTTATAATTGTTAATATTAAACAGTACATTTAAAGATTATGAAATATAATCTTTTTATCATTCAAATTAGAGTTTAAATGATTATATCTGAAGTGAGGGAATATGTTTATAAAACACAGATCTTTGGCTTCATACATGTTCTCTTGCTCTGTAAGGCTTATGAGCTTAGAAAAAAATCAAATGTCCTGAATAAAGCAAGGTTATTAATGAATTCTCAAAGATACATTAATACATCCTTAATAATACAACCCATTTTCTTTTTCCTTGAAAAATAAAGGGCTGTGTTGTGCACATGTCTTTTTTGGCCCATATTTCAATATTGATTTCACTCTAACCTGTAATGAATAGAATGGACATGATAAGGTTTCTGTTTACTTTTTGTGCCTCTTATTACCTGTGGAACATTTTTAGCTCAAAGGTTAATTTTCAAAACCTTTTAATTTTGAAATAAAACCAGACTTGCAGAAGAGTTGCAAAGATTGAGTTCCTGAATACCCTTCACTCAGCTTCCCCTGATGTTAACATCTTATATAATCATGTTACTGTATATTTGTAAAAAACAGGAAATTTTTTTTAATTTAATTTTTTTATTTCAGAATATTATGGGGGTACAACACTTTGGCTATATATATTGCCCATGCACTGCCCATGTCAGAGCTACAATCGTGGTCATCCCCCAAACTGTGCTCCCCACATCCATTCAGTGAGAGTTTTCCCATCCTCTCCACCCCGCTCCCGCCTGCCCGCCCCCTGATGAATATTATTGCCCTGTGTGATGTAGGTGTTGATCAGTTAGTACCAATTTGATGGTGAGTACCAGTGGTGCTTGTTTTTCCATTCTTGTGACACTTCACTTTGAAGAATGGGCTCTAGCTCCAACCAGGATAATACCAGATGTGTTAATTCACTATTGTTCCTTATTGCTGAGTAATACTCCATGGTATACATATACCACATTTTATTAATCCACTCGTGTATTGATGGGCACCTGGGTTGTTTCCACATCTTTGCAATTGTGAATTGTGCTGCTATAAACATTCATGAGCAGATGTCTTTATTATAGAATGTCTTTTTTTCCTTTGGGTAAATACCCAGTAGTGGGATTGCTGGGTCAAATGGTAATTCTACTTTTAATTCTTTGAGGTATCTCCATATTACTTTCCATAGAGGTTGTACTAATTTGCAGTCCCACCAGCAGTGTATGAGTGTTCCTATCTGTCCTCATCCCCGCCAACATTTGTTGTTTGGGGATTTTTTGATATGAGCCAATCTCACTGGAGTTAAGTGATATCTCATTGTGGTTTTGATTTGCATTTCCCTGATGATTAGAGAAGTTGAGCACTTTTTTATATGTTTGCTGGCATTATTCTGTCTTCTTTGGAAAAGTTTCTGTTCATGTCCTTTGCCCATTTTTTAATAGGATTGTTTGATTTTTTCTTGTTGATTTTCCTAAGTTCTGTATAGATTCTGGTTATCAGCCCTTTATCAGAGGTGTAGCATGCAAATATTTTCTCCCATTCTGTAGGTTGTCTGTTCACTCTAGTGATAGTTTCCTTGGCTGTGCAGAAGCTTTTTAATTTGATCAGGTCCCATGTATTTATTTTTGTTGCTGCTGTGATTGCTTTGGGGGTCTTCTTCATAAATTCTTTGCCTAGGCCAATGTCCGTAAGAGTTTTTCCAACGTTTTCTTTGAGAATTCTTATGGTTTCATGTCTTAGGTTTCGATCTGTTATCCATTGTGAATTGATTTTTGTGAGAGGTGAGAGGTGTGGGTCCAGTTTCAGTCTTCTACATATGGCCATCCAGTTTTCCCAGCACCATTTGTTGAACAGGGAATCTTTTCCCCAGTGTACGTTTTTCTGGAATTTGTCAAAGATCAGGTGACTGTATGAGGTTGGTTTTATATTTGGGTTCTCAGTCCTGTTCCATTGGTCTACGTGTCTGTTCTTGTGCCAATACCACGCAGTTTTGGTTACTATAGCCTTGTAGTATAGTTTGAAGTCTGGTAGACAGATGCCTCCCAATTTGTTCTTTTTGCTTAAGATTGCTTTGGCTAGATGGGGTCTTCTCTGGTTCCACATGAAGCGTAGAATTATTTTTTCTAGATCGGCAAAAAATGATGTTGGTATTTTGATAGGGACTGCATTGATTCTGTAAATCACTTAAGGTAGCAAAGCCATTTTTACAATGTTGATTCTGCCTATCCAAGAGCATGGTAAGGTTTTCCATCTGTTTACATCCTCTGAAATTTCTTTTGTCAGTGTTTTGTAATTCTCTCTATATAGGTCTTTGACCTCCTTAGTTAGATATGTTCCTAAATATTTAATTTTCTTTGGTGCTATTGTGAAAGGTATTGCATCTTTAATTTGTTTCTCGGCTTGATTATTATTAGCATATATGAAGGCTATGGATTTGTGTGCATTAATTTTGTATCCTGAGACTTTGCTGAATTCATTTATCAATTCCAGTAATCTCTTGAAAACCAGGAAATTAACAGTGATACAGTGCTAGTAACTAAACTACAGATTATTTTTGGATTTTAGCAGTTTTTCCACTAATGTCCTATTCTGTTTTGAAATCCAATCCAAAATACCACAATGTATTTAGAAAGATTAACTTTTGAGGTTCATAGAATTCTTGAATTGAAACATTCTAAGGATGTCCAAGACATATATGAGACAGATGAAAATTTGACTTGTGTTTCAGGCATTTATATTTGGATTTAATTTTTTTAATGCAAATGATGAAATCAAAGAGTATGAGTAAATTAGTCTTGAAAATAGCTCCCTACTTTGGGAATTCTGATTTCTATTGTTAAAGAATGCTGTTATCTATTATTTAATCTCTGCACTTCCTTGTGGACTGATTTTATTTTCTTTTGGTTTTATTTTGTTACTGACAAGATTTTTGTGATTCCCTGTTCTAACAGGATTGGTAAGAAACGAGGAAAGGCAAATGCTTGGTTAGTGGCAATTATGCTGCATTGATTCTTTTCCTAGATCTTCAGTTAGCTAGCTCTGTGACCTGTGGGCAAGTCAGTCATCAGTTTTCTCATCTATAACATGAGGAAAGGCCAGCTCTCCAGGTGTGTAAGAATAAAGAATATTACATATTTTGCAATATGCGTTAAGAACATTCCTTTGTCTTTAGTATAGTAGACTGGTTCTCAAGCTTTATAGTCTCAGGATCCCCTTATACTCTAAAATTATTGAGGATCTCAAAGAACTTGTGTTTATGTGGGTTGTCTCTACATTTACCATTGTTGTAAATTAAAAGTGAGGAATTTAAAAAATTAGTTCATTAAAAAATCCATTAAAAATTGTCAACAAAATATATATTTTTGCAAACATAGCTGTATTTTCCAAAACAAAACAATTTTAGTGAGTAGAGTGACATTGTTTTTACATTTTTGCAAGTCTAATACCTGGCTTAATAGAAGATGGCTGGATTCTTATAGCTGCTTTAGGCATTGTCCATTGTGATTTCATATGCCATATAACCTCTGGAAAACTGTATTACTTATGAGGGAAGGAGAGCAAAAATTAAAAATAACAAGTTAATAATATTAGGAATATAGTTCTGACTTCGTGGACCACCAAAAGGGTCCCAAGCCCTGCATGCCCTGAGAATCACAGGTGTAATAGAAGGAGCTCAGGCTTTTAAGTCAGATACTTCTCGGTTGGAATCCTGCCTTTACCACTTATTTCTGTGTTACTGTAGCCAAGCTGATTATTCTCTCCCAAATTCTGTGACCTTGTTTATAAAATGGGAATAAAAATGCCAAGTTTGCAGAGCTGCTGTGGATATTAAATGAAATAAAGTATGTGAAAGCATCTAGCATAGGTCCTTAAGAATAGATGATCAACATCATTTCATTTTTTTTTCTTTCTTTTTCTGTAATTTGAAATATTAGAAGATGAGTTGGGTGGAGGAAAACATCATAAAGAATAAACAGGTTTAGAGAGGAAAAAAAGCAAGATGCGATAGATTGTCTACAAAGGTGGCCGCCTACGAGTCTTCCAGTCACTCACTGTGTGTTCATGTCATTCCTCCTATCAAGAGGTGGAGTCTGTTTCTACTTCCTTTCCATCTGGGCCGACCCAGTGACTTGCTTTGATCAATGCAGTGTGGCAAGAGTGATGTTGGTCGGGTCTGGGCCTTCAGAAACTAGGCAGTTTCCTCCCTTGGTCTCCGAGAGCCCTCAGTCACCATGTCATGAGGTCAGACTGCCCTGCTGGAGAGAGCATGGCCTGAGAGGATGAGGGACTATGCAGAGAGGGAGAGGGGCCCAGCCAACTGCCAGCTATCCCAGGTGAGGTGTCACTGTGTGAATGAAGCCATACTGGGTTCTCAAGCCCACACGAGCTTCTCTGGCCAACACTAGCTGTCCCTTCTGAGCCCTGGCCAAATTTTAGGATCATGAGCAAATTGTTGTTGCTTAAAGCCTCTATGTTTTGAAGTGATTGGTTACACAGCAATAGAGAGCTGAAACAGTAAAGTCTGAGAAAAGTGTATCAGTGTGGATAAACTTTATATATGAAAAATATAAATAGCACCTTGAAAAACACATTTTACTCATTTTTTAATGACTAAATGAGGGTTTTCTTTCCTATTCCTCATGTGGAGGGTGAGGGAAACTCGTAGAAGCCATTGGATGGTGGTTAACAGTTATGCCTTGAGAAGGAATATCTGCCTGTGCCTGAGGAACGGCTCTTCCATGCTCCTGCTTTACTTACCCTGACATGCCTAAGCTAAAAAATTTAATATGACTGATGTTTTCCCAGAGAACTTGGAATATATTATGTTCAAAAGATATAGGGAATTTTTAAAGGCACGACAAGAAGTTTTTGCAGGGTTCATTTCCCCTTTGTGAAGGAGTAAGCTGTTTTTCTCAAATGTAATAGTTATCATTCTGTGCAGCTGGCAAAAACCTGCCTTTCTGGTTTGTAATGTCATGTTAATCTGCAAAGGTGTTATTACTCATTTGAAGTATTCTTTGTTCTGGCTGAAAGCTGTACTGATGGTATTTTCAAATAAACTTGTCCTGCTTGGGAGTCTTTCTCTAAGATTATAAGTCTTTTGTAGCTCTGTTCTTTCTAGAATGTTGCTAGTATGTCAGTAATGAAAGTAATCTATCTCTATTTGCTGAGAGTTAAGTGGCATATAATTCATAGTCCAGAAATATGCCATAGGCATTTATTTACTCTCGCTTTAAAAGTAAATTAATATATTGTTACATTGAAATAAAGTTTTTCTGAATAGTTATAAAAAAATCAGATGCTTCCTTTATTTTTATTTTTATTCTTACTGTTTCATATCCAGTCTTTCATTTTCCTGATGATGGAAAATCAAATTCTTATCAGACTTATTTTATTGCATAAGGAAAACTATACATCTCTAAAAAAGTTTTACAAATAAAAATGTAATATCAGGCCCCTTTTATTTTTTGGTGTCTTGTAAATTTCAAATATATTTATTCCTTATACTATCTTTAGAATATATTGAATCTATTAGAATTATAGCACTGAAACAAATGTATATTTTTAAAAGTAAGCCAAATAGCTTTGGATCTGCTGATATAATAAGATAAATGAATCCATCCATTTTTCTCTTTACTTTCATAAGACTAGTCAAAAAAAATGGAAATCCTTATAAGAGGTAGGAAGAGAGGTTTAATTTATAGGCCACCATGTTTTCAGTATTGTATCCCTCTCTTCCTTATTTATTGGCCCTTAGTATTAATTCAATGAACTTTTAGAGAGTTCTTGCTAGGTGTAAATTATGGATTGCATAGAAAGGAAGTGGTATGTGATACTCAGCACCTGCTTTCCAAATGTCTAAGCATTAGTAGAAGAGTTATGAGAACTAATAAATGGCCTTCATAAAAGTGAAATAGTGTAAATCTCAGAGATAGGCAAAAATAAGAAGCTTTGTATGTTCAATGGAGGACAAGGTCATAATGAGGTTGGAGGATAAGGATAGGCTTTGTGGAGAAGGTAGCATTTGAACTGGATTTTGAAGGGTAAGTGGGGTTCTAACCATGACCAAGAGCAGTAGAGATATTCCAGATGAGGGAACAGTATATCAGACCAAGACCCAGGGAGACCTCATGAAACTTAAAATGGAAAGAATGCCTTTCCTGATATTTGCGGTGTTACTCAATGCATTTTCTCAAAAGTCTCATTAGTGGAGGTCCATTATCTAAGACAAAATTTTAATTTACGCATCTATTTCAGAAAATTCTTGGTCATGTTGTTAAGTGCTGTAGTTGTAGTTATCTTATGTTGTGGCATCTTGATGAATTTCCTACTTTAGTAGAGATTTCTTCTAGAAATTGTCAGAAAAAACTAGAATGTTGTTAAATACAATCACATTCCTATCTTTTCTTTGCCAAGTACTGAAAGAAGTAAAGTTAAGGATCAGATTTTCCTTAAATTTCAAATGAAACTAGCCATCAGACTTAGAAATGAAGCTCTTGGTTCAGTGTGTTAAGGACTGGGGGCCTGTAGCTCCACATTGGTGTATAATGGTCTGTGATAGATCTACCTGCTCAAAGAGCTCAGGAAGAATTCAGATTAAAAAGTTATAAAGTAACTTTTGGGGGAGATGGCGAGTACAAATTTGTTTATGTTTAAACATGGTCGACAAATTGACAGCTCACCACCATATTCCTATCTTTTCTCTGTTCATTTCCTTGCTTAACACCTCTTGGTGTGTGTACCAAATCCACAAAACAGCCGCCTCCATGAGCAAAAAAAGGGTGATGACTAATTTCTACTTAGTATGCTTTTTCTTTTTAAACATATTTTTGTGCAGGTAATACATGTGCCTGGTAGTCAGAGGCACAAAAGAGCTTCTGAAGAAAATCATGTCTCTCCCTGTCTCACTTTGCCGAGACCACTTTTTAGAAGTTTCTTAATCATTCCAGGGCCCTGGGGCTTCTCTAGGGTTCTAATAGGCAGGTCAAAGACTTCCGCTATCACAGCTCTTTGTATGGTATTCTGGATGCATCTTCCTCTCTTCTGGCATTTGTTAGTATACTTTTCCATCTTCTAGAGAGTAATCATTTGTTGGCATGTAATAAGCACTCAGATATTTGAATGAATGAAATCATATGTTTTGTAATATCCTTCTGGTACTTTTCCTTTTTTTCCATAATAAATCCTGGAACTGGCTCCTTCCTGGCCTAAAATACTTTAGTTTCTACTTTGGTTCTCACGTTAGTTCTCTATCAGTTCTTAATTTCTTTATTCAGAGATGATTTCTTATGAATCCAAAGACTTTATACCTGAACTGCAAAATATAAGCCAACAGGCGATCTCTGTGAAGAACCCATATGAAGAATGAAATGATCCATAAGTAAAAGGACAGAAGGTATAACAGAAATGTAATACAAATTGGGGGAAGTGTTATTGGAAGAGGTCAGTTAGGGCAGGACAGGCAGAAATGTGAGCGGGGATATATACCCCCCATCCTAGTAGCAGTTTACCATGCTTTCTGAGTCTTGTCATAGTACAGTATGACAGACAAGAAATTAAGAAGCTTTCATGTGCATGATTGCTTGAAGTAGTAACAGAAATACAGGATTTCTGAGACTTGCCTGGCCCTGCTCCAGGTGCTTGTGTGGACACACCTGTGCTATACAGAAACCTGTAGAGGGAATCTTGAGCCATCACATTTTTTTTTAGGTCAGCACTGGATTCATTGCATAACATTGCATGCTTTCCTTGTGGTTTCTCTATAGAGCATAGCAAAATATGCTACAGGATAATATTTATAAAGTATTTTCAGCACCAGAATCTATATAAACGCAAAACTGTCACGGAGACCGATAGTCTATGTTCTGGTAGTTTTGGAGTGATAGTTTTGGAAAGTTTCCAAATTTTGGTGATTTCCTCCTCTGCATGAAATTTTTTGCAATTTCCATGTGCTTTCCAAACTACTGCACTGGTTTTCTAAGCTTGCTTTTGTATATATTCTTCATGAGTAGAATATTAGATCCTTTTTATGCTTTATAAATATTATAGACTATATGTATTAAAAAAACCCTAACATTTCTAGTGGACATAAAGGCATAAAAATGTTAATAGTTTGCATAAAGACAGGCTTGATTTACATATTTTTAAAAATCTGTACCATTTTGCTATAATTTCAGGCATTATTCTTTGCCCTTTTGTTCACAAACCACTTCTTATTTACCTGTTTGGGATAGAAGAATTAGGTGGAGTTGTGGGGCTCTACCTGCTCTGGTTATTCCGTCTTTTCCTGTCTGTGTCTGGATAGGAGAAGGGACCTGTAAGGAAGATTAGATCAAGATGGAAGACTAGCTTCATATGCCAGCATTCCAGAAATATTTTGAAGTGACAGGAAAGATGTGTGTGCATTTTCTACAACAGCCTGGAAAATAAGAAAATTTGATCTGAGTGGGCCAGAAATTATAAGAAAAATTCATGAAAGGCAAATGGGAAACAATTGAAGGTGAAAACCATAGCTAGCCCAAAACATGGGCGGGAGAACTGTGGAAGGTGGTAGTGATGGATTGAGTATTCCAAGCTTAGTGGCTGTGGATATATGGGGATCAGAAGAAGCCCTAGGTAACCATCAGGGTGATTTCTGTAGAGCCTGTGAGATACCCAGTATCTTTTCAATAAATTCTTTCTGTAGTTACATTAGCCAGAATTTGCTTTAAGGACCCTTGCTTGATACACTTACATCAAGGATGCACTTACAAAAAATTTTTGTATTCATAATGATATTTTTAGTATTCTGCTGGACCCATCTTTCTATACTGTTACTCAGGATTTTTACTTGGGACATGGGGGCATGGCTTTTGGGCCAGACATACATATTCACTGCTCCCAGGGGGCAAGGGAAGGGAGGGGGTGGATTGCCTGGCTGTTCCTATTGAGTACCTCGAGAATGCTAGAAAGTCTGGCTCCTACTGCTTGTCACAACTGATTGCACCTCTGGATGCCTCCTCTTGCTATTGGGAGCCACTGCCGTGAGTTAATCCTAAACTCTTCCTTCTTCTTTGTATCACTTGCTCAGAAGTCAAAGGCCTTTGTTGAAACCAGGTCATGTGCCTGTGGTCTAGCTGTCAGGTGTTTGGGAGTCTGGTTCCTGCCTCCACCAAGACCCACAGAGTAGGGGATTCTCTCCAAATAGGGAGAGGGTTTAATATGTACCCAGAACAAAATGAACTAAAATGGCTGTTTCTCTATCCAGAATATTTGACATTAGAAACTCTTTTAATGTAATTGATACATGAAAGGACAAATATCATATAATCATCTGATTACCAAAAAGTTGATAAAATTGTCACTCATTCTTGATTAAAAACCAAAACAAAATAAAAAGTACCAAATAAAGCAGAATGGAAGGAACCTTCTGTTTGGTAAAGGGTGTATCAGGGCCATACAGTACGAGTTACCCTTAGTGGTAAAATTTTAGAAGCAATTCCATTAAAACCAGGAAGAAGATAAGCATGCACGTTCTCACAATTATCAGTTATCCTTTTATTGAGGTCCCCGTCAATGCAGTAAGAAAATAGAAGTATATGGGGGCAGCATTTTGAAAAGGAAGGACTACAACTCTGATCTGTAGAAAATATGATTATCTGGGAAGATTCTATAAACAAATTGTTTGAAAAGAGTTTAGCAAGATGGCTGGAAGATTGATGGAAAAAATTAGTTGCTTTCTAATACATTGGCAATAGCCAATCAGAAAGTATAATATAACAACAGTAAAACTAAAATACCTAAGAATGAGCCTGTACTAGTTTTCTATTGCTGTGTAACAAATTATCACAAATGTAGTGGCTTAAACATACCCCCATTTACTATCCCACAGTTCTGTGGGTCAGAGGTCCAGGGTGGTACGGCTAGGTTCTCGGCTCGGGGGTCCTACAAGGCTGAAATCAAGGTTTAGTCTGTGAGGCTCCTATCTGAAGACTCTGGGGAAGAATCCGCGTCCACACTCTTTCAGTTGTTGGCAGAATCCCATCTTTGTGGTAAGACTGAGGTTTCTAGTTCCTTGCTGGCTGTCAGCTGGGGGCTACCCTAAGCTCCTTGAGGCTGTTCCCATTCTTCTCAGATGGCCCCCTTCATCTTTCAAGTGACAAGGACCTGCAGAGCCCTTCTCATGGTTTGAATATATTTGACTTTCCTTTTGCCTTCCCCTTCTGCTGGAGAAAGTGCTTTGCTTTGTAGAGCCCATGTCATTAGGCCCACTTCAGTAATCTCCCTATCTTAAAGTCAACTGTGCCATATAACACAACACAATCATGGGAGTGATATCTCATCATACTCACAGGTTCCAGAGATCAGGGCAGGACATCCTTGTGGTGGTGGCGGGGGATAGGCAGATTTTGTAAATCTGCTTGCCACAAAGCCTGAGTAGAATTCCGTGAGACCTACATGAAAAAAAATATAAAATTTCCTTGAAGGATAAAAGATAACCATATAGATTTCACTTTGTAAATATATCATCCATGCCCCCCACAAATCATCCAGTCTGTCAATTCAATTTAATTCTAGTTAAATTCCCAATGGAATTGTTTATTAAATTAGCAGCTGGTTCTAAACTTCCTCGAAAAAAATATCTAAGAATTGGCAAAGACAATTTGAAAAAGAAAGATGGATATCAAACAAGTTATATTAAATTAAATTCATTAAATCTTGGGCATATTGGTCCTGAAGTAATCCATGGGATAGAAAGGGGGTTCATTAGTAGATGATAAAGTTGTTTCAAATCAAAAGGGAAGCGAGGGCCTTTTTGGTAAATAGTGATGCAGTTGTCTATCCATTTAGAAACAAAGCATAAAAATAATTTCCAGATGGAATGAAGAGCTAAATATACTAAGTAAAATTGTGCAAGTATTATGAGTACTTAGGAGAATTTACTCATAAACTTTGGGTTGGAGGATGCCTATACCAAATGCTAGGAAATGCAATTGGCTGGTAAGCACATGAAAGAATGCTTGCTTTTATTAGTGTCAGGAAAATGTAAATTAAAACAATTCCTTTTTCTCTCCCCCCTCCCTTTTTTTTTTGCTCAATCAGATTGGAAGAAATTTGCTCGGTTCAAATGTTGGCAAGGATGTGGGGAAACATATACTCTCATTGAATGAATTGTAATGGTCTTTTTGGCAGTGCCCTCTGTAATTATAAGTATACATATCCTTCACATGAGTAATTTCACTTCCAGATTTTTGTCCCAGTGAAACACACAGGTACATGAGCATAAAGAGACATCTATTGGATGTGGCATTGTGATTATAGCAGAAAATGCCCAACATCCTAAAGATCCATCATGGAAGGGCTTTTTGCTTATAAGTAAGTTATTTAATGGATTTTTAAAAAGGGACTAATTAAATTTAACCAGAGTAATTTAGAGGAACACAAAATACCTATAGGATTTGTGACTAGAACTGTTTTCTCCCATTGTGTACTTTCATCACTTCATATCACCCATTTAATAATGCATTTAATCAAAACATCTGCCTTAGGTTAACAATCCATTTTCCAAAAGCAGTGCAGTATTCTAAAAGCAGGGCAGTATCTATCCATGGATATGTACATAATGGTGATTTTTCTGAGGGAAGTTGCAATTGAACAAAAGCCCTACTTCATTACCACAGTGTGTGATTTCTTGGGAACTTCTTTTACTACCCTGTTATACCTGCCAGTGATGGAACAAAAGAAAGGAAAAGTCTGTATCTGTACCCATACTATCAAAATGGATTATTCTGAAAATTAATGTGGTATGTGGAGTGGTGCTTGCTGATTAAGTATTTCTTACATGTGTGAATAATTGATATTTAATATGTTAGATGATAAGAATCTTAATTTAAAGAATCTGCGTGTGTAGTGGGAAGGGAGAAGAGAGATTAGCTTTTTAGATAGGTATCAACATTTAAAAAGCAACCAAAAGAAATGTTTTTTTTTATGTCTGTGCTTATGTGAAAGAGATAAAGTAAAATACCTTCACAAGGGCTTTTTGGAACATTAGCTTTAGCAGCTTTAATCTATGGGTTTAGTATTTGAGGATTGAAAATAAAAGCTTTAACTATTGTTATTTTAATTTTATATATCTTTGGTATTAGTTGTGAGACTAATGCTGTAGGTGAAAATTGCTTTTTAAAAAGACAGAATTGTGGGATTCTTTTTTTAATCAGAGTGTTTTTTGCTGAATTTATTAGATGCTCATCATATAAAAGATTATCTTTATTAGAAGAATTTTGTCTTGAAGATAATTTATAATCCCAGAAGAAAAGAAGCTTATATTTAGAAGCCACTTCAATTCAAAAATTATTTTCCAAAGCAATTTTTCAAATACACTTTGCTTTAAATCACATTTTTCTTTGTAATTGAGGTGAAACTTAAAGAGGAAACCATGGTCTAATAAAATTGCTCCTTTGTGAGCAAAGCTAATAAAAGACAAGAAGCATGAGAAAGGCAAGACACCTTGTTTTAAAAAAAAAAACAAACCAAAAACTGTGAATTATTTTTTCAGAAGTCAACGAAAGGTTCCATTGTCCTTGACCACGTATTCCGTCACGTAAACCTTGTGGAGATAGATTATTTTGGGCTGCGTTACTGTGACAGAAGCCATCAGACGGTGAGTACAATGACTTCATGTTATTCATTTTTCTGGTTGTAAATTTCACTCTATCTCTGGCCTTTCCTAATGTGGTTTTAGGTGGTTAGGTTCTTTGTAACTGAAAATGACTTTGAAAACCTCAGACATATTTTCCTCTCATAATTCCTTTGCAGTTTTTCCTCTTCTGCCAAAAGTCTGTAGAGTTGCTGGATTCACACCTTCTATGAGTATATAGTCCTCTTTGCAGAGGGCTTACATGGTTTCCAGTTTTGCAACCATGTTGTAGCGAGTGCTTTCCATTTGTGCTGTTAGGAGGACTGAATAAGTCACTTAATATGTGTTAGGAGACAAGTGGGTAGTCTCTTGAAGTGATATTGCTTTGTAAGAAAGGAATGGTTAAAGAGAAGAAATACATAACAGTGTAAAAAAAAAATAGTGCCTACCTCCTGTCTAGGTTTTAAAAGTGGAATGAGCTGTTGCAAAATAAAATAAATAGAAATTTTCATTCATGAGCTTGATGGAATAAAAGCAAAAAGACAAACTGCCTTCTGGCTCTGGATGTCAGTTATTCACAAGGGTTAATTCAGAAGAGAGTTATTAAGAAATTCGCCACAGTGGAAACACTTTGGAGGTGATGGTTTTGCAGGATAAAAGGATATTCATTAATGAGACTTTTGGTTTAGTCTAAGAAAGATCTTAACCTCAGATAGACACAGCCTTATTATGCAAAAATGCTCATATGCTCACCTTAAAAATACCTTATTTGATTTGCCTTTTATTTTTCATCTATTCAGTTGCTGTTGAAATACAGATTTCCTCCTCTTCCTTCATCAGTTCTACCGGCCTCCGGTGGGTCATTTGGGGTGCTTTCAGTGATGTGATTTTCTGAGTGGTGTTTCTGTGCCCTGGTACCAGGAATGTCCTAGGATGAGAAGAGGCAGGGCAAATGGAATGCCATTGATGGTGGTAACTCGTGATTTTTCTTTAGTTCTATAACCTGTTTCACAGGAGGATTTCACAAAGTAGGACTAAAAAATTTGAGTGTGTTGGATAGCTTTCCACAGAAAGGCATAACTTTCTAAAGGCTATTGGTCAAAGAAATGCGTACTGCAAAGAAAGGGAATGGACTTTGTCAGAAGTTCACTGAATTCTATCTTGTACAGGCCATAAATAAATATAGCAGAACTGTAAATCTTTACTGAATGATTAAATTGAAGGCTATAGAAGATATCTTGCATTACATTCTTATTTTTGAAATAACTTTTTTTCTAGCAGAGAAAACTACAGTTTACTGATATTATCTAGTAAATCAGACCTTGCCTGGAAACACTCTCTTGCTAAAGTTATATTGACCTTATCTGTCTCTTTCTCTCCTTCTGTTTCTTTTTTACTTAGCAAAGAAAAGAAAATGTGAAAAGCAAGAGAATTTCAGAACAGTGGCCCCTATTGTTGCAGAAGAGTTAGCAGTTAGTGTTGATAGTTTATTGAAAGTTCTGTATGGTTTATATTAAGACCAATGTTTTTTTCTTCTTACCTTTACTTCTCAAGTTTGGCATTTGTGCTAGTGTTTATAATACAGGTCTTAGGAGAAAATGAAATGAAAAAAGGTGAAAACTCTTAAGTCGTATTGTTTTGATGTGGTAGGAACATCAAGTGTGTAAATGAAAAAAGTATTGTTTGCCTTCTGAATTTGTGTTATTTCTTGCTAGTGAACTCAGATAAAACACAGGTGATTTTTAAACATTGTCTAGTCTTTGCATGTTCAAATGTATTGTCTGATGCCTTTTAATTGTAGGAGGTGGTGAGAATAAGGTTGACCACTTAGGTCAACTCTGGGGACGTATAAAAAAAGAAAGTGGTAGATCTGCAGATAAAAGTGAAGAAAGATTACCAGGAAAGAAGAGACAGCTCCCAGCGAAAAGCCCTAGGCTTTCCCTCCTCTCCCCCTCCCTGTATTAGCCATGGATCATACTTTGGGGCCATGCGGGAACTCTGCCTGGGGCTGGGGGAGGGAACAGGCTGGGCAGCCTGCAGCACTGCTAGTTAGCAGCTGTGGTCAACAAGCAAAATATAAGCATGTGAGTGGGACTGGCAGTGGCTGAAGGTAAGAAAGTGTCAGGGAGGGCTTTGTGCCCATCTCGCAGATTAGTGTGGGTTGCATGAGAAGATAGGCAGCTATCCTAGAGAATTGGAGAGCAACATGCCTGATGAACATGTTTCCAGGATGGATGGGCCTCACATGGCAGGGAACTTATTGTCTGCCCTGGAGGACCAGGCAAACCAAGAAGCCTGGAACTCGTCATTCATCATCAGCAGCACCCCCAACCCCATCATTATCATCAGTGCACTGGGAACTATAAATATTTTTCATAGCTTGCTCAGAACAACTCTCCAAGGTAAATACTATCTTGCCATGAGAGATGAAGAAACATCAGCTTAAGACAGTTAAGCACCTTTCCCAAGGTCACATAACCAGCACATGTTACTATCAGAATTCAAACCCAAGTCTACACATCTCCACCTTTCAACCACTATAATATCCTGATGAAAGGTTTTATAGACTTAGGGTACTAAAGAATTGTCTTTCTATGCAATTTATATACTTAACGTTTGTTGAGAAAGGAGTTAAATGGCATTTTTCAATAAATAAATGTCTCAGATTGACCTTGTGGTAAGAGGGCTTTATTTGGGCCTTCATGTGTTTGTGTGTTCCTGTGGTCATTCAGCAGTTATTTAATGAATGCCTGATGTGTGCAGGCCATGTGTGAGAGTGTTCTGTGTCTCAGGAATTCAGGGGAAAGGGAATTTACTGACTCGAACGTTACATGATATTTTTTTAAAAAAGCACAAATATTATTAATAGCTGTACATTTCATGAAAACAAGTCCTGGGAAATTTGTGTAACAAATGCATTGATTCAGGTATTACCCATGTGTAAAGAGTAACAGCTAGACAGAAATACACCTTGTTAAAGCAAACTTCTCTCTAAGGCAGTGGTCCCCAACCTTTTTGGCACCAAGGACTGGTTTCATGGAAGACGATTTTTCCACGGACTTGGGGGGGTAGGGGATGATTTCAGGATAATTCAAACGCATTACATTTATTGTGCAGTCAAATCTCTCTGCTAATGATAGTCTGTATTTGCAGCCACTCCCCAGCACTAGCATCACCGCCTCAGCTCCACCTCAGATCATCAGGCATTAAATTCTCATAAGGAGTGCGCAACCTAGATCCCTTGCATGCGCAGTTCACAGTAGGATTCGTGCTTCTATGAGAATCTAATGCTGCCACTAAGCTGACAGGAGGCTGAGTTTATGTGGTTATGCGAGCGGTGGGGAGTGGCTGTAAATACAGATGAAGCTTCACTTGCTGCCCACCGCTCACCTCTTGCTGTGCAGCCTGGTTCCTAACAGGCCATGGACTGGTACTGGTCCGCGGCCCAGGGCTTGGGGACTGCGGCTCTAAGGAGTACAGCTGACTTGATTTGGAACACTCTGGGGACCATAATTTCTTAACTTCAGTTCTCAGGTAGGGTCTGTAAAAGAACCTCTAAGAAATGAAAACAGTTCTTCACCAGGATGTGTTTACTGAGACTGAATTAACACAATGGAATGAAAGCTGCACACATTAACTCAATCTTTTATAAAAGCCAACTTCTTGGCCAGGTGTGTGGCTCATGCCTATAATCCCAGCACTTTGGGAGCCTGAGGAGGGAGGATCCCTTGAGTCTAGGAGTTTGAGACCAGCCTGGGCAACATAGGGAGACGCTGTCTCTTCCAAAAATAAATTAAAAACAAAAAGCTAACTTCTTAAAGGTGTACCATGGGGTTTGTATACTTGTAGTTCCTTCTTATAAAGACAAAAGGAAAGCACTTGGCCTGGGCATAGAGCCTGTTTTCTGTTCTACTTTGACTTGTGCCATCCAGGATCATTCTTGGTTCAGACTGGTCTGTGTGAGGATGTAGGTCTCTTATATCATGGCCTTGGTTCAACTTACAGAAAATTCCCAGCCTCCATTTGAGGTGGGTGTGAGGCTTTCTGTCGTAGGGATTATAAGAATGCACTTGGGAGTCAGAAGGACCTGGATTTACCTAATGATCCTGTCACTTCCTAGTTATAAATATTTAATATTCTCTTAATGTACTGACCATTAATGCAGAAGGGCAGCACTTCTAGAGAAGTTTGGTCCCCCCAGTATGTGCTAGGACTGCCTTTCACCAGTTTAGCTGCTACCTCTGCAGGAACATCTTGTTCTCCTCTTATGGCCTGGCAGCTCTGCTGGTGTGTCTTTGCTCTGAATGGACAGCAGCTTTCTCTATGTGCTGCATCCTAATCCCTGGCCCCTGTGAATGTGATACCTCACGTGGCAAAAGAGACTTTGCACATGTGATTAAGAATCTTGAGATGGGGTGATTATCCTGGATTATGCAGGTGAGACCAATGTAATCCCAAGTGAAAGAGGGGAAGTCAGAGACAAGACGCAACAATGGAAGCAGAGGTCGGAGTGATGCAATTATTGGAAGGGGGCCTTAAGCCAAGGAGTTCAGGTGGCCCCTAGAAGCTGGAAAAGGCAAGGAAACAGATTCTCTTCTACAGCCTCCAGAAGGAACACAGCCCTGCCTACACTTTGATTTTAGCCCAGTGAGATCCATTTTGGATTTCTGACCTCCAGAACTGCAAGATAATAAATTTCAATTGCTTTAAACAACCAAGTTTATGGTAATCTGTTACAGCAATGTAAAGGAAACTAATACTCATAGATACAGTGGAAAGAGTTTTATTCTTGCTTGGTCAGTGGCAATATGAGGGCTTTCTTGTTTGGGTTCTTCACATTAGGCAGAAACCCGAAACACTATTATTTTCCCTGAGTGATAATATCATACATCCTTTGCTGCAGATGCTTAGGATTTCTTTGTGATTAGAGTTGCATGTACATCTTCAGATGGTTAAGAGCAATATAAGTTGCTGCTTCAGAAGTATTTAGGTTCCTTATGTGAGAGGGATGGTGAGATCTATTATAGTGATAGGCAGAGACTTGAAATTGCAGCAGCACAGACTTCTTCACTTTAAAGAAATGGTAAATTTGAAATTAATCTGAGGTCAACAGGAACTTGAACCATCTTTTGTGCTTTCAGAAGTTATTATAAATGAATTTTGGTTTGGTGGAACAGATAGCTGCCTTTGGAGTTACAAGATAGGTTTGAGTCCTGTGTCTGCTCCTAACACATGGTCTGAATCTTGATATCCTTATCTCTAAATTGAGAATAAAATTCTTTTTCTCCTCAACTTTCAGGATTGTATAGGACCAAATCAGAATGCATGAAAACTCTTTGTAGATTATAAGATGTTAAACATGTAAAAGGCCTTTCCTGTTGAAAGTAGGATGGGAGAAAATGGTGGTGGTGATATATATTTTCTAATAAGTGGAATGAGGGAAGAAGGGAACAGTCTGGAGAAAAAGAAGACAGAAGATCAAACTATAGATTCTTAAACACCTTTGGAGTTTTTTGAGGATGATTTCTGTTGATATTGAAAGCAATCATAAGGGTAAATGTGACATCTCAATGCTACTACTGGTTTTAAAATTAATTATAAAAGGAAAAGCACTTGGCCTGGGCATGGAAACTGTTTTTCTGTTCTACTCTGACTTGTGCCATCCAGGTTTGCTCTTGATCCAGACTGTCCAGACCTCCAGGATGTAGGTCTCTTACATCTGCGCTTTGGTTTGATTTACAGAAAATTTCCAAAAATTATAATCGTGTCTTATTTTAACATTAGCACTTGAGGGTCCTTTACGAATTACTCCTTCAAAGGCAGACGTTGTATATAATGAGAGCTTTTTTCAGAACATGGAAATCAACATGGCTTTGAGAATCAGGCTGCTGGATTTGCTACCCTTTTACCTCAGAAATCCCAGAAAGGGGAAAACATGAAGCACGCAGATAAAGGCATCATGTAAATATCTTCTTCCCCAGTGAACTCTTCCTTTGACAATCAAAGCAGTCAGAAACTTCCCACCTTCTTGACTACCCGGCCCCCAGGCACACTTAGTTGCTTCTTATTGGTCATTTCCTCTTCTGTCACCGGTGCCTCTGACCTGGATGTTGTCCCTGCTTGCTTCTTCTGTATCTCTAACCTGCTCTCTCTATTCCCTCCTTCCCTTTGGTATTTGGGGGTGTTTAGGTCTCTCCCATTTAAACCTCCCTTCCCCTATGCCCATGCCCTCCTCTGTCTATTGCCATATTTGGGTCCCTCTGCGTCACACCTAAACTCCAGGAAACCTTCTCTAAGTTCTTTGCCTCCATTTCCGAAATCCCCTTCATTCCTAAACTTCTCACAGTTCAGCTTTGCTCCCCATCACACCACTGAACCTCCACCCCTTGCTAAATCCAAGAGACACTCAGCCCTTCTTAGCCTTTCTGCTGCATTGACACCAATGACTTGCTGCTCCTTGAAATCTTCTCCTTTTGTTCTTATGACACCACATTCTCCTTGTTTTCCCTCTTTTCAAGTTTTCTTCTAGTCGCTCCTATTCAGTCTTCTTCACGATCACCGTTCTTCTGCCTATTCCATAAAATGTTGATATTCACCAGGACTTCGTCCATGATTCCCTTATGCTGTCTGGATAGGCTCACACATTTAATGCCACCTCTTCTGGTACTATTTGTCTCTGAAATAATTTCCTTAAAAAATATAAACTAAACTGTGTATGTTTTTGTATTCTCCCCAATGCCCCCGAATGCTCTGAGCATTGCCGAATGAAAGCGATCCTCATGCGTTGAGCACCAGCGGGCAGGCTCAAGTCTGAGCTCTCTGCCATGAGTACTGTCGCTCTTCCTGCACTTTCTGGGATTGTATGTTCTGGCACACACCCATACTGACCAGTAAAATGTGTATAAGTGGTAACATGGGTCCTGTTGCAATGAAAGAAAGACTGAAGATTGTCATGATGGATTATTACAAATGGAAATGTTTACTGTCTGAGGTGTCTTCAAGCATCTGGTGGAGGAACGTAGAGCAAAGATGAAGAAACAGAAAGGTGTTCCTGGGTAGTCCTTGACTTTATGAAGAGCATTGTAAGCAGTCCAGCAGCGTGGGGGTACTGACAACAACACATGAAGGGTACCTAGGAAACAGCTTTTGCTGTTGGCTTTTCAGAAGTCCAGGGCCCTGGAAGGGAATGCCAGAAGCATGTGCATAGGGCCCCTGAAGCACTGAAGCTCTCATTTTCCTGATGAATATGTGTTACTCTTCCTGGGTAATCACATGTGTTCCATGGTTTAAATTACTATCAAATGACTAATGACCCTCAAATTCATATCTTCAACCCAGATATCTCAAGAGGCATTACACTGTGTAAAGAATACCGACTCTGGATCTAGACGTCTGGGCTCAAACCATGGCCTACTACCAGGGAGAACTGTGTGGCATTGAGTCTTCCCAACTTTTCTATGCCTTAGTTCCGCCATTTATGAAGTGGTGGTAGTAACAGTACCAGCTTCATAAGGTGGTAGTAAGGATTGAAGGAATCTATATAAAATACCCAGACTAGTGCTTTAAACTGTGTGCTCAGCTTGTGTTAATTCTTCTTCATCACTTGGATGCCCCTCAGGTACTTCAAAGGCAATGTATTCAAAACTGAAGTCATCATCTTCCCCTCCAAATCTGTTCTTTTTTAAAATGTTCCTAAGAGCAGTGATTTTTTTAAATAATTTTTTTTGAAAACCATGTACTTGTGTATAATTTTAGCTTGAGAATAAAAATTTTATAAGTTTAAGTAGATGCAAATCTTTGGTTTCTCATTAATATTGATATTGTAAAATCAAATTGTCATATTACTCTTAAACATACCCAGTGACTCTATATATCGTGGCAATTTTGTATTCATCATCTACTTATAAAAAATACATGAACAGGCTCTTTCTTAGAAGTCAGAAATTTTCTTTATTTTTTTAATGTCCTTAAGCTTGTATTTCTATTTTACTTTCTCTATAAATTTCCGTATATTTTTATTAATAAAATATATTTGTGCATAACATCATATGTATAAATTGAAATTTTAAGTTTATTTCCTGAGACCTTAAGGCTCTAATTGTTATTGAGCCTTAAGAGTAGTTGTTATTGCCATGTTTATCATCACACAGTTAATTAAAACTACAAAATACTCATTTTTATAATTATTAAATGTAAAAAAAGTAAGCATTTACTGGAAATACATCTCTTAATGAAATGAATGGGGCTTTTTCTTCTTGATTAGTCCAGGTACCCCTGGATGATTATAATATATTTTTGGAGTGAGATAAAACTCAGCAATAATTTTACTTCTAGTTTTTGTTTTTATAGTTATGAGTACTGAGTAATCTTATTTATTTAAATAGGTAGAAAAGGAAGGAGTTTTGCTAAAGGAAGATTACTCAATTCCTTGAACTCTTTCTGCATTATATGCCAAAAAATCACATAGTGATCCTTTATCTAAAATTATTTTTGGTATCTCTCAGGTACCTCAAACACAAAGTAGTCATCATCTTCCCCTCCAACTCTACTCTTCTGCTTATATTCCTCAGAGTAGTGCTTTCTCAGACCACTCAATTAGGTTCACCTTCAGTTTAGTTGAAAGCAATGAATTTAAAACCACCTGTCTTAAAATTTGTTAATCAATCTTTATAGTAATTCAACTTCATAATTTCTGGGAAATGTATTAATAAATGTTTTACCAAGACTTATTAATTATGCTTTTTTCTTTTATTTAGAGGCACTTGATTCAATCTAATATAGCTGGAAGAGATTCAAAAGATTAAAAAATTATTAATTTCAACATATATTTGCCAATACAAGATTTTTGATAAAATGCTTTTATCTAATTACATACTTTATATTTTCATCAGAATCTTGTAGCTGCAGATGTACTGCATTCAGCTCAGGGAGGGTTTCCAACATATACTCTTTGGCAAAGCCAGTCGTCATTAAACCTCTCATCCAAACTAGCTTGCTTCCTGCATTTGTCAGTTTAAATGAAAATGTTAACTTGTGTTCTGTGAAAAGTATTTCACTTTGGAATTCTATTCCCAAGATGGATAGACAGATGAGGCACAGCATTTTGTCACCTAGACAAGGTAGGTCTGCCTTCAATTAAGTCTGACCAAGACTTTGTTTTATTCTTGTGGGTCTCCTTATAAGTCATGTGTATTTTTTTTTTTTTTTTTTTTTTTTTTATTTTTTTTTAATTTCAGAATATCATGGGGGTACAACATTTTGGCCATACACATTGCCCCTGTTCTGCCCGTGTCAGAGCCACAATCGTGGTCATCTCCCAAACTGTGCTCCCCACATCCATTCAGTGAGAGTTTTTCCCATCCCTTCCACCCCCCTCCCGCCCGCCCGCCCCCTGATGAATGTTATTGCCCTGTGTGATGTAAGTGTTGATCAGTTAGTACCAATTTGATGGTGAGTACCAGTGGTGCTTGTTTTTCCAATCCTGTGACACTTCGCTTCGAAGAATGGGTTCTAGCTCCGACCAGGATAATACCAGATGTGTTAATTCACTATTGTTCCTTATTGCTGAGTAATACTCCATGGTATACATATACCACATTTTATTGATCCACTCGTGTATTGATGGGCACCTGGGTTGTTTCCACAACTTTGCAATTGTGAATTGTGCTGCTATGAACATTCGAGAGCAGATGTCTTTATTATAAAATGTCTTTTTTTCTTTTGGATAAATACCCAGTAGTGGGATTGCTGGGTCAAATGGTAATTCTACTTTTAATTCTTTGAGATATCTCCATATTCTTTTCCATAGAGGTTGTACTAATTTGCAGTCCCACCAGCAGTGTATGAGTGTTCCTACCTGTCCACATCCCCGCCAACATTTGTTATTTGGGGATTTTTTGATATGAGCCAATCTCACTGGAGTTAAGTGATATCTCATTGTGGTTTTGATTTGCATTTCCCTGATGATTAGAGAAGTTGAGCACTTTTTTATATGTTTGCTGGCCATCATTCTGTCTTCTTTGGAAAAGTTTTTGTTCATGTCCTTTGCCCATTTTTTAATAGGGTTGTTTGATTTTTTCTTGTTGATTTTCCTAAGTTCTGTATAGATTCTGGTTATAAGCCCTTTATCAGAGGTGTAGCATGCAAATATTTTCTCCCATTCTGTAGGTTGTCTGTTCACTCTAGTGATAGTTTCCTTGGCTGTGCAGAAGCTTTTCAATTTGATCAGGTCCCATGTATTTATTTTTGTTGCTGCTGTGATTGCTTTGGGGGTCTTCTTCATAAATTCTTTGCCTAGGCCAATGTCCATAAGAGTTTTTCCAACATTTTCTTCGAGAATTCTTATGGTTTCATGTCTTAGGTTTAGATCTGTTATCCATTGTGAATTGATTTTTGTGAGAGGTGAGAGGTGTGGGTCCACTTTCAGTCTTCTACATATGGCCATCCAATTTTCCCAGCACCATTTGTTGAATAGGGAATCTTTTCCCCAGTGTACGTTTTTCTGGAATTTGTCAAAGATCAGGTGACTGTATGAGGTTGGTTTTATATTTGGGTTCTCAGTCCTGTTCCATTGGTCTACGTGTCTGTTCTTGTGCCAATACCATGCAGTTTTGGTTACTATAGCCTTGTAGTATAGTTTGAAGTCTGGTAGACAGATGCCTCCCAATTTGTTCTTTTTGCTTAAGATTGCTTTGGCTAGACGGGGTCCTCTCTGGTTCCACACGAAGCGTAGAATTATTTTTTCTAGATCGGCAAAAAATGATGTTGGTATTTTGATAGGGATTGCATTGATTCTGTAAATTAATTTAGGTAGCAAAGCCATTTTTACTATGTTGACTCTGCCTATCCAAGAGCATGGTAAGGTTTTCCATCTATTTACATCCTCTGCAATTTCCTTTCTCAGTGTTTCATAATTCTCTCTATATAGGTCTTTGATCTCCTTAGTTAGATATATTCCTAAATATTTAATTTTCTTTGTTGCTATTGCAAAAGGTATAGCATCTTTAATTTGTTTTCTCGGCTTGATTGTTATTAGCATATATGAAGGCTATGGATTTGTGTGTATTAATTTTGTATCCTGAGACTTTGCTGAATTCATTTATCAATTCCAGTAATCTCTTGGTTGAATCTTTGGGGTTTTCTATGTATAATATCATATCGTCTGCGAATAGTGAAAGTTTGACCTCTTCTGCCCCCATCTGGACGCCCCTGATTCCTCTGTCTTGTCTAATTGCTGTGGCCAGGACTTCCAGCACTATGTTGAAAAGAAGTGGAGATAGTGGACACCCTTGTCTGGTGCCAGTTTTAAGGGGGAATGCCTTCAATTTTTCCCCATTCAGTATGATATTGGCTGTGGGTTTATCGTATATGGCTTTAATAGTTTCTAGGAATGAGCCATCTATGCCTATATTGTTAAGAGTTTTATCATAAAAGGGTGTTGGATTTTGTCAAAAGCCTTTTCTGCATCTATTGAAAGGATCATATAATCTTTGTTCTTGCTTTTATTTATATGGTGAATTACATTTATAGATTTGCGTACGTTGAACCATCCCTGCATCTCGGGAATAAAGCCCACCTGATCATGATGGATTATTTTTTTGATGTGCTTTTGAATTCGGTTTGCAAGGATTTTATTGAGAATTTTTGCATCTATATTCATAAGGGATATTGGTCTGTAGTTTTCTTTTTTTGTTGTGTCCTTTCCTGGCTTTGGTATCAAGGTGATATTGGCTTCGTAGAATGAGTTTGGGAGGATTCCATCCTTCTGGATATTTTCAAATAATTTCTGCAGTATAGGCACCAGTTCTTCTTTGTAGGCTTGGTAGAATTCAGGTGTGAACCCATCTGGTCCAGGACTTTTTTTTGTGGTAGATTTTTAATTACTGTTTCAATTTCGGTGCTTGATATTGGTCTGTTTAGAAATTCTGTTTCTTCCTGGTTGAGCCTAGGGAGGTAGTGTGTTTCTAAGAATTTGTCCATTTCTTCCACATTTTCGTGTTTGTGGGCATAGAGATTTTTGTAGTATTCAAAGATGATGTTTTGTATTTCCATGGTATCAGTTGTGACTTCTCCTTTTTCATTTCTAATTGAGCTTATTAGAGTCCTTTCCTTTCTGCTTCTGGTCAACCTGGCAAGTGGCCTGTCTATTTTGTTTATCTTTTCAAAGAACCAGCTTTTCGTTTCATTGATCTTCTGTATTGTTCTTTTGTTCTCGATTTCATTTAATTCTGCTCTAATTTTGGTTATTTCTTTTCTTCTGCTGGTTTTAGGATTGCTTTGCTCTTCCTTTTCCATTTCCTTAAGATGATTCATTAGTTTACTGATTTGTGACTTTTCTGTCTTTTGGATGTGGGAATTTAGGGCGATAAATTTTCCTCTCAAGACTGCTTTTGCTGTATCCCACAGATTTTGATAACTTGTGTCCCCATTATCGTTTAGATCGAAGAATCTTTTGATTTCATTTTGAATCTCCTCTTTGACCCAATACTCCTTCATCAATAGATTGTTTAGTTTCCAAGTTTTTGGAGGAAGATGTGAGTTTCTGTTGGAATTGATATCTAATTTTATTCCGCTGTGGTCTGAAAAGATACATGGTATGATTTCTATTTTTTTGAATTTGTTTAGATCTGTTTTGTGGCCTAGCATGTGGTCAATTTAGAGAAAGTTCCATGAGCTGATGAGAAGAATGTATATTCAGTGTTATTTGGGTGGAGTGTTCTGTAGATATCTGTTAGGCCCAAATGTTCTAGAGTCCTGTTTAGGTCTTTTATTTCTCTATTTACTTTTTGTTTGGAGGATCTGTCCAGTTCCGTCAGTGGGGTGTTGAAGTCCCCTGCAATTATGGCATTCCTGCTTATTATGTTGTCTAGATCTAGCAGCATTTGCTTTATGTACCTGGGTGCTCCTGTGTTGGGTGCATAAATGTTTAGGATTGTTAAATCCTCTTGTGAAATTTTTCCCTTCACCACTATATAGTGTCCATTTTTGTCCTTCTTTACTTTTATTGCTTTAAAGTTGATGTCATCTGAAATGAGGATGGCTACTCCAGATTTCTTTTGGTTTCCATTAGCCTGAAAAATTGTATTCCATCCTTTCACCTTGAGTCTGAATGCGTCTTTGTGTGTGAGGTGTGTTTCCTGAAGACAACAGATACTTGGTTTGTATTTTTTAATCCATTCAGCCAGCCTATGTCTCTTCAATGGGCAGTTCAAGCCATTTACATTTATTGAGAGAATTGATATTTGGGGTAAATTTCTGATTATTCTGTTGGGTGGTATCTTTTGTTTTACCTCTTGCGTCATTGTGGAGTCTGGTTTCTGGGGTTTTAGCCTTTGCATAATTTTACATAGGTGGGTGTCTGTTGCGCTGGTTAGTGTATAATGCAGGTCTAAGCATTTCTTGCAAGGCCGGTCTGGATTTCGCAAATTCTATCAGTGATTGCTTATCTGGAAAGGTCTTAATTTCTCCCTCATATAAGAAGCTTAGTTTGGCAGGATACAGAATTCTGGGTTGACCTTTGTTTTGTTTTAGGAGATTGATGATGTCTCCCCATTCCCTTCTGGCTTGTAAGGTTTCAGTTGAGAAATCTGCAGTTAATCTGATGGGTTTCCCTTTGTAGGTTACCTCCTTTTTTTGTCTTACAGCTCTGAGGAGTGCCTCTTTTGTGTTTACTTTGGTCAGTCTAATAATTATGTGGCGTGGTGAATGCCTTTTCACGTTGACTCTCCCAGGAGTCCTGTGTGCTTCTTGTACTTGGATGTCGAGATTTCTGGCTAAGCCATGGAAATTTTCCTCTATTATTCCTTCAAATAAATTTTCCAGCCCATGCAAATTTTCTTCCTCTCCCTCAGGGATACCTATTATCCTTATGTTTGGCCTCTTTACATAATCCCACATTTCTTGTATGCTTTTTTCCTGTCTCTTGTTTTTGTGTTCTTTCTCTTCAGCTGATTTATTTAGTGCATAGAAGCTGTCTTCTAGCTCTGAAATTCTTTCCTCTGCATGGTCCAGCCTATTCTTAAGGCTTTCCACTGTGTTTTGTAGATCCTTGAATGCTTCTTTCATTTCTAGGATTTCTATTTGATTTTTCCGTAATATTTCTATTTCTTTGGAGAATTTTTCATTCATTTCTTGCATTTTTCTTGTGGTTTCTTTGTGCTGGGATTCAATTTTCTCTTGAATTTCATTGAGCTTTCTTATAATCCATAAACGAAATTCCTCTTCTGTCATTCTACCCATTTCATTTGGGTTGGTATCCATTGCTGAGGAACTGATAATTTCTTTTGGGGGTGACTTTTCACTCTGATTTTTCATGTTCCCTGAGTTCTTTCGCTGGTTTTTTCTCATCTGGTCTCTTGGTCAAGAGCTGGGGGTGTTAGAGCTAGTTTATGGCCCTGTCACCAGGCCCACAATTATTTTTCCTTGGCAAAGCCAGGGAGAGAAGTAGTGGCCTGTATTGCCTTAGGTGTATTTTAGCAAGTTTGTTGGATCTTGAGTTAACTCTGACCTGTGGTCTTCTCCTCTTCCCAGTGGAGTGTGGTGAGAATGACCTCCCAGCGTGGGCTCTGAGCTAATGGATTGTACTTGAGAATATGAGTCCTCCGCTCTCTATTAGCTAGGTATTCTGTTATGTCCGTAGCAGACTCTGATTCCCCAGTTGGGGTATGCGAAAGCCCTGTGCTTTGGGAGGGGTCTTGTAGCTCCTAGGGTTACTTTGACCCTGTTCTTCCTGAGGTTCTGGTAGAAACACAATTTCCTTTGGCTGCAGTGTGAGAGCTGAGTTGGGAAAATTTTACACAGCTCAGAGGTTGCTCATCTAGCCACGTGTGGCTGCCCTTCTGATGTGTGTCTCCGCGTGAAACTGGTTGATAGGGGGATCTCCAATTGTGTACCCCTTTTCCACCACTAGACCTCAAGGCGAGGCAGGTGGCCGTCTCTATCCCCAGCAGTCTCCACCGGGGGGATGTTCCCACGGGGAGGGGGAGTAGTGGCAGCTGGAAGCACTCTTGGGTGGCGCGAAATTCCCTATTGAAGTGGGCAGGATTATGGGGAGCTGCTCTGGTTCAGCCTGTGGCTCTTGAGGTATTTGGTTGTCATGGGAACCAGCAGTTATACCAAATGAGTCACTATGGCCAGCAACCTTCAAAATGAGCGATCTCTGGGGTACAGGAGGGCTGGGACCTGAGGGGCGGGCACTAGGACCGACACGGAGCGGAGTTGTCGGAGGCCAGAGCCGGGGTAGCAGAACCAGATGGACGAGCTGCAAACTGTTTCCAATACTCAAAGGTCCCACCGCTACAGTTCCGGGATCTCGACCCACCTGGAACCCACGGATGCAGCTGTCCCTGGCCACCAAAGGCAAAGCCTGTCTCACCCCAGCGGATGAGCCCCGGGCCGGGGCGGGGGGAGCTAGAGACGCGGGTCACGGCTCCGGGCGGGCGGCTGTAAAGATGGCGGCCGCCGCCAGCCTGGCGCACAGCCGGACTCCGATCGCGCCGGGAGCGCAGTTTTTCTCCGCCGGTAGTTGTTAGCAACCTCTAAGGGCGCGTCCCGCTCTCCGATAAACTCCTGGGCCCAGTCCCGCTGACTTCTAGTGGCGCAGTGCCGGCCTGCGGGTTCCCGCGCACTGTCCCGGGAAGCTGAATCTCGGTCCCCGCCCAGTTCCTCCCCAGCCCTTGGCAGTCTCTGTATATCGTAGCGAGATGTGTCTGGCTCTGGCTACTTCCTCCTCTCCACAGGGCTCGCCGTCCCTAGCCACCGCTCTGTCCCAACTCTGGGCTTGTCCCTGACTGCGTGTATGGGGAGGCGTGTAACCGCTTGGGGGGCAGGTCGCGCTGCGCCGACCTGGCGAGTGCGTCCTTCCCGCGCTCTGGGCTCTATTGTGCTCCGTGCGCCCTCCGATCTTTGTGAAAATTGTCATTGTATTTGATGAATGTGGAGTATGGAAGTTGCAAGACCATAAATCCCAAATTCATCTCTCCTGTGTGCCTATGTAATAATCCATTCAGAACCACCTAACTATGGGCCAAAATACCGTACTTCTAATACTTTGCCTAGTCCTTCCCAGAAATATGTATAAGGTGGAGAAAGATGTAAAACCCTTTCTTCTGGTTTATGGTGTCTTTATTAAAGGCAACTTTGCTAACTCAGAATTTAAAAGTAGTGTGTTTTCTGGGATTTTTCATACCCTGGGGCAATGTGCTATAGCAGCTTGACATGGGTGAAAAGTGCCTTTTTACAGTAAATTGGGAAAGGAGAATTTTGAAATGGGAGTGCAGTAGGAAGGGAGAACTTATGTGACATCTTAATTTCAGATCTGTTCTTAGGTTGATCAGGTGTAGGAAAGAGTGTATATGGAAGCTGAGGATCTGGGAATTAAGTTCCTTAGAACTATCTGTTGCTCATGTATCCCATGGGAAGTCTTCATTGTAGCCTCCCTGAGGTGGCTGCTCCTTTGTTTGAATAGCTTAGTAAATGCCACCACCATCCACCTGATTGCTCAAGCTAGAATCTTGGGTGTCATTCCTGGCTGCATCATCACCTTCCCTGATAGCTAACCAGTCACCAAGTTCTGTCCTTCTACTCCTTAATGCCTAGAGTAACCATATAATCCACCATCCAAACAGGATACTTTGAGAATGAAAAGGGGCACTGTTAGTAACTGAGCTGGGACAGCTGGTGTAAAGAGGACTCATGGTCACCGACTAACCTCTTTAGAATCAATCTCCATCTCTGACTTTTAGTTTAGGTGCCAGAAGATTAGCTTGGATTTGTGTAAGAGCTTTTGGCTGGCCTTCCTGTCTTTGGTCTTAGTCCCTGCAGTGTTTTCCCTGATGCAATTGCAGTTCCCAGAAAGGCAACTTTACTCATGTCTCCTCTGTGGCTTAAAATTTTTCAATGAACCTTAAAGGCAAATCCAAACTCCTAAACGTGGTTTACAAGGTCCTTCAAGATGTACGGCCCTTGCTTCCTCTTGAGCTCCTCTTCTTGCAATGTGGCTCTTCAGTTCCCCGCCCAAACTCTTACTTCAGGTGCTGAACTACCTGCAGCTCCTTACCTGTACCACAGTGTCTCAGGATGTTGTGCCCAGTGCTTCCCTGCCAGAACACCCTTCTTGCTTTCTTCCCTTCCTTCATTTTTACCCAGTTAAATCCTGTTCTTTCTTCCTTACCACCCAGTATAGTCTCTCTGAGGTCTCCTCCTTCCCAAAGCTTTCCCCACCCCCCAGAAATACCTCGGGCTTTCTCCTATTGTAAATTACAAATACTACGTATGTTGTATTTCCCTGTTAAATAATACAATTTGATTGGAAGCTCTTTGAGGGGGAGGTATTGAATCCCGTTCACCACTTTGTTCACCTCTGTTGCTGTGAAGTAGGTGATCTGTAATGGTATTGGATGGAAGAACTCTTACCTGGACAGTGTGGGCAGGCCGGTGGGAGGTAAGGGCCTCGACAAGAGCTCCTCCTTCACCTCCCCTTTCCACGTCTGTGTGCACCCTCCTTTTCTGTAGTTCTTTGAATTTATCACCTTGATTCTCTTATGAAAGGCCTCTCCTATTGTTCATTTAAACCAGATTTTACCTATATTTAAAAAAAGAGAGAAAAAGCTTTATTGAGATGTTAGGAAACTGGGTTGGAAATTTATGGGATTATAAGGAATTACAGATATAGGATATTTTTAATGTGCTGGCAACTACCAGGTACTGTTTGCAATATTTCTGTATAGTGAGAGGTAGGGTAGTATACTGTGTAATAGAAGGAGGTATTTTGTATGAGTTTCTGAGTCCAGGCAGTGTCACCCGTAGCTGTATGGTTGTAGATCCTGTGATTTAAAAAAAATTAGCTTATTATAAACAGTACTTTTACTAAAAGAATAGAGTTTTCTGTTGCTCTATAGTTTAACAGTGTCTAATAAGAAAGGAAGATATGATGTTTTTCTGGAACATTTTCTGTTCAGAGTGGGTCTGATCTCTTCTGAGCACAGTCATGTGATACATCCTGAGAATTCAGGAGCTGACATGCTTGAAAGAACCCTAGGAAGTGCTGAGAGGGGAGCTCCCCAAGGGGCACCCACAAAGTCACCTGGTGCATTGCATGCTTTCCTCACTGTAATGCATGGGAAAAGCAGAGCATGCTTTGATTGGTTCTCAGTTTCTTCATTGTATGTGTCGATTTTGACGTGGGTTCAAAAATACTCTTGAAGGGCCTATATTTGTCTAGAATCAGCTCCATGACACACCTTGAACTTAATCCTTTTATAGTTCTTTTTTTTCCCCTTTTCCCTTAAATGGTTGATCACAATAGGCATGAGTATGTTTTCCATGGGTCACGTATAATAAAATATTTTATCCTACAGCTTTCAGAAATTTGTTTTCCAGGCTTAGGGAGGTGAGGGATAGAATTCTATCTTGTATAGAAAGTGATTTTTCATTAATGGCACCCGGTGCTTTTTTTTTTTTTTTTTTAAACCAAAACTAGATTAAAAGGAGGAACAATTGAATATGATAAAGGTGCAAAATAATTTAAAACAAAACTATCGGGAATGACAAACCTTAACACATATACATACATTTAAATATTTGTGTGTGTATATGTATATACACACATACATACGTTTATATTTTTGTATATAAAACAAGGTACGCAGGTGTGTTAAGTGTTCTTCTTATCAATAAAACAGATACAGAGAAATTTCTTTGACCCACACATCCTTAGTTATGCAAGTACGTGAAAGGAATAATTGCTGATTCCTTTACTATGACCATTTTATTAAATTAGACTGTCCTTCTCCCTGGTTAAATCAGAACAAACTATAAAGGATGGAATTTCAGACAGTTGATTGATTGATGGCTAATGGAAAGTAGTTATTTTTAGCATTAATGATTCTAGACATTGTCTTGATTATCATAGAAAACTAGTTTTTTTCCAAATCTAGAATTTTGATACAAACCTCTGATAAATTAACCTTGATTTAACCTTATTCTGAATCTTAAGAGGATTTTCTCCATGAATATAACAAGCAATTTAATTGGGATGTGTCAGTAGCCTACTAATAAAATGTACTTTATGGAATGTTTCTTATATTTTGTCTTGAATTTTATAAAAGTTCAGATATATTGCATGTACTAAAAGCTAAGTGGCTAGTTTCTTTTTTATAGGGCCTATTCTAGTAAGAGAGGGCCTACAGGGATTGTTTAAAGTTGGGCAGGTGCTTTTCTGGGTGATGGGACTTACCTATTTTCTCTTTTGGACTATGAATTTTGAAAGTTGCCTTATGAATTAACAGAAGTAGGTCTTTTAGAAGCTGATGAGGTATAGGAGCTTAGTTTAGTACAGTGGTGAGCAAGAGACAAAGTCCTTGGTCTCAAGGACTTTATTTCCAGGGGAGAGGCAGACCAAAAATATATGTTCATATATCAGGTAGTGATGAGTGCTTTGAAAATAAGATGATGAGTGACATGGGGGTTCCTTCCACTGGGTGGTCAGAAAAGGCCACTCTGAGATGACATTTAAACTAAGCCTTGAGTGACAAGAAGGGGAGGAGTGTGGCAGGCAGAAGGAACAGCTGGTGCAGTGGCCCTAAGACAGGACAAATATGAGGTGTTCTGGAATTTAAAGGAGAAGAGTGATGCTAGATAGTAGTGAGAAAGGGGGTGATGAAGCAGGAAGGTGGGCAGGATCCACATGACATAGGGCCCAGGAGCCTATAGTAGGCTACATCTATGGGAATCTATTGGGAGTTTTAAGCTGAGGAGTGATACGGTCTGAAGGAGGAACTGGTTTTGGAGTTTGGGAAGTCAACTGTTCTGTTTTGAATATGTTAAGCTTAAAATGTCCATTGGACATCCAAGAGATGTTAGGTGAGTAGTTTGGGTTCCTGGGAGGTTAGAGTCACATTTAGGAGTCCCCAGGTTTTTAAAGTCATGAGACTAGATATGGTCACGGGAGAAAGACACTATAAATGCAGAAGAGGAGGGGCCAGGCTGATGCATGCAGCTGTGTTAACCATGTAAGTTGGGCATTCTGTGTGGGGTGGTGCAGGGGTAAGCAGGACGTCCAGGCCCTACTTACGTCATAACCCCTTGGGTTGGCTTCGCTCCTTTGTGCCAAATTACTTTGTTGGCTAAAACTACATTGACATTCAGCTACTGGGACAGAGTTTATACAGACCCTAACCTAACCACGTATATATTTTAATTACTACAATTTCAGGACATGGTAAATGTAGGATTTTATTTCAAGATAAAATGATCTTGGCATGGTATGGTGGCTTGTGTCTGTAATCCTAGCACTCTGGGAGACTGAGGCAGTAGGATCGCTTGAGGCTGGAAGTTTGAAACCAGCCTGAGCAACATAGTGATGAGATCCCCTCTCTACAAAAAATAGAAAATTCAGCCAGGCATGGTGGCACGTGCCTGTAGTCCCAGCTACTCGGGAGGCTGAGGCAGGAGGATCAGATCGCTTGAGTCCAGGAGTTTGAGGTTGCAGTGAGCTAGGATGATGTCACTGCACTCTAACCCGGGCAACAGAGTGAGACCCTGTCTCAAAGAAAAAAAAGATGATTTCATAGTCTATACAATGATGTCTCACTTATCCAGATTTTAGAAATTTAGCAACTTCACTTATCCAAAATGTAGATGAAACTTACTAAAGAAGGACTGAAGTGCCTTGAGCAGCCAAAATCCATTATCCATTAGAGTCTACTAACAGGGTTTAACACTTTTCTCATAGAATTGGTCATCTCTAAAACCAGGTTTATTTTCATTTTAGGAAGAAATCCAAACATGTTGGTTATTATGTGCTCTGGCCCCAAGAGATTTGAAATAGTCACGTGGATCTATGACTTTTGTCAGGGCTTGGCAGGGACAGCTCATCTCTGCTCCACTTAGTATCTGTTGGAAAAGCTTGAAGGCTGGAGGCTGGAGTCATCTGAAGTCTCAATCATGTGTCTGGTGGTTGATGTTGACCTGGGCTGGGGACACAACACCTACATGTAGATGTTTTGTGTTGTTGCTTGGCTTCCTCACCACGTAGTAGTTGGGTTTCAGTGGCAAGCATCCAGAGGATGAGAATAAGGGAGGGACAGGAAGGAGCAAAAGCTATATCACCTTTTATGGCTGAGTCTCAGAAGTCAGGAAGTGTTACTTCTACTGCATTCTATTGATTTGAAGTGAAGAAAAGGCCAGCCAACATTTGAAGGAATGAAATATTACATTACACATTTTGATAGGAAGTGTTGACTAATTTGAAGACGTGTTTAAAAACATGAGAGTCTATCCTCTGGCCAAAAATTATATTTTTCCTACATGTAAAATGTACTCATCCTTTCCAAGGCCTCCCCAAATTCTTATTTATTATGACATTGGAGTCAAGCTTAAGGTATTAAACTTATCAAATCAGACTCTCTGGGTATTTTTCTTCAAGTTTAACTCCTTGAGTAGAGTTCCTTTTGATTTGAAGACATGTGAAATAAGATGATAAGAACGATGTATGTGCTACCCTCCACTTAACATGTAGGTATACAGTGCAACATGTAGTGCATAGGATAGGCAGTATAAATGCTTCCAGTTAGGAAGTGGGGAACAGGAGGCACACAGCAGTTACTAGTCCATACTGTTTTGAAATCTAGCCAGGCACATGTAGTCATTTCTCTGGTTAGGGCTTGGTCTTACTGCCTAGGAGTTGCTGACAGTGACGACTGGCCCTGTCTTCTAGGCTCTTAGTTCTGTTCTCTGTGCTTTCCTTCTTGTTCCACAAAAAGTAGTTTGTATTTGCAGATGAGTAGTGTTCTCAGCCTGCTTTTTGCCTGATGAGTATTGGGAGTCTAAAGGCCTCTTTTCAGTTTGTAGTATCAGTGTCCTTTTCAGCCCAAGCTGGTATAATTCTTCTAAAGAACTTTGTGGGTTTCTTATGAATCAACTTCTAATCAACTTTGTTAGACAAAGGCAACACCCACAAATTGCTTTGAAATAAGCTTTTCTGTACTTTAGATCCCCTGCAAGGCTGTTGGGGAACAGTGCCCTTAAGGTTATTAGAGAAGCTTTTGTTATCTTGAGAAGATCTGTGAGGCATCATATTAAATCTTTTTTGAGGACTTAATGAAGGGTTGTACAGTTATATAATGTTTTCCTGACAGACAGCTAGATTCAGTCTTTGCTCGGAAGCCATTTCTTAATTGTAGCCCTGTTTGACTTCTGGTAAGACTAGGAATGAGAAAATTTCATTTTCAAGCCCAGTGAGTTCTGGCTCCTTGATATTTTAATAGTTTTTATTTTTAGCTTATCTCTCTCCTCTTGCATTTTATTATGGGCAGCAAAACAAAGCCACTTGGTACTTTCAACAGTTTACCTGGAAATCTCCTTGTCTGGATCATCCAGTTCATTAGGTACATTTTTCATTTTCCATGTCGCCACAGGCAACAGCATTGCTAAACTTTCTGCCTCTGCATAATAAGGTCCCTTTTCTTCCTGTTTCCAGTGCTTTCTCTTTGCTTTCCTTTAGGCCCTGGCAGACAGAGGGCCCTTGGGGTTCCACTGATACTCTCCTTCAGGCCCCTCCCGCTGCCTCTTTCCACATTTAGAAAGTGAAGGGAGTGAGGCCAGATCAGGGAGGGCTTCTAGGCCATCATAAGGGCTTTGGTAAGGAAGGACACCACTGGAGGATATTGAACAGAAGAGTGAACTGATCTGACCCACATTTTAAAAGAATTTCTCTAACCGCAAAGACAGACGCAGGGATATCCTTAAAGGAGTTGTTGAAGAACTCCAGGGGAAAGGTAATGGCTGCTTGGACCTGGGAGTGAATTTGTCAGATTTTCTTTCTATTTTGAACATAGAGCCAACAGGATTTGCAGATGGATAGAAGAGATAGAAGTTAAAGAGGTTTTGACCAGCACCAGTGGAAAAGTGCCGTACCATTTACTGAGATGGTGAAGATTGCAGGAGAACACGTATTTTGGGAGGGAAAGGTAGTTCCCTTTTGGACATGTAAAGTTTGAGGATCTAATAGGCATTTGAGTGGAGATCTCAAGTAGGCCATTGGATTGAGGGAAGAATTCTGGTCTGGCTGTAAATTTGGGAGTTATTGGTCTATAAATGGCATTTGAAGCCTGGAGCCTTGATGTGTGAGGTGTGAGCTCTGGCAATCCAGCCTTTCCTGGTTAGGGAGATAATGAGCAACCAGCAACAGAGACTGTGAAGGTATCTGGTGAGGTAGGAGGAGAAGCAAGAGGGAAGAGGGTCCTGGAAGCAAGAGATAGGTTTCAAGAAAGTGGGTGAACACTCTGTCACTAGATTTAACAAGGTGGAGGTCATTGCAGTCAGTGCTGAAGTGGGTTCAAGAGGAGAAGAGAGAGACAGAGTATAGAACAACTTTTTCTTTATTTCCCCAGAAGTTTATTTCAAAGCACAGAAGTGAAATGGGCAGGTATAGAAGTCAAAAAAGTTATTTTGTTTTTTTTTGAAGATGGGAGAAATAAAGGCATGCATTCTGCCAGAGTAGAAAGGGAAACTTTAGCGCAGGAAAGGGAACAGAAAGTTGCTGGAACCGTGTTCCTGAAAAGATGAGAAGGGGTGGGATGAAGTGGAGCATGGACAGACGGACAGATGGACAGTGCCTCCACAGTAATAGGAGGGAAGACAGGACGTAGCACAGATGCAGGCAGGTTGGTAGATGGGGTGAGAATGCATATGCATGTTCTCTTCTGATTGTTTTAATTTCTCAGTGAAATAGCCAAGATCTTCATCTGAGAGTGAGGTAAGGAGAGGTTGGAGATTTAAGGACCCAGGAGAAAGTGTCAAGGAGTCACCCAGGAGAATGATGGAATAAAATGTCGTAGGATTCTGGGTGATACCAAGGGTTCTCTTGGGTTATTGATGATGAATGTCAAGTAAGCCCACCTACGGGTGTGCAGTTTGAGCCTCCAGTTATGTTCAGCTCTTCGGGTGCTGGCATGGAGAAGGCAGGGAGTTGGCATTAACCATGGGTGGGGTATTTTTTAATGGCTATTAGAGAAAGAAGGCTGTGCAAGGGAATTGAGGACACTTATGAGTGACTAGTGAGGGAAATGAGGAGATGGGTGGGGGGTGGGGGGAGGGACAATGAAAAGGTAATAGGATCAATGAATTTTGGGTGTCCTGATGGAGTCAGAATGTTGGAGTGAGCTGGGAAAAGAGGAGTCAGTAGTTGAGCAAGAATCTTGGAATTGAGGTTATGCGTACTATTCAGACAATATTCTGGATAGTGGCTTGGCCTGAACATGGAATGGAATGGCTTCAGTTCCTTGGAGCAGCTGTTCTGTACTTTGGTCAAGTTGTTTAACTACTGTGTTTCCTCAATTGTAAAATGGTAATTATAGTAACTTCATGGATTTAACAAGAGGATTAAATGAGTAAATACATGAAGAGTCTTCAGCAGTGCCTGGCACATAGTAAGAATTTAATAAATGTTAGCTATTGTTGTATTTCTATAACCCTTAGAGTGGTGCCAGGACTCATGGGTGAGAACTGAGGAATATTCCCTGGGGCCAGTGACACTTCATGAGGAGCCAGATGGTCCAACAGTGATTCATTGAAATCCACTTTTGCTGAAAAATGGGGCCCAGTTATAATTACCCCTCCTTCAGTGTAGATTGCTCCAATGACAGGTCCTTGTTTGTTAAGGTGGTTTTACCTGAGGTCCTAAGGCTTATGTGATTCACAACAAGGAGCAAATTAAAACTATATCCTGTTAATGTTGCTTGGAGGGCCTGAGATCTGCTTATAGGGGCAGGGGAAAAGCACAGATAGCTATCACCATAGTCCTGAATTTCTTGGGACATATGTGTGAATTATGTTGAATCCTAGAACTCCCCAAGAATGACCTGTTGTATCATTTTTTAAGATTTTTTTTGGCTCTGTTGTCCCTGATAGATGGTCAACTCTCTTTTTACTCTCTTAGATCAAGAGATTGTATGCTGTATTGATGAAAACTGTGCATGCTTTTAAGGCCTTTTCTTTGGCCTACAGGAAACATTATTAAATATCGTTGTAGCATTCTTAAGTTCTCCAGAGAAGAGTCAGCCTTACACTCAATGTGAAATAAGATGCAGCAGGGCTTTATTATATCATGCTGTCCTTTCTTTGTTTAAAATTTTTGAGGGTTCATTTTACTATTGGAACTCTAGGACTAGACTTCAAAAGAACAATTGGCAAATGAAAGGTTGGACCCTGAATTTAATATATATCTTTTGAAGGTTAGGATATTGATTTATTGGACAGTATTAGAGTTTTAAACTCTAATTCTCAGACTGTAACCTGGGAAATTGATGAAATTTAGACATTATCAGCCAAGGTAAGTGAAAGAAGCCCAGGGCATTTAGCCAAGACTGTCAGAGAGTAAGAAGGGTCCGTCATTGGTCTCCGGGTTACATCAATGCTGTTATTAGGATTGACGGGACTGACATGGTAAGGCTGCCTATCTGCTTGCCTCTTAGACCCAGCAAAGGGTCAGAGCTGGAGAGGACCGTCGTCATGACTCCTTAGTGACTGGGTGTTTGGGATGCAGTATGTTAACTCTGTCCTGTGTTAGGAAGCAGAGTGTATGAAATCAGGATGAGAGAGCAGGGTCTGTTTTGCCTAATTGTTACCTTCCTACAAAGTAGGATCTAATCCAGCTTGTGAGCATATGCAAGCTACAGGGTATACATTTGAAATAGGACAGAGAGTGGAGTGGGGAGGGGGTAAGTGATTGATTGATAGATTTTCCTAGAGAATGAGTAGCTTGAATGTTGAGAAAGAGTGATAGACATAGGGGTCTTTCTCCTCATGACTGGGTAGGCCAGAAGGCTGCATACCAAAGTACAGTTCAGAAAAGCCCTTCTCTGGTGGCCCAACACCACATGCATGGTACTCTGCTCTCTGTTCCTCTGTTCCCCTCACCCTGGGGAACAGGTGAAAAAACTGAATGGACTTCTCTTTCTGGAAGTCCTCCATGCATATTGATTTCTTAGCTGAGTATTTGTTAGCTATTGGGCAGCATTGAATTCAATATAGTACACAATTGTAATGGACTCGGAGTATTACGTTGTACGTTGTTACTTAAAAATGGACCACTTGCTTTAAGAGCAGTTCAGCTGATAGACATGTGTTTTATAAAAATTTAAGGCTCTCTTCTCCCCCGTTTATGTGTTTTGAGGGAGTTTTTTTTTTCATAAACACATTGTTCAGTGATTTTTTTCAGTGAAGTCTTCACACACTCACCTTGCAGAATTAATTTTCTTTGTACATAATCTCATTTTGTATGTATTCATCTTCTACAAGTAATTATTGTCTCACCATGTTGTATTGTAATTAAATGTCTATGTATCTCCTGCTAGGCTGTGAGTGCCTCAAGGTTAGGGACAGGTCTCATTCATCTTTGTGTTCCCACACTCCCCAAGGCAGTGTCTGATTTGATATATAAAGAACATGTATAGTGGGTATTCCATGAATGTTGAATGAATGAATGATATCACAGTTTTAGAGTCTACCTCCAGAATATTGGCAACCCATGACTAGTATTTTGGATGTAGTCCTTAAAACTAGGATATTGTGTTCATTGGCAAATTCTTGTGATCTTTTTTCTCTTTGGTTATGAAACCTAATGTGTTTCATTGTGATCTGAGATGTGCTATGTTTGATTGCTTGTTGATAATGAGTGGTGACAAGTGCCGTCATAGTATAGCTGCTTTGATTCCAAAGTCGTATCTTTCCCTCAGTTGAATGTAAGTGGTTTTACATTTCAAGATCTTGGCTTATGAAACCTGGTGGCTTGTGTTTATTATTTATGTTCTGGGGCATTTATCATTGTCTGACCTCTGTAACCCCTGGTTTCCATTTTGATCAAATGACATTTGTTTGTGGCAAGATCTGGGTTGATGCTTAGCGTAGCTAATGTGCAGTGAGTTGATTGAATAGACTTTGACTGAATCTTGCCGCCTCTTGTTCTTGCTGCAAAATTGTAATTTTTAACTTGTCTCAAGACCTTCATACTGTATTTTTTCACATCACAAATTTAATCACTCTCAAGGAAAGAGATTTATTTTAAAATTGTACAGATTATCATTAATGTGGAAATTTTTGATAGGTTAACCAGTCTTTCCATTTAGTTACATTTAGTTAAAAATTTCCTTCCTATTTTCTTTACTTGGCTTCTTTAATGACTGAAAAACATTCTGGAGACAGGAAAACAAAAAATGAGTTGAAGAACCTGTCTGTAAAGTTTGTCTTCTTGAGATGATGATGTTAGAAGGAGAAATTTAAAAGCTCTCTTCCATTTTCTGCTTCTGACTAGTTTCAGGATGAGACTAGACAGAGTAGTAAGACCACAGGCTACTTCCCTTCCCTCCTTTCTTGTCACAGGCACTTTTTGAGACCCCGTGTGTAAGTGTGCTGTAAGGCCTAAAATGAAGGCCCAATATTATGTGTGCCTTGATATCTGGGGAAAACTGGGAGACCCTTCCATCTGCAAGCCCCTTCTCTTTCTGTGTTCTCGTGGATAAGGTCCCCTAGCAAACAACCGTCCAAGACTCCAGCCAGCTGACATCTTCATTTCAGCCTTGTGAAGCCTGGAGCAAAGAAACCTACTGACCTTCAGAACCCTGAGATAATAAATGGGTGTTGTTTTAAGCCTCTAAATTTGTGGTAATTTGGTACATCAGCAATAGAAACCTAATTCAAGTGTTAATGGGTATTTGTGTTTGTTTTAGTTGGTTTTCTCCTCTTTGAAAAATCCAGGGGGTAGTCAAACCTTTTTATTTAACATGAATGGCAAGAAACAGTCCCCCCCACCCAATGTTTCCATTTCATGGAAGAATCCACAGCTTTATATATGTGAGGGATGGGTTTGCTCTGTGTGCAACACACAGCTTAACATTTGAATTGATTTTACTCTACTTGGATGAACCAGAGTTTGCCTGTGAACCATTATTTTAACACTAAAGCCATGTCTTTAGTCACTGTGGGCCCCGAAAGCATTTCACTGATAACAGCCTCTGCTTCAAATACCTTTTCTGTTTCAAAAGTGAGTGATTCTAGACCTTTAAAAATTGAGACATGACAAACACGTTGTGTTTTAAGTTGGGACACTCATCTATGTTGGTTACTTTACTTTTTTAAAAAATTGAAAAATTAAAACTGCTGTATAAGTGGCAAATAGTGTAGATTATGTGTACACGAATAGAGTTTAGTACTGTCATAAAATCTTACAATAAAATGACTATGACATATATTTAGTGTGAGTAATTGTTATTATACATAATTAGGAATAAGAGGTAAGGGGATTGTGTAAAGCATTAAATTACTATTTACTATTACTGCTACTGTTAAATAGCAGAGCAAGTATTTCTGCCCTCAACTGAGGAGAAGAAAAGGGCGGACTGGGCAAGTAGGTTCTCCTGGACTCCTCCTGCAGCCCCTTGACTCCTGACTCAGGACGTGTGAATGTTCTCACCAGGGCAAATGCATGAGTACCAGGCATGAGGTGGCTCAAGGTGGGTTAGCTCCTACCTCCCTGCTGTAAGAATTGCCCCTTTTTCATTCAGGAACACAAGGACATGGAAACCGGGTAGCCTGTCCCAACATCTGGCTAGGACAGTGAGGAGGAGGTTCCCTCTGCGCCCTCCAGGGCACCCCTCTGTCTCGTCAGCTGTGTCTTCTATGGGACCTTCTGATGCCCTCTCTGTGCTTCTCCCCTGCTCCTCCTGCTAATGGAGAGCCGAGGCTGGAGGCTGGAGGCTTGGCTCTTCTCTTTCTTTCAGTGTTTTTATTTCACAAAGGTGAGATTTAAAAGAAGGCATCTCCCCAGTGCCCTGGATTCTCCCATCATTGCTTGAAATTTTATTCTTTACAGATTAATTTAAATTAATAAGCAAGTACCTTAGACTGGCTAAAGGCAAGTATTAAGTACGACCCTCACACCTTAATAATAATCATCCCTAGTATGCATTGTATGAGTCGGGGCTATTCTAAAGACTTTACATGAATTAACTTATTTAATTTGCACAGTAGCCCTATGAGGAAAGTTCAGAGATGTCCAGTCACTTGTCCCAAGTTACATGGTGATGATGAGGGGAGAGCCCGGACAGAGTCCGGATAGGTCTGCCCTGGGACTCAGGCCTCAGCTGCTGCGTAGAGCTGCTCTTCTGGATCCTCAGTGAGGATTTGATTGAATTTGATTCCTTTCTTCCTAACACCTAGCAGCGACCCCTGTAGGGATGAGGCTGAAAGTGAAGAGGGTGAGCATGTTTTAGCAGGAGACATGGCTCCAAGGGGAGTTGTGATGGGGACTTTGGAAAGGGGCTTGGGGAGCATTCTTTGCAGCCATTGTTTTCCCACAAGTAGTAAGAAGCTCTTTTACAAGCATCTGGATGTTACTGACCTTACAATCAGTACGATGAGTCAATCAAGGACTCAGCAAGTACTGCTTCTTGTCTCTGCTTCTCTCCCAACATTAGCATCATTTTTCTCTTCTAGCCGCAGGAAGCTTTTATGTATGTTTGTGTGTATATATGATAAATGAAGTGTTTTACTTATCAAGTATTTAAATGTCATTTAAATAACATTTTGCAAATATTCTTGAAGTAAAGGCCAATGAAAAGCAACTAATTTCTGTAATTGCCCTTTTCTTTCTCATACAGTATTGGCTGGATCCTGCAAAAACTCTCGCTGAACACAAAGAACTGATCAACAGTAGGTATTTAATTTTAACTTTAAGGAGTAGCTTGAAAATGATTATAAAGTCCGTGATTAATTTGGTGCAGAACTGGGCTTTAGTACTGGAGAGGTAAGTACTAGTACTCGAGTATCAGGATGTGGGAATGGGTGTTGTGTGCATAGCTAGGCTCTCTGAATTTTGATTAAATTTTAGTTTAATCGGATTCTGAGTGGATCTTCTGAATTTGTCCTAGGGGTACGCTTTCCCTTGGTTTTATGCTTGTCTTCAACATTTGACCTTAAAACAGAAAAGGCAGAGAGGCATTGATTTAGGGGGGAAAATGACATCTAAGTTTTTTAAAGAGCTTGAGTTTCTTGGGTTATGGAGTGGTTTTGTCATTCGGACTACTCAGTTTGCTGAGTTGGTAATTGAGAGGTGCCCTTGTGACCTGAAAAATTACTGTTTTCTGAGAGAGATCAGCCATTTTCAGGGGCTAGCTTTTGATTTTATCAGTATGAATATTGCTAGGAGACTCAGTATAATCACGTATATATTCCTTAATCCTAATTGCCATAACCCAAATTTTTATTTATAAACACACACACACACACACACTAAGTTTCTTAAGTGGGCAAAAGAATAGTCTTTTTTTAAAAATTGCATTTTTTTTATTGTGGTGAAATATACATAACATAAAATTTACCATTCTAACGTGCAATTCAGTGACATTGAGTATATTCACATTGTTGTACAACCATCACTACTATCCATCTCTGAGACTTTTTCATCATCTTAAACTGAAACTCTGTACCTGTTAAGCTATTTTGCTTAACTGTGTGAATTGTTGCTAATCAAAACCTTGGGTTCTTCTGGCCTTTATTACCCCCATTCTGAGTCTGTAAGTCTTACTTTCCATGTGTATTGGCTCGTTTCCTTATTGCTTGTGTGATGCTTCATGGACCCAAGGGCAGGAACGGAGCTATGCCTCAAAAGGGAACTGGAAACCAGGCACTACAAAATCATCAGAAAGTACCATTTCTCTGAACATCACCATTTTTGTTTCTCTCTGCTTTTCTACTTCTGTGGTGGAAGTCACTGGAGTTTACAAGTTACAGCCCTAGCTCATTTGAGCCAATTAAAAAATGCCAGTTGGAAAATTAGAAAAAGTTCAAGAATGATTATTTTAAAATGAACTCACAGTTTTCTTTTATAAGAAAAAAGTTGAGATTTCTGTCAAGATGATGAAGAAAAATGTAAATTATTTTAAGGTCCATTATTAAATTGTTCCTAAGCATACTCAAAGTGTCTGTTTATTTATGTGGTATAAAATATTTTATTTAAATATCACTCTATGATTCAATCATTTTTCATCCTGAAAAATGTAATACTGTTAAAAATTTGTATAAAAAGAGTAAAACACTGATACTACAATTGAAGAAATATTAGTAACTGAAGAATACTTATATTTTATCTCATGAAATAGTTTGATAGTGAAGGCAAATGTCTATCAAATCTCCAGTACATTAGTCAGGAGTATCTATAAAAATGACAAAACATTTGCTAGTCACCAGAATTCTTGTCAGTCAGTCTTGATTTATTTATCCCTGAGCTGATGGGAAACTCTTTATCATTAAAGTCCTCACAATTAATCTCCACAAAAGGTAGATTAGGGGGTTCTCAGTTTCTGGATCCTATATTTTTTGCTAAAGTGAAGCAATATTAGCCTCACTGCACGTAAGTTTCTTAAATACTGAGTCTGTGGAATGACTTGGATTCAGAATAATAATTTAGTAATTAGCATCATTAGCACCTTATTTTTGTAGTCAGTTTTAGGATAGGAAGCCAGAAAATATCAGGCTAGACATACCTTGGCTCCAGAATGTCCACTTCCCGTAGCCTTTGATTACTCTGTTGAACAGTGATATATATGAGAGTATTTGCTTACTCTGAAGGTATTATTATTATCTTTTCCCCTGAGAGGGTGTATAGAATAGTGCCCAAAAAAGCACTGATCTTTAGATATTAGCAAGTTTGGTTTTCTTCCCTGTGATTTTAGGCTAGTTGCTTAAATCCTTAGAGCTTCACCTGCCTTGCATATGGTGGTGGTGGTGGTGGTTGTATGGTACCTAGTGTTGTGTTGAATCAAATGTTTATGGAACGTTTTTGTACGTTATCATATATATCATAAACATATATATATATTTTTAGAGCACAGCCATTTTATATGTGAATGGGAAATGGAGGGCTAATTTGGGCCAAAATTTCTTAAAGAAAATTAGCTAAATCCAAATGTTTTTCATTGTGTATTTTGCAAACTTCTGCTTGACTGCTCATCACTGAACACATTTGAAATGGCTGAGCTTGGTGAATAGGGTGTAATCTGTCATGTTCCAGAGAATAGAAGCAGCTCTGGGTCTGGAGAATGCCTCTTCCCTTTGTGTACCGACTCTGCAGCATCTGTGCTCCTCCCCGCCCCCTAGGTGCTAACCCCAGGCACCTGCGGCACAGGCAGACCCATCTGCTCAGGGACACAGAGCTTGATGGATGTAGATGGATCAGCTGAGTCTGGACTTCCTGGCTTTTCTAAATATTTAATAGTCTGTGCCTCCCTGACATTGATGTTCAGGATTAGAGGTGTATTTGTCAGAAATACAAACACAGTAGTTAAGTAAACATAAAATTCGAACAAGTGGAATCAATTCTAATGATAAATTCTGGCAAAGAATTAAATTTTAAGTTTTAAAACTTCTTTTAAAATTTAGTTTTTAAAAAAGCTGTAGCATAAGGAATGCCTTACACAGGAAGGCATAGATGAGGGGAGAGGGTGAGGGCCCTTGTCTTGATTGTCTTCTGAATGCCAGGAACAGGGCTTTGGGGTATTACAGACATAAGCATGTGTATGTACTAATGATAAATAATATAGCTTGTATGTTATAAATGCATTATATCTTTATTACTTGTTCTATCTAATTTCCTTTCCCTAACTCCTCAATTCGTGACTTTATTTATTCAGTTGAAAATAAAAAGAGCAAGACTGGGGTTACTTCATGTCAATTACACAGTATCAGTGACTTTTACTGAAGAGCATGTTTCCCATCTTTTCTTTTTATTTGTGGGGGATAGTTTTTGTTGGAAAAAAAATTAGCGACTGTGACCACCAATTGGTGTACCAGGTAACAAATCTTTTTAAAAATGAAGCGTATAAGATCTCGTTACTGCACAGCTTGGAAGTATGCAGTTTTGGAAACCGTGCAGATCAGATTCATACTTTCTGAAATACAAATACTTCTAGTAAAAGCATAATATAATGTGGTTGTCACCCAGGAGGCTTGTGTCCTCTTGCACAGTATGAGTGTTTATTTATTTTATATTTGCCCACGTATATGATTTTTTTTTTGTAGACTTACTTCTTCTGTGTGTGGTAAATGAATGAGATGAAAAATGTCTTCTTAAATACATAAGAAAGTTTTTAGACTTAGATAAGTTTAGGAATGACATGAGTATTGTTCCTAATCCTTTTATATAGCCTCACTGATTATTTTTTTCCTTAAGGTAAGAGATATACATAAGAAAATTCTAACTAATCAATTTAAAGATAGAGTGTGTCTAGTCCCTCTTCCCAAGGTTTGCCAGTGTCAGCAATTTCTTCTGTATTCTTCCAGAAAAAGAGAAAACAACGTATATTAACTGATACTTTTTCACAAAGGGGAATGCAGATCGGTGATCTTTCCTACATCAGCAATGCGGATCTCTCTCTGTTTAAACGTTTGCATGGTGTCATATGTATGTCCTATGGTTTATTGACTTAAATAGTACACTTGCTATATTTAGGTTGTTTCCAGCTTTTTTGCAGGTAGGTTTTTATAAATTTTTTGTGATAAAGTGATAGGTGGATGGCTTTTAGAACCACCTATTTTGTCAGTACTCTTTCTTCATTATGGAAAAATTAAATATATATTGTAGAAAATGTGAAAAACAGGAAAAATATTTAAAAAATTGTGCATAACCTCACCAACCAGGGGTAGAACCAGCAACATTCTGGTGTATTTGGCCCTGTCATTTTTCTGTGTTAATGTATATAAACACACATATGTGCATACATGTGTGGTTGAGGTCCTGCTGCCATAATTCTGAACACTTTATTTTCTCATCTGTTTTCTTGTGCCTTTAGAAATTTTTGGTGAGTGCGATTGTGAATAGTTGTATATTATACTACTACTTTGACTAATTTATAATTTTAGTGAAATTTAATTAATTTCTATTTCTTATTTTAGCTGGACCTCCATATACTTTGTATTTTGGTATTAAATTCTATGCTGAGGATCCATGTAAACTTAAAGAAGAAATAACAAGGTATGATATTGACTTTGTTTTTGAACACGTACATTCATGGAATACACAGAAGGCTTTATTTAAAGCAAATTAAAATTGGGGTCAAACGTTTGGATGTGTGTCTACCTGAGTTATGTAATGCATCTCCCGTGAGGGTTAAATTCAAACTAGCATTGCACAAGGCAGATCAGTGTCTGATGACAGATGTGTTTGAAAAAGGGCATGAACCTGGGTGAAATGATGGTAGATTTTGCATCTGCTGTGATGGGGTATTTCGGTATCTTCATTGCTAAGCATGCATTCAGCCTTTGTATTCACAGAAAAGTAGCCATTTGAACTGTCTAAAGGAAGGATATTTTGATGCTCACTTTGCATATGTAAATATACATTTGAAGAGTCAGTTATTTCTCTTTTATTGGTTATAGCTTAAATATCAGCTATCCAGGTTTTCACTTATCTATATAGTAATAAAACAATAATTGCTTTTAGTATTAAGAAAGGAGAGAAAAGACCAATATTTTAATGTATTACTTTACCTTTGTCATCAAATATTTGATTTCAGTTAAGGCAGAATTTCCAGTTGGTATTGATTTAGGTTGTCAAAATAGTCCTTGTCAGCATTTGAAAGTGGCTTATAATTGACAGGAGTGTTATGTTTTAACTTATTCCACCAGTGACCTGTCTGTATGTGGTCGCAAAAACAAAATCATTTTCTCTCATTTAACTGTAAGTGGTCGGTTTTCTCTGTGAACTCTTATTATGGGCTCAATAAAGCCTAATATGTTACTAAAAAGAATTGAAAATCATGTCTTTGATAACTAAGGCAGTCTGTGGTTTTGTTTCTGTTCCATCTTTACATATTTCTCCTTAGACTTGTTTTTATTCTGGAACGCACACAGAAGAGTAAGAAAAAGGTAGACTAGTTGGACCTTTTTCATCCCACTCTGAAGTGCCATCTTCGCACCTCATTTTTAGAATTATGCAGATGTCTTCCATTGTCACCTTGTTAGTGAGCACTTTGAGAAGAAGCATGCCAGTTCAGACTTTCCCAGAGCACACCTCTTGGGGAGATTGGCCATTGGAGTGGGAAGGAGATATTGAAAGGAGGGGTAATATTTACATTAGAGTTTAAGGGGAAACTGAATCCAAGTGGTGTAAAAATACATTTATGTCTGTCACTCATTAGGGAATTGCATGGGAACAACATTTTATTAAAATGCAATGAGTCTTTCATTTTTGAGGTAGTAATTTCTCTGTGCCTCAATTTCCTCAACTGTAAAATTGGAGATGTACCTGTCCCAAGGTTTTTGTAAGCATTAAATGGAACAATATATATAAAGCTCCTATAGTTGTGTGTGACTCATAGTAAGTGTTTGATAAATGTTAATAGTCATGATTTCATTCTTTCCTCCTTCTGGCAGTGCAGTGGAATTACATCTTAAATGGGGGTTAGGTCTCAAAAATACTTGAGTTGTTAAGAAGTGGAGAGAAAGATGAATGTTTTATGATGTATTACTTCACCTTTGTTCACCACATATTAACAGTGAACAGAAATTTCCCTTCCAAATCTACTAATGACTCATTAACAGAATACCTGGATTTATATATAATGTACAACCCCACAATATTTTCAGTACAACAAGTTTTCCTGAGGAATTATACCAGCTCACGCAGTTAAGAATCAGATGACATAGTTGGCTTACAATTAGTGTCCGTTATCTAGAATAATTTATTTTATTTTTTGCCTAAAACATATAGTTGAATTTAGGTAAATTAAATGTGCACTTAATGTGATATCACTGTATACTTGTTATTAGTATGTGCTAAAGATAAAGTCATTGATTTGCATGAATATGTTAACTTTTATGGACCTGAAAAAGGGAATCAGTTACATGAGACAATTTCGGCAAAAGCAAAAACTGAAACCAAAAAGCAAAATTCCCCAATATGTGCTGTTAAAGGAAATGTATACTTAGACTAGCATTTTCAAGTTGAGTGATTATCTTGATCCAGTTCTTTGGAAAATTGTTCTAGCCTACTCTGTATTGGCTATTAGGTTGTTTACAGTTTTTTGATATGAAAGATAATGCTATCATAAACATGCTTATATGTAATCTTCCATGTATATAGCTTTTTAAACATTTTACTATTTCATGCATACTACATGGACCTCTTTGACCACCTAATCCATTCTTTTTACTCCTACATAGTATTCCATAATTTATTTAATCATGCCTTTGTAGATGGCCACCTAGATTGTTTTCTTTTAATTATAGATTATGCTACAGGTAATCTTCTCATGCACATATATAGTCATACTAGGTGCAATATTCCAGAAGGACATTGTATTTAGGAAAAGAGACCAGAAGTGAATGGGATACACAGGAAAATAAAGTTTCAGATTATGAAAATGTAAATCAGTAGAATCATATCAACTTGGAGTCCCTACTATGTGTTCTAAAATGTTTTCTGTAATAAATGAAGTTGGGGGGACTTTGAGGTCACATATTCTAAACTCCATCCTTGTAGAACATTTCTGACACATCAGCCAGCTGCTTCTTAAATACTTTTAGATAGGAAATCTTACTGCCTTGAAAAGCAATAAGAAATTCAGTAAGAAATAAGAATTCTCTGATACTTCTCCCATCAGTACTAGGTTTTCTTTCTAGGTCTATGCAGAATAAATCTAATCTCTTTTCTCTTCTTCAGTACTTTAATTCATATCCTCATGAGTTCTGTTATTTTTAGTTCCAATTCAAAATATGACATCCTTCCATGTATTATGTGTCCTTCATAGCTCTGTGTCCTCTGCAGATTTGCTAAGTGTAACATACATATTGGTTAAGAAGATAGGCTTTGGAGTCAGACAGGCGAGGACTGCATCCTTGCTCTGTCATTCACTAGTTGTGTAATCTTAGGAAGACTGCATAGCCTTTTCTAAAGTCTGTTTTCTCATCTGTATAATGGAATTACAATATTTCTTCAAAAAGATGACTGGATGGATTTTTAAGATAATACATGCAACGTACTTACCATAATTCAAAAATGTAAGTGTTCAGTGATGCTAAAGATAGCTGAAATGGAAATGATGATTTTATATTTTCAAATTGTTGATTAAAAAATTATAAGTCAATCAATTAATCAGAATTTTCCAGGTGTAGATGTTCATTTAACTACGAATCATCCTACTACTGCCATCTAGCTTGCATTTCTTAAATTTGTATGTCAAGACAGAATTAACTTGCCTCTTCTTCATTTAGTAACTGTCTGGAGCACCATATTCCAGTGTGCTGCGTAAATGGAGATTCAGTAATGCCCAGGGAGAGGTCTGGTTTCAGTCTGCTTCTAAGAGCGTGTCTGTCAGTTGCCTTGCTGATAGCACTATGATGCCATTGGCATTTCCCTGAACTTCTAAGGATCTTACACCTCTTTCTAAAAAAGAAAATAATGTTAGTTCCAAATGACTCATTCATAACAAATACTTTTTAGCTTCTAAAAACAGGTGTTTGATTTTCTAGTTTGTTTTTGTAATATTTATGGCATTTTGTTAGGGATTGACATTAAGTCGACCTGTTCTTCCTCTTTTTGTAATCTGTAATCTTTCCTCTGTGAAGATTAGCTTGTTTTAGTTTCTTTACTTCCTGAGTGACCTTCGGTCCTGTGCTCCTTCTTTCAGTGAAGATAATGGTCCTTATCTACCTAGAAGTTGAGGTGAGGGTTACATTCCATTATGCATTCCTTTAATGCAAAAGGAATTTGTGAGCTTTAAAGGACTATATAAATGTAAAGTGATATTATTGCTGTTTATTTCCATAATTTAACCATCAGTTTTAAACTTCAGAGGTGAAAGTGTTGTTCCTGATCTTCTTTGTTACTTTCTCTTGAATTACTGGATACTTTCTCTGCTGATTTTCTTCTAAGTCATACTTGCCATTTTTCCACATTATTCAATATTATGTTGTTATTTAAATATTTCCTTCTATCCCTCATTTAAGTTTCATCCAGACTGTTTAGGTTACTATCGAATGCTGTGCTCCCACTCTTTGTGGGATGGAGAAAACAATCCTGCTTTTTATCACCTTCTGTGTAGGTGGGTACTCTCCTCCTAGATTCTTCTTTCACAGTCATCTAGCCCCAGAAATCAAACTCCTCCCTCTCCCCACACCCTTTAGTTTCTTCACCAGTGTCTCAGGTCAGTGAAAGGTGCACTTCAGGCTGCTTTGATGTGAGCATTCGTGACTGTTTTTGGCCATGAAATCTCACGGGGGCCTTCTGTTTTGGGTTCCTGGAAGAGCAGGGTCTCTCTGTCCCTTCTTTAAGCAAGTCTTCTTTATCTGTTCTTTTTGCTGCTGATAATTGCTAAATTGTTAGTGGTCCTCAACAACTTGTACATCTTGATGTCAATTTAGCTTTTTTCAATGAACATCAGATAAACAGAAAACTGTGAGGCCAATATTTCAAGCCCCTGTGTTGGACTGGTGGTGGTGTCGTGTTAAGTGTGGATAGTGTGGGAGCCTGAATACAGTCTAGGGAGACAGTGCATAAACATCAGTATGTTAATTTACATAAGATGGTGACCAGAAATTGCTTTATGAAGCCTCTGCTTTGCACCACAGTGTGTTCTGGAAATTTCTTTGTTAATTAGATCATTTTTAATCAGCATTTTTTCTCCAGTGGGGTATAATATAACTAGAGTCACAATATAATTTATTGTTCAAACCCTGATACTTTAGAGAATATAGAGGAGAGTTATTAATAATTATACCTGTGTAATAGGCGTAAACTAGTACTGTCATAGGCAAACTGGGGTACAGTTTCACCCTAATTAAAATCAGAGATAAACAAGGACCCAAGCATTCAATCATAGCTTTAATCAGAATGACACAGAAGGAATGACCCAACAACTCTAAATCTTTGTGATTTAAATAAAATATTAAATTGTACTCTAAGTCCCGTAAAATAGACAAAATAAGTTATATATAGTTAATTTAAAATAGGCCCTGAGTGACTATAAAGTGGTTAGCATATGATTTTACTTTATCATACATTTGTCTTATATGAATCTAATAAGATGCTTGTAGTAATAAAAATTAATCAAATTTTAAATTAAAAATAGTTTGCTTTCATTGATTTTTGGTGGGAGTTTTGAGGCAGTGACTTATACATCTCTGGCATCTTTAAAAGGCAGGCTTCCTGGGGAAGTTTGAATAGGTGTCCTTTTTTTTTTTCTTCATGAATTTCTCATACAGCAAAAAAGACAGTTCAGTTTTTTTTTTTATTTCTATCTGTTCATCCACATATCCATCTATCAAATCAGCAAGTATTTACTGAGCAGCTACTATGTGCTGAGCCCTATGAACTGGGAATGCAGTCACCAATGTGACACAGTTCCTGTTTCTTTGTATCTTTTTGTCTTTCTGTGTGTTTCAGCTATGTCTTTAATTTTTCATCTCCTCTGTTTCTCTTTCCCGTTGTCTTTGAAGCAAATGCCTGTTTCTGTATTTGGCAAGGTGTTTGACTATCCAGTCAGACGTTATGAAAGTCTCTTAATAGAGGAAGAGAAATATGCATTTGTGACCCATTTCTTTTTTTTAATTTTTAAAAATTTTATGTCTTTCTTTTTAATACATTTGCCACAGACGATGAACAGACCTCCTGTCGTAACAAAAGGGCCTTTGACCCGTTTCTTTAAAAAAATATACTTCAGGAAAAGAAATTTCAAGGTACCAATAGAGAAGGAGGGTGTAGTAAAATCCAAGTTTCCACAGTTTCCAGCCAGCAGTGGTAATTCTAGTGAATGTCTCTTTAGTTTATAAGCTTTTGCATTTAAGTTCTCCTAATATCACTTTGCTTTTCTCCTCTCCAAGAGGAGCACAGACAATCATTACAAAGTGATTTGTTATCCCAGGGGAGCATTCAGGGAATGGGAAGCAGTTAAGTAGGGTTGGCAAAGGGAGTGCAAATTGGGGAGGCGGTCACTGGTGAGCTGTGAGGGATTTGGCCCAAGACTTAAGCAGAAGTCTTACCAGCTATCTTAAGGAGCTTGAACTTTATCCTGCAGTCAAAGGGAAGTCTTTTAAGGCATTTTTTTTATCAAAGGTGTGACATGATCCTATTTATCTCTTAAGAATCCTGCTTATGTCTTGGGAGGATTGGAAGAGAGGTAAGCATGCATGGTGGCCGACCATTTGAAGAGGCTGTTTTAGAAGTCCAGGAGATAGTGACCTGGACTAGGGGGTGGAGAGAGAAGTATGGATTGCACAAGCAGCGTATTTGGCGATTGGAAGTGGATGCTGGTGCTGGTTACACGTTGTTCCCAGGTTTCTTTTACTTGGGCATCTGAAGTTGGTGGTGCCATTTACTGAAATGGGCAGTGAGGACATATGGGGTGTTGAGCAGGTTTTCTCTCAAGCCTATGGTTGCAATCAAAGTTGATATCAATCTTCTAGTAATAATCAGTGTAGCATCTAACATTCAGATTCCCTCACTAAGGGCTTTGGTTGTGAGCATTTGGAGAAGAGATATTTATCGCAGCTGATTTTTACAGTTCATTTTCTTTTTCTCTGCCACTCCCAATGACATCGAGAGTCCCCTTGCAAAGAAAGAGAAATCACAAAAGGACAGCATGAAGCGTGTGAGTGTGCACGCACACGTGTGTGTAAGCAATAGCGTCCGAGGATGGTATTGATGGTTCATAACCTCTGGCCCCTCTCAGTCCACTGTCAGAAAGGCTGAATAAGGGGAAAAAAAAAAAGCAGTTAGTCAAGGTTACACGACATGCTGATGGAGAGAGTTCTAGGGTCAGATTGCTTGGGTTCCAGTTCTAGCTCTGCTGCTTCATTAGTTGGGAGATCCTGGGCAAGTTGCTTCATCTCTGTGTCTATCAGTTTTCTCATCTGCAGAATGGAGAAACTACTAATACTGATTTCATTTTAAAATTCTTACCTAAGTTATTACAGGTAAAATATTTATGAGTTACTTTATTTACAATGTTTGGAACAATAGGTGGCACTGTTATTGTAACTGAATTTCTTTTGGCAATATCAAGTAAGCAAAACTGCAGATAATGGGCAGGGTGTTAGTAAGTGGGAGGATTATGGAATTACATTATAATGGCCTTTTTGTCCTGTATACGTGATTTTAGACCCTGTAGAGAACACATGTAATATAGGTTGGATCTTTGTGATTTGTTCCTCTTGGAAAGAGCATGTTGCAGTGGCAGTGACGGTAATGTTTAGCCTTCACATGAGCCCTATGAGGCGTCTGCCGTCAGCTGTCATGATGTTGCAGGTGAGGAGACTGACTGTTGGAGTAGTAGGCTGCAGGGGTAGTGAGCAGCAGGGCTGAGAGGCAAGTCAGGCAGTCTAACTTGAGAGCCCGCACTTTTTAGCCACACCCTGGATTGCCTCTGTAAGGTAGTCCCTGTTTGCTTGACAGCCCCCTCACACGAGAGTGGAGACTGGCTTTATTTTAATTGAAGGTGAATGGTTACTTGTTAGCTTTGATTATCAGGGTCTGAAACTTCAGGTCTGAGTATTGTAAGAGATCGTTAATCTCTTTTTTCTGTTTCTCTTGTAGATATCAATTTTTCTTGCAGGTGAAGCAAGATGTCCTTCAGGGCCGGCTGCCCTGCCCTGTCAACATTGCTGCTCAGCTGGGAGCATACGCCATCCAGTGTAGGTTCCACTTAAGCGTATGTGCTTCAGAAATGTCTGGAGGATATATTTGAATTTTTCTTTGTAAGCAGGTTTATATACGAAAATTCTTATGAAATGACATTTTGCTAAAAAAAATTAAGTTTTGTTAGAATTCAAGTTCTGATCAGTGTCCCTTCGGAACAGGTAAAAATGGAGCCATTTACACATTCCTTATAGTAAGTTGTGTGGAGTTTTAGTTATAGGAATAGCATTGATTCTCAATTAAGTGAAGGGCCTGACAATCTGTTCTGTTCCACATGTCACCTTCCCACCTGAGTTCACTGATCACCCACCCAAGCTGTTAATGTCTTGGAAATCACCTTGCTTCTTCAGCTGTTGCAACGACTCCACACAGCCAGATGCCAGTGCAGGCTCAGAATGTGGCAGATGTGTGCTCAGTGCATGTGAGCTCTCAGCAAGGAAGTGCACATGTGGGGCAGCGCTGGGTTGCATTGTCATTTTGGAGACTAAGGCTGAGAATATTTTCTCTGATAATTATTGAGCACCTTCTAAGAATCAAGCTAGGTATGGGTGGAATAAGATAGCACGGTCCTTGTGCTTGTGTCATTTGCAGACCAGAAATAATCTAGAATAAATATCCTAGGGAAAATGTCACATAGATGAACTGCGTTGGAGCTTGTAAGGTAGATTAACATAGGAAGGAACATTTTTATAAGAGCAATACAGTGAGCTCTCTGGTTTCATTTTGCTTCTTTTGTGTGAACTGTAATGGGGTATGTGTGCAGCATTGTATTACATTTCCCTGACTGTTGTTTGGGGCAAAGACATGATTTAAATCCCATGCTCCATCTCTTGGTGTCATTGTCTGAGAGGATATATTGGGGTCATGGTTGTTTGTCACCTCTAGCGTTCCTAATATTTGTACTCTAAATTCTGTTTATAACATTTTATTTTCTGTAAACTGGTAAGAATAATTGAAATGAAAATGATAATTATAGTCTTTGGGAAAGTGAAAATATAGAACTTATGTTTTTAAGTTAAGATTTTGTTGATACCATCCAGTTATGCTCTTCAGAGTTGTTTTGGTAAAATTACTGTGTTCTATATGAATTTTTAATATGGCATTTGAAGAAAAATGTTTAAGCATAATAGGAATATTTTAATTCTTGTATTTTAAGGAATAGTTTTCTAAAATGGAAAGAAATTACAATTTCTTTCTTTTTTAGCTGAACTTGGAGATTATGACCCATATAAGCATACTGCAGGATATGTATCAGAGTACCGGTTTGTTCCTGATCAGAAGGAAGAACTTGAAGAAGCCATAGAAAGGATTCATAAAACTCTGATGTAAGAATCATGTCTTATGTTGTATCATCTGTCAGTTGTCATCTTATGCTGCTGGCAGGCATAAGTATAGTTTCTAGAATGATAAATTCTTCACCTGTGCCTTGAACATTCTGGTGTTCTTTTTCTATAGTTTTTTTTTTTATTGCTTTTAATGCTAAAATGCTCATTGAAAACTCTAACAACTTAAAAGTTATAAAATGGAAAGTAAATTCCAGTACCTTAAGTCACCATATTTTTGGTAAATGGCCTTTCAGACCTCTCTCTCTGCACAATTTCTCATAGAGAAAATTTATCTTATATAGATTTATTATGTATGATTTTACAAAAGTGGAACCATTCTATTAATACTGTATTTTGCAACTTTTTGCAGTCACCAGTATCTTATAAAATTTACTTCTATAGCTATAAATATAATTTATAAACACAAACATTTTTAATGTATTCTGGGTTTGCTCTGTCTTAAGTATGCAAATTTTTCACAGTTGTAAGCAAAGTCCTATTCAGGCTATAGCAGTAAATCTGGAAATCATGATGACACCAGTGTGGGGCCTCAGAGGGTATTATGGTAACATCACGTGCACTTCTGAGAGTAGACACGCTCCCCTAGTAGGATTTTCAATTAATGGCTTGCAGCATTGAAGTTATAATTTAATTATGGTTATTTTGGTTAAATCCTTTATACTGATTAACTTTGCTTTATTGCCTCTTATGTAACATTCCCTCTTGAATATGCTTGGTTTCAGATCTATTATAGTTAAGGAAAAAATGTAGAATTAATCTGGTCAACAAAAAATGTTTGCCTAAAGGATCTGTTTTAGTGAGTAGAAGCAGAAGTCAACTGCTGAATTTGCAATAAGAGAAAGGCTCTCCATCTTGCATTAGCATGCACTTGGCTAGAATGCTCTCCAGCCTGGTTGTAGAGTCCTTCATTTTAAGGTTTCGCTGAAGTGGATGCTAAGAGAGTGCTTGTTATATTAATAACATTATGAAGGACAGTGTGTTTGGCACATTCTGAGAACACTAATTCTACTAGGAGTTTCAAAGTAAAATTATATTTTGAAATTACCAAGGAGCTTTGGGTAAAGGCCCGCATATGTTTTTATGTGATGGTGGTGACAGTGTGACTGTCATTTCTAGGAATAAGTTTGATCAAGGTTTGGTAGCTTTCTTTTGTCTAATTTGATGAACATTCTTCGTGGATTTCAGAAATATGGTATATTGCTGGGTTTTTCCAGTGCACTGTGGCTGAAACAAGGGAATGCATCAAAGCAGGATTTCTTAGTTTCTGTCTCTCACTTAACTCGTCTATGGAGGTTCCTAGCAGATGCTCATCCTTGTTAGGAATGAATGCTGTTTTCTGTATATTATCACAAGTGAAGATATTGAGAAGGTTTCTGTACTCTATATTAAGAAAATGACAATCATTTTTACAGTTTCTGTATGTCAGCTGATGTATTTTCAAACTGCACGTGTGCTTAGGAGATGTTGATGTGACCCCAGTTGGGTGGTGGGGGGCCCATTCTCTCCACCTCCCCACCACTGCTCTAGTCCTTTTGCTTCTGATGGAGAGCTACTGGTGCTCAGAGATGTTCTACTCTTTGTGAAGGGGATGCATTTTCATTTGAGTGCTTATATTCCCAGTAACCTCCTTGGGGGTTTCTGAAACTGAGAATTTTTAATACGTGCTAGGACACTGGGGATGGGCTATAATGAGCAAGAATAGATTTGGTAAATGAAATTAACTTACTATAAGTTATCACCTCAGAGTATAAAATTTTGTCACCAAGTAGGCAAAGGCCGCCTTGAAATACAAAGATGTATGTTTGCATTAGTACAAAGGATTATTTATTTTTCCAGGGAATATAATGAAGATGGTTTACATTCTCTGTAAGTGGAGTAGCTACAGTAAAATAAGGCTCTTTGTTTTGTGCTGGGTACAGGGGTCAGGCTCCTTCTGAAGCTGAGCTGAATTACTTGAGGACTGCCAAATCCCTGGAGATGTATGGCGTTGACCTCCATCCCGTCTATGTGAGTAACATTTAATTAACACAAAATATGTTAAGCTGATGACATTTTTCTTAAAAAGTCACTGACACTCCGAAAGAGAAGCTGCAGTCCTGTTGTTCAGCAAGCAGATGATACTTTTTCATCTGTGTTTTTCTAACACAAAGCAGCTCTTGTGTGGATTCAACCCTAATGAGTTTTGCATAAAAATCTGTGATTATATTTTCATGTGTAGAAAAACAATTAACTGGGCTTGAAAACACAATCTGGATAACAGCTCCAAAGGGTTTAGCTAAATAATGTCAAAACAATTTAAAATTGGTCTATAATTGATTGTATTAGACAGACAACAGGAGAATTTTTCAAAAATAGATTTTATGGCTGAAAACCATAAATGCAATTACTTGCCAGGTAAAGCAGACATTAGACAACAGTCCAGGTGCAAGTATTGTTGGTTCTGTGTCGGATGTACAGGTTCTGTCAGTATGAAGGTTACCACTTGCTATAGGTATTACTACATTAATAGAAATTATTTTCAGATTTTTTTTTCAGTGGCTTATGAAAACTTGCTGGATATAGTCAGTGAGCAATTATACTGAATCTGCATTGAGTGTTCTGGATCTAGGTTTTAACCTTTGAGCCACTTCTCTTAGGCTATCAATTGATTATTCTACACCAGTAAGATTGAAATGTCATTGCCTTTGATTTTGTAAGAGTTGTAGTTAGCAATAGTCACATTTGATTATTTGAGGCAGGTGCCTTATTCTTTATAGGAAATGAATTGCTAAAGAGTGTATGTATAGATTGAATTTTTGTCAATTGGACCATGGAACTCAGTTTTTAAGGAACCCTGATAAAACTTTCTGTAATGCAAATGACACTCATGCATTTATTTTCTAATATGTCTTTTTCTGCTTATCAGGGTTTCCTAAAACAAGAAATCATCTCATATTATTTTTAAAGAGTTAGAAGCATCCCTGGGTATACAGTCAATATGGCAGTAAAAGTTAAAGATTTTAGGAAAGTAGTATTTCACTGATATTAGATTCAAACCTTATTTGGTTATTAAATGCTTCATAGTGCTGTCCTTTAAGAATACCTCTAAAACTTTGTAAAATCAGCTTTTTCCCTTCTAGCTACGTTAATCTTGTTAGGTTTTCAGTTTTTTAAAAATAAAATTCTATAGGAAATTTATAAAGGGAATCTTCTGCAAAATGCTTCTACTTTGTGTAATGTTTATTTGTAGTCACTTTTTTGTTGGTGGTAGGAATTTATGGCAAATGAGCTAGATTTATTAGAATCGTCCATACATTCCTTTAAGATTGAATTTTTAGAACTGAAAGTGGGCAACAGCTGGTATTTTTCTAAAACATTATGTTGTCTTATTTTGTTTATGAATATAACTTTGCAGGCTGCTATTTACCTTAGAGCAGAAGTAACTTTAATACAAACAATTCTGTGCATGTCCTTGGTATTCACTCTGTTTATGACTTTTTCATTTCAGGATCCCATTTTTTTAATTGGGATTTATCATTGCTTGGAAAAAGGTTCTCTAGTCTTTACCAGAAGAGATTGTATTTTTAAATTTTTGAGCAGTCTTAAAGTTAAAAGTGGATGTAGGAGGGAACGTTATGAAAACCTTAGAAAATTCAAGTCTGTGTCTGCTGGTGGCTGCCTGAATTTTCTGGAGAGGGTAGTGATGGTGGTGAAGTGGACCTCATAATTGTCCACATCAGAGTATTAAGTCAAGACAAGCCGTTTAAAAGCACCCTTGACAGAAGCCTGAAGTGGCTTTCAGTCCTTGACTACACAGGAGAATCATCTGGAGCTTTTATGGGTTTTTTGCTACTTTGGCCCCTGCACTAGAGGTTCTGATTTAACGGGTTTTGGTAATACCCTAGCATCAGCGTTTTAAGCTGCATGGGTGATTCTAGTTAATGTGCAGCTGAGATTGAATACCACTCTGTAAGGAACACTGGGTAAGTCCATCAGTGGCCTAATTGGTAGTCCAGGTTCCTTTTAATGAACTGAAGTTACAAGTATGGATTAATACTAAGGAAAATTTTCTTAAAAGCTTTGGAAAAAAAAATGAGCAGCAAGTTAGCCACTATCATAGTTTATCTAGCTTTCTAGGTCAATGTCTTTCAAAAATTAAATCCAATATTAATACAACACATTATATTTATATGGCCAGTTATGGTTTGATGAAAAGCTTTTATGTGAATAAATTCATAGTTATAGGCATGTGTTTATTTTTGCAGGGAGAAAACAAGTCTGAGTATTTCTTAGGATTAACTCCGGTTGGTGTTGTTGTCTACAAGAATAAAAAGCAAGTGGGGAAGTATTTCTGGTAGGTATAACTTGAGTGCAGGGTTGGTATTAAAGTCATACACCGTGTGTATTGGGTTTATGAGATTTGTGTGTCAGTGAAAGAGTTAGAGGAAAGAAAACAGATACATTTCCAGTGGTTGATTAAAAAAAAAAAAAGTGAAATTAGGTGTAAGTTTTCTCTCAGGGCACCTTAGTACATATTTTCCCTGCAAATTTTAGGCACCATGATTCTGGACTGTCTTATATGGGGAAGCTGTGTGTGGTAGGATTTCCCATCCATTCCAGTATGCGCCAGTGGGCTGTGAATCCAAGACTGCTCTGAGTTAGCTCTGAATGGGGAAGGATTGGAGAGATAGGGAAGCCTGTGGCCCTGCACCGTGTCTGGGAAGGCAGCACTGCCACGGCCTGGGGATTGCAAGCTTGTCTGTGTATTTAGTGGAGAAACAGGACAATGAGAATGGAGTTTTCTTTAGGAGGATATTCAGAGCAAAGGACATTCAGAGAACTCTCTACAGTCACACAGCAATATGTAAAGGAGCCAATATTCACCAACCTTTTTCCATTGGCTACTTCTCTGAATTTCTGAAAGATTAATTCTTAAAAACAGCAACACCACCAGCTTCTGCTTTGTTTTTCAGGCCTCGGATTACAAAGGTTCACTTCAAGGAGACTCAATTTGAACTCAGAGTACTGGGAAAAGATGTAAGTTTTTGTGAGCACTTAGCTGAAATTAGAAGGAGAGTCTTGTGTACTCATTTATAACTTGATGTTGTGAAATAGAACTTCCATATTTTCTTCAGCTGCAGCCACATGGAGCCAGGTTAATTAACTCACGTGCATAACTTTTCAAGGAAAGGAAAGGGAAGTGAGTAGAAATGAATGAGGTGGTGATGGATGAGTATTGTTTTAGTTTTGGCAAAGGAAAACTAAACCTTTCTAGGACACAGGAGAGAATAGGAGGTGATGATCGTTATCACTGTAATTGCTTTTTAGGACTGTCTGAAGGTAGGAGTCATATAATCAGAAGGGTATATCCTACATTCGGTACTGCAAAAACATGTCCTCATTTTGCTCTAAAGTAAATTAAACAACCTGTTAGGAGTCACTCTTCTGCTCTTTCCCTAGCTGAGCATGATAGACAACCCAGATGGAAATTCTGGGTGCTTTCAAGGGAGAATGCAAGACGAGAATGCAAAAATGTTGACCTTCGCTCTGCAACTTGGCAGTGTCCTCTGGGAGTGTTTGGGTAATGGGCACAGTATTTGTCAGAGCCTGGGTTTGCTTTCATGCCTTGACAGGTAGCTTTGAGGAAACTGGTCAAAAGAAGGCAAGGATGTGAAAGCTTCCTTTTGATCTACCTGTGAACATAATGCTCCCTTGAAGTGTTGTTCCTGTAATCCATATGTTATGGGATAAATGAGTAAGAATAAGACATGTAATCCATATTTATAGGATACGAGTGGAAATATGTAGGAGAATCCACCCTTCTGTCTCTTTGATACTAACTTTATGCAGAACAAAAACTAAGTGAATGGAGTTGAATTGATTTTCTTGATGTTAAAAGAAAAAATCAGTGCTTATGCATCTAGATGTTGAGGCACAGGAACTATAGCTGCAACTACAGTTGGGACTTGGTATGTGGCAGAGCACCTCATGTGAAGGAGGTGTTCAATAAGTGTCTGTCGAATGATCAATGAACAACTGGTGTACTGAGACACTATGTACTGCCAAATCAGAAAACCTGATACTGCTGTTGGTTCTCCTAGAAAAAAAAAAGAAATTATCCCACCTCGAACTATATGGCATGCTGCCATTTACTGATAAAATTGGATTTTGAAATAAGTTTTAACTTGTAGGAAGGGAAATTCCATATTTTTAAAGAAATGATTGTCCAAAAACTGCATTGTAGTTCTAACAGTCTAGTTTGGAGGAAATCCAATGTGTTCAACTCCTTATTAGACATGTCAATCTTGAAAGATGTGCTAATGTAAGACTGAACTAAAATCATTCAAAAAGTAGAATAGATAATTAGATAGTAGGGTTATGTAGTTTTCTCCCTGTCCTGCTGTTAGGTTCACATGAAGAATAAGATCTATTAAATATACTGAAAATAATGTTTCATGGTTTTTAGCAGAATATGATAATAAAAGAAAGACTTTTGTGGAAGCATTACTGTTATTCAAAGTGTTCTTTCCCTTTATACCTGTTATTTTTGTGAGTGAGTTTCCTTTGGGTGAACTATTATGTTATTACAGTGTCTTAAAATGTATGTTTACTACTGGCTCAGGATAAATATTTGGTAAAGTCACAGCTAACCTGAACTTTCAACTTCTTAGACTTCATTATTAGGCAAAAACAACAGTTACAAAATTGATACTATCATGGTATTTTTCAAATGGTTTTCTCCATGGTGCGTGACCTGGCTCCCTGCATACTCCCCTCAGGACTGTACTCACACTCCATCCTCTCCCCAGCTTTGAGACAAAATTGATGTTTGGGGAGGCCAGAGGCACTGCACATTCCTAGGTCATTAAGCCTGGTGTCAGGGATCTTTGGTAAGGTGGCAAAGCAGGGCACATAACTCAGAGGCTTGTAATCAAAGGGTTTTTAAAAATTGTTATTAAATAGCACATTAATTTAGCCAAAGCATTCTATTTCCTAAGCATTCCTGCTTGTAGAGTCTTTTCTCTTTCTCCACCAGGGTACCTCTGTGAGGCAGTGATTTACATAATGGTAGAATTAAGTTGATTATTATGGAGGCCTAACTTTAATCACAGATTGAATTAAAAAGTCCCTTAAAACCTATCACCTGGAACAGCAATCACATTTAGCATGAAGAATTGTTGAAATGCTTATTCTGCTGGTTTTCTGGTCTGCTGGTCTGGTCAGAGACTTACCTCTATATGTTTGGTGCTTTTAGGCCAGATTCAGAGACATTTTAATACATTATCTAAACTTCAAAATAGGTACTGTGTTTTAAATAATACCTCACAGAAAATCTAAACTTTTAGTATAAAGATCTTGTTGACTGTAGAAAATCTGTAAAATACAGTACAAAGAAGAAAATTAAAATTACCTATTATCCTAAAATTCGGAGGTAATGATTATTAATATTTTGGTATAATTGCTTCCAGATTTTGCCCTATTAGGTGTGAATGTATAATATATGTATATGTACACATATGTAGATCATTCCCTATATGGTTTTGTACATGCTTTTATACTTAATGCCGTAAGAATTTTACCTTTTTAAAAATTTATTCTCATGTGAGGGCTGGGGGTGATGGCTCACGCCTGTAATCCCAGCACTTTGGGAGGCTGAGGCAGGAGGATCTCTTGTAGTCAGGAGGTCAAGACCAGCCTGAGCAACATAGCAAGACCCTGTCTCTACAAAAAATAAAAAAAATAGCTGGACATGGTGGCATGTGCCTCTAGTCCCAGCTACTGGGAAGGCTGAGGCAGGAAGATCACATGAGCCCAGGAGTTTGAGGTTGCAGTGAGCTATGATCACACCACTGCCCTCATGGCCAGGCAACAAAGTGAGACCCTGTCTCAAAAAACAGAAAGAAAAAATTTATTCACATGTGCCTGCTTGGTGTTTGATAAGTTTTCTTTTTATGTGTTTTAATTTTTTTCTTGTTATTGTGGATGCAATCTTTTCCTTCTGTTATATCTTCTAACTGGATTTTGCTAGAAGTGAAAGCTATGGAATTTCATATGCTTTTCTCAAATCTGACCATTTTGCCGAATTTTTGTATTCCAGCCAAGAGTTCTTAATTTCATTCTCATAAATTTTTATAAGTATATAATTATATCACTTGCAAATGAAAACAATTTATTCCCCTGTTTTTGTTATTTATATTTCATATTTATAGTGTTGGTCAGAACTTCTAGAAGAATATAAGTGATATAGCAATATGAGGCATCCTTGATTGGTTTTGATTTTAATGAAAATACCACTACTATTTCATCACTTATGTGTTCTTGGTTTCAGGAATATGTGTTTATTACTGGGTGTTGAAATGTTTTTAAGTTTATCATCAAATGGGTGATTTTCACTGAATGCCTTGAGAACCAAGACTGTTGCTTGTTCATTCATTCAATGACTTAACGCTTATTTTAAAATCCAGACAAGAGATGGTGGTGGCTCTGTCTCAGTGGATCAGGGTAGCAGCCTTCAAAGCTCTGAGAAGCTGTTGGATCCAGGATTTCCTGGATGGGGAGATATGAGAGAGAGGAGTTGTCCTGGCAGCTTAATGGTGCTGGGCCTGAAAGGCAGGAAGGATGGCGCTGCCATCAGGCAAGTGGGGAGGGCTATGGATAGAGCAGTGTTGGGAGGAAGATCAGGAGTCCCATTTTGAGCATGTTGAATTTGAGATGTCTTTTAGACATCTGAGTGGAGATATTAAATAAGAAGTGGGCTACACGTGTGCTCAGTACCAAGACCTGAGCAGAACAGACAAATTGAGAGACTCACTGGCACTTCCTGGTATTCAAAGCCGTGAGACTACGTGAAATCACTGGGAGGATGAGTATAAATAAGAAGAGAAAAGGGAGAACCAGCAAAGAAGGCTGAGAAGCGTCAGCCAATGAGGTAGAAAGAACGCCAGTTATACTATCCCGATGCCAAGTAAAAGTCAGGTATGAAGGAAGCGTCAAACGATGCCAACGTGTCAAGCAGCGCGAAGACTGAGAGGCGATAGCTGAACTGAGGAGTGTGGGAGGTCGTTGACAAGATGAGTCTCAGTGGCTTGAGAGACTGAGCTGCAACCCACCAGCTCCCCTCTTAGCTGTGTGTATCCTAGAGACATACAAGAAACATGTATGTCCTGTGTAGCACTTATATAAACGTCCAAAAACAAAAAAAACCCAGGCGTCCATTAGTAGGAGAATAAAAAAATAAAATTGGTGTATATCCATTAAGAAAAAAGCCAAAGAGGCAACAGGAGGAGAGGAATTGGAGATAGTGTAGACAGCCCTTTTGAGGAGTTTTGGCACAGAGGGAATAAATAGGAATATATAGTAACTGGCAGGGACTGCAGTAGCATCCAGATGTGAGAGGCATGCCTACGGATGACAGCCGCTATGAGAGATTGCAGGTGGTGTAACCTGATGAGATGCAAAGCTGAAAGTTTTAGAGGGAAGGAAAGAGGGTGGTCTGAAAGCAGCAATGGGGAGCTGGGAGGATCTTCTCCCACTTTCAGGCTCAGTGCTGCAAGATCAGTGGGGACAAGAGGCACGGCCACCACTTGAGAGGCCAGCAGTGGAAGCAGTGTCCTCAGGGAGTGCCAGATGTCTACTAGTGCAAGAGGGTGAAGGAAACGTAAGAGAACAGACTGCAGAGCCAGGGGATTTTGCTATGAGAGGGCACAAGGCAAGGGTTTTGGGAGTTGGGTGGTGGTGGAGAAAGAGACAGACGAGGGGATGTGCTGAGCATTATTTGGGAGTGACTGGCATACACAGAGATAAGGAACATAATGGGAATTGGTCTAGTAGATGTGGGGAGGGAGCGAGAGTTGGGTTTCCATGTCTGCCCACTCACCCTAGTGATGAGGGTAGAAGGCCTAGGGGAGGTGGAGTGGCCCCCGTGCACTAACTATTTCAGTCTGACTCTTCTTAGGGGATGACCTCTCTTACCTGTGTGCATGTGCTGGGTCTTCACACTTGCTGATGGACTTGTGGGAAAACTGGGTGTTGCATCAAACTCTGGGCTTCACCCTCCATGATCAGGTTTACATTTCAGAAAGTGCACTCTGGCTGCAGGGTGGAACACTACCTGGATGTGAGAATGGAGGCAGACATTAGGAGATGTGATCAAGGGGAAATGAGGAGAGGGGACTTACCACAAAGATGGAGAGAAGTGAGCAGGTTTGGGAGGCATTTAGGAGGTAAAATTGCTTCTGACTGGTAGCAGATGGAATGTTTTTGTGAAACATGAGGAGGAATTTGGGATCATACCCAAATTTCTTGGTTTTGGCACCAGGGAGAAGGTGTAATCCCTAGCACTAAACCCAGAACTTGGCATGTAGTAAGCACATTTGTGGGATGAATGAAAAAATGAATAAATGATGCTGTGCTTACTTTTTATATATAATGCATCATGAAACTAACCTCAGTTAAACTTACCCAGTGTGACAGGATGTAGGACCAAAAGGTTCCTGGCAACTGTGGCCATGAGTAATTAGACCTACTTGGCAGAACTCTCGGGCCTGCTTTGTGGAGAGTACAGGGGAAGTGATGATGGCTAGGAGTTGTCACCATTTGTTAACAAGCCGAGAAGTCTTGTTTAGGTAAGCTAGAGGTTCTTTTCACATTTTAAATGGCAGTATAGATTTTTTAAAAGAACCCTTTATTTGAAAATAATTCCAAGTTTACAAAAAGTTATAAAAATTAAAATATTACATAGAACATACTCATCTACTGTTACCCAGATTCACTTATTGTTAACATTTTACTCCATTTCCTTTATCATTTGTGTTTTCTCTCCCCTCTAGACCCCACAATTCTTTTCTGAACAATCTGAGAGTAAGGTACATAAGTCATAGACTTTAAGTACTTCAGTACATATTTCCTAAGAATAGGGATATATTCTCTGATAAAACCACAGTGCAGTGATCAACTTAATAAATTTATGTTGATAAAATGCTTTTATCATCTATCTTCTATATTCCAATTTTTTTTGGTTGATGTAATAATGTCTGCTATAGCATTTTTCCATTACGGTATAGAATCCAGGTAACCTCCTTTAATCTGGAACATTTTCATAGCGTTTCTTTATCTTTTATGACATTGACATTTTTTAAGAATACGATTATATGCCACTGTTCTAAAAATCAAAGTTTCTCATTTCATGTTTTTTTGCTGTTTCCTTGTGGTTAGACTGAGGTTATGCATTCCCAGCTGTTCAGCTGCAAAGGTGAAGTTGTGTCTTTCTGGGGTGCCATATCTGGAGGCCTGTGATGAACACCTGTTTCTTGTTGGTTGTTTAATTTGATCACTTGGTCACAGTGTTGCCTGTTTTCTCCATTGTATAATTACTGTTTCTCCCTTGTGACTAATAAGCAGTCTATGGGGAGATACTTTAAATGGATGCAAATACTCAGCTCCTCTTTAAAATTTCCCTGTAGATTTAACATTCATTGAGGGTTCTTGGCTGATCCAATCATTTACTAAGATGGTTGCAAAGTGCTAATTTTCCAGCTCTCCACTCCCTCCACATTTGGGAGTCAGCCCTTGACATTCCACTGTAAGCAAGAGCCCCACCTTCTCTCCCTTTTATTTATTTATCTGTTGTCAGCACTATTAATTTCTGTTTTTTTCAGTGGTTTATAATACATTATTGTACCTACTATTTTGATGTAGATTTGGTCGGTAGGAGCCCCTTCAATCTGGTTCCTGTGCCCTTTGGACCTGCCCCCATTATTTTTGGGGTACTTTTTTCCTTTTTTGGTATAATATGTTTCAGGTTCATCTTGTAGCTATCTACAAGGGTATGTAGCTTTGTTTAGTATTGCCGTGTTCCTCCTCCCCACCCCCACCCTTAGTTGTACCATTTTGCATTTCCGACTACGATGCATTAAAGTACTGGAACTATAGATTTAATATTTTCCCCCAACTATTCCTAAGTGTGGATCTCGTGGTAATATTTGGATCCTGATGCTACATGACAGTTTGGTTTGGAGTCTTTCGTGTTCAGTGATGGACTGCTAGACTTGTGGTCAGATAACATGGCTTAAGTCCAGGTGTCTTACTCACTAACTTTGGACAATTCACTGAACAACATTTAACTTACATTTCCTTATCTGCATAGTGAGGATGATATCTGTCTTTTGGAGCTGTTGTTAGGTTGAAAGCACCTAGTCCAAAGTTGGACATGTAATAGGCACCCAATCCATGTGTCTGGATCGGAACTGTCTTGGTGTTATGCCACTTAGAGCTATCGGAGTCTTGCACAGGAAAGGACCACAGGGATCACTTTGTTCTTGGCCAGTCTTGGCCAGTGAATAGGTTGTGCCAAGGTAAGAAGGGAAGCCGAGGTCTTCCAGGCCCATGCCTTTTCATTTGCTTCACTTGCTGGTGTGTTTTGTTGACTTTCTCCGTAATTAAAATATATGGGCCCTTTGTACAGAAGAAATGAAAATTCTTCTATAAAAAATTTGAGCGTTGGTAGATCTTACTTAGATATACCTTACTAGATATACCTTTTAACAACATTTCTTATTAGACTTTTTTTAATATTTGTAAGATTGGGAATGAAAGTTAATTCATAAAAACAAAAATCAATCTGCAAGTATATGAGAGAAATGTTAACCTTTTGGAAATATTACAGAGCAGATGAGGAAAAGATAGAGTAAAAACGGTAATGGAAGCAAATCGTCTGGCCTTCTAAGTTTGCGTCTGAGAATTCCTTCAAATAGCAAGCAGGATAAGCTCAAAATGATACTTTCCAAAGTTTACTGAAATATGATGTAAATATTCTCTAATGTTTTGGCTCATATTCTCTTGAAATTTTTGGAGGAAAAGAAAAAAGAAGAGAAGCAACACAATCTAACACATCCTTTCCAATTCTGTAATTTATGATCCTATGAACTAGAATTGTATATAGTTATTCATCAAGCAATTCATCTATCTGTCAAATGGATAAAATGGCTTGTTTTTAAAATTTTTTTAATATCAAACTATTAAGGGGTTACAAATGTTTTTGTTACATTGATAACTTTTATAATGCTTAAGTTGGGGCTTTTAGTGTGCTCATTACTGCCCCAAGTAGTGTTTGTTGTACCGATAGGTAGGTTTTTACCCCTCCCCTTCTCCCCCTGCCTTCTTGATTTCCAATGACCTTTACATCTATTTTTCACATTTAGTATATATTTTGAAACATAACCCACACAGCTGAAAAGAGTACTAGAATATTTTTGCTGTTTTTGTTCTATTATTGTGACATATGACATACATGCAGAAATGGAAATTAATTTTATTCTCCAAGTGCTCTGCTAAAATGCACAGTGATTTTTCAATTAAAACCATATTACATGCATTTCAAAAAGAATTTAAGAAAAATAACTGGTGTATGTGTTCAGAGGGGCGTTTATGGCTAGTGCAATATTTCTTAAAGTGCAATACTTAAAATACACTTTCCTGAAAGAAAGTTCTTTGCTCAAATAAATTAGGAAAATAACCCATTACCTTACCAGCTCTTGGAGATTCACAGTACACATTAGCACATTAAAGATCTGAGTGTTTCAACCCAGGGTTTCCCATACTTATTTGACCATAGAAACCTTTTATGCCAATATTGGAAGACACTAGTGTTTTAAGAAGCACTCTTTGGAGAGCACTATGTAAAGAAAAAGCTTGAAAGAATAGCATGATATTTTATTCAGTGTTTTAAAATTTTCTTCTGACCTCCCTTTCCAAGTAATAACAAAATTGGTCAATTTTGTTGCTGGGCTCACTCTGAATTCATTAATTAGGTTTGAACTCAGGATGCCTAGAAGAGAGAGCAATGAAAAACGTGAGGAAAGCCATTAAAACAAACACTCTGCCCAGTGTTTCACATATACCAACATAGTTCACTTTTTAAAACTATAGTCATTCAATCTCACCATTTAGAAAGATGAAATTTGTCAAAATACTTACAATTTTATAATTTCTCTTTGGTATGTATTTCTACTTGAAGAATAATGCTTTTCAGTTCTACTACTTGCCTTCCTTTGCTTTATCAGTTGTTAAGAAGAAAATTACTTTAGTCATTTGCTATCAGGCTTCTGATTATTTTTTGTTTTTCCCCCAGTGCCTAAAGTAAATTAATGATTTCCAAGTTATATATAAATCTTGTATGGATTGAATGGGAAAAAAGAGCAAAAAAAATCCCACAGTACTTTAGACTTGTAATCTTTGCGCTTTTTAAAAGCCTCTCCCCCACCTCTACAGAACACTGATAGTAGTAAACCTCTCAGCTATAGATCTTCAAGTATTTATATAATGATTACATTTCATTATCCTTACAAGTACTCATCTCCTTTGCTCTTAAATAATGAGGTACACATTGTACCTCAGGTTACTTCTAGTGACCTTGGATATGGGACAATTGTATAATAATAGGATTAAGAAGTTGTTCATCCCCATAAGCCTAGGAATGCTGGGGAAGGCAGACTATCTAGTCATGGCTGCTTCCCAAAACAGAAATGGGAAGAACTGGTTAGAGTACACAATTTTGTATGGCAACAAGGGTCTCGTGTCAAGAACACAGGCTTGGGAGAGGCAGTGAAATGTGAGTGGGCCCAGGCAGAATAAGTGGCTGTGCCTCTTGCAGTGTGAGCCCTTCAAGGATCCTGTTAGTAATCACAGTACTCTTAAGAGCAGCTAGGTGAAAGTGGATTTACTCATTTAAGCTTGCCAAAAGAGACACAGCCAGCAAAGGTAGGAAAAGAGACTGAGAAGACCAGGGGGAATTAGGTTGGGCATTTGTTGATGAGATACACGTCCTGAATTCATACACGTGATGGAATTAGGGGTTTGAGCCAAGCTTACGTAGAGACTCATGGGGCAATGATACCCATGTGATATCTGAGTTACAAGTGACTTAAACTTCGTTAGCTTATACAATAAAAGAAACAGATTGAAATGATAGCTTTGCTTCTGGCAAGAAATGACCAAAGCTATAAAAGTGTGTGAGTAATTTTGCAAAAAGCAAGCATTGGATGCTTGGATAAAGTATTTTAGCCACAGGTTGGAATGAACTTCTTTAATTAAGCGGCTGTTCATCTTTGTATGAATGAGCATAAATGTGCTAACTGGCCATGTTTATCTGGAAAAGGTTTAGTAAGTAGGAGAGTGGTCAAAAGAGATGTTTGAAATGCCATGTCAGTTACATTCATGCCAGCAGTTACTGTATGTAGCAAAAAGTACACAGAATTTATTTAGAATGCCTGGCTCTCATTTCAGTTATGTTACCTTCCTTTCAGAATTTGGATCATTCTGCCAATAATAAGATAAAAAATAGGCACCTTGTCTTAAAGCCCACTATAAATGGAGAATGAGTTCATACTTGTCATTTGTACTTAGCAGAAGTAATTAGGAGGCCTGTGAGGAGGATCTTTGTTCCTTTAATATATTTGTACCCAGGGAAACTCGAGAAAAATCCAATTCTGGTTGGATTTGAAATACCTTTTATTCTTTCATTAAGTGATGGTAGTTGAAAAAAATTATTAAAAATTAGTTATCTTGTGACTAGGTCTCTTGTTGAAAAGTAAAAGAATACAGACATTTATGGGAAGAATAAAGTGAAAACCAGATGAAGAAAAGTTTGAGATTTAGAGGAGATATGTTTTATTTTTCAGACTGAATGCTTTTTTGTTTCTCTTCCACTTTTGGAGATCTGGGTTATGTGCAATTGAGTTTTGAAATTTTTATTTAAGGACTTAAATTATACCCTTTTGTAGATGCTTTGGCTAAAACATGAAAGTGTCTGTGTCACAGAGAAATCGTCCGTGGAGGTCATTTCTCTTGTCACACACAGTGCTTCAGTTGTTGAAAGGCACAGGGAGATGGCAGGTCCCCATATATTGAGGAAGGTGGTAGTGGGTAGGGGAGTGGCAGCCTGTCCTGATACTCTCTTTATGTTAACAATTTACCCTGATAGAATGCAATCACAAGCAAACTTATTTTTAAATGAATGACCTGTGCATTATATTTTAGGATAACCCAGCACCCTTAAAAGCATTCACCCCTTATAATTGAGGGTGATTCCAGGAAAGGGAAATGGGGACAGTGGTGGGAAGGAGATGGAGTTGCCATTGTGTACCCACTTTGGTAACTTTTGGCTTTTGTACCACGTGTATGTTATACAGTCACTCATAGCTTAACGACCAAGATGTGTTCTGAGAAAGGTGTCATTAGGTGATTTCGTCATTGTGTGCACGTAATAACATGTACTTATACAAACCTAGATCATATAGTCTATTGCTCCTAGGTTACAAACTTGTACAGCATGTTACTGTTCTGAATACTGTAGGCAATTGTAACACAATGGGAAATATTTGTGTATCTAAACATATCTAAACATAGAAAAGGTACATGGTTTTATAATCTTTGGGACCATTGCTGTATAAGTGTCCCACTGTTGACTGAAATGTCCTTATGCAGCGCATGACTGTATATTTTATTAAAAAAGAAATTCTCCTCTGAGCACTCCTATCTCCTGACAAGAGCCTGGACTCTCCCAGCCTGCCCCAGGAGCTTCTGTGATTTCCTGTGCCCCACTTCCCCTACTGCCTACCCTCCACACCCAGTTTCTTTTGCTGTTGAGGAGAATATGTTCTGAATTCACTGGCTTTCCTTCCTCATCTTTAATTTTGTAATCCCTACCCTTTCACAGAAGTCACTGAAGGTTTCATACTACGAAATGTGGTAACCTCCTTTAAAACCTGATTTGACCTTTCTGGGTCACTGGAGACTTCTGATCTCTTTTCCCAGCCTCTCTGACACCGTCTCCTGGTTTAATTTAAGCTCCCTCACTCCATCTTCGTGAGCATCTTTCCTGTGGTTCCACCTTTATCCATTCTGCACGCGTTCCCTGAGCAATCTTATTCACTCTTGGGTGAGGTCGTCTGTCGGTAGATGTGACCTCTCTCTACTGCACCTGCATGCTTACTGGCCCACTAGGCATTCCATGGGCATCTCAAAATCAAAATATCTTAACCTGAACTTATTGTCTATTCCTTTGCCATCCAAATCCCCACTTTTACCCACTTGCTATATTTTAGTAGTTAGCAGCACACGAGCCAAAAACCTGGGAATCATCCTAATTTTCTTCCTCTACCTAACAAAGTTTTGGAATCACAGCTATCCTTGCTGTAACATGCACATGTTGGCTTTGTTTCCATCACATCCCGTCATTTTACAAATAAACTACTAAGTTGGGCAGCATCATTCCAGTTGGACCTGGGAGATATTTCATGCATATAAATGTTTTGTCCTTGTTAAAAGTAGGAGACAGATCATTTCAATTATTCCTCTGCACTGACAATTTTGTATTTATGTGTCCATAGAAACCTCATTCCAGAGGCATTTCTGCGTTTGAGACTTGAGTTTGTTTGTTAGGTTTGAAACGAAATTAGCTATTATATAACTTCACAGAACTTGTGGTATATTATTTTAGCACTCATATTTTGCTCAGTTTTCTATTCAATCAATTAAAATAATATCTTTTGTAAAATTAGAATTACAGGCATACCGCACTTTATTTTACTTTGTGGCTATTGCATTTTTTACAAATTGAAAGATTTGTGGCAACCCTGTGTTGAGTAGCCAGTCAGCACCATTTTTCCAACAGTGTGTTCTCGCTTTGTGTCTCTGTCACGTTTTGGTAATTCTTGCAATATTTCGAACTTTTTCATTATATATGTTTTAGTGATCTGTGATCAGTGATCTTTCATGTTAATACTGTTTTTTGGCACCGCAAACCATGCCATAAAAGACAGGAGACTTAATTGATAAGTGGTGTTACGTTCTGACTGATTCACTGACCTGCTATTCCCCCATCTCTCTCCCTCTCCTTGGGCCTCGCTATTCCCTGAGACACAACAATATTGAAATGAGGCCAATTAATAACTCTACAGTGGCCTCTAAGCATTCAAGTGAAAAGAAGAGTTGTACATCTCTCATTTCAAATCAAAAGCTAGAAATGATTATGCTTAGTGAGGAAGGCATGTCAAAAGCTGAGATAGGCTGAAAGCTAGGCCTCTTGTACCAGTTAACCAAGCTGTGAGTGCAAAGGAAAAATTCTTGGAGGAAATTCAAAGTGTTACTCCAGTGAACACAGGGATAAGAAAGCAAAACAGCCTTATTGCTGATATTGGGAAGGTTTTAATCATCAGGCAAAGAGGATCAAACCAGCCACAGAATTCCCTTAAGCCAGAGCCTAATCCATAACAAGGCCCTAAGTCTCTTTAATTCTATGAAGGCTGAGAGAGGTGAGGAAGCTGCAGAAAGAAAGTTTGAATCTAGCAGAGGTTGATTCATGAGGCTTAAGGAAGGAAAACATCTCCATAACATAAAAGTGCAAGGTGAAGCAGTAAGTTATTCAGAAGATCTAGCTAAGATCATTGATGAAGGTGGTTACATTAAATAGCAGATTTTCAGTGGGGACAAAACAGCCTTCTATTGGAAGAAGATGCCATCTAGGACTTTCATGGATAGAGAGGAGAAGTCAATACCTGGCTTCAAACCTTCAGAGGACAGGCTCACTATCTTGTTAGGGGCTAATGCAGCTGGTGGCTTTACGTTGAAGCCAATGCTCATTCACCATTCTGAAAATCTTAGGGCCCTTAAGAATTATGCTAATTGTTCTGCCTGGGCTCTATAAATGAAAAAACAAAGCCTGGATGATAGCACATCTGTATAGCTTGGTTTATTGAATATCTTAAGCCCACTGTTGAGACCTATGGCTCATTAAAGATTCTTTTCAAAATATTACTGCTTATTGATAATGTACCCGGGTCACCCAACAGCTCTGATGGAGATATACAAGATTAATGTTTTCATGCCTGCTAACACAATGTTTATTCTGTAGCCCATGGATCAAGGAGCAATTTCGACTCTCAAGTGTTATTATTTAAGAAATACATTTCTTAAGGCTATAGCTACCCATAGATAGTGATTCCTCTGATGGATCTGGGCAAAGTTAATTGAAAGCCTGGAAAGGATTCAGCATTCTGGATGCCATTACAACATTCATGATTCGTGGGAGGAGTGCAAAATGTCAACATTAACAGGAGTGTGGAAGAAGTTGATTCTGACCCTCATGGATGATTTTGAGAGGTTCAAGACTTCAGTGGAGGAAGTAACTATATAGAAGTGGTGAAAATAGCAAGACAACTAGAATTAGATGTGGAGCCTGAAGATGTGACTGAATTGTTGCAATCTCGTGATAAAACTTAAACAAATGAGCAGTTACTTCTTATGGATGAGCAAAGAAAGTGGTTTTTTGAGAAGAAATCTACTCCAGGTGAAGATGCTGTGAATGTTGTTGAAATGACAACGAAGGATTGAGAACAGTACACAAACTTAGTTGATAAAGCAGCAGCAGGTTCGTGAGGATTGACTCCAATTTTGAAAGAACTTCTACTGTAGGTAAAATGATACCAAACAACATTGCTTGCTACAGAGAAATCTTTCATGAAAGAAAGAGTCAATTGATGTGGGAAATGTCATTGTTACCTTGTTTGATTGCCACAGCCACCTTAGCCTTCAGCAACCACCACCCTGATCAGTCAGCAGCCATCAACATCTAGGCAAGACCCTCCACCAGCAAAAAGATGACAACTTGCTGAAGGCTCAGATGATCGTTACCATTTTATTTTAGCAATAAAGTATTTTTAATTAAGGTATGCATATAGGTTTTTAGACCTAATGTTATTGCACACCTAGTGGACTACCATATAGTGTACACACAACTATTATATGCAGTGGGATGCCAAAAAATTTGTGACTCACTTTATTGCGATATTTGCTTTGCTGTGGTGGCCTAGAAACGAGCCTGCAATATTTCTGAGCTATGCCTGTGCAGTTTCTCAGTATCCATGGGGAATTGGTTCCAGGACCGCCCCCAACCCCTGCAGATACTAAAATCCAAGGATGCTCAAGTCTCTTATATAAAATGGTATAGTATTTACATATAACCTATGTACATCCTCCTGTATAGTTTAAAGTTATCTCTAGGTGACTTATAATATCTAATATAATGTAAATGCTATATAAATGGTTGTTGTACTGTATTTTTAAAATTTGGGTTTTTTTTTTATTCTGAATATTTTCTATTTGAGATTGGTTGAATCTGCAGATGCGGAACTCATGGATATGGAGTGCAGATTGTGCCTTTAATATTGCTTTATTTCTTATGTATTAAATATAGAGAATCAAGTACCTACTAGATTAAAATAATTAAAATTTATTGTATACTTATATGACATCTTACATATATCATATTATTTAATTTAATTTACCCAATAACTTGATGTAGAGTAGAGAAACTAAGAATCAGAGATGTTATCTAATTTGCCCAGATTACGCTGTTGTGGCAGTTGCTCCTTCCAGTGCCTCCTTCTGAAATTCTTTAGACGTCGGTGTGAGTGTGACAGTAATCAGTTAAAGGCTGGATTTATGGGCATCTCCTTTTTATTGGGAGTTGATTTCCACATGGCCATTGTTTTTTATTCAGTGGCCATTTGTGAGGGAAGATTTTGCAGTACTTCAGTGCCGTTGCCCAAATTGTCCATAGTTATGGTTATGTAGGTAATAAAGGTGATTGCACTAAGACTTAAATGGAATTCCTATTTTGTAATTTTAATTGATGGTGATTTTAATGCAACCCTCCAAAAATAGTTACCTATTCTTTGTTTAATGTGTCAACAATAATCTCTCTGCTCCTTTGAATTTTTGTTACCTTAAGGGGAGGTCTGTCCTCTGAAAAATGTTATGGTAATTCATATCCTCTCTCTCCTTCCCTCCCTTTTTCTCTTTCTCAGTGCAATGAAACCTCATTCTTTTTTGAAGCTCGAAGTAAAACTGCTTGCAAGCATCTCTGGAAGTGCAGTGTAGAACATCATACATTTTTTAGGTATGTTAATGTGAAAGTTTTGTTCATTGTCCTAATAAATGAAAATGGCATTTGTTTTTATAACAATTCTGTTGTTTCTACAAACAGAAATTTAGAATTATTTCCCTTTTATTAGCTTTTTTCAGCTTCTAATTCTCTGGATTGTATTAATACAAACATGTATACACATGTGGGAAATTATCTTGGGAATTTTGTCACTATGTTGATTTACTCCTGTTCAGGTTTTCATGACAGTTAATCATACCAGATGTGGTAATTCACTTTTATTTATGTATTATACTCCAGTACTTCCCACTTTAGGGTACTTTCAACAGATACCACCATGAGGAAATCCATACACGTGTGTGTGTGTATCTACATATATACACATAAACATATACATACAGATAAATCTTTTTGTTCATACTATAAGAAAAGATTGGGGGTAATTTTTTTTTTTTTATGTAAAAAGTGCAGCTTTGACTAGCACACCATGTGGTATTGGTAGAAATTATTCTGTGGATGTACTAAATTTGAAATGCCTCTTAGACATCTAAGTGGAGATTTGGTAAGGTAGTTGGGTGTACAAGGCTGACTGGAAAGACCAACGTTGATGATGTAACATGTAATATCTACATCTAACATGTAGATATTTAAGACAGAAGGGGCCAGATGAGGTCACCTATGGAAAAAGTGAAGAGAGAAGCAGAAAGCCAAGGACTGAGCTTTGGGGCCCTCCCCACATTAGAGAACAGGAACAGCCAGCTGAGGAGTATGAGAAGAAGCAACCAGGAGAGTGGGTTGTGTCCTGGGAAAGGAGGGAGGGGAATGTCTTGATGAATATGGCCCCTGCAGCTGCATGCAGTGCTCCTGGGAGGTTAAGCAAGATGAGGATAGAGAAATTAACCACTGCATTGTGGGGACACTTTTTTCTTTGTTTCATGTCCTTATGTTGTAAAGATAAAAGAAAATTTTAGCAAATAATACATTAAGCTTTATCATCATTTTAAAAATTCATACAAGATTGAATTCTTCCCCTTATTCCTATTTGATTTGCATGGAGCAATTTCCCTGAATAGCATGATGTTAGAGAACTTTTCTTATAAAATGACCAATGTCCTTTATATAGTTTGTATTAGGGGAGGGATGTGGTCCAGAAAGCCTAAGACATTGCCTCCAGTTCAGTGGCGCTGGGCTGAAGAGCTCCCCGTGGCAATATCTGTTGAAAGTACCCTAAAATGGGAAGTACTGGAATATAATGTATAAATAAGAGTGAATTACCACATCTGATATGATTAACTGTCATGAAAAGCTGGATGGGAGTAAATCAACAAGTGACAAAATTCCCAAGATAATTTAAGCAGAGAAAGTAAGTTGATTGACCACTAAAGCTTCCTAGGGCAATGGTCTATACAATAGTCTTCAAAAGTATGAGTATTTGATATTATATGTATATAAAATTCTAGGGTCTGGTTATGTTTCAAATATTAGCTGAAATTAATTATTTCCAGTGGAATAAATAAAATATTTTGACTAGCTCCGTTAAACACTTTTGCACTATTATATTTTCTACATAGCTTTATGCTCAAATATTGTATATCTGTGTTTACGAGTCTTTATCTTATTTTCTTTTCAAAATTAATTAGAATGCCAGAAAATGAATCAAATTCCATTGTCAAGAAAACTCAGCAAATTTGGATCCGTAAGTTACAAGCACCGGTACAGGTAATTGGAATTTTTTCCTTGGGATGTGTGAATGTAAATAAGTAATTCATTTGTCCGCATACATGCTCGATGAAGTTTGTGATTTAATTTTTTTCTTTTTTTCCCTGACAGTGCCAATGTTTTTTGTAATCATAACAATTTAATAAAACTTTCTTGACAAAAATGATTTCCAAGATTTATTTATATTTAATGTCTGCATTAGCTATGTTAAGTTTAGGGCTTTTAGAATGCAGTAGAGCTTACTATCTTCAGAAATTCATTTTGATATAATTATTTCTAATTAGGTTCTGTGATTATGAAACAATGTAGATATTCTGAACAGAAGCTGTGTTCTTAGGACAATCAGTTGATCCCTTATTTTAATACAGTGTATACTTTATGTTATGCATGGAACCATGTTTTTCTGCAACTGCATATAGTAATGCTAACTATTATATCTCAACTTTATTGAGCAGTTACTGTCATGTATTGTGCTAAATGTTTTCCACTTATTGCTTCATTCAACTATCATGGTCTTTCTGTAATATTAAATTAAAATTTGAGGAAACTAAGGCTCAGAGAGGACAAGTCATTTCTCAAGGTATCCCAGCTAGGAAGCAGTGAAATGGGATCTGCACCTGGTGGTCTAACTCCAGAGCTCATGCTTTTAACCATTAGGCACACTGTTAGCCTGTTGTGGGAAAAGCCTGATCATCGTGCAGCTAGGTCAGTCCTTGGGTCTTTTTCTAAAATACCAGCATTAAAAATGGAAGTACTGTCTTTTGCAGCAACTTGGGTGGAACTGGAGATCATTATTCTAAATGAAGTTTCTCAGGAATGGAAAAACAAACATAACATGTTCTCACTAATAAGTGGGAGCTAAACGATGGGTACACACGGGCATAAAGAGATATATAGGACATTGAAACCAAGAAGGGGGAGGTTAGGGATATAAACTTAACAATTGGGTACAATGAACTCTAGTCTGGTGATGGGCACACTAAAAGCCCTGACTTAAGCATTATGCAAGGTATCCATGTAACAAAAACATTTGTACCCCCTTAGTATATTTTGAAATTAAAAAAAATTTTTTTAAATGGGAGTGGGTTCTATATTTTGAAAAAGAATTTGATTTGTTTCACTTTATTCTGTTCAGGGGAAAGCCTGTGATGTGGGAGGCATGGTATTAGATGCCCAGAGATACCAAGAATCAGATGTAACCACCTGTGCCTTCACAGAGCTATAGTATTGTTCAGGCAGTGAGGCAGGTCCCCAGGCCTTGTAGAGCCCAGGCAGGGTGTAGAAATGCCATCTAGGGGATGGAACACTGTTCCACAGGAGACGTCACTGAATGAAATGCTTCCTTAGGAGACATAAAAATATAGCCAAGGCAAGCTTTTGCAAGATAGTAGTACTGTATGCTAGATTTTAATTCTTCTCTTTTATAACCCACTTTTTGGGTCTTGAATTTGAGACCAAAGATAATCAATAAAGGAGACATTAATATCAAAGATTCAGTGCATTCATCTTTACATATTATTCACTTGGATGTTTGCCCATTTGATGACTAAAAAAAAACTTAAGTGTTATTGTATTATAGATATTCTTGGTATTTTTATGAAGGTATCCATTGATATCTAAATATTAAGATTTTCAAGGTTCTTCCATAGACAGTGATATAATTATGAGGAATTTAAGGAAAAATTATTTATCTTTATATTGAGAAGAATAGCTAATAGCCAATGTTTGGGCTGTTCTTCTAGTTGTGGCATAAAACATTGCCAAGGTTACAGAGAGAATGTATAAATCTATTTCCTTGTCACAGAAACAGTGCTAGTGAAAAGGCATCTGTCTTAACATTCATACTATTAAAATTGTAATCATCCTGTTTAACATATGCTATAGTTGGCTTCCACAAATTTAGCCATACCTGATTTCTCAAATTTATTGAAATGCAAATATTGTGGCTACTGGCAATTGTTATTAGAAAGCTGTTGGATTTTGCATATTAAATATTATTTCTTCCAAGAAAGTAATTAAAGGTAACCTTTGCAGAATTGGAGGCTCTCCTAAGTCTGTTCTGATTTCTTGTCTGATGTTAACTGCCTAGTAAGTGTTAATGAATCTGAAATCTACATGTCTGTATGTAGGAAGCACTAACATCATACCACCCTTGGAAGAAAGACAATTCATCCCACTTCCCAGAGCTTAGGCACAGAGTTAATGCTGGATGGTCATCAACACACACATTGTTTATTGTCAAAAGAGGGCAATCAGCTTTTAACTAGCATCATATGCCTGCCCCTTTCTTGAGATATTCTGGAGAGATCCTGGAATGAAAGCAGAGCTACAGAAACACAGACAGCCCCTTCCTTGCCCCTGCAGTCTTTTAGAGCATGGAATGTAAAGTACAGCCTAACAAGTGGCCGTAGCATGTGAATGTGGGTGTTGGTGTATTTGTGAGTACAGTTGTGTATGTGTTTACAGTGGTGTGTGAGTGTCTTTATGGGTGTGCATGTGCATGTACGTGATGGAGGAAGACAGAGTTCTAGTGTTTACTCTGTCCCGCCTTTTAGGTCTTGCAAAATGCCAAAGAGATTCCTATACCTTTTGAAAAAAGTGATCACTTAAGAAGGAAAAAATCAGACTTTTTTAGTGATAGAGGACAATCAAGATTCAAAATTAAATTTGTGGGGAAAGGCTGAGTTGAAATCTGACATTGTAATTCTTTTGTTGTTGTTGTTGTTTTATTGCCAGAGGCCAATAATCTGAAATAGAAATTAAATCTTTGAATATTTTGTTATACATTGATATCTTCTTCTCTGAGCCCTTTAAAAATTAACCTTGTCTCTACCTGTTGTTAAGTTTGTGGGAGACTCCTGGTTTTGTTTAATGAATAAATTGTATAGAATGTATACTCCAGAAATGAGAAAGAGACATGAGAAACTCTCCTGAGAACCCAGATGTTCTCCTTGTAGGACTTAAAGCTCAGGAGCTGTCATGGGATTTCATAGTTCATGAAGCATGGAAGAGAGACCACGTTCTCATGAGAACTGCCTTTGTGTCAGGTGCTTTCATGTGGGCTGCTTTGTTTAATTTACATAGTGACCCACCAAAGGAGGAATCATATCCCCATTTATACAGATGAGAAATTGGAGCCCCCAAAAAGTAAAGTAATTGAACTAAGGACCTTTAATCATTAAGTGGCAAAGCTGGGATTTGAACCTGGGTGTCTCTACTCTTGTTCTTTTCCCTCTACCTCACTTTGAGGCTGAAGGGCTGCTGGCAGTGACATTCAGCATAGAAGTGGGGGAGTGTGCCAAAGTGTGAGGAGGCAGGGAAGTGAGTGGTCATGGAAATGAAGCTCTGTCCTGTCACAACAGAGAGCCACCAGACATGCATACCTTACACTGTAAATCTCTGTACTTGTCAATCACTTTTTGTTACAAGGAAATAGAAGCTTTCACAGAAGCATGAAAAAGGTGAATTTTACTTTATAAGGCTTGTTTAATCTCTTTTGGGGAGACCTTCACCAATATTCTGTACATATGAATAGCATTTGGGGCCATTAAAAGGCTGTTTTCCTTCCCACAGATGCTCTACTTGTGGTGATCAAACTAGACATATAGAAATGCGTTTTTTCTGTATCTAAATTATATTTTCCTGCATGAAAGTGAGGGTCATACCCTGGCTCATATTTAGCAATTGTGGGGTAAATTTTTAGTGAGATGAATGTTCAGTGAAATCTAGCAAATAAAATTACACGATTCCTTGGGAAAATTACTTGAGAAGGTGAGCCCGGCTCCAGGGGAAGCTCACCCTCTTGAGTCCTCATGGAGTCTTTGGAGAAGTGGCATTTTGTGTGGGGTTCCCGGCCTGCCTTCAACCTTCCCGGGCACTTGATCTAGCACAGATGAGGTGGGCATAGTAAATGGCTGACGGTGCCGTGGCAGGGTTCAGAATAAGATCATTATTGAGTGGTCTTGTGGGGGGGTGCTTTATAACTTGTTGTGTGTAAGTATGGCACAGAGACAGTCATGTGAAATCATTGCCCTCACATGATTTAGCCCAAAATAATTTCTTTATCATCTAGTTGTAGAGCTCGAAGACTATCAGCAACCTTTATTTCTAGCCCATCATTCTACTTAAATCTAAATCTAATTCTGCCTTTAATAAACTTTTTCTTCTGTTTCTTCTTCTAAAAGATACTCTACCTAATGTAAATCCCCTCCTAGAATTTAATACTACTTCTTTGGTCAATATTGCAATGAAACTCGATTAAAAACCCCTGTATGCTTATTGTCAATTGAGTCTGTGTTTTTCTTATCTCCATACTTTGCAGATGTTCTGAATGAGCTGTTTAATGTTGTGGCTGTGTGGTTTTACCTTTTTGCTAATCAAAATGTTGCTTTTTCAAGTGGCAGGACAGCTTTGCAAATGAGCCGAGATCTTTCTGTTCAACTTCCCCGCCCTGATCAGAATGTGGCAAGAAGTCGAAGCAAGACTTATCCTAAGAGAATAACGCAAACACAGCCAGCTGGTGAGTCATGGTGCCCCCAAGCCATCTAGTAACCTTGCAGTTTTCTTTTAAGGTGGTAGTATAAGTTATGCTTAGGTGGTGACTATAGCCATGTGGTCTTTTTATTGTTAATATTAGAAATTTTAATTTGACCTATGAAATGTTCAAGCAGTCAGTAATTATTAAGTAGACAAGTAGTCAGCTTGAATCACCATGACCTGCTTAATGACTGTACTTTCTTTTTGAAGGGGTTTTATTTGAAATAATGTCTTAACTGAGTAATTTCATGGTTTGGTGTATCTGAGGTTGAAATTGGAACAAACTCTTAACAAAAGTCTTTAAGAAAAAAAATCACTGTTGACATAATTTGTACGGAAACCAATTGGTTTTTTGGTTATTGTTGGTCTTTTATTATGAAATATAATATGCATATAGGAAGTGCAGAATATACACATATGGGCATACACATATATATGCACCCATATGCTCGCATGGGAAGTTTAATGTAGCCAGCATCCCCAAAAGTCTCTCATGGGCCTTCCTTTGATCACAGTCTCACCATCTCATCCCCCCAATCAGAGAAAACCCCTGTATGCCTTTGTGGTAATTATTTTCACTAATTAATTTTACAACTTACTTAGCATTTCTTGACCAAATTAGTTTATTTTGCCTATTTTTAACATTATATGAATGAATTCTGGTATGTATGCTTCTGTGTCTTGGTTTTTCCTGTCAGCATTATGTGTAGTGTGTACTAAAGTGAGTATTCTAGTGTTTGACAATTTATCCATTTTGCTGTTGATGGACATTTGGATTATTCAGATGTTTTGCTTTGAATGCAGACTGTTTCTTTAATAAAGCCACCCAATCAGTTTTAATCCATGTTCAATGCTCAAAACTCACAGAATTTTATAGTGAAGTGGTATTGCTGACTTTGGTTTATGGCTTGCTTATAGATCACCCTTATCTAACACTCTCCAGAGCCCTTTCACATTTAGTATCTCCTTTGAGCCTCTCAATAACCCTGTGAGGTGGGACAAGGAAAAGAGTATGTTCCCATTTTACAGATAAGGAAGACATTCCAGCGGTTATACAGAGGTGAGGCTGGGACAGGAGCCCAGGTCTCCTGGGTCGTTCTGCCATATTGTATAAAGTGAATGGGATTTTTAATAATAATAATTAATAACTGAGAATTTTGTGAAAATTGACATAGCATTGTGGCATCCATTATTTCATGCCAAGCCTATGAAGAAGGTGTATGGGTTTGTTCCACCATTCCTGGGCATAAGAATGTCACCTTACTTATTGTTTCTAAAGTCAAATCTGACTCTAGGTCCCCTCCTCTCAGTGGGGCTGGGAGGAAATTAAATTCTTTCTTCTGGTTCTACAGTGGCAAAAATAAAACATTTAACTCTGCAGTTGATTACCTTGACATATCATTATTATCTTTACCCACATTTGGCTTATGAGGAAACTTAGATTTAAAGGGCAATTTGGCCAAGATTACTGTGGAGCAAGTTCACTGTGCACTGGTTTCCAACTTGTTTGAGTCCAGTGAGAGAGAACACACTCATATGCAACAAGTTACATGAAGTGGATATATAATATTACTTAGAGATAGGCAGCAAGGGACAACAGAAGCCTAGGATCCATTGTGAGCTGGTCCCCCAAGGCTTAAGAAAGCTGCCTGGGGCACTTAGAGTCTTGATTGCATGTGCCCCGCTATAGCTGAGGGCCCTGAGAGACAGCCTGCTCTGGATTATATACCCCAGGGGCGTCAAGCTCACTGGGGTATAGCTTTGAAGGACGTCCTGATTTCAGGGGGGAGAGGAATGGATCCCAGGCTGTCCTAGGTGGTTATCCCTAACTCAAGATATTACATTTATTCTAGAAGGGACAGAAACAAGGCCTGGGCTGTTTTGGGCAGTTCTCTATCTCAGGAGGTGGTATTCCCAGCATATTCTACAGTTATTCTTGAGAACTACAAGCAAGAAAGAGGGGAGAATTGGGTCGGTCCAAGGCCACCCGGAGAACTGTTCTACAATTACATAAAAAGTAGGTGGCTTAGGACAAATATTCTAGTCCTCTGATGCCTAGTCTTTAGGTTAATATTTTGTATTTATCTTTATATAAGCAGTCTTAAATTCCATTTGGATCAGCTACAATGTGGTTATTATTAATAAGCAAACTTTCAAATCCTATGCTATTTCTGAAACACTATGCCTCATAAAATTATTCTGAGACCAAAAGAGAATATCAAAAGCATTCCCTGCTTCAAATCAACATTTCATTCCACTTGAGTTGCAGGAATCCACACATGCTCTTTGTACACACCTGTGCAGGTTGCTCCTTTTCTTCTCCTTCTATGCTCTTATGAAAATATTTGCAAATATCTGCCTAACACTTTTTTTTTTCTTTTTGCTCTCCGTGGAGCATAAATAGTGGAAGCAGATTAATTTAGGGACACGGTTTTTTGTTTTTGTCTTTCTCTTGGCTTGTGCAGGTCCAGCCAAATGCAGTTTTCACAGAGCAAATCTGTATTGAGCAGTCATGTCCATCCCAACCCACATCTGAGGCCAGCCCCAGTTCCACTCCGCTCTGCCTTAGAGGATGTGGAAAGAGCCCCTGCAGTGTGGCTGTTGTGTTTGGTGTATTAAAACAGACTCCTGGCCAGGTGCCATGGCTCATGCCTATAATCCTATAGTATTTTGGGAGGCTGAGTGAGGATTGCTTGAGGTCAGGAGTTTGAGATCAGCCTGAGCAAGAGTGAGACCCCCGTCTCTACCAAAAATAGAAAAATTAGCTGGGCATGGTGGTGCACACCTGTAGTCCCAGCTACTCAGGAGGCTGAGGCGGGAGGATAGCTTGAGCCCAGGAGTTTGAGGTTGCAGTTGAGCTATGATGACGCACCTGCACTCTAGCTGGGCAACAAAGTGAGACTCTGTCTCTAAAAAAAAAAAAAGAAAAAGAAAAAAGAAAAAAAAGACAAACAAACAAAAAAATCAGACTCCTCCTTTAGTAGAGGCTGAGGGTGTGGATGGGCCAGGTGGCTAATGCCCAGCCCAGGCTTCACCTACGACAACCTCCCAGCATCTGGTGGATCTTTATAAAATGTGGCATGTATTATGCTTTTATTATTAAAAAAAATACATGGCTTATTCTACAAAATTTAGAAAACTTATCAGTTTGGAATGTGTTGCTTAAAAAAGAAAAAAAAAGGAAAAGAGAAAACTTAGAACCTTCCGTCCCAAACAGAAAGAAAAAAACCTTTTATATTCAATTCCATTCTCCTAGTACTAGCACTGTATTGTTGTGTAGCCTTTTAGTCATTTGTGTATCTTTTCTATGAAAGTGGTATGATAATGTTTTTCAGCCTACTCTTCTTATTTAATAATATATCATGGATATGTTCTATGTCCTTAAATGTTCTTACATAGCACCATTTTAATGTCTCTGTGATTTTCTGCTGTATAGATGTGACATAATTTACTCAACCAATCTTTAATTCTTGGATATGTAAGATGGTTCAAAATTTGAAAACCGTTTGTACCCCCATAATATTCTGAAATTAAAAAAAAAGATTTTTAAAAATAGATCTATATTCACTGCTACAGATGCCATTTTGTATTGAGGATTAAAGAAAAATTATATTGCAAATAAATAAATAAATAAATAAATATTGCAGTCATTTGTTTAGGGGGGAAATAGACTGGTTGTTTTACTATACAGAACCTGTCCAATCACAGAGTTTTAGGGAAAAGTATGATTTGTTCATTGCAGAGTAAAAGAAAATCAGAAGGTAAGCTCAATATGTTTTACAAGAAGATAATTCAGTGCTAGAAAGACTGGAATACCATGCCATAGCAGCTTTTCTTTCCAAGGAGCCTGATGATTACTTATAAATGATTAATACTTTCATTGTGGTCAGTTATAATGATTGTAAATGAAAATAGCTACAAGAAAGACTGAGGTGAGATTTGCTGGTATTGAAGCCCAACAAGTAATATTTGCCAAATATGCCCCATCTTTAATCATCATTCATAGGCTGAATTTCCTCTCTTGTTCCCTCTTTCCCTTTCCTGCATTTAAATGTTTCCTATTTTGTAAAATTGTTTAAAAATAAATGAGAAAAACTGGATGAGAAAAAAAAACCAAAAAACAAAATTTGAAAACCATAAATACAACTAAAGTTAATATCCTTGTAGTGATATCGTTAAGCATTCATGACTATTATATATTTTAAACGATGGTGTATATCCATCATTTTTATTCTGAAAGGAGAATTAAACAATGCTATGTTTAAAAACAAACAAACAAACTAAGACTGCAGAGAGCATGTTTAACTTTGATTTTGAATGCTTTTAGCCTGACTTTTCAAGCCTGTGCTCCACAAACACTGCAGTGTGCTCTGGGGACCTGGAGATGACCCTCGCTTTGACAGTGTGATTGTCCTAGGTAGGGAAGGACCATTTAGCAAATGCCAGTGATCCAGTGTTACAGTTGCTGTCATGCACATGTGAAGGATGTCATAGGGCAGGGATTAATTGTATTTCCTTTTTTAAATGTTACATATTCTTATTCCTCTAATTCAAATATACTCTCCTTGGGGCCTCAGTTGAACCTGGCTGGTGGAAAGCCTGTTTGAGCTGTCACTAACTTCTAAGGTTGTGGTGGGCTTCCAACTCAGAGCAGTCATTGCTGTGCTGCTTGTCTACATGCCTCTTGTCCAAGCCCACCAGCCCTGATGAAGGGGGAGTTCTGTATGAAGCAGGCCTGGGGTGTGTGTGAGATGGGCGGGGTCTGTGGTGAGGCTGGGAACCTCTATGGCCACGAGTCCAGCCTGCCTAGAGAGACGGTGCCACCGGGCCTGCCCTGTCCCCCTTCCTGCCACACCCTGAGCTCCAGAGCAACTCCTTGTCCAGAAGCTCCCTATTCCTGGGACTCATTCATGGGTAGCTGGGCAGGAAAGGAAAAATAACCCTCATTTTTTGAAAATTATTTTATACTGGTCAAAGGGAAACAAAATTGTTACCTTGGGAAATTACCCTGCCACAGTTACTTAAATTTTTATTTAAATATTTTGACAATTAAAAATTTTAAAATTGAAATGTTTAAGAAGACAGTTTATTTTATTAAATTGTACTGTATTTGGCAAAAATGGAGTTATAGTTTAAATAAGAAGATAGATTTAAAAAAAAAATCTAATAAGGCCAGCTCTTAATCTTCATAGGCTGAATTTTGTTGGCATTCTCTCTAAAATAAAATTTTACAACTACAGTTTTTGGAATCATCAGCATAAACTCTCACTTCTTATTTAACATTTGTATGTAATAAAAAACAAGTTGTGATAGAAATAAGATTGTTACTCTTTGTTAGTTTGTGTCATTAATTTGTAGTATGTGACATTTTACTTTAGAAGACATTCTTTTATTTCTTAAGTTACTCAGTCAAGCTAGATGCTATTCCCCTTAACCTGTATCTCAGTTCTCTGCAAGTTTAAAAAGCCTTTTATTTGCCTCTCAATCAGGAATAATAAATGCCCTGGCAACTAAAAAGCCATTGTGTTTAGAATCTGCCAAGTTCAGGCCTTGGCACCTCTATGAGGAAGTACATTCCAGAGTCAAGAGCCCTGCACCCGGCAGCCTGCACCCCACCCAGAGGAGGTCAGCACCAGGGCAGGCAGCCAGAGCATTCCTGCAAATCTAAACTGCCTCGCAGGAGCTTGAGGTAAAGCTAGAAGAGAGAGGGTAAGAAAGAGGAAAAGGTGCATGTGGGTTTTTTTTTTTTTTGGCAAAAAACTCTTGTGAGAAAAGAGTTTTTTGCAATAAATAGGCAATAAAAACAGAATATTTGGATATAATCCATAATCAGCTCTAAGAAAAGTAATGGGTGCAGCCACTTGCAATGGATAAACAAGGCTATGATTATCTGATGCAGCATTTTAAGTTCTTAAAAATATCCTGAACACAGAAATAAATAGCTGTAGCATAATCTTTGGACTATTGAAAAGCAAGATAGGAGACGTTTTGGCATTCCCATTCTGGCTCTGTAGAATGGGTCACAAACAAAATGCCTTAAGGGATCGTGAAAATGATTTCTGAGTGAGGATGGTTTGTGCCCATTGTGCAAACAGACAGCTACTGCTTGGCTAAGCCAGTTGTTTCTGTGCGGTAGAGTGGATCTAGTGTTGACAAATCTTCCAGTGCTTCAAGAGAAGTACAAAATCTGGCTATTTATGTGAACTTTCCAGAATTTAAAATATTGGCAAGTAATTTCATTTAAAAAAATCTCTGCTAAATTAAACATTTCTGGGGGACAGATTTGGCTTGAGGACTGTCTCTTTGGAACCTCTGATTGGCAGAGCTGATGTGAATGGCAGATCCACCGTGTGGCAGATGATGCCATCTGCCCTGGGGCTCACAGTGGGTTTCCCCTGCATTCCCTGTGAGCATCACTAGGTTCGGCTCAAACGCCCCATGCCTTCAGGTGTGAGCGCTTCTTTGATGGTAGGTCCCATAGCGAGAGATAAGGGTAACTGACCAGCATCTGTTGGTGACCTGAGGTGGGTTCAACCAAAGCAGGAGAGACAGATAAATGCTCTGATATAGTGAAGTATAATTTCACTTGATGTAGTATAGCTCTGGGCTGCTGAAAAATAGTGATGTCAAGAAAGAAAGTAATAATCATTTATTGAGCATTTCCTCTGATTGGCACATTGTGTCGCATGTGAGTCAGCAGAAGCTCAGCTTGGCTGGTGGCAATCAAATCTTTTTGTTGTTGTTGTCGTTAAGGCAGAGGAAAGGAAAGCTATGCGAAAAGACACCAGTGTGTCAGACTGAGGCAGTGTGATCTAGTAAGCTGATCTGGTAAATCCATGTTCAGCTTCAATACTTCATACACCAAACGTGTAATAGTATGAAGTCAGTTAACCAGCCTGAGCCTTGATTTCTTCATGTGTCAAATGGGGATATTACCCCCTGCCTCATGAGTTGTTGTCATGGGGCTGGTGTCTGAAAGGGGCTGAGCATCCTGTCCCCTACTTGTAGGGGATTGGTACACTTTAGTTTCTTTCTCCTAAACCAAAAGGAAGCATTTCTATACACAGTGAGCCACTGTCAATGTTTGAATTATATTTGCCATAATAGCATCAACTCCATATGCAAAAGATAATGTGATTATGTTGAGGTGCTGTGGGCTTTTGAGAGTGAGGGGTAAGGAGAGTCTATTCAAGTATAGTGAGTGGGGCTTGGGAAGGAAATTGGATATACTTGCTTTATTCTAGAAGATTCAGTGTAAGTCGGGTGTGTCAGAGCATACTCTCTGTGTGTGCAGGTCTCTTCTGCCCTCCTGCCTGTAGAGATGTTAGTGCCTCAGGGCAGCTGTCAGGAGGCAGAATCAGGTGCACAGAATTAGGGGCGTCTTTCTTAATGTGTCCTGCTTTTCAGAGTAGCCTTTACTCTAAGCCTTTTTAAAAATTATGATTAAAAAATGTACAACATTAAATCTACATTCTTAACCATTTTAAGTGTAAGCTCAGTACTGTTAAATCGATTCATGTTGTTGTACAATAGATTTCTAGAACATTTTCATCTTGTAACACTGAAACTACACCCACTAAACACTGATTCCCCCACCCCCTGCCCTCGGTAACCATCTTTCTACCTTCTGTTTCTATGATTTTGACTGCTTTAGATACTCCACACAAATGGAGTTATCTAGTATTCATTCAAGCCATTTTCCTTTTGACTCCTTGCACCATCACCGCCCTCCTCTCCTCCCCACCCTGGTGTTCTCCGCTCTCCGGCCACCTTGGCATTTGCTACGACTATGAATCAGAAACAACAAAGTTCTTGTGTATTCATAATAGTGATGACATTGCTCAATGATTTTAAAGATCATATGGTTAATCATTCCATCTTCTATGTAAGGTGGTTTTCCCTGTTTGAAGTAATTACTACTAGGCCTACCTGAGTGCATTTTCCATGTCAAGCAGACAATAGAAACAGAAGACAAAGAAAAGGCAAAGCTGAAAGGGCTCAGAGAGGGGAAGCAAAGTTGTTGAATGAGGATCGCACAGAGGCTGGGGCTTTGGATCAGGGATTTCCTGAGTAAGTCCCCAACCTTTGAGTTGGTCCAAAAAGTTATTAAATCACCAACTTCACTTCTGCAGTGTGAACAGACCTTTTGCTGTGGTGTCATCACTGAGACTGGAAACTACCTAAATACCCGTTAGTAGGAAACTGGCCTAATAAAATAATACATGTACAGCAACCTCCCCCACACCCTGCATGACATACCATGCCTTCTTAAAAAGAAATCTGAGGGCAGGATTTGAACTTGTGTTAGTCTGATTCCACCATCCCACAGTATTTGCTATGAGAGCCCCACGAGGAGCCCACCAAGGGAGAGGAATGTCAGTAACTAATGGTCATTGAGCATTACTGTGTGCCTGGCACTGTACTGGACACTTTACATATAGTGTCTCATTTCTTTTGGGGGATGCTGTGCTTCTCGGTGTTTGGTGAGAAGGCAGAGCTTGGGACTTACCCAGGGCCACAGAGCTGAGGTTTGAACACAGGTCAGTTAGAGTCCACAGTATGGGGGGAAAGACTGAAAAAGAATGTGATTAAATTTGTGTGTGCTGATAGGGAATGAGCTCCAGAATATAGTATAAATAATGGGGGTAGGAAGCAGCAGCATCCATTAGTATATAATATATTCCCATTACATAAAAAGGCAAAAATCAGTTGGGGGAGTATGCATACAGATATAGTTGCAGGCAGGATGCATTAGAAACTAGGAACAGTGGGCTTTGGGAAGGGTTTCTGAGAGAATGGGGATTGGGAGTGGGAGAGAGATACATTTTCATTTTAATTTTTACCAGGTACTTTAAAAAAGCCCTGCAGATAATTGTCATGAATGCATTAAGTTCACAAATGCTCATGCACATTTCCGATAGAGATGCTCAGAAAGCTCAGAGTTGAGGACACTGATGTTATACTAGGAAGAGTGTAATGGGATTTACAGAAAAAGTAATAGAACAATACATTTTTGTAGAAAATTCAAACGTTAGGAGTTTCTCCTGTGTTGTAACAGATACAACCTGAGTCTTCAAGGGGAGAGGCATAAGACACTTTCTTATCTGGACATTTTAATCTGGGGTTAAAGTATGGAAGATTGTGTAAAGGTCCCCAGGTCAGAGCATGCTTTGCTTCATGAGGAAGATCATGGTAGGACTCAGTCCTTGGATCAGCTGAGGTAGAGGACAGTCACTTTGTGTTGCAGGTCAGGAAACTGAGACCCAAAGAGGTGAAGTGATTTACAAGTGTAGCAAGTTCTGGAACTTGGAGGGTATCTGCATGAGAATCACTGGGCATTGAGGAATGTTTGGGAAAAGTGAAGGTAAAGAGAGTGGGAAGAAATAGTAACATCGTAATAGCTCTCACACGTCTGGGGCCTTACGTGGGTGTTGTGAAGTTTTTGTTTATCCCTTCTGGCTCAGCTGAGGACAGGAAAAGGAGAAATTAGTGTAAATTTTCATACCAGGGAATGAGGACAAGGCATTTTGACCAAGAGTTGTTGTGTGGGTGGTTGTGGAGATGATTTGTAGAAAATATAATAAGAGTTTGTTTTGGAGAGAATGTGATTGTGGCTTTCCCTTCTCAAGGTGACGAATCAGAATTAGAAAATCTACTGAGATATGGTCCAAATCTGTGTTCCCACTTTCTCTTCACCCTGACTGTAAGAACCTCTGCTCTGAGGGGGACTTGGTTGCCTCTTAACTGGTTATTTAAGCCTTCGCGTTGAGAAGGCATGCAGTGCAGCGGTGGGTGAATAAAAATTTTAAAAAAGAATATAAAGTTGTACCTGATTTGAGTAGTTTTTTGAGTAGATTTCCAGGTCTAACTTGGCTGTGACCTGTAACTTGTCACTCAACATTCTGAGCTTTTATTCCATTATCCATGAAATAAAGGAATTGGGTACATAAACTTTAAAGATCCCTCCTCTTCCTAAAATTCTTTTATTTGCTCTGCCTTACCTGTCACAGAGTTGGAAGGCCCAAATATGAAAACAGATACAAAGAAATTTTAAAAAGCTTTTTTTTTAAAAGTATGGTTTTTACCACTTGGAAGTCTCACAGACTTGTGAAAAACATCTTTCCAGATTCAAAGTATATTTTTGTCTTGGAAATATATAGTAATTTTTATATTTGGAAAACCTGTTAGCTGATTTTTTAAAACATCTTAAAGTTCAAATAGAACTCTTATTGGCACATTGAATCAAATTAATTATAAGAACCTTGGCTCTAATACAGTTTTAAAATTATTCTTTTAGTACAAATTGACCAGATGAATTTGAGATTTTACCTCTTTGGTTAACTCATAGTTAAAAATTAGTGCTGTTGCTGGGTAAAAATTAAAAAGAGACATTACCTTTTAGAAAGGTTTTGCATAGCTTTGTCTCTGTCTTTGACTTCTGTGTGAATGTAACCTTTAACTAGTCCTTTCCTGAACCTGCTTGTTCTTTCTCAGCAGTGGGAATTGCTCCACCTTGGCAGTCGTTTGTTGTTGCAGTTCTTGATTTTACTGACCTGTTAGGCAAATTTCCCTCTTACTCCTTTCTTCTTCACAGTCAGGGTTGGAGAGTGTGTCTGTCAGCTATGTGAGATTCTGCTTGGGGGACGGGTATTTCTGAGCAGATGGTTTCTGAGAATCCCACACCTTTGTTTTACTATCAGATTCAGAATTCACCGTGGTGGTTTCTATGCCAGCATTTTCTTCAGACTTTGAGAAATCTGGGGTTGATTTTCTTTCTTTCTTTTTTCTTAATGGCTCTGCTTGCCTTACTTCTTGGTATCAATGTGAAAAACGTTTGGGGTTCCTGGAGTCAAGGGCTATCTCAGTAGGTATAAGGAGAGGAGTTGAGGTAAAAGAGAAAGGAACTACTTTCATTGAGGAGCAGGTGCCCCGCTTGGCACTTTGTACACTGCAATGTGTGGAAGGGGTGGGGGAACAGCCCTTTGTAGCAATGGCCTTGCCCCTCTGAGCAAACTGCCCAATCAGATTCCTTCTCCAGAGAGGGTGAATTGGAACCCACAGGATGAGTCACTTAGTTGAGGGCAGCCAAGCCTTTTGGGGCTGATTTACAGCCTAGGGACCATGTACAACCCTGAACAGAGAAGCTCATTTGCAGAGAAAGAAGAATGGAGTTAACTCACTGTGAGAAACACTGAGGGACCACGCAGCTTTGAGAAGAGAGGGAGACTTCATAGCCATGAATTCCAGTCTGTGAGGTCCTGCTGTATCTTTACCATGAATTCCTTTCTAATTTGCTCTGGTTTCCTTGCACCAAAACAGTGGATAATGTTACTGGATGTAATCTCTGCAGTGTCTGCATGAGGAACGTGAGTGGTGTTCTCATCTTACCTATGAGGAAACTGAAGCTCAAAAACATGAAGTACTTATTCAGGGTTACATGGACAGTAAGAGCAGAGCCAGGATTTGAACCCAGGTCTTTGGAATACTAGGACACTTGCTTGGAAAGTAAATGGAGAATAAGAAAGGTGAAAGGTCTAGAATGATTTGAAAATACACATCCTCTGTTTTTTCCCCTGTGTGTGATTTCTGTAGTTTGGATCTAACTTGTTTCAGCAGATATTCTTGAGAAGACAGCACATTCTGCTCATTTATAGAAGAGCAGCAAGTCAGTCTGCTTTTACATCAAGCCATTTTTTAAAGAAAAGGTTTAAGTTTTTTGGGACATGTTACCTAGCAAAGAGCAGGGAAAGCAGCAACAGTGTTAATTGCAAGGAACATTAGGTAGATCATGTAGTCAGGTACATGTTTGCTCAAGACTTTTTCCCTTTGTTGATGATACCCTTTTCTATTCTGCCTTGAAACTGATGCTTATTTTCATTCTGTAAAAGATTTATTAATATGTGGCAAGTCTGGTTAGATTTTCTCTAAAAAGTTAGTTTCCACTTTTGAGTGTTTAGCATTCCAAGCATAGCTGCCAAATTTAGAAAAGCAGGGAAAACTAAAGTCCTATTATATATTTGAGTTAAAATCATAGCTTTAGTAAGTTACCACAAATGATAATTTTTTCCTTTTCCTTCTTATTCAACAAGAATTCATTGGGCACCTCTTTGACATAAGACTCTACTCCATGGAGCGCAGACAATTGAATAAAACTTGGCCCCTAATCTATAGGAACTTAGTCCTGTAGAAATAATACAACGGTTATTTATTTAGCACTTCCTACATGCCAAGCACTGTGCTAAGGACTTCCTGTGAATTGTCTAATTTAATCCTCCTGTGCACTATATAAATAGTTGGTGGTATCCCCACTTCACAAATGAGAAAACTGAGACCCAAAGGGGTTTAAAAATGTGTCTAAGATCACAAGATCAGTTTACAATAAGTAAGTTAGCAAAGCTAAGAAACAAATCTAGGTTTGTATGACTTTCAACCTTGTATGCTTAACCAGGAAGTAAAGACTAGAGAAGTAAAAGACAAACTTAAATGCAGGCAGGACTTATCAGGTGTCAAAGAGTGGAGCACTGAAAGGGTTGTAAGTGTCCAGAAGAATGATTTGCTATGGCTAAAGGCAATCCACGGTGCCATTGTGAAGGAAGTAGGTTTTAAGGGATAGGTGGATCAGGGCAGTAGATTTCAAACTAAGGTATGCAACTCCTGGGGTGGGGTGTGTAGGGTAGAAAAAGTAATCTCTCTTCTTCACCCATTGCTAGGTTCATGGCTGAGGCCCGAGTAACAAAAGACAGATTAATAAGAGAAAAACATACAAATTTAAGAAAATTTTACATGGCACAGGAGCCTTCAGAAATGAAAGCTGAAAGAAATGGGGAAATCTGTGTGTGTTTTTATGGACAGTCATGCAGAATTATGATTAGAGGACAAAAGGGTATTATCTAATGGTAATAAACTGGGGGGAGCTCAGCAAGAGTTGGTTGTTCAGATTCTTCTTGGCATCCCTGTACAATATCCTCTCCCTCTGGGTAGGGCAGGATACCTGTCACACCATGAGGGTCTTCAGGGGAGCAAGGAGGGAGAAGACCAGAGAGTCACCTTCCTAGGTTTTTATGACTTGTTTCAGGGGAGAACGGCAGGCACTTGGGAGGTGAGAGTGGCCTTCTTCTGTTGTTTTCTCAAATGCCAACCTGCCATAATTTGGGGTATTCTGTCCTGAACCCAGTCAGGTAGGGAGGGTGGTACATATAGGCTTTCCAAGGGGTATGTGGGTGTAGACAGTTTTGATTGAACCAGAATCAGTTTCCAGATTCTCTTTCATAAAAGGAATCTGCCTGTGGTACTAGTCATGCTGGTTCTTCTCTTTAGCCTGCCCTTTTGCAATGGACCTTCTCCCATTTTACAAAAGAAAATAACCCTTTCTTCCACCTGGAATCTATTAAACTGCTTTGTCCCTAAATGTTAAACCTCCTGGGTTGGTGTTGGAAAAATAAATGACTCTAATTATCAAGTGACATATCCTTTTCTAAGTCATTTTCTCATTTTGGCTTGCAACAAAATTGAAGGAGGACCCAGTGGATTTGTCACCTGATAGAACATTCAGAATAATTTTGGATAATATATCACTACTAGATGTGTGACTCTTAGAAGTTCCTTGGGACACTGGTGATGTCCTCATAACAGAATACCTTACTTATACCTTAGCATTGAAAAATCTATCACAATAAAAATAGGAATAGAATTGTTGCTAAACTGTTTCGTCATGACAAAAAATAATATTCTCGGATGGATTTGATATATGTAATTGTTAGGGAAATAAAACCATCCCATTTACCTTATTAAGAATTGTTTTCCAATAGAAATTTACTTTTTATGTTTAATAATTTATCAGTGTTAGTATGGAATACTAATAATATGCTACTACTAATTGTAATAACTTAGTTCAGAAGAAATTTTAACACTCAGAGCTTTATGGTCATGGGAAATAAAATTTTAATTATTGTGTCACTGAAGTATGATATGGTGATAAAAACTTTCAACCATAAAACATATCAGGGATAATTTTTACAGGGGAAGTGGAATCGAAATGCAAATGTAAGGAGAAAAATGCTATGAAATGTTTAACTGCTCAACTCATTTCATACATTTTTAAAATGGATGTCATATCAAATTGCTATGGTATTTATTACATTGGATACATTTAAGAGAGTCATGAAACAGTTCCATTTAAAAATGTCAATATTTATGCTGCAAATTACATCCTTTGGTACTATTTAAACTTTTGATGAAAAATTGTAGATATCATCTTAGAAATGTGCACTAGGGTACTTAGTTATTCAAAATTCTGTTAGTGAGCACTTGGGTAAAAATGTTTATAAAGACCATGGAGTTAAGGCCTCCTAGATATGAGCTCAAATACAGCAGACAAAAACTTTCCTGATCTTGACTTAGCTAAATAAGCCTTTTAAAAGCAATCTTTATATGTAGTTATATGTACTTTATATTTGTATTTACTTTACATGGTAATACAATTGTATCAAATAAAAACTTCTAAAGTAGTGTTCTTAGCACTCTCCTCTGCAACAGAACCAACTTTAGGTCAGGTATTGAACTATCCACCTACCCTAGTCCAAGCGAGCGTAAACTGTGGTATCTGAGAGATGACTAGAGAAGGTTTGGTGTATGTCTCACTCTAAATTGTATGGCCCTGCTGAGGGGTTGGGGCAGGAGGAACCAGGGGCACCACCAGGATAGGACGTGAGTGGTGACTCAACTCTCTTCCCTCAAACTCCTCTATCACAGGAAGAAAAACTTGGTATCCAGGTGACTCGTGACACCTTTTGCTTCCAGCTGACCACTCACAGATAGGTGTTGTCATTGGACCCAAGCGAGCTTGAAGGAAAGATGAGCAACCTCTGCTGTCACCAAGTCTTCAGATAGTACAACTTTTTCATCCTACTCCTCTGAGGGTCTAAGGGAGTGAGCAAATGCCTTCCTAGGCTCACAAATGCCTTTATTGTTTTTGAACCTGGCTTTCTGACACAAAAGGAAGGGAGTCTGTGACTGTTTCTCACTCAGTGTGTGCCTTTTTAGCTCTGGGGCAGCGGCAGTGGAAGGAATGCCTTCATGTGCACCCAACTCATACCCCCAAATTATCGTGTTGGTAATGACAAAAGCAGAGGGATCCAGGAGAGTGCTGGGTCAGGGAAGAGGAAACAGGAAGCGGACCAACTCGGGGAGGGATCTTTCGTGTATAGACATATTTTCCTAGCATCTTTCTCATCCACACCCATTTTTTATAATCTACCCTCCAGCTTGTTAGCAGAGTGCCTTGTTTGATCTTGCAGTTGACATGTAGCAAAATCAGTGTCTTAGAAGTCTGTATATTTGTGGTAAAGAGGTAACTGCTTAAATACCACTCTTTCAACTTTTGAAGGCAAAAATGCATAAGAACAGCAGGGGTCTGGCTGCCTCTTTGGAATGAATGGACAGATGTCAGGCCTTTGAACTTTAATTAGCCATCGGATGCAAAAACACCTTTATTTTCCAAATTGTGTATTTTGAAATTTAATTTTGCTTTCTATTATTTAATGAGTGTATGTTCTGCCAAATATAAAATTTTCCTTGATGATAGGAAAAAAATACATAAGGGTTTCTTGGCCATTTTGCTTTTTGACCATAACTTGTGGTGTAGAAAATGTTTTATTTTGCTAATTTGCTATACTACCTGCCATTTTTTCCATAGTACCCAGTATAAAGTTGGTGAAACTAAGGCAAAGTGACTTTGAACTGTCAGTGAGAGAAATAGAGCTAAAATGTATTTTCAATTATTAGCTCATTCTTAATTCATGGATGTCAGATTTCTTTTGATAAGTTGTACTGGGTTAGATAATATAAATCAGATTTTCTTTATGGAAACCTAATATGTTGAAAATAGTTATAATCTGTAGTGATTATTGGTCTTAGATAGTTTTTTTTAAGTTTAGGGAAGAAAATAAAACATGATTGTTAAGTAGAATAAAAATTAACCTAAAATTTTACAAATTTATATTTGAGAGTTTTTAAAAGAAATCATCTATTTATCACAGTCTTGCTTTGTTAGCTATATGTCTGTTTTCCCATATAGCAGAATGAAGTATTCTCACTTGTCAAAGTTTCTTTTTCGTTTTAATGTCGCCCATTCACCCTGTATAACCATTCTATAAATTTAAGCAATGACAAAATTTAAGTAACAAAGATTTGATTTAGATTGTCAAATTGAGTTATGAATTTTGTGAGACTTATAATAGTGTTTAAATGCAAAGTGTTTTTGTAATTGAAAATACATGTATATTCATCACCAAATCTTGACATGACAGGGATGACTTTGAAGAATTGCCCCCAAATCAAGTAGCTAAATAGATCCTGGGAAAGTTGATTCTGTTTCTGACAGCCACTCTTCCTGAACTGAAGGTGAGGGTCACTTCAGATGAAGGCACTCAAATGTGAACAGAACCTAACCACACAAACGCCTGGTAGTGGTCTGATGCACACAGGCTGGAAGCATTTGGATAGAGTGTGTTAAAAATGCACAGACAAGACTCTGGAGCTTTGGACAGTGGCATTTTAGTACTGTATAAACTACAGGGAATTGTGTGGGCTTATATTAAGCTACAGTGTCTAACAGCCCAGAAACAAATATCACAGGCCATGAGCTACATTTGGCTCATTAATAAACGATAGCTGTCCACTGATTAACTTACTCTTCCAAATATGACCAGCTTCTTGAAATAAAGCTTTGTCTTTTTTTATGTGAACAATATGTAAAATGAATAAGACACTCTTGAATAGTTCTAAGTAATCTTGCTAGAGTTAATATTTTATGTAAAGTAAAATACAGATTTACTTAGAAGGCTTAATAACCATATGTAACTGATCTTTGTTATAGATAATCTGTGGCTATGATTTGAAAGAGCAGTATGCTATAGCACTGTGGTCCCTAACACCTGGACTGTGGCCCAGTACTGGTCCATGGCCTGTTAGGAAAGCAGGGCTGTGAATCACTGCCTGAGCTCCACCTCCCCCCACCCCACTTCTGTGGAAAAATTGTCTTCCATGAAACTGGTCCCTGGTGCCAAAAAGGTTGGGGACCACTGCATAGCAGAAGGCTGCTTTTAAAGCTCTAAGGAGTAGCCCAGTCCTTGAGGGTATATGGCTGCATGTCCTCTTGAGCTGCATCTCACCTACCACCACATCCAGTTTTCTTGTGTCCTACTGTTGATAGTTATTAAACATAACATCATTATCTGAGTTTTCTTCTCTAGTGGAAAAAATGATAGAAACAGATACATCCTTTCCAATAATAGACCTTCACTGAGTACCTACCATGGGCAAAACACTATGCTGGAAGCCGTGAGGGGGCACAGTGATGTGTCCTTCATTTTGTTAAGATTTTGAGGCCTTATTAAGTCTTTAATTTTTAAATTAATAAATTTGTTACATATAAGTATTTTATGAAATGTATACATAATAATCCATGTTTCTAGATATTTTAGGCAGAAAGCAACTGTTTAGCTTTATCTAAAAGAGAAAGAATTGCCTTGAATGGGTTGATTTGTAAAGTGTAGGAAAATTGCCTTCAATGTTTTAATTTTTGAAGTGGGTAGTGGTTAAATAGCAGTTTACTTTATAATTATTTGTTAAGTGTTTATATATGTGTGTTATACTCTTCTCTGTATGTCTGTTATAATTTACAATGAAAAAGGAATGGGGGGGAGATTTCTCCAACCTCACAATATCTTCTGGAGCTATACCTGAAATTCCTTTTTATTGGTTAATTTTATTAGTTAATATTTGGCCTTTCCTTTTTTCCCTCTTCAAAATGGAACTTATATGTGGCACATAATACATGAAGACATAAGCCCTTAATATGATGAGTTTGTCAAATCACTCTTCTCTGTAGCCTAGGAGTATGAGCCTAATGTAGGAGGGAAGATTCTGGAATGTGACATGATGAGGGGAGGAAAAGTTTAGAAAAGGAAAACAATACTGCATGTCAGCAAAATGGAAAGTCAGCAAACCTAAGTAATGCATAACCTAAATTTATTACCTTTGCAAATTTCAATAACCAACACATAACCTAGCTTTACTGAATGGATTAGTTTTCTTCTCAAATGGTGGTATGGTAATACCTCACTAATTTGAACTAATTAGTAAGATGGTTAAAATACAGTATTCTGAAAGTATTTTAATTATGACTTTTAAGTATTTTAGTTATTTTTAAGCACATATTTAAAAACATGAAGAATGCTAATAAATATTGCCTAATTAGGGCTTTTTTAAGGTTAGCGTATGAATATTATATGAATGGATACTTCAGAAGTGCCCCTAGAAAGTTAATGCTTTTAAGTGGTTTTTCCCCATGTAGTCTTGTTTTCCTAATAAAGCTTTTAAAACCCAGGCTTGTTCAGTTCACATTAGTTATAGAGTGGAGGAGTACATATAAAGAGATATTTAGTACATATCAACAGACTATAGATATAGATGGTGAACAGCAGTTCCTCATTTTGAATATAAAATAACCATGATTTCGATTGTACCACTGATTATACCTTATCGCATTTACACTGCATATATGAGAGTTATGTGACTGTTATGTTAGTAAATTAGTCCTGACAGTCGAACAATTTGTTTTGGAGAAGTCTGGCTATACTGGTTGTGTTTGTGAGAAAGAGCACTCACATGATTTTTTTCCCTAATTTTTTTTGGAAAACCATCCAACTAGTTAGTGTTTCATCTTAAAAAATTATGATTTGGATATTGTGAATAACCAAATATTGCTTTCTTTAAGAAAATATATGAACATAGTTTGCAATTTTCCTATTTTAAAATATTCTTCAGTTATTTTGTCTACCTATTAATTAATTTTTGGAAGATTTAGGTGGAAGGAAACTAGGTGAAAGGGATTAAGCAACCTTACTTTCCCCAAGGTGATTGGTTATAAAACTGAGAAAAGACTAGTCAGTCTGAAGAGATGAAGGTCTAGGTTTATTCTTAATCTATTATCCAGGGCTTTGGTTAACATGATGATCACCTTTACTCAGCTCTTTTTCTTTTGGTGTTATTGGCACTGGGTATTGGTCCCTCTGCTATGTCCCTCTCCCTAGCCTGGGAGAACAGCCCTAGTATGTGAACGTCCCTTTCATTTATATTATAAATTAATAATGCCGCTGAGAATGATATGACATTTAAATAAAGTTTATTAGGAACAATTAAAAATGTTAATGTTAGGGCACACCCACTGTCTGGGGACACAAATGAGTCAGTCCCTGCTGCCACTGCCCCAGGGTCATACCACCTAGAGTTGCATGTGTGAGAAGCAGCTCCAACCCAAATCTGTGCCTACAGTTTTGAGAATCTGCCCTTGTGATTTTTGGTCATGTGGTTTTGGCAAAAGTGACTTAGATGGTGACTGGCCACTGCCTATGTGTGATAAAACATGGAGTCGTTCAAGGGAATTGGTTGTGTCCTGTTTATCACACCTGGTGAAATTTACCCCAGTGTTATTCTTTTCTCACACTTGGATTAAGGATGATGTTCAGTTATTGGTAGTGGCTCCAACATGAGCTTACCTTTAGTGCCACATACAGCTTCAGGCTCACCTTTCCATTTCGGGATTCCAAAATAGGAACAAAATTCAGATATTGAATCTATGTCAAATTCCTTAGAGTAATGGTTTTTGAAACTCTTATTTGAAACTACTCTGTTTTCTCCAAAGTGTGTTTATTAATGTTTATCTTTCCTGATGGGTAATCAAACATACCTCCAGATAGCTCTGGAGGAGAACTGCCAGCTTTGGAGGTGCTCAGATGTTCCTCTTGTCTTGCAGTCTTGGTTGCCCTGGAGAGAAAGTATTCTTCTCTTAGTTGGCTATCAGGTCTTCTCCCCATTGGACATGCCTTTCACTTGTCCTCTAAAGCTGTGTTACCCAACCCCCAGGCTGTGGACCAGTGCCAGTTGGTGGCCTGTTAGGAACTGGGCCACACAGCAGGAGGTGAGCCTCATTTGTATTTACAGCCACTCCCCATCGCATGCCTCACCATCACCCGGTAAGCTCTGTCTCCTGTCAGATCATTGGCTTAGATCATTGGTGGCATTAGATTCTCATAGGAGCACGAACCCTGCTGTAAACAGCCCATATGAGGGATCTGGGTTCTGCATTCCTTATGAGAATCTAATGCCTGATGATCTGAGGTGGAGCTGAGGTGGTGATGCTAGTGCTAGGGAGCAACTGCAAATACAGATTGTCATTAGCAGAGAGGTTTGACTGTACAATAAATGTAATGTGCTTGAATCATCCCAAAACCATAACCCCACCCCCAGTTTGTGGAAAAATTGAAACCAGTCCCTGGTCCCAAAAAGTTTGGGGTCTGCTGCTCTAAAGAATCTGTCTCTCCCAGTTTATCCTTAATTTAGACTGACTTTCGAACTGTTTGTAGTAGGCCTCAGATGGAAGTATTGTGTGATTTAGAGCTACGTCTCTGGAGCCAGGCTGCTTGGTTTCAAAGCTTGCTCCACTACTCATGAGCTGTGGGACCTTGAGAAAGCCCATTTTTGTATCTTTAAAAATGGGATAATATTAGTATCTACTTCATAGGATTGTTTTGAAGATTACCTAAGTAAATAGATGTGAAGTGCTTGGAACAGCACCTGACACGTAGTAAGTACTCAATAAATATTAGCACTTACTATAGACTCATCTACATGACTCAGACTCTCAGCAGTTGTGATTATGCTTTGGATTCAAGGACTCTAACAATGGACATACCCTTGCAAGAGCAGCTCTGAGGAAGAAACACCTGCATGGCATATAGGCTTAATTGAACAAGGCTGTGGGCATCTGGGTTGGCTGATTTCTCCTGCTCATCAAAACTGCCTCCTCCCAGAGTGAGGTTCATGCAGCTGAAGGAGAGAAGAGTCGACATTATCACCTGAGCCCACACATCTCACTCTTGCGGGCTTATCAGAGGCCTCTGCCCTGAGAATGGAATCCAGGCCACCTGGAGGGGCCTAGGGGCTTTGCTTATCTTGATCTTGACTTGCAACATTGTGTCTGCTGTGGGCTCCCTCTGCTGGTCCATCTAGCGTGTATGCAAATCTGTGGAATAACAGCTTTTAAAAATTTAGTTTTAGATTTTTGGGGAATGTTTGCATACGAAACACGTTTGAAAACTTTTTGTATATGAGTGATATAGATCACATAGATATTACTCTTTTTTGACATTTGCATTATGAGTTAGGTTTGGAATATATATTTTTTTGATTTGATTTTAAATGGGGGCCGTCATGACATGCTGAGAAACTTCACAACATAGTTATCAAGAACTGATTATTAATGTTTTATATTCCAATGTGTGATACTAAATATCTTAGAATCTCATTTTAGCAGTCTAAAGAATGTCTATGATGTGGGACTTAGTTAACTCTTAAAGTCTGAAAAGGTCATAGCCTAGACCACTGGGACATTATTATGTTGAGGGTTTAGTGTATGTCAGAAAATAGTACCTCAGATATACTGGATGATACATTGTTTATTTGGGGTTACAATTTATCAATAAAATGTGCCACAGTATCCCTAAAATTGCATTTTAAAATAAGTCTTCTGCTGCTTTGTGTTTTTCTTATCGCTGTCTCCTTTCTCTCTCCTGTCTTTCCTTGCCCCTCTTTGCTGCTAGGATCAAACAGCATAAATAGGATAACTGCAAACATGGGAAATGGAGAAAATGAAGGAACAACTAAAATAATTGCACCTTCACCAGTAAAAAGGTCAGTGCAGTTAACTGAAGAAACATGACTGTATGCTGTCATAAGAATGATTTTTCCTGTTGACAAGGTTAAAAATCTTTTCACTTTGATAATACTTTTGATCCATGGGTTCCAGTAAATAATGTCTGAGCCAAAGAATATTAATACTTTAAAATGGCAGTAAAATATAAAACATCAGGACCTGCCTTTCTCATTTGAAGAAAATGCTCTTTTTGTTACAGCAAGGTGAACGCACAGATCATCTGTAGTCTGCATTCTCAGCAGCAAAGTGAAAATTCCATGTGATTTTTTAAATGACATGATATAATGGACTAACTCAGAGGGACCTGTGAAAGAAAGTAGATGACATTCATGTGTAATGTACTGTGTTCATTACAGTGGTGCACTGAACTGTGGCCCTGGAAAAAGGGTTTATAGCATTTAGAGGTGTCGAAGCCTCAGAAGACAGGGATTGCATATGTATGAAGACTTGTCATGGTCTTCTGCATCAGTATTCCCAGTGGCATTCCCCAGTGGAAAAACCTTCTTTTAATATACTACATGGATTGTTTCCCTGAAAGCTCAGCCTTGTTCTCTGTTAAGACACTGTTGCAGAGTGGTTTTTTCCTGTCTCCGATTATGTTCATGGAACAGCATAGGCATACAATGAGCAGCTTTCATAAGCTCACTTTTTCTACAGAGGTTGCCCCACATACATTATGAAGTCCAAGCAATCAGATACGTGACACGCAAGGACTTCTTAGGTCATCAATTCAATCTTTTATTAGTAAATAATGGTGTCTTCATTCAGCTGGACTGTGGATACTCTGAGGAATATAGTTTATAATTTCTCAGCAAGATAATTTTAAGATATGAAGATTCTTAGAGTTGCAATATTTTACCCAGGGTTTTGCCCGTATGTTCCTTTGTTTAGTTCCGAAACATTTACAGATTCTCCTTTTGGGATAAGAAGTTCTTTACCTTTGCATACACTTTAGTTTACTGTGTTTCCCCCTAGTTGGCCTCACAGCTGTGAATAAACAGCTTCATCTGTAGGTGCAGGGTATGCTTGTGGTATAGCCAACATAAGAACAGAAATATTACATGACATTCAGATTCCAATCCCTTTATTAATAGAATTTTCATCCCTTTTGCAACCACATTCCTGCCAGTAGTACTGTTACCTGAAGGGCTGCCAAATTTTCCCACTCCAGCTTCGGAAGAGAGATAGCTTAGGTAGTGAATGCAATTAATTTGCCACCCAGGGTTTCATTATTTTTTAACTTGTGTCTTACTCTCTCAGCTCCTCTTTCATGTCCCTGTTTATTTTCTCAATCTCCCCTTTCTCTTCTTGTTTTTTTATTTCTGATTTATTAAACACATATATTTTCTACAGTTGTATTAGATATCTACCATATTTATTACTTTTCCTAATTGCAAAAGGTAGGCTTTTTACCTTGGGAGTTTGATCTTCAGAAGTTTTAAATAATATATTTTTCATATATAAAACCTACCTTCTGTACTGATACTATAAGTTACATGCCTTTGTCAGATACATAATTTCATAGGTTTATGTTAATTCCTATATGGATATAGTATGCTGGGGTGCAAATTTATTTTCTTTTTTTGACCTTATCATTTTTCCTCTCTCTTCTTTGTTGGCTGTTATAAAGAATTCTGCTATGACCATATTCTAGAACAATTATATAGAGGATTCCTTAGGAAGCCAGAGTTTAAAGTGGATTGGGCATTAAGTGTTCTATCTTTATCTGAAGCTAAGACTCCTGAGGAAGTGAGAGGTGACACGTCCCCTCCCCCACTGCCGACTAAAGGCTTCTGATGAGTCCCTTCCTCTGTGTCTCCTTGTGCGTTTCTAAAACAATTTGTTAGGATTGAATAACAACTCAGTTATATTTACCTTCTTAGGGCAGAAAGATGATACTAGGTCAGGAAATAGCATTTGAAAGTCATTCCAATTTGGAAGGCTGAAGCTGAAGCTGAGATATGGCGGAAGCTGGGGGGGAAGGTCAGGTGGGGTGGCCTGAACTCCAGAGCTGACTGACCTGCACAGACCCAGAGCCAGGGGCCTCTACCCACTGTTGCAAGGAGGGAGCCAGCCTCATGGCCTGGATTCCCAGGCGGCTTCCTTCTCAGCTTGCTTCTGTTCTTGGCTCAATGGTTGCCCTTGCTTCATATCCTACAGGTGGACTCCCTTCAACGTTTCTTAACAGTTGATGAATCTGGCTTCTGTTGCTTTAAGGCAGTAAAACTAGAAAGAAAGAAGGGGGAAAGACCCAAAGGTACTTGTTGGAGACATATATTTTCTAGGCAGCCACCTCATGCTTTTTTGGAGTCACACGTATAAACAAGCAAATAAACACACACATTTTAAGACTTGTAAAATAGTTTTCCTTAAGAAATAAGTGTATGAGTTTACTTTCATTTTCTAGTTGATTTATTTTCCATGCTTTTTTTTTTTAATTAAAGCTTTAAGAAAGCAAAGAGTGAAAACAGCCCTGATACCCAAAGAAGCAAATCTCATGTACCGTGGGAAGAAAATGGCCCCCAGAGGTAAAGGGAATCATTGTTTTTATAAAGGAGAACAGTAGAAGAGGGGTTAGCAGTTGCAGCTCATTGAATAAAGGAATCCCACTGCTGTGTGGCTGGTCACAGCTAGCAGTGGACACGGCAGTCAGATTTCTAAATCAGTGTGACGGGGGTGGGGGTGAGGAATTTCCGAAGTGGAAATCAACAGTCTGTTTCTTAACGTGAAACTTTTTCCTGGAAAAACAAAAGGGAAACCTAATGAATATTAAGAAATTGCCTGAAAGGTCATTATAATAGTTTAGAGTAAGATGATATATTTCGGAAAACTCTCAATGACATATTAATAGTAATTCCCCCATTTTATACTTCTCGTAAAAACTTTAGGTGTAAATGATAGCTGATGAATAGTGATGCTAGAAGACCTTTATTCCTAAAAATATGAATATCTTTAGTTTCTTTCTGTTTACAACTACTAAACCAGCAACAGACCTGCATTATAACTTACTGGTATTGTGGTGGGTCCAAATATAACTACCTAGGGGTTCAAATTCTAGCTCTGCCACTTCCTAGCTACTTTACTTGGGCCACTTAATTAAATATTCTATATTTCCATTTTTTCTGTTAAATGGATCTAATAACTGTACCTTAATGCTGAAGGTTGGTATGAAGATTAACTAAGATAACGAATATAAAGCCTTTAGCTCAGTGCTTAGCAAGTGGTAGGTTCATCATAAATGTGAATTGTTATTGTTATCATTTGTGTGTGTTCATTTCTTTCTATTAAAGGCTAGTGAGACAAATCCATTCCTGCAAAATAACTACTTTTATGATTTGATTTTACCAGATCTTACCTCTCTTTTCTTTCAATAAATCTTGTCAGTAAAGAGAACCATGTGCCTGTGGTACATGTGCCCCTGAAAGTGCCAACTGTGCAGTTATGAATGAGTCTCTAGATCTGGGTTGGGGTGTTTGTTCCTCCAGACCCTCTGTGAGCACTTGTTGACTGTTCCTCTTTCACTCCAGTGGACTCTACAACTCTCCTAACGACCGCACTAAATCACCAAAGTTCCCCTACACGCGTCGCCGAAACCCCTCCTGTGGAAGTGACAATGACTCTGTACAGCCAATGAGGAGAAGGTGAGCTGAACATAGCCCCTCTGTTTTTTAGCTTTCAACAGAAGCTTTGGGTCCCAGGCATGTTTTTATAACAGGTAATTTTCATAATGTCATTACTGTTTCTCTTCCCAAGATAACAGGAAGCTTATTCTTTTGGCGATAAAATAAGTGTTTATCTTAAACAGCTAGAGTTTTTGAAAATAATTTAATGAAGTATTGACAGGAACTTGCTTTCTGTATTTTGATTAAGACTAATAAGTTAAAAATGTGTATATGATCTATATGTGTGTATTGTATGGTATATATATTATATAGTATAATTGACATATATTAATATATAAGATATATTAAATGTTTCTTCCTGGGAAGACAAAACCACATTTAAAGATAAACCTTCTCAGTCAAGTTTGAGTGCTCTGTCCTCCAGATATTGTTCATAAGTATGAGTAATACCCCTTTCGAAGCACAGAGAAAATCAATCCTGTTGCATTTCAAATAACAGGTCAGAATGTTTGTGGGGATTATATTTGTGTATGTATGCTTAAATTTTGTTAAAATAAGACCTTATCCAGAAGTTTTGAACTCTACAAAGCAGTCTGGGCAATGTGACATGCAGAGAGGAAGACCTAGAAATGACTTACCAGTGAAATTCATTTCACTCCTACATGATAGGGACTGTGTTTTACTTTGGGCACCCACATAACTGGTACTGTATAAGTGACTTTTATAATTTTAAGAAGTTCGGGTCATGATGTCACATAACCATCCTTACTCTTTTTATATACACTGTGGATTTGGAAGCAGAACTTTTCTCTCTCCTATACTGTTGTTCATACTCACTTGCCGGTCTTTCCTCGTTTGATCCCTTCTGCTTCTGTCAGTTTCTCAGAGTCTTGTCCCCCAGCTTTCTCCAACTAGGTCCAGTTTCACTGGAATCCTTTGATGGCTAAGAAGAGAGAGGTCTACGTCACCTTCACCTGGTAGGATTGAGAAGGGAGGCTAGATGAGGACCAGCGGTGATTAGATAGAATAATGGAGTAGTGGTTGGCATTTGTTTGGTATTGACCATGTTCCAAGTACTAGGCAAAGTGCTTGCTATGTAATATCTCATTTGATCCTGATAATAACCATATGGGAATTGGCATTTGTATCATTCAGTCATGAGGCATTTCTAGCAGAGAGGGATTAAGCAGGGAATTGGTGCAACGGTATGAGTGGGATTGAAGGCACAAAAAGCAGAGATGGTGTAACCCAGAGATCTGGCCTCTGTTTCTGCTCCTGGAGGAATACAAGGAGAGAAGGAGGTGTTACCCAGGGACCGGAAGCTACTTCCACCTTTGAGCTGGCACTCCTGACCCTGTGCTTGCTGCTGACACTGCTGTTGGCACCACTGCAGATGATAAGCAGGAATCACTCTTGCTGCCACCACTGGAGGTACCAACACTATAGCTAAACCCGTGGAACCCCCACTTCTCAGGAGTATTGACGTTGATGCCACAGGGGCTACCGGGCTACCAGAAGCAAAATCACTTGCCCTTTTCTCCTGCCTTCAAATCTTACTGGAGTGCCTCTCTAACTGGAACCCAGCTGGCAAGGGAGTCCAGGAAAACACAATGTTTAGTTTTCTAGTCTCAGCAGTAGAGGAGAGATTATAGATGAGTTGGTAGGGGCTGAGTACCAATGAAAAATACCCGGCCCAACATCATCATCACCCTTCTGCAGATAAGAAAACTGAGGCTCAGGGAGATCACAGTAGCTTGACCTCTGTGGCACATCTGGGATTTGAATCCCAGATGGAGAAAGGTGAGAAAAGGTGGAGATAGTGAACCCTCATTTAAATAAGACTCTACCCCATCCCTTACTGAACTTTCTCCTTGGGAACATCAAGGGTTGGTTCAACTTGGACAATATTTAAAAGAATTTTGCAGTGGTATTGCTTTGGTTTTAAGTGCATTTGTGTGTGTATGTGTGTTGAGGGGATGTGGGTAGTGGGAATGACTAGATATAATAAGAACCTGGCATGTATTATTATTGTTGGATTTTTATAGTTTTTCATTCTTAATTATTAGTGTAGTTTGTTAGCATTCCCTGAATAAGATAATTACATGTATTGAGCGGATAGTCATTTTTATTTTAATACATTTGAAAATGAACTTAACAAGTTTTGCTAAAATATGCCAAAATTAACATTGTTTTTATCCAAACTAATTGCTTAAAATAGTTTGGAGCATATACATTTGCAGATTCAGACTTGACTTCTATACTGAGATACATTTTCTGCTGGCTTCCTGTGAAACACAGAAGTAATTATGGAGAGTGGATACAGGATCCTTTCATTGGCATAGTCCAGGGGAAAGACTATTTTGATTTACCAGGAAGAGGATCTTTTTGCCTGAGCAGCCATAGAGCCTTCTGTCTGGTGCTGTGTGTCACTTAAAGGTCTCTTTTTGGGCATGTGTGTTTTGAAGCGACTAGGCATTCTTGCATTTTGGCATAGAAGAGCTAAAGCACATTCTTCTCCGTTTCTTTCCACTATAAATGCCGTATAAATGTCCCTGTCCTTGTCAGTCTTGTTTTATCTTCACACACATTTACCTTGCCCCTGGGCACAAATCCCTGCATTGCTGGATTAACTCTGACATTTAAAACTGAGCTTTGTCATCAGCATGGAAAAATCTCAAGGACTTAAATTTAATAATAGGAAATTCTATTTTGCTTTGGATGCCAGAATAATATGTTTTGCAATAGATAGCAAAATGTCCTATTTTGTCAGTTGTTTGTCATGAGATGGATACAAGCTATCAAATTCTGACTGAGTCTGGAACAGTGATCCTTAACCTTTTGGGGTGACAGTACACTCTGAGAATCTGATAAAATGTTGGATTCATTTCCTAGAGGAAAAAAAGGTACATATTTAAATACACATAAACATTTTCATATAATTTTCGAGGTTTGTGGAGACCATGAAGCCTGCTTGTTTAAATATTCCTATTGTAGAAAAAGAAAGCCAGCGTATTTTCTGGTGGTTCAATATATTTTCATACCTCAGCTTCCATCTTTATGCTCAAAAATGTTTATTTGAGTGGCTACTGCATACCAGGCAGTGTGCTAAAGAACACTAGATAAAGTCCCTGTCCTTTGGGCAATTACAGACCATTAGGAGAGAAATATACGAATGACATAAATACAATTATGTAATTATGAATTATGACTTTGATATGTTATATGAAGGTGAGTTATGTGGTGCTTAGGGGAATTAAAAAAACCTTTTCATTGAGACCTCGCCATGTGTACAGGAAAGAACACATGTCATAAGTGTAACTGCTTGATAGATTTTTATAAACCAAACGCCTGTGTAACCACTTTTAGGGGGGATTTGCTAAGTGCTGAGCCAAGGAGATCAGGGCAGGGTTCTCTGAGGTTGGACATTTTGAGCTGGGATGTGAGATAAAGGCAGGTGAAAAGAAAGGAAAAATCATTCCAGGTAGAGGGGCTATCATGTACAAAATCCTTGGGATAGAAGGGAGCAGGGAACATTCATGAAAAGCAAAAAAGGCCAGCACTGTTCAGGCTCTGAGAGTGAACAGAAATGTGTTAGAAATGAGCCTGGAGAGAAAGATGGGACTAGACCTTATAGCCCACCTGGGCTTTGTTCAGGATTGTGGTCCTTAGACCAATAGTTTTTATTAATACAAGGGAGGGTAACAATATGACCGTGTTTGTGTCTGTAAGGCTGGCCCTTACTGCCCTTGGAGAAATGGTGGAGAAGGGTAGTCGTGGAAATGGAGACACCAGGCAGCAGGCTACTGTGCGAGTCCTAGCAATAGGGAATGGGAGCTTGGACCAAGGCGGAGATGTGGAGATACAAGGAAGTGGATGCTTTCCAGAGCCAGTAGGAGGTAAACTCAGTAGGACTGGGAGGATCAGTGTGACGGGCAGATAAGAGGCAGGTGTTAGGAATGAAAGCCAGGCTTGTGCAATTTTATGAATTCAGTGGCTATGCACAGGAATAGAATCACCAGGACTATTATAGGCTTAAAAGGAACAACTGTATGAGTTTAGTTTATTTCTGAGATGTTCAAGTGCAGGATTCACATGGGTTGTTGGATGTAAGTCAGGAGTTAGATTAGTTGTCTGGACTGAAATATAAATTTCTTAAAGATATTAATTGAAATATGTAATAGAGATGAAACTGTCTAGGTAGATGGTATAGGTCAGCAGTCCCCAACCTTTTTGGCACCAGGGAGTGGTTTCATAGAAGACAGTTTTTCCGCGGACCAGGGTGGGGGTGGAGAGTGGGAATGGCAGTCGATGGGGAGTGGCTGTAAATACAGAGGAAGCTTTGCTCACTCCCCTGCTGCTCACCTTCTGCTGTACGGCCCAGTTCCTAACAGACCCACCTGTACTGGTTCGTGGCCTGGGGGTTGGGGACTGCAGGTATAGATAGAATGCAAAGACAAAGTCAATGATAGAGCTATAAGAAACTCCAGTATTCGATGGCTTTGTTTAAGAAGATTAGCTGGGAAAGGAGACAGAGAAATTGTGGCTGTAGGAAAAATCAAGAGAGTAAAAATCTGCTTACCAAATTTCTCCCTTCTTTCTTTGTTCTCGGAATACTGGAGGCCAGGCTTGTATCTCCCAGGCAGGCATGAGATTAGGGAATCTCACTGTAAGAAATGGACAGGTACAAGAGAAATGACCTACAGATACTAACTTTCAAAGGATCCGCCAATGAAATGGTTGAGACTGGCCCATATTACAGTAAAGCCATCAGTTAACATGCTCTTCATCATCCAGAGGGCTCCAATCTTTTTAGCGCCTAATGTGTGAATAGGAAGAGAGAGCCGTGATCACCTGCGTTTGAGGATAGCTTCTATCTGGAAAGACAGAGACTGAAACAGATGGGTATGAGTTGAGTAGGGGAACTGACGGAAACAGAGACAATATAAGAAAGAAAAATTTCTAAAACTGTTATTATTATCTTTATAAAATGAAAAACATATCAATGAATTGCCATAAAAGGGTAAGAACCAATGAATATGAGTTCTTAGACTTTAAATTAGTGTGGCAGAATTTAAAATAATCAATAGAAGGGCTTAAAAGATGAAGTTAAGGAAATCTTCCCCAAAATAGAACCAGAAAATCCAAAATAGAACAAATATATGGAAATAAGGATAATAAAATTATCAAACCTAGATGTCAAACATTCAACTAATGATAGTTCCAAGAAAAAAAGAACAGGAAAAAATATAGGCGATGAAACTATTAAAGCAATAGTACACACCAGGAGCAGTGGCTCACGCCTGTAATCCCAGCACTTTGGGAGGCCGAGGTGGAAGGTTTGCTTGAGGCCAGGAATTTGAGACCAACCTGGACAACATAGTGAGACCACGTCTCTACAAAAAATTAAAAACAAAATTAGCCAGGTGTGGTGGCAGGTGCCTATAGGCCTACCTACTCAGGAAGCTGAGGCAGGAGGATCCCTTGAGCCCAGGATTTCGAAGCTACAGTGAATTATGATCGCACTGCTGCACCCCACACTCTAGCCTGGGTGACAGGGCAAGACCCCATCTCTTTAAAAAAAAAAAATGTAAGATAGAGAAGAATCCACTGAGCATTTGACATAATAGATTAAAAAATTAAAAATTAGATCCATACCAAGATTCATTATCATTAAATTTCAAAACATTATAGATTAAGAGAATTTTAAAGACTTGGAGTGGGGAGGGGGATATGAGAAAGTATCTGTTACAAATGTTGACAAATCAGAATGACATTGAGCTGATTAACAGCAATATCAGAAGGCAAGGAAGCATTGCCTTCAAAATGCTGAAAGGTTATTTTCAATTTAGGATTCTACGCCCACATAAATTATACTTGTATGTGTAGAATAAAAACATTTTCAGAAATTTTAGGTCTCAAAAAAGCATACCTGCCATGCACATTGTCTCTGTTAGCCACTGAAAGATACACTTTACCAAAACCAAGACAAGCAGCTGTCAGACCTGGAAATATGGGGCCCATCATACAAAGAAGCAAAAGAATTCCCTGGGTCATGGTGAAGGGAGTTAATCAAAAGGACATCTGTGCAGTAGCACTGGAGAGCAGGAGGTGTGGATATGAGCAGGAGGGCAGAGGGCTCGGAGGGATGTACATGGAACTTGCAGATTACCTGAGTATCCACCTGTATCAGGAGGAGTTTTGCAGTTCTCTTAGAATTTAGATGAATTTGTGATAAGCAAAAGAACACTAAGCAAGTGATATATGTACGTAGAAAACTAGGCAATCATCCTCTCTCAGAAAATTTAAAACCAATAAAAGAATGGAATTCCTAGATCACTAGTTAAATCATCTGTGAACAATATTTATATAATTGTGCTTATGCTAAATAGTCACCTAAAAATTTGGTATAAGGATATAACATATTGGTGTTATTTGATGTGTGTATATTGTGGAAAGTGGGAGAACGTAAGCCATAGTGGTGGCATTGAAGAGCCACGTCCACCCCCATTAGAGTGGAAAGGCACTAGGTAACAGACGGTAAGGAAATGGAGCGTGGGCATAGATGCCTCTCTCCAGAAGTTTAGTTTTGAAGGAGAGAGGGGAGGCTGGGCAGAAGTTGAGTAGGGATGTGGAGTCAGAGTAGGTCTGTGTTTGCTTAGGTGGGACAGACTTGAAACCTTTAATGGCCTGTAAAAACAGTCTTTCAGAAGGGCAGGTTGAATATACGTGAGAGGTGGAAGGGCAGTTAGTGAAAGTTATTGAGAAGATATGAAGTGGTGGGACCCACATAGCACAGGTGGAGGGACTGACCTTAGTTGTAAGGATAGATGCATAAATAACAGAGAGGGAAATGTTGGTAAGTTTTTATTTTTGGTAGCAGGAAGATGAAAGAGTTCCATCTGATGGCTACTTTTTCCTTTGGAAGGAGAAAACAAAGTCATGTGCTGAAACAGAGGTGCCATGGGTCAGAGAGTTGCAAGGTGAAGAGTTTGAAACCGCTTTGTGCTTAGGTCAGAAAAAGGTGGTAGGATTGCTGACCCATGTTGTGGCCCCACTTGAGGTTTATAAATATGGATTTGTAGTGTAACTAATATGCCTCTTTTGTGTGACTCCTTCCAACACTGCTCAGCGAGCTGTTTAGAGCTGGCCTGGAAAACCTGTCTAGTTGGGTTCACCCATGCATGGGGATTTGCCAAAAAGGTGGAATGGAAAACAGAGTTGGGGGAAGTGTTGTGTACTGGCATGCGTGTTATTGAAATGGTGGGCTAGGAAATCTAAGCTGAGTAAAGGGGACAATGAAGAGAGGGGAGGAGCCTGGTGGAAAGTAGCAAGGTCAGTAGACAGTCCTATTGGGGTCAAAGGAAGGGAAGAATGGAAATAGTTGAATAAGCAATAACAGTAGCAGCTTACTTTTATTGAGTGCTAACAATGGCTCAGGTCCTACTCTGTGCATTTTAAGTGTATTAATTTATTTTATCCTTTAAAGGAGGTTCTATTAAAACTAAGGTACTGAATAGAGAAGTAACTTGTTTAAACCACACAAAGCATCAATGGAGGAGAGGAGAAGAGATTCACATTCAGGTTGTCTGGCTCCAGAGCCCACGCTTTTAACCAGGATGCCCCACTGAAGCTGTTTGAAGGTAATGAGGAAGTGGTAAACAGGAAGGAGAGGAGGTTATGGTCGGAGAGCAGTGTTTGGAGCTGGTTACAGATGATGAAGTCCGAAGTGTGACCATGATGTAGACTGCCGAGTTGCAGTGGAAGAGGTTATAGGAGAAAGAGAGAAAGGGACTTCAGAGCCAGGGTGTTGGAAAGGGCATCTGATGTCAGATTATGGCAGAGATTGCAGACCTGCAGCTACAGACTAACCCCATCACTGGGTGAATGGAATTCAGACTGCAGCCCCCACTAGACTGAGGCCAGGTGGTGGTATGTGATATTTCTGGGACCTATCGTAGGGTTGGGCATATATGTATGACTTAAATGTTTGACGAATGAGCAAATATAAAACAGATACGCATTACCTGAAGTGAAACTCATTTTGTTGTGCTTTCCTTAGCCTGTTGATAATTTTCTGTTTTCTTTAATGTCTTCATTTATTTGTTTTCCATAGGAAAGCCCATAACAGTGGTGAAGACTCAGATCTAAAGCAAAGGAGGAGGTAAAAAAAAACAAAACTGGAGGGAGAGTCAGAGAGAAGGAGGAAGGTTTAGTAGATTAGCAATACTCAGAGTGCTCAGAGTTGAGGCAAGAGTAGGGGATTTTTTTTTTCTTTCAAAAATAAATTTTGGCTTCAACTGATTCTCAGTCTTCCTTTCTGTTGTATCCTTAGACATTTCTCTTTTTCGGCTTCTTTGTGTCTCAGAGGAGCTGTCTCAGTTACCTATTGCTATATTATAAACTACTTCAAAACTTGGTGGCTTAAAGCAGCAACGACTATATTTATCTTGTATAATTCTGCCAATTGAGCAGGAAGTTTTTTGGCTAGTCTTGCTCAGGGTCTCATGAGGCTGTGGTCAGTTGGCAGCTGAGGCTGTGTTATCCGGGGGCGTTTCTCATGGTGGCATCTTGGCAGAATGAGTGGAGGCTTGGGATCTCTCTCCATGGTCTCTCCACGTGGCTAGCCTAGGCTGGGAGGAAGCAGAAGCTAGCAGTCTATTAAGGGGTAGTGCTGGAACTGGCAGAGTGTCACTTCTACCTCATTCTTTTGGTAAAATAAGTCACAGGACCAGTGTAAATTCAAGGGCTGGGGAAATAAACTCTACCTCTCTCAATGGGATGGGGTATGTGACAAGACTTTGTGTCCATATTTAGTCCACCATGGGTGCTTACAGCTTTGCCATGTCAGAGTTCTGTTGGAAGTAGTTGATTTTGTGGTCCTTTCTGGGAACATGATGACATTTGCCTGAATGTGTTTTCGTATTTCCCCTGCATTGCTGTTTTCCTGAGCTGTAGACTCATTCAGATGTCTTTGTTCAGAAACACTGACTGGGCGAGGGATAATACAGCTCTTTATGTTTGGATAAGTAATTTTACTTCAAAATTAATTCCCAAGAACCAATTTGAACTTTTCTGAAATTTTTTATTTGTCATAAACATGGTTTTTTTTTCTTTTGTTCTTGTTTTGTCTTCAGGTCACGTTCACGCTGTAACACAAGCAGTGGTAGTGAATCGGAAAATTCTAATAGAGAACACCGGAAAAAGAGGAACAGGTAATATTTGACTATTGTAATTAACTGGCACTCTGAAATCAGGGGCTGTCATTGGTGGTAGAACTGACAGGTAGAATATATCCTGTATATTGGTAGGCCTGGTTTTCTCATCTATGTTTAAGAAGGAATCTGGCACTATTTTGAAGCACTTAGTTTAGGAAACCTCAGCTCTTTGAACTGAGTTTTCTTATCTTTACAATAAGATGATTAAACAACTTGACAATGAGGTTTCTTCTTGTTTAAAAAAAAAAGATTCCGTATTTAGCTACAATCTGTAATGAATTTTTCTAAGGCTGGTAAGAAAGTTTACCATTTGTAGAGAGATTTCTCCCCTGAACTTTTAACATGGTGTTACTATATTTTATCCAACCAAAAATGAGAGACTCATTGTTTCATAGATTCCATAGTTTCAGGCTCATGTATGTATACATGTTAATTTGTGTTTACATTCATGTCAGGCACCCACAGATGAATAAATGCAGTTAGTTCATATCTGTAAGACACATTTTTAAGGGCTTATTAAAAACATCATTTAATGTGTAATCAGTATTATTGGTGGCTTCATATATTAATCAGTTCTCCCTAATTCCAAACAGTGATCTGAAAAGAGCAAGTGCCTGTGATTGATGAAAAGAACCAGGTTGGGAGTTAGATCTGGTTGCCAGTTCCTAATTCAGTGGTTCCTGTCTGGGGGAATTTTGTCATCTCTGTCCCCTCCCTGAGACGTTTGGCAATAAAAAATAACATTTTTTATTGTTATAATTGGGTGGGTTGGGGGGTTGCAACAGGCCAGGCAGGGATACTGTCAAATATCCTACAATGCACAGGACAGCTCCTGACAACAAAGAAGTATCAAGTACAAAAACAGATCAGTGGTGCCATTGTTGAGAAACCTGTTTTCACCTAATGTGGAAGTCTGGCCTGGTTGCTTTACTTTTCTGGGTCATCTTTTTCTCTTCTGTAAAATGAGGAAGTTGGATTGGATAATCTCCAAGGTCCTTCTTTAGTGCTTGCAGCCCTCGTGCTTGGCACAAATTGAATCAGCCACCCTCTCTGACTCTAAAGACTGAGTAATTGTGTAAATTGTGTAATTGTGTAAATGCCCAGACAGCATTGTAAGAGTGGACCATTTTCTTTGGAAATCTTTCTATGTGGAGCCTTCTTATGGGCTAGAATTACACTAGATAGATGTGGGATCTCAATGTGTTGTGACACCTTTCTCAAGGAAATGATTTCAGTTTCTTCATCGGTAAAAACCCAAGTGTAGGAGCTCTCCCTTAGGAACCCTTTCCTGCTTTAAAATTCAGTATTTCTGCACAAACAACACAAAGCAAGAACATCTACACTTTTTCTATTTAAAACTTGTACTTATCAATCAAACCAGCATCTTAACAAATCTATTTCTGTTTTGCTTGGTGTATTCTAAATTCTGCTCATAGAGGCACTATTCTTAACTGTTCAGAAGGTGGCCCATTTAAAAACAGTGTCTTTGGGGGCCAAAAGTGCTCACTGTGACATTTGCTGTCAAAAATGAAACACTAGTGAAAGTTGCCATCAAATCCTTAAATTGCTCATTACTGATCTGCTTGCACTGGCTTTAATGTTCCTTGTAGGTGTTTTCCCCCATAAGAGTTTCTTCCTCCTCCTCCTCCTCCTCCTCCATGGGCAGATTTTTAGATTGGCTTTCTTTGTACTGTGTAGGAAGTGTGTTTTAGAATGACGATGGTTCTGAGTGTTTAAATGCTAATGTGTTTTGTAAGGCTAGTAATAAGAAATAGCTTTCAAAACACACTCTGACACATTTCATGCAATGGATCCAACAAGGTTTCACAGTTGTTTATTTTACCCATAGAAATATAGCCCTAGGGTTACATAAGTTGCCTGTGTCTTAGAAGATGAGGTCTGGAGTCGAGCTCTGAAGAGCATAGCAAAAAGTAGGCAGAGGGAGAAATACGTATTTCAGTTCTGATCCCCACTTCTGCAAATTCTAGTGCAGCAGGTGACAGTATGTGGAGAAAGACAGTACAAACTCATTGCACTGCCTCTGGGTGCTGCTTACCCACTATGCTATGCTACTGCTAACCCCCCAGTCCCATTATTAGCCTTTTCAATTTTGCCAGAACCTACTCATTCCACATCAGGATGCATAGGTCTGAGTATTTAAACTATAGCCCTGCTATGGTCCCCGTATGTCTTTTGTCTGTGATGAAGGGTTGTCTCCTGATGTCTGAGTTCCTACTTGTGCAAAAGACTCCTCTTTTGGGGGTGAATCTCTTCACCTTCATTCATCCTTCGTTTTCTGGGCAGACAGTGTGACCCAGCAAGCTCTCAGCACTGCCCTTTGTGCTTTTATTGAGGGACTCTGATAACCCAAGAATGGGGCAAACAGAATCTTATACATGCTGATTTTCTGCTTCTTGCCAGCAAGGTCTCATCTCTAAACTCAGCCCCAGGATGCTTTATCACTTTCTCAGCAAGAGCCTGTACGCTGACACACCCTTGATTTTCTGTTTCCCTTTGGGAAACTGTAGCCTGGAGAGAGGGGCAACTACTGGGCAAATCTGCTTTTCAGAAACTTGTTTGAAGCCCGTGATGTGTCCAGTGGGACTCTGGACAGAGTCATTGTTACCTTCTGGAGATGATGTGTGGTCTTGTGGAATTTGTTCCCTTTGTCCCTCCTTCTTGCAGGATTTTTTTTTTTTTTTTTTTTAACATAAAGGAAGTCTTTCCTGTTAGGCTTGAGGCCACTCCTTGGAAATATTGTTTTTTTGTTCTTTTTCCACAAAGTCAACCCATGGGAGTTTAAGCTGCTTTACTGTTTCCATGGGTAACAATCTAAACAGCTCTCATTTTGTGCGAAGAGAAACAAAAGTTAATAAAACAATGTTTATGAATCAACTTTATCCAAAGCAGGCTTTTAACAACTATTAAAAAAAATCATAAGCCACACCAACTCTGGAAGGCTAATATTAGAAGCACGGGTTGTTTCGTTTAGTTTCAGTTTTAGAAAAACATAACTGTAGATAACACCCCCTCCTCACCTTTGGGTCCAGTGCTAACAGGCCAGATGCGTGAGGGTTCTGTTAGTTGTGCGTTAACTGTGAAGCTTCATTCCATGGCGTTCCCTAGAACACCAGAAGAATTCACTCTCCTACTCTGAGTCATTGTTTATGTCTTCCCTTACTCTTTTCCGCTTCAGTTACTCTTTCTTTACTATTCTTTCTTTCACAATCTGGATGAGTATCCTACACTTTTGTATGTTGTAAGGTTTGAGAAGATAATTTTTCACTCCCTTTTTATAACCAGACAGAAATTGGAACACAGTTTCTAGTTATAACACCTAAGATGACAGAGGGTCCTTATTTCCCCCTCTGTTTCTCTACTTATATCCTCGTCTCCCTCTCTGTCCTCCTGCCTCCCTCTTCACTCCTTCTATCACATTATTTTCCTTACCCAGGTCCTTTCTCTCCCCTGGGCTGCTTTCCCACACTTTCTTCCTTTCTTCTGTCTTCTCTGAATTCTCTCTCTGCTTAGGAACCAACGGGGTGTCACATAATAATCCGAGGATTTGAGTCAGGGTGTTGGTTTTGCCGTGTGCTGATATTTGACCTTGGGTAACTCATTTAACCAATTCAAATCTTAGTTTTCTTGTCTTGACAGTCGGGGGGTGGGAGGGTGGTGTATAACAGCAGATCTATTTTGTTGAACAAGTTACTGTAAAGATCCAAGGAAGTCTGAGAGGTTAGAGTGCTTTGGGGTATAGAGCCACCCAGTCCTACACTCAGTTCTGGAGTTAGTTACTGCCTCTTCTTCACCTGTCCTCTCCTCCACCCCTCTTCCAGCCATTTTTACTTTTCTTTTGGTCCTGTCTTCCATTCTCCCACCTTTCCTAATTTTACATATTTAGTTATTTTTATACCAGGCATTCATGGGTAGGTTTTAGGGGTCTTGTAACACCATGAAATTGTATGAAGAATTGTGTGTACTTCAAGGGCACAATTTTCTACAGGGTCTGTAGCTTTTTATCATATTCTTAAGGGGGTGTTTATATGGCCTCCAAAAGTTATGAAATATTCATTGTGATCTAAATAGTAAAGGATAGGTTGGTATTGGGAAATTAAATGGTGTTTCAGTTCCCTGGTAGGATTAAAAGCTAAAATGTTTAAACGTTACTTAGTTATTACTTCCTTTGCTATATTGATTTGGAAACCATTGTGAAACAGTTGGTTCAATTAAGTTCATCAAATTGGGAGCCTACCTAGTACAAGGCACTATAAAGTTAATAACCTATGTGAATATTAGATAGTATTAGTTTTTACTAGTTTGAGTTTTGAATCTTGTCCCTGAGATCAGAAGTGTCAGCCAACTCCTCTATAGGTTTGAACTCATGGGCTGTGCCCTGGATTTTTTCCAGGGCATGTGCTGACGGAGGACCTAGGAAATAGACTTAGCAGAGTGAAATCTTTCATGAACCAGCTTTCCCTAAAAATACTTTGAGCTTAATAAAATGTCCTTGACATTCAAAGAAAGCGATTTGCAAAATACCCTTTGTGCTGTTGTTAAAAATCAGCAGTCCTTTGAGCCTTCACTGGGGAGACTCTTTGGATTACTCAGTTACTCACTAGCTTTGATGTCTTGCTAGGCTCTTAGAATTTTGAAGTGGGAGCTTTGGAGGGGTGGGTGACAGGGAGAAGTAGTCTGGTATTTTTTTGCAACAGCATAAAAGTGGAAGTAACTGTGGAGCCTGACAAGGATTAAAAAAGAGAAACGAGAGAAGTTCAGGGTAAGAACAGGACTAGGGGAGATTGGCAACAGGGGACTAATTGAACCTTTCTCTGACTTTTTTCTTGGGATATTTGCATCATAAACACAGGAGTCATTTATGTGAGGCTGTGTGTATGTGTACATGCAAATTAGGGAGCCTGTGTTATGAATTTGACCCTGCTTTAAAGAGTTCTGTGGCTATGAGCTGGTTACTTTACCCTTTGAATCTTCATTTCTCATGTGCCCAGTGGAATAATACCTGCCCTGCCTACCTCACAAGAGGTTTGTGAAGATACAAGAGCTAATGGATGTGCTTTGAAAAGTAGAAAGTGCCCTGCGTAGGCAGGTTCTAGTAAATTAATGAGAACGTTTAGCACTGCTCAGTATTATTTGAAGTTCCTGCAGTATCTGTAAAATAGGGCCCGGCTCCCTTAAACAAAAAAGTATTTTCTAACATGAATTTGTTCTGGCACAAATGTTGTTAGAATTTCTTCCTGCCTTTTAGATGTCTTTTAGGATCTGTTAGTCTGTTGGATATCTGTCAGTATCCTAATAGTCAATTAAGAGAATTTTAAATATTTTAACTGTGTTCCATAGGGTCTTTTATATTATTTTGCTTTAAAAAAAAAAAAAAAAAAGAAACACCTTTCTGTAGCAGAAATTTGGCACTCTAACAGGAATGGTATATCTGAGTAGGGCAAATCTAGACCAGGATTTTGGTAGGATTTTGTTGTGAGAGTGGTTAAAAAAAAAAAAAGAACTTTATTGTCACCATACACTAGGGAAAAAAAAGTATTTGGAATGTTAGCAAACTTAAACCAGTGGGTATTTCTTTCACATAACCTGAAAACAGGTAACTGTTTCCTTGCCAAGCATTGCCTACTGTCCTGCCCCTGACTAGGGGCTGCAAACAAGGTAAAAATTGTGGATGTAGAAAGGACAGTTCATACAAAGCCAGTGGAAACAGAAAGTGTTCACCACGTTGTAGATGCAAGGGTTTCTGATTTCTACTTTAGACAGACTGATATGAAGATTTAGATGTTTGATATGGATGATTTAGGGCTTCCTGGGTGTAATCAAAGTTGACAGAGATGACTGTGGAAGTGCAAAGCTGCACCAACTGAGGAATGCTGTTACATTACTGAGTGAGGGCAAAACAGACTTAAAAATTCTGAAAATAGAGTTTAAAAGGGAAATTGCACCAAATGTATCCCACTGTAGTAGAGGGAGCATAAGGAATAAGTAGAAGAAACAGAAGTATCTTTAAGAGCAAATAAGAATAATTTATTGATGGTGGGAAAGGTGGGAAAAGCAAATGAATTTTTTGCTTGCTTGTCTTAAGGGAGTATGTTGACAGATGCCTGGAACCAACATAAATTTCCCTAGGGAAGAAAAACTGAAAAAAAAAATGAAGATTACTTTATAGCAGGTGATCCACAAATGAGTGCAGTTGATGAGAAACAGAAGTTCACAGTCAGTTGGGACCTGCAGATTTAATTTTAGCGATAGGGTGGCCATATGAAGCAATTGTCTAGAACGTTGTGCTATAGTTGAAGAGTAGGGGTTTCTTTCAGTCTGTCTGAGTGGCTTGGAAATAAAATGGAAATAGAGAAACATTGAGTTTTAAAGCAGAAAGGATCTTTGCACTAATTTTGTAGATGAAGAAACTGAGACCTGACCAAAGAAGGTAAGTGATTTGTCCAAGGTCCCTGAGTCAGATAATGACAGAGTTGGGAACTCTATTCCCATTGGTAAACCGGGGCAGGACAGTAGGCAATGCTTGGCAAGGAAACAGTTACCTGTTTTCAGGCTATGTGGAAGAAATGCCCACTGGTTTAAGTTTGCTAACATTCCAACCACTTTTTTCCTGTTAGGGTACGGGGACGATAAAGTTCGTTCTTTCTTTTCTTTCTTTCTTCCTTTCTTCCCTTTCTTCCCCTCCCTCCCTCCCTCCCTCCCTTCCTTCCTCCCTTCCTTCCTTCCTTCCTTCCTTCCTTCCCCACTCTCACAACAAAATCCTACTCAGAACTCACGAATAACGTATTGCTCTTATCATTTGAAGCTTCATTATACATTAGCTCCGTAAAACTTCTTAGGTTCAGCATTAAACATGGTTTTTATCTCAGCAAATTAGAAGTGAATTAAGAACTGAAGTAAAGGAAGATCCTATTAGGAACAAAACTGCTAAAGGGAGAGGACAAGTAAAACAAAGTAAAACTCGGGGGATTTGTGTAAGAATTCATTGGTAATGTGAAAAATTTTGCAGAAGAGGTGGAGCTACAATTGGCCAGACAGGAAAGAAGAGACTAGGAATAGTCATTATCTTCATTATTATTATCAAACAATTATATGGCATTTCATCTTTAAAACCGTTGCAAACTTTAAGTGTCAAATGCAGTTAAAATCTAAATTGCATGGATAGTCTGGAAAAGTAGGGTGCTGAAGTTTGGTGAGACATGGGGGAAATACTACTATATTGGAATTCTTTCTATTCTGAATGGACTAGAAACAGGAAGAATGTTTCTATTCTGAAACATTGCTGGGATTTGCTCTATACTGGAGCAAACCTCTTCCTTATACATTAATTTTTTTAGAAAGCCTTATTATGATATACTTCCTATAGCTGTTGACTCTCTGTAGATGGGGAAGTACACAAAATATGATACATATTGACTTACTGGCTCAAAGGAAAGAAATATTTGGTGTTTTTTTGAGGTTCACCTTTAAATGCAATATTTAAAAATGAATAGATCCCTAATATAAATTACAGTGGACTCTTTTTCCCCCCTTGAGATTTTCACAGCTATGACATAAGAGCACATTTTGGCTTTTCAAAGGCACTATGTCAATACAATGCTTGCAGTATTTTATTCTTCATGATGTAAATCCATATATCAAAATTAAAATATAAGAAAGAAGCAAAAAACCACTTGAATACTCTGCACCCAAGAATAAATTAGGCTTAAAAGTCAGAATCATTATAGGAGACATGTCTTTTTCATTTAAAGATTTCTTTATTCATTCATGTATAAACAAAATAGTTACCTCCTGCCTCTTAAGGACTGAGTGCTACAATATTCTTGCTTCTACGGCTAGGATTTTTTCTTTCCATGTAGCACCTGTGTTTTCTGGAGCAGTTCAGCAATGGAAGAAATGACACTTTCATTCATGTAATGAAGCACCATTAACCAGAAGCCTTTTGTAAGGGTGTAATTTCAAACTTCATTACAGACTAAGGTAGCCACACCACCCATTGTTCAGGAAAATGTGTTTCTGTTGTGACTCTCCAAGGGACCTTACATTTTTAATGCATGTTAGAATATTTATGAAACAGCATCACCAGTAGAGGGCATCTGTCTTTTAAACATGTGAGTCACAAGGATATTAGCTGACAGGGTTTCTCTGCCCTCACTTTATTTTTTAAATTTGTTTTCTCTTTTTAAAAGTTTAATAATTTTTATTTCAAAATATTAAGGGGGTACAAGTATTTTTGTTATATAGATGAATTGTATAATGCTGAAGCCAGGGCTTTTAGGGTGCCCGTCACAAGTAGTGTACATTGTGCCCTCACTTTAGACTTTTCAATTAGAAAAATACAGATACATGTTATAATGTGAAATTATTTCTGATTTAGTCCTTATCACTAGCAAGGTACAGGAAATATATGTGCTTACATCTCAGGAGTTTTCATTTTTTATCATCAAAGTAAAGTCCAAGTATGAAGGTAACCAGCTAAATTCTACAATAGATGAGAATGAACACATAGTATTGGTGCTTCCTTTTAAATGTCTACTCTGGAAAAAGTATGTGTTTGCCTAGGTCAGGCCTCATCTTTGCTAGTAAGTCTGACCTCTCAAAAGTCAAGATCCTGACTTCCTGATAAAAATACTTCATATTGTAAAATTTAGTTCTGCCCACAAACTATGCAGTGATTTTCCTCAGAGTGGAAGCTGCAGTCTAAAAGACTCCAGGATTAGGAGTTAGGAGAACTGGGTTTTGCATCTGATCCTGGGCCCAGAAATCCAGGTGTGAGTTCCTGTGGTAGGGTAGATGCTACCCTGCCAACGACACCTCCCTGTTGGCCATCTCTTCCTAACCTTGACCTCTCAGTCCTGGGGATGTCCAGGACTGCCCCCTGCCAGAAGGCCTGGGGGTTTCTGACTGTCACATGAGACGTGGAAAGGCTTATAAGTGTAGGTTCTGTCCGCAAAAATGTGTGTATGTATACCCACACACATGTGCATGTGCACATACGTATCTATGTGGCATTTTCAAATGGGAGTATTTGTTTCAAAGAATGATTAATAATTGTGACCTCAGGTAGTATATTTTCTTATATTTTTCTTCAGTTATTTCTAATATTAAGGTCCATAGCAGTATACATTTAATTTTAATTTACTCTGTACACGTCATGTGAGAGGGAACTACATTCTTAAGTCTGTGAAAAATACCATGACTATACCCTGTTAATCTTCAAATAATACCTATTAGAAATGAAAACTTTAGAGAGGAAATATACATACTTCAAAGGCTTGGTATGTTACAGATAATTTTTTACTTAACACAATTCCCCTTTAATCTAGAGAGACTTAAATAGTTTCTTCCTCATAAGGTGCTGTTCTTTTAACTTGAATTTCCTTTACATTAACTCTAAGTTCTATGTGAAATGAATAGTTGTCACCTCTCGCTAATTTGCGCTTATAGGCCAACTCAGATACCCACTCCACTGTCTATGCTATGTGCTGTAACAGAGGAACCAAAAGACATCTGTTCAGAGAGAGAAATGGCTCCAAACATGTCTGTTTTTTTCACTTCTGTACTGAAGCAGTTATGCTCATACATTGTCAGTACTGGGGTGAGTCCCTAGCAATTCCCTGCTGCTCTCTACACCATGGGAGACAAACACTCTGAAGCAGCTTCCTGAAGAGCTTACATAAATTATAAGTTAAATATTCAAATAACAGGTGTTTGGTTTTTGTAAGGAATACTCACTGCTTCACAGCATCACTGTGATGCATTCGAGACAGTGTTTACACATGAATTAAGTACTTGCTTCTCCTCCTCTTCCCCAACACTGCACCTCGTCATTAAAAAGACTTGATACAGCAGAAGTCCGAAACTTTTGCAGCTGAGTGTGATGCGTGGATGGGTTTTATTAGGTCCATACGGTGCTTTAAAATTTGGAATTGGTTGTCAATACTTGAAACTTGCAAGAGTTCATTTTAAAAATCCAGACTTAGGGATTATCGTTTTTAGAAATGAGAAGATTTGTTAACACTATCCTGTGATCTCAAGTGGCAAGTACCTGTGCTCCCCAGTCCTTCCTGTTTCCCTTTCTCTCCTTTACGGTCCTTGCCTGGCCCCTGGCCACATTACGTGTCCGGCCCTCATTCCCTCTTAAACATGTGAGTGGCCATAGTCAGAATGGTGTGTGCTTACTCGGCTGCTAATGCATTATGCCACCTTATTTAACTTTTTGTAGTTCTGGTTTTCTATCTTAAAAAATGGGAATTATTTCTGGCAGCTATTGTTGATGAGAACTTTGACAATTAGTGTGAACTATTGAGAGCATTTCAAAGTAAAATCATTTATTGCTATTTTTACTAGCACATTTTAAAAAATGATTTTGTTTCATAGATTAAGATTAGCTCTATAGCAGATACCACTGTTTCTTTAGGCAAAACTGAAATATATTTTAAATGAGTTTTTATTTGCCACATGTCTTTTTCTTAGAAAATTTTAAGTCAGAAGTCTGAAAATAACTTACATGTACATATTTAATATGATGTTATAATATATACTTGCATATATGTACACACTTACCTACTTATATATATATTAATCCAGTTATATACATTTTTAACTTTCAGTGACTATAATAAATTTTCTGCTCCTTAAATAACTTTTACAAGCAAGTTTAGGATAAACCAAAAACAAGCAAGTTTAGGATGTATGTGGATGTTAACTTTAGATGGATGGTTTTTCTTTTCAGAATACGGCAGGAGAATGATATGGTTGATTCGGCGCCTCAGTGGGAAGCTGTATTAAGGAGACAAAAGGAAAAAAATCAAGCAGACCCCAACAATAGGCGATCCAGACACAGATCCCGCTCGTATGTGGACTCTCTTTATACCTTGATTCAAAAACACTGAGCTTTAAATAGCAGGTGGTTGCTCGGGTGGTTTAGTTCAACTGTGATTATCACATTGTTTGTCATATTTACCTTCTTGTATTTGTGACGTTCATTAACTATATTTGAAGCCATAGAAGTTGGAACATAGCCCAAACGAAATGTCATGAAAACAAGGCTATCAAAGCCATATTTTTGTTTTGTTTTGTACTACTTTTAAACACAAGCATACATTCAACTGAATAAATAGGAATGGTCTCCTTTGTCATGGAGTCTGGCTGTTGGTGAAATACCTGCTGCTGCTCTCAATTTGAGTCTGCACAAGTCTCTGAAGTCTTGTTCCAGATTGAACCTGATGTGAATATCTTCCCATCAAATTACCATTTGTGAGCAGTAGTCAGTGAGTGATTCATTACACCTCAATGATAGGGTGTGCGTGCTCCTCCTGTTGCTAGGCAATCCCGTGTGTGAGCACAATTACCCCATAACAGTGAGATTGTCAGTCCCCCAAATCAGTTTTCTTTGAGCTGATAAAGTTTATATGTGGTGTTTTTTGTTTTTTAAATCTGTGCATCATCAAGATTTACACCCCCCACTTCTCTGCTTCCCAAAGCATACTTTTTTAAAGGGAGACTAACTACAGATCCTTTTGTGATTGTGGGTGGTTAGATGTCTGGGGTTGATTACTCATGGGAGGAGGGATTAAGGCCAGTGTCTACGACAAGACAATGGAAGGATGTTGGGAGTGGATGTGGCAGGGAGCTGTGAGGGAGCCGGGCAGAAGGGTGCCTGAGGATAGCTGTGAGTGCCAGACCAGGTTAACTAAGGCCAGGAGAGGACTCCGCAGGGTACACCCCGGGGTCTTTGTGCTGTGGAACACTAAGGGACACTTCTCAGTCTTAGAGGTTTACCTTTTAATTAGAAGTTAACCCAGAGTGTATAGTTTTTTTTTTTAATCGGTAATATATCATAATGAGTGATGACTATTTCTTTTGTGATAGAAAACCTGCAAGTAGTCACTATGCAGTATATACCCTTAGCAGATTTATTTATTATTCCATAATGTTTTTTGCAGGGGTAGGGGGAGAAAACTAATTATACTGTTGTTCAATTTTAAGCAGAAGCTAATAAAAAGTTCTTTTTGTCTTGATAGCATTTCCCCCTAACCCCATTAAAAAAGGGTGGTTTAAATATGAACGAATCAGACCTCATTGAGGATAGTTTAACCAAAAGGCCCAGAACCCAAGATCAGATCCAGCATAGGCATGGGTAAATCTTTTGCCACCACACTTTTACCTTTCCATGTAGAATGTTTTTTCCATGAGAGACTTCTTATATGCAAGGTTTGGTAACTTGATATTAAATCTTAAAACAGCATTCAGTTTTTCTAATCATTTCTAAAGCATTCTAAGGTCAGTTAGATGCCAGTAGTACATTTCATTTATTAAAAAAGGGAAAAGTAAAATAAAATTAGGAAAAATTCTATATACAAAATTTTTTTAAGAGATGGGGTTTTGCTGTGTTGCCCAGGCTGGAATGCAGTGGCTATTCATAGGCTTAATCCTACTATTGATCAGCATGAGAGTTTTGACCTCCATTTCAGACATGAGCTGGTTCACCCCTCCTTAGGCAACCTGGTGGTCCCCTGCTCTTGAGAGGTCACGGTATTGATGCTAAACTTAGTGCAGGCACCCGATTGGCATAGTTCACTACAGCTCAGAACTCCTGGGCTCAAGCGATCCTCCTGCCTCAACGTCCTGAGTGGCTGGGACCACAGGTGTGCGCGCGGCATAAATTTTAGAGAAGTCAAAAAACATTCCTGGAGGCAATAGTATGGAACTATTCGCTTATAAATAAAGTTGACAAATAGAATAATTCAAAGTTGTTGAGTATTACTATAATTCAGTTATATTATGGGGCAAATATTTGTACATAGGCCTGGGAATTTAATAATTTTTTGAGTGGTCTGAGGTTCATTTAACAGCCGAAGGAATAAATTTTTTTTAATTGAAGTAATCTGAGGTGAAATTTACATACAATCAAATGCTCTAAAGTGTACAATTCAGTGAATTTGACAGATGTGTACATAGTGTGTCCATCCTGCCAGTTGAGATGTAGACTGTTTCCATCATCCAGAAAATTTCCTCATGGTCCTTGCAGTCAGTGTCCAGCCCCATAGGCAACCACTGTTCTGATTTCTATCACCATGGATTAGTTTTTGTCTTTACTGAACTTCATATAAATGTCATTACATAATATGCTCTTGTAAAATCTGGCTTCTTTCATGAAACAAAGTTTTTGAGATCCATCCATGGTATCAGTGGTTATTTAAATTTTTGTATCAATATGCCACAATTTGTTTATCCATTCTCCTCTTGACGGACATTTGGATTGTTTCCAGTTTTTGCCATTGTGTTAAAAGCTGCCATAGACATTCTGTGCAGGTGTATCTGTGGAATCTGTTCTCTTTTTTCTTGGGTAAATACCTCAGAGTGGAATTTCTCGGTTAGAGGATATTTGCAGTTTAATTGTATGAGGAATTGCCAAAATGATTTCCAAAGGGCTCGTATCATATTACATCCCACTAGCAATATATGAAGTTTTCATTCTGCCCCATTCTTGCTCATATTTGATTTTATTGGTCTTGTTAATCTTAGCTATTCTAGTAGGCTTGAAGTGGTATTCCATTGTGGTTTTAATTAGCATTTCCATGATTACTAATGATATTAACCACATTTCTGTGTGCTTATTGGTTATTCATATATCTTCATTTTTAAAGTGTCCAAATTTTTGTCCATTTTGAATTGGGTTGTCTCTTTTTATTCATTTGTAAATTACTTAAGTATTCTGGGTAAAGTTCTTTTTCAGATATGTGTATTGTGAATACTTGCTCCCAGGCTGTGGTTTGCCTTTTCATGTTCTTAATACTGTTTTTTGATGAGCAGACATTTTTAATTTTGATGAAGACCAGTATATCATTTATTTCATTTATAATTAAGACTTCTTTTTCATATTAAGGAATATTTGCCTACCCTTTGGTCACAGATAGTCTTACATCTTTTTCTAGCAGCTTTATAGACTTTGCTCTTATATTTAGGCTTGTGATCTGTCTAGAGTTAATTGTTGTGTATGTATGAGGTAGAGATTGAGAGTTTTTTCCCACATGTGTATCCAGTTACTCCACTACCATTTTTGAAAAGATTGTCTTCATTGAGATGTCTTGCGGCCTTTGTTGAAAATCAATTGGCTGCTTATATGTGGGCCAGTTTTGTTTCATTGATCTATTTGTCTATCCCTAAGCTACCATGTTGTCTTAGTTACTGTAGTTTTATAGGAAGACTTGAATCAGGCCGTGTAAGTTCTCCAACTTTGGCTTTCTTCTTCTTTTTTTTTTCAAGATTGCTTTAGCTATTTTAGGTCCTTTGCATTTCTATGTAAATTTTTGAATCAGCTTTTCAGTTTTTACTGCCTCTCCCACCAGCAAAGAAAAGAAAAACAGCTTTAGATTAGGAATATGTTGAATCTATAGATCAGTTTTGAGAAAATAAGTATCTTACCTATCCATTTGGCTTTAGCTCCTTTCAGTAATGTTTTATAAGTTTTCAGTACAGTTATTACATTTATTTTATTCAATTTGATCCTAAATATTTAATATTTTAATTGTATTGAACTGTACATTTAAAAAATTTATTTTCCGATTGTTTGCTAGTATATAGAAAATTAAGTGATTTTTAAAAATACTGATGTTATATCTTGCCGCCCTACAAGCTTGTTGAATTCACTTATTAGCTGTAGAAGCTTGCCCATTTTTTGCTGTTTCTTAGGATTTTCTACAGTTACAATCATACTGTTTGTGGATAGAGACAGTTTTCCTTGATTTCTTTTTGCCTTTTATTCTGTTCCTTCCCTTATTGTACTGGCTAGATCTTCTAGTACAGTGTTGAATTACAATGTTGAATAGAAGTGGTAAGAAAGTAGATATCCTTGGCTTGCTTGCTTTTTTCCAGGGAAAGCATTCAGTGTGTCACATTAAGTATGATGCTAGCTGTGAAATTGAGGAAGATCCCTTCTACTCCTAGTTTGCTGAGTTAGTGAAGAGTTCATCATGAATAAGTTTTGAGTTTTGTTATGAGCTTTTTCTGCATCTACTGAGATAATTATATATGGGTTATGTTTATTTTGTTAGTGGAGGAATTACATTGATTCAGTTTGGAATGATGCATCCTTGCATTCCTAGGATAAGCCCCTTGTGGTCATGATGTGTTATCCGTTTTGTATATTGCTGGATTCCGTATGGCATTATTTTAAGATTGTTTCCTATGTTCATGAGAAAAATTGATCAATAATTTTCTTGTAGATCAGGTTTTTGGTAACAGTATAATACTGCTCATTTAAAATAATTTGGGAAGTATTCCTTCTTCCTCTATTTTCTGAATGAGTTAATGTAAAATTAACACTTTTCTTCCTTATATATTTGATATAATTCACCAGTGAAACCATCTCTGCCTGGAATTTTCCTTGTGGAAAGTTTTAAATTACAAAATCTATTTCTTTAGCAGATATTGGATGATTCATATTTTCTCCTTGTTATGTGTAGGTTTTGGTAATTAGTGTTTTAAAAGGAATTTGTTCATTTTATTTAGGTTGTCAGATCTTTTAACAAAAACTTGTTCATAATTCCTCATTATGTTTTCAACATCTGTGAAATCTGTTGTGATACCACCATTTTCAGTCCTGATGTTGGTTGATTTGTGTTTTCTCTCTCTCTTTTTTTTTCCTTAATTTAGTTTTTTCAGGGAACCAACCTTGGGTTTATTGATTTTCTGTTATCTGTTATCTACTTCATTGGCTTATACTCTTCATTATTTCTTTCCTTCTATTTATTTTGTTTTTTACTTCCTCTTCTTTTTTCATCTTCTTAAAGTGACACTGATTTTAAACCTTTCTTCTTTTTTAATATAAGCATAAATTTATAAATTCCCCTTTAAGCCCTGCCTTAACTATTAACATATCTCACGTATTTTCAACATGCGTTGTTTTTATTATCATGCAGTTCAAAATGATTTTCAATTTCCCTTGTGGTTTCTCTGATCATGGATTTTGTAGATGTGTGTTCTTTAATTTCCAAATATTGGGGGATTTTCTAAATATCGCATTATCATTAATTTCTAATTTAATTCCATTGTGGTGAAAAAATCTGTATGATTTTAATTTATTGAGAATTGTTTTAAGGCCTAGCATATGGTCTTCAGTGATGAATGATCTGTGGACTTGAAAAGAATTAATAGTCTCAGTCATTGGCTGTCAAATAGATCGTTAGCTGATAGTGTTCAGATAGTCTGTGTCTTTTCTTATTTATCTTATTTTTCAAGCAGTCATCGAGAGACTGTAAAAATCTCTAACAATGATTGTGGAATTGTCTGTTTTACCCTTTAGTTCTGTCAGTTTTTGCTTCAAGCTACTTTGAAGTTCTGGTATCGGGTATATATATATATATGTGATTTTTTTTTCCCTTCCTGGTAAATTGACCCTTTATTCTGGTGATACTCCTTTCTCTGTATCCTCTGCACATGAACACACACACATGTATATCCACTACACCTTTCTGATGTTTACTGTTTGTATGGTATATCCTTTTAATATTTTTACTTTAAGCCTAGCTATGTCTTTATATTTAAAGCACATCTTTTGCAGACAGCATGTAGTTGGTTTGTTTTTTTTAACCTAGCCTGACAATCCCTACCTTTTAAGTTGAATGTTTAGTCTATTTAGAGTTAACATAATTATTAATATTTTGAAATTTAAGTATACCATCTTGCTCTTTTTTCCTATTATATCTGTTTTTTGTTGGTTTGTTCCTCCTTTCCTACTTTATTTTGCACCAGTTGAATATTTTTTGATACTCCATTTTACTTTCTTTATTGAGGTCTCACCTATATTTCTTTTATTATTTTTTATTTATTGGTCTCTCCATGGCTTATACTATGATTCCTTAACTTATCACACTGTTTAGGATTACTATTGTGACATTTTGTGTAAAACTTAGAAATCTTTGAAAAATATAGCTCTACTTATCCCATTCCTTTGTGCTATTGTTATATATTGTATTTTTGCATGTTAGAAGCCCTAAATGACAGAGTTATTATCTTTGCCTAAACAGTGTGTTGTTATTTAAAGAAATTAAGAAAAGAGGAAGAAAAACTTTATAGTTACTGTGGTGAGCAGAATAATGGCCCCTGAAACATGTGCATGTCTTAATCTCCATAACTTGTGAATATATTATGCTAGATGGGAAAGGGGAATTAAGAATGCAGGTGGAATTAAGGTTGTTAATAAATTGACCCTCAGGCAGGGAGATTATCCTGGATTATCCAGGTAGGCCAGAAGTAATCAAAAGGGTTCTTAAAAGTGGAGGAGGGAACAGAAGAGAAAGTCAGAGTGATTCAATTTGAAAATGACTCAGTCTGCTGTTGCTGGCTTTGAAGATGGAAGAAAGGGCCTTGAACGAAGGAATGAAGTCTCCAGGAGACACTAGAAGTTGGAAAAGGCAAGAAAATGGATTTTCCCTGGAGTCTCTGGAAAAGAACACAGCCCTGCCAACACCTTGATTTTAGCCTGGTAGGACCTGTGTCAGATTTCTGATCTACAGAAGTGTAAGCTATTAAATTTGTGTTGTTTTAAGCCACTAAGTTTATGGCAATTTGTTACAGCAGCAATAGAAAATTAACACAGCACATATTGACTCTTACCAGTTTGCTTTATTCCCTCCTCTAGATGTGCTGCTATTCCATCTAGTATCATTTTCCTTCCTTTAGTATTTCTTGTATTACAGGCCTGCAGATGACAAATTCTCTGTTTTATTTTATATGAAGATGTTTTCATTTTACCATTATTTATAACATATTTTCACTAGCTATAGAATTCTGGGTTGATGGTTCTTTCACCCTTTAAAGATTCTGTCCTCTTGTCTTCTAACCTCTGTTGTTTCTGATAAGAAATCAACCATCCTTCTGTAGGCACTACATGGGATTTCTTTTTTCTGTCTACTTTTATGATTTTTTTTTTAATCATTAGTTTTCAGCTGTTTTACTATGGTGTGGCGAAGTGTGGTTTTCTTTACATTTATCTTTCTTGTTTCTCACCAAATCTGGGAAATTTTTAGCCATTATTTTTCAGATTCTTTTTTTTTTTTTTTTAAGTTATTCTCTCTCTTCTTTTGGACGTCCAGTTATATATATGTTAGATCACTTGATATTGTCTCACAAGCAACTGAAGTTCTGTTCATTAAAAAAATTTTTTTTCAGTTTTGATAATTTTTCTTGATCTGTTTTCAACCTCATTAACCTCCTTTTTCCCCCATACAATCCAATCTGGTATTAAACCTAGTGAGTGAACTTTATACTTTCCTGTTCTTGAATTTCAATTGCATTCTTTTCATACTTTTCATTTCTCTGCTGAGATTTCCAATCTATTCACTTATGATGCCCATATTTTCCTTTAAGTTGTACATATTTATAAAAGATGTTTTAAAGTCTTTGTAAGCTAATTCCCACTTCTAGGTCTTCTCAAAGTCTATTGACTGCTCTTTTTTCCCCCCTTCTAGATTATGGTTACATTTTCCTTTCTGCATGTCTAGTAATTTTTTATTGTATGCTGGAAGTTTTAGAAGATATGTTGTAGGAGATGTGGATTATGTCTTTCCACAAAAAGTGTCAAATTTTGTTCTGACAGGCAGTTAAATTACTGCCAGATTCTCTTGATCTTATTAGGTATGGTTTTATGTTTTGGTAGGTGGGACTGTTTAGTTTTGTTGTTAGCCTAGGATATGTTCTCGACGTTAGGCTGAGTTCTTACTCCTAAAGCATGGCCTTTCTGGGATATTAGTTGAGTGCACACAGTGCTCAGCATGGTTTCTCCACTGTTACTGCAACAGAACTTTGTCTCCTACCACTTTACCCTCATTGGTATCTCTGTCAGTGCTCAGCCTTGCAGCAGCTGTTCTCTATTAGGCCTCAAAGCATCTTCTTGGTTATGCACAGATTATGTGTGGTGATTGTACTCAGCCATCCTCTTAAGGGAAACCTCCTGCAGACTTGTGGAATCCCCAGAGGAGCCACCTATTTTCTTTTATCCTGCACTTGTAAATTTTATGCCCCATCAACAGTCTCAGATTCTGATCTCTGCCTCCTCAGCTCTTTGAGCCTATTGCTTCTTGAGTTCCACCTCCCTGTACCTTACTGGGAAAATGCCCCCAGGCAGAAAACTTTAGTAAATTGGGAGTGGGTGGGTTATCTTGTGCTTCCCTTCTCTCAAAGAGCACAGGTTGTGCTGTCTGTTACCCAATGTATAAAAACAGTCACTTTGTATATTTTATTTTATAGTTATTGAGGATAGGAGGGCTTGTCTGATTCCAGCTATTCCATTGTGTCCGGAAGCAGAAGTTCTAGAATACTCTTTTGAGGCAGAGAAATATCTTTAAGTTGGGTATTGCTTCTGTCAGATCAACTGAAATCAGGAAAAAAATTTAATGGTACTTTAAAATCTTATTTAAATATTCCTTTAATCTTATCAACATGATAATATCAGATCAGATAGAGGATTGTCTCAGAACAATACAGTTGTACTGTGTAACCCCACTAAGAGCTTGCTGTGGGCCAGGCAGATACGCCGTGGCTTGTGCCTATAATCCTAGAACTTTGGGAAGGAAATGGGAGGATCACTTGAGGCCAGGAGTTCGATACCAGCCTGAAAAATAAGAAAAAATTAGCTGGGCATGGTGGTGCAAGCCTGTAATCCTGCTACTCGGGATGCTGAGGTAGGAGGATTGCTTGAGCATAGGAGTTTGAGGTTACAGTGAGCTATGTCCGGGGCACTGCACTCCAGCCTGGCAACAGAGCAAGACCCTGTCTCTTTAAAACAAACAAACAAAAAACACCAAAAAAAGAGTTTGTGTATCTTTCTGGAATTTATTTTTAACATAAACCATAATCCTGGTGCCACTTGGTGTTTGAAACAAACAAAAAAGTAAACCATAAAAAGATGTAGCAAATGTTCAAGATAACTTTGTAACTGGAACTTGATTAACTAGATAGCTGACATGGCCAAAGTGCAGTTAAGATAGAAAAAAAAAATCTATTTGTGTGAAGAGTAGTTCATTCAGAAGTTTCTCTGCCTGGGTATAAAGTATATTGAGAAAGAGTAAGAAAAGAAGCAGGAAGAACAATTAGAAAACTTTTGCGGTGGTCCAGGTGAGAGATGGTTTTGGCTCAGAATAACAGTGGTGGTAGAAATGCAGAGAAGTAGGTGGATATACGTCTTGGAAGTACAATTGACAGGTTTGTAGTGTGAGAGGAATTTTGGGTGACTTGGTTTTTGAGCCGATCAATTAAGTGGGTAACCATGCTGTTTTACTGAGATGGAAAGGATGGGCCAGGGATGTGTGGGGAGAGAGAATCAAGATTTCTGTTTTTGTTAGGTTTGAGATGCCAAATAGGCAATCAAATGGAAATGTCAAGTAAACAACTGAATAAAAGTGTTACAAATGCAAAATGATGGGTTACTTTTTATAGAATGAACTGGGCTCTTTTATTTGACTTATGACACCAAAAACCTGAGGTTTATTGACAATTAAGAAAATACCTGCTGGTGCTATTATCAGACCTATGTTTGCATTGTGGGATGCCCAATTTTAGCTATTACTTGATTTCCATGAGCTTCCTTCTCAACAACACGGATGGTATCATGCTCGTAGGATTTTGCTGGGCAGCAAGGTCACACGTACCAAGTGCCTGTGACATAATAAATACTCATGGTGGCAGGTACCTTTATCAGTAAGTTCCCCGGGTCTCAGTTTGTCTCTAGAAACACAAGGTATTTGGTTTTTTTCCCTTGAGATGAGAGGCGGTGAGAAGTGAAGAGAGTAGAGTGGTCCAATTCACAAAAAGTCCTTAAAGACTAGAATTTGGTTCTGTGAGAACTGAGGAACCACTATAGCTTTCTTTAAAGTGGAAATATGGTTAGAACAGTATCTGCGGAAAGCAATTAAAATTGTTCTTCAATATGTGTAATAAATCTATCTTCAGGTATAAAATATACAATATATAAAATATTTAAAAATATATAAATATATATACATTAAAATATAATATATCTGTATATTTGGCATTTCAGATACACAGTAAACCACTGATCTCTCAATTACTACCATATTAAATTCCTACTGCAGTGTATGTAAATTGTCCATTAGATTTTGTCTGGTAAAATGTTAAGAAGTACAGTTCTATCTAGTACATTTTTCAGCTACCCTTAACATGGTGTTCATGTTTACTATCATTAGGAACAAAGTCAGTTTTGTTGAAACTGCTTTTCTACGTGGATGAATCTTTACTCATTGGGATATTTGGAAGAGGCATTGAAGCTCAAACAGTATTTTTGGTAGGGTCAACTTGTGTGTAAGAGAAGGCTCGGGCTCCCTCTGGTGGTGATGATGTCTTACTATTTTTATTGAAAAATATCGATAATGTGGAAGATGAGGTTGTCAGGGTGAAGTGTGTTCTCAGTTAAACACAAAACAGAAGTGTGGTGCATTAGATAAAGATTTAACATGAAGTGACTCCTGAGCTGTCTTTAGCAGCTGGGTTGTTGAGCTCTGTGGCTTCCTAATGCTTCTTTAATTAGGAGGGGGAAGGAGGGAGAAGAGTAAGATCTCTCTTAATTAGATTTATTCTTACCACCCAGGAATGTGAGAAGGAATTACTGAGATATTTTTAAGTGCTTTGAATTCCTTAAATAAGTGCTTTGAATTCCTTAAATAAAGATGTTTTATAAACTTAACATATTTTCAACTCTAAATTTCCTTTTAGAGCAGTGGTCAGTATAGACAAAAATAATAGAAGTCAAATGCTGCCATATTTATTATTTTATTTTTTAGTATTATATAGTATACACAATATAGCATAAGATATATTGCACATACAGTATTTTTTTTAGATAATATAGTTGGAGAGTTTGGAGGATATATAAAGATTACATGCAATGATGGAGTTTAAATCCTTCGTAAATTTATAGTGTTTTTATTTTAGGGTTTTGCAAGAAGGGACAGTGATTTGTAAATGATGTCTCATCAGACTAATTTCTCTGATTAATTTAAAGTGGAATATTTGTATAAGGTATGGGTGAGAGATGCTTTTGAAAGATATTGGACTAATACTGGGCTGTAGGTTAATTTTCTATATATGTTATATTTGTGGACAACTCAGGGTTCTGTTTCCCTAGGAACTTATTTGGAGAGTTTCAGTAAAACATCTGCATAATTAAGGGCCTTTTAATTAAGAAAAATGGCTGTTAAAATTCCACAGCTTTCTAAATGCACAAGTTGATGTTGAGCTGCAGATCATGAGTTCATCCTAAATTATTGATTAAATGTGTGCAGATGTAAGCATAAAAATAACACATTCCTCATTAACATGTAGCTTGTGTTTACACTTGTTAAATCACAGATGGTCTAGCAATCAGAGGAAATTAGCTTTTTTTTTTTTTTAAGCTTTGGAATTTTTTCTTGCCTTAAAACTGAAACTGTTGGCCATTTCAGAACTCATTTTAGTTAAAAATATTAATATGACTGTTACGGTGCTATAGACTAAATCCTGAATCTTTTAGGACCAGTGTTTATGGCTAGAAGGACTGATGATCTCATTCAGATTAAGATAACATTTCTGCTAATTCTGAGATGGGAGTGAAAGACATTTCCTATGGATTTACAGCAACAGTAATTTTTTTAAAACATGAAAATACTCTTGTTTTTTTCCCTGATAATTAAGGTAAGAAATTCTCTTGGCTTAAAAAAAAATCAGAAAAGAGAAAAATGTAAATAAAAAAAATAACACTACCTGCAATTCCAGCACTCAGAAATATCTACTGTTATCAATTTTTTTTAATTTATTTTTTTAATTTCAGAATATCATGGGGGTACAACACTTTGGCCATACACATTGCCCCTGTTCTGCCCGTGTCAGAGCCACAATCGTGGTCGTCTCCCAAACTGTGCTCCCCACATCCATTCAGTGAGAGTTTTTTCCATCCCTTCCACCCCCCTCCCGCCCACCCGCCCTCAGATGAATGTTATTGCCCTGTGTGATGTAAGTGTTCATCAGTTAGTACCAGTTTGATGGTGAGTACCAGTGGTGCTTGTTTTTCCAATCCTGTGACACTTCGATTCGAAGAATGGGTTCTAGCTCCAACCAGGATAATACCAGATGTATTAATTCACTGTTGTTCCTTATTGCTGAGTAATACTCCATGGTATACATATACCACATTTTATTGATCCACTCGTGTATTGATGGGCACCTGGGTTGTTTCCACAACTTTGCAATTGTGAATTGTGCTGCTATGAACATTCGTGAGCAGATGTCTTTATTATAAAATGTCTTTTTTTCCTTTGGATAAATACCCAGTAGTGGGATTGCTGGGTCAAATGGTAATTCTACTTTTAATTCTTTGAGGTATCTCCATATTCTTTTCCATAGAGGTTGTACTAATTTGCAGTCCCACCAGCAGTGTATGAGTGTTCCTATCTGTCCACATCCCCGCCAACATTTGTTGTTTGGGGATTTTTTGATATGAGCCAATCTCACTGGAGTTCAGTGATATCTCATTGTGGTTTTGATTTGCATTTCCCTGATGATTAGAGAAGTTGAGCACTTTTTTATATGTTTGCTGGCCATTATTCTGTCTTCTTTGGAAAAGTTTCTGTTCATGTCCTTTGCCCATTTTTAAATAGGGTTGTTTGATTTTTTCTTGTTGATTTTCCTAAGTTCTGTATAGATTCTGGTTATCAGCCCTTTATCAGAGGTGTAGCATGCAAATATTTTCTCCCATTCTGTAGGTTGTCTGTTCCCTCTAGTGATAGTTTCCTTGGCTGTGCAGAAGCTTTTCAGTTTGATCAGGTCCCATGTATTTATTTTGGTTGCTGCTGTGATTGCTTTGGGGGTCTTCTTCATAAATTCTTTGCCTAGGCCAATGTCCGTAAGAGTTTTTCCAACGTTTTCTTCGAGAATTCTTATGGTTTCATGTCTTAGGTTTAGATCTGTTATCCATTGTGAATTGATTTTTGTGAGAGGTGAGAGGTGTGGGTCCAGTTTCAGTCTTCTACATATGGCCATCCAGTTTTCCCAGCACCATTTGTTGAATAGGGAATCTTTTCCCCAGTGTACGTTTTTCTGGAATTTGTCAAAGATCAGGTGACTGTATGAGGTTGGTTTTATATTTGGGTTCTCAGTCCTGTTCCATTGGTCTACGTGTCTGTTCTTGTGCCAATACCATGCAATTTTGGTTACTATAGCCTTGTAGTATAGTTTGAAGTCTGGTAGATAGATGCCTCCCAATTTGTTCTTTTTGCTTAAGATTGCTTTGGCTAGACGGGGTCTTAAAGAAGCAATTTTTATGATTTTTTTAAACATACAATTTTATTCTTACAAGAAAATCTACATTTAACGATATCTACTTGGTCTGAGACCAAGGCTACATACCTTCTTCCTTATCTTCCATGTTGTGTTTCCATTTAAGTTGATTTAAAAGGTCTCCATAGTCAGATTTTTTTTTTTACACAAAGGAAAAACCATTTAGTTAATTAAGTGTCTAGAAAGTAGCTTATGATACATTCTGTGGGCTCAGAAGGCCCTACCTGAATGCCTCAGTGGTGCCCTTATAACTGAGAAAAATGAAAGCATTGATGATATATGTTGAAAGTGATATTGAGCCCCCAAAATGCTGATACAGATTAATAATGTAAAATTCCACAAGACAGAGTATATCAGTGGCTTTGCTTAGCTCCAGACCTTTTAATTGTTAGAGTTTGAATGCTTTCTTTGGGCCTATTATTAGACCCCAGTTCTCTTGAAGGGACTGATGAAAGCTTATTTTCTCATTAGGAAAAAAAAAGCATTCTGTGGCAACAGTTGCAGTGATAATAGGTTTCTAGTGTTCATTGCTACAGTGGGGAGTAATAGTTGATACCACAGAGGGTGGGGAACACATGAAGGCTGATTCATTCTAGGAAGTTAGTGGTATAATGTCTATTAAGTAGTTCTCAGAGGAGAAAAGATTTATGAGGTCGATAGGGATGGAGAAGGGATGCAGAGGATGGCAGCAGGAGCCAAGGCCATGAATAGCTTCTAGCATTTGCAGGCCCAAGTTTTGGTGCAGAAATGCAACACCAGCCATAACATGAGATGGGTCGTTGGTACATAGTCTGTCATTTGGGCCATCCCACCAGTTGCTTTTCCTTTATGGTTTTTGCTTCTACTAGGTAATCACAGATCATGTTGGGACTCTTTAGAATCAGGTGAGTTCTTCTTTTGCCTTTATAAATATCTAGAAGGACCAGAAATAGAAGCCCTGGATCATTCTTCTATCTGGACAGTCACCCGTGGAGGGTGTGTGGATATGGCTGTGCAGTTCTGAGCTCCTTTATTAAATGCAGCTTTGGTTATGAGTGAGTATTATGTGATTTTTCTTCAGTGGCAGTTGCAGATAAATTACCTGGTATCTTTGTACTAAACATCACATTAGCTCTCCCTGCCCAATCTTTCCTTGTCTGGTCTCAGCTGGCAAATAAGAACTTCACAGTCTGGAAACTATTAAAGGTAGCTATTAGATTGCTAGATGAAGCATGTTTGCTGAGATGAGTGTTGTTTTCTCCATTTATAGGAGAAGCCCCGATATCCAAGCAAAAGAAGAGTTATGGAAGCATATTCAGTGAGTAATGGGTTTTGCTTTCTTTCATTGTTTTAAAACCCATGTAGTTTTAATGCAGCTACAAGAAAGACCCCTGATACTGAGAGGCAGCCTCAGGCTAAAGCTTGCCAAATAGTCTTCATTGTCATCATCTTACGTGGAGCACATGGTAGTGGTGCCTTACTGCCAACAGCCTGTCTACAGCAGCTCTGACATCTCCTCACTTAAGGTCATTTAGCTTCACCTGTAAATGGACCTCAGGCCAAAAATTTAGAAATAAATACCAAGGAAAACAAATTCAGTAGAAAAAAGACAAACACCACAGGGGAGAGAAGCAGATCTTTTATAGAGAAATAGGGAATGACTGAAGAGTCTGGATGTAGAATAATTAAAAGAAGGCAAAAAAACTACAGAAAAGGTTTTCCTTCTATTTTTCCTTGAACACAGCTGGTTTTTAAGTCTTTGTTCCAGCTGATTTTAGTTTTACTAACACTGTGTTTTGGGTCAAGATTACAAAGGGAAAACTTAACGTGCTGATTGTAAAAGATATTAGCATTTATACCAGCATCACGACTATCATTTTCTTGATTATTCCTTTCTAGAAAGGAACTTGTAGATCCATCTGGATTGTCAGAAGAACAATTAAGAGAGATTCCATACACTAAAATAGAGTGAGTATGTTTTTGAAAATCTTTTCACAAAAGTTTCATTAGTGTTTGTGAGTAATCCATTCTTACTCTTCAGTTGTGTTTCATGTAGTGCTTTAATTTGTCTTTAACATTTTAACAAAAATTAAAGGTGACAGTATGAAAAGAGGTAGAAAAGGATGTATTAAAGCTAATTGTTCTTATTGTGCACCACAATTACGGTCATCTCCCATTAGTTGCCAATTTGTATGTGGCATGTACAAAGGAACTTTTGATGCTTAATGTCAGTTTTAAAATAATTTTTTTCTGAGATATTCATTGATTGGTAACAAAGTTTATTTTTATCCATTGTTTTAAAACCAAGAGAATTATGTTGACCACAAAACTCTGTCATAAGCCCAATCCAATCCCTATCATACAACTAGCATATCTGTACAGGCTTCAGGAAAGCATAACAGGGTTTCCCAGTGTAGGATGCACTATACCTATTTACTATGTTTTCTGCCTTGCTACATTATTGGCTAAGAGAAAATGAGTGCCTGCTTTATTTCGCTTCTGCAACCCATGCTTCCTTCCCACCCCAGTCAAATAGCAGGTTGGTACACCCCAGCTACCCTCCGCCCCCATCTTTAGGTGAATTCTTTTTATTAAGGTTTAATTGACAAAAATTGTATATAATGTTTTGATATATGTATACATTGTGAAATGATTAAACCAATTACCATATGTATCACCTCACATTTTTTTTTTCTGGTGAGAACATTTAGGATCTACTCTTAGCAATTTTCAAGTAAAGATTGAATTCTTAATGACAGACTACTTAGTAGCTAGGACAATGACCAACTTTTTCTGATAGGAATGACATTTTGTCTGCACTGTAGAATTTTTTTTCTTCCACACTACTAAAAAGAATTCAACCATAGGAAATAATTTCATTTAAAATTTGGTGGTTAAAAAATATACATACACACATACATATATAAAGAGTTCATTTTCATGTATGGTCATGGGAGCATTTTTCTTTTGTTAACTTGTAAAATTTGTCACTCAGTCTTTCAAAGCCCACAGGAGTCAAATTCTTTTTAAAACTCTGAAAGTCATTATTCTTTTTTGCGTTTTCGATATTAAGGAAGAACTCCAAATTATCCAGTTCTGACTTCCGGGGTGTGTTCTCATGTTGTCTGGTTGCTTGTTCAGGACTCAAGGTGACCCGATCCGCATCAGGCATTCTCATTCACCACGAAGCCACCGCCAGTACCGCAGGTCCCAGTGTTCCGATGGAGAGCGATCCGTTCTCTCGGAAGTGAAGTAAGTGCACAGGCCTGACTGTGTCATCACCATCAGGGCTCCAGGACAGCACAGTTCAAGAGAACTTTCTGTGCTGATGGAAATGTTCTATTTCCACACTGTAGCTCTGTTCCAACTTAGTTTCTGATTCTAGGTACTGTTCCAATCATTAATTCTAAAACTCACTCTTTGCAGTTCAAAAACGGATCTTGTACCACCACTTCCGGTGACCCGTTCTTCAGATGCTCAGGGTTCTGGTGGCTCTACAGTTCATCAGGTTAGTAATAATGTTTTAAGAAGGTGTTGTACTGCTGACAATTTTGAGAAGCTTTTTGTGCTTTGGGGAGGTAGGGCAGTGAATCTTTAAATTCATTCTGAGATTCTGTATTTTAGAAGAACATGTAGAAAACATGGAAGGAGAAGGAAGGAGGAGTGCATGATCAACAGCCAAGGCACAACCTGGGAAGAGTTATGTTAGGAGTGGGAGGCAGAGGTAGTGGGTTGAACCCAAGGATAACAAAGATTGTAAGATTGTTTGAAGCCAGCATAAAGAAACAAAAGCCTCAATAATTAAAAACAAACAAACGAACGAAAATCCCAAAAAACCTTTTAGGTTTTTTTTGAGCCAGAGAAACAAGGAGAAAGTGATAGACTCACAGGAGGCCGATGTGCTATTGTGAACTGACAGCAAACAGAAAAATTACTCAAGTCCTATTTTATTTCTGTCTTCTCCATCAAGGAGAATTACTTTTCATCCTGGAAATGTTTTTAAAATGTGGTTAAAAAGGAATTCAAGGACAGAGAGCACCTAGCTGCTTTTAAAAAGTCAACTTAAATTTAACACTCAGCTGAATTAGATAGATGTATCAGGGGAACAAACATAATTCAAGAAGGTGTTTGACACCATCTCTCATGGTGTATTTTTAAAAAAGATGGACAAAATGTGGGCTGAACGAGACAGTTGGATGGATTTGTATCTGGTTAAACAACCGCTCTGAAAACAAAGTTGATGTTTATGGTGGATCAGTGTCAGCCTATTATTTGCAGTGTTGTGGTTTTCAGTTTTGTTTAGATTATGGATCCCTTAGAAAAGCCAGCTATAACTGCTGTTTCTCTCCCCATAAAAATGCATGTAAGCAATTATGCAGCTTTGTATAGAAATCCAGGGAGTTCATGGACTGCCTGACTAGGAAGCCTGGTCCCAGCAGTGCCCATCATGTGCTGCCCTGTTTGCCCTGTCTCATTTTTATCAATGACTTCAGCAAAGCCGGTGCTAATTTAGGTTGGGTTCCCTAGAAACAGATTCTGAGATGGAGATTTGCATGCAGGAAGTTTATTGGAAAGTGCCTTCAGGATCAACACTTGTTGTGGAATGAAAGACAGGTTTAGGCAGAGGTAAGAGTTGAACTGTTTAATACAGTCCCACCAAAGGCATCAGCTGATCCCATGGGGAACTCTAGAGCTCTGAGATGGCCCTTCAAATTCATCCCACCTTGACACAAGGGGGTTGAACTTCCATACCCTCAGTCACCATGTAGCAGTCATTGGATAAGGGGTGCCCCTGGGAGGGGGCATGACCTTGGGACCGGGGTTCAGTTTTGAGCTGTATCAGCAGCGTAACACTCCCAGGTGCTGGGGGAATGAATGCCTCAGTCTGGAATGGAGGTCTGAGCAGTTAACACAGCTTCTAGTACAGTCTGCATATTTGATTAGATATATCTGGGTAGCTAGTAGGTTGTCCAAAGAGACAACTTGTTTCAGGTTGATGGCACTTTTTCAAAAATTGTATTTATGCCGAATTGTTTAGGCTTTGCACTCAAACTGACGTGCATTATTTGTGTCTCCTCATCTCCACAACTTGTATGACTTTGAGCATCCTACTTCTAAGCCTCAATTTCTTTTTAAAAATTGATTTTTAATTACTATGGGTACATAATAGTTGTATATCTTTATAGGGTACATTTGATGTTTTGATACAGGCATACAATGTGAATTAATCAAATCAGGGTAATTGGGGTATCCATCACCTCAGGCATTTAACATTTCTTTATGTTAGGCACATTTCAATTCTACTCTGTTAGCTATTTTCAAATATACCCTAACTTGCCGTTGATAAGCCTCAATTTCTATACAGTGTAGACAGCTACCTCTTAGGGTTATTGTGATGATTTATAAGCAGTTATCTTTCAGAGCTTTTTTTGTCTTAAATTTTAGGTAGTCTCAATACAAATAGGAATTTTTATTGTATTGTATTTTTGGTTTTCCAACTACTCTATTATTCCTTAGCTGTATAGTTTCTCACCATCACTCAGGAATTTTAAAATTTATTCACATTATATGTTGAAAGACTAGATTTCACTTTGCCAACACAAGAATAACTCACATGCCTCTTCTGATCAATGGCACTGATTCTAAGTCCATCTCTGGGACACCTTTGATTTTGAATTCAACAAATATCCAAGCAGTCAGCAAACTACAGCCTGCCTATATGGGCCAAATCTAGTCTGCTGCCTGTTTTTCTACAGCCCAGGAGCTAATAATGGTTTTTACACTTTTAAAGGGTTTTTAAAAACAAACACTAATATGTGACACAGACAGGATGTAGTGTACTACCTGGCTCTTTCCAAAAAATGTTTGCTGACCTGGGCTTAGACATATAATATATAAAAGTAAACAGGTAAAACAATTAAAAATTAAGTATGCATTGTGAAGAAACAAAGTCCTGAGCTAGAGACTCAACAGGGTGACCTCACTTTAGATATTTAGGGTGGCCAGAAAATCCATCTCTGAAAGTGCCATTTAAAGCTGAGACCTAGCAGGTAAGGAACCAGCCATGTGAGTGGGCACAAGGCTGATCCAAGCAGAGAGATGAACATGGGGAAAATGCTGACTCTGGAAAGGTCCTAGGTATTTGAGGAGCTGAAAGACCAATATGGACCGAGCATAGTGAGGGGGAAGAGGGACAGGTAACAGGGCCTTAAAGGCTATGGGGAAAGGGTTTGGATTTTATTTTATTCTAAGTGCCAAAAAGCAGTCACTAATCTGGTTGCCATGTGGCAGAGCTGGAGTGACCAATGGAAGCAGGAAAGTTGCATTTCCTAAGTTCCACCATGGTGCCAGACTCCTGGTAGTGGCATGCCCTACACCTCACTTGGCGTTTTTACGCAAAGGCTAAGAGTGGGGTAGATTAGGGACTTGATCCGATTTACTTATTTCCTTCACGTCTGCACATAGAGGGGACAGATTCAATCCTAGACAAACCTACAAGTGTTTTAGGTCATCTCCTACCTAGCTCCTTTTGCTATAGTCTCTACTCTTCTCTCACATGCACTAGTTTCCTCTTCAACGTCTAGCCATCTAGAAATCTTCCATCCCAAAGATTGACTCATACTTCCTGTGCTAGGCAGACTTGTTATTCCATTGGTGCTTCTTTGAATGTCAGTAAAAGAAATTAAGCCAGTCATAGGAACAGATGAACAATTACTTCTTAAAGGGTGATTTATATTTAGCCCAAATGAATCGCAAAATAATAGAATTCTGGACAGTATAGCCCGTTATGTGTGGAGATATACCTCTGGGCAAGGAAATATGCTTGTGGGGTGGGGAACCTGCAGCCTTGGGGCCACATGTGGCCTACTGGATCCTTGAGTGCGGCTTTTTGACTGAATCCAAATTTTACAGAACAAATCCTTTTAATAAAGGATTTTATTACCCAGATAAGAGCAGGAGTGAGCAGAAAAGGGAGCTATTGTGAGGTACTGTTAGTGCCACTGTCTGGGTCTCCACCTGTGGCTGCAGGAGATGTGTAAGACCTAATTCCTGAAGTACTGGATGTGGCACCCAGGCTCTGGTAACTCAGCTCCCCTTTTCTCCAATGATGGGGCACTCATACTACAAGACTTCTTGTGTCCCCTGACCTCCGATGACGGGTATCTCAAGACATTGTTTCATTCAGTGGCTCCTGAAAATACAATCAGGGGATTACAAATTACCCAGCTGTCCATTCTCTTCATCCCTGCCCCTGCTCGGAAAAGTGGGAATGTCGAAAGCCTCATTTGGAAATTATCTACCCAAGGATGCTCACTAATTTTCATGAATAAAATTCTCATTATACATGTAACCGTCAGACTATATTAAGCAACAAAAATTAAAAATACAAGCTTTATTGTTTATTTTCTGTTAACTGTTTAGAGGATATTTGAACAGCTTTTGGTATTATACTTTTTTTTATAACTTGGTATCTTAAATCTAAGAAAAGCTTTAGTAGTTTAATGTTTTAATAAAAATACTTTATTTGGCTGTATTTCCTTCTTAATCTTTTTTTCAAATGTTTTTAGAGAAGAAATGGGTCTAAAGACAGCCTGATTGAAGAAAAATCTCAGACATCCACAACGAACCTAGCTGGAAAACACACAGCAAAAACTATAAAAACTGTCCAAGCTTCCCGCCTCAAGATAGAGACTTGATCATGGAGAATGGCCAGGGGTGGGGGTGGGGAGGGTGTATGTGCCACTGGTACTTTTGAAACTGTGAATTAGGTAATTTTATTCAAATATCTTGGACCTACAAGTGTTTCTTCAGCATCTTTTGCTTCTTTTAAAGGTTTAGCTACAGCATATTTGTGCTGAAGGGCCTTTTTAACTGGAAGGATAGTAGCCACTTTTTCCTTCCTGAAACAAAGTAACCATTCAACTCTTGAGTATCTTGTGCCTGTGTCCACCACAACCAATACCAGATGCTTCTGATCAACGTTCTGGAATTCTGGACTGCGGCTAGCTTGCTGTGCAATACTACGCCAAATGGAAGGAAAAGTCTTCCCAACTCTGGGTGGTTCTCAGAGTGTCCAGATGCACAAGGACGACTGAGGCTTCACTTTCAGACTGCAAATATTTTTATTCACATAAGTATTAAGTTCTTTGTAATACTATATTTTATGGTGTTATGTTCCACCGGTTATTTACAAATGACGTAAAAAGCTTTGTTTGTTAAGTGTTGCTTTTAATTTCTTAAGTGTCCTTGTGCTTTCAGAAAAAAAGAAAAGGCTTAAGTGTTGTCGACTTCAAATGGTCCCTTTACCCTGCCTGGCCATCTAACTTGCCTGCTCTCCCCACTGGCTATTTCAGACCTTTCCTCTCCCCAGATGACTTTGCAACTTACAGGGAAAATATTTATGCAAGACATTTTTTTATCTTCCCCTTATCACATATGCAATCCTCTTCACAGCTGCCATGAACTCTAATCCCTTTCCTCTCTCCACCTGTGCTTTTGGAGTCCATCTCTTCCATCCTTCTCAGGATTTGTCTCTGCTCTCTTCTGTGTTAATGTATCCCACCTCTTTAAGCTAGATCCTTGCTACTTGGTTTGAAACTTTACTAAGATCTAATAAATAAGCCACAACATTCACGACCACAAATCCCTCTCTAGCTACTATTATTGTTGTCTCCTATTCTCAGCTAATTTTCCTCAGGACTATCTTTGGTCAGTGCCCTCAATTCATCTAATCCCCCATCTTGAACTCTCTAATATGGATTCTAAATCACCATGTCACAAGATCCCAAGGAGACTTTTTAGGACTTGTAATGTTCCTTTTGCTTCTTTAATGTAACATTATTTGGTTCCTACCATTCAGACCATCCTTCACAACTCATCCTGTTCTACCTTGCCATTAGTTATTGGAGTTTCTCAAATTTCAGACCTAGGCCTTCTTCCTCTACCCCAGGCAGATCTCCTTTATACCCATGGCCTTAAGGTTTATCTCTGTAGCTTAAGACTACAGAGTAGTGTTCTACTCCAAGAGGCCACTTGGATTTCTCAGAAGTAATTCAAATTCAACTAGTTGTATGCCATTCCCTAGCTAGATCCAGGGCCATTATGCTTGTGAATGTTCAAGCTAGACACCCAGCACTCATTATGGACACCTCCTTTTTGGCTTTGCCCTCAAACTATAAATCTTATTTCACTAATTTTGCCACTAGTCCAAGGCAGTCATCTCTTGCCTAAATAGTGGCCTAATTGGACCACCTACATCCCTTCTCTTGCAAATCTGATTTCTACCATTGATTTCCCTTGCATGCTTTAATAAAGTTGGTGGGAGCCTTAAGTGGTCTGGCTTCTTTACCTACCTCTTTTAAGACTCATTTTGTAACAATCCCACCTCCCATAATAGCCATCTTACAAGACTCATTAAGCATTCAATTCTAAAACAGGGCACTGAAGAGGAAAAGCAGCCAAAATTTTCAGACATATTGGACTTATGGTCCATTTCCCCAATTTTGTCTTGCCAAAAAAAAAAAAAAAAACAAAAAAACAACTCAGCTCTACCTTCAGTCTCAACTCTGCTTTCTCAGGTTTCCCTGACTTGGTCAAATCCTACCATGGGATTCATCTCACGACGGATGGCAGTTTTACATTTGTGATGACATTCCCTCCACTCAGCTTGTAAGCTTCCAAAGGGAGGAACTGTGTTGTGCTTACCATTGTGTTCTCAGCTCCTAGTACAGCACTTTCAATAAAATTTTTTGAATGCCTGAACACACTATTTGTTCTTTCCTGCAAAGCTTAGGCCAACCTTAAGTGAACATCAACAATCTAGTTGGGAAAAAAATATGCAGTGAGTGTAGTAAAGCACACCTGTGATCTAGAAATCACCACCTCTAGTTCTATTCATGAGTCACTGGAAGAAAGCACTTATTTCTCTTTGGGCCAAGCATAAGCTATCTTAAGGCTATCAATAACGGTAACAGCAGTTAATAGTGATCTTAACTGCTAAGGTTTAACATAATTTTTAAGTTGCTGGGGAAAGGGGGAAAATAAATCCTCGCTTTAGTTTCTCAGTAATAGCTATTTCCTGGCAGTTAATAACTTAAAACAAATCTCAAGAGCATTAAAATATTTATTCATATCCCCATTGTCTTAAATGTATATTTATGGACCACTCAATGGCAATTATTTCAGTACTCCTCAGGCTCCTGGAAATTTTAAGTGATCCAATCAACTCTTGTGAAGATAGAATTTTCAAAATCCTCACCAAGGGCATCCTAAGAGGAAAAAAAAAAACTACTCAATTTGACAAGCAAATATTTACATTTATCACACCTTGATAAAGAACTTGGTAATAATAAACTCTCATTACATGCTTTACTATTGCATTAGTTATGTATTTCCAGATTTGGCTCTAAATGCCAAGATACAACATGCCTGAAGTTTGGCAGGTTTTAAAATGTAGCTACTACACACAAAAAAACACAAATATTAAGAGATCCAGAATGCCAGTACTATGTATATTTATTTCTCTGGGATACTGAGAGAAACCAGCAAAACTATCACAAAGCTGGGAGGCTGTGCCATTTGCTGTTAACGTCATCTTGATAACTACAGATGTAGTAGTACTAATATCAATGAGCCATTAATGCTAATTTAATACTAGAGAACGCACTTCAATTTGAAAGGTGGTGAAATCCTGTTACAAAGTGCTTTATGGTGTAACTATGTCAATATTACACTACCTTAAGTCACCTTTGTGTTCCTGGGTGGTATTCAGCTAGCAGCAGTCTATGCTCCAAGCATCCATCTTCCACCTGAACAAAAATTAGTTAAAACTGGTTAAAAGAAACCATATGCTTAATGCTGGCAGGCTCAAGATCATATGTGTAAACAAAAGCATTAACTGTTACTTACGCAGCTCCTACACCAAAGATATCAGATTTATGGGCAGGAAAAGGCTGCAAAGCATTTAATTTACGCCTTTTTTGACACCACATCCACTAGTTTCGAAAGTGAATGGGCAACACAAAGGCTACATTTAAACTGAATAAATAAGATCGGCTCCATCTACTGCATAAGGCCGAGATTAACTGTTCTGATAAAAGGTTGTATGGGAACAATTTCTCTCCGGAAAAATTTCCTCCTATGGTTCAAAACCGACTTCGTAATGAAAACTAGAATGCAAAGTTCTTCAGAAGGCTGATTAAAATTCTTAAGAGCCCAAGGCAGCTGGTTTTCCTTGCAACATAAAAACTCACCTGCAGTGTTGGCGATACTCAATACCCGCAAAGTGCTGCACCTGGAAACGGCTGAAATCGTCTACACCTTAAATGGCACTTTGCTTCTACACTAACTTTACACAGGGGCAGGGAAGGCATAAAGGCAGTTTATACAGTGCGACCTCTTATACTCGCATGGGAAAAACAAACAAACCAAAAAAGCTTATATTAAAAACTCCCTGGCATACAGTTGATGATCAATAAACACAAATCCATTTAACGAATCTCCCCATTTCCGGGCAAAGGAACGCAGGCCGAAGGCCACCTAAGGCCTTCCCGAGGTCCCTCGGAGAATGCGGCCCAGGCCAGGTCGCCGCCCTCCACGCGTTCACGGCCAAGGACGCGCGGACGCCACCGCGGACGCTTCACCAAGCTCAGGGTGGCGCGCCTCTGCCCTGCGCCCCGGCGTGGGAGGCCGCGCGGCCCCCCGAGCCAGCCGCCATGCGGAGCCCCCAGCACAGGACACCCACACCAAGCACGGGAGGCGGGAAAGGCTGCGCCGCTGTCCCACAATGCTTTTCTACGAGTGGAAGGACCCACTGCCCGACGGGCGCGGGGAGAACGGACTGTACCATCGGCCGCCGCCTCGCGTGAGACGCCGCCGTGTGGCCGGAGGGAGAAGTGCCCAGTGCGGGGCCGTGGGACGTGTTTCCGAGCGGAAAGAGGACCGAGGAGCGAGGGCTCTCACCCTGCGTCACCGTCGCGGTTGTGTGACCAGTTTTATCAAGTGGGGATTTCTAGCCATCCTTCCTCCCAGGGTCACGAGCATATGGTCGGTGCTGAGCAGCGAGCCTAACCCAAAGGACTTCGGACCCCGTGTTTTGGGGGGCGACGGAGTTCACCGTCTCCAGCTGAGGAATAGTAAGGTCATTCATGCAAAAAATATGAAGCACTTACTATGCTCCAGGCTCCGTCCTCAGTGCCTGGGAATCAGGTGTGAATGAGACAGGTTCCTGTCTTGCATTCTAGTTGAGCGCGAAAGACTAAACAGGTAAACGTGGGTACTGTAATTCCACACAGTGAGTGCCGAGAGGGACGCAAAAGACGGTAATGCCGTAGAGCGAAACACGAATGTAATTTTTAATTTTCGAATTGCTACACTGTAAAACGTATAAAGAAACAGGTTAAATTAATAATAGCCCAATATGTTAAATATTATATTTTCAATATGTAATCAATATGGAATTATAATGAGATGTTTTGCATTCTTTTATGTTTACTAAGTCTTAAAAATCCTGTGTGCATTTTTATTTATACTTCCAGCATATTTCAGTTCAGACTAGGCACATTTCAAGTGCTCAGTAGCTCGTGGGGCTAGGGCAGCGACAGGAAGATTGGAGGTGAACTTTGAGCAGAGTATGTGGGAATGGTCATGCAAGATATGGGGACAGCCGGCCTTGGCCCGTGTGGCTGGAGCAGAGTGAGGAGTGCAGAGTGACAAGATGCATCTGAAGAGACAGGCAGGAGCAAGTCACACAGGGATTTGTACTTGTGAAAAGGTGTTGGGATTTTATGCTGAAATTTTATAGTTGATTAATAATCACTACAGAAATAAAGCAGAGGTTGTTAATTGGCTTTTTCTTCTGATGCCCATAACTCCTTGAAGGGGCAGGAATGGCAGTGAGACATTGTATGGTAACAACTAGGTCTCCTTGTTCCTATAAATTCCAGTAGAGATTCATCCAGAGACCACAGTCTCAGCACCTTTCTGTGAAGCCTATTGCAAAAAAAAAAAAGGGAAAAAGAGCTTATCTCCAAACTCATCAAGTTATATACATTCAATATAGCTTTTTGCATTTCCATCATGCCTCAATAAAGTGCTTTAAAAAAAAAAAAAAGAATAAGAAAAGATAATCCAGGCCCACAGCCCAGTGGTCCTCACACAAGGACTACCCTGAACGTTGACCAAATCAACCTGGGGACAATGACCACACAGAAGAGGTAAGTGTATAATGATTACAAGAAGTTAACTCTGGACTTGCATTAGGAAGTCACTAACACCTGGGCAAGAGAAAGGTTAAGAAAGGAGGGCAGTACCACCAAGAATGTCATTTAAAGACACTGAAGGGTGCAGTGTGGGATTATAACAAGCCTTAATTTTGCCTTCTTGCTAGGGGAAGTCAGGGAGAGGAAATTTCCTTGGCCTGGGGCAGCCAGCAGATCTAGGTTTATATCTAGCTTTGACACTTGTTCCCTTAGGTAATGACCACCATTCTGAGCCTGAGTTTCCTCATTTACAGGGTAATAACTGTGCACATGTACTATATAGGTTAGTTTAAAGAATTAAGAAATTTTTTCGGAATCATGTAGCACTGTGTGTGGTACACAATGACATTTGATAAATGATTCATACGAGCTAGGCTCTTCCTCTCACCCCAAGTATGGAATCTTCTTGGATTGAGTTCTTAAGGAAGGAGGTAATATGCTGCTGTTTTTCTTTTAATGGCGTTTACATTTTTGCTCCCTCTTTACTCTTTTCTCTTCTTTGTATCTCTTCCCTAAACTTTGGACAAGTTAAGAGTAGGTAGAGAAAAGGCATTTGTTCCAATTATTGGATGAGTGTTGGGTGTTAGGCAATCAGTTCTAAATTCTTCATCTTCCTGTCTGCTTTAACCTCACACATATCCTGGTAAGGAAAACCCAATAAGTAAGTACAGGTGAGCAGAAAGGACATGAGAAGAAAATAGGGGATATTTTCTACCTAGTCTCCCTTTCACCTTTGCCTGTTGGGCTGAGGCACTGTGTAAAGATGTTCAAACTACAGTGTTAGTGCAAACATGAAACAACCCCAGTCTCCTGTGTGGTAGGCAGAATAACAGTCTCCCAAAGATGTTCATGTCCTAAACCCCAGAATGTGTGAATATGTTACATTACATAGCAAAAGGGGCTTTGCAGATATGATTAATGTTTGGGACCTTGAGATGAGGAGGTAAAAATGGAAGAAGAAGGAGGACAAAGAGTTAGGGATTCGGCAGAAGAGAAGGCAGGAGAAATGAGATGAGAGGGACCCATCCCTCCATTGCTGGCTGAAGTTGGAGGAAAGGGCCCACAAGCTAAAGAACATGGGCAGCCTCAAGAAGCTGGGCGTGGCCCTCAGCTGACAGTCAGCCGAAGCAAGGACTTCATTTCTATGACTGCGTGGAACTGAATTATGTCGACAGTCTGACCGAGTGTAAAAACAAATTCTCTCCTAGAGTCTCCAGAAAAGAACACAGCCTTGGTAATGCCTTGATTTTCGCTCAGTGAGACTCAGGTCAGACTTCCGTCCTATAGAACTGGGAGATAATGAATTTGTGTTGTTTTAAGCTGCTAAATTTGTGCTAATTTTTTATGGCAGCAAGAGGAAACTAATATACCGTGTAAGGGGTGGAGAGTAAGTAAGCTTTATTTCTCACTACACTCCTTCTGGTCTCACTCCCGTTTTCTCATTAGGAGTGTAAATGAGATTTTGCCTACAAGCTGTGCACATTTAGTTTTAAAGCACTTAACCCATTTGGAGTTGACTTTTGTTTATAGTGGGTGCTAGGGATCCAATTAGGTTTTTTCCATGTGGATAACCGGTTGTTCTAAGACTTTTCAAATAGCCCATCCTTTCTACATACTTCTACCATGACAGCATAGTCATATATCAAGGGTTTTTTTTTTCTTTGAGTGGACCTGTTTTTGTGCTGTCTATTCTGTCCCACTGGTCCATTTGCCTATCCTGTGTCAATATTACACTGTCTTAATTACTATATTTTTAAAATAAGTCTTGATTTATGGATGGCAGGTACTCTGCCCTCCCACATCCATTGCATCACCCAGACACCATGATCTTTTTCAGGAAAGTCTTGGCTATTACTGTCCCTTCTTTCTTGCATGTAGTTTTTACAATTAGCTTGTAAAGTTCAATGAAAAGCACTGTTGAGATTTTTATTGGAATTGCATGGAATCCATGATAAATTGAGGGAGAGTTGACTTCTATATGAAGATGGTGCATGTGTTAGTTAATTTTGTGTGTCACCTTCTCTGAATCATAGGATTCCCAGCTATCTAGTTAAACATTATTTCTGGGTGTGTCTGTGAGGATATTTCTAGAAGAGATTAGCATTTGAATCAGTAGACTGAGCAAAGAGGATTTTCCTCTTCAATGTGGGTGGGCATCATCTAATCCTTTGAGGGCCTGAATGAATAAAAAGGTAGAGGAATAGAGGAAGGGCTGTGGATGCAGTGGCTCCTACCTGTAATCCCAACACTTTGGGAGGCCAAGTCAGGAGGATCGCTTGAGGCTAGAAGTTGGAGACCAGCCTGGGCAACCTAGTGGAACCCCCTCTCTACAAAAAATAAAGAAACTAGCCAGGTGTGGCACCATGAGCCTGTCCTTGCTACTCAGGAGGCTGAGGTGAGAGAATTGCTTAGGAGTTTGAGGCTACAGTGAGCTATGATCGCACCAGTGCACTCCAGCCTGGGCAGCAGAGTGAGACTCTGTCTCTAAAAAGAAAAAAGTAGAGAAAGGGAGGATTTACTTACTCTCTGCCTGACTGCCTGAACTGAACATTGGTCTTCTGCCCTCAATGCTTCTGGTTCTTGGGCCTTCAGACCCTGACTAGAATCTATACCCATCTGCTCTCTGGCACTCAGGCCTTTGAACTATACCACTGGCCATTCTGGGCCTCCAGCTTGCAGACAGCAGATCATATGACTTCTCAGCCTCCATAACTGTGTAAGCCAAAATACCTTATAGTAAGTCTCTCTTTGTCTCTATATATACATACACATATATGTACACATACACACACATACTGTGTGTACTGTTTCTCTGGAGAACCCTGACTAATATAGTGTGCCACTCTATTTATTTGTCTCTACAATATCTTTCAAACAAATTTTATAATTTTTTGCATAAAGATCTAGCACATCTTTTGTTAGGTTAATTCTTACACCTTATAATTTTGTTGCTATTGTAAATATGATTTTTTAAATTAAAAATTTTAGACTGGGTAGAGGGAAAGGAATACAGGCAGAAAGGGAGGAGGTATTCCCAGAGCTTCGAAAGAACACCCTGAGCCTGGCTTTAGGCTTCCTAACCACCTTTGGATGTCATTTTGAAAAAAAAGGAAGAGATGGAAAAAAAGACAAACAGCATTTGAAGAGGAAAAAGGAATCTGATTTACCATCAGCTATTCTTCAAACCAGTGGTGTTTCTGAATTTACTAAAAAGAGAAGCAAACTAATACTTCCTGCCCCTCAGATTTCAGATGCAGAACTCCAGGAAGTTGTAAAAGTAGGCCAAGCAAGTGAAATTGCACGTCAGAGTGCTGAGGAATCTGGCATAAGAAACTATTCTTCCAGTACTCTCTTGTCTGAGTACAGTGTCACCAACACCACCATCACTCTTAGAACACCACGAACACCAGCTTCCCAGGACAGACAGAATTCTGCAGGAAGCCCAGGACCTCATGGCCTTGACCAATGTGTACACCCCATTAAAAGGTGGACTTAACGCCTGTTGCATGAGAGCGACTTCTCAGGTGTGACTTCTCAGCGGCAGGTTGTACAGACTCCAAACAGTTCTCTCTACCCCATTTAAGGACGCCTTCTAATGGAGGTGAAGGGCTCACTCCCCAGGTGGAACAACTCCCAAACCAGTTATTAACTCCGCCTCAGATAGAACTCCTCTTTGAGACAAGTTAAACATTAATCCTGAGGATGGAATGGCAGACTACAGTGATCCCTCTTACATGAAGCAGTTGGAAAGAGAATCTTGCGAACATCTCCATTTAGGATTGTTGGGCCTTCCTGCCCTTAAGAATGATTTTTGAAATTATTCTACCAGAAAATGCCGACAAGGAGCTGGAAGACAATGAAGTAGATGATACTTGCACTGAGATGCTGTTGATGTGGATGCTTGAGACCAGGCCATATGAGATGCAGAGCTTGTAAAGGAAATGAAGCGAATGCAAAAAGCTGTCCAGAAAGATCTGCCAAGACCATTAGAAGTAAATGAAACTATTCTAAGGCCCTTAAATATAGAACCACCTCTAGCAGATTTACAGAAAAGTGAAGAACTAATCAAAAGAGAAATGATCACAATGCTTCATTATGACCTTCTGCATCACCCTTGTGAGCTATCTGGAAATAAAGAAAGACTGTAGGATTTGGTACCAATAATTCAGAGCACATTACCTATCTGGAATATAACTTTTATGAAAAGTTCTCCAAAGAAGAGCTGAAAAAGGGCCAGGATGTTCTGGTGCCGGAGATGGAAATGGTAAAACAAGGAACGAGCCATGGAGAACTCTCAAGTGAAGCTTATAACCAGGTGTGGGAAGAATGCTACAGCCAAGTTTTGTATCTTCCTGGGCAGAGCCGCTACACACAGGCTAATCTAGCTAGCAAAAAGGACAGAATTGAAGAGGCTTGAGGTTTTGGAATGTGTATTTGAATTCAGATGTGATTGGAGTATTTAACATAAACGGAGGACACATGACAACAGAAGCCAAGAGAGCTGCAAAGATGGAAAAGAAGATGAAAATTTTGCTTGGGGGTTATCAATCTCATGGTATGGGGCTCATGAAACAGTTGAATGACTTATGGGACCAAACTGAGCAGGCTTCAAAAGGTTATGTATTTTTGAAGAACTCAAGAAACATGGAGATTCTGCTGTTCCCCGGAGGCTAGGGTGTCTAAAAGAAGATGTTCAGTGACAACAGGAAATAGAAAAGGAACTTCAACCTAGATATGCTGATTTGCTGCTAGAGAAAGAGACTTTAAGTCAAAATTTTGAAGCATAGTTTATATTCTGTCACAGGATGAATTAACTGCTGTTTTTCATACTCTGGGAGGCCAAAACTGATATTTATCATCATTGACAAATTTACTCACCATCTGTGGTTTTTTGGTTGTTTATTTTAAAAGATATTGATCTTACATATTCTATGTATAATGACTTTAACTCCGCAGGACAGACATATTAGGGCTTAAATTATTAAGGTTATCATTCTTTTAGCAGTTTCACATTTGCAAAATTTTTTAGTTTGGGCCTTTAATTTAAAAGGCCTAATTTTAAAGTGCTGCCTGTGAGTAAACTCTTGAATAAAAACAAAATATAAAAAATTGAAAAAATAAATAAAATAATTTTCTAACAAATTGCTCTTAATGTATATTAATGCAATTGCTTTTAATATTGATATTAAATAACAAATTATTTTTATAATATAAAATAATTTGTAGATTCTTTTTGGGTTTTCTCCTTAAACAATCATATTATCTGCAGAGGCTTTATTTCTTCCTTTCCAATTCCTATACCTTTTATTTGTGTGTGTATATTGTGTGTATGTGTGTGTCTGTGAATGCCCAGGCTCAAACCTCTAGAACAATGTTGAATAGAGTGATAATACTAGACATCTTTGTCTTGTTTATGATTTTAAAGGGATGCTCTTAATGCTTCAGCGTATGTGTATGGTGTGTGTGACATTTTTATGCCTTTTCTATCCTATTGATTATTGGGTTAGGGAAGTTTCCTTCTATTTATAGTTTGCTAATAGCTTTTTTTTTTATAGTGAATGAATGTTGAATTTGATTAAATGATTTTTTATGTCTCTATTGAGATGAATGTTTTTTTTTCTTGTACTTTGGTTAATGTGGTGAATTGCATTAATACATTTTCTAATGTTGAACCAATCTTGCATTTCTGGGAGAAACCATGCATGTCACTTCAGAAAATATTCTGTTTAGAATTATTGCAGTTATGTTTACGGATGAGAAGTGACTATAGTTATCCTTTTCATATTGTCTTTGTTCACTTTTATATTAAAATTATATAGCTATCTACTTAAAATTAGTAATTTATTTCTGAAAATCAGATGTTCTGTGCAAAAACATTAACTGGGAGCCTATTCTCTTTATTTGAAATGGTAAAGTTATGATGGGTTACTTGCTAATTCAAACTAATTTCCTAAAATGTGACTAAAATGTGGTGAGCCTGTGTTAAATAACAAACTATAATGTTAGGATGTAAATGTTCATAATTTTGCTTCCTGATCACCAATAATATAGTTGTTGATAAATAGTTACTTTGTTAGTGGTAATATATTCTCTTTCATTGTAATTGATTTTCTGTTTGCTTCGCTTGCTTTTTGATAAATTTTTTAATACTTTATCAACTTTTTAGTTTTCATTATAAAAACTAGGGTGAAAAAAAGGTAGGGGGGCAAGTATAAAAGGTACTGTTGAAATGTGTCAGAGAATGATTCACACTGAGGATGGTCCTTTAATGTCTCTTGTATCACCAGTAGCATTTGTGTAGAACATGCACTTCACTGATACTCAGTATGCTTTTTGTTGTGCTGATACATGGTACTGTCATTTTACCAGTTGTGTTTGTAATGTAACTCAAGGCATTTCATACATTCTTTTTGGTTGTTAAAAATGTTGTATTGAGTTTTGGGGTCCAAAATAGAATTTTTCATATGTAAATATCAGCTAAAATGTTCTTTTGAGAGAGACATATGTTGTATGATGTTGGCGTATTAAGTACAAGAGGTAACTTAGTGGGAACACAGTAATATGGTAGAGCTTCTGTGGAGTATGCCTGTACTAGCTTTATAGAGTTAGTTGAAGAACTTTTCCTTTTTTTCTCTTCTCTGAAAATTTTTGTGTAATGTCAAAATTTTTTCTTAATTAAAATAACTGCACTTTGAGGTGGGAGGATCCCTTGAGCCCAGGAGTTCAAGGCTACACAGAGCTTTGATCAGGCCACTGCTCTCCAGCCTGGGCGACAGAGTAAGACCTTTTTCTCAAAAAATAAAAACAAAAACAAAAACAAAACCCCCCAAAACTCACATTTAAACTATCTAAGTCTATTATTTTCTTTGTGCAAAGATTTTAAACTACTGATTCAATTTCTTTAATGGTCTAGGACCATTCAGGTTTTCTAGTTCTTTGGTCAGTTTTGGTAAATTAAATTTCTTAGAAAAGTGTCTATTTCTCCCACGTTTTTAGATTTGTTGGCAGAAAGTTGTTCATTATATTATCTGATTATCTTTTTAAATCTCACTTTTCCTTCACTTACTTTTTTATTTTTTATTTTTATTTTTTTAGAGACATGGTCTCACTTTGTCCCCCAGGCTGGAGTACAGTGGCCCAGTCATAGCTCACTGCAACCTCAAATTCCTGGGCTCAAGTGATGTCCCTGCCTCAGCCTCCAGAGTAGCTGGGACTACAGGTGTGTGTCACCATACCTGCTAATTTTAAAATTTTTTGTAGAGACAAGGTCTCACTATGTTGCCCAGGCTTGTCTTGAACTTCTGGCCTCAAGAGATCCTTCCACCTCAGCCTCCCAGAGTGCTGGGATTACAGGTGTGAGCCACTATGCCCAGCCCCCACTTATGTTTCTTTTTCATTCCTAATGTGTATTATAGGATTGTCAATTTTATTAGTAATGACTTAGTATTTTAAATTTTTATTGATGCTACTTTTTCTGTTAGCACAATTTATATCCAGATTTTGTCACTTTAGCAATAATAAATCACTCCATTTTTGTTAAGTAATCAAGTTTTTCTTAATTTCAGATTTACAGATATTTTGGAGAACCACTTATGCTTGCACAGTGACATTCCATGTTGTTCCAATTTTTATATAGTATTAGAGTATTTTTCATGCTTTTTCATTATTATCATGTATTTTTTATTCTCCTGCAGATTTATTTATTTATTTGCTTTCCTACATTCCTGCTGAATCTCCTGCAGGTTTAGAAGAATCATGTAAATAATATGTAAAAAGAACATTAAAGAAAACTATCTTCTTTATTGTGGGTATTTGATGTTAAAATTATGCTTAAAATTATGTTATAAATCCTTGAATGTAAAAATATCAAAATGCTGAACAGTTACTACTTACACAAGAATTACAATGCACGTACATATGTCTAAAGTAAAAGCAAAATATGTAGAAGTAGTAGCAACTATATAATTATGGCAAAATGAAAAACTAATGATCATACTAAAGCCCCATGTACTTTGTAAAGAATGTTCTGTGGAGCTATAAAGCTTACTATGAATCAGGGTGGACTGGAGGATAGTGTTGTGAATGTTCTCAGATGACATGATAGCAGATCCTTTTGTCAGTGGTCATTGCAATATCATATAAGTTTAACTAGTTTACATTCACATTTACGTTATTAACTAATTTTATCTCTTCTAATACTTATTATTACAATATTCCCCAAAACGTTCAAATGTTTTTCAATATTTTACCAACCAATTTGGTCATATTGGTGTATACCAGTATTTGGTTCTAAATATTTTTGTGATTTCTTCTTTGATTTTTGAGTTATTTAGAAATATATTTGTAATTTCAAATGTATGGAATCTTTTTGAGTGTGAGCTATCTTTTTGTTATTTATTTTCAATAATAAATAATAAGTAATAAAACTAAAGGATTCTGATTATTTGAAATTTGTTTTCTTTATGTCCTAATATGTGGTCAGTTTTTATAAATGTTCTATATTCTCTATTTGTTGCATGTTATGTTCCATAATATGTCCTTTGGATCTAGCTTATTAACCATATTAATTAAATCTTCTATATCCTTACTGATTCATAATGTTTGAGCTGTCAGTTATTGTGTGTTTTAAAGTCTTCCATTGTGATAATGGATTTGTTAATTTCTCCTTGTGTTTCTATAATTTTTTGCTTTATATATTTTGAAATCATGTTATTAATTGCATCCATATTTATGCAATTGATATATCTTCCTAATTGATTAAATATTCCATTAATATGTAATCTTTGAATCTAGTAATTTTTTTCTTTTTTAATTAAAAATTTTTAATTGATACATAATAATTATACATATATGGGGTACATAGTGGTGTTGTGATACACATAATGTATAGTGATCAGATTAATTAGCCTATCCATCATCTCAAACATTTATCATTTCTTTGTGTTGGGAACATTCAACATCCTCCTTCTAGCTATTTGAAACTATATGATATATTATTGTTAACTATAGTCATTCTATAGTGCTATACAGCAGTAGAACTAATTTCTCCTATCTAGCTGTAATTTTGTATCCTTTAACAAATCTCTCCCTTTCTTCCCCTTACTCCTACCTTTCCCATTCTCTAGTATCCTCTGTTCTACTTTTTACTTCTACCAGATCAACATTTTTTTAGCTTCCACATATAAGTGAGAACATGTGGTGTTTGACTTTCTGTTCCTGGCTTATTTCACTTAATGTAATGTCCCCCAGTTCCATCCATGTTGCTGCAAATGACAGGATTTCATTTTTTTTATAGCTGAATAGTATTCCACTGTGTATATATACCACATTTTGGTTTCCATTCATCTGTTGTTGGACACCTAAGTTGATTCCATATCTTGGCTATTGTGAATAGTGCCACAATAAACATGGGGGTGCAGATATCTCTTCAATATACTGACTTCCTTTCCTTTGGATATATACCCAGTAGTGGGATTGCTGGATCATATGGTAGTTCTATTTGTAGTTTTTTGAGGCACCTCTATACTGTTCTTTATAGTGGCTGTACTAGTTTACATTCCTACCAACAGTGTGTAAGAGTTTCCTTTTCTCTGCATCCTTGCCAGCATTTGTTATTTTTTGTCTTTTTGAAAATAGCCATCCTGCCTGGGGTGAGACAATACCTCATTGTGGTTTTTTTTGATTTGCATTTCTCTGATAATTAGTGATGTTGAGCATTTTTTCATATATTTGTTGGCCATGTGTATGACTTCTTTTGAGAAATGTCTGTTCAGATCATTTACCCATTTTTTAATTGGGCTAATGAGAATTTTTTCAAGTTTTTCTTGAAAATTACTAACACCAGGTTAGTAATTTTCATATGAACTTTTATTGGTTTGTAATTGTGTGGTTTATTTTCTTTCATCCTATTACTTTCAATTTTTGTGTTCTTACAATATAGCTGTTACTGTCTTAGTCTATTCCTGCTATAACAAAGTATCTTAGACTGGGTAATTAATAAACAACAGAAGTTTATTTCTTACAGTTCTAAAGGCTGGAAAGTCCAAGATCAAGGTGCCAGCAAATTCAGTGTTTGATGAGGCCCTGTTCCTCATACATGGCACCTTCTTGCTGCATCCTTACATGGCAGAAGAGGCTAACATGTTCCTTCAAGCCCTTTTATAAGGGCACTAATCCCATTCATGAGGGCTCTGCTCTCATCACGTAATCATCTCCGAAAGGTCCCATCCCTTAATACCATCACTTTGCTGGGTACAATGGCTATGTGCCTGTAATCCCAGCACTTTGGGAGGCTGAAGTGGGAGGATCACTTGAGGCCAGAAGTTCAAGACCAGACTGGGCAACATAGTGAGGCCCCATTTCCACAAAAAATAAAAAATTAGCTGGGCGTGGTGACGTGTGCCTGTAGTCCTATCTACTTGGGAGGCTGAGGCAGGAGGATCACTTGAGCCCAGCAGTTCCAATTTGCAGTGAGCTGTGATTGTGCCACTGCACTCCAGCCTAAGTAACACAGCGGGACCCTGTCTGTTAAAAAAAAAAAAAAAAAGAAAGAAAAGAAAAGAAGGGAAAAAGAAAAGAAAAAGAAACACCACCACCTTGGGCCTTAGGTTTCAACATATGAATTTTGGAGGGACACAAACATAGCAGTCATGTGAATAGCATAAGGTTGGATTTTTAAAAAATTCAGTTTTATGATCTTTGTCTTTTAAGTGGAACATTTAGTTTGCTTACATTTAATGTAAATGTATATTTGTATTAATTTCTATGATTTTATTATGTGTTTCCTTTTCATCTCTCTTTTTTCTATGTTCCTTTTTGCCTCTTTCATTTTTATATTTTAGTCTTCTTTTGGACTTGTTGAAAATTGTTTTTATTTAATATTTTCTCCTCTCATAAAAAAGAAATTATGTACCCAATTTATAGTCTTTGAGGGATTCTCCTCAAAATTTCAACTTGCATATCTAACTTAAAGGCAAAATATATAATAATATATAAAACATATAATATATAAATATATAAAATAATATATGTAAATATGTAAAATACATACTTACCTTCTTGAACAAAAAGACAGGGACCTTACAATGCTCTGACTAGGCATCCCTTGCCCCAGTTATGTGCTGTTGTCCAGTATTTTAATTCTATTTTATATATTTTTAAACTCACAAATTTGACATTATTCTTATTTTATACAGTCATTAAGTAATTTTTCTTACAGATTATCGTTTGTTTGATCATCATTCTCTCCTGCATCTCAGACTGTCCATTCAAGACAATTTTTTGTCTTATTGAAATATATACTTTAGAGAACCTTTCTACTCTAATTGTGATCTTTGGACCATCAGCATCAGCATCATTTGGGAGCTTTTTAGAAATGCAGAATCTCAGATCCCTCCCCAGACATAGTGAATTACAATTTGTAGTTTAACAAGCTCCCCAGGTCATTCATATACACATTAATATTTGAGAAACACTGTTTTAGAGACTCTTTTATTGAGAATCTACTCATTCTAAACTCTCGTAGCCTTTATTTGTCTGCAAATGTCTTTGTTTCACTCTCATTTTTGAAGGAGATTTTGCTGGGTACATAATTCTAAATTGATGGTTATTTTCTCTCAGCACTTTGGAGTTATTATTTCCTGTATTGAAAAATTTAGAGCTTATACTAACAGTTGTTCCTTGCCAAGTGATCTGTCTTTTCTTCTCTTTTTCTTGGATGATTTGAATTTTATTACAAAATGAATAGATGTGAGTTTTTTTTTTTTTTATCCTGGCTGTGATTAATTAGGATTCTTGAATCTGAGACTTGGTGTCTGTCTTCTTTAGCTTTATATTCCAAGTTACTAACTCTCTTTTCAGCTGCTAGCACTGAGTTTCTAATGTCAGTTATTATAAATTATTTTTGTAGGGGTTCTCTTTGGTTCTTTTCCAAAGATGTAGGTAATTTGTGATATCTTTTGCTTCTTTGTTATGTACCCCCTTTTATTTCTTGAAATATATTATACATGCTTATTTGATACTCTATCTGATAGGGCACAAATTGGCAGGGCTAACTCTGTTTCAACTGACTCTCACTTTTTGCCTATTTTCTCATGGGTTTGTGAATATTTTTTCCCTGCTGGGAACTTATGTTGTTTGGAAATTAATTTGTGATAACTGTTTGGGTCTGTTCCTCTAGAAAGGATTTATGTTTGTTCTGCTGGGTACTTAGTGCACCACTGACCTGTGAGCACATAGACTACAGAGATGGTATGAATTACTAACACCAGAGCGCTGGTGTTAGTAATTTTCAAGGAAAACTCCCCCTGCCCCATTTCATCCTTTTTCACACTACATAGGTTAATTATCCTTCCTGTTTCTCTCTGTAGGGTGATCCCTCCCCCATTCATTTACTGAGGATGTTACTTTTCAGGGGACACAACTTTATGCGTGGGTCATTAATCCTACCTCACCTTGCTTAGGCCTCATGTCTTATTTGCTAGCTCCGGTGTGGACCCATGAAGCCTAAACTCTAAGCCACCAGGGATAGGCAAATATCCCAGGCAAATGCAAGCTCCAGAACTTATTTTGGATTTGTGTTATCTTTTATTTGTGGCCCTGGGGTCTTCCTTTATTTTTCAACCAACTCAGCTATGCATTTAGAACAGTATTTTACTATATTTTTTGCAGCATTTTTATTTGTTCTGAATTAGAGGATTTCTCTGCATATCTCTCCTGCCATATTGCAGGCACAAAGCATCTTTTGAGTTTCTTTGCCAATTTGCTCCTTGAAAAACTATGCAGCTTGAGAACATTAGAAGGGCTTATCACTAATCCTACTTTTTCTACTAACAAGCTATGTGTAAAGGTAATAATTCTTTCCAAAATAATTTATAATTTAGAGTAATTTTCAAACAGTCTCTTTCTTAAAGCAACTTGGTCAAATTCTTTGGGAACCTGACAGAATTATTCTGAAGTTCTTTTAGAATAGTAAACTGATGGGAATAGCCAGGACAATTTGGAAGAAGAGCAAGGAAAGAGCTAACTCCTTCCTTAATACTAAATATTAAACATATTCTAATATTAAATATTAAAACATATTCTGAATTTTACAGGATAATTAAATTAACATGGTAATGGCACAGGCATTCCCTATCCATAAAATGGAAGCTATAACTCAGAGACAGCTCTTAGTGTATGTTGGACTTTAATACGTCTTAAAGCAAATACCTCAAATCAGCAGGAGAGGGAGGACTCATCCAACACATGTTGTTAGCAAGAGTAATTTGCCATTGGGGAAAAAAAAAGAGACTTACTTGACATAAAAAAGCAAAATGAGGTCTATTTAGTTTAAAAAATTAAATGAAAAAATAAAATGATAGAAAGGCTAAGTAAAAATATTTGTAGAAAAGACTTACTAAACTTAAAAATCAATGGCTGTTTCTAGAAGGTGGCAAGAAACCTGTTACAATGAATGATGGGGTAATAGAAAATTTTCTTCCCTTTCAAACCATGAGAAAGTATTACCTTTCAAAACAATAAATAAAATTTATTTTAAAAATAAATAAATGGAAGGAATTAAGAACATAATTGACAATCTTGGTTTGGTAAAATCTAAAACTTCTCTGTGTCTAAACTAATAATTAAAGAGAAATTCCATGTATCAATTGGAAAAATTCATATAATAAATTTAATTAAGACAAATATCCTAATAGTAAAATATTCGTGTTATCTATTATGAGCACTGAGAAATAGGTAGAGCCAAAGACAAAAGAGACATTTCACAAAAGGGAAACGTGAATTCTAAAACATGCCAAAGAATCCTATGAAAAATATTTTTATAATTTTACTTATTTGTAGTAATACTATTTAACTCCTAATTTTCTAATTTGTTTTTCTGGTCTTTATGTGTTGACTTTTATTAAAAGCCAGGCAGGCCTATGTTTGGAAAAGCCTTGTCTTTTTCATTCATTTTGTTCTTATTTTGGGGTGTAATTGGCCTTAAATTTTTTTTTGTAGATTTTTCATTATATATTTACTAATCTTTATGCTAGATGTGTTTACATAAAAATTATGTGATTAAGTAAGATGTGGTTTGACTTAATTTGATTTTTGTAAAATCTCTTCTGCACCACCATTTTAAGAGATCTTACAGGAAGTATTGACTTGCCAATGACAGTGAGACTGCTAAGTGAATGCTAGTTTAAGAAATTTTACAGGTCTTATGTTAATACATGTAGCAAAACACCAGGTGGCAGTATAAGCCAAGCACAAAACGCACACTAATTCATAGACGCACATTCACAAAATTACAGTTTAAGTGGAATGAAATTAGCAACTGAATATCTATATTTGAGTAGAACCACCTCATCTTCCAGGTGTTTTTTTAAACTTGGTTTTCATACTAGTTTTTCACAAGTGAGGCTTTGATTTTTTAAAAAAAGTCTGGTCTAGATACACAGGAAAGACATTTTTTAATGTGTTGCTTTGAGTAAACCAAAAGAATATCTTATGCATTCCAGTTTAGACAACAAAGAAACTTCTTAGAGTGGCAAAAATCTCTGTACCACAGAACTATATGTCCTGAGCTAACCAGGAAAATAAAGTTGGTGCTTTAGTCAGGAGCCAGACTGCAAGAAATACACAAAGCAATGGGGGCCAAATCATTAACAGACACTTCTTTAGTGGGTTAGGCAGCTCAGTCTGTCTCAATGTTTCTTTAAGTCAGGTGTGACTTGATTGCTGTGTTTAGTTGGAAATAAATAGTTGCTAGATAAAAATATGTTTTTAATATTTTTATGACTAAATGTGTGTGGCATGTGTTTCATGTCCACACATTACCAAGGATATTTTCAGAAAAATCTGTTTCCATGTCAGTAACTCAGCTCTTTGATGGTGCAAGAGTCTTTGGGGGAGCAGACACCATTGGAGGATGTTCTATGAGTTAGGTGCTCCTGAGGGGCACAGAATAATTCAAACGGCACAAAACATAAAACCTGTGTTTCTAATGAGTGGTTTTAGTTGTATTAATGTTAATATTTGTTTTTAGCCACTGACAGAGAATTCCCAGATGCTCCATTAGAGACTTGAAGTCTCTCAACTGAGTAAATTATATCCCTGAGTACTGAGGCAATTTGAAATTGAAAACACAGAACCTCTCCAGAAATCATGGAGGTCCCCAGAAGGGCTTAAAGATGGGAAAAATTTGAGGATTCTGATCCTTCAAACTTCTAAAAAGGGTAAGTGGTAATTTCAATAAACTCTGGTCTATAATAATGAATGTGGTTTCAATTCTGTAGTATACTAACACACAAATGGTTGGTGAGTCCCTAGATGCAGTATAACTTATTCATGAGAAGCCAGACTGAGTTCAATACCCATCACAGCAAACGTTCCTCTTTAACAAGGTGTCCTGACCTCCAGAACTGGGAAGGGTGGAGAACTTGGAAATCCGAATTTGAACAAGGCACTTGGCAAGGTCTCTCATAATACACTTCTGGATGAAGGTGAGATGGGCTGTGATGTGAGTGTAAGTGTGTACATTGATAATTGATTGAATAGCTATTTAATAGATTTATATCCAATGGAGGGATGTTTCTAGGATGTCCTTGGCCTTTTTTCTTTAATTCTTTTTATTGGTGATTTGGTTGAAGATATTGTATGCATTTTTATCAAATTTGGGATGACGTGAAAATAAAGAGAATAAATTAGATGGTCAAATCAGGATCCTAAAGTCTTAGGCTGGTTCAACTTGGTAAGTATAAGAATGATTTTAAAGATACTAAATGTAAACGCCACTACTCGTGTCCTAAAATCAACAGCATGTATACAGGACAAGTCATATCTTAGCTGTGGCACATCTGGAAATGACTTAGGAAAAGTAGTTGGCAGTGAATATAGTATAAGTCAGTTTTGTACCATGGCTATCAGCAGAGTTAACTTAGGCATCGACGGAGTTAATGTCAACTTAGGTTTTCTTGATCAAAAAGTGTGGCATGGCGAAAGACAGCGGGGATGTGCCCCCTTCTCCTACCGGCTAGACCACCCTATCTTCAGTTTAGGTGCTGTTCCTCAAGTGCAGCACAGGCAAGCTAGAGACTGTTCGAGAAAGAGGTAAACAGTGTCTGCAAGCCAGGAAGAGGACCCTTACCAGGGAGCCATGCTGGCACCCTGATCTCAGACTTCTAATTTCCAGAAGTGTAAGAAATAAATGTCTGTTGTTTAAGCTAAAAAAAAAAAAAAAAAAAAAAAAAGAAGAAACAGGCAAGCAAGATAAGAAGAATAGAAGCTGTGTTGTAAAGGGAGTGGCTGAAGGAACTGGGTATTAGAAAATGTAGTATCAAAAGATGGGGTGACACTGCTTTCACATATTTGTAAGTCTGTCATATAAGAGAGGGATTAAACTTGTTCTGTGTGATCCCAAGGGATCAAATTAAGATCAAGGAAATGGAAACCTTAAAGAGACAGTTTTGAGTTACATATAATGACTTTCTGATGGTTGGAAGCAATCCCAAATGGGAACAAACTATTCCAGGAGATGGTGATTTCTCCATCATTAGGGTGTTCAAAGCATAGATGGATAAGAACTTGGAAGTATTTTAGCAACTGATAGACAGTTGAATGAATTTAAAGGTCCCTTCTAATTCTGAGAATTTGGGATTATTTTCTAAAGTCATTATTAAGCTAAAGTCAATCCTTAAGGCGTCTTAGAAAATTTCTCCATATTAATCCCAATAATCTTAATATGTGTTGTTTTTTCTTTTCAGTTTCTTTAGTCAACAGAGGCAGTATCAGGATTTTAAATATGACCTTTATTCCTGTTGTCTCAGAGGTATGGGCAAGGACCCAAGTGTCAAAATAAGCACAATAGGTGCCAAGTGCCTCTAAATCCTAAAGGGATTGCCTAGTCAGGTGTTGTTAAGTGATCACGCAACCAGTTCTGCCTGTATTAGCCCATTGCTCACAGGGGTTGGAGTTGAAGAGTTAGTGATGAAGACTGTTTGGGAGAGAGTTACTGGTGTGCTGCAAGGTACTCCTCCTACCATGGGGAAATACTGGGAGGACGTGATATGTATCCCTTAGAGTTTGGGAGACTCAAGGACAGTGACATGCACTAGGAGAGATTGTAGGTGGAGCTACCTATGCCTGACAGTGGCACTTTGAGAGTAGCTTTGGTGGGAATATTCTCCACTACCAAGTTTTTATTCAAGGGTAGAAAAAGAATCCTGGAAGCAGGTTTTAAGGGACAGTGGAAGAAAGAATAAAGCTGCTTTTTGCTTGCATCCTGTGCAGACCAGCTTCATAAATAGATAACCTGGCTACAGCTATGAGTAGGAATTCCAGGAGCTGTGGATGGATTCTAGACATGGTTTTGTTACCAAATAGCAGGGTCAATATTGTCATCCTACTTGTTTGGGTACTAAATTTGCTCACCTGAGGAAGACCTCCTGGTTTCTTCTAGCTTTGTAGTTCTATGTTTCCGTTTCCCTTCACAATCAAGATTTTGTGTGTACATATAATTTCATGTTTACCAATATTTATTTATACCCAGACTTTTTTCCAGAAAATATCTAATTAACTAAACTTCCATGTTTTCTTCCTACTGGCATACTGATTATGTTTTGTGCCTAAATATAATGATAAGTTTATCTTCTTTGTTTCTCCTGTAGTTTTCTTTTCTGCTAAACTTTATATAGATAAGCTTAGTAAGATATAGCACTTTGAGCACATGTATTTTAAGAGTCTTCCCTATATAAATTCTGCTGATTTGGCCTATATGTGGTTTTTACATTTTATAGATGAAAAATCACAGGCAAACTAAATTAAGGAGGTAAAAGGAATGGTCAATTAAATACAAATAACTGTTAAAGAATTCCTTAGACCTCTTGGAATTCATAAAATAGTTCTGCATTTTCTTACTTATCTGCAACAAAAAATAGACATTGTCCTTGAATTTTAAGTCCCTTCATAACACAACTGCTGCCTAAGGTAATGTAGTTACCTATAAATTCCTGTCAGAGTCTCTGACATGCCCCGGAAAAGGTTAGCACAACCAAATCATTTCTTTAACTAGTTGAGTTATTTTAAATGGTACAGCAAGGTGTGCATTTCAGTTCAAATGAAAATGAGACACTGATTAGAACATCATAAAGTAGACAGAATGAGTGGGCAACATACATCTTAATTTGCTCAGTTCTTTGCTGGAATTCCTAATTTCTGGATTGATCTTTTGAGCAATAGCAATAGTTTGTTATAGATTTTACTAGATTGTGTATTTATTAGCTTTAAATTTTGCAAGATATTCAGTCTTTGTAACAATATTGAATAAAGGATTTTCAAAGTTTAACACTATACATGGATTACATATTTATATATGTGGCATTTATGTCACATATCGGACTAAAACAGCAATAGCAACAATTGCAACACCCATGGTCCCAACGCCTATAACCTGAGATGTCTTTGCTATTTTCACCCAATTTAGATTTAAATTACCTCCAAGTTTTCTTCTATCTCTACAATCCTATGATTTAGCTCACAAGAGAGATCATCTTTAAAGCTTAACTATAAATTTAGCCACGGCAACCGAAGCCTCTGAAATCCCAGTATCCAGAACACCAAAAACCCTGTTAGAATGCAATGAGAATATTTGTATGTTGGTGAGAGAATGGGAAGTCAAGTATAATAAAATGCCTTTCCTTAAAAATACACGTATATTAGTTTGGTTTCCCTTATGGTCCCAGGGCTGCTTCCTGTGATGGTGATTAAAAGAATTGTAAGGAGAGATTATAGAGAGAAGAGTAAGCAAAGAGCCCTGAATTCTGTTTCTGAGGGCAGTTTATTTTCTGTCTTCCTGAAACTCTAGATTCCAAGTCCAATGTTCCAGCCCAGTGATGTGGGTGAGGTGTGGTTGTACCTGTAATGAATTGGAGGGTGGCAATAGCATAATTTATTATTCCAGGCTTCTGGTAGTATGATTTTTGGCCATTGAACACACTTTCTCTCCTTTCCTATTCCCTTAGTGCAGACTCTGCTTTCTCTCTCTTTATATGGGGTCAGCACTTGTCCACATTAGTGGACAGAGAGCCCTATTTACTTGGCTGTTGTGTTCAGTTCACATGACCAAAGCTAGGCCCATTAGAGTCCTTGTCTGGGACTTTTGTGTATTGAAGTCAATAGGGAAACATCTATTGCTTCTGTGTTCCTGGAACTAGAAGGGTAGCTTAGGACGGCTGGCTTCATCATCTTGTGGAGAAAGCCTGTTTGCAGTAGTCAGAATGTGGGCAACAGAGAGAGAGAGAGAAGACAAGAGAAGAGAAAGAGGAGAGGAGAGAAGTGGTGATATTGTTTGAGGTCTGGATCTATTCTGTCTGACGTCAGCTCTAGTGAACCACTCCTTTTTTGTTTGTTTAAGTTGATTTGTATTTCTGTCATTTTTATCCTAATGCAGTCTTCAAACAGAAATATGAGAAAAGCCCTGTTATGAAATATTACTTTATAAACATAAAAATACAGATGATTTTGGTATGATAATAAAAACAACTATAATCTATTAAGCATCTACTATGTGTTAGGCACCATAGGAGGTGCATTATGTATTTTTTTCATCTAATCTTCACAACAACCTCTGTAGTACCTGTATCAGTTAGCTAGTGCTGGGTAGCTAACTGCCCCAAAACTTAGTGACTTGAAACAATAAGAATTTATTTAACTCACAAGTTTTGGTCTTGGTTGGGTAATTTTTCTGGTCTGGACCAGGCTCAGCTGATCTTAAGTGGGCTTGCTCATGAATCCGCAGTAAATTGGCAGATTTTGGAGGCTGCCTAGTCTAGGGCGGCCTCACTTCCGGGTCTGGTGTTCGGTGGCTTTCTCAGCTCAGCACACAGGAGCGACTGGGTGTTATATCTCCAGCAGGCTAGCCCCGGCTCGTTCACACTGACGTTGCTGGGTTCCAAGAGAATGAGTGGAGGAGGCGTAAGTAAGTCCTCTCGACTCACACCTGGCACTGGCACATCACTGCCTCTGCAGCATTTTATTGGCTTGGATTCAAGGAATGAGGAAATAGTCTCTACTCATACTGGGACGAGCAGAAAAGTCAAAGACAATGAACATGGAGAGGCATGGAAAAAATGGGAACACAACTACTCTTCTATAAAAGGTATTATGTGCGTACACTTCAAAAGTTAAGAAATTTATTCAAGGTCATATATCTAGAAAGCAGCAAAGACAGGATTTAAGCCTTAATCTCCTGACTGAAGATATCACTTTCTCTTTCAACATTTCTTTCTGGTCTTGCTGAGTGATCTATGCAGTCCAGATGTCAAGATGTAATTAGTTTCTAAAATAAATCTATTCTTATATTACTTTTGAATGACTTCTAAGTTATAAAGAGTTCTTTGTTGCAATAAAGGTATTAACTTTCCGTAAACAGAATATTCTTGACCTATGCTTATAAGCATTTTTACTCATATTCATATCTACAACAAAATGAGGTTCACATTTTCATCTTGCATCACAGCTATGATTTGAATTACCAGATGTTATTTTAGAAGAATAGATAAAATAACTTGTAGTACCCAGTAAATTCTTAAATGGTACTTATAGGAACTTGAGTTCAGGCAAATGGGAAGCCAGAAGATGTGAGTGAAAGGATCTGTAGTCTAAAAAGAAAGCTGTCAACAAGCAGAAAAAGGAGAGCTGCAGGACAGTGGGCCTCAATCCTGTGGGACGCTAAGGAGAGGAGTAGTGCAAGTAGCTATCATTTAAGCTGAGGAATCTTATAGCCTAGTGTGTAAGGCTCTATGCATATTCCAGAGCCAGCCTTCTCCAAATAGCCTCAAGAGGGCAAAATACAGGGAACAAAGAGAAAGCACACAGAGCCTGGTGTTGCATTGAGAGACTCAAATGCCCCACATTGTGCCTCTACCAAAATAATTTAGCTCAAACTCTCCTCTCATGCCTCACTTAAAAGTCTGAATGTTATATTTATTTTTCTAGAACAGTCCTCAGGGTATTGAGGGGGGAGGTAATCACATAGACAGCTTTATCTCATGAAATTCAATCACTAAAATGCACAGATTGCTGGGAAGAAAGGACGATCAGGAGGGTATAGAAAGAAACAGATGGTGGATCACAAAAGGAGACAACTGCCAGGAACTTTCTTACTGCAATTGAAGTAGGGGTCTCTCAGAAGGTAGCACCAGGCAAGTTGAATTGAACACTGGGGAACATCTCTGAGACCATTTGCTTTGAGGTGAGATAACTGGGAACTCACCTTTGGAATACAGGCATGAGTAAAAGAGGTGTTCAAATGGCTCAGGTGAGACAGTGAGGAAGAGGTGAAGGAGGACAAGTAGGAGAACATCTATAGGTTGGTAAGGAAAGCAGCTTGTTTTATGATTTGTAAGCTGGCTACTAGGGAAAAAGAGGGTATGTATAGTTTTTAAGCATCATAGTATCTCACCTCTTGACATTCTATTCATTATATTGGTAAATATGCCACTTTAAACACCAGAATAAGTTCTAATTTTGGAATCTGGTATATAGGAAAAGATGGGATATGGGAAGGACTGCAGTGTATTTTCATCAGTGGGGACCAGACTTTTTATACTTTCCCTGACAGGTTTCCTGAGTGAGTTATTTTAAGAAGGTTGTGCGTTCTGTGTTCAGAAGCACAGAGCACCTTGAATTTGGAGACTCACTTTCCCTTCTTTTTTGTTAATCTCTATGTGCATCCTTGCATTGGATGACTCTGGCAAAAGAGTGTGGTCATTCAGCCTGGGTCAGAGAAGTTTGGCCTTGAGTCAAGCCTGTGTTACCTGACATTCTTGTACCCCAGGCCTTTGATATTTTGTCTGTATCTGATTGTCATCTAACTGCAGACCCCTTTCCCTAACCTCAAAAAGATGCATAATTCTAACCACAAGAGTAAAAATTCTGTATAAGCCTGAAATCACTTTTCAATATGGACCATTTGAGATAATATTACCATTTTATGATATTAAGGAAAACAACCCAAGGAAATTAAAAGAAACCAGATCAGTACCCATTGGATGGAAATGTATCTCAGAAAGGTGACCAAAAAAAAAAAAAAAATTCAGATAGGGCAACCCCACTTAATCAGTTTAAGCTTTTAAATCAGAAGTTTGAGCTGTAGAAATGCTTTTGTGGATAAATGCAGTGAAATGCCAGCCATTAGAACTATTTAACTTGCATTTGTTCAAACTACTAAATAAATCAGAGAAAATTTTGTGGTTTGGAATTCTACTGTAATGTAACAAGTACTCAAATAAAATCAAAGTTATTGAATCTTCAAATAATATATGTTTTGTGCAGTGATTGATCTCCTTCTAAATCTGTAGTTATAAAAAGGAAAAAAAATAACCAAACATTAAAGCAATTTCACATTCTTCATCTTCAAGTTCTGGTTGAAGATGCTGGAAAGGTCAGGAGGGCTTTTCATCTTTGGTAGCTTAGAAATGCTTACAAAATCAGAATATAATCTGAGTGTTTATCAGAGTATTGCTGTGATTAATCCAAGTGTTATTCTTTACAAATTTATAGATAACAGCTGCCATCAGTTTTGTTATCTACAGAGAGATGTCTGGCTGTAGTGGCTTCTTTTTACTGTTTGAGTTTCTAAATTTTTATATCATAGACCAACTTTCCTTATATATGTTATATGTTCTTTAAAATATACTTTTTATTTTGGAAATATTTTAGATGTACAGAAAAGTTGTAAAGAGAGTATAGCATGTTCCTGTATATGCTTCACCCATCTCCCCCTAATGTTAACATTTGTAGTGGGCTGGACAGTGGCCCACAAAAGATATGTCTACATCTTAATTCCCAGAATCTATGAATGTGAACTTATTTGGAAAAAACGTCTTTGTAGATGTAATTAGGTTAAGGATCTTGAGATGAGATTATTATGGATTACCCAAGTGGGCCTTAAATACAATAACAAGTATCCTTATGAGACACATACAGAAGAAAGACACACAGGGAGAAGAGGAGAAGGCTAGTTTTTCTACTAATGTCTCTTTTCTATTCTAGGATCCAATCTAGGATATGAAACTGCGTTTAGTTGTTATGTCTACATAGTCTCCTTTGGTCTGTGACAGTTTCCTTGTCTCTCCTTGTTTTTCATGACTTTGACAGTCTTGAGCAGTACTGGTCAGGTATTTTGTAGAATATCCCTCACTATGGATTTGTTTGCTGTTTTTCTCATGATTAGACTGAGTTATGAGTTTTGGGGAAGTGCCTTATTATCACATCATATTAAAGTGTGTGTGTATCTACATAACTTATCAATGATGATATTAATCTTAATTACTTATATAAGGTAGAGTTTTCCAGATTTCTCCACTGTAAAGTTACTACAGGTTGAGTATCCCTAATCCAAAAATCCAAAATCTAAAATGCTTTAAAATCAGAAATTTTTGAGTGCCAACACGATACCACAAGTGGAAAATTTTATATCTGACCTCATGCGATGAGTCACAGTCAAAACACAGGTGCAAAACACATGCAACATCCCTGCCCCCTTCAGCTACAATATAACATTTCTGTGCATGCCTAGATTCTCCCATGCAAGTATGACCATAAAGGGCAATAAAATGGCATGTGTGTAGGCTGGATGCTCCAATGGCAGGTTCCCCACGATGTCTTACATGGGCCCAAGACTTATGTGCATTAATCACCGTGTTTTTTTACTTATTCTCTGCTCTGCAGTCTAAGGCTATTATTGAAAGTGTCAAAAAGGCCTGCAGATACCCCTGTGGGCAACAGTGATAAGAAAAAGAAGAAGCATTTATGTTTATCTACAGCACAGACAGTTAAGCTATTGGAGAAACTGGACAGCAGTTTAAGTGTGAAATGTCTCATAGAAGAATATGGTGTTGGAATGATGACCATATATGACCTGAAGAAACAGAAGGATAAATTGGGTTTTTTTAGAGATGAGGTCTCACTATGTTGCCCAGACTGGTCTCAGACTCCTGGGCTCAAGCAATCCTCCAACTGCAGCCTTCCACGTTGCCGGGACTGCAGGCATGCACCACCATGCCTAGCTCAGAAGGATAAACTATTGAAGATCTATGCTGAAAGTGATGAACAGAAGTTAATGAAAAATAGAAAAATACTGCATAAAACTAAAAATGAAGATCTTGAACATGTATGGAAAGAGTGGACACATCAGCATCACAGTGAACACATGCCACTTATGGATGCTAATCATGAAACAAGCATCGTGAACTAAAAATTGAAGGGAACTGTGAATATTCAACAGGCTTGTTGCAGAAATTTTAAGAAAAGACATGGCATTGTACTTTTAAAGATTTGTGGGAATAAAGCATCTGCTGATCATGAAGCAGCAGAGAAATTCATTGATGAGTTTGCAAAGGTCATCACTGATAAAAATCTGATGCCAGAACAAGTCTATAATGCTGATTAAACATCACTGTTTTGGCATTATTACCTCAGAAAGATACTACAGGTGATGAGATAGCCCCTACAGGAATTAAGGATGCAAGGACAAAATAACTGTGCTGGGATATGCTAATGCATCAGGCACACATAAGTATAAACTTGCTGTGATTGGCAAAAGCTTGTGTCCTTGCTGTTTTTAAGGAGAGAATTTCTTACCAGTCTATTATTATGCTAACAAAAAGGCTGGATCACCAATGACATCTTTTCTGATTGGTTTCACAAACATTTTGTACCTGCAGTTCATGCTAACTGCAGGGAAGCTGGACTTGATGACAACTGCAAGATTTTGTTATTTCTTGACAACTGTTCTGCTCATCCTGCAGCTGAAATTTGCATCAAAAATAATGTTTACACCATATAATTTCTCTAAATGTGACTTCATTAATTCATCCATGTGACCAAGGTATTCTTAGATCAATGATGAGTAAATATAAAAACACTTTCTTGAACAGCATGCTAGCAGCCAGTAACAGAAGCATGGGTATGGAAGGTAGTCAGAAGGAGTTTGGTATAAAGGATGCATTTGTATATGCTGTTATCAATGCTTGGAACACAGTGACTAAAGACACAGTTGTGCATGTTTGACATAACCTCTGGCCTGCAACTATGTTCAATGATGATGATGAACCAGGTGGTGACTTTGAAGGATTCTGTATGCCAAATGAGAAAAAAAATGACATTTGACCTCCTGACCTATGCAAAAAATATACCTTCAGAGTCTGTCAGTAAGCTGGAAGAAGTGGCTCAAATGGTTCTGAATCAAGATTATTATAATAGTGATGATGAAGATGACGTTGTTAACACTGCAGAACAAGTGCCTATAGATGACATGGTGAAAATGTGTGATGGGCCTTTTGAAGGACTACAGCAGTGTGCATTCAAAGCAGAACAAGAAATCATGTCAGTTTATAAAACCAAAGAGAGACTTCTAAGACTAAAACTGTTGTTAATGAGGCAGATGGTGGAAACACTTTGAAAAACCATCCAGCAGAATGCCTCATCCCTGAAGGACCCACTTCCTGGTCCCTTAACTGCTTCTGATGTTTCTTCTCATCTAAAAAAAATACAGCATACAGTAACATTTTAATCAAAACACAGTATTGTAGGTGGAGACCGAAAGCCTCCGTTGTTTGTTGTTGTTATTGTTTAAGAGCAGATACAGGTATTCTGGTGATGCTACTGTGCTGCTTAATTACCTTGAACACATTATTTTTTCACTGTATTAATGGTATATCATATTTTTTACTGTTAAGTACTTATGCATGAATAAGTATAAGAAAATGATTGCTTATGAGTAGCATATAAATTCAGAGTCAGGAATGACGGTGATGCCAAACAACCACAGGTTGTTCTCATGGGTGGCTGAGATAGTGACACCTTTACTTGCTGATAATTCAGTGTACACAAACTTTGTTTTAGGTACAAAATCATTAAAGATTTTGTATAAAATTACCTTCAGGCTATGTTTATAAGGTGTATATAAAACATAAATGAATTTTGTGTTTAGATGTAGGTCCCATCTCCAAGATATCTCATTATGTATATGCAAATATTCTAAAATCTGAGAAAATCTGAAATCTGAAACACTTCTGGTCCCAAGAATTTTGAGCAAGGGATACACAAGCTGTATTTTCCCTTCACTTACTCAATTCTTTGGAAGCAAGTCTTTAAGTCCAGCATGTATTTTAGGAGATGGGAGATTAAGCTATACCTCTTTGGGGGGGGATGTGTGGGAAAATATCCACATATATTATTTGGAATTTTTCTGTCAGAAAGATGTGGCTTTTCTTTTCTTTCCTTTTCCTTTCTTTTCTTTTTTTCTTTTTCTTTCTTTTCTTTCTTTCTTTCTCTCATTCTTTCCTTTCTTACTTCTTTCTTCTTTCCTTTAATCATTTATTTATATTAATATTGATGCATGTATATTTATTTTATAATCCAGTTCTACATTATAATCTAATATAACATTATTTTCTTGCCCCAATTCTTCTAGATTTTATGCCACTTATTTTTTTAATTACACTGTGTGGTATTGGCTTAAGCTTTCTTTTTGTTCCCCAGCCTATTGGTTATCTATTGCTGTATAACAAATTATCCTAAAACTTAGTGGCTTAAAACAACAAACATTATTATCTCATAGTTTCTACGGGTGGAGAATCTGGATATGGATTAACTGGGTGCCTCTGGTCCCTCATAAGCTGCAGTCTAGTTGTCAGTAGGAGCTGTAATCATCTCAAGCCTCAACTGGGAAGGCTCTGCTTCCAGGCTCACGCACATGATTGTTGGTAGCCCTCAGGTTCTCACTGGCTATGGACGGAGACATCAATTCACTGCCAGGCAGACTTCTCCATAGAACAGCTCACAGCGTGGCCACTGGCTTCCCTCGGAGTCAGAGAGTGAAAAAGGGTGCTTTCCAAGATGGAAATAATAGTCTTTTTGTAGTTTAATCTTGGAAATGACATTCTATAACTTTTGCCACATTATATTTGTTGTAAGTGAGTCACTAGTTCAGCCCACACTCTAGGGGAGTGGATTATAAAAGGGAATGAATATGAGGAGGTGGGAATCACTGAAGGTTATTTTAGAGGCTGCCCACCATATCCAGTATTCTAAAGTTATATCTAATCACTTCAACTAATTATTAAAAAAATGGGGAGAAAGAGAAGGGGGAAGCTTTGATAAACAAACCACTGATGAATTAAATGTTTTGCGTGCAATAACTTTTGACATGTTGTCACATGCTAAATGGTGTATAGTATTCTTCTTATTCTTCTTATTGGTCATTTGTATATTTATTCATTCATTTAGGAGTATATGACACGTAGCTTCCAAACTAAATGTGACTTTTTGACACCAGGATGTGGTCTACCTTCAATTTTTTGAAAAAAATTTTTCTTTATTAAATATTACCTCTTGTACCTATAGGTCATTTAGACTCAACCATCTGAGCATCACTTCCACCAGGTGTCATGTGAGCAGAAGTTAATTAATGCTAAGTGTAATTACTTTCATAATTTTGAATTGTTGACATTGAATTCCAAACTGCATTATGAAATTGGGGAATTATGAAGAACTACTGACAAAAGGATAGATATCAATAATCCTTCCATTTGTATTCAACTCATCTTAAAATTAGGTCCATCCACCGTTAAATAAAATCGTTTATTTCCTTTTTTTTTTTTTTGAGACAGGGTCGCACGCTGTCACCCAGGCTAGAGGGCTAGAGTGCAGTGATATGATCATAACTCACTGCAACCTCAAACTCCTGGGCTCAAGCGATCCTCCTGGCTCAGCCTCCCGAGTAGCTGGGACTACAGGCGCATACCACCATGCCTAGCTAATTATTTTAAAAAATTTTTTTGTAGAGACAGGGTCTTTCTATTGCCCAAGCTGGTCATGAACTTTATTTTTTTCTTTTGATGAAAAAAAAAAATTCATGGTCTCTGAAGAACACTTGAAAAGGAAGAAAAGCACACAGGAAACCAATAAAATACACCCCAAATTATATGTCTTAGTGTTATCATTGTGATGCATAAAATTTCCTCATTATTTTTGTACATATAATATGCATACATATATTTAACATACATAGGTATACATATTTATATATACATACACTTAACAATATTGATATCAAATTTGTGGATTACTTAGAAATATATTATGAATATTTTCCCAAGCAAATAACTATTTTAGCAAGGACCCTCTTGATCACCTTCAGTGTCACTGAAATGCCTACACATGAGTTTCTGCTTTGTGGTCACCTCTGCACTCATCCATAAACATTTTGACTGTTATTTAGCCAGGCACTATGCTGTTGGCTGACTTTACATGGTTCTTGGCTCCCCTGCGTTATAAGCTTCTGTTATCATTATTCTCCTTTCATCATTGGCTTGGCAGGGAGCCTCGCACAGGGGAGAGTACCAGCCAGGAATTTGGAAAACTCAATTTTTGTTCCAGCTCCACTACTAATTGGCACAAATGAAAACCAATAGCTAACTTATATTGAACATTCACTATGTGCTAGCTACTGCCCAAAGCCCTTCACTTATACTCCCATGTTTAATCCCAACAACTCTATGAGGTAGATACTATTATAACCATAACTCATTTTATGGAGGAGGAGACTGAAGTCAGATAGATTAGGGAAATTGCCCAAGGGCACATAGCTAGTAAGTCATGGAGCCAGGATATAACTCTGATAGCTGATTCCAGAGCTTATGTTCTTAATCAGTATAGTCCTTTTGAAGTTACTATAAACATGTCAGCTCTCTGGGACTTAGTTTCCTCATTGGCAAAATGTAGAAGTTGCCCTAAAAGTAGACAATTTCCTGTCCAGGTCTAACATTTTTGAATTAATCTGCATTGATTTGAGCCTATTATTTTAATTTGGGATTGTTTGTTTGCAAGTACAATAGGATTTTGTCATGTGCATAATTAACTTATTCAACTTCAAAATTTACCCAAATGAAGAGTGAAAGCAAGCCAGTGAGGGAAAGAGTGAGAGAAAGCGGGGTGGGGGTGTGGGGGTGGGTTGGGGGGGAGGGCCTAGAATTTGAATAATACTGGGGATTGAAATAGTCAATAGTCAATGCAGGTTAGTCAAAACCTATAGAAATTAATATATAAGTGATTTTATTTTAAAATCATTTTTATCACTGACAACAAAGAGAAATGTGACCAGATAAGTTAGTGATGAGATATTCACCTACATTGTTAAAGAAGAAATTGAAGTATTAATTGAATTCATTGCTGAAACTTTTACAAATGATGAATTAGGGAAACTGATAAAAATCATCTTGCAGAGCTATAAAAAAATGCATACTATAATTTTTAAGCAATGTAAAGTATTTTAAGGATAGTTTTTACTATCTATATGTGATTTTTTTCACTTACTGACTTTAAAACCAAACCCACAAGTAAGATGTAAATCCATTTTAATAGATACCTACTCAAATTAAAATTTATTGGGAAGAAGCAAGAGTATATCACAGAATCCAAAAGCAAATATTCATCTGGCCTCACAAGAGACTGGGACTATGACCAGAAAAACCATTAAGATCTAAGGCAGCAATTTTTTGGCTCTTTTTCTTTATTCCTCTGCTACCATATGGGGACCTACCTCATTCTTTTCTCTTTTCACTCAAGCTTTCTTTGCTTCTCCACATGTGGGTAGAAAATGGCCACCCTACACAATTTTTCAGGACCAGCAGTCAGTAGAGAATGACCAGTGTTTCTGAGACTTAATTGCAAATGTTTGAGAAAATGTACAGTCTCAGGTTTGTGGGGCCCAAGAGAGTAGGGCCCATTTCCCCACCTTCCAGGAGAAGCCATGGGGCAGGAGCCAGATGCAGAATAGGAACTGATACATGTGCATTTTAGCAGGCTGGACACTGACGTCCTGACAGAGGTTCCTGGGTCCTCAAGCAGAACTCAGAGCAGTAGACAGAGTTGCTGAACACACCAGGGCACTGTGGACAGAAGTAAGGGAGGTCTTGGTGATGACAAAGGACCAGTAGGACACCAGATACTTTAGTAGGTGACCAATAGCATGACACTGTGGAATCCCTAGGGATTTAGATACAACCCAGGAAAGGGAGAGCGGGAAAGGAAGAATGCCAAAACAGCAGATTGAATTTTCTGCCTCTCCAGTAAAATGGAGCTTGAAATAAAAGCTAGGCTGAACTATAGAAAACTAATATTATGTTGACGGCACACCTGTGGTGTGGGCTGAGACTTGGTTTCAATATACATGGAGACCTGTCTGAAATTGCTGAGATTCCTTATGCAGCACATTTCTGAATTACAGACTGCTGACCCACTCTAGAATTAGGGCCACATCATAGGAAGAGCAATATTCACAGTCATGTGCAGGTATGTGTTCAAAAGACATCAGTGATTTCAGGAAAACCAGTGGACTGTAGTGAGACCAAGTTGGAAAGAGTTCCACAAAAATGCCTTAAGGTTTTTGGGCAGCCTGAGGGGGGTGGGCAGAAGGAAGAGAGGACAAATGTAACCTGAATAAAGTCCATGGATGGATTTAAGTTCTGTGCATACCAGGAAGTAGTTAGAATGGCAGGTGCATGGGATATTCTTTTTAAGGCTTCTTTCTTAGACTGAACTTAGAGTGGGCTTTGAAGAGGGAGGAGTGATTCCAGCAGCAGCAGCTCAGGCCCTGCCAGATGGCACAGCTGGGCACTTTTCACAGCAGTTCTTTTGGGATGCCCTGACTTAGGCTGTCTTTAGGGCAGATTGCAAGGCAGAAGGATTCTGATGCCCTGCCAAATGGGTGTTCCCTTAATGTACTATGGATTGATGTGGTGGCCTGGCCCACAATCAGATAGTCTCTTGGGGAAAGAGATGGGACTCCTTTAAATGCCTCAAGAGAGCACTGCTCTGCATCAGAAGGCAGACATTTCTAAGACTCTAGTAAAGCATAAGCACACCCCTACTTTGTTTTGTTTGTAGGAAAAAAAAAGAGACATTTTAATGGCAACTTTTCCTTAAAGGAAACCCTTAGCCACTAACCTTGGAGGAAGGCTTGCTTAGTCAGGGTAGGAGGAAGGCATCTCAGGAAACTGAAAGGACCAGAGAATGGAGTCTTTTGCAATATCAAGAGTCTGGGCTCAGTAAACCCCCATTTCCCCTATTTCTACAGATCTCTGAAGCTCAGAGACATTGTTAACAGAAATTCTGGGAATGAAAAAGTTATGGTGGAGATTCAGGTTGGGAAGCCTGCTTACACCTGCTGCCTTATTTAAGCCAACAACAGCTTTTCACTTCCCAGTAAAGTGGGTCCCTCAAAGCCTTCTCTTGGTTCAGTGGAAATGATGGGTGAGTTTGAGGGATGGTTAGTAAAGGGATTATTGAGGGGAGGTGGGAGAATTTCATGAGTAACCTCAGATAAGGAGTATTGCAAGGGGAGGTGCTCACTAGGGTCTGTTGTTATTTTTCTCATCTTTGGGGAACCTGGAGAAAATACCACTCCTGTAGTCTGGGTCTGCTTCGTGCACAGTTCTCATCCTTTGGGGATTTGGACCCAGGTCACAGCCTGGGGTGTGTGCATGTTTGGAAGGGGCATTTGGTGAGGGTGAGGAATAATATCTGGATGTGAAATAAATTTTCTTTGTATGGATGTAAATGTTTAATTCAGCAAGAGAATATGAAGGAATTACATATTTGGGATTTTTTTTTTTATTCCTTTTGGCACATCTTTCCTCTCCCATTGGAGCAGATGGGCAGCTCTGAGCTCATCACCTTGGGGAGGGGAAGTGACTGCGCAGAATGAGTCTCTCCAGAGTTGTGTTCCAAAATCTTAAGTCCTTAGATAACTAAGAGTATTTTGGGAATGGACAGAATATTTAAAGAAGCAGAAGGAAGAGAGTAGGGCTTCCCCTAATATTAGAGAAAGATCCCCTAGGCTGGAGGACGAGAAGAGGAACCAGCTGAGTCATTGGTGGGTTTCAGAATGGGGCTTTGAGCCCTGGTGCCTGAGTGCCATTCTGGAGGAATGACTTCATGGAGTGCCTCACAAGTGGGGCTACAGACAGATTCTCAGATATTCCCATCAACAGGGATGATCATCAGGTCTTCCAACAACACATGTTCTTGTGGGTCTCCAACAACACATTCTCTACAGTGAGCGGTCTGCATGGCCCCTTCTGGTCAGAGGAGGGGGTGGAATATAATTCTTTGATCATGCATTAGTTGCTTGTGTACCCCTGGAGAAAGGGGTGGAGTTAACTCTATTACAAGCACTTGAACTGAATAAGGAGGAAGTTAGTTTCCCAGAGGAAAATTGGGGTAATGGGATCTGGAAAAAGATGCATGGATACTGAGTAGAGAAATGACATCTTAAAAAAGTGAAAAATGTTGGAAACTTTTGAGCAGAAGAATGATATTCTATAGGGTACACTGTAAAGCTTTAGACAATTAGTAAAAGGGAGGGAGGATGGGAAGGAGGAGTCAGATCAAAGAGGCAAAGTGGGGCTGTGCGCAGTGGCTCATGCCTGCAATTCCAGCACTTTGGGAGGCTGAGGTGGGAGGATCACTTGAGGCCAGGAGTTTGAGACCAGCCTGGGCAACACAGCGAGACCCATCTCTACAAAAAATAAAAAATTAGCCAGGCATGGTGGCATGTGCTGGTAGTCCTAGCTACTCAGAAAGCTGAGGTGGGAGAATTGCCTGAACCCAGGAGTTCGAGGTTACGGTAAGCTGTGACTGTGTCACGTCACTGCACTCCAGCTTGGGTGACAAAGCAAGACCTTGCCTCTAAAAAAAAAAAAAAAAACCCAACCCCCCCAAAAAAAAAACAAGAAAAGAGAAGAAAAAGAGGCAAAGGTCTAAACTGGAAGGGATTAAATTCAAGGGACAGAGGAGGACCACACTTCGGTTTAGCCTGGAAATGACATGGATAAAGCATAGAATTCAGAGGTAGGCAACAAGGAATGAACTAACTTCTGGGTTTCTTTTTCAATTTTGGCACAAAGTTGTTTGGTATATGTCCCTTAGTCCTAGGCCCTTTACTCTTCTGCAGTGTTCACAGAGGACCAAATTCTTTAAGGGTAGCTCACCAGAAGAGCTGGCATCTAGATGAGGGGTTTGACCTCTGTACAGTAAAAAATTTCCAGTGATTATTAATGGAGTGATAGTGTGTGTACCTTGCTCTCTTTTACTCTCTCTCTTTTTTGTTTCCCGCTTAGGGCAGTTATTTGAAATCCATGTAGAACAAGAACAAAATTAGGTCCCCCAAAAGATCACTGAAGCTTTCTCCTATGCTTTTTGTATCACAAAAATGAGATTAATTGGCAAGTGACAGAATTGATGTGTTCCACTTGCTTTAAGCAAAAGCCAGCTTTAACGTAGGACATTTGTGTCCTTCATTCTGAAAACAATTATGAGCTGATTTATACATTACATAATTCAGTTGCTGCTTAAAACCATTAAATTATTCCTATAGAGCTCCTTGAAAAATGTGAGAGAGACATAAAAACAAGAATATTTAACATTTCATATATTTTTCAGGTGAAAGTATTAGTTTTTTTAAGCAAAGTCTTATTATTATTGCATTTAGAAATATATGTTATTGTTGTGTTGAAATTGGCAGCAACTTGGACTGAGACATTTTATTAGAAAAATTTAAAATGGAAGCTTCTTTTCTGTGGAGTGCCGGTTAGTCTTGCATTTGCTTTGGAGATCTAATAGTTGCCATATGTTAGACTTATTAATTGAATGATGTAATTGAGGCCACCTGTTGTCCTGCCAACTGCCCCATGCTGCCTCCTCGCTTTCAGCGAACATTACTCCAATATGTGCATATATCACCCAGCAGTAGCTTCTTATACAATCCTGTTAGTCCTTGGGCCCTTAACCTCATCCATCACCTATATTGGCTCTGTTTCCTTCCCTCCAGAATTTCAACTAATGAAAAATAATAGTAAACCTTGGCAAAGAGTGTGCTTGGAGGGTAATAATCAACCCAATATTATGGCTCATGGGCAGAAAACCAAGGGGAGGGTTGATGCTTAAGACAAAAATCACAATGGATGATTAAGAGAATTCTACTTTCTCCACAACATGAATTGCAAATAAAATGCTTTTTCTTTTGTGAAATATTAGATGGTATATTTCTCCATCCTGGAGAGCAGGATGATACAATGAGGATGACCAGAGAAAAAATAAGTCACTTATATATTGTATGTCCTTTACTTATGCCACCTCTGATGACACCCTATCAGGGAAGATAAAAATGTTCAATCTGGGTATATCAGATATTTATGTAGCTATAACCCGTATATTTTTCACTTTATAAAAGAGGAAACAGAGGGCCAGAATTGATCAATGACTTGTTCCAGATTGCCATTTATATATCAGTGTTTATTAGAAGGAAATTGGTAGGTATTTTATACATTTTTAAAATTATGTTAGTAAAAATCCATTATCAATGATTTAATAAATTTAATTGAAACTTATTTCTTGCCAGCCTAAGTCACACAGTATTATAATTATCTACTGTTTTTATTATCATTTTACAAAGAGTAAGTCAGTTAGTGAGACTTTCTTCAGCATTTTAAGGGGATCCTAGAATTGCCACTGTGGAACTTCAAAGACTTTTAAATGTCTTATGTATTCAAATGTTAGAACTATTTACTGTAATCCAATACCCTAATTTACTTTCAGTATGGCAGATTTCTTTTTGCTACTTTATATTTGCATATATTTCAATGTTCTTTTATGTTATTTTTTTCCCTTCATATCTAGGGTCGGAGAGATAATTTTCTTTAATTTACACCTTTTACATGGTCCAGCAGGACCTAAAATTAATCCTTTCCTTTATGGGGAGTGTATAACAGTTGTACTCTTATGTAACCTGTTGGCTCCCATGTGTCATCTTAATGAACTTCCCAATTCCCACTGTTTTACAATCTGTCTTTTTGGCATCTTAAAACTTCCTGCACTTTTCTTCCTTTGGTGGGTGTATTAGTTTGCTAGGGCTGCCGTAACAAAGTACCACAGACTGAGTAGATTAAACAGCAGAAATTTATTTTCTCACAGTTCTAGAGGTTAGAAGTCTGAGATCAAGGTGTCCACAGGGTTGGTTCTTTCTGAGGGCCATAAGGAAGAACTGTTTCAGGCCTCTCGTTGGCTTGTGGATGACTGTCTTCCTGTGTCTTCATTTTGCCTTCCCTCTTGGATTAGGGCCTACCCTAATGACCTCATTTTAACTTAATTACCTCTGAAAAGATCCTATCTGCAAATATGGTCATATTCTGAGGTACTGGGGGTTAGGACTTCAATATATATTAATAAATTTTGGAGATTGGGACACAATTCAGCCCATAACAATGGGAAAGAATAGCACAGAAATATTTAATGTCACATGGCATTTCTAGGGTATTGAGATTCTATGCAAAAATATGGATCTTAATTATCAGTCAAGAAATACAATTAATAGATAATCAGTTACATAGTGATACTAGTCTTCTGGCAGTCAAAATGCTAACCTAGGAGGGCTCACTCCCCTCTGCCATGTGAAGAAAACAGTGCAAGCTGAATTAGTAAATGTGTGGAGAGTAAAGATTCTAAAACAGAAATGGAAAACAGATCCTTTGGAGCCTTGTGCACCAAATGATAACAAAAGTTAGATATTCTTTTTAATCATATAGCTATATTTCCATTCAGGTTACAGCACATACGTGCAAACCAACACTCACCCTTCCCAAAATTTTTGTACGGTATTTTATTGAATATATGGGAGTTAATGTAATTTCTCTATTGTTTTTAAGTCTTCACATGTAGGAAGAGATCCCTAAATAATTATAAAAGATTGTATATTAATTCCAAAATGGTCAAATGGATCAGAACCTATGTCTTTGTCATCATTATTAAAAACAGAACTATGTAAAGAATCATGTATTACTAGAAGGCAGGTGATATCAGAAGCTCTGTAAATAGCTTTTGACTTTTAGTGCCGTTGTTTCCTTTTCTGAATCAGAAAGTGCAATTATACTAGAGATCTGAATGTTTTTTCATCATTATCCAGTGAAAATGACTTAGGGGAAGGCAGGTGGGTGGTTAACTTCTAGAGATGGGGTTCAGCCTGGTGGTCAATCCTGGAGATTTTTGCCAATTCAAACCTATGTCTGTCTGTTCTGATTGCTGGGCTTCCAAGTTAATTCTGGGTACAGCCCAAGGAGTAAGGCCTAGTATGGGGGAGCAGAGGGTGGAAGGCAGATGCCCCGGCCTCTTTCTCCATGGTAATTCACCTGGCTTAAATGTCTCTGTGGATTAAAGATGCAGGGTCTGTTATGAGCTAGATAGACCTACTTCCATAGTGATCACATTCAGAAAACGGCACAAGAAGGGAAATGGGGGCAACAAATCTCTCTACTCAGCTGTTTCTATCAAAGTTTCTCAAACAGGCTTGCAGGTCACGCAAACAAACTTAAAATGCTCCTTGAAAGGCATACATTTCTGCATGCTGCCCATTTTACTTCAATTAATTCTGGATAAGGAGGATTACGTTATACTGGAGTGTTTTTAGCAGGGTTTTAGCAGGAATTTCCTATATTAATCTGCTTCCTGTTCTTTAGAAGTCACATTTTTAAAGTCACTCTTAAAATAGGGTGAGTCTACTCTAGAAACAATGAGGATTACTGTCAAGTGTTTTGTTGTGTTTTTTTTTTCCTAAGCAGAAATTTCTTGAGCTATTATAAAGGACAGTGTTCACTAATATGCTTAAGTCTAGAAATTGCTGTTTCATTAATGGGTAAAAGCTGGACAGCTTATCCCTTTTCTCAGAAAGTATTAGTGATTTCCTGTGGGAGGCAAGAAGTAGGAGAAAAACCCTTCCTACACTTTTCCCTAGTTTTCTATGTTATTTTCTGTGGCCTAAAGAGAGATGCATCCTGTTCCCTTTTCCCAAATTATCACTTCCTCTCTTATATTCAATCCTGACACACCTAGAGGGACCAGTTCTCACCTCTAGTCTTTTTATTGTGCATATCATTTATTTCTGTAATCCTTCCAGATGACTGCAAAAAGTGGATGTATATGCATTCTTAGAGGTGTCATCTCACTTGTTTTTAAATTATAACACCAAACAGAATATTAATCGATCTTTCTAAGTCAGTTAAATAAAAAGTTTGGATACAATCCAAGAGTTATAGTTACTGTTGTTTATTGAGTTTTCTGCAATGGACATTTTAATCATGGGGAAAAGATTATAGTGCTACTTGACAATTCTTCATCTTGCAGGTTAGAGAGTAGAATAATCTAAACACGCTCTTCTGTCAGCTTTATCCGTGACAGGAGTAGATGAGTTCAGTGTGTATGTTCTTCAGCTTCGCAGGAGTCTTGTCTCAGGGGAAGGACTGGGCTCATTGTGTGTGTATTGTCAGTCCTTGGTAAAGTGGTGGATATCCTGGGCTCTTGTACTGACATTTTTGGGCCTTTCTTTTCTTTTTTTTTTATTTTTAAAGCAAGTTAGGTTTATGCTAGAGTTAGTGGTTGTGGTAGGCTCTACAGTTTGAGAGGAGAATTGGTAGGATTTGGAAAGGATTTTTCAGTGAAAGCCTTAGGGGAAGTGTCTGCTTATTTTTTGGAGCAAGGACTAAGTGGACTAGCCAGAAAAGTGGTCAGAAAAATAGGCGTTTATTGGTGTTTATGTGAGGACAGAGGGTTGAAAGCAAGATACAGGCATGTTGACCTGGGACTCAATTGGAGAGCACTGCTAAGGATAGACTGTCTTTGATAAATTGTAACCATCCTCAAAATGACAAAAAGATGAGGAATACCGACTATACTTCTTTCCTTTTTATAGGACCAATCAATATCATTTTATATTTCAACCAATTAAGCCATTCAAAGAGAGGATTCCAAAGAGATATGCAAATACATTTCCAAAGAGAAAGGGACAATCAATTTAGAAGCAAGAGCTTTTAATGTCGTGGCTCGTCAGGAGGTCAGGGATGTATCCCCAAGTCAATTATGTCAATTAGTGTTGCTCTATATGTAAAATGACTTAACCTGGTAAAGAACCACTTCCTTAGAGGGATGAGGAAAAGGACATAAGTAATGACTCAAAGAGACATTGATAAGTAGGCAAAGCTAGTGTAATCCATCAGAAATGTATCGATAATTTAGGGTATATCTGTCATTTTTTCTCTTCAAATGAGTTAAGGACCCAAAAGGTTGCTTGGACTGTAAGAAGAATTTGTTGAAGCTCTAATATGTCAAACCAGTCTCAACATTCAAATAAACATTTGTTTTAGGCAAATGAAAAATGCAGACAAAAATGGGACTGGGGAAAGGGTTGAATTACACAGCCAGAGCTGTGAAGAACTTCAGTAGGACTAGGGGAATGGGGGCAGCTTGCGAGCCAAGAATGGCAGATGTTATTTCTCACCCAAGGGTCCAGGGAATGGGTAAGATTCTAGGCTTGGAATCATAAAAGTCTCTAAGTATGATGCAAGGTCAGTAAAGGAGGGACTGAAACATGGGCAAGCTAAATATTTGAGAGGTTGGCGTGGGGGAGGCAGCCGAATAAGAACAAACTGCAAAGAATCTGCACTGTGATTTTTGGCAAAAAGGGGTGACCATACTGCCAATACCTGGCAATGAAATAAAGAAGAAAACCGGTGGAACAGGTTAAACCTGTGAAGCAGGTTCGCTGAGTACCGGTTACCAATTTGTCTAAGTCTGGTGAGACAGATGACTCATACACAATGAGTTACATGAAGCAAGTTTATTACTTAGAGATAGGCCGCAAGGGACAACAGAAGCCTAGAATTTACTGTGAGCCAGTCCCTCAAGGCTGAGGAAAGCTGCCTGGGGTGGATGGAGTCTTGACTTCATGTGCCCTATTTGGACTGCAGCTGAGGTACCCAGGAAAGAGTCCCCACTAGGTTTTGTACTCCAGGGTTACTAGACTCACTGGGCTAAAGCATTGAAGGCATCCTGTTTCTGGGGGACTAGAACAGAGTCCAGGCTGTTCTGCCTAGTCTCCCTGTCTCAGGATGTTATGTTCTTAGCACGTTCTACAGTTATTTTTGAGAACTACAAGTGAGAAAGGGGGAAACACTGGGTCAGTCCAAGGCCACCCAGAGAACTCTCCTGCAAAACCTACCAGATCTAGTGGACTTGCCAAGCTATATATGTGTCCAACAGGACTGTGAACCAGTAGGTAGGTCCAGCATCCCGTCTCACCATCAACCGGGATACAGCCATACCTCACACTCCAGCTAAGAAGGAAGTCCGGGAAGGGGGCAGGGAAATGGCAGCCCTCCTTTATGTCACATTTCCCTGGAATCTAGGGAGCATGACAACTTCCTGGGCATTGTTGAAACTGGAATTTTGTCAGGATTATATTTGGTTAGCCTTGACAGTTACCTGTAGTGGAAAATTGTTGGAAAGAAAACGCGTCATTTGCTTGTTTCAGGGTCAGGTAGTGTGGGAGAAGGGGGGTGGGGGAGGGTGTCTATATTGGTCTGCATAGAGAATCAGAGGAGAGAAGTGTCTATAGTAGTGATTCTCACTGTGGGTGTGGAGCATTTTGCCCCTAAAGGAACATTTGGCACTGTCTGGAGACATTTTTGATTATTACGCCTATAGGAGAGCATGCTACTGACATCTAGTGGGGAGAGGCAGGGATGCTGCTAAGCATCCTACAATGCACTGGACAGCTCCCAAGCGTGTGTGCACACACACAGAGTTATTGGGTTCAAAATGACAATAATGTGGAAGTTGAGAAACCCTGGTCTAGAGGCAAGTAGATGGTTCAGCTGGAAATGAGGGAGGGGAATGGGTCTTACCACCAGGGCTGGTGCAAGAAATGGGCGAACTGGGACTCAGTGGGAGGGAAACTGCTAAAAAGCAAATAATGTCCCAGGGGTGGGAGTAGAGTGGTGTGGAATGGAGTGGGGAGTATTTGGAGGAACATCTACATTCCTTAACAAATGTATCTGGAGGAGAAGGCAACATCTGTTACTTTAGAGAGGGAGTTAATTTTCTCCCAGTTCCTTTTCTAGAGGGATTTGTGGTCAAAATAATTCTTGTCTACTTAGGTTCACTTTTTATTATCTTCAGAGCCAGAAGCAAGAGATAAGATCCACTTTCTCTTTCAGGTCTCCTCTACCTCAGGAAAAATCTCTGATTAATGTTGCTCCTTCCTTGTGCTATCACTAGGTTCTCTATTTCCTTTAATGGCCACTGGGTATTTTACCCTTAGTGCCTCCATTTTCCTCTTACACAATCCATCCTTACCATTCCACTGAGTAAATGCAGTGGAAGTTTATGAATGTCCTCCCCCTTGCTCTACCCAGGCTCATTTTAATAGTCCTTACTCTGCTGGCTGTTGACACTGTTGTTTATACAATGTTTTTTCTTGAAATTCTTTCCTTCCTTTATTTATCTACACTGTCCTGGCTCCTCTCTTTCATCCCCTAATCCTTCTCTTGCTTATTTTCTTACCCAGTGACTACTCCTGGTCTCTGTAGGCATAGCTCCTGTCCTTCTTTATTTAATATATTTTGCTGGTGATGTCACCTCTTCACCCCCCTACATCAACTCACTGTGGATGATTCTTTTATCTTAAATCACCAGTCCTGTTTTCTTTAAGTTACAGAGCCTTAGTGCCAATCTACTGAACAATTCTACTTCACTTCCATGCCACAATCTCAAAGAATTTGAGTACAGAGCTGATCATGCTTTTTTATCAACTGCTAGGAGGTTGCACTATACCTTTAAGATGCCCCAGAGCAAAACTCCTCTGACTTATACCTGATTTGCTTCCTTTCTACCTGGCTTTTCCTATATCTCCTTACTTAGCTTTGCCTCAAGGCTGTGGACTTCTGCTCCAGTGGGAAGATTCAATTTGTCTGATTAGTGAACACCCATTACTTACCATGTTGCTTATCCACCAAGGTCCCAGTTTAGTGACCTTATGACTGCCTCATTTTGCCCATGTAAGTCTATTGTAGATGAAATTTTCACTTTAGTTAGTCTGGATTTTTCAGTCTTCTGCTAATGTGCTGGCTCACAACTCTTACAAATTCATTCTTTTACCTTTCACTTAAACCTGCTCTGCTAGATTGTCTAGGTAATACTGGTATTTAGGCAAGAGTCTCTGCTTCCTTGGGTCAAAAACTAGAAGCTATGGAAATTTCTGTCTCTGAGGTAGAAGCTAGTGGGCAAAAATTTGGGGGGTAGGGAGGCCTTTTGGAACTTTCAAAATCACATGATGCTGGCAGTTGCAACACATAAGTTTGGCCCTGGCACACTTAATGCCTCTTCTGTTGAAACCTTCCTGCTTCATATGGCAATTACCGCCCTACAGAGCAGGAACAGTGGAGTCTTGAGAGCTTGACAACAAGAGCAAGAGCAAAGGATACGGGATGGAGAGAAGTAGAAGGAAATTAAACTGAGTGCCAGGGTTTCCTTGTTCTAGCTATTGTGCAAATAATTTAATAAGCCTGGTGTGCTTTACTTTAAATACAGTTTTGAAAATTTGCATGAAATGAATTTTTGCAAATCAAGTTCTATTTCAAACATACCATTTAAAATTCATTCTGGTAAATTCCATTAGGTTGTAAAGAGTGCTTAAAAAATATCATACTTTCATTTTAGAGAAGCTGTTCCTTTTAATACCAGGTTTGTTTGCATTTACTCCACATTTGATTTCATAATCACATAGCCAGGAAAATAATTTCTGTTCTGCCACTGGTCAATAGTTATATTAAAACTGCCTGCTTGAAGCTGGCCCAAAAACAATTAAAAAATCTCATCTTTCCTCTGCTTAATTTTCTCAGTGCTGAAAGCCAGGATAAGCAATTTGGGTTAAAATAGTACTCTGTAGCCCAAATTAGCCACCTATACCAAATCCTTAGGAGATTTTCACTTCTCTTTGTGCCATTACATTTTATTCTTTAATGCCATCCAGCTTCTTTTCTACTCAGAAAAAATAAAACTATTGGAAGTTTTTTTTCTTTTTTTAAATTTATTTTTAACTTTCCAGATGTAAGTAAGAGAAATTACTGAGGATAAATAGAAAAATATGTGTGGGATTATATTTAGGATATATTAGGTAGGCATTTACCTCAATGTTTGATTAGTTCACAAAGGAGGATATGAACAAGGTCAGAAATTCATATAATTGAAAAATATATAATTTCTGTTTTTCCTAGCATTTTAACTATATTTCCTGAAACATTGCTAATGGGAGAAAAATCAAACTAAAACTTTTTAGTTGGTGACAGCCTTGGGTATTCCTTGGAGTTAGCAGAAAAGTTTGGTAAAGATATTTAAAACATTCATATTAATTCAGTTTTATTGAGATTTTTATGTTATAGAACTTCAAATTAGATACTGTTGTTTCTGTGGGTTGATATTTGGCAAGAAAAAACCCCACCACATTTCACCCAACAATGTAATAAAATTAGAGGTTTTTTGGGGCTTGATTTGTTTGTTTTCTATTTTTGTGGAATACCACTGTTAGAGATAATATTTTATTAATCTCAAAAAGTGCTATTTATAAGGCAGGTGAAATTCCATTACTGCCAATTTATGGAAGCATGAATTTCATAATGGCAAAAGCAAAGCCTAATGCAGCCAGCAGGTAGACCTGCTTTCTGACTGTTTCATCTTGTAGAAACTGTCACCAAAGTATAATTTTGCTATTTTGCTTAGAAATTGTATGGTGTACCTAGGTAAGGTCCACAGAGTACACATTAAGGCTTGAGATAAATCACCAGGGCCTGAAAAACAAGTGAAAGAAATTGCATTCTAAATCATCAGGATTTGTTTGCTTCTATATTTTTGATTAGTATGATAATAGCAAATCTTCAGTTGCATAACCGAGATATAGGTTATTTTCACATGAGATTTTTTTTCTCATGTGAAAAACTAAACTTTCAGTTTCAGAACTGTTCTTTTAGGTCCCCATGAAAACCTCTGTGGGTAATTGTTTGCCAAGTGCTGACAAATTTCCTCATTTCTCTCCCTCACAGTCCATTCTTACAGAACCCCAAACACTCTTTTAAATATTTAAATCAGGTCCCATGATTCTGCTTAAAAATCTTTCAGTGGTTTTTTGTTCCATTCAACTTATAATAAGAGCCACATTCCATACCATGCTCCACAAACTCTATACCAGCAGTTCTCACTCATTTTGATATGAGGACCCCTTTATACTCTTAAACATTGTTGAGTTTCCCCAGAAAACTTTGTTTATGTGAGTTATATCTGTTCATATTTATTATACTAAAAATTAAAACAATTTAAAAATATTTGTTAATTCATTTAAAAATAACAATACACAATATACATAACATATTTAATAAAAATAACTACATATTTCAAAACAAAAAAGTATTGAAATGAATGGTATTGCTTTACATTTTTGTCAATTTCTTTAATGTTTTGGCTTAGAATATGGCTGGATTCTCAAATGTAATTTTTCATTTAATTTATTGCAATACCACGTGTCCTTTACCTTGAATGCTCAGGCCTGCTTCACTCAGGTCTCTGCAGAGGGGTCTTCCTTTTCCATTCACTTAGGAAGTCACCTTCTATCCCATTACCCACTTTTGCTTTCTCTATAGCATTTAAAGCCATGCAAAATGATATTATCTATGTTTGTGCTTATCATCTGTCACTACTCACTCAGCTGTAAGCTCCACTTAGGCAAGGGCCTTGTCTGTCTTACAAATCATTCTGTGTTAGTTTTCTATTGTTGTATAACAAATTATCCCCAAATTTAGCAGCTTAAAACAGCAAACATTTATTATCTCACAGTTTCTGTGGGTCAGGAATCTGGGTGTGGCTTAGCTGGGTGCTTCCAGCTCAAGATCTCTCCTGAGGTTGCACTCAAGTTGGGAGGAAGGATTGGCTCTTAAGGTCATGCCTGTGGTTGTTGGCAGGCAGGCCTAGATGATCTGACTTCAAATTAATTCATGAGGGCCAGGGTTGCCTCCCTATATGGCAGCTGGCTTTCTCCAGGATGAGAGAAGGCATCCAAGACAGAAGCCACAATATTTTCGTAATTCAATCTTGGAAGTGAAATCCCACCATTTTTGCTATTTCTTTTTACCAGAAGGGAATCACTAGGTCTAGCTCATACTTGAGGAGAGGGGATCACACAAGCGTGAATGATAAGGGCTGGGGAACATCAGAGGCTGTCTGAGAGGCTGCCTATCATCAACTGTGTTCTCAGGACGTAGCACAGTGTCTGGATAATGGTAGATGCTCGGTAAATACTTGTTGAATGAGTACAGTGCCCATGAAGTGCTCAGAGGATTTGGTTTTGTTTTCTGAGCAGAAAGGGGATTATTTACCTTAGAAGGCTTTTAAAATCTACACTATTTTTTCATGGCTCCTCCAGTGTGTTGTATTATCTAGGTAGTTGGTATAAACCTACATAGAAGGGAAAATATTAATTTCTTCTATGGGATAAGAAGACTTGTTGCTGGTGTCTTCTGGGTACTGAGAAATTGGATGAATGTATTAGTCCCAGGCTGTGATGTGTTCCTGTAAAGAAAATAGAAAGAGTAATGTCTGTTCACCCATTCTTCTTCTTATATAAAATTTTATCATCTAGAGAAATTGCACTCTTGTGGGGCCATTGCTCTTTCCTGATCTATTCTTTTGGCTTCCCTGGGGCAAGGAGCACATTGAGTTGTCTGGTTGGCCACATTCATAAACAATTGTAAGCATCCCCTAAAAAATGTAATATGTTTAATTAACTTATTTTACTACATAGAACTGCTTTAGGTATATGATTTTAGGTCTTTTGAAGTAAATTATAGTTAGTCTTCACTTTTAGTCACTATATAATAACATTGTTTTTACACTTGTTTCTAAGGACTGTATACATTAATGAATTGATAATATGAATTAGTCTTTAAAATTGTTTTCCTCTATGACCTTTAGCTGGGAATATGACCACAAGGTTACGTAATTTCAACTGAGAATGAGAATGAAGGAAGAGATACTTTTAGCAAATTAGAAGTAGGTCTGGGCTGGATGTCTGGTCAACAAAGGGGTGACCTAAGTGCAATGTAAGCCTGAGAAAGGCAGGCTTATAAATCGATTAAGTTAAAAAAGGCTAGAGTATTTCATAGGCCAAATACATTGATTTTACTGTTTTGCCTGGGTTTTTTCAAATATAGGTGACACGGACTTCATAGATGGAAGGTTTTTCAAACGGGGTTCTTGTGATGATGGGGTGACTCTTCAAGATTGCTCTAAGTGCCCTAGCTGAGGCAGAGTGATGTGATTGAAGGACACAGATTCTGGTGTAGACTTAAATCTCTGCCCTGTCATTTGCAACCATTAGTGGAGGAAATAATTCCTATACTTTAGGATTGTTACGAAGATTATGTGGGCAAATACATGTAAAAAAATGCCTGACATATATACTAGGTGTTCAATATTTGTAGCTCTCTTTCCTCAGCTGAGATGTGACAGAACACCTAAATATCTCTAACATATTTTCAGTTACAGAGTTCTCTTTTTGTGGACACATCCAGATTTTAGTTTAGCCTATATTTGCAACCCAGTAAGAGCTCTCCTTAAAACAAAGAAAAGAACCAAATGTGGCTATCATTCTATTTGCTACTTCCAGTCTCTGTGTATTAAAAATATCCCTGGGGAGTAATAGGTGTGACAAAATCCAGAAAATATCAGATTGCTCAGCATGTGTGGTCAACTCCACAATTAAATTTGTCGTCAAACATCAGGACTTTTCACAGATTATTAAAAAATGTTTTGTTCAAAAGTGTTTTGAACAAAACCTCTGAGTGCTGTAAGGAGAGAAGTAGTCCTAGATAGTGAGAATTGATAATATACGGACAAATTATGGAGGGCATTGTGGAGTCTCAAATACTGCTTCATCTCAATGAATCTATGATTCCCATGAGACAGTGTTTTCCAAAAGTATTATGGTCAATTGAGTTAGTTTTTATGCTGTTTTTAAAAAAATTAACATATTTTATAATGCTTAGTTATGAAATATTTTGAATAAACAAAAAACAGACATCCACTTACTTGCCACACACTAAAATTTAAGAGGTATTCACAGTTTGCCATATTTTTTGTGACTTTTCATTTTTTTAAAATTAAATTTACTGTTATATCTAAAACTTCAGTCTCATCTCTTCTCCCTCTATTTCATTATATTGAAATTAATAAGTTCTTTTCCATCCATGTTTTTATTTTGTACTACATTCTTTGTGTGCATAACCACAAAGAATGCATGATTTTACTTTGTGTGTTTTTAAAGATTTACATAAATTGTATCATATTATGTATACTATTCTGCACCTTATTGGAACCACAATGTTATGCTTTTTTATATTTAGCTGTGTCATCTCATTAGTTATTTAATTTTAACATACAAATTTTATTATATGGGTGAACTACAATTTATTTTCCCATTCCCTACTGATGAACATAATTCTTTCCTCACATAAACAATGCTACATAAACATCCATCTATATGTCTCCCTGTGTACATGTGACAGAGATACTTTAGCATAATACTTATGGCTTATTGAATTATGATAATCAAATCTTTACTCCTTTGCAACAGTAGAGTCACACCCTTGCCAAGGCCTTAGGGAGAGCAGAATGTACTTCCCTTCTCTTTGACTTTTGGCTTGCCCATGTGATTTGCCTCAGGCAAGGGGATATTACTAGACATGCAGCAAGCAAATATTTGAAATGTGCTTGGGTAGTTGAGCTTGCTTTTATGCTCTCTGCCATCCCCATAAGAGTATGCCCTGGGTAATCTGCTGGGCCCAAGATGAGGAAAGGCACAGATTTGGAATCTAGAACAGATTTGAAATCATGCTACAGCTTTGTATCAAGCCTGGCCATGCCTGGCCTTCAGCCAAAGCACAACTCACCTGAAGACAAGTGAGCAAGAAATAAACATCACTGTTGTTTAATACTGAGATTTTGCAGATGTTTATTCTACAACAAAAACTGACTGACAAATTTTATAAATTTTATTAGGTATAACAGCATGCAGTGTATTTCTGTATATTGTTCTCTATGGCCAAAGAATTCTTCTAACCATATGAATTTTAGGCATCTTTTGGGTAAGACAGAGATTTTAATTTTTATTTGATGTATTTTTTATAATGTTTCTGGAAAGTATTGTTTTTATTTTATGGTATTTTATTTCTGCAAACCAAAAATAGCTGTTCCAAAAAGAAGGTAGCCAATGTTAGGTAAGTTGTGGTTCCTTTTACCAATTGACCATACAAATGAAATCCAAGACAGTTATGAGTTAGGACCTAAGGGTTGGCTTATGTAATTCTTCAGTTACCTAAAGATCCTAAGTATTGTTAGTTTATGACATAGTCTACTTGGCACAGGAACTGGAATAGCAAAGATAAGCATAAACTATATTGTAAAACTATTACTATGGCTGGAAAAGCCATTCATTCTATTGTGTGGTTGGTGTACCTTTGCAGAGAAAAAAAAAATCTTGAGGAATTTCACAAATAAAAATATGTCTCATGTTACAGAGGACAGAGTTTCTGAAATGTGGGAAGGCATTTTGAACGTTGGGTGTCCTTCTCTATGTGGGTAACTGATGCTCTCTTGGAGGCTTACAGGATTGCACTTGTATGTTATAATCATGCAATTATTTTACTTTAGAAACAAGAGATTTTCACATAAAACTATACTACTCAGGCCAATAAAGAGGAATATATTTGTGAAGGCTATTAGTGATACTGAAAAATGGACTGAAATTGGATTAGCCACTTTTGGATTTACATACTGCAATTCATGAGAATAACAGAAACTTAAGTCCAGTGAATCACAAGTCGTCTAGGAGGCATGCTATAGGAAATTTCTCTGAAGGGATCATTCAGGCCTGTAAATTCTTACCAGTAAGTTATAAATTCTCAGATACTTTAAGGTAAGAGGAACCCTGATTAGAAAGAGATAAAGCTGATCCTGGTCATTTTTACTTTCTTGCTGTAGTTGAGGGGATGAATAGGATTTGGTTAGGTAAATGTCATAGATTCAGCTTTTAGACTCCTGAACTAATAACAACGGGTATCATTTATTGGCTACTTACTATGGTCTGTGGCCCAGAAACTGTGCTCTTGTTTTGTTTTTTTAAAAAACATGATTTTCATGCTCAAAAGAGAAAGATGGTAAAACTGAGGCACACAGAGGTAAAATGTCTGACCCAAGGTCACATTGCTGGTAAGTAAAAGAGCCTAGATTGAAGCTCTGTTGCACTCTTGGCTCTCTGTGCCCTCTGTATACCACGTCCCTTCTAAGCAGACAAAATGAATTGAGTGTCTGTTACATGTGGAGAATTATATAATGTTGTAAAATGTGCAGACAAAAAAATTCCAAATTTGACAAAAGTTACAGGATACCACTGTTTATGCCTTTGAATTAGAATGAATATTTCTCTTATAACTAGAAGTATTTAAGTGCGCAGATGTATATCATCTAAGATGAAAAAGCCTTGAGAGTGGTTAAATGGCTCTTTATACTCTTTATATTAAATAACTTTGAGAAGGAGACCCAGAAAGAGGTTTGCTAAAGGGTATTCCCTGACTTTTTATGTAGACTATAGCAGAACTGCTTGTTGTCTGGCTCCAAACTTTGCTTCCATCATCTCCTCCAACTTTGTTCAGTTTTGAGGAAGAGAAAATGGTCTTAGGGGAAAATGGGTCCATCCACTGCGCTGAGAGTGGTCATGAGGCTTTGTTCTGACCAGGGAACATGTGCTGGGGGTTCCTAGGAAAGATTTCTTCCCCAGTGAGAGACAGCTACCTCTGCAAGTGAGGTGACAACATATTTAGAGCTTCTGCAGCCACCTTGAGACCATGAAGATCAAGAGAATTACAGAGATGCAGCTTAAAGTTCTCTGATTGTCAACATTAGGAGAGGGCTGAAAGTATAAACTGATTGAGGTGACTGTTGAACATGGTCATTTACTTTCCCATCTTAGTTGTTAGTAAAAACTATACTTCAATTCTTCTGTGTCTTTGATGTTTATGTAAAAGTCCTAGCTTGTATTAATTCATATATCAAATTTGATGCTCTCTGTACATATAATATATGACCTATGTGTTCACTATCAACTTTTGCATCATAATCCAACTAAAGGCTATATTTATTGATAACCAGGTCATCAAACTCTTATCTTAGTGGTCTTTCCATTACATAATAATTAGTAATAACAAATCATTTTAATGTAAACTTTTCCACAGAGCTGGTAGCCTAATTTTGTTTTGGATTCTAGACCCTTAATTGAGTCTTATAAGCAGTTATGTTCGGAATTAGTAACTACATTTTCAAGTAGTCTTGGTACTGCAAAAACATACTTAAAGATTATCTCTTGACTAATTGCAGGCCTGATTGGGATGGACCCTCTTCCTTTATAGGAATCAGTGCTTTGCCTTTGCTTGGTGAAACTCAGGCAATAGTCAATACTTATTAAACAAAGTTAAGCAGAAGTAATCTTGAGCTCAATTTATTGAAGATTTGAGTAAAACTAGCAGAATTAGGGGGAGAGAACTTGTGTGTTTTAGATCATGCTCCTTAAAAGAAGAGCCTGAGGCAGGGATTTAGGTATATGTGAGTTAATGAGGAAATGCTCCTCAGGAAAAATCTATAAGGGAGTGAAGGAAGCAGGATAGGGAAAGGGGAAGAGTAGAGCAATGGTATAGTCTTGGATAAAGTCTAGCCTTGGCCTGATTCCCAGAGGGCTCTGTAGGATAAGTGGTTCTACCTGGAGCTGATCTGTCTCGAGGCAAGAGGACAAGGCTCTGTACTCTGTATCAGACAACCATTGGCCATCCTCAGGGATGATGTGGTGGGTGATATAATAATGGTGATATAATTTTCCAGGCATATCCAGCTGAGGCAATGCTCTGGAGAAGGTCACAGGTGTAAACTGTGAGCTATAGCACTTCCAGCAGCCGGGAGATGGGCATATCAACCCATAAAGGGGATCTGGGAGGGACACCAACAATATCTAACATAGTTAGTTTACTTTGAGTATAAACTTGAACTTCGAGGAAAGAGTTAAATTCAGTTCAAAACAAATTTGTTGAGTAGCTACTATGTGCAAAGCAATATGTTAGGGCAAAGAAGAACACAATGTGAACAATCTGTTGCCTTAAAGAAGTGTACACTATATAAGGAAATGATTATGCATACAAGCTAGATATCTATTTCTGAGTTTGGTCTCCATTAGCAGGCTTGATAAATTGTGAATTCCTATAAAGCTAGTTACCCTCTGTTCTATACTATTCTTATAAAGATAGTCAAATAAATTTGAAGTATATACTCTAAAATCAGATGTAGATAAATTCTTTCTAAGATTATTTCTACCAAGTAAAGCCTATTGTTAATATAAATGAGTTGACTTTTCTCAAGTTTAGACTCTTTCCACTCATGTAGAAAGGACAACATTATATACAACAGCTAAGGAAAGTTGAAATTAAGCACAAAAATTTGAGACTTTGATTTGGTTGTACCTTTGCTATTAGAATTACAAAAACTATAACAAGGAATCCTGTGTTTCTAGTGGCCAACATTTTGCAGACTTGGATGTTAAATAGAAAATGTCAATTACGTTCTCAGACTTTATAAAATATAGTTTGATTTGTCAACTTTGCTGATAAAAATGAAGCACTTGTGATTGCATTGTTTCAGTCATCAAGAGATGTATAATAAAAAAGTGTTCTTCTTCTTCTTTTTTCTTTTTTTTGTAGAAGTAGAGTCTTGCTATGTTGCCCAGGCTGGTCTTGAACTTCTGGGCTGAAGTGATCCTTCTGCCTTGGCCTCCCAAAGTGCTGGAATTATAGGAGTGAGCCAGCATGCTCAGCCTTAAAACAGTGTTCTAAAGAAACAAAATTAATGCTGAATTTAGCAAACATAGTAAAAAAGAAAAATCACTTAAAAGGTATGACTCTTTTAAAATCCACCTGGACCTCATAAATTAAAGAGAAGTATATTTAGAATTTATTTTCTTAGCATAGGAATATTTATTTGTAACAGATTGTTAATTTCTTTGCAACAGATTTTTAATTTCTTAAGGATATGTTGATAGCTACTGCATTCAGAAAAATATCTAGAGTGAGGGATTAAAGGACTATTCTGATTGCCTGATGGAGGTAACTTATAATCAGATTTAATCACCTCCATTCCACTAAGAAATTAAGTGGGACTATTCCTCCTATTCCTGTTCCTATTTCTATACAAACCTCTCTTTCAAGGCTGCCTTTAGCATACATATAACGTGGTCCACAGTATTGACTGAGCATCTACTTTGTGTCAGCTCTGCTCTAGGCATCCCAGATATAGCATTGAGTACAGGCATTGCTCTCATCATTGGTGGTATTGCTAGTCTAGCAGGAACAACAGGCATTTTTTCATTTTTGAGATTTAATATGTTTGTCATAATTGTACAAAGTGCTATGAAGGAGTGTGTGGTTTGGAAATATATAGTGCTCTTTATCTTAACAGTGTAAAACAGGGCAAGGTTTGGCAGAAGAAGAGGGAGGATGGCCAAAAAATGTTTTGCCCCAGTCAACGTCCCCCTGGATGGTCCTAATCACTGTATGCCTGTGTTGGATCCAGGCTTTCTGTTTGAAGAATAATTTTGATTGTGTTTGTGCTCCTACACATGACACTTGGAAAATATAGGAATAATAGAACAGTGGGAATAGAGACATGGAAAGCTCAGAAGTTTCTTGTTTTCATGCAATAACCTAAAAGACAAATGAAATAACATTTCTACGATAAAACAGACTGTTCATTTTCCTATCAATATTCTAAAGACACCTTTGTTTTAAACCTGATGAAGGTTTTCTTATACTATTTTGAAGCTTTATTGAGACTCGAGGTCGGAAATACTCAATTCTTTAAAATGAACACAAAGTAAAGAGTAACAATGATTTTCATGTAAGGACACAACTTTAGTTACTTTCAAATCATAGCACTAAATTGGGAGATGTAGTAAGTGGTTAATTAGATAAGAATATACTCCATTTAATCAGAAACCTAGTGTTAGCACATTCAGGTATTAATTTATCTTCATGTTTTTAGAACCTTTGCTGCTAGTTCAAGGTATTATTATCAAATCCCAAGAAATTTTGAAAGTGTTAGTTTTATAAAACATTTTTGGATTAAAATATTATTGCATATTTGGTGTGGAAAACTTAGAATATTCAGAATTCACCAAGATGAAGATAAAAATAACATACATTCAGTTCTTTCTCTGTTTTTATATACCTTTTTGTTTATTTGTTGTTCCCATGAAAATCTTTGCAAAAAGGTTCATAGAAGGTAGTTTATTTTGGGAAGTTATTTCAGGAAACAACATGATAAACTAGAAGAGTGAAACAGGGAAGGAGGGAGTGTCAATCAAGAAGTGTTTATAGTCCTGTGTTACTTAATTATGGGGACACATTCTGAAATATGTGTGTTAAGTGATTTCATCATTGTGCAAATGTCATAGAGTGTACTTATACAAACCTAGATGGTATAGCCTACTACACACCTAGGCTATGTGGAATAACAACATAACACAGTACACAGTACAATGTGTTACTGTACTGAATACTGTAGGCAATTGTAACACAATGGTAAGAATTTGTGTATCTAAGCATATCTAAACATAGAAAAGGTACAGTAAAACTACAGTATAATAGACACAAAATGGTACAACTATATAGGGCATTTACTATGAATGGAGCTTGCAGGACTGGAAGATGCTCTGGGTGAGTCAGTGAGTGAGTGGTGAGTGAATGTGGAGGTCTAGGACATTATGTGCACTATTGTAGACTTTATAAACACTGTATACTTAGGCTATACTAAATTTATAAAAAAATAATTTTCTTTCTTCAATAATAACCTTAGCTTACTGTAATTTTTTACTTCATAAACTTTTAAATTTTTTAAAAAACTTTTTGACTTTTGCAATAACATTTAGATCAAAACAGGAATACGTTGTACAGCTATACAAAAATATATTCTTTATATCCTTATTCTAAAAAGTTTTCTCTATTTTTTTTTTACTTTGAAACTTTTTTGTTAAAAATTAAGACACAAACACAAACATTAGCTTAGGCTTACACAGGATCAGGATCATCAATATCACTGTCTTCCACCTCTATGTCTTGTCCCACTAGAAGGTGTTCAGGGACAAATAACATGCATGGAGTTGTCATCTCCTATGATAATAATGCCTTCTTCTGGAATAGCTCCTGAAGGACCTGCCTGAGTCTGTTTGACAGTTAACTTTTTAAATAAAAAAATAAGTATAAGGAGTACATTCTAAAATAACAATAAAACGTATGGTATAGTAAATATATAAACTGAAACAGTCATTTATTATTGAGTATTATGTACTGTTCATAATTGTATGTGCCATACTTCTGTAGGACTGGCATTGCAATAGCTTTCTTCATACCACATTACCACAAACACATGAGGAATGCATTGTGCTATGACATTACCAAGTCTACAAAGTCATTAGGCAATAGGAATTTTTCAGCTCCATTGTAATTTTATGGGACCATGATGGTATATGCAGTCCATCATTGACAGAAACATTGTTATATGGCACATGACTGTATGATTGATCTCGTCACTGCTGTAGGCAACTGGAGCTGCATCCTGCTTGGGACCCTCTGGAAAGCTGGGAGGAATGTGGAAAGCTCAGAATTATCTGCCTGAGGGTCAGAGGAGGAGAGTGATCGTCCTGTGGCTCCTGTACGTCCACGCTCAGGGGCTTCTCCATGGACTGTTAATTCCCTCACACTTCAGACTCCTTCATGCACCTGGGAGACCAAGTGGGTTCCAGGAAGTGTCCCACCTGGCAGCATCAGAGAAACCCTGGGGAGACACTGAGAGATACCTCCCTCCATTAAATCCACTCCATTACAGAATGTTCACCATGGTGGCTGGCTGCAATATTTCCAGAAGACTTAATAGAGGAGAGTTAGTAGAACAAGCAGGTCCTTGCTGCTGCCATTGTTCTGAGCCTATACTTGGATTATCATCTCCCTCTTCTACCACCTGTTCTGACTTCAGCACTCCTAGGTTACTTGTCAGGTGTGGTGATCCAGACCTTCATTCCTGAAGGGTCTGAGTCCCCAATGTTTTGCTCTTGCTGGGCCATGATTTTCAGCTATCACTAAATATGGAAACACCAAGAGATGTCCCAGTGGTTTCCCTGGGTTTCAAACATACTCCTTCTGGCTCCCATTGTGTAGTGGCAACCCTAGCTCCTTATGGTACTTAGGGTTAATTATTTCCACTGCCTGATTTTTTTTCTTTGCCTAGTGTCACAAAGTGTCTTGAAGGAATTATTTAGTAGAGGATAAGGTTGAGATGACAGAAGGCACAAATTCTGCAAATGGGTCACTGGGAGTGATAGCAAGAGAGACCGATTTTACTTGAACCCTGTTTTCCCTGACTAGTGTATTATAGCTATAGGCAACATAGCCTTCTATATTGATCCTCGGTTCCATGCATATGACTACATCTGGGAGGACAGTGACCCGGCTACACACAGTCTCCTCCTAGAACTGGCACCTTATGTAAGCCTTTAATAGGCCATTCCATTGTTCTATTAGCCTGTGAACATGGGTCCGTTGCTGTACCTCCTTCACTGTAAAATATTGCTTTGAATCTTATGCCAGTGAATCAAGAATTCTGTAAGCTCTCGGATGGCCGTTTTAGCTTTACCGTGGTAGACATGAGAGATAAACTGTACCTGCAAGCATCTGGTTACCACAAAAATGCTGGTCTCCAAGGTGGATCAAGAGGGTGTGAGGTAGGGTATAAGAAGTGTAGAATGTACACTGTGTGCTGTTTTGTAACTTGCATGTTTTCTTGAGTAAATTTGTGGGTTGTTTATTTTATTATTTTAATTTAGTTAACCTGAACTTTATTTATTAGTTCTACTCATTTTTAGTTTTTAAAATTTATTAATTTCTAGTTTTATGCTTATTATTTTATCTCTTTTGCTTTCTTATGGGTTTGTTTGCCTTTTCTAATTTTTTGAATGTAATGCTTAGACTTTCTTTTTAAAAAATTAATAATATAAGTATTTGAAGTCATAGATTTTCTTCCTAGACCGTAACATAGTTTTTTTTTTTTTTTTTTTTTTTAGTATTTTTCAACCTTATTTCATTATTGACCCCTTAAGGAGAAAAATAAAATTTAAATTTAATTTCTCCCTTACAAAGAAATTAAACAGTAAGGAATGCAATTTTGTTCAGTAAGTTGAGCTTTGGTGGGCCACAAGCTATTGTAATGTCTGATATTTTTCACCTACCAAGAACCAATTTTCACCCCTGTGGGGGTAATATACCCCACTGAGAATGCATGGTTTAATAAATACTTACTAAGTACTTTTAAATCTCATTTAAGTCTCAGATTAACCCTATGATATGGGCACTACTATAGTGTTTTTATTGTCATTTTGAAAAAAGGTTTTCTGCAATTTTGGTTTTCATTTCCTCTTTGACCTAAGAGTTGTTTGGCAGAGAGGTTTTTTTCTTAATCTTTTATTTTTAAATAATATCAAACTTTCAAAGAAGTTTCAAAGAACCATCCTGTACTCTTGACCCAGTTTCACCAATTGTTAATATGTTATCATATTTATTTTATCATTTTTTGTCTCTCTCTTCAAGCATACATACACATACACACACACACACACAGATGCACGTGAACACTTACATTACTCTATTCCTTTTTTTGAACAAACTGAGTGAGTTGCAGGCAAGATGCCCCATTTTTCCTAAATATTCAGAATGCAGTTTCTAAAAGAATTACAATACAACCTAGGTAATCACAGTATAACCAAGTAAATGAGAAAATTAGCATTGACACAATTCTACCATTCAATCCAGAGACCCTATTTAAATTTTGCTAATTGTCCCAATAATGCCCTTTGTAGCAAATGGATGCAAGACATAATCTAGAATCATATTGCATTTAATTGCCATGTCTCTTTAGTATTATTCAATCTAGAATAGTTTCTTAGTATTTCCATCTTTTGTGACTGGCATTTTTAAATAGTACAAGCCATTTTTTTGGTTGAATGTCCTTTAATTTAGGAATTCAATATTTCCTCATGATTAAATTCCATTTATGCATTTTTGGGAGGAATATTACATGGGTGCTTTGTTCTGCTCACTGTATCATATCAGGAAGCACACAATGTCAATTTGTTCCATTTTTGGTGATGTTAAATCGAGTCATTGGTTAAGGTGGTATCTGTCATTTTTCTCTATTGTAGGGTAACTATTTTTTCCCCTTTTTAATTAGCTAAGTACTTTGTGGGGAGAAACATGAGTTTATGTAAATGTTTCTCAGCAAACTGGAAATGAAAACACACAAATGTGAATCACAGATTTTTTTCATTTGTAGCAAGAGAACAGTATTAATCTAACCACCTTGTTTTGGAGATTAGGAAACCAAAGGCCATGTTGGGTCGTCCGTCTAATCATCAATTTATATTCAAAGAGATCTGATAATAAGGATAAATGCACTAGGCATTTAATGTAGAAGAGTACTTGAAATAATTTGGGGCTTCCCTTTATTTTTATTGATTTTATTCTAATCAAATAGATATTTCCCTATGCTCCTTGAATCCATAAAATTTATAGTAAAAATGTGAAGATATGTTCTTTTTGAGCATAACTCAACATATTCTACTGAACTGACAGTGAAATAGTTTTTCATTATTCTTTAGTTTCCTTCAAACTGAGCTTGGAAATAAAGAGCTTTTAAAGACAAGGGGGGAAATGCTTTTTTAGAAAGCAATAATGAGTATAAAAGCTAGGTAGTACTTGTTTTGGGATAGCTCCTTTTTTTATCTGGAGAAGTTTGTTACTTAAAGTTCTTCAAAGTGTGGCTTACCATGTTCGTTTTTAACAAAATTAGCTAATCAAAAGAATGTGGGTGAAGAGTTTCCCCTTGTTTGATTTTGAAAGAAAAAGTGTTTCTAAAATGTAAAGGCCAATGTGCCATTTTCTTTTCATTCTTTTTGGAGAAATGTCTCTTGCTAGCTGAATTTAGAAAATGAATTTATTTATCATTATTTCAGCAATAGGTTACCTGAGCCAGGATTTTAGACTGGACATAGAAATAATTTTCATGATTTATTTGTACTTCCATTCTGTAATGATGCCTAATTCCCAGTTAGGTCATTCCCATATTCTAGTGCTTCTCATATTATTAAGCCAAGAAGGGAGACTCTGTGCTGAAGATGTGCTTATTAATTGGCACTGAAAGAATCCGTATATTCCAAGGACCAAAATCTTCAAGGAGAAATATGAAAACTGCTGAATGACCTCCCAAAGAATGCCATAATAAAGAATATACAGTAAGGAGGAATAGGAGAAGATGTAAGAAGAGAGAAAGAAAGAAAGAAAAATATGGGGAGATGAAATTGCAGAGGTCATTCTAGAGCAGAGTGCAACTGTTGGGCAAAACCGCGATGCCATTGACATACCTCCATACTTCTCTTCCACAGTAAAGCAATGCACACACATACACCTGGAATGACCTTTCAGTTTCAAGACCACATTTAGATATAGTAGCTTTGATATATATATTTCTGAGGGAAAATTTTGGGTGGGAGAAAAGGAAAGAGAGCTATTGGTTATATTGTAGATGGTTTATTGGGATTTAGGGACATTACTCATAATAATATTTTGGCACAATCGCTGTAGCTGCCATTAATCAGGTCTTCTCAACTCAGAGACTCACAGGATTTTCAATATTTGCATTTTACATTATACATTGACTTGCAGTTGTTTATTATATTCAAAACCATCCACAAATAATAAGACTTGGGCCTCGAAAAGTCTAATGTCTGTGTAGTGATAAGAATAGATCTTAAACTGATTCTATGGAACTGTGTCATAGAAACCAAAGTTGTAAAAAGACAAGCTTAAACTTTATGATCACAAGTCTGTGTCAATAAGTGTACTTTGCTTGCAGGTCACAAGAAAGCTGAGGTAAGAAATAAAGGTAATTAAATGTTTGTATAACTGGAGGCCCTGAGTTAGGGCAGACTTAAGATTGGTTTGATTCTCCAACTCAAAAATGGCACAAAGGGCCCGTTTTCCCACCATTTTCCTATTCTACTTTCTTGGCTTCATCTTAATCCCCAGGTTAAGAGCTGAAAAGGGTGTTGAGGCACTACAAAATGCTACAATATGTCTACCACCTACTCCTAGGATTACATGCTTCCTCATCCAAATGTAGGCACAGAGGGAGAGAGCTGACTTCTCATAGCTCTCTCAGAAATGCATCCATCAATTAGTACTATTATGTTTGAAAAATAATTATTTTTCTCACCTTATTATTTTTACTACTATTATTAGTTGGTATTTTACCATGAAAAAGGTTTTTCCTTCCCCCCACATCCCTCCTTTCTTTCTCTCCTTCCTTTTTTTAATTTTGATATAGACTTAGAGATTATTATTTTATCCAATCTATTATAATATGGTACTGCTATTATTTATTTTAATGCTCAAACTATCTTAGTTTTGGTCATATTTTGAATATTCCTTACTTTCTGAAACAACATGTTTTCAGCTCATCTTGTACTTTCCCTATTCTAGCCCTGGAATCAACCATTTCTCCACGAGATCCCTGTTACTGAGTGGAGTAGTATTGAGAAATCAAGATCTAAGTGGCCAGATGTGCTTGTTGCTATTGGTGTGTCATTGAATCTAGGCTCTCTTAGAGGCTTAGCTAAGAAATACATACACATACATATACACAATACTTTTTAAAAGATTGATTGTATCATAACAAAACGTTTTAGGATCAATTTGCTATTTAATTGTAGTTGAAAATGAAAGGTAATTTGTTGGTCTTATGATTCTAATTTGGTAAAATGCATGTAAAGGAAACCATTGGATACCTTTAACCAAGAATAGGATTTGAATCCCTTGAATGATCTCTCTGTGCCTTAATAGCTCAACAAATGATCTGTTTGTGACCCAACATTGCTAAAGAACTAAGGAGTAGACCTGGGCCTTCAGTGCTAACCAATAAGAACAAAACCTTGCATATATCCATATATCTATCTATGTATCTATTTTGATATGTGCCTGTGAAATAGATTTGAAGCTATTTTGTCCATGTTACAGATGGGAAATCAGGGAAGACCCTTACAGTCTTAGTTAAAGTCTTACCAGGACATACTTTGTGATCTCTAGTTCAATTTGTGTCCCATAGTCTCTACTGCTTTGTGAATAATGCAACTTCCCAGGACAAACTCACCAATTTAAGCAGTGAATATCTTTTACATTCTTTCTTTTGGTGGTTACAATAGTCTTGTCAAGAGGTCTACCTCACTGAGGCTTTCAGAGGCAACTTAGCTTCTGAAAGTTGTCAAAAAAATGTCTAATCCTGAAATTTAGGTGATTATGTATCCTCCTGATATGTACATGAAAAGTGTCTATCAAGCCTAGGGTCTTCTGTATGGAGTTAGGAATGCTCCTTTGTTTTCTTTCCAGGGACAGTCCCTGGTTACCGGTTGGCTTAATTCATAATTGTGTGTTCCAGTTTTAACCTATAGGTGGTGCTTGGTATCAAGTCACAGGGAATGCTCTGTGGCATTGATATTTTTTAGGAAGTCAGCCATGTGGTTCTGTGGAAGTCAGAGATGGTATATATGAGTGATAGTTCATCACAGACATATAGGCTTCCTTTTTGAGGGAGCTTAAAATATATTAAATACACATGTACTCCTCTTTCAATGAAGAATTGGCTCAGGATAAGGTTATGGAAGAATTTCTTCACTCCCTGTGGAGTGGGTTTGGGCAAGGGCAAAGTTGGCTGACTGTATAAAAAGGAAAATATTTTTCAAAATCTTGTATTTAGATCTTAAGGTTTACTCAATTGAACATGTTTGAGTAAAAACAGGAAGTGAATAAGATACAAGAGGGTGGGAGAGAGATCCAGGAGGTATAAGAAAGAGTGTGTATTTATAACTTGTTTTATAAAAGTAAACAGGTAAACCACCTAAACACTCTTAAAACACTTTAATCTCCTTTACTTTCAACATTGTATTTCAGTGAGATTAACCTAGGAATTTTCTTAAGTTCTATGTTCAAAAGAAGGAGAAAAATACTTGAATCATAGTTGCATTGTGTGTTACATGAATTCATTTAGGGTGACTCTCTTTTCTTTGTTCAGTAAGTGTACATTATATCTTTACCAGGTACTATTCACAAGATGCTTTTAGAAGTGAAGGCTGGCATTTTTATATTTCATTGCTTTTTGGTTTTATTCCACTGTGAGTGAGAAGAAGTGATTGACTATGTCTAACTCAGGACACTTTATTATACTTTATTCTCTTCATTGTATACACAAGGCATGTGTCTGGGTGGCCACTGCATGAAATGTCCTGATGGTTCTATAGATGACCTTTCTTTACATTGAAAATATTGATTAGTGGTTTTCTGAAAGAGTTCCATCTGGTCATTTAAACCTGAAAGAATAAGGCATGTGTACAGAGAATTTTGCTACCAAATATTGTTATTGTGAAGATTTATTATTTATTTTATAACACAAGGAAATAAAACATTGTTGTATCCCCTTTATTTTTTTTAAGTCAGATTTTCTCCAAGCTCCCATCCTGGTGGGTTGCCCAGAAATTCAATCTCAGTCATTGCTAAGGCTCTTTTCTTGCCCCCAGAATCATGCAAAAGTCCTGGGGGTTCTCTATAGTCCTCCACTTGCTCCTCCTACTCTTTAAGAGAAGCTCTCCTACTTCTTCTCTCTACCCCCTCCCCTCCCTCAAGCTCCTTCTTTTTTTACTCTGGGAATGACCCAGTAATCTCTTATATGACTTTAAGTTTTTGAATATCAAAGCCAGGAGGGGGTCTTATCCCAATAGTTTCTGTTTTATATTTGGACATAAAAGCATTTGAGGCAAGGCAAGGAAAAACATAAACTTAGAAACTGCTTGGAATGGAGGAGGAAAATACCTATGAATTGGAGGATAAAAACCACATATTGATATTTTGATAAGTTATTCAGCTTTATATTATTTTTCACCCCTTGAAAGAATAAAAACAAAAGGTATATTGATGTTTAGTGTTTAACTGTTAGCATGCACACTTTCAAAATATATTAGGAATCTAACATAACTTTGTTCTAGTCAGCACATCCTAACCAGAAGAAAGTTCTTATTTATGTAACTTCTTTTCTAAAGAAAGCTAGACAAGTTGAGCCAATAAATCAGCCCAAGGTGGAATAAGGGAATGAGGGGAAGCCTCCTCTTCATGAGGTGAAGGCTTGTCAGACGCAGACCTGCCTTGCTGGAGAGGACCCTAGTGGGGCTAGAGGTGGGATTAGGTGGACACCAAAAAAGTTTAACTCTTGGTCACAGGCCTGGACCACTGTGGCTGACTGTCTCTACATCTTATCTAAGTAATTCCTCTGTCTCTCCATCAACATGTATCTGTAGGAAGTGACATCCATGAAAAACCCAAGAGGGAATCACTCTTCAAAGGAACTTAAGGACCATAAGAGATAACCGTTAATAAAAAGATCAGACGATTTCAAACATTACTGTGAAGTCTGTAGGAGATGACCATTATCTAAATAACCACAAATGGATAAGGTATGCAGAGGTAAATTTGTGCCTTAATTCTAAGTGATTTTGACATCCCATGCTACTGCTTCATTGCCAAGTTAGAGAAATAGAGAAATCTGGAGCTTAATAATTTTCTCTTGATTCCTAACTTCCATTTTTACAGAAAGGTACGGAACTCTTTGGGTAAAATCTGAGACCCAATCAAAACGTAGAGATTGTTTACACATATCTAAAAGAAAAATGTTACCACATACTTAGAGAATGAGAACTCCTTATCACATGATTTCTCATTTTCTCTGTGAGTAAGTACCTTGAAGAATGTACATTATTTAAAGAATGAATTCTGGTTACTGATTTTGTGTTCAACACCCAATGTGTCTTCTTAGTGGGATGGGATTCCAGCTTTGCTTACTAGATAAAGTGCAGCTACTCTGCTTATCACAAGGCAGAGCGTGTTTATATTCCAGGTCTTGTGATTTGACGACTTGACCAGTCCAGTATCATTCCGATGTTGTTAACTAGTGGCTTTACGTGGTTGTCCTACTTTACAGTGTAAAACTGGAAGTGGGACTTTATGAAGTCTCTAATTCATTGATTTCACAAAACTCCCTTTAGTGCCTTTTAAGATGCACAAATGTCTAAATCTCATTGAATCAGAATCTCCTGTTAATGGAACTCAGGAACTTGCTGATCTTGTCAGCCACTCTTCTTTCAGAAATGATACCAGCTAAACCATCTGTAATCCACTTAGTAAATTGATAGGTGTGGGGGAATTATGGCTTTATTTTCATTTAATTAGACTTTAAATATATGATCAGAGAATTCTGAATAGGGAAAACTGCCTCAAAATAAAGAGAGTTGAGTTTTAAAGGTTTTCTATTTGATAACCTGTTTCCATTTGGCATAGAAGATCTTGGAGCATTAGGATGCTCTATGAAGTCTTTTATGGCTGATTTAACAATAGAAGTGCTGCTGTTCTCAACTGCATACTCTCTTAACTTGCCAGCCACTCACTGTGAGGTAGACTATGGACTTATATTTCTGTTTGTGATATTTAATGGATGTTTTTAGTAATGTTTAGTATTTATTGATATGTTCATGTTAGCATTTCTGATGTCAAGAGTTTTTTTCTGTTTAATGTTTTTAAGATAAGAATTTGGTAAAATAATGTACAGAATGCAGATAAAGATATTGATAATGTCTATTTTTAGAGAACAAAGCCTTCTTTCATAGCAAAATAGTCTAACTTTAAAAATTAAAGATTTTTTAATATGGAAAAATTATTAACTATAACATTGATTTTTTTCCCTTTAAGTGAGTAATCAAGTCAGAAAAAAGTTATTTCATTTAGTTTTACCTGTTTGAACTCTACAAATGGTATCATTCTCTGTGCTTCTGTAAGTTCCTTCTACTATTCAATGATATGTTTCTGAGATTCCTCTTTATTCATACTCTAAGTATATAGTTTATTCATTTTCATTGCTATGGATATTTCAGAGTATAAATATGCAAGTTCATTTATATGTTCTACTATTGATGGATATTTAGATTATTTTCAATTTTCTGTTGTTACAAATACTATTGTTGTGAACATTCTTTTTAAAAACACTTTATTGACATACAATTTACATACCCTAAAGCCCATTCATTTTAAGTGTACATAAAGCTCAATGGTCTTTAGTGTATTTACAAAAGTGTACAACCATCACCAAAATCTAATTTTAGAACATTTCATCACTCTGTACCCAATAGCTGTCACTCCCTTTTGTCTCCCCCTAGGCCCTGGAAACTATGAATCTGTCTTCCATCTCTATGGATTTGCCTATTCTGGACGTTATGTATAAATGGGGTCATACAATATATGGCCTTTTGTGTCTGGCTTCTTTCACTTAGAATAATGTTTTTGAGGTCCATCTTTGTTGTCATATGTGTCAGTCCTTCTTTCCTCTTTATTGACAAATAGTATTCCATTGTGTGGATAGACAACATTTTGTTTATCCTTTCCTCAGTTGATGGGCATTTGGGCTGTTTCCACTTTTTGGCTATTATGAATAATGCTGCTATTCATGTGCAAGTTTTTGTGTGGACACAGTTTTTATATGTTTCATATGTAGATAACTAGGAGTGAAATTGCTGAGTCTTATTGTAACTCTATGTATAATATTTTGAGGAACTTCCAAACTGTTCTTCAGAATGGCTGTACCATTTTACATTCCCATTAGCATGTATGAGAGTTCCAATTTCTCTACATCCTTGCCAACACTTGTTGTTGTATTTTTTTAATAATAGCCATTTTATGCTATGAAATGGTATCTCATTGTGATTTTGATTTGCATTTCCCTAATGACCAATGATGTTGACCATTTTTTCATGTTCTTATTGGTCATTCATATATCTTTGGAGAAATGTTTATTTAAATCCTTTGCCCATTTTATAATTTGACAATTTGTCTTTTTATTGTTGAGGTGTAAGAATTCTTTATATATTCTGGATACAAGTCCCTTATCAGATACATGATTTGAAAATATTTTCTTTAATTCTTTGGGTTGTCATTTCACTTTCTTGATGGTTTCCTTTGAAGCACATTTTAATTTGGACAAAGTCCAATTTATCTATTTTTCTTTCATTACTTGTGCTTTTAATGTCATATCTAAGAAACTATTGCCTAATTCAAGGGATTTATAACTACGTTTTCATCTGACATCTTTATATGAGTACTTCTAGCTCTTACATTTAGGTCTTTGATTCATTTTGAGTTAATTTTTGTATATGGTGTGTGATAGGAGTCCCAACTTTATTCTTTACATGTGGACATTCAGTTCCCCCAGAATCATTTGTTGAAAATGGTCCTTTCCCTCTTGAATTATTTTGACACCCTTGTTGAAAACTAACAAGGGTTTATTGACCATATTTAAGGATCTATTTCTGGACTCTCAATTCTATTCCATTGACCTATTTGTCTATCCTTATGCCAGTACCACACTATATAGCTTTGTAGTAAGTTTTTAAATTAGGCTGTATATCCTTTTTCAATACTAAATATGATAACATATATTTGATCTAAAAAGTTTTACATATCAATAATATAAAATTTTTAAAATATAAAAAATAACAAAGAAAAAATGAATATCACTCATACTACCACCAAGGAGAATTAATATTTTAGGACATCCTTTTGGTTTCTTTTTAGGCAGCATTATGTTGATCCACATGCAATATGATAAGCAGTGACCATATTTTTCTTCCAAGACTAGAATCTTCATGAAGTTCTCATGTAATATTTAAACTTTTATATTTTAATAACTGAGCACAGTATGAATGATGATGTGAAATCAATTGTACTGAAAGATTGATAAAGTGTGGGGAAAATTGAATTAGAGGACAAGTAAAGCATACTCTAATACAACAGTTCCCCATACATAGAGAAAAAAATGACTCCAAATAAAATTATCCTTAGTTGATAAAATGCTAAAACCAAGGATTACTCTTTCTTTCTCATCACACATCAAATTTATCACTAAATCTGGAGAGAAAAAAATGGCGGTCTGATGAGTCCTCCCACCTTACTGCTCCCAGGGAAGGAGGTGAAAAACGCCATCAGCTGCCTGCACGCTCGGATCGCTCACTCCAAAAACAGCATTGTGAATTTACAGAGAAACATCATGGGACACTCAGCCCAAGAAAATAGGTGACTGGGAGATTCATTCACAAAGATCGGAGAGTGCAGGGAGTACAATAGAGCCCAGAGCGGGGGAAGGATGCACTTACCAGGTTAGCGCAGTGCGACCTGACCTATACATGGTTATGCACCTTCTCCACAGACTTCCCATCCACTCAGTCAGGGACAAGCCCAGAGATGGGGCAAAGCTGTTGCTGGAGGCAGCAGGCTCTGTGAAAAGGAAGCAATTGTTAGAGCCATATGGAATTCTTAGCTGCCATATACAGGGACCCCTCAGGGCTGGGTAGGGACTAGGTGGAGATACAGCTTCCCAGGACCAGGGCCCAGGAGTTGAATGGAGAGCGGGACACACCCTTACAGGCTGTCGGCAATTGCCTCCACGGGACCCAGGCTGGTTGAAAAGAGCTGTGTTCACGGGGGTGATCTGAGTGCTGCTGTGTGCCAGGCTGGTGGCAGCAGCCATCTTTAAAGCCTCCCGCCCGGAGCTGTGAGCAGGGTCTCTAGCTCCACCCTGCTCCGCCCGGGGGCTCTTCTGCTGGGGCTCCACAGACTTTGCCTTTGGTGGCCAGGGACAGCTGCATCTGTGGCTTCCAGGTGGGACGAGATCCTGGAAGTGTAGTGGCAGAACCTTTGTGTACTGGAAACAGTTTGCAGCCCATCCATCAGGTCCTGCTACCCCAGCTCTGGCCTCATAGGAGTCTGCTATGTTCTGGTCCTAGTGCCAGCTCTTCAGGTCCCAGCCCTTCCGTACCCCAGAAATCAGTCATTTTGAAGGTTTCTGTTTATAGCAACTTATTTTGTATAAGCACTGGTTCACATGGCAACCGAATGCCTCAACAGTCACAGGCTGAACCAGAGCAGCTCCCCGCAACCCTGCCCACTTCATTAGGGAATTTTGCTCCATCCAAGAGCATCTCCAGTGGCCACTATTCCCCCTGCCCGTGGGAACATCCCCCTGGCAGAGACTTCTGGGGATATAGATGCCCACCCGCCTTGCCTTGGGGTCTAGTGGTAGAAGAGGGGTGCATAATTGGAGATCCCCCTGTCAGCCAGTGTCACGTGGAAATGCACGTCAGAGGGCCAGACACACATGGCTGGATAAGCAACCTCTGAGCTGTGTAGAATTTTTCCAATTCAGCTCTTGTACTGCAGCCAAAAGCAATTGTGTTTCTACCTGCACCTCAGGAAAGGCAGGGTCAAAGGAACCCCTAGGAGCTACAAGGCCCCTCCCAAAGCTTGGGGCTTTTGCATACCCCACCTAGGGGATCAGAGTCTACCATGGACACAACAGAATACCTAGCTATTAGGGAGCTGTGGATTCATACCCTCAAGTACAATTCTCCAGCTTGGATTTCAAGCTGGGAGGACAATCTCACTACACTCCACCGGGAAGAGGAGAAGACAACAGGTCAGCGGTAACCCAAGATCCACCAAACTTGCTAAAATACACCTAAGGCAATACAGACCACTACTCCTCTCCCTGGCTGTGCCAAGGAACGAACCTCAGGGACTTGGAGACAGCCTTAAACTAGCCCTAATGCCCCCAGCTCTTGACCAAGAGGCCAGATGAGAAAAAATCAGTGAAAGAACTCAGGAAACATGAAAAATCAGAGTGAAAAGTCACCCCCAAAAGAAATTATTCATTCCTCAGCAATGGATACCAACTCAAATGAAATGGGTAGACTGACAGAAGAGGAATTTTGTTTATGGATTATAAGCAAGCTCAATGAAATTCAAGAGAAAATTGAATCCCAGCACAAAGAAACCATAAGAAAAATGCAAGAAATGAATGAAAAATGTTCTAAAGAAATAGAAGTATTATGGAAAAATCAAATAGAAATTCTAGAAATGAAAGAAGCATTCAAGGATCTACAAAACACAGTGGAAAGCCTTAAGAATAGGCTGGATCACACAGAGGAAAGAATCTCAGAGCTGGAAGATAACTCCTATGTGCTAAATAAATCAGTTGAAGAGAAAGAACACAAAAACAAAAGGCATGAACAAAACATACAAGAAATGTGGGATTATATAAAGAGGCCAAACATAAGGATCAGAAGCATCCCTGAGGGAGAGGAAGAAAATTTGCATGGGCTGGAAAATCTATTTGAAGGAATAATAGAGGAAAATTTCCATGGCCTAGCCAGAAATCTTGATATCCAAGTACAGGAAGCACATAGGACTCCTGGGAGACTCAACGTGAAAAGGCATTCCCCACACCACATAAATATTAGGCTGACCAAAGTAAACACAAAAGAGGCACTCCTCAGAGCTGTGAGGTGAAAACAGCAGATAACCTACAAAGGGAAACCCATCAGATTAACTTCAGATTTCTCAGCTGAAACCTTACAAGCCAGAAGGGAATGGGGACCCATCCTCAGTCATCTAAAGCAAAATAAAGGCCAACCCAGAATTCTTTATCCTGCCAAACCAAGCTTCTTATATAAGGGAGAAATAAAGACTTTTCCAGAGAAGCAATCACTGATAGAATTTGCGAAGTCCAGACTGGCCCTTCAAGAAGTGCTTAGACCTGCATTGTAAACCAACCAGAACAACAGACACCCACCAATGTAAAACTACCCAAAGCTAAAACTCCAGAACCCAGATTTCACAATGGCTCAAGAGGTAAAACAGAACAAGAAACTACTCAACAGTATAAAAAGAAATCTACCCTAAATATCAATTCTCTCAATAAATGTGAACGGCTTGAATAGCCCATTGAAGAGACATAGGCTGGCTGAATGGATAAAAAAATACAAGCCAAGTATCTGCTGTCTCCAGGAAACACATCCTACACACAAGTACTCATTTAGACTCAAGGTGAAAGGATGGAGTACAATTTTCCAGGCTAATGGAAACCAAAAGAAATCTGGAGTAGCCATCCTTATTTCAGATGATATAAACTTTAAAGCAACAAAAGTAAAGAAGGACAAAGGTCGACACTATATAGTGGTGAAGGGAAAAATCTTACAAGATTTAACAATCTTAAACATTTATGCACCCAACACAGGAGCGCCTAGATACATATAGCAAATACTGCTTGATCTAGACAACATAATAAATAGCAGTGCCATAATAGCAGGGGACTTCAACACCCCACTGATGGAATTGGACAGATCCTCCAAACAGAAAATAAGCAAAGAAACAATGGACCTAAACAGGACTCTAGAACATTTGGGCCTAACAGACATCTATAGAACACTCCACCCAAATAACACCAAATATACGTTCTTCTCATCAGCTCATGGAACTTTCTCTAAAATGATCACATCCTAGGCCACAAAACAGATCTCAACAAATTCACAAAAATAGAAGTCATACCATATATCTTTTCAGACCACAGCAGAATAAAATCAGAAATCAATTCCAACAGAAACTCACATCTTCATCCAAACACATGGAAATTAAACAATCTATTGCTGAATGACTATTGGGTCAAGGAGGAGATTCAAATGGAAATCAAAAGATTCTTCGAACTAAATGATGATGGGGACACAAGTTATCAAAATCTGTGGGATATAGCAAAAGCGATCCTGAGAGGAAAACTTATCACCTTGAATGCTCATATCCAAAAGACAGAAAGGTCACAAATCAGTAAACTAATGAGTCATCTTAAATCATGGAAAAGGAAGAGCAGAGAAATCCTAAAGCCAGCAGAAGAAAAGAAATAACCAAGATCAGAGGAGAATTAAATGAAATCGAGAACAAAAGAACAATACAGAAGATTAATAAAATGAAAAGTTGGTTCTTTGAAAAGATAAACAAAATAGACAGGCCACTTGCCAGGTTGACCAGAAGCAGAAAGGAAAGGACTCTAAGAAGCTCAATTAGAAATGAAAAAGGAGAGGTCACAACTGATATGGAAATACAAAACATCATCTTCGAATACTACAAAAATCTCTATGCCCAAAAACACAAAAACGTGGAGGAAATGGACAAATTCTTAGAAACATACTACCTCCTTAGGCTTAACCAGGAAGAAATAGAATTCCTAAACAGACCAATATCAAGCACCAAAATTGAAGCAGTAATAAAAAATCTTCCAACAAAAAAAAGTCCTGGGCCAGATGAGTTCACACCTGAATTCTACCAAACCTACAAAGAAGAATTGGTGCCTATACTGCAGAAATTTATTCGAAAACATCGAGAGGATGGAATCCTCCCAAACTCATTCTACAAAGCCAATATCACCTTGATACCAAAGCCAGGAAAGAACACAACAAGAAAACAAAACTACAGACCAATGTCCTTTATGAATATAGATGCAAAAATTCTCAATAAAATCCTAGCAAACCGAATTCAAATGTACCTCAAAAAAATAATTCATCACAATCAGGTGGGCTTCATCCCCAAGATGCAGGATGGTTCAACATATGCAAATCTATAAATGTGATTCACCACATAAATAAAAGCAAGAACAAAGATTATATGATCCTTTCAATAGATGCAGAAAAGGCTTTTGACAAAATCCAGCACCCTTTTATGATAAGAACTCTTAACAATATAGGCATAGATGGCTCATACCTCAAAATTATTAAAGCCATATACGATAAACCCACAGCCAATATCATACTGAATGGGGAAAAATTGAAAGCATTCCCCCTTAAAACTGGAACCAGACAAGGTTGCCCACTATCTCCACTTCTATTCAACATAGTGCTGGAAGTCCTGGCCAGAGCAATCAGACAAGAGAGAGGAATCAGGGGTGTCCAAATGGGGGCAGAAGAGGTCAAACTTTCCTGTTTCACAGACGATATGATATTATATCTAGAAAACCCCAAAGATTCAACCAAAAGATTACTGAAATTGATAAATGAATTCAGCAAAATCTCAGGATATAAAATCAATGCACACAAATCAAGACCCTTCATATATGCCAATAATAGCTGAGCCAAGAAACAAATTAAAGACGCAATACCTTTCACAATAGCACCAAAGACAATTAAATATTTAGGAACGTATCTAACTAAGGAGGTGAGAGACCTATATAGAGAGAATTACGAAACACTGACAAAAGAAATTGCAGAGGATGTAAATAGATGGAAAACCCTACCATGCTCTTGGGTAGGTAGAATTAACATTGTAAAATGTCTTTGCTACCTAAAGTGATTTACAGAACCAATGCTGTCCCTATCAAAATACCAACATCATTTTTTGCTGATCTAGAAAAAGTAATTCTACATTTCGTGTGGAAGCAGAGAAGACCCCGTCTAGCCAAAGCAATCTTAAGCAAAAAGAACAAATTGGGAGGTATCAATCTACCAGACTTCAAACTATACTAAAAGGCTATAGTAACCAAAACAGCATGAGACATAGACCAGTGGAACAGGACTGAGAACCCAAATATAAAACCAAGCTCATGCTGTCATCTGATATTTGACAAATTCCACAAAAACATACACTGGGGAAAGATTCCCTATTGAATAAGTGGTGCTGGGAAAACTGGATGGCCACATGTAGAAGACTGAAACTAGATCCACACCTCTCACCTCTCACAAAAATCAACTCATGATGGATAATAGATTTTAACCTAAAACGTGAAACCATAAGAATTCTAGAAGAAAACATTGGAAAAACTCTTATGGACACTGGCCTAGGCAAAGAATTTATGAAGAAGACCCCCAAAGCAATCACAGCAGCAACAAAAATAAATACATGGGACCTGATCAAATTAAAAAGCTTCTGCACAGCCAAGGAAACTATCACTAGAGTGAACAGACAACCTACAGAATGGGAGAAAATATTTGCATGCTGCACATCTGATAAAGGGCTGATAACCAGAATCTATACAGAACTTAGGAAAATCAACAAGAAAAAATCAAACAACCGCATTAAAAAATGGGCAAAGGACATGAACAGAAGCTTTTCAAAAGAAGACAGAATAATGGCCAGAGACATATAAAAAATTGCTCAACTTCTCTAATCATCAGGGAAGTGCAAATCAAAACCACAATGAGATATCACTTATCTCCAGTGAGATTGGCTCATATCAAAAAGTCCCAAAACAACAAATGTTGGCGGGTATGCTGACAGATAGGAACACTCATACACTGCTGGTGGGACTACAAATTAGTACAACCTCTATGGAAAGTAATATGGAGATACCTCAAAGAACTAAAAGTAGAACTACCATTTGATCTAGCAGTCCCACTGCTGGGTATTTACCCAAAGGAAAAAAAGACATTCTATAATACAGACATCTGTACACAAATGTTTATAGCAGCACAGTTCACAATTGCAAAGATGGGAAACAACCCAGGTGCCCATCAATACATGAATGGATTAATAAAATGTGGTATATGTATACCATGGAGTGTTACTCAGCAATAAAAAACAATGGTGAATTAACACATCTGGTATTATCCTGGATGGAGCTAGAACCCATTCTTCAAAGCAAAGTATCACAAGAATGGAAAAACAAGCACCGCTGGTACTCACCATCAAATTGGTACTAACTGATCAAGACTTACGTCACACATGGCAATAATTGCATTTGGGGGCAGGCAGGTGGGAGGGGGGTGGAGGGGATGGGAAAACGCTCACTGAATGGATGCGGGGCACACAGTTTAGGGTATGTCCATGATTGTAGCTCTGACATGGGCAGTGCATGGGAAATATATATAAACAAAGTGTTGTACCCCCATAATATTCTGAAATAAAAGGAGAAAAAATTTGTCACTAAATCTTGTGGATTGTACCTTCAAATATATCTTAATTCTGTCTCTTCTTTTCACCTATAGAGCTCTACTCAACTCCTAGATACATCATCTCAACACTGTGTGTCTCCTGGCATCTGCTCTTGCTTTCCTCTGTGCCTTTCTCCACCTTTAAAGGATACTACCTTTAAAGGATACTACCACCTTTAAAAATAAAGTTAATTTCCATCTTTAGTTGAATTTGGGAAATAAAAACAACTTAGGGACACCAACACTACTTGCTAATCATGGTAAACTTTGAAGAATTTTACTATTTATAATCTAGCTTGAATAATTCTATGAAAGTTTCACAAAGGATAAATTCACAAACATAGGTGAATATTTGCTTTTGTGTCTAGAATATGTAACTAAATATAACTTGAAATGTACCAACAGTCTGAATAATGATTCTGAAAATTCTTCTGATCCAATTAACAAATTACTATTTCTGATCATTACTTCCTTGTAGTGAGGCATATTTGGAAGTCTGCATAAAGGAAAATGGAAATCTAGAAAGAATGAAATTGAGAAAGCTCAGTAATAAATTGCCATTATGCACATGTGATATTTTGCTATGTTTCTAATAACTTCTGAGTCATAATTTTCTAATGGAATGAAATAACTTTGTCAGAGACAAAATCAGTACTTTGAAAGTACACACTAATGTTCTGTGAAATTAGAAACTGAACTTTTTCCTTTATAGAATAAATATAAGTGGGATTAAATATGTGGAACATATATAATATTTGAAATACAAGTTTCATAAATATCTCGGCTGAAAAATAAATTTTAAATGGTTTAAGTGTGTTATTATATATCTTCTTTCTTATTGATGGTAGCTTAAAATTTTAAATAAAAACTTGATTCTATAAAATATGGTTACCAATCAAGACAATTTTTGTTTCAATGTTTGCCAGCATATATTTTCCAAATTACAACTTGAACAGAAATTATGTATTTCAAAACCTAGACACTTTACTATATCAATTAAAAAGGTAATACCATTTTCTCCCATAACCTTTATGCTTAAAATCATACTATTACTGACTTGGGGTGATTATGCATATGAGATCTACTTTATGATAAAATCTTTTTCACAAGGAACAAATTGTTGACTATAAATCAAGCTGCTATATTAACTCTGTAAACTAACTATGAAAGTATTTTAGCTTTTAAGATATTTTGTTAGGTGTATTGTTGAGATTGTTGCATTAATTGACCCAACTAATATTTATTAAGTTCTTACTGTGTTCAAGCCATTCAGCCAGTTGTTCTAGCTGGTGTTGTTTGAAAGGAAAGGTGGATGTTCAGAATAGAATAGTACAGGAGTTTCTAAGTAGTGCCTTGGAATCTATCTGCAGATTGATTATTGGATATTCAAGACATTTGCTACTGCTACAATTTCTACCACTATGTTCTTTTCCATATTTGCTGCAATGGAAACAGTGTAGTATATGATTAAAGGCAAGGGCACTGAGGTCTACATGGGTTCAAATCCTAGCTCCACCAGTTACTAGTCATGTGAACTTGGGCAAAGTATTAACTTTTCTTCAACACAATTTTTTTCATTGGAAAGATGGAGATAAGAAAGTTCCCATAGACCTCTTGAGAAATTAAATGAGATGTTGCATGAAAAGCACTTAGAGCTATTCCTAGTGGGTAATAAAGTACAGCTGTCAGAAGGTTCTTCTTGTCTTTCTCTGCTCCTTACAGAATGTTTAGCTTTGGGAAAATAAAAGGAAACACATTCTGCCTCAGATTCTGGAGATGGTGCCTGGGAGTTAAGGGAGGTTTTGTGACCAACTTGTATAAACTGGTACTATCCTCGCAAAGAGATATTGTATGGTTGTCTTATTTGTAATGGAAAACAAAGTGATGCCTGTGACCGTTGTGGGCCCTTTCTTTGATACTCAGGCTGTCCTTTGTTGGACCTATAATCTATGAGTTTCGCTTTCCTAACTGACTCCCTCGTTTGCACATCCTTCAAAAGAGCGCATGGAATATTCATTTTACGAATCCGTTTTGTGTCTAAACTTTGTCTCTATTTTATCATCACACTTGACTGATATGTTGGCTTTGACAGAATTTGAAGTAGAAAAATATTTCATCTTAGATTTTGAAGCCTGTTCTACCATCTTCTAGCATTTAGTATTGCTGTTGTGAAATCTGTTACCTTCTCATTCTTTTATATCGGCAGGCTTTTTCTCTCTGGAAGCTTTTAGGATCTTCTTATTATCGCTGGCATTCTGAAATTTTGTAAAGTTGTCATTGTTCTAGTTACTTCATTGGCCCTTTCAGACTGCAGACACTCATCTTTCAGTTACAGAAAAATGTCTTTTATTGTCTCTTTGAACTCTTTCTCTCCACCACCCGCCTTGTTCTTTCACTTTGATACTGCTATTATTCATTGGCTGTCCTGGATCAATTCTAGAGAGTTTTGTTTTTATTTTTATTGTTATTATTTTTTTAAACTGTCCTATCATATTTTGTCTGTTTAGGTTTTTTTGTTCTACTTTCTTGGCAATTTCTTCTGTTTTAACTTTCAACCATTTGATCAATTTCTTTATTTTGGATGTTTTATGATGATGGCTAATTGCCAAGAGCTCTTTCTTATCTCTTCTGATCATTGTGTAGCCTCGTCAAATTATTTTATGAAAGCAATATCTTCTCTCACTGGGAAGATTAATTATACTATATTTGAAGTTTTCTCTGCTGTTACTTCGTTTCTGTGTCTTCTTTCAGCTTCTTGTTTTAATCTTTTTCTTTCATGTTGGGGCAGGTTGAGCAGGAAAAGGTTAACTTAGCAGGTTGTACATTTCAAAGAAAGGCCTGCCTTCAGGATTGGATGGCTCTTAAAAGATAAACTGAGGAATTGGGATATTCTGCCTGATAAGATTGAGTTTGTATGCCTGAGGCCTTGGGTCACACTATACCGTTTGATCAGATGGTTTATGCTAACAATATAATTTATGGTGAATGCCTGTTTTTGCTCTGGATGAGGGGGCCTAAAGTCTGAGGGGCTGAGGTTAGTCATACAAGTGTTGCTTACCTACATGACTGACTCCTCAATAAAAACCCTGGACTTCAAGGCTCAAGTGAGCTTTCCTGGGCGGCAACACTTTTATTGTGTCACACATCATTGCTGGGAGAATTTGGCGCATCCCTATGTGACTCCACTGGGAGGGGACACCTGGAAGCTTATGCCTGGTTCCTCTTGGAATATGCCCAATGTGCCTTTTCCTTTTGCTGATTTTAATCTGTGTCCTTTCATTGTAATAAAATATAACCATGAATATAGTAGCTTTTCTGAGTCCTGTGAGTCCTTTTAGTGAATCATGGAGCCTGAAGATTGTCTTGGGAACCCTTGACACACACCTGATTTTTAATTGAGTCTTCTTATTTTATATAAGGGACTAAATGCACATTGGATTCTCAGAACATGAAAACAAGATTTGTTCATTTCATTATAGGGCAGTGGTTCTCAAAGTGTTGTTCAAGGACTCCTAAGATCTCAGAGAACCTTGCAGGGAGCTCATCAGATCAAAACTATTTTCATATTAATACCAGGATTTTATTTGCCTTTTCACTATGGTAACATTTGCACTAATGGTGCAAAACAGTGATGGATAAAACTGCTGAAGCCTTTGCCTTAAACAAAGGAAACAGAACTAAGCCACACCAGGATTCTTTACCACCACACACTGTTGTAAAAAAACATGATATTTTCACTTGAGATTGACCTTGATGAAGCAGTAAAACTTGTGAATTGAGAACACATCTTTAAATATTTTACATGAGAAAATGGGAAGTATGTCTACAGTACTTCTGCTGCATACTGAAGTACGGTGGCTGTCTCAAAGGAAAGCACTGGTGTAATTGTCTGATTTGAGAGTTGAAATCACAATTTTTTTCATGGAAACCATTTTTACTTGAAAAAATCACTGACACACAAACTATGGTTATGCAGTGTGGGTATTTGATAGACATTTTCCTGAAAAGGAATAAAGTGAACTTGTTACTTAATGAAAACAACTGACAATATTAACTGCCAATGACAAAATTCAAACTTTCAAGAAAAATCAGAAGTTTACAAAACTTATATTGGCCACTAGGAACTTGAGAGCTTCTCAATACTTACAAAATTTTCATGAGATCAGTGGTAATATTAACAAATGTGATTTTTTGAATGTTAAATAATTAAATTTGTCAACATTTGGAAGATCTGTATAACTCAGTGAACCAAGGTTTTCCAAATGATGAATGCATAATGTTACAAAATCCCATGCATGGGTAAAAGGTACATTCAAAGTGCAAGACAGACCAATAGACTTTAATGTAACAGAGTAAAAAAGTTCATTGATATGGTTTCAGATTTTGTCTTGCAATTAACTTTTAAGAAACTACTGCTTTTAAAGTTGGAGTGTAGTTTTAATCTGCAATTATCTGAAAAGATTATTAAAATACTCTGCCCTTTGTAACCGGCCCCCAATTGAACAAATTTCAATGATCCCTATATAATCTTCTCCCTTAACCAACTACTTGACCTTTTGAGTTGTTTCCCAGAAGTGGTGGATTTTCTGCAAGACAAAGGAGCTGAGATTCTGAGGGCCCCTGGGCAGACTTCCCAATGCCAAGATTCACCATCCCTCACAACCTGCCCCCAAATGCACCTAGCCCCTCGTTAGTTACACCATGACCTGCCCCAAGGCACATGGCCCATCCTTTAAAAGCCCATGATCTCCATTAGTCAGACAGAGAGATTCGAGGCAGCTTCTCCCGTTCTTCTGATAAGACATCTGTCATATTAAAAATTCCCTTCTTCCTTGGCAATCCTTGTCTCAATAATTGGATCTTTGTGCAATGAGTAACTGGACCTAGACCAAAACACCCTTGCAGTTTCGACAACACCTTTTCCAACTATATATTGCTGTGAGGGTGCATTTTCTCCATATATTTCAACAAAAGTAACATGTTGCAATAGGTTAAATGCAGATGTAGATATGAGAATCCAGATGTTTCTTATTAAGACAGACATTAAAGAGGTTGCCAAAAATACCATTCTTGCACTAAATCTTTTTTTCATTTTGTAAATATAGTTATTTTTCATAAAAATGTTTTTTATGTTATATAGTAGGTTATTGTAAATTGAAATAAATTAATATTTTTTAAAATTCCCATTTAAATTTCTAATGTGGTAAAATTTGTTAGATATAACCTGCATAAACAAGAGCTCTTTGGGGTCTGCAATAATTTTTATGAGTGTGAAGAGGTTCCGAAACTAAGTTTTGAGATTTGCAACTATAGGACTTAAGGGAAGGAACTGAGCTGGTCTTTCTATTGGGCTGTAGAGAAATATTATTTGTAGGTGAATTTCTCTGAAATTTTAATTGTTTTTTCCAGAGAGGAATCCTTCAGTTCCTTGACTTGGGGCTTTATGGTGGCATTTTGGGAAGTGGGTCAGAGAAAGGGGTTTGTGAGTCCTTTAGTTCACCGTGTAGAGTTTGAGTTAGTGCCCTAGTTTTCAGTCCTGTGCCATACTCCTCTCCTCCATTCTACATTATGGCCATGACCCTGAGGTCTTTTTGATTTTATTTCTCCAGAGAATAACCTCTGCTCTGCGTCCAGTAGGAGGAGGGAAGCTCGGTACATGCAGCAACCCACTTTTCGTTAGCATCCCCTTCTTCCTCTTTCTGTTATAGTAGTCCCCACTGCTCCTCTACTTTAATCTTCTAAAAAGTTGTACTTTCTTAGACTCTGGTGATTCTTCTCCCCACATCTTTTTAGGCATGTGGTAGGCTGAATAATGGCCCCTTCAAAAGATATCCATGTCCTAATTCCTGGAAGTTGTGATTGTTCCCTTATGTGGCAAAGACTTTGCAGATTGATTAAGTTAGAGATCTTGAAATGGGAGGTTATCCTGGATATCCAGGTGGGCCATAAATGCAATCACAAGTACCCTTATGAGAGGCTGAGGGAAATTTGTTACAGATAGAAGAGGCAAAGGAAATGCGACCGTGGAGGCAGAGATTAGAATGATGCAGCTACAAACCAAGGAATGCTGGCAGCCATCAGAAGCTGGAAGAGGCAAGGAATGGCTTCTCCTCTAGAGCCTCTAGAGGGAGTGTGGCCCTGCTGATATCTTGATTTCTGTCCAGTTATATTGATTTCAGACTTCTGGCTTCAAGAATTGTGAGGGAATTAATTTCTATCGTTTTAAGCCACCAATTTTGTGGTAATTCATTATAGCAGCTTTGGGAAACTAATAGAAGGCATAGTTATGTTTCTTTTCATCCTTCTGTGTTATGTAGTGGGGTTTTGAGAAATAGAGTAGGTAAATGCATATGGCCTATCCATGCCAGTGTAACCAGAAGCTTTTTAATGAGTTTTTAACTGCCCTGAAGATGAAGTAAAGTGGGGAGAATGGAAATTTCACCAGAATAGAAATTATTCTGATGCTTTGGAGCGACTCATATGTCTTTGGGGGGGGGTCCTAGATTTCATTCACTCCCTTTTTGGATTCTCAGAAAAGAAAGCACATCCAAATGACTGTAACTTACCTGGAATTTTTCGAAATAGCCAATGACAGACAAGTGTGAATTCTTGATCTAGCCCTAGAACTTGGAAGGGTTTGGGACATCACCAGTTTGGGGTAGGGGGATGAGTTATATTTCACATTTTACACTATCCTGTGGTGGTGGGGGCTTACATAACTATCTATTTGAGCTGTATGATGTCTTTCTATATAATTGTAGATTGATGTCTTTCATGCAGTTTAAATAAGGGGAGAGGGATTGCTGCTTCCCAACCTTTTCCCATGTTTGATGTTAATGATGCTTCCCACTTACGTTGTCTGTACATGAGCCACAAATCATGGAAAGATGGGCAGGAATATGGGTCAGCGATAGTTGGAGCTATAGTAGCACAGTGTAAATGCATCACAAGGCCAGTGGAGAGACTCTGAATGATGAAAGTGGGGTAGCATTCACTGTGTGTAAAACTTGGTACCATAGCCATTTTTGGGGAAAAGGTAAACTTCACTGTCTTTGCTCTTATACAAGTAATCATAATACACAAGAAATTATAATGCACTTAGTAAGGTATGTACCTATAAAGAGTAATTAGTGAATTTCTGGAGATAATGAAAGCAAAAAGTTTAACATCTAGATTTGCAACATTAAAACGAGTAAAAAGACTGTTATTCAAATTGTATTTATGCATTATAAGAGAAATAACTCTCAGAATTTATAACATAATTGGGATTCAGATATTTTCTACAAATTAGATTTTTCTTTTATTCATATGAATAGAATTGCTTGGGAATTTTTACTGATGGATATAGGCCTTTAAAAACAGTGATGAATAAGAGATGACAAATAAAAACTAAATTGTCAGGATAGGACAAATAAACAGAATTATGTTAGATAGAAGCAAGAAAATGACCATTTTAGGCAGCATGCCCACGGGGCTGTAATTAGGTCTAATGCTGTTGTTTATGGTACTTCATAAGCTTCTGGTGGTCAGTGAAAGTTTAAAACACAATCAGAAACATATTCTGCAGTAATAAATTTTACTTTTGCCACAGAGAGACTTGAATATACAAATTACTGCCTACTAATTCAAGAAGCCACTTCCTCTAAACAAACAATTCTCCTTAATCAATTCCTCCCAGTTTCTTAACAACTTCTAAAGGATTACCTAATATCAAGAAATGGATTTCTTGAAAATTCACTGAATATTGGATAAACCACTGATTAGTGCTAATGATAAAATCAGGGTAAAAAGATTGGGAAATAAGGGAGGGAGGGAGGATCATAGATGAATAACATGTGGAGTCATTAGGGCATAAGTTAACAAACAGCTAGTGTACTAAATCCTAGACTTAGAGAATTTATAATTTCTTTCTTCTACTACCTTCCTTGTTCCAGAAATGTCTAAAGTTTACAGGTGAGTGTGTATTTGAGGAGGGGGGGAGAGACAAAGAAGGAGAGAGAGAGAGAGAGAGAGAGAGAGAAAGAAATAATATACTGTTAAAGGAAAAGAGAAGAAAGCAATACAAAGGCATGGATGTTAAAATGAAGCAAGAAATGACAATCATTTAAAAAAAAATACCAACCACAAAGACCCAAAAAAGGGCTTCAAATTTGAGTCTTAAATTCTAGAGCCATTCAGAGAAGAGGTATATGGGTGAGGTGTACTTAAGATACAAACATATCTGTGGCTCTGGAGATACCGAAGTATCCCTGAGGCTGGGGACAGACAGGTATTTCCTGAAGTCCTGAAAGAAATGGCATCGTCTGATATAATGAATAACATTCTTGTCAGAGCTCTTCTGTGGTGTGATGATACATTTCTGAGGGTTGTTGACTGTGCATGCCTCAACATAGGTCAATGGCTTCACACTCAACAATTCAGAAAAATCATTCCTACCAGGGGCTGTTGTACTACAGACCATGTATATAGCTGGATGGGAGAACCAGAATTTGATTCTGAGGCAAAGATGCCCTGGAAAGGAATGAGTAGAGACAGCTGGGCTTTCCAATTGTCTGTCTTTCTGGCCCCCTGTGCTTCTTCAGTGCTTGAGAGTCAAGAAGTGATGAAATGCAGTCACTTACACAGAGAAGGAAGTGGCTTTCTGCATAAGAGCAAGAAAAATGGAAAAGACTGAGGCTCATTATATACATTTAAGCAACCCATAACTACCCCTTTCTTTGTTCATTATATAATTCTATATGTGTACCTAGACTAGTTCTTTATCCTTAGATGAGTGGGTATTTATACGACCACAGACTCAGAGTATGGATAAAATACAAATATGCTTTAATGATACTTCTTGTCCTAAGACCCAGTGGGGCTGATTCAGAGACACCCACATTGCACAGCTTCAGAGGTCTTCACTTAAATGGAATTTTATGTGAATGTCTAGGGGTGCCTGGAATTGTGCTACCTAGAAGTTCTAGGAGTATGTTTTGCCAAACAATGAATGTAAGGATTAATTTTCTCCCATTTCAAGCAAGGCAAAGTGCATATTGACATTAGAGAAGGGATGATGGTACTGTCTCAAGTAAGTTGAATCTTTTTTTTGTCAAGAGAATAGACAGCACTTCCATGAGTAGGTAGTAGAGATGCAAAAGCAGCATAGACCAGGTGTAGGCCCACCTACGTGTGTGTGCTATATGCTTTGTTGGAGTGAAGACTATTGGACCCTCCAGTAGATATAATTTTCAAAAAGTTAAAACCATAGCTCATACAAATATAAGCACCTGTCAACAATTTTACCCAACTCATCAATTAATGTAGAAACCAGTAAGGTGCAAGGCTGATTCCAAGAGCATTTGAGAAACTGGGCATTTATAGGAAATTCAACAAGGGAGTATGAAGATGAGACTGCTAAGTTAGATTGGAAAATGGTTCACGGCCTAAAAGGCAATAAACTATGACAGATGGGTTTTTATTCCTACCAGATAGAAATAATTTGGATAAAATTTCTTAATATTCCTTTTACAGAAGCAATTTGGTACAGTCCTAACTCTTAACAGGAGATGTTAGGCTTACTAATCACAACAGAGGTGATTTGGCGTTGGGTTGCTGTTGGTTTTTTAATATTAATTTTTGTTAATTTATTCTTAGTGCATACACAAGGCATACTGGATCAGAGAGATCTTGTAAGTGTGTCAACTCCCCTGTTGCTCCAGATTTCACCTCTGGGGTGATGTGATAAAAGCCAGGCCAAATGTTCTACCTGATTGGCTGGACACTCCACAGGTGAGGGACAAAAAAATGATTTTTCTCTGTTATAATGGGGAAGTAGGCAGATTTTTCTCTGCTTATAATAGACCCCTCCTGAAAGGGTCTCTTTGGAAACATAATGGACCTGAATCCTTACTCCAACTCTTTTGTTTCTAAATAAAATTTTACCAGGAGCCAAAATGCACTAGGTATCTTGGTTTTTACCACCAAGTGATGTTTCCAAGTTCTGAAGTTTATTCCTCCTTGAAATGTAAATACCTAGAGAGATAACATTCCAGTCTGGGCAGTAACCATTTGATACTCTTTTTGGATGAAAGCAATTAGCTCCATCACGAGGGAAACAAATGGTTACAGATCCAATCCCTATGGTATGTGAAAAATGTTTCTAGGAGAAACAAAAAACTTTTAAAATGGGTTTTTCTATCTTTATATTGCAGACATGTTTTGTCTGAGGAAGCTAGGGCTTTTTGCAGGAACAAATACTGTAGGCCTGTGGTTCTCAAAATGTGGTCCCTGGACCAGCAGCAGCATCATCACTGGAAAGTTTTTAAGAATGCAAACTTTCAGGCATGAAATTACATCACACTTAATGAATTAGAAACTCTGGGGGTGGGGCCAGAAATCTGTTTAATACCCTTTCCAGGTGATTCTGATGTAGGATACAGTTTGAGAGCCACTGCTGTAGGACATGTGTTCATGAGCTAGTCCCAACATTTCTCTCTATTTCCTACAACTGTCTCTGCTCCCTACCATGTCTTGTCAATTCTTTACCAATTAACAATGTCTGCTGCCATGGTAAGTTCTACTCTCACTACAGGGGGTTTGATAGTAACCAGAAAGAGTAAATTGATATGAAGGAAGCATCCTAGTATAATGAGATTACGAGATTCCTGTTTCTGAAGGGCATTAAAAATTAGATGAACTACTACCTATTTTGGATAATTTAAACATAGACATCTGAGCAGCAAGGGGGTGGATAAGATGATTGTGAACTTTTTCAGTTTCCTCAAGATAAACTGCATTTGGTAGGCCAAATAGGAAAGTAATTTCCTGATTGAAGAGTAACTGAACAGGATCATGCTTTATAAGATCCACCATGCACAGAACAGACATTTAGTATATTTTATTCTATATTGCTTACTGCAAAACTAGTACATTTAGGAAACAATAATGACTATTTTTACATGTTTCATAGATGTTTTAATGTTTTTAATTGGTTGGAATTCTGATGTCATCTATCTCTCTTGATACTAGAATTATTTAAAGTGTTCAGTGGTGTCTGCCACTTGCTTTCTGGGACCCTCACAAGGGATACATCAGAATTTCCTTTATCTGTAAACAGTGTATTCTTTTACAAAAAAGTGGGTTCAGTCTTATTAGTGAGAAGTCTAGGAGCCTAAGAGAAACTACCCATTTGCTCAGGTAATCTGTCCTTCTGGAATGCTGATAAATGATATCAGACCATATAAAATTCTATTTCTAAAATCCCCAAAATTATCTCTTGAAATTCCCTTTCAGTTATATGAGTCTAAGCAAACAGGACATCTGGGATTGATTACAAACATTTCCAACATTCTTTTTATATTTCCATGAACATAAATCTGATTTTGCTTGGTTTTCATGACAAAGATCAGAAGAATTAACCCGTAACAGAGAAGAAACATTTAGTAAGGAAAATATAATTACTAGCATGTGGGTTTCTGTACTGCAGCACTGATGTTGACCCAAATGCAAATGTGACATAAGAAAAATGTGACAAAGAAAAAGAGACTTATATTTAGATAATATTATGTTAAAATTAAAGAGGGATTAATTCAGGTTAGTATAAATACTAACACAAGAACCATAAATACTTCAGAAATAGAAAATGCTTGCTTGTTTCTTGTATCACCCATTTTCATAAAGCAGAATTGTTTTATGGACTGAAGAATTATTCCTTGCAGTACTATACTCCTTGCTGCATCTGACATTGGTTTGGAAGGAGCAGTCGTTATTTTTAAAATTGCCAGTGTTTATCCAAGTTTCTGTGGCCATTTTATTGTAGCTTTCAAGAGATATTCCAAATTGAGCAAGGTACACAAATCTTTTTTTTTTTTCTTTCCCCTTGCAGGCTTGCTCTTGAGAGGATTATTTATTTATTTATTTTAAAAACTGTACTTGACAGGAAACTTTTCTGTGTGATGATCCGGTTGTCATTTCTTCTTTTATCCACTTTTAAATTCTGGTATTTGTTTTCCCTTGATTTTGAGACTATTCAACACACCAAGTTGTGGAGAATCTCTTTAGTTCTTTAATTTAAGGGGGATTTTTGGTTTGGCTTGATAGGCCCACAGAACTAGAGAAGAACGTTCTTTACCAAATTCTATGAATAAGGAGAAATGGTTTGGTCATACCTCCTTCAAGACAGACAAAGTCAATTAAAAGCATTTTTGTTTAACATGACCCCCCGGTCTGGCGTATGCTTACTATGGCATGGTGCTTTGCCTAAATGCAAATCCATCCATACTATCTCCAAAAGGGAGGGCACAACAAGGATGGACAGTGCTTTGGATTGTGCCCTTCTCACTGCTGTGATGTGACCTTCCCCTCACACACCCCAATCTGGCCCAGATCTGTGCCAAGGGCTCTGGCGCTCTTTCCTGAACATCTTCCTTTCTAACTGAGCTTGGAATCGTCTCTCATTTGATGAGGGTACTGCTCACTTCTTGCATATGTATGTATGTGTGTGGGTGGGTGGGGGGTGTCCCCTTCTTTCCATGAATCTGGTTGAAGACTCAGATGCAGTGTTTCCCTTTGGCTTTCTGTATCCGAAGACAGAACACAGGATATTTTTATTTTAATGGCTTAACAACTAATCATCAAGAGGGGTAAAGAAATGGGATAATAAAAATTCAGAGAAGTTAAAAGTATTTAAGAACTCTCAAAGTTTCTTAGTTCCATTAGGTCCTTTCCTAATCCTCCATTTTCTTACTGCCTACCTTAAAAACCAATTCCATATGGCATGAATATGACACTATAACTTATATACTAGGGACCCAGAAACAAATCCTGACACAGCAGAGGAGCTAAAGATATTGGCTATTGAATATATTTACTGACAACAAGAACAGCAAAAGGATAAAGATTTGGTTATAAAATTGATTTCAAAAAATTAACTGAAGTCTCCACGTAGTAGGATTTTAAAATTAATACATAGCCTATGAAATTGAAAACAAATTCCATTTCTTAACTAAAACAGGGAAGAATGTAATCTTGCCTTGCAGATAAAAACAAAGGGCCGAGGTGGTGACTGCAGGTGTCTTTGTAGATTTAAGTACCACCATAATTAAGATTTACAAATATCGCATTCTATGCTGCCCTGAGAAAACTGGGATGATTGTTTTCCTGTCTCCTTCCTTGTCCCTCTTAGTTGTGTAATTTGTACATTTGTGTACTGTAACTATTCTTCCTCTCCAGCTAGTACAGTTTCAATGACTCTGGAAATAACGTTTTCCTGCAACTGCCTGGCACTGAGCGGTATGTCCAAGCCTAATATTGTGCTCTTCCTTAGGAAGGAAACTAATAATGCTGACTATAAAGTTAACTATAGCACAGCAAACCATCCACATTTTATGGCTCTGAGTTTTTATTTTTGGCAGTAGGAATGTGCTTGGTGGTTAATTTTATACCATGTTGCAACCTAAGAGTTTGTGTCTGACAGCTTTTAAACAGAGAAAATGAGTATTTTTAAAACAGCCCAGTAACTATTGGTATGAATCAAGTAATTCTGGGCTACAAATGGATAGTGAGTAAAATCTACACTATTCTGTAATTTTGTTGCAACTACCTGCTCCTGAAATGAAAAGAAAAGTGGGCATTAAATCTAGAGCACATTTTCTTTAGCTCTGAGGGTGCCTATGGTACTTTTTCCTCACTGAAGGGTAGACTGAAAGATGAGAGATTTCTTGCATTAGGCTTCTTTTTGGCTTCCCAGAGCACCAGGCTTTCCAGGATGGTGAAGCAGGAGACAGGAAAGTCCTGAGTTTGACTTCCTGTGCTGGGGATGATAATAGAACCTACCTTCCAGGGTTATTGTCAGGATTAAATTAAAAATGCCTTTAAGGCTCTCAGAAAAGAGCTGGCACACTGTACTCAGCAAATCTTATAGCCATCATTAATATCAGCTGTATCCTTGGCCCGAGTGGCTGTAAGGATAAAGGACACACGCTGAGTGTGGGTATAGAGTCACCCCTCACAATATGTAAATTTTCTTTCCTCAAGAGTCCCAGAGAGTGTAGCCAGATATGGGAATGTTTCCATGAAACTGTTTTATTGGTAGGATGCCAGCAGGCAGAAACTTTATTTCATCATGTATTTTTACCTTGTTCTTGAGACCTTTCTGTCTGATCTCCCTTCTTCACCCCAGGAAACTATTTTGGGCAGACCCCATAATTTTCTAATCATATTCAGGAATTAGAGACAGCATCATTTTCAGACATTAGAAACTTCAGTCTTATCTAAATGAAAACCTCTATCTCTTACCCAAGTTAAAAAATTTTCCCCTTTCCTGGCGTGCTCCTGACCCAGGCTTGGAAGACTACTCATGGTAGGGAAGGGGAGCATAGTTTGCTCTTTGATGATCCCTCCTGGATTTTTCCTTTATCCCTATGCTTGAGGTTGTTTCTGGTTCTTGCAGGGTGAGGGTGGGGCAGAGAGGGAGGAGAGGGAATGTAACACAAGAGTCTAAACTGAATGACCTGTGTTGGTGTCCCTGTGCAGCAGCTGCCCAAACTCTCTTCCACTCATAGGCCACTTTGGTGTTCTTAGGAAGCTTCACTGTGGGGAAACTTCCACCTGCAGTCCCGTGATGCAGGTGATGTTTCCCTTGCTGATGATTTCAGGCTCCCTCTCAGGTCTGGCCCCTGGTGGTCCACAGCCAGCCTTTCTTGTGGAGTTGGGTCCCCTGCAGGCAGTGCTCTTGCCTGCCATTTGTGGACATGTGCCTGCTTCCACTGTGGGACCCTTCTCACCCTCTGTCGGTCAGGGCCAGTTGACTTCTTCAGGTGAGAATCATAAACTAGGCTCTGTTGCCCCTTAATTTTGGGGGAGATGGTCTGGTTCCCCCAAGATCTCTCTGCCCCAGGCTCTGCAGCAGGCCTGCAGTGGGGCCCTTGGAGCCAACAGCCTGGTACCAATGCCCTCTCCCCAGCATTCTCAACTCTGTCATATGTTGGTGGAAGGTGGCGGTGAGTGGGTGCTGGTGAGCTCCGAGTAAATGTTCTGACAGTGAAGTTTAGATGTATGAATACTTAGTATTCATTGTCTGGTATCAGAGCCTAAGCTGAGACTCCTGGGCATCAGGAAAATACACTTACAAGTTTGTTACAATAAGAACAAGCTCAGTTTTGTTTTATTTTTATGAGGGAGGAAAAATGCCCTACTTATACATGAAACCAAAATTTATAAGACATATAAATAAGAAGGTGATTATTTCAGTCACAAAAGCACATATCATAAACTTTTAAGTTATAAATTCTAGTTCTTAATTAAGAGTTTATTTAAATATCATCAATTATTTGACATAGACCAGAGAAGTAAATAAATTTACAGCTTCTTTGAGGAGCCATGCCTAGGCAGATGGATAAGAATGTTAATCTGTGGAGTAGGGTGGAAATATAAGTTAATGTAAGTATAATGCAATTTATTTTTTTAAATGACCCCTATTTTTAGAAAAACTCTGTGTGTCTTGTAGAGGTAGTTCTGTATAGCTTTTTTCCCCCCAGGCATTATGATGTGGTAAAAGAAAAATACGGGACTATGTGGTCTTACCTTCACATATCTTTCCCTGCAGTCCAACATAGCTATCCATTCATTGACCGTTGCACCATCATCCTTTGAAAAATCTGTTTTAAAAAATTTAAATTTTAAGTTTTTAATTTTTAAAATCAAAATATGATAATTGTGCATATTTATGGGGTACATAGTGATGTTTTAATGCATACAATGTATAGTGATCAAATCAGGGTAATTAGCATATCCATCACCTCAAACATTTATCATTTCTTTGTGTTGGGAACATTCAAAATCCTCTCTTCCAGCTTATCTAATAAAATTGTTAACTACAGTTATCCTACAGTGCTGTAGACCACTAGAATGTATTCCTCCTATCTAGCTGTAATTTTGTACCATTTAACCAATCTCTCCCTATCCCCTCTTCTCCTCTACACTTTCCAGCCTCTTGCAACCATTGTTCTACTCTCTACTCCGACGAGATCAATTTTTTTAGTTTCCACCTATGTGAAAACATGTGATATGTATCTTTCTATTCCTCACTCATTTCACTTAGCATAATATCCTCCAGGCTCGTTCATGTTAATGCAAATGACAGGATTTCATTCTTTTTTAAGGCTGAATAGTATTCCACTGTATATATATACCACATTCTCTTTATCCATTCATCCACTGATGGATACTTTCCAGGGAATACCTTTTCAGTATTTTTTTGATACATAACCATTGTACATATCTTTGGGATACCTGTGATATTTTCATACATGCATACAATGTGTATCAGTCAAGTCAGGGTAACTGAGATGTCCGTCACCTCAAACATTTATCTTTTCTTTGTACTGGTAACATTCCAATTCTTCTCTTCTGTTTGGAACCTCCATGAGATCCAATTTTTTAGCTCCCATACAGAATGATAAAAAATTTGTCTTTCTGTGCTTGGCTTATTTTACTTCACATAATGATTTCCAGTTCCACCCATGTTGCTGTAAATGACAAGATTCCATTCTTTTTTATGACTGAATAATATTCCATTGTGTATACACCACATTTTCTTTATCCATTCATCCACTGATGGACATTTAGGTTGATTCCATATCTCGGCTATTGTGCGTAGTGCTGCAATAAACATGGGAATGCAGGTATCTCTTTGACATACTGATTTCCTTTCTTTTGGTTTTATACCCAGCAGTGGGATTGCTGAATCATATGGTAGTTCTATTTGTAGTTTTTGGAGGAACCTCCATGCTGTTCTCCATAGTGGCTCTACTACTTTACATTCCCATCAATGGTTCTCCATAGCCTCTCTTGCATCCTTTTTTGTTTTTGTCTTTTTGATAAAAGCCATTTTAACTGGGATGTGATGATATGTCATTGTGGTTTTGGTTTGCATTTCCCTGATAATTAGTGATGTTGACCATTTTTTCATATACCTGTTGGTCATTTGTGTGTCTTTGGAGAATTGTCTATTCAGATTATTTGCTCATTTTTAAATCAGATTATTTTTTTTCCACTATTGAGTTGTTTGAATTCCTTATACATTCTAGTTATTGATCCCTTATCAGATGAATAATTTGTGAATATTTTCTCCCATTCTGTAGGTTGTTTTGTCATTTTATTGATTGTTTCCTTTGCTGTGCAGAAGATTTTTAGCTTGATATAATCCCATTTGTCTATTTTTGTTTTTCATTGCTTTTGCTTTTGAGATCTTACCCAAAAAGTCCTTGCCCAGATCAATGCCTTGAAGTGTTTCCCCAATGTTTTCTTTTAGTAGTTTCATAGTTTCAGGTTTCACATTTAAGTCTTTAATCCATTTCAATTTGATTTTTGTATTTGGTGATAGGGGTCTAGCTTCATTCTTCTGCATATGGTTATTCGGTTTTCCCAGCACCACTTATTAAAGAGACTGTCCTTTCGCCAATGTTTGCTTTTGGCACCTCAGTCAAAAATGAGTTGGCTGTAAATACATGAATTTGTTTCTGGGCTCTCTATTCTATTCCATTGGTCTATGTATCTGTTTTTATGTCAGTACTATGCTGTTTTGATTAATATGGCTTTGTAGAATATTTTGAACTCTGGGGTACATAGAGTGGTCTTTATTGTTTTGAGGTATATTCTTTCTATACCTACTTTATTGAGAGTTTTATCATAAAGAGATGTTGGATCTTGCTGAATGCTTTTTCAGCATCTATTGAAATAATAATATGGTTTTTGTCTTTGATTCTGTTAATGTGGTGTATCACATTTATTGATTTGCATGTGTTGAACCATCCTTGCAGGTCCTGGGCTTTTCTTTGATGGGAGATTTTCTAAAACTGCTTTGACCTTTTTACTCATTATTGGTGTGTTCAGGTTTTCTATTTCTTTATGGTTTAATCTTGGTAAGTTGTATGTGTTCAGGAATCTATTCACTTCTTCTAGGTTTTCTGATTTTTTTTTTTGAGATAGTGTCTTGCTCTTTTATCCGAGCTTGAGTGCAGTGGTGTCATAATTGGCCTTCTAAATAGCTGGGACTACAGGTTTGTGCCACCATGCCTGGCTAACTTTTTTTGTTGTTGAGATGGGGTCTTGCTATGTTGCTCAGGCTGATCTTGAACTCCTGGTCTCAAACTCTTGGCCTCAAGTGATCCTTCCATCTTGGTCTCCCACAGTGCTAGGATTACAGGCATGAGCCACCACACCTGGCAGTTTTCTGATTTGTTGGCATATCGTTGTTCCCAATAGTTTCTAATTATCCTTTGCATTTCTGTGGAATCAGTTGTTTTGTCTTCTTTTTCATTTCTGATTTTATTTATTTGGATCTGCTCTCTTTTTTTCACAGTAAGTCTAGCTGAATGTTTGTCAATTTTGTTCATCTTTTCAGAAAACTAACTTGTTTTGTTGTTTTTTTGTCTCAATTTTTCTTATTTATGCTCTGATCTTTATTATTTCTATCATTCTACTAATTTTGGGTTTGGTTTGTTCTTGCTTTTTCAGTTCCTTGAGAAACTAGTTAGGTTGTTTATTTGAAATCTTTCTACTTTTTTGATGTAGACGTTTACTGCTATAAACTTCTCATTTAGTACTGCTTTTACTGTATCTCATAGATTTTGGTGTTGTATTTCCATTTTCATTAGTTTCAAAAAATTTTTAAATTTCCTTTTAATTTCTTCATTGACCCATTGATCATTTAGGAGTATGTTTTTAAATTTCCATGTGTTTGTGTAGTTTCTGAGGTTCCTCTTGTTACTGATTTCTAATTTTGTTCCATTGGCATCAGAAAAGATACCAGATATGATTTCTACTTTTTTCAATTTCTTGAGACTTATTTTGTGGCCTAACATATGGTCTATCCTGGAGAATGTTTTATGTGCTAATGAGAAAAATGTGTATTCTGCAGTAGTTGATGAAATGTCTGTAAATGTCAGTTAGGTTCATTTGGTCTAGAGTGTAGCATAACTCCAATGTTTGTTTGTTTATTTTTTGTCTGAATGATTTGTCCATTACTGAGAGTGGTACGTTGAAGTTCCCTACTATGATTGTATTCCAGTCTGTTTCTCTGTTTAGATCTATTAATGTTTGCTTTATATATGTGAGTGCACTGCTGTTGGATGCATATATATTTACAATTGTTATATCCTCTTCCTGAATTAACCCCTTTATTATTATATAACAGTTTTGTCTCTATAATTTAGAGTCTTTGACTTGAGGTATATTTTATCTGATGTAATTATAGCTACTCCTGTTCTTTTTGGATTTCCATTTGCGTGGAACATCTTTTTTCATCCCTTCACTTTCACTTTATGTGTGTTCTTATAAGTGAAGTTCAGGCAGCACATAATTGGGTCTTGTTTTCTTATTCATTCAGTCTGTCTTTTAACTGGAGAATTTAGTCTACTTACATTCCATTTTATTATTGTTAGGTAAGGACTTATTACTGCCATTTTTTACTTGTTTTCCAACTTCTTTCTTTCTGTCTTTCTGTCTTACTGTATTCCTTTGATTAAATGATTTTCTCTGCTTGTAAGTTTTGATTCATTGCTTTTCAAAAGTGTATCTATTATAAGTTTTTGCTTTGTGATTACCATGAGGCTTACAAAAAGCACCTTGTAGATATTTCAAGTTATTTTAAACACATGACAATTTAACTTTGATTATAAAAAAAGAAACAAAGGAAAAACTGTAAAACTGTACACTGTAGTTCCGTGCCCCCACATTTTGACTTTTTGTTGTTCAAATTATGTCTTTTTATATTTCCTTTATTTTATTAGGCTGTGGTTATTATTTTTGATAGCTTTGTCTTTTAGTCTTCATACTAGAGATATGAGTGAATTACAAGCCACAATTACTGTATTAGAGTATTCTGAATTTGTCTGTGTACTTTTACCAGTGAGTTGTATGCCTTCAAGTATTTTCTTTTCGCACCTTACTCTCCTTTTCTTTCAGACTGATGAAATCCTTTTAACATTTCTTATAAGACAGGTCTATGAATGAATTCTCTCAGCTTTTCTTGGTCTGGGTAAGACTTTCTCTCTCCTTCGTGTTTGAAGGAAAGCTTTTTTGGGTACAGTATTCTTGTCTGGCAGCTTTATAATTCTTCCAGCACTTTGAATATGTCATCCCACTCCCTCCTGACCTGTGCGGTTGCTGCTAGGATGTCTGTTGTCAGATGAATTTGAGTTCATTTATATGTTATTTGCTTCTTTTCTCTTGCTGTTTTAAGATTTTCTTTGTCCTTGACCTTTAAGAGTTTGATTATTATATGCTTTGGAGTAGTCTTATTTGGGTTCAATCTTTTTGGTGATATCTGACTTTTCTGTACCTGAATATGTATATCTTTTTTTAGGTATGGAAATTTTTCTGTTATTATTTCTTTGAATAAACTTTCTATCTCTTGCTCTTTCTCAAGTCCCTTTTGAATGCCAATGATTCATAGATTTGCTCTTTTAAGGTTATTCTTTATTTCTCTATTTCAGACATTCTTTGTTCCTTTTCATTCTTTTCTTCTCCTTTTTGTATTTTCCAGTAGCCTTTCTTTGAGTTTACTGAGTCATCATTTTGCTTGATCCATTATGCTGTTGAGAGCTTCTAATGTATTTTTCAGTTCAGCAAATGTATTTCTCAGTGCCAGGATTTCTGTTTGATTTTGCATTATTATTATTTCACTCTTTGTTAAATTTCTCTGATAAATTTTGGAATTGATTTTCTATGTTACCTTGGAGTTTGAGGAGTTTTCTTGGAAATTCTATTTTGAATTCTTGCTTTGGGAGCTCACACATCATCATCTCATTAGGGTCAGTCACTGGCTCCTTGCTTTGTCCATTTGGGGAGGTCATGGTCCCCTGCTTGCTATTGTTTCTTGTGGATGTACATTTTTGGTTTGCACTGAAGGATTAGTTATTCCAGTCTTCATTGTCTGGCTTGTTTTGGTCTGTCTAGGGTATTTTCTTCTTAGAGGTTCTTTGCAGTTGCCTGTGAGTCCCCTTAATCCTAGATCATTGCCTCCTTTTTAGTACTTTAAGCTGCCGTAAGCCAAGGTTTACCTTGGCTCTCATAAACATTTGGAGCACTGCCTGTCCCAGATGGGGGATCCCAAAGGGGTTATCCTGGCTATGTAGGAATGCTGCTAGGGGTTTGTTCTGAGAAGACTTGTGGAGGGTGCCTCCTATAGCGTGGTGCTGCTGAACAGCCACTTTGATTTGGCATCTTCTTTGGCTGAGATAAAGAGCAGAGTTTCTGGGCTGGGGTTTCCCTTCTTTGTCTGTAGCTGCCACCAGGCATTTTTACTCCTAGAGGCACTAGTGATACTTCCTGTGGTTTAAGGCAGAAATGGTTTTCCTGCAAGGGAACCCAAGATGAGGGGGGGATGTCCACCTTGATCTCTCTTTTCCCAGTGTAGAAACCATGAGTCTTGGAGGAATTTTCCATGTGCAGTGCCTCGCAGATTGGGGGAGATAGAGAATTCCATGTCTCTTACTGTCTGCTCATAGTTTTTTACTCCTTTGTGGCCCTGGGGATCATCTCAGACTCAGATTTGAGTTCTGGGATTTTGCTGGTGATAATTTTGGCACTGGACAATTGTTTTTGGTTTTCTGTGGGGGAGTGTGAAGGCAGATTGCTTCTGTTCTGCCATTCTGGTAATATATCCAGTCTCTCCTGCTCAACATTTTGATTTTTCATTTTCCAGACCTATGATGCTCCTATTGCTTCTCTTTTCCTTCTCTCACACAGACACTGACACCACGTAGATGTTGTGGATGTCATTAATTTACCATTACCTGCTTGTATTTGGGGATTTGTGGGGCTATTTTGTCAATTTTTTTTGCATTCATTATTTTGTTTTACCATCTGGTTGATTGCTGTTTTTGTGTGGAGATAGAGGGAGATTCTTTACAAAAGTATTTTACTGTATAAACTTTAAGGGCTAGCCCTGATGAAATAGCAAATCGGATTGTTTTATAAAAGTACATTGTTTGTTATTCTCTTTTTGAAATCAAATACTGTGATTCAATGGCAAAAATAATGTTTCATACTTTATTCCTCAACTCCTTAGCCAATAAAAACCAATGCTTAAAGATTTCTTTTAATAAGTCTAGTCTGTTGTAGAATTGTATAAAACATCAAAACTAATTTTATACATTCCAATACTTATTTCCTTCTACTACTTACTATTTTACTGTCCCCACCTTCAGAACTCCAACACAATGGTACAAATATAAAAACATAATTATACCACCTACCACTTGAAGTATTGGTACAACAATCACATTTAGTTATGTTAGATTTTTATATATGTGCACTATTATATATTACTTGGTATATATCAGAGCTAAACTAAAAAAATAAATAAAAAATTAAACATAACTTCGGAAGAACTTTGTGATGTTAATTTGTAAATAACACTTTTTAAAAAATGAGAGATGATAAAATTGAAAGATTTTTCATGAGCAAATGGCCCAACTTTAGCATAACTTCTGGAAAATCCTGTATATGACACATTCAATTTGCTATTAGATTGACATGAACAGTTCACAGTCAGCCATTCCAAGGGGTTTCAGGTCAATTTCCAAGGTTTAAAAAATGTAGAGAAAGCAAACTGTGACAAGTTGTGGACATTTAATTCATTTCCTAATTTCTTAAAAGGTGTTGGATATTACTTTTAAAAGCAATGTGATATAAATAACACAAAATCCATAATTCTGTTCTTTATGTGAATTTTTAAATCCTGTAGTTCCAGAGTCACAGACTGTGTATGTAAGTTAAGAACAGTGACATAATGATGATAAGTATTGGCCATTGTCCCAAGTGTGTGATAGAAAGGAATAGTTCTTTGCTTTTAGAGAATTAGTTTTTCTAAAATTATATTTTCCCTTCTTATATACTAATCCACGGGTTAATTGGCAGAGTTGAAGGCTATAAGATGATAAGAAAGATAAGATTATGTAAATATGTGAATTTGAAAAGTTCTCATTGTTTGCTAGACCTCTTTTGGATATGCCCTGTTGTTATTTCTCAAGGTCATATCTGGCAGGAGCAGCTGCTTCCAGCCATATCTTGCCAAATCCACTGGTTTTGGCCCTTGTAACTACTGACTTTTCCTGAAGTACATATGTGCATTGCTGCATCTCCCAGCCCTGCTATCTGGATCATTTCAGAGATATCTCTAGTCTTGTCAGGAGAACACTGTGTTCAGAGTGGCTTGATCTGTGTGGCCCATTTTCTTCCTCTGAGGACAGTGAATTCGCACTGCACACTTCTTATCCTAGCTTTCTGCTATATGCTAGAGTTGGCTTGGTATGTGTTTTGTGTGAGCAACGATATATATATATATACCCCTAATTAATCCCCTCTCATATATCTGTATCTATATCTATCTATATATCTCCATCTATCTATCTCTGCTATTGGTTCTGTCTCTCTGGAGAACCCTGACTAATACAAATTTTGGTATCAAGAGTGGTTCTGGAGCCACAGAATTTTAAGGATGAATTTTTAAAATTGGTTTTGGGTTTCTGGAATTGGTTCTGTAATCTGATTAGACCTAAAAATGCTATGCGCTCTACTTCTAATAGTGCAGAGAGCACTGGTAGTCTATAGCATTAACTGTTTATGGAAATAAGCAAAATATCTGCATTGGATAATCCTAATCAACCACTTATAAGAGGCAAGGAGCATGGTAACTTTGTACATAATACTTTTGAACATTTGTGGAAAACCAAGGAACATAATGACATTGGTTGGTTGCTTCTAATGTAGCTGGACAAAGTGATGAAAGAATAGGATGAGCTCAGGGATTCAAATTCCCACCTCTGACTCCACATAAATAGCCTAAGAGCTTCTAAGTGTGCCCTGAGGGAAAAATCTCTCCTATAGCCACAGTGCTGAACTTGCTGAAAATCAAACACAAGCCATTATCATGCAATTGGCTGAATTACAAGGAAAGTTGAACTCTCAGTCTTGCAAGGTGTCTACTGTTAAAGTTAAGGACATTGGTTGGGAAAGTTGGGATGGGCACGTATGGGAAGAGCCTGATGAGCTGGGACATTGAGCTCCTAAATTCTGATGAGTCTTGTTTGCCAGCCTAAGTGGCCTCCCCAACCCCAGGGACAGTGACACCCCCCCAACAGTGGTATTTCCACCTCTGTATGAGGAGATTAATCCTGTATTGCCTGAGGAAATGGTAATGGCTTTCCCTGAGGCAGGTGCCAAGCAAGACAATGCTTGACATTGTCAGGATCCACCCCTAGTACTCTTATTTGCCTTTCAATCTGTGACTAGATTCAAGTCTCAGCAGGCCCCTAAAGGTGAGGTACAAAAGTGTGACCCATGAAGAGGTCCACTACACTCCAAAAGAACTACCTGAGTTTTCCAATTTATACAAGCAGAAATCTGGGGAACAGGTGTGGGAATGAATATTAAAGGTATGGAATTAAGCCTGGGCAACATAGAGAGACCCCCATCTCTACAAAAAAAAATTTAAAAAAAATTAGTTGGGCACAGTAGCATGCATCTGTAGTCCGAGCTACTTGGGAGGCTAAGGCAGGAGGATCACATTAGCTCAGGAATTCAAGGTTACAGTGAGCTATGGTCATACCACTGCACTCTAGCCTGGACAACAGAGCAAGACCCTGTCTCTAAGAAAAAAAAGGCATGAGATAATGGTGGAAGGAATAAAAAGTTGGATCAGGCTAAATTTTTTAGTATGGGCCCACTAAGAAGAGATTCTGCATTTAATGTTGCAGCTCACAGTTAGGAAAGGTGCTAAGAGTTTGTTTGTTTGGTTGAATGAAAGATGGATCAAAAGATGGCCCACCATGAGTGAGTTTCAAGTGCTTCCTCTTTCCTAGTTTAATGTACAGGAAGGAATCCAAAGACTTAGGGAGATTGGAATGCTAGAGTGGATTTGTCACTTAATACCTACTCACCCACAGTGGGAGGATCTAGAAGACATAACTTGTACTAATACTTTGAGAAATAGATTTGTGAGGAGAACCTCAGTATCCCTGAAGACCTCTGTGATTGCTCTTCTCTGTAGGCTAGACCTTAGAGGGGAAGCACAGCCACTCAATTGGAAAACTTAAATGCAATGGAAATAATTGGATCTTGGGGTGCTAAGGGAAGTGGCAGCACTCAATAGTCAAAGGCAAGGTGAGTGTAGTTACCATAATAGACAACAGAGTCAAAGCAACAATCAGAATAGTTTGACTGGCTAGTTAATCATGGTGTTCCTAGAAGTGAAATAAATAGGAAGCCTACTAAATTCTTACTTGATCTGTATAAGCAGAAAACTTTCAGGTTGAAGAATTAAAGTCTAACTAGAATCATAAAAACAGAGAATTATGGCTCTTCAGTCATTTCCAAGACTTGAGGCAGTTTACAGATCCAGAACTCCTTGAATCAAGGGGAGACCAAGTCTCCTCCAGAAAGGACCCTGGCATACTACTGAAAATTCATACTGTTAATCTTTCTCTTATCCCTCCCCAAAGGGACCTCTAGTCTTTTACCAGAGTAACTGTGAATTGGGGAAAAGAAAATAATCAGATCTTTCAAAGACTATTGGACTTTGGCTCAGAACTGACATTGATTCCAGGAGACCCAAAATGTCACTATGGCCCTCAAATCAGAGTAGGGGCTTATCAAGGTCACATGATGAATGAAGTTTTAACTCAGACCTGACTCACAGTGGGTCCAGTGGGTCTCAAACCCATCTTGTTGTTATTCCCCCAGATCCAGAATGGATAATTGTACTGGACATACCTAGCATCTGACAGAATCCCAATACTGGTTCCCTAACCTATGGAGTGAGGCCTATGATGGTGAGAGAGGTCAAATGGAAGCCATTAGAGATGGCTCTACCTAGGAAAATGGTAAATCAAAAACAATATTGTATCCCTGGATGGATGGCAGTGATTTGTGAAACCATCAAGGACTTGAAAGATGCAGGGTGGTGATTCCCACCACATCCCCATTCAACTGTTCTATTTGGCCTGTTCAGAAGATAGGTGGATCCTGGAGAGAATGACAGTGGATAGTTGTAAGCTTAACCAAGTGGAAAGTCCAATTGCAGCTGCAGTGCCAGATGTGGTTTCATTGCTTGAGCAAATTAACATATCAATAGCTATATACCTGGTTCCTGGTATGCAGCTATTGATATGGTGAATGCCTTTTTCTCCATACCTGTCCATAAGGCCCACCACAAGGAGTTTCCTTTCAACTGGCAAGGCCAGCAATATACTTTTACTGTTCTACCTCAGGAGAATATCAACTCTTCTGCCTTATGTCACAATTTAGTTTGCAGGGATCTTGATAACCTTTCCCCTCCACAGGATATCACACTGGTCCACTACACTGATGCCATTATGCTGATTGGACCTAGTGAGTGTGAAGTAGCAACTACTCTGGACTTATTGGTAAAACATTTGTGTGTGAGAGAGTGAGAAATAAATGCAACTAAAATCCAGGGGCCTTCTACCTCAGTGAAATTTTTAGGGGTCAGTTATGTTGGGCATGTTGAGATATTCCTCCTAAGGTAAAGGATAAGTTGTTGTATCTGGCCCCTCCTACAGCCAAGAAAGAGGTACAATACCTAGTGGGCCTATTTGTGTTTTTGAGGCAACACATTCTTCATTTGGGTGTGTTACTCTGGCCCATTTACCAAGTGACCTGAAAAGCTGCTACATTTGAGTGGAACCCAGACCAGGAGAAGACTCTGCAATGGGTCCAGGCTGCTGTGAAAGCTGCTCTGCCAGTTGGGCCATATGATACTGCAGATCTAATGGTACTTGAGGTGTCAGTAGCAGACAGTGCTGCTGTTTGGAGCCTTTGGCAAACCCCTATAGGTGAATCACAGCAGAGGCCCTTAGGATTTTGAAGCAAGGTCCCGTCATCATCCTCAGATCACTACTCTCCTTTTCAAGAGACAGCTCTTGGCCTGCTACTAGACCTTAGTAGAAGCTGAACATTTGACCACAAGATGCCAAGTTACTATGTGACCTTAGCTGCCTATCATGAACTGGGTGTTATCTGACCAAGCCATAAAAATGGGTGTGCTTAGCAGCATTCCGTCATCAAATCAAAGTGGTATATACATACCTGAACCTGAGTGGGTCCTGAAGGCACAAGTAAGTTCCATGAAGAAGTGGCCCAATTGCCCATGGTCCCCACTCCTACTACACTGCCTTCTCTCTCCCAGCCTGCACCTATGGCCTCATGGGTGATACCCTATGATCAGTTGACAGAGAAAGAGAAAACTAGTGCCTGGTTTACAGATGTTTGTACACAAAATGCTGGCACCACCTGAAAGTGGACAGCTGTAGCACTATAGCCTCTTACTGGGACATCCCTGAAGGACAGTGGTGAAGAAAAACCTTCTCACTTGGAAGAACTTTGGCCAGCACATCTGGTTGTATACTTTGGAAGAAGAAATGGCCAGGTATGACATCATATACCAATTCATGGGCTGTAGCCAATGGTTTTGGCTAGATGGTCAAGGCCTTGGAAAATTGGTGACAAGGAAATTTTAGGAAGAGATATGTGGATAGACCTTTCTGAATGAGCAAAGAATGTGAAGATATTTGTGTCCCATGTGAATGCTCACCAAAGCGTGGCCTCAGCAGAGGAGAACTTTAATACCAGGTGGATACAATAACCTGTTCTGTGGATACTAGTCAACCTCTTTTTCTAGCCACCCCTGTCATTTCCCAATGGGCTAATGAACAAAGTGGCCATGGTAGAAGGGGTTGAGGTAATGCATGGGATTACCAGCATGGGCTTCTACTCTCCAGGGTGGACCTGGCTATGGCCGCCTCTGAGTGCTCAATCTGCCAGCAGCAAAGACCAACACTGAGCCCCTGACGTGACACCATTCCTCAGGGTGATCAACCAGTTACCTGGTGCTGGCTGATTACATTGGACCACTTCCATCATGGAAGGAGCAGTGTTTGCTGGAATAGACACTTACTCTGGATACAGATTTGTCTCCCCTGAATGCAATGCTTCTGCCAGAACTACCATCTGTGGACTTACAGAATGCCTTATCCTTGTCATGGTATTCCACATAGCATTACTTCTGATTAAGGAACTCACTTCACAGCCAAAAAGTGCAGTAATGGGCTCATGCTCCTGGAATTTACTGGTCTTTTCTTGTTCCCCATCATCTTGAGGCAGCTGAAGAAGGTGGAATGCTTGAATGGTCTTTAAAGTTGTAGCTACAGTGCTAGCTAGGCGACAGTACTTTGCAGGGCTAGGGCAGGTTCCCTAGAAGGCTGTGTATGGTCTGAATAGACATCCCATATGTGGTACCTTTTCTCTCATAGCAAGGATTCGTGGGTCTGGAAATCAAGTGGCGGAAATGGGACCGAGAGCATTCACCATTACCCTTTGTGACCCACTGACAAAATTTTTGCTTCCTATTCCCGCAACTTTATACTATGCTGGCTCAGAGGTCTTAGTTCCAGAGGGAGGAATACTGCCACCAGGAGACACAACAATGATTCCATTGAACTGGAAGTTAAGACTGCCACCCAGCCACTTTGGGATCCCCATGCCTCTGAGTTAACAGACAAAAAGGGAGTTACAGTGTTGGCTGGGGTGATTGAGCCAAATTATCAAGAGGAAATTGGACTACTACCCCACAATAGAGGTAAGGAAGAGTGGAGCTTAAAAGATCCCTTAGGTCATCTTTTAGTATACCATGCCCTATGACCAAGATCAGTAGGAAATCACAACTAGGCAGGACTAAAAATCACCCAGACTCTTCGAGGGATGAAGGTTTGGGTAACCTTGTCAGGTCAGGTGCTTGCTGAAGACAAAAGGAATACAGAATGGGTAGTAGAAGAAGGTAGTTACAAATACCAGCTATATCCATGTGACCACTTACAGAAACAAGGACCGTAATTGTCATGAACATTTCCTCCTTATTTTACTGAGAATACATTTGCATATATATACATATATTAATCAAATAACTTTGTTTTCATTCCTGTCTTTCCTTTATCATGTAACATAAGATGTATTGAGTTTATATCAGTAAATAAGTATTGTTAATTTTACATCATAGTATTTAATTTATGGGACATCAGGAGAAAAGTAAACATCACCCAAGAACTTTACCCCCTCTTCTGAGGAAGGAATTGGTACATTTTCCATTGTGTGCAGTATGGTTGTATTATGTTAGACAAAACTATTTTTGTTATTGTCTTTATTTGGAGATTAAGTATGATTTAAGGAGATGCATGTATATGCCAAATTAACAAGGGGTGGACTTGTGATAGTTAATTTTGGGTGTCTACTTGACATCTAAACTAAGAAATACCTAGAGAACTAGTAAAACATTATTTCTGAGTATGTCTATGAGGATGTTTCCAGAGGACACTGGCGCATGAATCAGTGGACTGAGTAGGGAAGATCCATCCTCAATGTGGGTGGGCACCCATCCAATCGGCTAAGGACCCAGATAGAACAAAAACAGGCAGAGAAAAGGTGATTTCCTCTCTCCCTTCTGGAGCTGGGACACTTCTTCTTCTGTCCTTGGACATCAGAACTCCAGGCTCTCCAGCCTTTAGACTCCAGGAATTACAACTGTGGGCCACCAGTTTCTCAGGACTTTGGCCTTGAACTGAGAGTTACATTATTGATTTCTCTGGTTCTGAGGCCTTCAGACTTGGATTCAGCCATGTTACTGGCATCCCAGGGTCTCCAGCTTGCAGACCACCTATTGTGGGACTTCTCAGCCTCCATAATCATGTGAGCCAATTCTGCTAATAAACCTCCTCTCATACATCTGTATCTATATCTATCCTATTGGTTCTGTCTCTTTGGAGAACCCTGACTAATACATACATATATGTATGTATGTGTATATATATGTATGGTGTGTATATGTATGTATATATGTATATATATGTAGTTTAAAATATTCATGTAATTTCCCATTATGTAGGAAAAGACTCACTGCAATTCATTGTTAACTACATCTGCATGGCCCCTATTTATTTCAGACAAAATTGTTTATATTCATTAATCTTAATTCATTAATTGTTTATATTCATTAAAGTAAGCAATAAGCTCACTGAATCAGTTAGGGCCCCTAACTGAGAAACCCTAAAGATGACATATATAGATTAGGAAATCTGATGAGGGAGTCATTACAAATTTGTGGGTGGTGTATTAGGGGAACCATAAAGTAGTGCAAGAAGCCAGAGCCAAGTGGAGTGGAGTTGTTACCACTCCTAGACTGGAAGAGACAAGGGGAGGGAGATGCTACCAGAAGCCAGAGGGTAGACAGTAGAGCACATAGCTTGAGAGAACCAGTGGCTTTCTCTTGACAGACACAGCCAGCTTGAAGTGACCTCCCAAGGAGGGAATCCGACAAATAATATCCCGATCTCATTATCGTGCATCTTTACTTTTTAGCTTGAGCTTCCTCATTGGCTGAACCCAGCCAGTTGCATGGAAGCCTATCGGGTAAGAGCAGTATGGAAAGGAGGGATAATGGATCTGCATGGGGCAAACAGAAAATATCCAGTACACCAGCTGGATATGTCTCATTAGAATAGCACTTTCTCAGGCTAAGCATGTATCCTTATATTGTATGACAGATCTTGTGGCTTATAAGCATGGCATGTTAATTTAATATCTTCTTCCCTCTACTAAGATAGAGAGAAAACACCTTTCTTTCCTGAATATATGTTGCTAACTAGATAAGAAGAATTTATATTTTTATTCCCATTCTCTCTCCCCTTTAAAATATTACTCATTAAAAAAAATAGAATTATATGGAACCACAAAGCAGATGAAAAAACACCAATTATTAGTCTATGAAAATTATCTATAAAATTTCTTTTATCTGCCTGTACATTATATATGAGTATATATGTCATGAACAATACATATAAAGTACAATGTCATGAACCATTCTAGATTTGAGCTGATAATTCTAAGTTCCCAGCTCATCTTTGCTGGTCATAATGATGACATCAAAAAACTCTTTCATCCACTATTATGGTAATTGATTAAGTATATGTACCATTCAAAATAGGTTGGGTTATTCAGCTGTAACAGATAACTCCCAAATTGCAGTAGCTTAAAATAAGAATATGCCCAATGAGGGCCAGTAGCTGGTCTCTGCTCCTTACAGTCATTCAGGGACCCAGGATGAAGAGTGCACCATTGTTTTATGACACTGCCATCTCATTATGTGTTTATGTGAGCAACGATAGCTCAGGAGGCTCTCACCCAGTGATTAAATGTTTCTACCCAGAAGAGGCACCCAACAGTTCCACTAATAACATTGACCAGAATTAGTTACTTGGCTCTGCTTAATAACAAGTGTGCCAGGAAGGACTGTCTTCTGTGTCCAGGAGGAAGTTCTGAATATTAGTGACCACTGATAATGTCTACCACGGTACGAGGCTCCTTTTCATCTTAAGTTGAATGAGATCAAAACACCTTATGAATTAACATCCTTTTTCTTTTGTACATTCTCTCTTGATACTCAGCCATAATCTGCCTCTAATTTTAACCCATGAAGACCTGGTACCAGGATTTCTTTCCTCCTTAGGTCAGCTGTAGTGATGTTTTGTTCATAGAGGAGTCCTCATTTTGAATTTTGGATCTGTCTTAAGGTGACCATACACTTCACTTGGAGATCAATCTGGAAGCAGACTACAGAAGGGAAAGACTATCTTCCTCAAAATGCATATATAAGATTTGAATTAAAGTGACTTGAAGAGGTACAATTATCTAGCAGCCATGAGAGATGTCATCCAGAAGATGAGATGGGTATAAAGAAAAAAGCTGTTTTTTTTTTAAATAAAAGATGTCCAGGTACATCTAAGGTGTGCATGTGTGCATCCAATACACACAGCCCTAAACTATTACTAAGTTACAGAAGATGGGTTGGTATTGACTTTTATTTCTGTGAGTCATCCGTATTTTTGCAGTGGGGAAAAAAAATTTCCTCAGGGAACTTTGGCTTTCTGTCTTTGAAATAATTTATGTATTGATTGGGAGAGTTGGTTACTAAACTATATTTTTCTAAGCTCCTTTCACCATTTTTATTATTGCCTACACTGTGGAACTATAAATATGTAGAAGCATACAGAAGAATATATATAAATCCATTTAATATATTTTTATTATGTAGAAGTCAATGCTATACTAAATTGAATTTTTATGATACTGAACCAATGTGAGGAAAGATTCAAAAATTTTAGTTCAAAAGGTAAAAAACCCTCTTCTTCAGTCTGCTGAGTAAGGATAACAATTTCTAGGAGGCCTTTTGCTGATAAGACATTTCCAAAGTATTAATAAGGAGTAGTTCTGTCCAAGCAAGTTTTTTGATTCTCAGTTTTTGAAAACATCACAAACTATCTTGATATAAACAACTTTCTGTTGCTTTCCCAACACAATTCTTAGATTGCTGACTTGGCAAAGTATAATGGTTTCCATTTCTTTCAGATCATTATTTATACAACCCAGCGCTAGCTTTCCAATGTTTCTTGCCTAATGGCTCTTAAAATCAACAATCGGAGCCCTTGGGGGAGATGGATTATGTCAGTGTTGAGTTTAAGGGTAAAGCTTCGATGGAGACTGTTCCATTTTCTTCTGTCTTTTCAGTCAGTGAATGGAGGGGATGGAGTGGGTGCACCTGGGATGGATATAAGAAATTGTATCTATGGGGGCTCAAGATGTGGACTTGGGAGGAAAAAGGTAGCAGAGAAACCAACGTGGAAGAAATGTTCTCTTTCTAAGCTTGATTGTCTTTTCATTTTACTTTGAAATATTTGATTATTTCAAAAGTAATATATGTTCGTTATAAAAAATTAAAGGCTACCCAAATAGTGAACAATAAGATGTAATTCCCCTATAACCTCTCTCTCCAGAAGTAAGTGTCACTAACAGTTTGTGCATATTCTTCCAGAATTCATCTGTAAATTTTTATGTAGCAGTTCTTTCTTCGCTTTCCCCTGCTCTTTGTCCTCCTCCTTCTCTTCCTCTTTTGGCTTCTTCTCCTTCTCCTTTCTATTTACCTCCTCCCCTCTCCTTCTCCTCTTCTTATTTCCCTTCCCCATGCCCCCCTTTCTCATTTTCCTTCTCTTCTTCCATTTCTATACTCTAACTTAGCGCATGTGGTATTGCTGGATCCAGATTCTTAACTTTTAAAATCTTGGTAGACTGACAATAAATATTTTGCAATCAATATATTAGTAATCACTCTACCAAATAGGGTTGTATCAAGCTATACCTCTCCAGACACTCATCAGTACTGGCTAGTATCAGTCTTTAATCTTTGCCAGTTTTGCTTTTAATTTGAATTTATTTCTTCTTCCTTTCATAAGTGTTTTGGCCCACAATATTTCTTCTATGAGTTGCCTGTTCATGTACATTTTTTCCCTATTGGGTTATCTGGCTTTTAAAATACTGATTTTAACAAATATGTTAATATATTATATATGTTACTATCTTACATATTAATATATTAGTATCTTACATATATCAGGGCTATTAGGGTTTTGTCTTTTCTGTGCATTGTCTGTACTTTCTTCTTATTGCCCCTGTTTTCTTCACTTTGTTTATTCTATATTTTGCCTTGCAGAGCTTTCAAATTCTCATCTGAACATGTACATCCATAATTTCTTCTAGGTTTTATGTCACACTTAGAAATGCCTCCTTCATGCTGTTAATAACAAATATTTACCATTGTTTCCTTTCGTTTTTTAGCATTGACTTTTTTGCTTTGTATGCAAGTTTTCATCCTCCTGGAATTTATTTTTGAACAAGATAGAAGGCATGGATTCAATTTAATTATTTTCCAAATTGCTATACTTTTCCAAATGGCTGGCTTATTGTACAACTGTTTCTTTGAATAGTTCATTTTCCCCTCTGCTGATTTGAAATACTATCCTTATTGAATACTGCATTTCCATATAGTTGGGTCTATTTTGTTTTATTAATTCCGGCAGTCTGTTTCTGTGCTAATACTGTGATGTTTTTATTTACTGTAGCTTTAATATTTTTGAATATTTAATAGGTTTTTCTCTTTCCTCTTTCTTTTGTTAAAATACAGGGTCAACTTTAAAAAGTAGAGTGGTGACATTATTGGTTTTTATAACATTGAATTTGTAGATTAATTTGAGGAAAAACAACACTTTAAACCAATTTTTATAAAAAATTAAATTTTATAAAATACATTTTTCCTATCTACTTAGATGACTATATGGTGAACATTATTAATAGAATTCTTAATTTTAGTCTATCCCTGCCTTCCTGGAATGACTAAAATTAAATAAGTGAAATTAACCTGTATTTTCTTTTTTAAAAGCTGACTTTGTGTGATTGTGGTGGCAGTGATATGCTAACTTTACAAATAATCTGGGAAGCATTTCTTTTTCCACCTGCTCTAGTATAGTTTAAATAGCTTGGGAATCTTATTCCTTGGTGATTTGAAATAATTTATCTGTGATACTGTTGGGGTTTGGTGAAGTTTAGGGAAGTAGCTCCACAAAAATTAAAATAATCAACAATCATGGAATATATATATTAAATAATCTGCCAACCTATTCTTGGGCCCATCTTCATGATTTTTATAATAAATTTTAAATTTCAATTTGAATTGTCTATTTTGGTTTAAATATTTATTAGCTTAAAATTATGCAAATATTTCCTTATGCAGGCATATGAAGATATTGTGGATTTGGTTCCAGATCACCACAATAAAGCAAATATCGCAATAAAGTGAATCACACAAATTTTTTGGTTTTCCAGTGCATGTAAAAGTATGTTTACTTACACTATACTATAGTCTATTAAGTGTGCAGTGTACAATAGCACTGTCTTAGAAAACAGTGTACATACCTTAATTAAAAAATATTTTATTGCTAAAAAATGCTAACAACCATCTGAGCATTCAGTGCGTTGTAATCTTCACGTTGGTGGAGGGTCTTGCCTTGATGTTCATGGCTGCTGACTGATCAGGGTGGTGGTTGCTGAAGGTTGGGGTGGCTGTGGCAATTTCTTCAAATACGACAATGAAGTTTGCCGCACTGATTGACTCTTCCTTTCAAAAAAGATTTCTTTGTAGCATATGATGCTGTTTGACAGCATTTTACCCACAGTAGAAAACCCTGCTGCTGCTTTATCAACTAAGTTTATGTACTATTCTAAGTCCTTTGTTGTCATTTCAACAATGTTCATAGCATGTTCACCAGGAATAGATTTCAAGAAAACACTTTCTTTACTCTTCCATAAGAAGCAACTCTTCATTTGTTCAAGTTTTATCATGAAATTGTAGCAATTCAGTCACATCTTCAGACTCCCATTCTAATTCTAGTTGTCTTGCTACTTCTACCACATCTGCAGTTATTTCCTCCACTTAAGTCTTGAACCCCCCAAAGTTATCCATGAGAGTTGGAATCAACTTATTCTAAACTCCTGTTAATGTTACTATTTATATTAACTTGTGACAGCTTCTACATCAGCCCTTGCTGCTTTACCTTGTGTGTTATGGAGATGGCTTCTTTTCTTAAATCTGATGAACCAACCTCTGTTAGCTTCAAACTTTTCTTCTGCAGCTTCCTCATCTCTCTCAGCCTTCATAGAATTGAAGAGACTTAGGGCCTTGCTCTAGATTAGGCTTTGGCTTAAGGGGATGTTGTGGCTGGTTAGATTTTCTATCCAGAGCACTAAAACTTTCTCTGTATCAGCAATAAACCTGTTTCACTCTTTTATTGTTCATGTGTTCACTGGAGTAGCACTTTTAATTTCCTTTAAGAACTTTTCCTTGGTGTTCATAACTTGACCAATTGTTTGGCACAAGAGGCCCAGTTTAAGCCTATCCCAACTTTCGGCATACCTTCCTCACTAAGCTTAATCATTTTTAGCTTTTAACTTCAAGTGAGAGACATGTGACTCTTCCTTTTACTTGAACACTTAGAGGCCAGTGTAGGGTTGTTAATTGGCCTAATATCAATATTGTTATGTCTCAGGGAATAGAGAGGCCCAAGGAGAAGGAGGCATGAGGGAATGGCCAGTTGGTGGAGCAGTCAGAGCACATACAACATTTGTCCACAAAGTTTGTTCTCTTCTATGGACATGGTTTGTGGCCCACCAAATAATTACAATAGTAACATCAAAGATCACTGATTATAGATCACCTTACCATATATAATAATGATTTGAAAAGTTTTAAATACTGTGAGAATTACCAAAATGAGACACAGAGACATGAAGTTATCACATGCTGTTGGAAAAATGGCGCCAATAGACTTGCTCTATGCAGGGTTGTTACAAAGCTTCAATTTGTAAAAAGCACAGTATCTGTGAAGCGCAGTAAAACAAAGCACAATAAAACAAAGTATGCCTGTAATTCTTTTAATTTATGGAATATTTGTGTTTTCCATCCATTCTCATTGTGCATATGGATTATGTTTATTTTAAATATTTAGGTATCAAGTTACTCATTTTTTACTTTAGGAGTTGCCTCAAGGGTTATTTATCAATTGTATGGCATTGCTGTTTTCTAATTCATTAATCCTGCTTTTAAAAATTATTACGATTTTATTCTGCTTTCTTTATGTTTTTGTGATTTCATTTTATTTTATTGATCAATTAACTTTTTTATTATTTTATATTTAGTAATATGGGGTTTTAGATTGTGGATATTCTTCAATTTTTTCCCTTTGTTTTTGTTGGGTCATTTTGAAATTTTTGCACTGATTACTTAGTGTATTATTATAACTACTTCTTATATAACTTTCCCCCCCAAGATTTGTAACATCACAATTAATACAAAGGTTATCATGAATATTTATATTATTTTGAGTCAGTATATATCACTAGTTCTTTCATAGTGAGTGTTCTTCACTTGTGAGTTCTTTGTTTTGAATCATTTTTCTGTTGGCTGTATTAAGAATTCGTGTATATTTCTTTTTCAGGAAGAAATTTTAAGTGATGTTTATCCAGAAGTATTGCAAAATCAGACGTTTCTTCCTGCTTTGTGAATTTCAGCTTGACTCAATATATAGCTCTTGAGTCCCATCCCCTTTCCTTCAACTCTTTGTAGCTATAGTTCCTTTGTCTTTGTGGCCTTCAGTGTTGCTAAAGTGAAGTCTGAGATTATCCTGTTGTTTTTTTTTTTAACATTTATAGGGGATCTGATTCTTCTTCTTAAGTACTTATAAAAGTTTGTCTTTGTCTTTGAAATTCAATAATATCTTTAGGAAATATCAAGATTCTTTAATTATGTTTTTATGGAACACAGTAAGCCCTTTCAATGTGAATGTGTAGGTCTTCTTTTAGAAGAGAAATGTTTTATTGATGTGTAAGTTTACATTTTATTCTCCTCTTTATGTAAGGACTGCCTTCCGATTCTATTACCTTCACTTCTGTGTTATTTTCTTGAGCTTCCCTTCCATGTTACAACCATGTTTTGACCAGTGCTGGTTTATCATCTTGCTTCTTCCAATTTGGTTTTCTTTTCTTTTATTTATTTATTTATTTGTTTGTTTGTTTTTATTGGTTTTCATTTTTGTAATGGTGTTTTCCCCTTATCTTTCCTGGCTCCCTTTTAAACTTCCCTGAGTTGAAATAGCATCTCACCTTTGTTTTCTTGCATCCCTCCTCTTTGATCTAATTACCTATGTGAGATATTGTGTCTAAAATTTTCTTCTGTTTCCTGAGTGTTTCCCATTTCAAAATCTTTTCTTCATCTGCCTTTTGGTGAGTTTTGATATCTTCCATTCTTTTCTTTTTAAAAATACTATCAACTTAATTAGATTTTTTTCCTGTATATCACTAATTTTTGACTGATGTATCAGTCAGGGTTAAGGTAAAAATACAGGAAGCTACTTCAGCTATTTTAAGCACAAGGCATTTATAGCTGGAAAGTTTGTGTTACAGCATCACTGGAAGGACAGGAGGAGCAGGTTCTACTCTGGACTACCAGGAATGATTCTGAGAACAGTTTTCTAGACCTGGTATACCATAGTAGCTGCTTCCTCTACAACAGTTAGGAAGCTGCCACGGTAACGGGTAGCAGGTGCAGGCACTGGCAGTTGGGAGTATGTGGGAGTAGGAGTTTGTGAAAGTTGTCTTCTGATTTTCTGATTACTTCGATCTCCATAGTGAACTTGGAAGCAAAATCATCATCTAAGAGTGAGGAAACAGGAAGAGATGATGGGAATTTGAGGGAAAAGAGAAAAAGTGAAATGGTTTTCTAGGACAGCAGCAAGTGAACAGGCTAGGGAAATGTAGCATGAGAGCCAGGGAGCATTAGGGGTTGTTTGAAATTTGTAACCATGAATTCAAAGTGAGACCAGTCAGGGTTGTTGTGTGTTTTTCTCCAGCCACATCCAACTATAGGGGTGCAGGTATGGGTGGTTAAAATATTGCATTTAACCATGGTTAGAAATTTTCCAAGTGTTTACAATGGTGGAGGAGAAGGGCAAGGAAGTCAAGGGTGTATAGTAGGAAGGATAATAATGATTGACCATGGAAGTAAAGCTAGGTAAGGAAGAGAAAGAGAATATCAAGAAGGTGAGGGGCAGTGGAATGATGGTGAGACTCAAAGCTGGAATCTTAGTGGGGTTAAAGGATTGTTGGAGTTAGAGTGCTGAATGGAGTGAGCAGGACAAAGGAGGTTGTTTTTCAATAGTATAATATGTGAAATTATGATTATGCAGAGGTTAAAGTTATAAAGTCTATGGTATGACCACGGGAGTAGACAACTAAAATAATGTTCAAGACAAGATCACTTGAGGAGAGAAGTTCAAGGAATTTTTGGAAAAGCTAGGGAATTTGAAGGGTCATCTACATGTATATTAAAACTCCAAGAATTAAGAAAGGAATAGTCATGGGGAAAAGGACAATGAGCCAGAAGCAGAAGTCTTTGAGAAATAAGGGAGAGTAACCTGGAGGAAGTTCTAGATATAGAGCAACGCTGAGGGGTAGATGATATAATATGATGCCATGAGATGTAAAGCTGGAGGTTTTTAGGTAAATGGAAGTAAGAAAGTAGCAATGAGCAACAGAAGGAATATCCACCTCACTCCCATGCTCAGCGATATGAGGAAAAAATCAGCTTTCTCTTGAAAGGGTTGTGTGGGAAGCCGTGCCAGTTTCCCTTTAGAGCAAGAAGATAAAGGGAACATAAAAGAAGAGACTGGGGATGTGTGAAATTGTGCTAAGGGTGGACTGATGATGGAATTCCAAAGGTCTAGTAGAAATACTTCAAGAAGGATGGAAGAAGGGAATAGAAAAGGTGCTATCAGAGCCTTATGGAGACTACAGGGTAGGAGAAGAGGGTGGGACTTAACATCTGGGGCTGTAGAGCTTAACATAAATAAGACTAAAGGCCATGACAAGATTCATCCTGATTGATTCAAGGCAGAGAGTGGTAGCAAGGCTGAGTGTTTTGGGTAGGAAAAATTGTGTACTTGAAAATCCCTCATGATCCCTGTTGATGGAGGCAACAAGAAATGGGAAAGTGGCTCTTTGACTCAGTATATGAACCCCAATTTGACCTTGTGTTCTAGGGTTAGAAAGCCTAGGAGAGGCATTTCTCTGACTTTGACACAGTCCAGGTGTTTACTCTTGACCCACAGTGGGGGAGGGGCTCTTCCTTGAACTTCAGTGGAGATGAAATTCTGGGGAAGCTTGTTGTTACTTCATGTGCACAGACCCCTTTCTTTATCACTGACAATCTAGGTAGAAGGCTTGGACCCGATCTCTGTGAACTGACCTTCTTGATGCCTGATGATTGGGAATAGGGTCAGAAATGGGGACCCTTAATCTGCTATTTGTCAGAGAGTGGGTGGGATCTCCATCATGTTTACATGGGCTTTGTTTAAACTGGCCCCTTAAAACCTAGATAGAGGGCTAGATTTTATGTGTGTATGTGTATATGGGGGAAATGATGGGTGAACTAGGACTTCAGGCAGCCAGTTGCCTTGGTTTAGGTATGTTGTTTCTAAACACTTTCAGATCTGATGAATCATCTACCTTGAGACATGTATTACTCTGGGTGTGTGCGGGTGGTGGTGGTGAGTTTAGGGTAGTATATGGGACAAGAGGACTGCCTTCTAATTTTGTTTGTTTGAAATATCATAATGATGGATTATCCCAGTTAGGTTCACACAAAATAAAAATAGTACAGTACATGGTACCTTCTTCAACCTTGCCTCATGGTTTGTCCCTGAGTGTGCAAATATGATTCAAGTGGTGTACTTCTTTTATTTCTCCATGGGTCAACCTAGCCATTGGTATTTTCCCTGTCTACTTAAGGGATATTAGCCTTTCTATTTATTTATTTATTTATATTTTAATATTATAATATTTAGTTGACAAAGATCGTATATATTCAAGGTGTACAACGTGATGATTTGATATATGTATACATTGTGTAATGATTATCACAATCAAATGAATTATAACATACTCTCACCACCCATGCTCTACCTTTAGATCTCCAGAACTTTTCTTATAACTGAAAGTTTGTACCCTTTGGTCAATATCTCCTCACTTCTGTCCTCACCTGGGCAACCACTGTTCTATTCTCCGTTTCTATGAGTTTGGCTTTTTTAGATTCACATATGCATGAATCATACAGGATTTATCTTTCTGTCTTGGGCTTATTTCACTTAGCATAATGTCCTCCAGGTTTATCTATGTTGATATTTACACCCCATGTTCATTGCAGCATTATTTACAACAGCCAAGGTGTGGAGTTCAACCTAAATGTCCATCAATGGATGAATGCATAAAGAAAATGTGGCACATATATATATATACACGCGCACACACACACACACACACATACATTGGAATATTGGAATAACATTCAGCTATTAAAAAGGAAAATCTCTTTTTAAAAAAATCTGCACTCTGATCAAGATTATGGAGATAAATTTCAACTCTCAGCATTCTCCTCTGGTTATGTCCAAATTTTATTGCATATGGAAGAGTAAAATTTATTGGAAATCTTTAATATATGTTTTAGTAGTTTCCTAGTATTATTATAGGTGAGATTTTTGTCTCTAAATCAGATTTATTTTTATTTATTTTAATAGACATCAAGAAGGGTGGTTATATGAACATGTTCTCAGGGTGCCCTGCTGGCATCTTAATTTTAGCCCCTTAAGACTCATTTTGGATTTGTGATCTCCAAATCTGTAAGAGAATACATTTGCATTGTTTTAAGCCACTAAATTTGTCATAATTTGTTACAGCAACAACAGGAAATGAATATAGCCTGCAATGGGGAATTTCTCCCTCACTGAATCTCACTCATGCTTTAAACTCTATTTTCTGAGACCAGTGAAGAAATGTCTCCTCCTTTAAAGGGCTCATGTAATTAAGCCTGGCTCTCTCATAGCTGAGCCCTAATTTAAGGTCAACTGATTTTGGACCTTAATTACAATTGCAAAATTCCTTCATAGAAGCACTTAGCTTAGTGTTTGATTGAATAGCTAGAAGATGTGTTCACATCAGAGGCCAGAGGTCTTGGGGGACTATCTTAAAATTTTTCCTATCACAGAGATTAAAAACTTGTAAAGTGTTTCGGGAGTCATTGAAACATTTAAAATAATTTAGACTTGAAATTTACTTGGTCTTATGGGTATTAGAGATTAATCAAAATATTTCTAGTTTTTTGATGTATTTGGGAGTCCACTACAATTATGAATTTACATAGCAAAATATTTCATCTATCAATTTTTACAACAGTAAAATTGATAGCCTTTCTCAAATACTTTCTTGACTTGCTTTCTCTAAGTTTTCTTCTTGATCACTAGGTCTACTGCTTTACAATGTATGGACACATGCAGTGGATTTACTTTGGAGACCTGCCTCTGCAGTTTTTCTTGACGGATACACCTCCTTTTGTGGCTACCTAGGGGAGTGTTTTGGTCTTTTCACAGTCATTTTTAACTCCTAGCCATCTTAGGCAAATAGAATACTATGTCCATTTGCTTACCAGTATTACTTCTCTCTCCTCAAATATTTTTCCTAACTCTCGTAAAGATTAAATTCCTTTTTATAGTTTGTGTTTGCCAATAAACATTGTTTCATATTCTTCTTTGCATACTATTTTGCAATATTTTTCCTAATAGTGGCAGATAGTGTCCAATTGGAGTAAAATTTTTTTCCATTAGATGTTCTATCATATTTTGTAAACAATGTTTATCTAAAAGACTAGCATTTTATTAAGAAAAGAACCTGGGACTCAGAAAAAAGTTAAAACTGGATTACCTTTCTTTAAGAAGCTAAATTTTTTTATAAACACCTTCTTAATATTCACTATGAGAGCAAAGTATTTTTAACTTTCCACCTAGACCAATGGAGGAACACAGGTTGAAAGAATAACATCATAAGATTTCTGAATGTGCCAAATGCTTTTCCTACAAACTTCGTCAATATTTCATAAGGAAAATCCCACAAAAAAGATTATATTGCTTTACGAGCCCTGCTTGGGGTCTGAAAACATGAAAATTTGGAATAGAAATGTCTGAAATAGAAGAATATGATAAGGATATTTACTTGAATTACATCCTTTCAGCTGTGCTGAGGTTTTTACAAACACATTTTCATCTTATGTGAAACCTAATCTTGCTAATCTGCCAAAAGAAAATGTCAAATTAGTGATTAATTTGCTTTCATCAAGATGTTTATTGAAACCTGGTTATATCAGCATATATGCAGCAAATATAGTTTCTATATTTCTTAACATCTCAGTAATACACCCTTACAGATCTTAACAGTTATACTACTAATAGATAAAAGTTAGATTACTTAGTTTAAATTTCTATTTTACATAGTTAAATTTTTAACTAAATGTATAACTAAATAGGAAAACATAAAGAGAAAAAACTAGCAAACGAATACTTTTTAAGTATTTAAAAAAATCATACATTGTGGGAGAATTCTGGAGTTTATTTCAGTGTATGTGCTATATTAATCAGCTATTACCACAATAATGTTCAAAAACTACTCCAAAACTTCATGACGTACAACAACATGAATGTGTTCCCATGCTCAAAGGTCTACATTTGACTGCAGTTTGATCTAGTCTAGAAGAGTTGGGCAATTCTTCTTCAGGCTGCTGCTGGGGGTTATGTCTTCTTTACATGTCTTTTACTGTTCTTGGACCAGTGTCTACTCAGCAGTTTTTGTGGTGAGGAGCAGGAACATAAAAGCCAAATGTAACTGTGCAAGCACACTGAAGACCCCTATGCCCATCATCTCCTAAGCTTTCATGGCCAAAGTCAGTCATGTGGCCATGCCCCAAATCCATGGGGCAAGGAAATACATCATGCCCATGGAAGGGGTGGGGAAAGGTAGAAGGAGCGAGTCTTTACTGAATAGTAATCCAATAACCCAAACTATCTTGTGTGTTTTATTCTTTATGCTAAACAGTGTATAAGATTGAAAGGATCCCTTTCTGTGAAATAACATGCAAATAAACTGTTTCTTCTTTTTTTCAAAGCATCTGATAATATTAAGGTGAAGTGTAAATTTAGGGAAAAACAGTCACAGATGTGTCTGTGGCTTGCATTTTTCCCAAATGAGACCTAAAGCTGGCTTAATAAACCTTGACTGATTGAGATCCTTGCATCAGTCACTTATTTCGGTTGTCACTTGGTAACCACCAAGGGATAACCTGGAGCAGAGCTCCTTTGACTTGCAGCAATTCTATTGCTGCTTAGTACTGGCTAGAGAGTTTTACTCTAATGGATTGTGTGGTTCACCAAGGTTCAGAGGCTACTGTTTTCTGAGTTTCCCTGATCTCCCAAAATTTTCTGTTTGACATCCAATGTTTATTTTAGCCAGGGAACTCCCCTAAAGGAGTTTTGCTCACTTGTGATAAGAAAGGTAAATTTCCTACTTCTGTGATGATGGACAGTAATCTTCAGTTTAAGCCCCATCTCCAGGTTTTTGGAGCTCAAAAGGAAGAACACCACACACTGGCAGACAGGGTTACAAAGTTTTTGAGAGGGGGCTTCAAGATGGCTGACTAGAGACATCAGCTGCCAGTTCTCCCCAGAAAGAAGAAAAAGTTGCAGGTAAATAAACATAGCCCAGGTGGAATACTGACAGAAGAGTGCCAGAACCTACCAGAGAACCCACGGGAAGAAGCTGAGGTGTAGAACAAGAAGGAACAAGATTTTGGCAGAGATTGATCCCCAAGGAATTTGGAGTCCCATGGAAAGGGGGTGTTTCTTATTGCTCCCCTCACCCTTGTGGCAGAATGCTGGCTCCTGAACTGTCAGAGAGCCCCTCTAACCTCACCAGCCCAAGCACTGCTGCTGTCGGTGAATTAGGAAGTTTTTAAGGGTAGAGCACTGGGCTGCCAGCCAGCCCAGGGTCACTTACCCTCCCGACAGACCAGAGCTGAGCTGGTGGGCACCATACTACTTGTGCACCCATTGTGGGCCTCTGTCCTTCCCAGGGGGTCTCAGCTCTTCTGTCTCTTTGTCACTGGATCCCACACAGACATTCCCCAGCACCCGCTCAGACTGTGACAACCACAAAGGTCCAAAGGGACCCAGGGGAGCTATGAGATTCCTGAAGTTCTTACCCATGGGGTGGGCTGCTCCTGGAGGAAGGGAAAGTGTCACAAAAAAAATGCCTCTTGGGACAAAGGAAATCAGAGTGCATGCCCTCCTCCACCTTAGAGCTCCCTGCTTGTGATTGGAAGTTGTCTGCTCCACTCTGAATGGAAATGTGGGTGCTGAGCAGAGTCTGTAGGGGAGGAGAATGCTTCCAACACAGAAGACAAGCAGCACCAGGGCCCAGGAAGTGACGTGGGGACTGGGACTTCTCCCTCTCCCGCCACTCACTGTTGTGGACATAGCTGTGACTGCTCCCATGAGGGTTTGGTGTGAGTATGCTGGGGGATGGCCAGTCCTGGGCTTGTGGGGGGCTGCACCCCCACTAACAGTGTGCTCACTGTGCCAAGTTTTGCATGGATGGTGTGACCTATTACCCTCCCTACAAGGACAGGCAGTGTTTTTACAGCTGCCCTGACTGGGGAATCTCAGGGAACCTTGGATCTCCACATTGCTGGATCCATAATAAACATTCCTTAGCACCCACTTGGGCTGTAGCAACCTCAGGGGGCCAGCAGGTCCCAGGGGAACTGTGGGATTCCTAGAGTTTTAACATTCAGGGCACACTGCCCCTAGGTGAGAGGAGAGTGCAACACTTTGAGGGGCCCCTTGGGACAAAGAAGACCAGAGCTCGAGCTCTCCTCCATTTGGGAACTTCCTCCCTCCCTCCCTCCCCTGCCCACTGCTGCCAATGCAGTCCCAGCTGTTCCCACAGGGGGTTAACAAAAGTTCACTAGGGAGAGGTCATTCCAGGGCATTTGGGAGTAGCTGCACCCTCTCTGATGTTGTGCCCAACACACCCAGCTTACACAGAGGGTGGGGCCCATGCTTTTCCCTTTAAGGAGCTGCAACTTACTACAGGGGAGTACAGGCAAGCTGCAAAGCTGCCTGTCTCAGGCTAAGAGAAGTTTTTCCCTGAGGCCATCTGGGTGGAGAACTGTGAGGAGAATCTTTCCAAGGCCCTCAGCTACATTATGGCCTGAAGGAAAAAGACAGTGTCTATCTGAACTGCAAGTCATGAGACAGTGGTGTGGTAGGGAGGTGGATCATGTGTCTGCCTGTACAGGCTGTGGAGCTTTTTCAGTCCTCTCCCTCCCTCCCCCCATCCAGATGGAGACCACAGTGCAATTCAACACAAGCTCCCCCCCCACCCTTGTCAGGGCTGGTACTTCTGCGCATCACTGGGATGTATGAGGGTGAGCGCAGCTGGCAGCCCAGCTCTGCCCAGCTTTGTCCCCCACTCCAGGGCTGAGCAGGGAATGCAGGACACCAGGCATTCCACAGACCACTTCATCGCCTGAGCAAACTGAGACCCAGCACACACCCATGGGCTTCTGCTACAGCTGGCTCTTACACACAAGTACCACCTACTGGCCTGGTGGTTGAACTCCAGCCTGGTGTTTCCTACTATAATCAGCATCTGACAAGGACACCATGCAAAGACTATCTATAACCAGGAAACACATACAGAGCCTTGGTTCCCTGAAAGTACCCAAAATCGGAGCTAAATCAGCAAACACAACATACATTTTAGGCACAACCTCTGGGTGAAAATAAAATAAAATAATACATAAAAAAATAAAAAATTCACATCCTAATGAAAGTAAAGTAAAAAATAAGAAGGGACAGCTTCCCCAGATGAGACAGAACCAATGTAAGAACTCTGGAAGTATGAAAACACTATTTTGACATACCCAAAGGATCATGCTAGCTTTCTATCAATGGATCCCAACCAAAAGGAAAATGCTGAAATGATAAATAAAGAATTCAGAACATGGATTATAAGGAAGCTCGATGATATCCAAGAGAAAGTTAAAAACCAAAAACATAATTCAGGACATGAATGAAGAATTTACTCAAGAGATATATGTTAAAAAAAAAAACAAACCCCAAACAACTTCTGAAAATGAAAGACACATTGATGGATTTATAAAACTCAGTTTAAAGCTCAAACAATAGAATAGACTAAGCCAAGGAAGGAATTTCAGAGCTTGAAGACAAGTCTTTTGAATTAACATAGTCAGACAAAAATAAAGAAAGAAGAATAAAAAGAACAAAATTTTGGAGAAATATGGGATTAAGTAAAATTCCCAAACCTAAGAATCATAGATATTTCGGAGGTAAAAGAAGAAAAAGCAAAATGTGTGGAAAACCAATTTAAGGGAATAATTGAGGAAAACATTTCTGGTCTTGCTAGAAATTTAAACATGTAGATACAAAAACTCAAATAACTCCTGGGAGATTCATTGCAAAAAGGACATCACCAAGGCATTTAGTCATCAGACTATCTAATGTCAACATGAAGGAAAGAATTCTAAGAGCAATGAGACAAAGGAATAAAATAAGTTATGAAGAAAAACCTATCAGAATAACATCAGACTTCTCAGTGGTAACCTTACAAGCCAGAAGGGATTGGGGTCCTATCTTTAGTGTTTGTAAACAGAATAACTGTCAGCCAAGAATTTTGTATCCTACAAAACTAAGTTTCATAAATGAAGAAGAAATAAAGTCTTTCTTAGACAAGTAATTGCTGAGGGAATTTGTTACCACTAGACTGGCCCTACAAGAAATGCTCAAAGGAGTGCTAAACATCAAAACAAAAGGTTGATACTCACAAGTTTATAAACACTCAAAAGTATAAAACTAATAGGGCTTATAAAACAGGAATATAAGGGAGAATACAAAGCAATAGCTAACAATCAACATGATGATTGGAACAGTATTTCATATATCAATATTAACTTTGAATGTAAATGGTCTAAATGCCCCACTTAAAAGATATAGATTGATGGAATGGATAAAAAAAACCCCCACAATCCAAATATCTGCTGCCTTCAAGAGACCCTCTTAACTCATAAAGATTCTTGTAGACTCAAGGTAAAGGGGTGGAAAAAATATTCTATGCAAATGGAAACCAAAAGCAAGCAGGAGTAGCTATTCTCATATCAGATAAAACAGACTTTAAATCAACAACAGTAAAAAAGACTAAGGAGGTTATTATATAATGATAAAGGGATCAATTTCAACAAGAAGATATAACAATCATAAGTATATATGCATCTAATACTGGATCTCCAAGATTCATATAACAAATACTAGTAGACATAAGAAAAGGGATAGACAGCAATACAATAATAGTGGGGGACCTCAATGCCCCACTGATAGTGTGAGACAGATCGTCAAGGAAGAAAGTCAACAAAGAAACACCAGACTTAAACTAGACACTAGAACAGGTGGACAAAAGAAACATTTACAGAACATTCTACTCCAAAACTGCAGAATATACAATCTTATCACCAGCATATGGAACATTTTCCAAAATAAACCATATGATAGACCACAAAACAAGTCTCAATAGATTTTTAAAAATTGAAATCATATCAAATATCTTTTCAGACCACAGTGGAATAAAACTAGAAATCAATTCCAAGAGGAAGTCATAAAATGTTACAAATACATGGAAATTAAACATCTTGCTCCTGAGTGATCTTTGGGTCAATGATGAAATCAAGATGAAAATTTGAAAACTTTTCAAAATGAATGATAACAGTGACACAGTTATCAAAACCTCTGGGATACAGTAAAAGCAGTGCTAAGAGGAAAGTTTATGGCAGTAAATGCCTATATCAAAAAAACAGAAAGAACACAAATTGACATCCTAACATCAATTTAGAACAAGAAAAACAAGAAAAAATCAAATTTAAAGCTAACAGAGGAAAAGAAATAACAAAGATCAGGGCAGAATTAAAGGAAATTGAAATTAAAAAAATATAAAGGATCAATGAAACAAAAAGTTGGTTCTTTGAAAAGATAAACCAAATAGATAGACCCCTAGCTAGATTAATCAAGAAGAGACAGGATTCAAATAAACTCAGTCAGAAATGATGCATTACAAATAATACCAAAGAAGTGCAAAAGATCATCCAAGACTCCTATGACCACTCTTATACACACAAACTTGAAAATGTAGAGGAAATGGATAAATTCCTGGAAATACACAATCCCACCAACCTTGAATCAGGAAGAAATAGAAATTCTGAACAGACCAATAATGAGTAGTGAGATTGAATCACTAGTAAAAAAAACTCACCTTCCTCCCACCAAAAAAAAAAAAAAAAAAAAATCCCAGGACCAGAAAGAGTCACAGCCAAATTCTACCAGATGTTCAAAGAGCAACTGATACCAATCCTACTGAAACTACTCTGAAATATTGAGAAGGAGGGAATCCTCTTTAACTCATTTTATGAAGCCAGTATCACCCTGATGCCAAAGCCAGGAAAGGACACAACAAAAAAAGAGATATTGGTCTCTAGACCATTATCTTTGATGAATAGAGATGCAAAAATCCTCAACAAAATACTACCAAACCAAATCCAACAGCACATCAAAAAGATACTTCACCATGATCAAGTGGGTTTCATTCTAGGGATGCAAGGATGGTTTACCATATACAACTCAATAAATGTGATTCACCACATAAACAGAATTAAAAATAAAACCATATGATCACTTCAATAGATGCAAAAAAGCATCTATTGCATCCCTTCATGATAAAAACCCTCAACAAACTAGGCATAGAAGGAACATACCTCAAAATTATAAAAGCCATATATGACAAACCCACGGCCAACATCATACTGAATGGAAAAGTTGAAAGCATTCCCCCTGAGAACTGGGACAAGACAAGGATGCTCACTTTCACAATTCTACTCAATATAGTATTGGAAGTCCTAGCCAGAACAATCTGGCAAGAGAAAGAAATAAATAGCACCCAAATTGGAAAACAGTAAGTCAATCTATCTCTGTTTGCCAGTGATATGATTTTATACCTAGAAAACTCTAAAGACTCCTGGATTTGATAAGCGAATTCAGTGAAGTCTCAGGTTACAAAATCAACATACACTATCAGCAGCATTTCTATACACCAATAACAACCAAGCTGAGACTCAAATCAAGAATTCAATCTCATTTACAATAGCTACCAAAAAAAAAACACCTGGGAATATACTTAACAAAGGAGGTGAACTGTCTCTACAAGGAAAACTACAAAACACTGATGAAAGAAATCATAGATGATACAAACAAATGGAAAAACATCCCATGCTCATGGATTAGAAGAATCAATATTTGGAAAATGACCATATCGCCCAAAGAAATCTACAGATTCAGTGTAATTCCCATCAAAGTACCAAAGTGATTTTTCATAGAATTAGAAAAAACAATCCTAAAATTCACATGGAACCAAAAAAGAGCCCAAATAATCAGTGAAATCCTAAGCAAAAGAACAAATCTGGAGGTTTCACATTATCTGTCTTCAAATTATACTTCAAGGCTATCATAACCCAAACAGCATTGCACTGGTATAAAAATAGGCACATAGATCAGTGGAGCAAAGCAGAGTACCCAGAAATAAAGCCAAATATATACAACTAACTGATTTTCAACTAAGCAGACAAAATATACACTGGAGAAAAGACACACTATTCTATAAATCGTGCTGGGAAAATTGTATAGCCTCCTGCAGAAGAATGAAGCTGGATCCCTATCTGTCACCATATACAAAAATTAACTCAAGATGAATATTAAAGACGAGTTTAAGACCTGAAACCATAAAAATTCTAGAAGAAAACTGAGGAAAAACTCTTCTGGACATTGGCCTAGGCAATGAATTTATGACTAAGACCACAAAGGCAAATGCAACAAAAGCACAAATAAATAAATGAGACTTAATTAAACTAAAATCTTCTGTACAGCAAAGAAAATAATCGAGAGAGTAAATAGACAACCTACAGAATGGGAGAAAATATTCACAAACTATATATCCAACAATGGACTAATACCCAAAATCTACAAGGGACTCAAACAAATCAGCAAGAAAAAAACAAATAATACCATTAAAAACTGGGCAAATAATATGGGCAGACATTTTCCAAAAAAAGATAAACAAAAGGCCAAGAAACATATGAAAAAATGCTCAATATCACTAATCATCAGAGAAGTATAAATTAAAACCACAATGAGATACCATCCTACCCCAGTCAGAGTGGTCATTATTAAAAATTCAAAAAAACCATTGATAACAGTGAAGATGCAGTGAAAAGGGAATGCTCATACACTCTTGGTGGGAATGTAAGTTAGTACAACCTCTATGGAAAGCAGTATGGAAATTCCTCAAAGAACTAAAAGTAGATCTACCATTAGATCCAGCAATCTCACTACTGGGTATGTACCCAATGGAAAAGAAGTCATTATATCAAAAGACACAAGTACTCATATGTTTATCATGGCATAATTCACAATTGCAAAGATATGGAATCAACCTATGTGTCCATCAACTGATGAGTAGATAAAGAAAATATGGTATATATACACCATTGAATACTACTCAGCCATAAAAAAGAAGGAAATAATGTCTTTTGCAGCAATTTGGATGGAACTAGAGGCCATTATCCTAAAGTGAAGTAACTCAGGAAAGGAAAACCAAATATCACACGTTCTTACTTATAAGTGGGAGCTAAGCTACAGGTACATAGGAGCATACAGAGTTATATAATGGACGTTGGAGACTCAGAAGGGGGGAGGCTGGAAGGCGGATAAGGGAAGAAAAATTTCTTATTGGGTACAATGTACACCATTTGGGTGATGGGTACACTAAAAGCCCAGACCTCACCATTATACAATTCACCCATGTAACCAAAACCCACTTGTATCCCTAAATTTATTGAAATAAAAAAAATAAAAAGAAGTGTAAATTTATGTGTAAATTTGCCAATACTTATTTTAGGACCCTGAGATGAACTTTTATGTGTTTAAGCAGCTGTTTGCTTTGTTTTGGTTGTTTATTTTCATTATGCACACGCACACACACACACACACACACATATATATATATATATTTGGTGGATTGATAAAGCCCACTCATTACTTTTTCCTCTTATTTTTCCTCTAAAAAAAAACATATCTCTGGAAGGAGAGAAGAAATAGAAGAATGGATGACCATTAAACTGTCTGTTGTACTAAGGCAGAAGCCACATCTGTCTCTGTGTCTAGCTTCTTTCCTTGAGTATCATATTTTCAAGGTTTATTCATGTTGTAGCATGTATGGGTATAGTTATCTCTTGGTATCTGCAGGAGATTGGTTCCAGGACACCCTATACCAAAATTCATGTATGTTCAAGTCCTTTATATAAAATGGCATGGTATTTGCATATAAGTTATGCATATCTTTCTGTATACTTTAAATCATTTCTAGATCACTTCTAATACCTAATACAATGTAAATGCCATGTAAATATTTCCTATACTGTATTGTTTTTTATTTGTATTATGTTTATTGTTGTATTGTTATTTTTTACTATTTTTTCCCCAAATATTTTTGATCTATGGTTGGTTGAATCTACAGATGCAGAACCTGCATATATGGAACCCATAGATAAGGAGCACTGATTATACTTCTTTTTTTTAAATGGCTGAATAATATTTCATTGTATGGATCTATCTATTTATTATTTGATGGATATTTAGGCAAATATTTTATATATGTGCTAATTGATTTTAGATATCATATGAGATCTAAGTCTAATATATTAACAACCTTGAGGTTTTATTTGTTTCCCTCTGTACACATCAATGAAGAGGAACTCTTCTGCAGGACTTAGCTGGAAAGAGTAGAAGAGAGAAGTGGAAGACTTTCTTGAAAAATAATATCAACACAGTGAATAGTGCATTCTTGCTGCCCAATTAAACTGTGATAATGTGACTTATTTTTTAAACTTCAGTCTAGATTGCTATGATTAGATATCACAATCACTTGACAGCAATTTGGTAGGAAACCAGGAATCAGCAGCTGGTTATTTTAATTGTGACTTTAATCTTGCATCTTTTACTCATTTGCTGTGGCACAAGCCTTAGTTTTCCCTTTTATAAAACAATAAAACACAAATGATGCTTTCCTATTTCTTCTCATGCTTTCTGTGCCAACTTTACATGCACTTTCCAGCCTCCTCCTGCTCTCCAAAAATGTTTTAAATCCCAGATCATGTGAGATTCTGATTTAAGATTTAAAAATACTTCCCTCCCTGAAGGTTTATTACTCAATTATAATCTGAAAGGAGCTGCATGACTATTTCATTATCCATAGAGTCCAAGAGGAGTGTGATGGAATTAATTTAAAAGCTTGGAAAATAAGATATATGAGTGAAATGAAAGGAGCTGGCATTATGTAACCGGGAAAAATGAAGGCTAAAATCTTTAATACATGAAGGACTATTACATAGAGGAGAATGAATGGTTTTTCTCTGTCTCCTATGAAAATAGAATAAGAGGAAATGGATTTAAGCTATTAGCAGGCAGGATTTAGATCAGAAATTAAAAAAGCTTTCTAACTCTAGGGAATGTAAGGCAGTTTATCAGTGTCCTTGCTAAGCCCCAAAAGAGATTTAAGGAAAATATAGCAGAAGGGAAGAATTGCTTTTATTGTTAACATTGTTCATTGTTCATTATTGTAACATTGTTCATTAAGAGATGTTTCTAAATACCCTTCCTTGTGAATGTTTGGACGAGGATAGATACCTACCTCTTTTGGATGATCTCAGTCCCTGAAGAAAATAGAGGGCACCAGACTACCATGATTCTCCTCTATAGAAGTATCTAGTACATTCTTTGCAGGCAGAAACCATTTAATAAAATTTAGTTGAATGAATAAGCCCTACTTTTTAAAGATGAAAAAACTAAAGTAGTATAATATTAATAACTGCCTACCATAAGATCAAGCAGCTAGCTGCTAACAGGGTCAAATTCACGCAGTAATTTAAGACAAAATGCAGATTTGTGGCAGAAAATAGATTTTTACTTGTTTTGTACCTAGAACACTGGATGAACAACTTGGAACTGGAACTTGGACACAAGCTCTTCCTGCCACACCCTAGATGCCCAGACGGTTTATGGTTTATGGATCAACAACTCAGTAACCTATGGTTAATCAGTTAAGCAAGTCAGTGACCTGATTCAAGTGAGCAAGATACATTCAATACTGGGCAGTTTATTGTAAAAATGATTAAAAATAATGCATTCGGTAATTATTGTGTGAGTCTGGGTGCTAAGTGCATGAGATCGGAAAGATGTCTGTGGAATAACATGGAGATAAACTACCCCTTCTCTTTAAGGGATAGTTTATCTCCATGTTATTGTCAGGGAGAAAGTAGACAGGAAAAAATGCAAAGGTATTAGGGTACAGGCTCATCAACTCCCCAACTTCTCCCTCCATGGTGCCTTCCTCTCCATTGTCTCATCCAGGCCAGGCTGACTGACCTGCTCTTCTCACCCCTTCACTGTATACTGCTACCAGCACGTGCTTGTCACATCACCAACTCCTACACAGACTTATAACCTGTATTTTCATTCTCTTGATGCTCCAGACATAAGGACTTCTAGGGTCCTGCATGGAGGGAGCATAGTTAAAATGGCATTCGAAGGACTGTTGTGTTGGTCTAGGGTGGGGGGCACAGAGGTCCTCTGAACAGAGCCTTGGGCCTAATTTGGAAGTGCCAAGTCTAAAATCTTGTTTTAACTTGTATGACATAAGTAAAGTAATAAGATTTAAAATCTATCATGGAATGAAGAAAACTGTCAAGCAGCACTGACAGTAGGTACTGAGAAATAAAGAAGAGAAAAAAATTATTAAAAATACTAGTTAAAACAGACATATATATATATATATATATATATATATATATACACACACACACTTTTTTTTTTTTTTTTTTGCCAATTGGGCATAATCACCATGTAGCACAACAATGATTCATCATTAAATGTCAGATTCATTTAGCATGTAGTAAATTTCATTTCAATCTAAAGTATTCATGTTACTCAGTTTTCAAAATTATTTGCTTTTGTAGCTTGGTTGTCTGTTCAGAGCACATAAAACAATATAGGGGACAATGTCTGTCCATAGAATAGAATACCCACTTATATAATTATTCACAATGTTGGGGTTTCTGTTTAGTAAATAATGCTGGTTAAAAAAAATTTTATGTTAAAATAGAAAAAGAATATTTCAATGGTAATTCTAACCTGCAACAATTGGCATATTGTTCTAGTTGCCTTAGTTGCCTTCCCTAAAGGATACACATTTGTTTTTAGGGCTGGCTCATCTTGGCATAATAATAAATTGTTCCTAATATTAATTTGAGAAAAAATTTAATCAGACTTTAAAATTTGGCTGTTTCAGGATTTCTAGTTTCCAACTCCTGCAAAAACTGAACAGAGAATTGGGTTTTCTGCTCATCAGATATTTCACTCAAGCATTGATTTTCTTTTTTGGGTGCTTCAAACAACATAAATTTATTTTCTCACAGTTATGTAGGCTGGAAGTCCAAGATCAAGGTGTCGGCAGGTTTGGTTTCTCCTGAGGCTTCTCTCTTTGGCTGGCAGATGGCCACCTTTTCACTGTGTCCTCACATGGCCTTTTCTCTTTGCTGGGGCCACTTTTTGTTTTTAATATGTAAGATTTAACCAAAAGATAATCAAAGGAAGTCTCTTCCTTGGCCATGTCTCATCTTTGGTCAGGCACTGCTTTTAACCTTGATAAAAATAGTATTAAGTCTGTACTTTGATTTTAAGATTCAAAAATTAATGTAGGCACTAAGGAAATCAAATAAAACAAAACTTGGGAATAAACTTTTATAATTGTGGAAGGAAAAAAAGCAATTAGTGGCTTGATATCATTTAGGCCCTGGGCTGACACATTTAATGCAATTTCTTTAACCCTCTATGTCTATTATCTGAGTTGAGCTGCAATTCCTTGTCTGTCATCAGTTTAACGTTTGTTTGTGTTTTTGCTTTCCCTTGAAGGCGTTATCCCAGATTCTTGGCAGCCTTGCTGAACTGCAGTGGAACCAAGGACTTTTGTGTGTTTGAATTTTTAATTGTAAACATTGTGACAAGCATTGGCAAACTGGGAGTTGGCAGAGTCGGTGTGATGTCATAGAAAATAATTTCCTTTGTTTTATTTAAAAAACGTTTCCAGGTTTTCCTCCAGTAAGTCTGGCTTTTATCTCAAACTCTAAGAGAGCTCTTTACCAGATGTTAGAGCCAAGACATTGTCTTTGATTTCTAAGGGCTTTACCCAGGCTGACCTGGATCCCTCCCCTTCGTGAGTTGAATACAAAGCTTTCAAATATCACTCCTTTCTCCAGGCCAATGAACTGTCTTTTTTTCCCCATCTGTCTTGCCCTATCTGTCTTCAACTTTTGTCCTCGGCAATACTTTTCCTCTCTCTATTCCCTTAAGAAAGTATTTCTCAAACACTGTCATCTCCTTCAAACATTTCCAGAAAGAGATATTGATTCCTAGCCTGATTTCATCCTTTTTAAACATGCAAGTTACAGATTGATGAGTCTGATGTCAGTTAGTGGCAAAATACTGAAACAGATTATTAAACAAGTGGTTTGTTAGCACTTAGGAAAAAAGTCAGTGATTAATTATGAGGGCTTGCCTGAATTTTCTAGGAACAAATGGCAAACCAATCTCTCCTTTAGGTAGGTTCCCTGCCTGGGAGGTCTAGGAAACTTGATAGAGCATTTTGATTCTGTCAAGGAATTTGAAGTAGTTGCCTGAGATGGCTTCCTGGGGAAGATGGAGACAATAGATCAGCGTGAAATGGCCATGTCTGGTAGGAGCGTTGCAGCTACTTAGTGAAATTATGTAATTTAGGAGGTGGCCTTTAGGGGTGTGCCACAAACCTCTAGCCTTGCCCCAACCCCGGTCAACATTTTAATTTACAATTTAGATGAGCCATGGAAGGCCCTTTTCTATTTTCTTGTTAGCTAAGTTCTATGTGATTTTCAAAACCCCATTTTAGAATCCCCTGTTAATGGAAATCTTTTGTCGCCCCGAGCCTGATTTAGAGGTCTTTCCTCTCTACTCCTAGAGTAGTTTTCCGTGGCACTTACAACATTGTTTTGTTATTCCTTATTTACCTGTCTACTTCCTTTGCCAGCCTATGAAGTCCTTGAGGTCAAAGATCAATCTTATTTACCTTTATATCCCACAGCATCTGGTACTTAGTATCCATCAGCAAAATTTTTTAAATAGGTGAATGAATAAGTGAATTAATGCTGTATTTATCATTATTTTTACATGACACAAAACAGGCACAGTATGATAAATAACAGAATTAAGATTCAGAAAGAATTGAGTGGTTAAAAATGGATGCAATTAAAAAAGATGAAGTTTAATATCCACTCCACTGATCCTTCCATCTTTGACTGTTTCCTACCCCCTTGCTGTTCTCTGTCGCCTGCTCACCAAGCTCAATTTCATGGTTTATCATTTTAATGACTCCCTTGTGCCTGTCTGGCTTTGTCTCTGACAAAATTATAACTCTGAATAAACCCAGCTCTTTTCTTGCATCCAGGGGTAAGCACAGCTGGAGAAAAGCCCACCACTGAGCTGCCTCGTCTCACATTCAGTCCATAGCCACCCAGCTGAAGTGGGCCACTTAGTGCTGTCACCAGTAATTTTCTACATCCCTAATCCGTTTCCTCCCCACCTCTCTCAGATGGCTGTTTCAAACTTTTCCCCTCTCTCCACGAACGCTATTGCCTCCTCCTCATTCTTGCTCTCAGCAGATGACCTTGCTGCTTCTTTACTGAGGAAATGTAAGCAGTCCCATGAGAATTTCCACACATCACCATCCCTTCCTGTGCTCCCACGTGCTTTGCCTCTCTTTATGTTCCTAGAGAGATGAACTGCTTATGACCCAGCATATAGCCACCCTTGTACCCTGGAGCCCACTTCTCTCCTTTATGCAAGAACATCCTTCTGGGAATTCTGGGATTTCTTACAAAGTCCTTTTGTTTTTTACTTTCTATGATGTCACATTCGTAAGCATATAAACATGCTATTATTTCTTTCACCTTAGAAATACCTTCTTTAGTTCTTACTTCTGCCCCAGTTCTTTGCAGCAAAACTCCTCAAAGACATTTATTTGACATTGTCTATGTTTTTCTTTTCCTGTTCTCTATTAAACCCACTCTAATTGGGATTTTGCCCTCATAATTACAATATTAATAAAACTGCTCTTAATCCTCATCTTATTTGACTTGTCAGCATCCTTTGGCACTGTTGACTGCTTCTTCCTTTCTCTGATATACTTTCTTCCTTTGGCCTCCAGGATACGACGCTATTTTGGTTTTCTACTACTTTACTGGCTACTCATTTTCAGACTCCTTGTTTGTTCCCTCTTCTCCACGGCCTCTTAATGGACTGGAAATGGTGCTCAGTTTTCTTCTCTTTTTTTCCTGTATTCATTGCCTTGATGATCATCTCATTTCATGGCTTCATTCACTAAAGCCACAAATCTGTATACCAATAACTCTGGGGCTTGTGTGTCCAGTTCAGATCTCTTTCCCAAGTGCTTGATTCTCACAACATGTCTAGAAATGCTCTCACGCCCATCCCCCATCTGCTCCGTCTATCGTGTTCCCATCTCAGTTAATGGCACTTTATCTTTGGTTTTTCAGGCCAAAAACCTTAGTGTTATCTCTTTTTGTCACACTCCACCTCCAGTCTGTCAAGAACTCTTATTGACACTAACTTCAAAATATACCCCGGACCTCATCACGTCTCATCCCCTCCACTGTTACCACCCTGATCCAAGTCACTATCATCTCTAGCTGGGTTACTCCATCCATAAACTCCTCGGGGTCTTTCTGCTTCTACTTTAGTTCCTCTCCCCCTGTGCTCAACATAGCAACCTATGCTCAGAACCCTGCCCCATTTCACTGAGAGTAAAATTCAGAATCTCACAGTGTCCACAAGACCCTCCATGCTCTGCCCCCTACCCCACTTCTGCTTCGTCTCTTCCTAGTCTCCCTTTTGCTTGCTCTGCTCCAGTCACCAGGGCCTCCTTACTGCTACTCGGATGCACCAGTTACAGTCCCGCCTTAGGGTCTGTGGGTTGGCTGTTCCCTGTGCCTGCGGCACTCCTCTCCCAGATACCTGCATGCCTAACTCTGTCACCGGCTGCTCAAGCATCACCTTCCCAGTGAGGTCCACTCAGGCATGATACCAAATATCATTTAGTATCAATTGCACAATCCCCCCACCCCCTGCGCCTTCCCGCGCTTCTGATCCTGCTCAATGATTTTTTTCTTTTTACATAGCACTTATTATTTTCCAGTATACTTTGTTATTTACTTATTTATCAGATTTATTGTTTGTTGTCTTTCTTCCCCTTTAGATGGCAAGTTCCATGAGGGTGGCATTTTTCGTTCTGGTCACTGATGAATCTTAAATACCTAGACATGCCAGTATATTGCAGGCACCTAATAAATATTTGTTGGATGAATATTAATAAATAAATATTAATTTTGAAACACTTCACAGTTACTTGGTGGAAGAGTTGTGACCTACCATTTGCTTATGAAAAAAATAAGACTTTTAGTCAGATGTAGATAAATAGAAACCACCGTTATCCTCTCCTTGCTAAACAAGTTAAGCATTGGGTTGGGTTAGCAGTAAGTAAAGGAAAGTAATAATCTATTTTTTCCTTTTGTCCTACAAATATTTATTAAGTAGCTCTTATATATTAGGTGAACAAAACAGATAAAACCCCCTGACCTCATGCAGTTATATTCTAGTGTACTTTATTATACCCTGATGTATCTAGTATAATACATAGTATTGTATATGGGTTTTGCCAGACCAGTCATACTGCATTTCATTTGGTCATTGCTTTTTAATAGTGTATTATCCTAGTTAAGAACATGGACTTCAAAATCAGAGAGACAAGGATTTGAGTCTTGGTTCAGGTACCTATTACCTGTTTGACCTTGGGAAAATTACTTAACCTCTCTGAACACCAGTTTCCTCATCTATAAAATGTGATTACTACTACCTACAATAAAAGATTATTTACTTAGATTGTCAAGACTTGGCACATTCCAGATTCATGATTAATATTTCTGACTTTAGATATATATTTTAAACCAAAAGAAGATAATGGTTTACAAATGACATTTTAGTATGGCAGTTTTGGTATATAATATGAAATGTCAAGTATGGTGAGAAATAAACAAACTTAAAATACATAGATGTTTTATAGAATCTTTTATTTGGTTTAGATGTCAGGCAAATCACTTAAAGAATTTCCTGCATATCTGTGTATGTTTTGGATTAAATGAAAATATCTCATTTGTATGTAAAAGGAAACATATATTATATAAAACCTAAATAGTTAATGATGTAAACATTATATATAATTAATATATTTTGCCTACCAAGTTATTACCACAAAGTCAGAATTTGCAAAATGTATTCATTTCCTAAAAAATGGTTAATAAAACATCTAGAAATTTTTTTAAACACACAATTTATTTTAAAAGATGAGATTTGTTCCTAACCTGCACAAAGGGTTTTGGGAAGATCACCAGGCATCAGGATTTGTTTCATCTCTAGTGGCCACAGAAGAGGATGATACGATAGGTCTTTGGAAAAGACCAGGCAGTGTCCTCTGCTTGCTTGTGCCACCGTCCTTCACATTTAAAGCTCTCTCTTAACCTATGTATCTGGAATATCTTTTGCTCACCAGTGAAGGAATTTTGTTCCATGGGATTTATGAAATTTTCACAGCATCAAAGAGCCTCACTAGAATCATTTCTAACCATTCTTTCTAATCGGCACCTTGTCCATTTTGTCCTCACCTGCCTGTCATCTGCAGCCTTGGAGATCACACCATCTCTTAGCACAGCATATTGTAGCGCTCATCTTCTATTATTACATGGTGTGACTAAACATGGCTGATCCTAAATCCTAAAAATCCCCTTTTAAAAATAAGATAGTTACTCCAATATGTATAGTATTTAAACTCTCAGATAAATTATCTTCTATTGTACAATAAAAAATTGTTATGAGGAATTTAAGAAATAGTAATGTATATAAAGAACTTAGCACAATACATGGTTTTAAAATGATTTCAATTATTATTATTGCACAAAAAAATTGGTGTATATTTAGAGGAAAACCCCCAGGATTATGAAGAAATTCAGTATCATATGAAGAATTCTGCTTAGCTTAAAAAAGAGAAGACTCACAAGCAAATGATATCTGTGTGTCCTCAGACATAAAAAGCTCTCGTATGGAAAGGGACCTATAGTTTATGTGGAGCACCGGCATACCTAAATGGGACCAGGATTTCAGTTTTAATATATGGAAGAAATTTCCAGAAATGTGACCTTGTCAACAGTGCACTGGCCCACCTGAAGTGGCAGTGAGGTCTCTGTGCCTGAAAGTGTTCAAGTGCAGATGGTGCCTATTTGTCATCACAGATGTTCCTGAAGGATGCTTTCATGGGGTGGAAGGCTGAGCAGATGACACTAATGTTTCTTTGCTTCATGAATCCATGATTTTATTTATATAAATATATATTTATATATTCATGTTTCCTTTAGAGCTATGTCCATATATTATCCATATTAGCTGTTAAGTTCCTAGGTGGCAAGAATCATACCAATTTAACTTGTTTTTTTCCAGTCTTTAACCAAGCACTAATAATATTGTAGGCAGTTTCTATTTGGATCACATCAAGCTAATTGAATTTTTTTTCCACTGAAGGAGACTGGGAGTTTCCAACTATTCCTGGAAATCATTAAATTAGGATTAATGATTATCTACACAGAGAATCTATACTGCATGGCTTGATATTAGACAAGGTCAGGGATTCATTCACTTATTCAGCTTGTCATTTTCAAATCATTCAATAAACATTTATTAAGTGCTTCTCACTTTTCATTAAGTATACTTGATGTTGGGGAATCAAAGATTAAAACTAATTTTTTGGCTCTATTATTAATGTGATATATATTTGCGCTGGAAGATAAATGTATTTAGATGTAAAGAATATTTAGATGTGATATATCTCTGTGTTAGGGGGGTTAGCCTACTTGATGTAAGAAAGGAGACTAGATTATACCATAAAATTTTATCTTGAGTATACTTACATAGAAATGCATGATTGTATTAGTTACTCCAACTAATTGTAGTTTGATTGATAGAAAACCCAATCCAAACTGGTTTAAGAAAGGGAACTCATTGGATCATGTCTCTGAAAAGTCCAGGGTATTTCTTGTTTACAGTACTGCTAGATCCAATGGACTGATATAATGAGAACCAAATCACCCTTTCTATGTTACTGTTACATCCCTTCAGAATTTGGCTTCCCTCTCAGGTGAGCTTTTGACTTGGGCTATCCCCTAGCAGCTCAGACTTACATCTTCCCAAGTTCAAACATAGCAGAAAGGAAAGAATTTCTCACCCACTGCCAAAGGTCTGGAACTATCCCTGGTCAAGTGCTCTTTGCTTAACCAATTGCTGTGCTTGGGGACAGGAGCACAGTGTTCTGATTGGTCCTCAACGAACAAATGTCCACCCCAAGATCTGGGGATGAAGTTGGTTCTATCTAAATTTCTTGGTCGGAGAGTTGGCAAGAAGTACCCTGCAGGTCCTGTTATTTAAGGAAGAGGGAATACATGGTTAGCAGTCACACATATATCCACAGCAAAGATCCTCGTGGCAGGTGTGGAACTGTCCAAAACTGTGGGGCTTGGTAACAGGGAGGAGAAAGGGCTTCAGATTAACATTAATCTCATGTCTTTTACTATTCACATTGGTGATCAGATACTGCCACAGTGCTTTCTCTAATTGTATTATGAGACAGTTCCTTTTTTCATTATTACAGAGCAACTATGTTGTTAATTCATGTCATAAGGGATTATCCAATTTGCAAATTATTTATATTGACCCAAGGACTCTTTGGAGAAGCTTCAGATAGACAGATAGGTTATGATGCAAACACCTATAATGAAGAGTATCTAAAGATTCTTAGTTTCTTTGTGTTGCTAAATGTGTGACTATCCATGAATGTGAATTACAGACAATAAATTTTCCAGTTTTTGTAGCATCTATGCTCCAAGTTTCCCTCATGAAACTGCTAAGTTTTTCCTCTTTATTTAAAAACAACTACAAAGGGCAGTAGCAACACAGCTAAATGCTCCAATGCTACCCCTAAAGGTATATTGTAGAGATAAGTATTTCCTTATTTTCAGAGGGGAAAAATGTATGCTTGAATCCATATTATGTAAGAATTCCATGGATGCATTACAGGCACCTTCACTCTGCCAGATGCTGAGAATTTATAAATTCATGTAATTATCACAAAGGCCAGCATGGAAGGTCTTATCTCCATCTTTCACATTTCTCGAATATCTGATTACCCTTGACTGTCTAATAGATATTTAAGACAGAAGCAGCAGAATACTGGCTGGAATCAGTGTGTGTGGTTGGGACTCACAAACTGGTGGATATCATCACGCTGGTCAGCAGCATTTTCCCTCCAGATGTGAGTTTTTGTAGATTTTTATATTGGAATAATGCTCAGAAAAAGGATTTTCAACTTCCTTCCTCTGGGGTATAATGATGGTTTTTAGTACATTGAATCTGGGCAACCAGAGGGGCGTTTAGGAGTTTCATTGTTTTTTATGCAGATAATATTCAATCCTCCAGTTTTCAGTAAGGCACTATACCCCAGCCTCTGCTGTGCTTGGTGTCCCAGTCTAGAAGCCTCTGGCTTAGTATTTGAGTGGGGTGAGAGAGGTGTGGTTGCCCAATTATGGAGGTGGGAACCTGAAGTTCTCATGCTCCTTATATAGACTTTCAAACTGTCTTCAGTAATGACTACTATCTGCATTTCCTGTGACTTTCCAGGATTCTGAGGGTCAAATGATTTTCTTCTCATTTGTATTATGCTATTGTAGGTTTAATCTTCCTGCTGCCTGGTAATTCATTTACCATTTCCCCACATACTTTCTGCATTTATGTATTTGGTTCAGGGTTATAGAGATTGCCTAGTTGCACTGAAGTTATTGTACCCATATTTTTCTAGAGTGGTTTTTAAAAGAAGTGGGCAAAAATGTCTTCACTATCTTGAAACCATCTGTCATCTAATTTATAACTCTCTTGTTCTCAGTTTCCTTATCTGTAAAATGAGCCAGATGGCTTCTAAAGACATAAATTCCACCATCATTATTGATTTCATACTTACATGGTGGTGTGTGCGGGGGTGTGTGTGTATTCTTTTAAGTTACTAATTTTATTGATGTAGGGCAAATTTTCCTGTCAACAAGGCCTGAAAAATAAAAACAGCATATAATTAATTATATGTTAATTTATTTTAGATGTATAAATACAAGTTTAGATGTATCCACAATAATGTTATAGAGTACCCCACATAAAAGTGATTAGCAAATTGAAGCATGTATTTTAAATGGGACATCTTCCAAGGAGACCGAACTCTCCCTCTCTCTCTCTCTCTATATATATATATATATATACACAATAAAAAGTGATTGTTTACTAAGTGTTCTAGCATAAGATCCTTGTGTCCTTTAAAAATCTAATCCAATTAGATTTCCAAATCTAATCAATCTAAATCTGTTTTTATGTAATACAACTTAAAATAAAATAGTTCAAAAATATTATACTAACCTTATCTAGGTGATGGGCACACTTATAGCCCTGATTCAAGCATTACAAAAGCAATCCATATAATCAAAAATATTTGTACCCCTGTAATATTTTGAAATTAAAAAAAGAGAAAATAGTAACCTTATGTAGGAACTCTAACACATCTTTCTTTTTTGGGTGAGTCATGTATTCTATTATGATTCAGATGTTAACTCATTAATTGGAGAAATAATGATTTTTAAAATAATTTTGAAAACTTCTGTGCTCTTCCATTGTAAAATCTTGGGATATAACAAGTCCTCTTGGGGAATTTACTCTTAGAAAGCCAATTACAAAAATAATACAATATAAAACAAATTTCAACCCATATTTGGGATTCGAGTGTAACACATTACTCTGACCCATAAGCCCAAAGAAACATATTTCTTATTTGGGTATTTCTATTCTCCTATCCTTTTCTCTCCATTTTTTCCTTCATTTCCTGAATGCCTTTAGTTCTGTTTTAACACTAAGAAAAAGTTTCTACATGTTTGACTAAAAGCCAAGGGTAAATGCCAAGTAAACTTAGTCACTTCTTTGAGGATTAATGATGAGATTTCTACCCAGCATGGATGAGGTTTGCTGTGTTCAAGTTTTGCCAAGATAAATCTCTGAACAGCCCAGTACTTGTTTAGAAGAAGGACTTGAGAAAAGTTTAATCATTTGCAGGGTTGATTTTTTGACAGGTCAGCAGAAAACTTCTTTATTGAATCCAGATTAATGTGTTTAAATAAGACTCGGGAAATAAAGAGTATTGGCTTTGGCAGCAGTTTTGGGCAACAGGCAAATGCAAGGAGTTCTTAGGAGAGCCACCAATAAGCATATGTATTTCTGGAGAAAAACGTCCCATGAACCCATAAAGAAGCCAGTTTTTTAGCTATGTGGATATGAAGTATCAATTGTTTCTAGACACAGTTGGGTAGAGAAGGAAAGATTGGGCCCTGGCCTAGGTTCATCATGTGGCCGTGATCTCTAACAATAACAACAACAACATCAGCAAAACCATGGGTTTCCAGAAACCCTTTGGAATCTCTAGTGAAGACCTAGGAATAGAAGGATAACAGGCAATCAAATAATCATGCAATAGGGGTGAAGGAATAAAAATTGGAGCTTCAGGCATAGAATGAATGTTACTAACAGGAAAGAGGAGAAGAAAAAAAGTGAAAAAATTAAAAAAGATTCCAAATGGATACATGCTCCTGTATGTGATGTCATTTAAGAGAGGCTAAATAAATTTGGCTGTCTTTAGAAGTTCTAAAGACTTGCATTTTCCAGGAGTGACCAAGCCCTGGGAATCTGACTCATGCTCACCAAAATGTTTGCATGACCGAGATAGACACAAAGATGACAATTTATTTATTAACAAAGGAAAATATAACTGCTGTGTGACCTGGGAGTACATTTGAGAGCATGATCAACACAATCTTTCCCTGTAGACAAACCTCTGTGAGAAGCTCCATCATGGTTAGAAACCATGGAAAAAGTACAATAATTTCAGGAATAAAATCCATATTACTAGTCTGTTTTTCCCCTAAAGTTAAACAACTTGGGAATCAGAAATTGCTTGGTGATCCTGGACTCAGAACAAGGGGGCTTGAAATAAACTAAATGTGCCGTTATGCCAGTCTAGGCATGTGTGATGCCTCCATTTCTTGAAAGGGATGGTTTTGCCAAATGGGCCAGGGTAGTCACAGTCTGGTGGCAATAGCTTCCAAGATGCAGCTCTGCAATAGAACAGCTTTGCAATTGGACTAGAATAAGTATAAACAACCTCCTTTTTCAATTTGCTTGGATTTTCAGGATTGCTCAAACCTCATCCTTAAATTCATTTTTTTTTTTTTTTTTGATGATGGAGTGCTTCTGGGCAAAGCTTTACTTCACAGCTTATGTTCATTCACTGTTACTCTCTAGGATCTATCCATCTCTTTCTTCAACCAACTAAGCTAAAGAATTAAATGGGGATGGAGTAGAAGTCACCACCCATATACAGTAGTCCCCCCTTATCCGTGGTTTCACTTTCTGTGGTTTTAGTTACTCATAAATATAGGTAAATACAGTACAAAAAATATGGGGGGGGGGAAAGAGACTATATTCACATGACTTTTATTACAGTATATTGTACTTGTTATATTTTATTATTAGTGTTGTTAATCTCTTACTGTGCCTAATTCATAAATTTAACTTCATCATAGGTATGTATGTATAGGAAGAAAACATAGTATATATAGGGTTTGGTACTATTTAAGGTTTCAGGCATCCACTGGGGGTCTTGGAACATATTCCCTGTGGATAACAGAGGATTACTGTATTTCGAATCTTCACTGTTGCTATGTCATTGGCCAGTCCTTAGCATTGAAATTTGGCTGTTGGTTAAATATTGTGATAGGGAGAGAAGTTTCAGAGTATTTCATTTGTTACTTAGTCCCATACACTTTACTCTTTGAATCAGGAAGCCAATATGGGGGGTGGTGCTCTGTGATTGTTTAAGGTTATGAGTTTTTCAGCTCCTAAGTGTGTCGTTGCATATTACCACATAATAGATGCAGGGTTCCCTTGGACCCACTTATGAGACTGTTAACATTCTATTTTTAAACTGAATCTCTTATATCCTCACTCTGACTAGTGGACTATAGCGATATTCTGGGTCCCCAGGAATTAGTGTCAGCTCAGAGCCAGTGTGCAAAGTACAAAAAGTCTCAGTTTTACATTCCTCACTGCAAAATTATCCCCATTAATGCTGTAGGTTCCTGTGTAGAGGGAACATATGAATAGATAACATTTATTAAGCACTCACTATGTGTCAGGTACTGTTCAAAAACTTGTTTCTAAAGTTCTAAATACTGGTATCTCCTTCATCAAATATCCAAGGGCTCTGTTATAAAGAATATTTTTCTAGGTTCACCCAGGGACACATATAAGGGGTGAGCAAGTTATACATCTTAAATCTACTAAATATTTCCATCTCATGGAAGGAAGAATTTCCTCCAAATAAGAAATAGGTGTGCAGGCTGGATAGCCACAAAACAAAACAAACACAGAAATTTATTAAATGTCTGCTACATACATGCAAATCCACCTCATTGTTTGAACTGCTCTATAGCATTCCATTGATTTGATAACCCATAGTTTATTCACTCTCTTCCATCAACAGACATTATAGTTTCCCTATTTCTTACTACTTCAAACAACACTTCAATAAATGCTTTTATATGTCTCTGAGCATATGTGTGCAGGTTTTTCTAGAATTTGTACCAAAAGGATGGTTTCAGTATCAGTTTGTTTATATTTTGCCTCTGTGTTGGAGAGACTAAATCCCCCCATCCCTTCCCACTTAAAGAGAAGATTCAAAGTTAACTATAGTTATGAACTGTGGTAAGCAGAGACAGAAGGCTGTCCAGGAAAAATTAGTGAATGGTAAATGGAACTCTTCCAAGTTAACAAACCAATTAACAAACACATAGGCAAAAACCAAAACAAAAACCTAGACACCTTAACCAGCAATCTTGTCCTAATAATGAAAATCAACCTCTATATAGATATCAGAAAACTGAAAAAAGCTGGGCTAGAAAAATTATGGCCCCCAGAATCTTAGCAGAGACAATTAAAAATTTAGAATAGGCTTCAACTTTCAAAAGAAAGATTTAAAAACATCTTGCTTACTAAACTATATAGTATATAGTTTAATATATCTAATGCCCTCATCTCTTTTTTTCCCTCTAAGCTTACAGGAAAACACTGTGTTTATTTCTGGCATTTGGGAAAGCTGTTTCAGTCTCAGTGTTGATTGACAGCAATAAATATAAGGATTAATAAAAGAGATGTGTTCAATGAGTCACCAACACAAGAGCTAAAACAGGCCACATCCCAAGGTAAATCAAGCAGATCCCAGCCTCATCCTATAGTGTAGTGTTTTGAAGCTATGATTGAAAGTCAGAAAGGAGGAATATGTGTTTGCCAAGAAATATCAATGCTTTTGACTTCTTTCAACCTGGACTGCTTGGTGGCATTTCCAGGGAGCTGATGAGGTCTGGAGGGGAGAGTATAAAGCTAAAGTCAAAGGCTCTGTTGAAATGGATTTGCTATAGCTTTTATTTTTAGATGCATAGATGTTTCATGGTGAAAAATTTGAAATGGAAGATGTTAGCATGAAGTGATAGGCTAGTCCTCCCTCATCTAGGCAGGCCAGCCTAACTTTCCAGTAGGGGTCAAAAACCCAGAAATTTCATGTCACTCATAGTCCTGCTTATTATTTATGACAATCCTTAAAAAAAAGACAAACCCAAAACCGAAAAAGCCAAATATCCCAATCAACAATCTTATCCTAATAATGAAAATCAATCTATATGGATACCAGAAACCTGAAAAAATTAGGATAACATTGATTTGATATCCCTATGATTATAACATCACAACACTTTATCATGTTTTTCAGTAAAGCAGTTTCATACACAATTACCTCTGATGTTGACAATCCCAGATCATTTGTTACTGTGCAATTAAGAGTGTTTCTCTAATTTGTTGATGAATCTATATCTTTGGATATTATTATTATTATTATAGTATAAAGTAGTAAGGGCCAAATGCAAGGACCATTGTGTCTGCTTCAAGTTGTCACTGTTTCTCTCCTAGTCAAGAATATTTAGAATTTCTTCCTTCATCTAGTTTGGGCCCTTGCTTGACATTTAATTCAGTTGTGTGGGCTCTGGTGAAGTTATTTATTCCAAATTATGTGGTAAGGCTTCCCCCCCATTTACTGTTGCTCTCTTAAAAACAAAACAAACCAAAAACCAAATCCCAAAAAACTTAGCAAAAACATATAGCATGTCTTATGGGCTGAATTTTGTCCCCTCAAAAATTCATATCTTGAAGTGTTAACCCCCAGTATCTCAGAATGTGACTGTGTTTGGAGAAAGGTCTTTACAGAGGTAATTAAGTTAAAATGAGGCCATTAGGGTGGGCCCTGATTCAATATGACTGGTGTCCTTATAGGAAGAGGAAATTTGGATACGCACTTACAGAGGGAAGACAAATAAAGACACAAGAAGGCAGTCATCTATAAGCCAAAGAGAGGCCTGGAACAGATCCTTCCTCATGGCCCTCAGAAGGAATCAAACCTGTTGACACCTGATCTTGGACTTCCAGCCTTCAGAAGTCCACTGTGAGAAAATAAATGTCTGTTGTTTAAGCCAACCAATTAATGTTTCTTTTTACAGTAGCCCTAGCAAATTAATACTAGGATACTTTATTCCTCAGACCTTGCTGCCTGAAACACCTCACACCTTTTTAGAGTTGTCAAACTTTTGTTTCCATACAGGAAATAAAAGGTCTTAATATAATTGTTTCTCTCCCCAAACCCAACATGACATGACACACATGATATTTGCTAGAAAATATTTTAAAACTAGACCTTCATGATAAAATTTATTTTCTTTGCATACTATTTATGTATCATTTTAATCCTATCAGATCCCTGGCTCTCTATCTGGGACCCAAGGCAGGTTTTACCTATTGTACATATACTGAAGGATTTTCCACCAGCACGTGCACTGGCTTTCTTCAGGTTCTCTCTTTTCTACTTTAATGATGGTTTGCTGTTAATTCATAATTTTTAGGGGCCTAGTACAACATGAGTGATTTACAAATGTCTACAAGTTAACAAGGAAAATAATAATCACAATTTTTGGCATTATTAATACAGCTGTATTGCCATCTCCTGGCTTTTAGAAGTGCATTTAACTTGCTTTAATGGACTTTGGCCCACAGGTTAATTTTATAGTTTGATATTTTAAGCATCTGGACAACTTACCCTTTACTATAAAGGTTTGTTTTTTTCCCTTCATACTTTTGTCCATATAGAATGCTGTCTCTTATCACCTCAAGACTAAATGAAATGCATTAGTGCATGACAGACAAGTTCTTGTCACAGGTCAAGTTTTGTGCCCTATTTACCCTTGAGAGGTGAATTGGAAATAAGATAAGATATTCAAAAGCCCTTTGTCTTTTTTTTTATTTAAAAATATTATGGGGATACAAATGTTTTTGGTTACATGGTTAGCTTTTATAATGCTGGAGTCAGGGCTGTAAGTGTGCCCATCACCCAGAGAGTGTTCACTGTACCCATTAGGTAGGTTTTCACCCATTCCCTCCTCCCCCCTGCTTGATTTCCACTAAGTTTTACTTCCCTCTGTGCACATATGTGCTCATCAGTTAGTCCTAATGTAATTGGGGGTATATGTGGTGGGTTTTTTTCCATTCTTTAGACACTTCACTTAGGATAATGGTCTCCAGTTCCATCCAAATTGTTGCAAAAGGCATTAAGTCATCCTTATTCATGGCTGAGTAGTATTCCATGGTATACATATACTGCATTTTGTTAATCCACTCATGAATTGATGGGTACTCGGTTTGATTCCACATCTTTGCAATTGTGAGTTGTGCTGCAATAAACATTCGAGTACAGGTGTCTTTTTGATAAAATGATTTCTTTTCCTTTTGGTAAATACCCAGTAGTGGGATTGCTGGATCAAATGCTAGGTCTACTTTCAGTTCTTTGAGGAATCTCCATACTGTTTTCCATAGAGGTTGTACTAGTTTGCAGTCCCACCAACAGTGTATAAGCGTTCCTTTCTCTCTGCATCCATGCCAGCATCTATTGTTTTTGGACTTTTTAATAAAAGACATTGTAACTGGGGTAAGGGGATATCTTATTGTGGTTTCAGGTTGCATTTCCCTGATGATTAGTGATGTTGAACATTTTTTCATATGTTTATCGGCCATTAGTCTTCTTTTGAAATTTTCTGTTCATGTCTTTTGCCCACTTTTTAATGGGGTTGTTTGCTTTTTTCTTGTTGATTTGCTAGAGTTCTTTGTAGATTTTGGTTATTAGCCCTTTATTGGATGTATAGCTTGCAAATATTTTCTCCCTTTCTGAAGGTTGTCTATTTGCTCTGTCGATTATTTCCCTAGGTGTGCAGAGGCTTTTAAAATTTAATCAAGTCCCATTTATTTATTTTTATTATTGCTGTAATTGTCATTGGGGTTTTAGTCATAACTTCTTTGCCTAGACCAATATGTAGAAGAGTTTTTCCTACATTTTCTTCTAGAATTCTTATGGTTTCATGCCTTACATTTAAGTCTTTTACCCATCTTGAATTAATTTTTGTGAGTGGTGAGAGATATGGATCCTGTTTCATTCTTCTACATATGACTATCCAATTTTCCCAGCACAATTTATAGACTAGGGCTTCTTTTCCCCAGCGTGCACTGCTGTCTGCTTTGTCAAAGATCAGTTGTCTGTATGTGGATGGTTTTATATCTGGGTTCTTTGTTTGTTCCATTGGTCTATGTCACTGTTTTTGTGCCAATAGCATGCTGCTTTGATTACTATAGCCTTGTAATATAGTTTGAAGTATGTAATGTAATGCCTCCCAATTTGTTCTTTTTGCTTAAGATTGCTTTGGATATTTGGGCTTTTTTCTGGTTAAAAGTGAAGCATAGAATTTTTTTTCTAGATCTGTGAAATATGATGTTGGTATTTTGATGGGGATTGCATTGAATCTGTAAATCACTTTGGGTAGTATGGACATTTTAACAATGCTGATTCTGCCAATCCATGAAAATGATATGTTTTTATATTTGTTTGGGTCATCTGTGATTTCTTTCCACAGTGTTTCATAATTCTCTTTGTAGAGATCTTTCACCTCCTTGGTAATGTATATTCCTAGGTATTTTATTTCCTTTGTAGCTATTTTGCATGGTAATGAGTCTTTGATTTGACTCTCAGCTTGACTGTTATTGGTATATAGGAATGCTACTGATTTGTGTACATTGATTTTGTAACCTGAGACTTTGCTGAATTTATTTATCAATTCCAGGAGTCTCTTGGTGGAGTCTTTAGGGTTTTCTAGATATAAAATCATACCATCAGCAAAAAGCAATAGCTTGACCTCCACTTTCCCAATTTGGATACCCTTTGTTTCTTTCTCTTGCCTGATTGCTCTGGTTAGGACTTCCAGCATTATATTGAATAAAAGTGGTGACAGTGGGAACTCTTGTCTTGTTCCATTTCCTAGGAAAAATGCTTTTAACTTTTCCCCATTCAGTATGATGCTGGCTGTGGGTTTGTCATATGTGGCTTTTATAATTCTGAGATATATTCCTTCTATGCCTAGTTTGTTGAGGGTTTTTATCATGAAAGGGTGCTGAATTTTGTCAAGTGCTTTTCCTGCATCTATTAAGATGATCATATGGTCTTTGTTTTTGCTTCTGTTTATGTGGTGAATCACATTTATTGATTTTCGTATGTTGAACCATCCTCACATCACTGGAATGAAGTCCACTTGGTCATGGTGGATTATTGTTTTGATATATTGTTGAATTCGGTTTGCTAGTATTTTATTGAGGATTTTTACATCTATGTTCATAAAGGATATTGGTCTGTAGTTTTCTTTTTTTGTTGTGTCCTTTCCTGGCTTTGGTATCAAAGTGATGCTGGCTTCATAGAATGAGTTGGGGAGGATTTCCTCCTCGATGTTATGGAATAATTTCTGCAGTATGGGTACCAGGTATTCTTTGTACATCTGGTAAAATTTTGCTGTAAATCCATCTGGTCTGGGGCTGCTTCTTCTTTTTTTTTTTGGAAGACTTATTATTACTGCTTCAATCTACCTACTCATTATTGGTCTGTTCAGGAGTTCTATTTCTTACTGATTGAGCCTTGGGAACTTGTGTGTTTCTATGAGTTTGTCCATTTCCTCTATGTTTTCAAATTTATGTGTGTAGTGATTTTCATAGTATTCACAGATGAAATTTTATATTTCTGTGGTACCAGTTGTAATATCTTCTTTTTCATTTCTGATTGAACTTATTTGGTTCTTTTCTCTTCTATTCCTGGTTAATCTAGCAAGAGGTCTATCAATTTTGTTTAGCTTTTCAAAGAACCAACTTTTTGTTTCATTGATCCTTTGTAACTTTTTTTGTTTTCCATTTTGTTTGGTTCTGCTCTGACCTTAGTTATTTCTTATCTTACACTGGCTTTGGGTTTGGTTTGCTCATCCTTTTCTAGTTCCTTGAGATGTGTCATTAGATTGTTAATTTGTGATCTTTCTGTCTTTTTGATGTAGGCATTTAAGGCTATGAATTTTCCCCTTAGGATTTCCTTTGCTGAATCCCATAGATTTTGATAGCTTGTGTCCCCTTTGTCATTCACTTAGAGGATTTTTTGATTTCCATCTTAATTTATTATTGATGCAATAATCTTTCAGCAGCAGGTTGTTTAATTTCCATGACTTTGTTTAGAATTGAGTGTTTCTCTTGGAGTTGATTTCTAGTTTTATTCCACTGTGGTCTGAGAACATACATGGTATAATTTCTATTTTTTTGAATTAGTTGTGACATGTTTTGTGGCCTAAGATATAATCAATCTTGGAGAATGTTCCATGTGATGATGAGAAGAATGTATATTCAGTAGTTTTGTAGTAAAATGTTCTGTAAATGTCTGTTAGGCCCATTTGTTCTAGAGTCAAATTTAAGTCCAGTGTTTCTTTATTTAGTTTCCTCTTGGATGATCTGTCCATTCTGTCAGGGTAGTGTTGAAGTCCATGGCTATTACAATGCTGCTGTTTATATCTTTACTTAGATATAGTAGAGTTTGCTTTATGAATGTGGGTGCTTCTGTATTAGGTGCATAAATATTTGGGATTTATCTTTTGGTTGAATTGCTCCCATTGCCATTATATAATGACTATCTTTGTCTTTCTTTGCTAGTGTTGATTTAAAGTCAATTTTATCTGATATGAGAATATCTACACCTGCTTTCTTTTGGTTTCTGTTTGTGGGGAATAATTTTTTTCCATCCCTTCACCTTGAGTCTGTATGAATCCTGTGGGTTAGATGTATTTCCTGGAGACAGCAGATGCTAGAATTGTATTTTTTCATCCATTCAGCCAGCCTATGTTTCTTGAGTGGGGCATGCAGACACTTTGATTGATAGAATTGTTCACTTTGATTGTTAGAATTGATATGTGGGATGTTCTTCTGTTCATCCTGTTGGGTAGTACCTTATTGCTTTCTTTTACCTCTTGTGCTATTATTTTATATGAACTCTGAACTTTAGCTTTTGGGTGTTTTTATTCTGGTGGGTGTCTATTGTGCTGATCCAGTTCTGAGTATAATGCAGTTCTGAGTATTTTCTGCATTTCCTGCAGGGCATGTCTGATCTTGACAAATTCCCTCAGTGTTTACTTGTCTGGAAAAGTCTTTGTTTCTCCTTCATATATGAAACTTAGTTTTGCAGGATACAAAATTCTAGGCTGACAGTTGTTCTGCTTAAGAAGACTCAAGGTGGAGCCCCAATCCCTTTTGGCTTGTAAGGTCTCCATTGAGAGGTCTGCGGTTAGCCCAATGTGTTTTCCTTTGTAAGTTACTTGATGTTTTCACCTCATGGTTTGCAGGTATTCCTCCTTCATGTTGACTTTGGCCAGTCTGATGACTATGTGTCTTGGTGATTGCCCCTTTGCAATGAATCTCCTAGGTGTTCATTGAACCTCTTATACCTGGATGTCTAAATCTCTAGCAAGTCCAAGGAAGTTTTCCTTAATTATTCCCTCAAGTAGGTTTTCTAGCCCCTGTGTATTTTCTTCTTCACTCTCAGGAATTCTTATGATTTTTATATTTGGCCATTTTACATAATCCCATATTTCTTGTAGTCTTTGTTCATTACTCTTAGTTCTTTGTTCTTTATTTTTGACTGACCAAGTTAATTCAAATGAGTTGCATTCAAGCTCTGAGTTTCTTTCTTCTGCCTGGACTAGTCTATTCTTAACACTTTCCACTGTGTTTAGTATTTCCTTAAATGAATTTTTCTTTCCAGAAGTTCTATTTGGTATTTTTTTAATATGTCGATCTCTTTAGTGAATTTTTCATTCATTTCCTGAATTGCTTTTCTGGTTTCTTTGAATTGTTTTCCATTTTCTCTTGGATTTCCTTGAGCTTCCTTCCAATCCATATTTGGAATTCTTTATCTGTCATTTCAATATTTTCATCTTGGTTACTATCCATTGCTAGAGAGCTGGTGTTCCCCTTTGGGGGTGTCCTTTCACTCTGATTTTTCATACTTCTGGAGTTCTTTTGCTGATTTCTTCTCATCTGGAGCAGCTGTTGCTTCTTATTTTTGGATTTTCTTTTGTTTAGATGGGGCTTCCTCCCCCCCACTCTTAAGGGTATTTCTGTAGCATATGTTGGGTGAAAACCTTTTGGTTTGCTTGTGGGTGCTGTGATGGTGATCTAGGTTCTGGATGGATGGCTTGGTTATAGCTATCCTTATTATAGTGGTTTTCTTAGTTTCTAGTTGTTTGTAGGCCATAGCAGTGGTGAGCTATGCATGTGGGCAGATTCCCTGTCTGTCCTTGAGGAGGGAGGATGGAGGTCTTTGAAGTCTTTTCTCTTTCCCCAGCCGTGTGGTCTTCTTAACAGTGTGAATTGTATTGCAATGCCCAGTTTAATCTCTGAGATAATAGGTGGTGCTTGTGGTAAAGAATCAACCACATCTTGTATGATTGAGTCAGTTAATGTTATAAAGGACTGTGCAAATTGACCTCCCTTGCAGTAGGTCACACTTGCTGGAAGGACAAACTGCAGTGGTTTTTTTGTGACCTGTTACCTGCTCCGGCCCCTCTGGAGAAGCACTTGAATGCCCCAGGTGGTTCTTGGGGCCCTGGAACTTCCAGGTGAGTCCTTATTCTCCATGACAGCAGAGGTGGGTGGGAGAGTGTGGGTGGGGCTGGGTTGGGTGAACCTGCCCTCAGGCTCCACCAAAGCTGGTAAGGTAGCTGTTTCTGCAGGGGTCAAGTGTCCACTCCCATACTTCTGGGGAAAGCCACCAGGGAGGGGCTGAAGTGGCCCCACCCAGCCAGAAAGTCTGCTTGTGGAAGTGGGGGCTGTCTGAGATCCACAATCTGGATGCTGGGAGTAGGTTCTGCTCTTCTCCCCTCTCCCCTGCCCTCTGTTTTCATTTTGGCATCTTCTGGCAGGCAGGAGCTCATACTAGGTGAGCTCCCCCTCCATGGCACTGTGGGTTGGGAGCTTCCCTGTCCATAATCCCACTCTGGGCTGAGAGTGTAGCCTTCCTGTGGGGGGAGGCATGCTCCATGAGTGTGCTGTGACTGGGACCCACACTGTGCTCTTTTTTCAGTTCTTCCCATGTGGGCTCCCTTGCCTCCTGAGGTTAGTTCATTAATCTCACCTCCAGACCCCCTAGCCACATGATCTTGTTCTGGGGGTACAGGATCTGGCCTGAAAGCCTGTCCATTGTTCCCAGAAGATCAATTCCTGATTGTGCCAGGGAGAAGCATGCTGGTTCCAAGTTGCGTATGGTGGTGTTCAAGTAAGCTTGATGTCCCTCCACTTCAGGATGCACCCTGCTATGATGGAGCAGCCTGAAAAACAACACAGGGGAAGGCCAGTGAGCAGGGAGCTCACAGGGCAAGCACCCCTTGGTCTGCTTCAGGTCTTTAAGAGGAAAAGTTTGAGCCCCACTCTCCATGGAACCCTCAGTGTGGAGGATGTACCATCAGCAGGGAAGCAGCCACTCTTGAAAGCCATGGTTTAATTGTGTTTCTGGGAAGCCATAGGCAGGGGAGGGTAAGGGGAGGTAAAGAGTCTTAATGTAGGAAAGCTGGCACTCTTGTCATCTCTGTCCCTCTCTCCAGAAGGCAGCCTGCCCAGAATATCTAGGCTCTGGGGTCACACAGATTGCCCAGGACCCACTGGGCTCTGTGGCTCCTGCAGTCTGGGCCAGAGTTGGTAAATGTTTGTGTGGGAACAAGCTAGATGAAAACTGAGGGGCTGATGCCCCCTGGGGAGGATGAAGGGGCACGGTGGAGGGAGAAGCAATATGGTGCCTGCCATCTGAGTTTGGGTCTGTGGTGATGGGTAGCAACACCAAGAGGGCCGGAAGCCTGGTTCTTTGTCCTCAAGAAGCTCCCAGTTCACTGGCCCTAGCAGCTTTTGGGCTCATGAGGGTAAAAAGGCTCTCCAGCAGCTCAGGAGCCTGCTGACTGCCAGAGATGTGAAAGAGGGAGAAACAAACCACCCCACCTACCTTTTCTGCTGAGCTCCAAGCCTCTTGAGGGTTGATCTCTGCTGATATCTTGCTCCTTGTTCTGCTCTGCAACTTCTTCCCATGGAATCTCTGGTAGGTTTTGGCACTTTTCCCTCGGAATTATACCCAATCTATGTTTGTTTGTTTGTTTATTTTTCATCTAAAATTTTCTTTCTTTCTGAGACAATCTGGCAGCTGGTGTCTCGGGTCAGTCACTTTATTTCATTCCTCCCTAAAGCCCTCAGTTTTGAGCCTACATCACAATTGGATGATATGCATATTTAAGATTAATGTTGCAGTGAGCACTTACAATTGATTTGTGACTTATGAGTGATTTCTTACTTTTCACTCTGGGCAGATGGGAGATAGTTAAGTGCCTGAATGATATTTACAAATAGCAAACAATATGATCTCAAAATACAATCTCCAAGGGAAGTGTGCATGCAGATTAAGAGATATTTGTAATCCTCTGCCAGTGTGCTTTGGCAAGAAATGGTTTCCTCGTGTAACTAACAACTGCAGATGGTCTATAACTACCAAGTAGACTAAGGACTAATGTAGATTTTTACAATCCCTTGTATGCATCATTTCTTTTATAAAGTTATATGATATAATAAGCTATGATGATAGATTTGCTTTAGGTTACTATGAACATATTTTGGTTTTTTTTTTCCTTTCTTTCTTTTTTTTTTTTTAGAGAGACCTGTTACTTCAGAATCTGAAAATATTTTGAAAACAGTGAAAACTTTTATATGTAGTCAAGTGAGTTGTTATTAACTCTAGTGATGTTCCTCTTTACAAAAGGAGATATCTTGTTGGATAGAACAGTTTTTAAAAATAAAAATAAAAAAGAATGGCCAAATAAAAGGTAATTAACCTATTTATGCTTTCATGAAGAAACAGATGTCATTAGCTCTGAGTTTTATGGGTTTCTTTTATTTGTTTCTCATGTATTTGAGGAATGATTTGGTTTAGTGTTTGTGTTTGTGTCTTTTTGTGGTTGAACATGTCATTGGTTTCATATGGGAGGAATCTAAGAGAAGGTGTTGTAGGAGGAGATTGGACTGAACACAGATCTAGCCCTCTTCCTGCCCTGAATCCCTCACGTGACTGAAAGAAAAATGTATACATTAAGAAAAAATTTCAGAGCAATGTTGGCAAAGGAGGAAGAATATTATCAGCAGGTAGAAAATTGTGAGGATTTTTGCAAGTTAGAAGTGACACAATCCTGAGAACCTCCAAGCTCAGAGTGACCTAATATAAAGAAAGAGGTCAAGGGACAGCCATCAGAGTAATTAAACAGGAGGTAAAATCTGAACAACAGGACTGTTATGTCCTATCACTTCCCCTGCTACACTAAGTGGGAGGCACAAGTGGAACTCAATGTCAGGATAAGCCTGAAAAGTATTATCAGAATAAATCCTTCTGGGGTCTGAGCAGGAAGGAGAGCACATTGCATGGTGACTTGAGATACTCACAGGCATGGAGGAAAAAAAAAGACAGGCTGCTCTGCCAGGAGGTTAAACCCTTGAAGTGCTCCTCTGCTGCAGTAAACATCTCCGTAAGTTGGCAAGGGGGAGAAGGCACGAGCTCCCGGCCTGCCTGCTAGCCCATGCCCTGGGAACCTTAAGAGACACTGTTTCGCTGACTCACCTTAACTATTTGTTAAAAACATAGAATTGAAAAGCAGTGTTCTCAAAGTTGAGAGCCGGTGCAACATCAAGCCTATATCACTGTAGAGGTAACCCATGACAGCTGCGAACGGACAGTCACGTATCACCAGAGAGTTGACAAAAACCAATAGAAGTACTAAGATGAACTAACAGAACCACCAATTCAAGGTTATAAAAGAAATAATTCAAGGAACCGTTGAAAACATAACCAAAGATACATTTTATAAACCTTCAAATAGAGTGAAGTGGAGAATTTCTATTAAAAAAGGAAAGAAGAAAAAGGAGCAAGAAAAGAAGGAGGAAGAGGAGAGGGAGGAGAAAGGAAAGGCTCTTACGAAGATGAGTAACTAGAGAACACAAGAGTGGTTGTGATTGCAAGTTAGAAATGATATAATCTGATTGGCAAAGTAGAAATAGAAAGCAAACACAAGGGATAAAAACCAGAATGAGCATGGTTGAAGGCAGAATTACTATAATAGTTTGAACAGTAGAATATGCCAGAATCTGGAGGCCAAAAAAAAAAAAAACAATGGGAAAAAATAAATGAAAAATTAAAACACAAGAATATTAATCCATGATGCTCAGCACCCACTTGACAGGAGTTCCAGAAAAAGACAACAGGAACACAGGAAATGGGAGAGATGCAAAGGAGACAAGAGAGGCGTCTCCCTTAAGCTAACGATTTCAGTCTTCGGATAAAAAAGGTGTCTTTATCTGGCTATATATTCTACTGAAATTTCCAATCTTCAAGGATTAAAAGAAAATTTTAGAAGCTTCTAGGGAGAAAATCAATCATTTAATTAAACAAACGAACAAACACATAGATGAGAAAGAAATGAGTCAAGTTGTAACCAGACTTCTAGATGGCAATACTGGATGCCGGAGCAGTTTAAGGAGGCGCTTTCCGTCTGTGAGCAGAGGGCCTCCCCCCGCCCCCGCACCCCTCGTGCCCACTTAGGATCATTTCAGTCTGATTCTCTGGTTCAAACCTTGCTGATTATCCTAATTATCTGTGAAGCTTTTGAAAAGTACAGATCCCTAGGCCCTACTCTCAGAGGTTCAGGATGTGGTCTGGGAATCTGTATTCTAAAAAGCTCTTCAGTCTGGAAATAATTGGCTTAGCCCACAGAGACTGATGACTCAGCTCCATTAGATGTTTGGTCTATGTGGGGCTCCACTCCGTGGACGTGAGCTCCGATCGAGGACTTATTCCTTCTCATTCTAGACCACAAGGCTGACTCAGTGTACTCTGTCTGAGGCCATATGAGTCTCATGTGGCCATAACCCAGGCCACAATAATCATATTCATGGCTTCTGATTTATTTTAGACTAAACATGTCTCAGATGACAAACTAACAAAAGATGTAAAACATTTTTGTAAATGTAACTCCATTAGTAACTGTTATCTTTCATTTCTGACCCTCCAATCATTGTTTGAAAGCTTAAATTTCACAAATAGAACTAAGGGCTTGGTAAGAATTTTGCAGTTAAATTGCAACTGTTCTAGTCACATGGATTTAATTGGGGAGATTTCTCCAATAACACTTTATAAAATTCTCTTACTTATAGAGAAGTCCCCAGAGTTGCCTTTTATTATAATTCTGTCAAATTTGTTAGTAAGAAAATATCTTACACTGACTGCACCATCAGAAGTAAAGGAGCAGCCTCTAGAATATAGTACATGACATGAGCTCTGACCAGCAGGGTCAGTTACACAGAGGAAATCAATAATCCATAATCTTGTCAGATCCATATAATTTTAGCAGACATTATTCATGCTGTGGATGACTGAATCTACTACTCTGCTTTCATATTTAAAGGCAGAGAAGGCAGATTCTATGCAGAGAGCCACGAAGAGAAGGTATGCCATTTCTGTAGTTGAATGCTGCAGTGATAGATGGTGTGAAACTAGGTAAATTTTTTACCTCTTTGAGATATTAGGAAAGGAAATGTGTGCAGGGGAAAGTATAATGTAAGTTCCAAACACTAATCAGATGGGAAGCATAGCATTATTTTTGTTTGTTTGTTTTTGAAACGATGGCAGACTTCTGAAGCCTCTCTCTTTTCTTTCCTGTTTGAATTTATTTTCTTATTACACTTTAATATGATGAAGTAGATTCATCAAAAACTTTGCATTTCCCAGCCATGACTCTTTTTTCCAGCCTCTCTGACTCTTCTCTCCAAAGTGTTCCTTTGTTCCCTTCTAGCCACCTTATGAAACTCCTTCAGACTCTCTTCAATCTTAAAGGAAAAGGAAGAGATGCAAAAATTGAAACATTTTTAAAAATCAATTTTGTTAGCAGGAATTGCCCATCCTGTCTACACTGAGCCTCACTAGCATTAGTTTATGTGGGTATCGTCCAGCTGCCAGAGCTTCCTCTTGAAGGTTCAGACAGTCATTCAATTTCTTTGATATACCTCATGGTTAAATATTTTTCATTTTCATTTCCTAATCAGAAAAGAGGAGGGCCGAAATAAAATTTGGCTCCAAGGAAATCTCTATGTGTTCAACCAAGTATGTGTTGGAATTTCCAAAAGATTATACTCCTTTCAGGTCCAATAAGTTACAGGGAAATTTTTATTACAGTGCCTGGTATTTGTGGTGAATGTGATTAAAAACTGGTTTAAGGCCTATCAGAAGATGTAGCTGAGATATTGGCTATAATTTTAGGAGTTAATAAAAACCATAACCTCTGTGTTTCTGAATTTCTTTTGAAACTAAAGAATATTTGCTTGACCTGAGGGAATAAAGACAAACAATAAAAACCCAGTTTATATGAGAACTGCAAAGATGGTTCTAATGATCAGCTCCTAATGATCGTGTGTCCAGGAAGAGGAAACTCCAGCAATCCTACTTTAACCTTTAAATATTTGTGGTTGTTTCTTTTAAACACATTAGCAGGTCAGTATGACATAAATTTCTTTTACCTTTTCTTTAAATTGAAGTCACATTGAGTGTCATCAGTACACTATAGAAATAAAATACTGATTCTATTAGAGAAAAAGGTGACATCTACTTCTTGGTTTAGAGAATAATTTATGTAAATTATCAAAAAAAAGGCAGGATATGTCAACACATTCATTGGCCCATCACCAAGGGATAAATTTTTCATTGCATCTTATATATACACACACACACACACACACATATATATATATATATATTTGTTCTAAGATTTCTGATTATTTTTTTTGTTGTTAAATAAAAACTATTAAAAATAGTTTGGTCACATCATACAAATGACAAATGGTCACCTTGACCTCACTCTTGGGAGTGTTGTCATTTGAGACCTTGTGTTTGAAATTTGTCTGTAACTGGCAACACTATTGATGTGCAACTCACTTTTTGCATCTGCATAAATTTATCAGAAGTGGATTTGATGTTTGCATAAATGTTAAAGGGAATTTTAAAAACTATAGCACCATGTTCTTTTTTTGTTCCTTTTATTGTAAGAGTCTTTATCATATAGAAACAGTTTTGAATACTCTATCATGTTTATTTATGAGAAACAGCAAGTTTACATTACAGTTAAATAAAAAGAAGTGAAGATTAAAAATTTAAAATAGACTTTGCCACATTTTTGACAAATCTGGATTTTTGTACTTTTTTTCTTTTTTCTTATTGGATTTTTGTACTTTTTAAGGTTTTTTTTGTTGTTGGAAATGTTTCTAGAGAACCTCAAATGAAATAAAGTTAGACATAGAATCACATTTTAGACGTATGTAGAGAAAACATAGTTCTTTATTTGTATTCTTAAAAACAAATCATATTCTGCTTTATTATTATTTTTAACATATTATATCCCCTTTCTAGATGCCATACTTTTTGAGAGTTTATATACCTTCCACAAGATATAGCCAAATCCTTGGCATATAGGTACACTGGTATTAAATAAACAGCTCAAGTTTCTGCTTTACATTCATATCATCAAGCTTAGAATTAAATAGTTTATAGTCTATTTGAGAAATACTTGTGAGCTAACTATAATGCAAAGCGGAATGAAATAAATACTTCAGTGGTGATATAAGCAAAATGGTGGTGAAACCTAAAGTAAGAATGATTAGCATAAATTTGGGGGTGGAGGAAGGAAGTGGATTAGTACAACCCTCACAGAAAGAAGTGACATTGAGCCCCAGTCTTTAAGGATCAGGAGCATTTCTGCAGGCTAAGAAGGAGGTAGAGGAAACATGAGTTTCCAGCTTGCAAGCTGAAGAAGGCACTGCCCATATGGGGAATAGAAATCAGCACCATAAACCTGCAGTTCATCTTCCTGCGGGGAAGTAGTAGCGTCACATCACCTCTGTTCTTAAATGCCCTCTGAGGAGTTCGGACTCTATTCTGCACAGAAAGGAGAGCCAGTGAAGATTTCCAAGGAGAGAAATAACGTACTCTGAACTGTAGGGTTTACAAAAATGGCTCTGGCATCAGTAGGAAGGGTGGATGGAAGCAGGGTTCTCCAGAGGGATGTGGTGAGCATCTGCGTCAGAAGAGCAGCAGTGAGGAAGGAAAGGAGAGGACAGATATGGGGGACTTTGTGAGGTACAATCAGCAGTTCATGGAATCTGATTGGTTATAGCCCTGTCATTGTCATCATACCTGAGGGTTTCCTTTTACCTGCAGCACACAGTTGAAATCTCTAGCATGGCACATGAAAGTCTTCTTCCACCTGCATTAACTCCTTTCTCTTTTCCCTTGACCTTCCTACCCTCCCCATGTAAGCATGGCATGCTGGGCTCTACCTACGTAGACCTTCTCCCCATTCTTCATTCTCTCCCATGTGTCCCTAGTTTTGAATATTTTATTTGCTATGTCAGATGTATACTTTCTTTCTCTCTAGTTTCTGAAGATCCACTCAGTTTTTAAAAACCCAACTCAAATATTTTCTCTTTTGTGGATGCTTTCCTAACCAGACCTCTCTTGCCCTCAACAACCCCCACCCCCACCCCATTGCTCCCTGGACTTAGTCTCTCTCTCTCCTGTCTCCCAGAGCAATATATTCATCCTTTTAAAACAAAACTAATCACATGACACTATACATCCATTAGGCTAAAATGAATCGTGACAACACCAAATGCTGGCAAGAATACTGAAAAACTTGATCACCTATGCATTGCTGATGGAATGTAAAATGGTATAGCCATTCTGGAAAATGGTCTGGTATTTCTTTAAAAAAATTTATACATTGAACTACCACAGTGCCTGGCAATTTACTCCTGGCCCTTTATCTCAGAGAAATGAAAATGTATGCTCACACAAAAATCTGCACACGGATGTTTATAGCAGCTTTGTTGGAATAACCAAAACCTAGAATAAGCCAGGATGTCCTTGACAAGTGAATAGTTACATTGTGGTAAATGCATACCATGGAATATTACTTAGCAATAAAAAGAAACAAACTATTGATAAATGCATTTGCATTTATTTTGGATGAATTTCCAGAGTATTATGCTGAGAACAAAAAGCCAATCTCCAAAGGTCACAAACTGTATGATTCCATTTATGTAACATTTTTGAAATGACAAAAGTTTAGAAATGGAAGACAGTAAATTTCTAGGGATTAGGAATAGGATGGGGGGGTGGGAGGGCGGTGAATGTGGTTATGAAAGGACAACATTATCCTTGTAGTGATGGAACTCTTTAGTATCTTGACTGTGGTGGCAGATATGTGAACCTACTACACAGGTGATAAAATCGTATAGAACTAAATACACACACATACACACAGATGAGTACAGACAAAACTGGGGAAATAGGAATAAAATGGGAGGATTGTATTGATGGCAATATCCTGGTTGTAATATATTATAATTTTGCAAAATGTTACCACTGGGGGAAACAAGGCAAAGTGTGCAGGGGATTTCTCTGTTTTGTCTTATAACTGCACGTAAATCTATAATTATCTCAATGAAATTTCAGTTAAAAAACACCTAATCCCTATGGGATTGAAAACTGGTTTAAATGCTCATACACCTCAGGGGAAATATAGTGACTGAAGTTTTATACGCCTAACCCCTAGTATGGTGACAGACATATGATGGATGCCCAGTAAATCACAGATGCTTCTCAACTTACAATGGGGCTGTGTTGCAACAAACACATCATAGGAGAAAAACATTGTGAATTGAAAATGCACTCAATACCCCCATAAATCCATCGTAAACTTGAAAAATCATTAAGTTGAACAATGGTAAGTCAGGGAGCTTCTGTATTGTCAATGAATTGTTAAACCATTTGGGGGACAAAGTAGAATGAAGAGTCAAAGGTAGCTGACATGTCTACTCTGAAGAACTGGACAGATGATGATTTCTATAATTAAATTAAGAGACATGAGCACAAGGCATGGATTTGAGTTGAGGTAGCGAAGGCCTCTCACTCCCTGTCTGTTGCTCTCGGTCTCTCAGTCTTGTTGACATACTGAATTTGAAATTTCAGTGGGATATCCGAATAGAGATAAACAGCCATTAGCTTCGAATATTCGGATTCCCTCTACCATTCCAGTTAAACAACATGCTTCAGGTGCGACTCTATGCTTTAAGCTTTTATGTATTTCAGTACATTTCTTGAAAGGACTCGATTGAGTATTCATAGTCCATTTTCTACTCTGTAACACTGGACATTCAACCTGAAAACCCAAATTAAAAATTAAAATAAGTAAGGTTTATTATCATGTTCTCATTTTATAACTGCAATCTGTTTAGTGGCAATAATCTTGATCCAGAGTTTACATTTTTAACTCTTTGTCAGAGAGATTATCAGATGTCTTCCCTTAAATCTAAGGAGTTAGATATCACTTTTAATCAAAGAGCAATTAGAAACAAACATAGGAACATTTGACATGAAATGATAATATTAATCAATGGACAAATACAAACCCAGCTATATACACCATAGTTATATATCACTTTTAAAGTCACTTTGTAGGAAACTGTTGACTGTAAAACTAGGTTGCAAGTTTTAGTATCACAGCTCTAGAAAGGAACTTGAGTTATCTTCTAGCTTTATGCCCAGATTATTAATAATTTTGAATAGCAATCAATTTTCTTCTTGACAATCTCTAGGCATTTATATTATATACTCTTCTTCAGCCAGTTCTTGAGTTTTATCACCTGGTTGTTCCAGGAATTTTTTTCTGTGTCCAAATGAAATACCTTCCATTGGTGGACACCATATTGTATTTATTTTAATGCTTCTGAAATCTATTGTGTTAGGCAACAAGGCAGGTGTCCATATGATGTGTTTATTGATTGGATCGATGGCTAAAGAAATGCTTTAATTTATCCCATTTTCGCATGTGTGGGGCTTGAAGGAAAAGAACAGCATAAAGCTCCTCCCAATCATGAAGATAATAATCAAGTCAGCCCTTAGTCTTCTCTTTTCCTGGTTAAGTATCTTGAATTATATGACCTATATATAACTTAATTTTCTTTCTTAATCATTCTTACTATTCTCCTTTGAAACTGCATTAGTCTCCACACATCCTTTGAGAATTCATCACCAATTGGACACTCCATTCCAATAAGGATCTCATTAATTTTGAATATATCAGCTTAATTACTTCCTGGTGTATTCATATTATTCGTTTGTTACCCAGTTTTTCTTAGTCCTCACAACCCTGTGACTGTTTCTGCTACATGTAAATATTTGTTGAATGACTGAATTTGTTTAAAATTTGATGATAATAATAGACCTTTCTGTTTGAGAAAAGGTACTAGGCCGTGTTCCTGTCTGGCCCAATATCCTATAATGTTAATGGAAACAGCTCTTTCCGTTTTTACTCAAAGGACAGAGGAAACAGCCAGTTGACAGCCAAAGGCTGTTAGAATTGCACCTCCCTTCTGGCCATGGAGGTATTTCTTTCAGGCCAGACTTACCTGCCTGATCCTGTCTTCATGATGCCTTCCTAGGAAGAGCCTCATGTGGTTGGATTCCTGGCAGGTCCATCATATCAAGTCTGTAGATATAATCAGACCCACCTGAATTGTAGCAGAGACTTCAGGGTTTACTCTGATACCTTTGTGCCATATTATAACATCATATTATGTTTTTACAAAGGTTTTTTCTTAAAGTTTTTGTTTACTGAAAAGTAGGAATTGTGTTTCATTTGCCTTGTGACCTGCACAATGACTTGCACATAGTAGGCACTCAAGTATTTGTTGAAGTAGAGGCTGAATGGGTGGCATTTACAGCTTATGATAGTTAAGTGAAAATGGATTCCTTAATTCTACTAATAATAGTAAACAAAAAATATTTGCCCATTGATTTAAGCTGATATATTTATGCTATTAATATTAGTATAGCAAATTTGGTAAATGTTATTGTCTTAGCGTTCCTAGGTTCTATTTAACTCAGAGTCTGTCATTATATCAGATAGACATTCAATATCTCCCCAGTGTTTTCTAAACTGGGAGTTGACCCACAGGAAGATAATGGGCTGTTCTCAGGAAGTCACAGAGACTGCAGCCCCTGTGCTCTAAATAGCTGCTTGGGGAAGAGGCAGTGAACTATGGGTGACCCAGCATTCTCCACCTACTGCCTCCCCTTGGGCACTTCCTCCTTTCAGATTTGATGTGATACTGAGGGGGGAGACCAGAGCTACCTTGGAATTTGTAAGATGAAATGTGAACTTATTTTTTTGTGAACAGTTGATATGAGTCATGGAAAACCCAGGGGAGTTCACAGGATGAAAAAGTTTAAGAAGTCCTGAGGTGACCTCAGACTGATGCTAATTGAATTCCCTTGACAAAGGATCTTAAATGATGTAGAGCAGTTACTGTTTTGAAATGAGTGCAGGGAAAACAATTTTCCCAGGGTGTTTCACTGGAGACCAAAAGGTCACTCAGATTTTGCAGTTACCAGTCATGTGCAAATCAGAATGTGGATTAAGTGAGGACTCAATCCAAGGGATTTGGAATTGGAAGACCTGAATTTGTCCTGATGATTTTATTATTCTTATTAGCTAAAAAGAGTGTGATTTCATTTTACCATCAAAGCTTAAAATATATCAAGTAAAATATTTAAATTTCCATTATCTTGAACAGAAGGAGTTCAGGATAAATCTATAGTCTATTAACAGTTGATAGCAGACTTGATTTATGTTTGTTGTATCCCAGACTGCAGATCTTTACCTTTCTTTGTATTTTAAACATCTCACAGAACAACTTCACCCAGGTTCATGATTTCCATCATCCCTGTAGATGTAGTGTTCTTGGGACATTTCCAATTTAAGCCTATTCCCTGGGGAAATCCTTAGTAGGCCCCCTATCATTCTCAAAAATGTCCTATAAAGAACTCAGTTTACTTTTTTTCTGAACTCTAAACTGATAGGTCTTTTTAGACACCTTAACTTTGAAATAACAGAAAATGTACCTTCAATATGCCCAGTAGGGAATTACATCCTCAGCACTCCTTTCCTTCCTATATTCCTTGCCTCCCTTGACACCCTCATCTCCTGTGATCTTTACATGCATGTTTCTTTCCCCTTTAAGTTCATGGCCCTTTACCCTCCTCGGAGTTGTTGTCCATAAACTTTCTGGGTGCTCCCCCTCATTCCTTGAGGATTCTGGCTCACAGTCTCTTCTGCCTAAGTCCCACCATCTATCTGAATCACTTCTGTGTCTATGTAGATGACTGTGACAAACACCATCGGTTGCCAACCCAAAAGCCACCATTTGTTCCTTTGTCTTCCTAGACAATGAACCCTGCTTTTGTTCATGTAGAAATATGCTTAGCTCCAGGAGATGAATCATGATTGGCTTAACTGGTGGTTCTTCCCATTCCTGGTTACCTATTGGAATCTTCGTGAGAGTTAAAGAAAAATACCACTATTAGGAATCACCTGAGAGATTCTAACGTAATCGGTCTGAGATAGGGCACAAATATTGATGTTTTCTAATTTGCTGGTTACTTCTAATTCTAATATGCAGCTAGGTGTGACAACCCTGGCTCCAAAACCATCACAGCAAACTCAGTTCCCCTTGTGATTGGTCCAAGGCTATGCATGCAAACCAATTTGAGAATTTCTACCAAGGGTTTCTCGGAAAACTTTTTTCCCATAATAAAAACTAATTTCCTAAGAAAATGTCTCCTTTTCCCTTTCCATTTCTTCTTTTTTTGTTGCTGGTCCTATGAGCATGCTTGCAGCTGTTGTAGCTATCTGGAAACTCTGAAGTGCTAAGTCAACCTGCTGGAGATGGTAGAGTGGGAGAAGGTAAAGGCCCAGGGTCTCTGATGTCACTGTTGAATCTATGAACCAACTGGGGCCTGCCTACCTCTGGACTTTCGGTTAGATAAGGAGTAAATATTCTTATATTAAGGCCATTGTCTTTCAAGTCTTATGTATTTTGTCAAAAGCATCCTTATGATAGATTGCCCCATCCAACCTCTTACATCAGGGGTCAACAAAATTTTTCTGTACAGGGCCAGATGGTAAGTATTTTACGCTTTGTGGACCATACAGTTTCTGTTGCAACTATTCCATGCTGCCACTGTAGCACAAATGCAGCCACAGACAATATGCAAAGAATTGTATGTGGCTGTTTTCCAGTAAAGTGATATTTATACAAATAAACAGACAACCAGATTTACCTGTGGGCTATAGTTCTAGATCATCATTAAGAAGTGGCAGGGAATCAGCTTGTATAGGAATAACTACAACTTTGCTATTTCTTGGGCAAGAGATTAGCTTTCTCTTGTGGGGAAGTATAGGAAATTTCTGCAGAATTGGGAATTGAGTACAGGGGAGGCAAACAAAAGGGTATTACTTGGAATCAAAGGGCAACAGAGAGTATTATTAGGAGGCAAGAATCTTAGATAGAGTCCCCTTAGAGGTTTTAGATGGTCATTGGTAATTTCAGAGATTTTTGTGTAATGGTAACAGAGAAAGCAGGGGGCATTGCCTCCATTACCAAAAGGTTTATGGGATTTCCCGAAGCACCAAAATCTATTTTAACTCAGACCTTCAACATTTGTTATTTGGAGAGAGAAAAATTTACTAACATACATAAATGATGGTGGGAGGACAAAAGGTCTAAATGGGATTCTGATTTATCAGGTTGGGTTTCTGTGAGTCCCCTACTGAATGAACAGATTTTTATTCCTGCAACAGTCTTATTTAATGGAACATAAAATCTGGTGTTTCTTCGAGAGAGACACCAGCTAGCTTTAACCCACCCATTCACACATATTTTGGGGAGAGTCCACATGTGCTACCTGACTTGCACAAAGAGCCTTCACTGGGACATGGTAGAGGTATTCAGCTCTGTGTTGTGGCATTGCCCCTCTTTGGTTTCTAGACAGACAGTGGGACTCACTAGGATTCCTGGGGGAGGAAAAGGAGCCCATTCTTCACTCCGTAAGTTCCCCACAGTTGTCCAAGCAAAGTGGGTAGGATAGTTTTCTTCCCTATTTCACCTTTACAGCTACTCTTGCTCATTTAAATTTGAATCTATTTGTATAAAAATCATGGAAGCACAGTTGTTGTCTTTGGGGAGGGGAATAGAAGGCTGGGGTAGGCAGTCAGGGAGACTTAATTTTTGAGTATACTTGTGTAATATTTGAAGTTTTCTAGTTGCATATATTACTTCATCAAAAAATGTTAAAAGTTACCTGTATTTTAAAAACTGCGTGATCTGTGCATTGCAGGTAGGGTTGGTAGATGAAGATAGGAAGAAAAGGGTATACTGTGAAATTCATTTTAGATCTTGAGCCCTGCTAGGGACAACTATGTATACCTACACATTTAGCTTTTGCCAATGCTTATGAATATTTGCCAAAGAATGCATATGGGCTGCCTTACTTATTCACACAAGCTTTGAGTTAAACCCTGATAAAACTATGTGACACAGATCTGTGAAGCTTATCCATTGGTACTTAATAGCTTGGTAAATGTTATACTGGCGATGTTAGGACCGTGGCCATTAGGCCTCAGGTAGCCATTTTCAGTACAGCAAATCCCTGCCTCTACCTGTGCAGAGTTGACTGTGCTAGACTTAGGCAAGAAACAGTAGGAACTCATGGTGCAGTCGAGTGGGAGCTAAAATTACACATAGATAGATGTCATGAGATGGAATAGGAGCTGTGAGGGGTCATGGACAAATGGAAGTTACAGAGGAAGAAGAAGCAACAAGTAAGTAGAAGTCTTGAGGTAGAAAAAAGTTATGGAGTAGGTGTTGAGGAAACCAATTAGTGATGTAGGAGAATTAAGAAGCTGTACTAAGAGAAACAGAGTCATAGAGAGTAATTGGGTTCCTTAAATGGGATGGCTGTTGAAGAGATAATGTGTGAATTTTGCTGATGACATACCTAGAGCTTCCCCCTATGCACCTCCTGTCTTTGTGGAATTTGCTCTTTTTTGGTCTTGGATTCTCCTGAAGTCTCTGTTTTTGTTTTTGTTTGTAATTTTCCCCCTTAGTTTGATTTAGCCTGAGTGAGTCTGTGTTCCTTTGTTCCAAAAAAACTAATTCAAAGCAACTAAAATCCTTGCTCTAGACTTCAGTTATTTTCTCCCCAAATGAGGATCTCTTTAGCTGGGGAGGCTAGGGTGGCATTATCATCTTTAATGTCTATGCCATGAATCTTAAATTCATCATTTCATGTTAACAGAGAATTTATAAAACTCCAAAGGCTGTCTCAAGATCAACAAATAGAAAGTGCAAATGATATGCAGAGATTGAGTATAAAAGAGAGAGCGTGTGTACGTGAGAGGAAGGGGTAACTGAGTGGGGGAGAATACAAAGAATTAGCCAGGGTCAGCTCCGAGGAAACTGTGAAACAGATTCCCTCTGTCTATTTCTCTCCCTATCCTCTCCAGGCACCCATTTTACATCTGGCTTCCACAAGTCTTGGCTCCCATAACCAATTTTCTTTGAGTTGCATTGTTGTAACCCATTTTCCTTCATCTTTATCTTATTTCAGGGTAGAGATACCTACACAGACCTGAAAGGTAATGTAAATTAATGAAGCAGTAGGGGATAGACTTTGTTCCTTATTGGACTTGTAGGATTTTTTCACTTCCAGAAAAATGTATGTTCTATTTTAGTCAAGGCAGGCTAACTGGTGTAACCAACTACCCTCAAACCTCAGTGTCATAACAGAATACATTTCTCACTCTTGTTACAGAGCAGAGTAGGTTAAGCGACTCTGCTCCATGCTGTCATTCAGGGATCTGGTTACCTTTCAGTTTGTGGCTCCACCACCCGCTAGTCCTCCACTGAATCTTTTGCATTTGGCCAGAGGAGAAAGTATAAAAAAGGCACACCCATTTTTAACCCTCTCAACCTATGTGATCGTGTCACTTGCTCACATTCCATTGGTCTAGATCCAAAAGGGCTGAGAAATGTTGGACTCAGGAATAAGAAGAGAACACAGATGTTGGTGAACACCAGAAATCTCTACCATATGCTTTTCTCCATATTTTGGAAAAATTCTACCCATTAGGTATTTTATTTTCCTACTCTTAGAGGCATAATTAGAAGAAATATTTCTTGATTATAGAAAAACTCTAGCAAAAACACAGGGATAAATGGCATTTGCTATTCCTTTCAGTGTAGAGACCACAATAGGGAAGGGCAAGGACTGTGATGACATAGAGCACATGCTCCCTCTAACCAGAGTAGCCACTACTCAGCTCTGACTGTTTCCATGAGCAGGTGCAGACTCAGTGTTTTCTGATCTTCCAGTTTTTCAAATGAAGACAAAAGTGTGGATTTGTATGTGAAATATTCCATTTTCAATATATAGTCTAAATTATAAAGTAAAAATTGCCCATTTTGGTTTTCTATAATTTATGAAGTGATTCTCAAGGGAGGTGGCATATCAAAATCTCACGTGAGAGAGAGTGTGTGTGTGTGTGTGATTGGAACCAACTGCACTGCAGGTTTTTATATATGTTGTCTCCATCTCTTCCCTTTTTTTCCTCCTCTCCCTATTTATTGCCCTGGACTTATGGGAAGGTATTCGCTGATACAAATATAAGAATTTTCCTATAGATATTTGCATTGTAACAAAAGACTCTTGAAAATGCAAAATCAAAACAATATAAAGGAATGAATTTTTTAACTACAAAATTTCATATAAGACTATTAAGGACATTTTTCAGTAGGGACATTATCCTGTGACCTTCTAATCACACCTTGTGGGTGGCATCTATTTTACTTGCTTAGAAAGCTGTGTTGGATGAAGTAAGCCTTTAGTTCTGGAAGCATGCAGGTGCCATGTCACCATCTTCCCATGACCAGACTGACTTTGTAGTTGCAGCTTTGAAATGAGTTGGAGTGTCCTTGACACAGTCCTCTGTCCAGTGTCCCCGCTAATATTACTTGGCAAGTTCCAGCTCTGTGAGCGGTGACTGGCACATATCACCTGTGGCCCTAAGGGGCTTCCATGAGCATTTAAGTTGCTTGGAGGAATTAACACAGAAATGTTAGAATTAAAGAATTGGAGATCATTTGGATGTTACAAAGTGAAGGTCCATAGGATACATTTGGCCTACAAGATGAATTTTTGTTAGCCTAATGTTTTTAAAATATAAATTTGAGTGTTTTTAAAACAGGTGTGCATTCTTCAGTTTACCACATTCCCTGGTGCTCCCTGTCACTCCTGGCCACTTTCACATATTTATTTTTTTGGCCTGGGCCTTGGAGATACTCGATTTTATGCTCCCTGAATGAATCTGGTGTTCTCATTTCCCTGGTGATGAGGAGGCATTGGGCGAAGAGACTGAGAAGTAGTGGCCAAAGAGTCAGGAGGCAAAACAGGCACAAGCTGGGACCTAGAAAGAAAGAGTTTAAGGAAGTAGGAACCAGGCAATAGTATCACATAGGACAAAAGTCCAGTACAGCAAGGGCTGAAAGCAGTCCTCTGAATTAGCAGGGAGGTGGCAGAGGCTTCTCTTTGCTTATTCAACAGCTCTTCCTCTTCTTTAGTATTGCTGGAGTCTAGAACCTGACTCTCACAACTGAGACTATGCAAATGCTAGACACTTGCTTTCCTAGCATCCCTTGCAGTTAGTGGTGGCCCTAAAACATACTTCCAATGAGACATAGGGGAAATATGATTGATTTCTTGCATAATATAAAGAGAAAAATGTATAAGCAGTGGTATTTTATTGTTCTTTCCTCATTTTGGATGCAGTTGGGGTAGGGAGTGCAGCTGCCTTGCAATCATGGGGTAACAAGCTGGAAGATAAAAACCAACATGTTGAAGAGGGTAGGACAAAAGAGAGCAAGAGCCTGGATCCCTGATAACATTGTTGAGCTACAGAACAAATCCTGGGCCGGTTCAGCTTTGAGCTTTCCCGATATTTGAGGGAAAAACTCTTTTATTTAAGCTCTTTTATGTTGGGTAGTCTACTAGTTGCATCCCAAAACATTTTAACTGGTGCACTCAGGTCCAGTAGAGTGGTTAGGATAGGAAGTGACAGCCATCATTGGAGACCGATGAAACTGAATTCAAAGGAGAGAAACAATCTCTGGATTCAGAAATACATTGGCTCAGGTTCTGTTTCTATCATTTGTTAGTTATAAACAAGTAATTTAATCTCTTTCATTCTCTTTTTCCTTATCTGTAAAATGAGGATTAAAATAGAGCATACTAAAGGACTATGGCAAGAGTTGTGAGGTCGCATAGGTTACACTCCTCAGTACAGTGCCAAACAAGTGTTTAATACATGTTAGCTGTGATTTAAGCCACTACTGATCTTTAGCCTTTTATATGTCTCCCCTTACATTGCCCCATAGGCACCTCAAACTCCTGATGTCTGCCCTTCCTCTCCCTCCCACCAGATGCTCTTCATTTCTGCTAATGAGGAAGATGTCTTGGGTGTAGCAGAAAGATATGTGGCATGCTGTATGAAACCAGATGTTTGGGCTTGGACAGATTTAATTCATAGATTATGCTATGTGCTGTCTGGTTAACCAAGGAACCCAATAAAAGCTGATCTCATCCTCCTGATTAAGTTTGCTGACAGTTCATCATTTCCTTTTACAGTTTTTATGATCCAGAATGACTCTGTTGCCGGCATGTTCTGATAGCAGGAATTACTTTTCCAGGCAGTGCAATCATGCTGTTTATCAAAAGAAACACTGGACAGTCAGAATGGACTTCAGAGCTGTGTCCTGAGCCATCTGGCCAGCTCTCGGCAAGAAACTTCTTTGTCCTTTAGAGACTGAGCTTTATCCTCAAGCAGTAACAGAATTGGAATGAAGGGAGTTTGGAATTATTCAGCTTTGGTATGTGAAGAAAAACTTACTGTGTGTATGCATGTGAAGGGACATTTTTAAAGGGAGGAAGCAATGATAGGATGTTTGTCTCTGCCTCACTGACCTGTTCATTTTAACTTTGCTCTTTTTGCTTGAAGGATGTTTTGACTCAGTGCTTATGAATATAAATACCTTATGTAAGTCACTTATGCATTCAATATTTACTGATTGCCTACTACAGTCCCAGCACTGTTTAAGGTGCTGGGATACAGTGCCAAGTCAGTCAGATGAAGTTCCTGCTCCCATGGAGGCTGAACTCTAGCCTTCAGGGTTCATGGTATGACAGACCTGGGTTGAAGGTATTGGGGTATGGCAAAGAGGAATGTCCCAGGAAACAAATGCCAAAATTGTTACCAGGGCACACTGGCTGTAGAGCCTGTATTTCTTAAAGTGTCAGGGATGCCATAGAACAAATATCAATTTTTCTATCATGCTTTTATCTACACTTTTTCACTGTAGCATTGCAATATACAGAGCTTCTATTTAAGTCAGAAGCTGTTATACAATCTTTCATGAATGAAGGCAATAATTAGTCTTATAATATGGTTTGTTATTTGAAAGTGTTAAAATCTTAGGCCTCAAAACATAATATGCACAATAAAATCCTCATATAACATAGTTAATCTATACTTTGGGGGTTAGCTCAGTTCTCCTCAACTGTGATTATAAAAATGTTTCCCTCTAACTAGAAGAATGAGCAAATTAATTTGTGAAAGAATTATATATGCTGGTTAGTTAAAGAAAGACAAATAAGCAGTAGGAGAGAATGTGGATTTAGTGAAACACTGGCAAAGAATACAAAGCAGCAGTGAGTCCCTAAGATAAATGCATTTTAACATTTCATTGGAATAATTAAAGGTGAAATTAATTATTTTTGGGGAAGAATAACAGGAATGAATCAATTCTATTTCAGGTTAGAATTTTGATGTGAGGTTTTGGGCATTTGTAATTTCAAGTTGAATAGGTTAAGAAATGCAAAATGTGGCATTTAAAATTTTTAGTGTGATTACCTATATTTATAATACTGTTTTTCTATGTAATACGTGTATGTTTTTACCATATGTTTTACCATAACCATTTTCCTTCTCAAATACTTTTCTTAGAATCACATCCCTTTCTAAAGTACCTTGCATCCCTTGCATTAATCCCTAAGCTTCCCAAAAAAGTCTCAGTGTGAATCAACTGATCCTATATCCCAGCCAGTCAGTAACCTTATCAGGGATTTTAGAAGTGGAAACAAAGCCCATTATCCCCTCTCTGAACTGTGAAGCTGTAACACTCAGGGAGCCGGTGCTCCTGTTTCTCATCACGTGGCTTGGTCTGCAGAGTTGAAGAGAAGATGAAGCACAAACCCAGAGGAGCAGGATGACGCACAGTGAGAGTCCTTGGTTCCAACTGCTCCCAGGTTCAGTGCCAGATCTCTGTTCTGAATTGTGTAAGAAACACTGCTATCCTGATTTCCTCTTTTTTGTTAAGCTAGTTCAAGTTGGGTTTCTACCACTTGCGATTAAGTGATTCCTGACTATTGCAATCATCCCCATTACTGCCCCACAAAGCCCTGCCATGAATCCAGGCTTTTCACTCTACTTCCTGAACCCCATTTGTGTTCCTCCTCCACACCTCTGCACTGTGACTGCCATCATTCCCTCCCCTTATGGAAGTGCAGTCCTCACTAGCATCCAGCCCAAGTCCTACCTCCATTGCACAACTTCCTATTCTGTCTATCCTTGGTATTAATGTAGCTTTTGTTCTCAGTGTGTGCTCACTGGCACTTTCCTTTCCCCCAAACTAGACTGTAAACTCTTTGAGCATTGAGACAATATATCCTGCCTTTGTGTCTCTCCAGTGCCTCAAACATTGTAGGTGTTCAGTTTTTATAAAGATGATGTTGCCAACTATTATTTCATAGCTATACAATAACCTTGAAAATAAATGGAAAATGAACTTAAATATAATAACTCATTTTAATTGAATAATAATTTTAGGATTAATTTAAGTTGAATAAAAATAGTTCTTATGGTGATGAGTTTTATAGAGGGATGCTACTGTATGGTATATATACACCCTGTTTGTCAAGGAGTATGTATTTTGGAAAATAGGACCACTAACTTAATTAATGTCACACAAAGTTGTTATAACATAGCTGTCAAGGCCAAGCATTCCTGGCATTTTATACTGATAGTACCTTTTTTTAAATTTTCTTCAAGTGGCTTGAAATCATGTCCTGCTCCTGGCCCAGTCTTCTAGGTGTTTTTCAAACAATAGCAGGTCAATTGTCCCAGCTACTGAGATGTTTATGATGACATTACAATGTCACTGTGTTTCTACCAATCCCTGAATTCTCTCTTGGGCTTTACCCCATGTTGTCACTCTGTTTCTTTGAGGGTAACACCAGCTGATTTACAACTTGTAAATACAGCATCCAGCATGATATTTTCCTTGCTGGCAAGCCCAACCCTATCACTTTCAAACATTTTGTTAGCCATTAAAAGTAAAAGACCAGACCCAATATAATTGGCAGAAATAAAGACGGAGGAACATAAACACCATGCAGAACACACTCACTGTAGGAAAGCAAAGCAATGCACTCGGGGGTGGGCATTTTTGCAGTTTGTGTATCAACTCTTGCTGGCCAATTGCCTACTGTAGCAATTGTAGCAAAGAGTATGGAGGAAAGTTTCAGTATCAGAGAACTGAAGTGGAGGGTACAGACACATTGACATATGTGTATGTGCTTTGGAGAAATATTTCTGAAACAAAATGCTTTATAGCAAATTAGGGGTGGATAAGACAACATCAAACCTGGTAACTTGGACAGAAAAAGGAAAAATTAAATGTAAATGTATATAAGTATTCAATACTTACAAATATGCCTTCTTTGCTAAACACAAACAAAGGACTCAAAACACAAGGTTTTGATTTAAGGCTTGTAAAAAGAAATCAAAGGAGAGAGATCCTTAAAGGTAAAAAACTTGATCAGAACAATAGCAGACCATAAGTCAGAATAACCAAGGTAGTTATAAGGCTGAGCTGGAATGAGTGTTAATCCAGTTAATAAAAACAGCAAGGTGGAGAGATAACTCGTGATTAGCAGCATAGGGGAACATAGAAATTTCAGAAAAGTTTGGGTCGTGGAGCTTGTCAGGGTGTTGAGAGACTCTGAATTGCTTTCTCAGGATGCAAGACTTCTGAGGGGTGAAAAAAGTGTGCTCCAGTGAAAATCCTGACGGGCCTTCATTCTGGTCAAATGACTGGCATCTGTATTATTTAAAAATAGCTTTGGATGGTGCAGAAAATGTGGAAAAAATATTTTTCCCTCAAAAAAGCTAATACCTGCAACTATTACATGTGGAATAAGAGATAGCACAGCATCATTGGTCCACTGGGTTTCATCTTAATAAGAAAAAGAAGTTCCAACGGTTAATTTAAAAAAAAGAGGAGGTAGCAAATTTGCCGTGCAGGGAAAATTTTAAATTAAAATTTCAGCTTCTGGCACTGCAATATCAGAAGAAATGCTGAGGGCTGTATTTTTCAGAAATGAGTACAGTAAAATACAGAGGAAGGAAGTCCCTTCCTATTGTGCTCTTGAGATGACAGCGTATATTTTCACATCCTACTTAATTCATAGTAACTACATCACTTCTCCCCCTAGCCAGGCCAGCTTTGTGGGTGCGCAATCCGGTGCACTCACACACGGCCCTGCTCTCAGAAGGGGCCCTGTGCGTAGTTTAGTGCTCTGCTATTGCTGTCTTGAAATTCTTCATAATTTTATATTTGAGCTTGTGTTTGATGGTGGGGTCCTATGCAACAAGGAATGTGTACAGGAGCAGAAGAGCCCCTCCAGGCGCAGGCACTGGAAGGTTCAGGTCGGCAGGCACCCTAGCAGCAGGCATTTTCAGACTGAACATCTGGCCCGGCAAGCACATACCTGGGGCAGTCCGGGATGCCCTGGCACCCTGCAGCTGGGACTGGGACCTGGATCTGGATCTAGATTGGCGGTGGCGACAGCAGCAACTCCAGCCCTGGGAAAAAGAAGGGTATGGCATGGGAGCACCACTGGGACCCCGACTCTGACTTGGGTTTGCCGTCCATCTCGGGAGCCTGACCCTATGACTTGTGCCCAAATACTAATTCTTTAGACTGAGCGCTGATATAGAAACTGCTGGCACTAAGGCAGTAAATTTCATCACTAACTAATTAAAAAAATAAAATTGTACAGATGGACATTGCAATAAATCAGATCAGGGAGTCATTATAATTCTTCCAAGAGTTTGGAATCTTTGAGTTTGGAAACTGCTGCAATATGGAAAAACAAATATCCACAGACTTAGAAATTAAATTTAAAGATTGTCACACTCGATGGAAAAGAACACATATTTTTATATGAAGCTTCAGATGAACCAATTATTAATGAGGAAGACAATTCTAAAATTAATTTTTCCTTATAATTGAGAATACAATGATAGAATGTATAAGTAGGTGTTCTGAATTGTTTGTAAATTCATGGCACCACTTTTGGTTTTTGTATAACCTTCATTTTATGAAATAGTAGAGGAAATACTAACATGCCATGTATTAATTTACACATAAAATTAAATTCAGATTGTCATGAAACTTATTCATATGAGGAATTAAGTTGTTTTAGACAAATTTTTCTACAAGAACCACTGACTCTACATGGACTAAAATTTATATTTCAAAATAATTTATCAGAAATTTATCTCAATATCAACATAGCCTATCACATACTCTTAACAGCTCTAGTGATAGTTGTATAAGCAAAAAGATCCTTCTCACAATTAAATATTATAAAAAATTATTTGCAATCTTTTATTTGCCAGGAGCAACTTATGTGATTTTTAGTTACACCAATTGTGTGAAAATGAAGTATTCTGATGATCTCATAAATGAATTTGCAGAAAAATGAGCCAAAAAAAATCTCATGGTCAATCAAGATATCACATTAATAAAACATTACTTATTGTATTATGTAAATGTATGTACCAAAATGGTATGTTTTTTCACAATATATAAGTTTATGTTGTTATTCATGCTATTGGACACAAAAGATTGAAGAAACTATAGCCTAACCTTCTAAGAGTCAGTATTAGGTTACCTTGTTGCTAGTCTCTTTTTGATTACTGATCTTCTATTTTCTTTTCAACATTATCTCCTCCTGTATGACAGTTCTAGTACCTGGATTTCGCTCTTCTCTCTAGCCCCGACCCTAACCACTTTTCTACCCCTTCCCCCTCCAGGTCAAAGGAAAGAAAATGGGGACACAGACAGATGCTATTGAGGTTGCTGATGACACAGGAAATTGACTCCCAATGCTGGGAGGCACTTGAAGTCCGAGTGGGTCCTTGGCTTTGCTCAAGAAAGAATTCAGGAGCGAGCTGACAGTATAAAGTGAAAGTGAGATTTATTCAGAAACTATAGAAAGTCTACTCCATGGACAGAGCAGAGGCCAGCTCTCCCTGCAGAAAAGAACAAGCCCCCTGGTTCCTGTTGCCTTTCTATTTAAGCAACGGCTTAATTACAGGCTAAACAAGGGGAGGAATATTCATGAAAGGACAATGTTTCACCACCTTGGTTCTAACCAGCTGGAACTTACTCTGCCTCCATCCTGTTTTGATCAGGGTAATTTGAAACTTTGGTTTGAGGCTTCCTGACTCAGGCAATGCAAGGCAATGTCCAAAGCAATGCCCAAAGCCGTGCCTGCCAGTTCCCTGTCTCACTATAGCAAATGAGGCAGTTTGGAGAGGTTTAATTTTGAACTATAGTCATCTATGCGGGTGGAGCACGTTCTGAGAAGGCAGCTTATTTTGTTCTAGAAATTTCAGATTGTTCCCAAATATAGGATCCCAAGTTGTTCTGTATACCCATTCTCCATCATAATAGACTTCTGACCTGGACACATGGCGTCTCAGAATAAAGACTACACTTCCCAGCCTCTTTTGCAGTTAATGGTATCTGTGGGACTCAGTCTCATCAATGGGATATGTGCTGAGACTGTAGCAGCATAAGATAAATTTAGCAGCAGCTGAGAGCTGGTGCACACTTTTTGCTCCTTCCTCCAGGATCCTGCTTGAGATGTGAATGTGATGTCTGGAAATACACAAATACGTATTGATTATTATGTGAATGACATCATCCTAGAGTTGTGCAGCGCACATTTTGCACAACCAAGCACAGCAGCCTAGTCTAGAAGTAGCCTGGGTCTCCTAGGACCTAAGCTCAATAAAGTTATAATACCTACCCTAGTTTACCTACATCTGGACTTTTATTTGTGAAAGAAATAAACTCTTTTTGTTTAAGCTGCTGTTATTTTAGGTCTTTGTTATTTGAACCTAAGCCTGATTTGATGACCTATTTTGCTTGTTACTTTTTTCGTGTGTTCTAATACAGTTGCTTCTCAAATTTTAATGTTCATATAAATTGCCTGAGTGTCTTGTTAGAGTGCAGATTCTCATTTAGTAGGTGTAGGGTGGGGTGTTTTTAACAAGCTCCACACAGATCACCACTCGAATAGCAAGATTTCACAAAACCACATTTACTTGTTATCTTTTCCTAGTTTGGGAAGATATCTTTTTAAAATATTAATTAATTTTTTAAATTGGCAAGTAAACATATATATTTATCATGTACAACATGATGTTTTGAAATATGTATATATTGTAGAATGGCTAAATTGAGCTAATTAACATATGCATTACCTCACATACTTACCGTTTTTTGTGGTGAGAATATTTAAAATCTACTCTCTTAGCAATTTTCAAGAAAACAATGCATTGTTATTAACTACAATCACCATGTTGTATAATAGACAATAGATCTCTTGAAGTTATTCCTCCTGTCTAAATGAAATTTGGTATCCTTTGACCAATAGCACCCCAACCTCCTTCCCCCCAATTTCCCCAGCCCCTGGTAACCGCCATTCTACTTTCTAGTCCTATGAGATCAACATTTTTAGATTTTATATATGAGTGGGATCATGTGGCCTTTGTTTTTTTGTGTCTGGCTTATTTCACTTAACACAATGTCCTCCAGGTTCATCCACGTTGTTGCCAATGGCAGGATTTTCTTCTTTTTTTAAGGTTGGATAGTATTCCATTGTATGTGTCTTTATCCATTCATCATTAGATGGGCATTTAGGTTGACTCCATATCTTGGTTATTGTGAATAGTGCTGCAATAAACATGAGTGTGCAGATGTCTCTTCAACATACTCATGTCATTTCCTTTGGATATATACCCAGTAGTGGGATTTCTGGATCACATGGTAGTTCTATTTTTAATTTTTTGAGGAATCTCCATACTATTTTCCATAATATTTATTTGCATTCCCACTTACAGTGTGCAAGGCTTCCCTTTTCACCACATTCTTGCCAACATTTTGTTATTTTTGCCTTTTTGATAGCCTTTCTGACTGGGGTGAGATGATATTGCATTGTGGTTTTAATTTGCATTTTCCTGATGATTAGTGATGTTGAACATTTTTTCATACACCTGTTGGCCATTTGTATGTCTTCTTTTGAGAAATGTCTATATAGGCCCTTTGCCCATTTTTAAATTGGGGTGTTTGTTTTCTTGCTACTTGAGTCATTTGAGTTCTTTGTATATTATGGATATTAACCTCTTATCAGATATAAGGTTTGCAAATGTTTTCTCCCATTCCATAGGTTGTCTGTTTTCTTTGCTGTATTGATTGTTTCCTTTGCCGTGCAGAAGCTTTTTGCTTTTATATAATTCCATGTGTTTATTTTTGCTTTTGTCGCCTGTGCTTTTGGGGTCATATCCAAAATAATCATTGCCCAGATCAATGTCAAGGTAGTAGTTTCACAGTTTTAGTTCTTACATTTAAGTCTTTAATCCATTTTGAGTTACTTTTTGTATATGATGTGAAATAAGGGCCTAACTTTATTTTTCTGCCTGTGGATATCAGTTTTCCCAATACTGTTTATTGAAGAGACTGTCCTTTCACCATTGTGTATTCTTGAAATCTTTGTCAAAAATCAATTGACTATAAATGATGGATTTATTTCTGGGCTTTCTATTTTGTTCTATTGGTCTGTATGTCTGTTTTTATGTTAGTACCATGCTGATTTGGCTCCTATAACTTTGTAGTATATTTTGAAGTTAGTTAGTGTGATATCACCAGCTTTGTTCTTTTTGCTTTAGATTGCTTTGGCTACTCAGGGTCTTTTGTGGTTTCATAAATATTTTGTGTGTTTCTTTCTGTTTCTGTGCAAAAATGTCATTGAAATTTTGTTAAGGATTACATTGAATCTGTAGATTGCTTCGAGTAGTATGGATGGTGTGACATCTTTTAACCTAAGCAATCACTGGTATAAAGAGGTAGACCATCCACAAATTTTATTAGGTATGATGAGAAAAATACCACAATCTGTATTTCCTCATATGAATTTTAAATCCTTTATAGATTGTTTCTCAAAGCCTGATCTATTGACCACCTGTACGTATAAATAAATAAACAAATAAATAAATAAGTAAATGCCCTGGTTGGGGGAAGAGGAACTTGTTAAAAATGATTTCTCCATCTCAAGGCAGCGATCAAATAAAAACCCCTAAGGATAGTGTCTTTGAGTCCATATTTTTAATAAACTCCCCAGGTAATTCCAGTGCACACTAAATTTGGGAATTACTACTTTTCCTTTCCTCAAGAGAAAGGAAAGGAGGAAAAATGGAGCTATGATAGGTCTGGCCAACAAGACTTCTCCACGTTTCTATTGCCTGAAGGAAATCCATTATGAGGTGGTGGGGAATGGAAAATAAGTGCAGACTAGAGGCCTAGAAGTCCCTAGGACCCTGAGAGAGTTAGCACGTCTGCTGTTGATACAAAGCCAGCACAGCTAAATCCTGAAGAAACGTTGAACAAATGCCTATAACTAATGTTGAAGAGCCAGAACATTCAGATCAAAGCCATCATTTTGACAGTGATGTAAGAAAAAGAGACCCATGTGTGTGGGCAGGTAGGTCAATTTTATTGGATGTGTAGGAAGCACAAAATAATTTCAAATTAAAAAAAAAACAAATTTAGAACCCAAAATTTTAGTTCTCAGAACCAGATTTACTTTACATTTTATTGTTAGGTTTTTACTTAATTACAGTTGAAAAATTACTCCTGGAAAAAGTTTAGCAAATCTACATTTTACACAACTTAGAAAAGAGATCTTGTAGAGTAGAAAGAGGAAACATTTTTTAAGTTTTTGTAAAGCATAAAATGGAAAGAAAAATTTCCCTATAATTTCTGTTATTAGATTTTGTGCCAAATGAGTATGGAAGTGCAATTCATCATCTCCAATAAAACTTTGTTCAGAGAAGCAAGAGTTTTGCTTCATAATTCTTGAGGATGGAGAAATTTTCCTTTCCTGGTCCCCACCCTGCTCAATCCACTAGTAACAAAGTTTTACTAAATGACCATCAGCTTTCTGTGTTACACCAAATTGTAGAGTCTCAGGGTTTAAAATACCTAATTGTCATTCATTCTGATCACCTCTCCAGGACTTAAATCCAATCTACAGTATATGTAAAATGGGTCCAGTCTAAGTATGGAGACATTATTCTTTCCCATGGCAGTTCTCATTGTTAGGAAGAAAATCCAAATTTATCTCTTCATATATCTGGAGATATATGTGGGCTGCTTCTACATGACACCTCTTTAAATATTTAAAGAGAACAATCAATCTACCTTCTTTCTTCAGGCTAAACATCACCAATTCCTTTGCCATTTAGGTTGTAGAGGACAGAGGAACATTTATCTTCTTTATTATAGCTACTGTATGTCTATTAATACAGCCCAAGATTACATTAGCTGCTTCTTTGGCGAGAATCACATGTTGACTTGTATTAAGCTTGCCATTGAATAAAATCTTTTTATGCCTTTCTTACAAATGGTTGTGTGATATCACTGTCTCCCTGTCTTTGTTCTTTTACAGTTTAATTTTTGAACTGGCTAAATTTTATCTGCTTTTGTTCCATCCAGTGTTCTGGTCATGTAGCTTTTTATTTCCTGTTTATGCCATTCAGTGTGTTTGCTTTCTCTCTCAGCATCATGGAATGTATAAATGTGATGAACACAAGTTCAATATTTTTAACCATGCCATTGAACAGGTGACATTCTGTACCTCACCATCAGAAACATCTTTTTAGGCTGGCAATCTTCCATTAATCAGTACTTGATCATTTTCTAGTTATAAACCCTCCTAAATGTCCTAGTATGGGGGTCACATTTCTCTAACTTGGTCACAAAGATTTTATGGGAGACTTTATCAAATTCCTTTATTCTGTCTGGATGCATTGTGTCTATAATATTTCCCTAAGTCAGTCCTTTAACTCTACTTAAAAAGAAAAAAAATCTGACCTATTTTACATCAAGATCTTTCCTTATGCACCTGGGGTGGGGCAGTGGGTTGAGTGGTGAGTGGGCAGATTGCAAAGGGCCTTGGGGATCATGCTGAGGGGTTGGGACTTCCTTTTGTAGACAATAGGGGGACTCCTGCAGTTGAGCAAAGAAGCAACATAATTGCATCTAAGAGTGAGGTATAAGGCTGGCGGCTACCCAGATGCTGGGAGGAGCTGGAATCCTGAGGTTCTGAGAAACAGGCGATGTGAAGCGGTAGGGCTAGGGTGTGCTCTGTGCATGAGACATTAAGGAGGGAATTCTGAACTGAGGGCCATTGGGTTTTGGCTAGAGCACTTTTCCTAACTGAAAGTGATGGTGCTGAGACGTTGCTGAAGCACCTTCACAATCAGAGTGGCTACGTATCTTCTTCCTTATACTGAGCCAAAATCTCACTCCTTGGAACTGCCTCCTGTTTGTCCTGGTTCTCCCCTTGTAAGCAACTTTGAAAGTTTGTCTCTCTTCCTCTTTCTGTATAACAACTTCCTGAGTATTTTAAAACAGTGCTCATTTTTAAAAAATTCAGACCAAATATTTCCAATTTCTGTAGTAGGCATGTTATTTATTGACTTAGCATTATCCGAAATAAGGGAGTAACTTTCTTATGCAACAGATTTTACTAGAAAAATGTAAATCTGATTTTCATAATTATCTTAATCTTATTTTTTTTACTAGTAGGGTTCAATATACAAAGACAGTTTTTTAACCTGAAGCGTCTTTTTTAAGATTAAAACCCCTAGATTTTTAAAGAGATGTGAACATCTACCTAATTTACTTTGTTTCCACATTTCATGAAAGAAAATCTCTACTATTAGACTTTTTAGAAAATGGAAAGTATGATTAATTGAAATTTTTTTCCCTGAAAATTTTTTTTGTTTCAGTCTTTAATGTTGTCAATAGTTTCCTAACATAGTATATTTGGAGAAGCCTAGTTAAATTCTTTTTAATTCACTAATTTTGTAGTAGATTCTGGTGGTGTTCTACTTATCCACGATGGAAGCAATTAAAAAGCAATTAAAAAGCAATTCTGATTTTTCATGAGTTTTTCTTTACCAAAGCAGCAAGGAACAACCATGAGGCTGGTGGAACCAGGTGAAGGGAACGAGAGGGAAAAAGATCTCGTGATGTTTTGGCTGGAGCAAAGGAGCTAAGGTGATTGAAGGTGAAATTACAAAAGTGAAAAATCAGCCTTTGATGGATCAGCTTGGTGTCCGGCTGAGGACTTTGGCTTTGACATGGTAGACAAAATAGGAGCCACTGAAGTTCTTTAGGTGAGAGGGAATGAATTACAATGTCAGGAAAAAAAAATTAGGCACCTGTGCGCTACATGAACTAACGTGAGCCAGGAGGTCGGTTGGAAGCTTGCAATAAACTGGAAGTGAGTTTTCGCATTTTGATTGTGGTGGAGGTAATGACAAAAAAAAATTGTACAGATAGAATTTGTTGGACGACAGAGAAAGAAATTATTGTATGTATGTTTAAGGTGCAGGATGGGCTGGTGCATTGCAGTTGTTCTGCATCTCCATCTGTTAGATTCAGGGTTTCTCAACTTAGCACTGTTGGCACTTTGGGCTGGATAAGTCTTTATTCGCGGGGGGCGGGGGGGTTGTTCTGTGTATTGTAGGATATTTAGCAGCAGCCTTGGCTTCTACCCAACAGATGATAATAGTACTCCACATAGGCATTGTGTTTGACAGTAGTACAAACGAATATGTCTTCAGACATTGCCAAGTGTCCTCCTGGGGAGCAAAATTGCTCTCCCTTCAGAACCACTGGCCTAGAACCTTACTCGGGCACAGCCATCCTGCTATGCCCCACCCCTGGAGAAGCTGTGCTGTCATTTAACATAGTTTATGTTCATTTAAGTACCACATCTGACTTGTGACTTTGGTTCCCTTACACAGTGGACGAAGAAACAGTTTGGAAAAATGAAGAGAGAAGACAGCAAACTTTTAGAAGTTTTATTATTTTTTAAAAATAATAAATGCTTAGGTAACTAAAGTATAAGGGTTTCCTTGCCCTCATTTTCTGTTTGATTGATCCCTTCCTTTAGCCCATGTTTTCTGCTTTGACTATTCTCCTTTCCTCATTCCCTCATTTCTTGAATTGTGCCTCTTTACTCTGCGTTAGTGCTTTTCCAATCTTATTCAAATCTATATATTTTGCGCTGTTACCACAAAGCATTTTTAGAAGCAGGAGAGGTATTCATAAACAACAGCAAAAAGTATCATTAGCACTGTATCACTTCCCCTTCTGTTAATAGTTTGTCTTCTCAACTCCATGTTAAAAAAAATCACAATACCAATAATTTCAAGAATTTACAACCTAAATTTAAAAACTAAGCATAGATTAAAAACAAATTGATTATAAAGAAGTGGTGAGTTGGAGCCATTATCTTTTATACTTTTTAATTTTATTTTAATCAATAGGTATCATTCTCCAGGGAACTATAACTTTCTGGTCTTTCACCATCTTTATTAATCTCTTGCTAATGGCTAATTTCTTAAATACAAATTCCTGCTGAAATGAAATTAGTATTAATTCCATGCTCTTCTCTACTCATTTTTTAACAGTCCTCTTTTCTCTGCAATAAGCTTTTCCTGAGAGATCTGAATATTTAATATTCCTCACCCTTTCAGGAAAAAATCTCTGCTGGATTGTAATCTGATTTGCCCTGATACAGCATTTCTAGGTGTGGCCACTGACCATCATCAATGGATCTTATAGGAAGATCATTCACATCATGCTTGGAGCCTGTTAACCTAGGGGCTTCAACCTGTGCTACCATTTCCTCAACTGCACATCCTCCTCATTTACTGAACCCTGATTTTTTTCAAGAACAACTGGTCCTACTCAGGAGACATATTAAGCACTTGCAATTGGACCTTATTTAGATCCCAATTCAGACAAACTCTTTAAATTCACACACACATTTATGAGATATTGGAGAAATTTGAATACTGACAGTGTATTCATTGATGTTAGAAAATTTATTTTTTTTGAGATACAATGATTGTATTGTGGTTTTGTTTTTGAAAGAGTCCTTGTCTTTTAAAGATATATACTGATATACTTAGAGATGATATGATAGCTGGATATGTTTCAAAATAATCTGGGGGAGGTTATGGGGAGTTGGATGGAATATAGACAAAAAGGAGATGGACCATGAGTTAATTATGAAGCTGGACAATGGGTCCAAGGGATGTGGTTTATTATTCTATTCATTATGCTTTTCTCTCTACTTAGGTATATGTCTGAAGCTTCATTTTCCATAAAAAAATACATCATCATATTTAATGACAGCAAAACTTAAGAGAAATAGATAAAAGATACAACCTCCTACTGAGGTGTTCAGGTGTTCAGGGAAGGGGCCTCTCTCCGGCCTCTAAGGATTTGTACTGAATATTTTGGTTGGCTTAGATGAATTTTATTTCCCTTTCCAGTGATTGATTTATTAGGGCATGTGATACAACTCTTGCCTCTGAGGTGGGAGAAAGTGTGCAGAGGGCTTCAGAGAAAGGTTTGCTTACACCAAAAAGAGAAACATCAGAGGAGATAGCCTTTTCTTTCTCTGGGTGTGGTTGTGATTGGATATGATATCTGGAGCTGTTGCAGCTATGTTATGACTATGAGGGGCCTAGCCTGAGAGCAAAGTAAGAGAGGCACTGAAATGGCAGAGCAGAAGATGGAAATTGCCTGGATCATTGAGCACATTGTTGAGCTACTGAAACAAACAACACTGGATTTTCCTTAACTCTAGACTTCTTATTATATAAAATAGTAAATGTTCTTATTGTGTAAGTAATTTTAAATTAGAATTACTTGTGGTTTTCTTTTTTTTTTTTGGCTGCTGAAAGCATTCTAAGTACATTATATGCACACTCTACAACATAGAAATTATACTCTATACAGGTATATACCCTAAAGAAACTCTTGCACATGTAAGCTGGAAGACATGTTCAAGAATGTTCATAACAGTATTTTTGACAATAGCTCCAAACAGGACACATCCAGTTGTCTATCAACAGCAGAATGAATTAATAAAACATGGTATATTCATGTAGTAGAATATTATACATCAATGAAGTGAACAAACTACATTTCTACACATCAACTTTGTTAAATCTCAAAGTATATATTAAATGAAAGATGTCAGATAAAATAGTTTACATGTGATGATGTGATTCTATTAAATAAATAGAAATAAATATACATTGTTTGGGGACACATACATAAGTAGTAAAACCATAGTAAAGCAAGTAAACAGTTATGGCATAAGTAAGAGAGTCATTTCTTCTGGAGGGAAGATGGGGGTGCAAAAAGGAGAGGCACGCAAAAGTTTCCCAGGGACTGGTGATGTTCTAGTTCTTTATTTGGCTGGTGATTTCATAAGCACTTCCTTTATTATTATTAATTAAAAAAATTGACATCTGCTTAATTTGCTCTTCTATATGCATCAGTATAACTTCCATAGGATTTTTTAAAAAGTTTTAACCAATGCAAGCAGTGTGTATAGTAGAAAAAGAAATGAGTATGAAGTTTAAAAAAAACCCACCAAGACTGCCTGCCACTAACATTATTCTTGCTTTGACTGCATCACTATCAAAGGACTCAGTTTTTGTTTCTGTAAAATGGGGGCATTGAACTGAGTCCCTTCTTGCTGTAATTTTCCATTTTTCCATCAGATATCACTTCATTCTGACTTTTCTTCTCTTTTTCAAGCTTACAAGCCTTGAGTACAAACTGTGCGAAATTTGTGAAATTGAGCAGGGTGCTATAGAAACTTCTGTAGTAAATACAACTCTGGAAACAGCATGGCTGTTGGAAAGCCATGAAATATATCTCTGAGTTTCAGGGAAGAAGTTTAGTCTCGTTAATTGACTGCCTCAATTCTCAAATTACTCTCTCCATTTCCTCTCATTCTGAACTTGATTTTGATGGCCCATTTAAAAATCTCTTGTTTGTGCTTTCTTGGTGGAATAATATTTTGGTCTAAGACTTGTAGCTTATGCTTCAGAGACTTTCTCTGAGATGCTATCGCTTCTGATTCATTGGGTATTTAGAAGCACAGCTTAGGGAAACATCTATTTAAGAAGAAAGGAAAAGGTACTTGACAATTTCTTCGGTGATACTGATTTTTCTCCTCTTGTAGATAAGACAGCAGGTCTGGAATTGGAGAATGTCATTAGTGTCCTGAGCCCATCAGTTTTAGTACATGGATTACTCTTCATTGGCTCATTCACCCACATAAGTGATTTTTTAATGATATAAGTTTTAGGATAGTCTCTCTTAGCTAAAGATAAGGAATGAAGGAGTTTCCTCAGGCGAAATAAAATGTAGAAAAAGAACTGTAGGTGGTTAAAAACAAACATTGCTCATCATTGGTGAAAGCCAGGACAAAAGAGCCGTGGTACAGGAATGAAAAGAGCACTGAACTGTTGCAGCAAGCTGAGCTTGGTTTTTATGGAGGTGGCTATAGCATGAATCTTGCCCCCTTCTTTGGGATTTGTCACTCTGCACTTGACTGGAGCCCTAATTTAAAGAAAGCAGGCTCCTTATTTTTAAACAACCAAGTTTCTCTTCCATTTTTCCTTAAGATTTTAGCTAATTGCTCACTGATACTCTCTCCAAAACTTCTATTAGAATTCAACATGATTTCAAAATCCATGTAGAACAAAACAAGTGGCATGAACTCTTCTGTTTACCAGGTCCTCGCCACTCCAAATTGTGGCTTCACATGTTTATGTTATTGCTTAGTCCCTAAGGACATTTAAATTTGGAGCCTCTAGTTTATGCAGCCAGGAAAGATTAGGGAATCGGTAGTGTTCAATGCTTCCTGCAGTGTAGGATTCACAACAGGAAGAAATCATATGCAGGAAGTATAGGGCCACTTGGAAATCATAAATGTAGAGTAAATAAAAGCCACGTATTTTTCATTTTAGAAATATGATGGAATTTTTAATCCTAAAATACCATATAAAAACCCTTTTAAGTTAAGTTAAATGAACAGAAAACTGTCGTAGGTGAAACTAGAGTATTTTCAGAGCATGTTTACCATTTAAAACAAGCCCAGGGAGAAAAATTATCTCACATCAGATGTTATTTTATTCTCCTGTCAGATTAAGAAAGCTCTGCTAACTGGACCACAAATCAGTGGAACTGATTTTTTTATGGACTAGAATATAGCATTTTGTTCCTGATTATTAACATTTGTTTTCCTTTTCAAACTTATATCCAGTGGGCACTGGTGGCTGCATGGGTAAGGTGCACTCTTCTTGAGTGGGTTCAATTTCTCTCCTACTTACAGATAATCTACAAGAAGCAAAGTGGTGCAGCTCACGGAGCGCTGGACAGAGAGCCGGGGCACCTTGGTTCTAGCCTAACTACCTATGTGGCCTTGGAAAGTCATATCACCTCTTTAGACCTCAGGTTCTTCACCTGCAAAGTGGGAATGGTTGAGATAAATGATCTCTAGGTTTATAGATGCTTGACGTGGAAAGCAGCTTGTCAATAGGTAGGAACTTACAATATGACCAAGCCAGGACTTTTGCCATACCAGCGCTTATTGTCAACATTTGCCACTCAATAAATGTTTAAAAATATTTGATAATGTTTGAGGTTATTTTGGCTTATAAATCGATTTTTAAAATTACTTTTAGTCTTTATATAACTGAAGGATCAATTTTTCATCTACCATAGCTTTATAAATACCTAACTGCTTGACTTTTTATATATTACAAGGCATTTACAGTTTTAGACAATATGTAGACATCTATTTCTAGACTGTAAACTTAAGTTTAGATACAATGATAGTGAGTCAGAATTAAGTGTAAATGCCATCTCAGAATACCAAGCTTGTTCCGGTCCTATTTGTCATGACCACTTCAGTGAGTTAATTCAAGTGGGCTCTAGACTTGTACTGCCTTTGATTTTCTAAATTCTTGCCTACTTAGATCACTTAGTATTCATGAGCTATCATGTTCAAATGAAGATGAGGCTTTTGACCCATATCCTAGATTGTTTTTCACAGAGATGATATATTTGCAATAATCCATCTACCTCTATTGCTATGGCCTTGTGAACAATGGCACACACTTTTGTAAGGCCTCAACGTGGAATTAAATCAAGTTAACTGATCTATATGCCTCAACCCCCTCAACATTAATCCATTGAGTGTGTTAAAGAATGAGTGAGTGATTAGTTCAATAGTTACAGTGTTAAAGGATCAGTCTATGACTTTGATCTACTTGGAAAAGCTGAGATATGGAATAAAGCAGTGAGTTTCAGACTTTGGGATGTTGGAGATAGTGAAATTTCAGAAATAAAATTGAAGATGCACACAGGTTCACCAACTTTTGATTCTGCTAGGTGCAAATGTTAAAAAACCCATAGCCACCATTAAAAATCACCATAATTTATAATAGAGCTTTTTTGTACCAAAAAGTCGTTAGGACAATCTCAGAATTCAAAAAATTAAATTAACAAATTTAGGTTTATGAAAAACTTGACTCCTGTTTTTTTCATTTGGTCCAGTGAAAAGCATGTCTTAAACTGGCAGCTATCTGTGGACCAGCATTTTGGTGTGTTTCTATTCTAAATTATTTTCATTTCATGAAAAAAAACCCTTGGTTATAATACGTGAAGTTGATTTATGAACTCCTTCAAAAGTCACAATATACAGTTTGAAAAATAATGCTCTATGGTGTATATGCCTAAGTGGACTAGCTGATTTGTAAGGAATAAAGTCTTTCAGTTGTGATAGAAATGATGCTAAATTGCTCCTCAAGGTGTTCAAATCAGTTAATTTTTTCAACAGCTTCATATAAGAATATTTCTCATTTCCCTACTTTTGTAACTCTTGATATTTGCGGTCTTAAAATTTCTTGCCAATACTATAGGTAAAAAATAGCATATTGTTTTAATTTGATTTTGTGAGGTTTTACAAAAACATATATTCTGGATACTATGTTTCCTTTGTATGTAAGCTAAATATCTCCAATGCTATGTTTGCATTTTAAGCATGTTTAGATTTTCTGTGTTTATATTAAATTTTAAATTTAGTTAATGTACATACAGAAAAGTGCGCACACATGTGTACAACCTGATGAATTTTCAGAAACTGTAATCATCACCCAGATCAGAAGAAAGAACTTCACCAGCACCCAGGTGACCCCCTGCACCTCTCTCTATTCACTACACACCCACCCCTTCCTCAAAGGCAGTCACTATTCTGATTTCAATCACCATCTACTAGTTTTGCTTGCTTTAAAATTTACATAAATGAACTCATGGAGTAAGTTAGAGTATATTTTGATGTTCAACTGTTATATATGTTACATAGTTAAATATATTTATCTTTCTTTTATGTCTTTTTTTGGTGACTTGCTTAAGAAAATCTTTCCCACCCTAACTCATGCTGTCTTTTAATAGATTTGGAATTTTAATTTCTGCATTTAGTTTCCTAATCCATCTTATTTTTTCCTTATATGAAGTAGGAATATAATTTTTTTCTTTCCGAAAAGCCAAATGTACCAAAAATGCATTGAACAATGACCTTCCCCAGTGATTTGTGATATACCATAGGACTATCTATTCTGTCTCATTACTTTATTTTTACCTTCTTGTGAAGATAACAACCATGCTTGTTGATTATTTTTGATATCTTGCTATGTGGTGGCGCAAACTTCTTTCTAATGTTATCCTTTAGAAAATTTCTTGATATTTATACAGCTTTACAAAGTGAATTTTATAATCAATTTGTCAAGTTCTTTGCAAATTCTTATAGAGACTTTTGATTGGAATTGCATAAATTCATAAATTATTTATGGAAAGAAATAACATTTTTAAAAATCTTAAATCTTATTCATGAGTATGGTTTGTTTTTCTAATTACTTAATTGTCCTTTATGTCTTCAGTAGCTTTGTGCATATTTTAGCTTAAAAATCTCTTGTGTATTTTAGATTAGATATAATTCTATGCTCTTAAGTTTTCGTTGTTATTTTGAATGGATTTTTTTCCCTACTACAACTTCTAATTGGTTATTAAGTATAAAAATAATATATAGAGGTGTTTGAATATCAATCTTGAACCTAGCAACTTTGCTGAATTATCCTCTTAATTTTAAAACATTGCATCTTGCTTTCCTTGGATTTCCCTATGTAGTAAATCCTACCATCTATGAATTGTTTTGTTTCTTCCTTTCTCATAGTTATGTCTCGTTTGTTTTTCTTATTGCATTGGATAGGATAGCTATCCAATGTTTGTTTGGGTAAAGACAACTAGCTTTATTTATGTAAATTAGAAAAATTGTAGTGATAGAATTTATTAAATGTTCTAATTCTGAATAATTTAAGAGAATTTATGTATATAAAACATTATAAAATAGAATATATAACATTACTCTTATTTGAGTTAAAGTGTTTTCTCAATTCTACACATAAGTTTTATGATATAATGAAAAATAATATCTCTTTCTTATTCTTGCTCTCATGCTAATGCTTCTAAAGTTTATTATTTCATAAGATGTTTCCTGTTAATTTTTGAAAGCTCCACTTAAAAGGAAGTTCTCTTCTCTTCTATTACTACTTTGCTGGGCTTTTTTCTTTCTTTTAATCATGAATGGGTATTGCTGCATTTTTATCAAGTTTTTAAAATCTATTGAGATGGTCATTTAAAATTTTGATGCAGTCAAATGTACATTTCTTGTCCTTTATGCTTTTCTGTGACTTTTTAAGTCTCTATTTTGACCTAATATATTTACATTGATAGGTTTTCTAATGATAAACTATACTTCCAAGACTACTTGGTTATGTTGTATTTTGTACACATATAGCTATACCTTTATATATATATAAGGTATATAGGTAGATATAGATATAGATATATAGCCATGAAGTTGGCTTGCTTAACTTGTATTTTATTTAAAAATTTTGCATCCATGTTCATAAGTGAGATTGGCTTATAATTTCCTTTTCTTATACTCTTTCTTGGTTTGGTATAAATATCATACTAACATCATAGAATAAATTAGATAATACATTTTCTTTTTTATTATTTGGGAGAATTTATAAAAGATAGGAATTATCTGTGCCTTTAAGTTTGATAAAACTATATGGTTCTAACTCTGGAGAGGGGTGATTTTTCAAACTACTTGCTCAATTTCTTTAATATTTATTGATGTATTTGAGATTTAAAAATATTTTATAGGTCAGTGTGGGAAATTCAACATTTTCCAGAAAATTTCCCATTTTATCAAACTTTAAAATTTGTTGGCATTAAATTGCCAAAGATCCTTATTTTATTTTGTCAAATGATAATTATAGCTGATGTTAGTTACCTTTTTAAATTCCCAGTATATTTAATTTGTGCTCGCTTTCTCTTGTGTGTGTCCTCTCCCCCCTCTCTCTTCTCCCCTCCACTCACTCTTGATTGTTATTTATTGGTAACAATATTTCCTTTTTACTTCCTCTCCGGAAAATTGTAAGATTTCTCTGCAACTTTGATAATCTACAATATCACTCTACTGTATGTCGGGGGCATTTTAAATATGAAGACTCACATCTTTCTTCACTTCTGGAAAACTCTCAACTGTTATCTTTTTGAATATTGCCTCTCCTTAATTTTTTTCTGGAATGTCTCTTGGATGTTTGTGGGTTTTATTAAAAAAAAAATTTTTTTTTAAATCTTGTTATACTGTCCTTCATGTCGTTTAATTTTCAAAAGAAATCCAATTCAATTTATTTTTCTCTCTTTCATTCTGAAAAATTTCCTTAGGCTTCTCTTCAAATCTACTAATTATCTTTTCAATTGCTTTAATCTAATATTTAATTCTTTGATTGAGCTTTTTAATATCAATATGCTATTTCATAACTTTCTGGTTTTGTTCCATGAAAAGTATTTCTTCATGTCTTTGAAGACTTTAAATGTACTCATTTTAAAATCCCCTTTTTATTGTTTTATTATTTCCTTTGTTGTGAGTTACGTCTGTTGTCTCCCTGTTTGGTGCAGACGTCCTCATGTGTTTTGTAATTCTTGTCTGTGAGCCCATTTTCCTGCAGAATTATCCTCCCTCAGAGCTCCCTTTTGTGTACCCTAGGTAGTGGGAGTTTCCCTTTGCAGCTTTATCATGGGGTATCTACCCAATCTGTAGAGGCTCCCACTGTCTGGGCAGGTTCTTATGTTTGTGTTTTGGCTCTGGATTTTTTGAACTCAGATAGTGTAACTAGACCTCTGCAATCATGTGAAACAGATCCAAAATTTTGCAAATTACATGGGAAAACTATTTCCAACCGTGGGTTAGGTAGATAATTTGCTTTCCAGGTCCTGTTCTTAAATAGGAAACCCAACTATGTTTTTTCACCACAGGAGTGGAATTTGTAGCACTGACTCTCATTCTCACGTTAGTGTTGAAATCCCAGACCTTTTGGCTGGGTCCACTCCCTGCCTCCGCCTCTTGCACCATAGGTTGCTCGACTTTACCTCAAAATCGCGCCATTTCTGGCACCTGTATATTACTCATTATTCCTTTCCTGCATGCCTTCATGTACATGAAGGTAAGTGTAATGTATTATATTTAGTATTTCTAGTTATTTGAGTGGAAGTGAGTATTTCAATGGGTACTTAATATGCCACTTTGACCTGGAAATCTCCACAGAATTCCTCTTACACAGACACAGAAAGAAATTGCTTACAGGTCTGTATGTAGGGAAAGTTATGTTTCTTATCACAAATCTTATAGCTGAATGTGTTTTCTCTGTATTGGCCACTGTGTAGTTTATGGCCAAATGTGTCATTCACATCTAACACTTATAGACACAGGGTTCTGGATGGCCTGCACCTATGTGATTTTTCTCTTTTCTGACTCTCTCAACTATTAATTTTATACTTCTTTATGAATTTGTGTAAAATTTCTCAATTTTTTTTTGTAGAATGCGGTGGCATATAAGAATTGTATTTCTATTTGAATGCACACATCCATCTGATAGTTCCAGATATTGAGCCTGTACTCATGAAACGTTGGTTGAGCGAAGGAAGCACTGAGAGTATGGCTCTGGCCATGACCCTTTATTAATTCTTCCCTTTCCCCTCCATGTGTCAGGCAGGCAGAGGATGAGTCTGAGTGTAGAGGGAAATATCAACGCATGTGGAGATACATTCTCCTTTCTAGTGCAAGCAAACAACTTGGGCTCACTATACAATTCATTTAGCCTTCTTCCTCATGTATTTTCATTAGAAAATTGGTTTGTTCTTTGTCATTTATTGAAAAACCTCCCAACCTGCTGTCTTTAGCATTCTCTTTGGCAGCCAGAAGTGAGTGAGTGCAGAAGAACGCTTTTATACCTTTCAGGTTGATTTTCATTGAAATAGCTGTTTGGGAATATTTCTTTTTTAATAAAAAGACTTTTAATGAACTGTTTAATGTTGATTTCTCAATGAAGTTAGATTCTTAATCTTTTGATGATAATAGTTTTCACTTTTAAGTCACCATTCTCACTGTAGCATGAAGGAAACTTGTCACTTTCCATTTTACATATTTATTACTTCTTGCTTTGTATCTCTGTTCTCTACCCTTCCTTATCCCCCATATTTTTTTCTTCCTTTGACCTCAATATTATTTTGTGAGCTAAGGAGAAAATGTTATTCTCCAGTCTAACAATGGACACTTTGAAGTATAGAGAAGTTATCATTTGTTAGGGCAAGTCATTTCAATGATATTAAAATGCACCTATTTGGAATTCTAAAACAATACTGTCCACATTTTGACAGTGTTCGGAGATCGGAAAAAAATCAAACCAAAACATATCACTACTAAAACCAAAGATAACATTGACAACTTCTGCCAAACGAAGAACATGTGTGCAGAGAAGCATTTTCTTTTCCTATTAACATAATTATGAGGTCTTGCCTAGAAATTTCCTTTTTTCCTACCCGGAGCAGTAATACGATTCCCTGTACTTTTATTGATTTCAGCTCTTCTTCTGGATATGGGCATAAAATGTGAGCTCCTTCTTCTACCTGACAGTTCTTCCAGTATCTGAAGATGGTCACAGGATATATCAAATGTGCCATCATAGAACCTATATTTTTCCATCTTGGCCAAAATATGTCATAAGAGACTTAATCACATACTTAGCTGAAAGCTAGATGTTGATTCACCTGAATTAACTTCAAGTTAGTGAGATGTGCAGGCCCCCAGAAAATAAAGTCACAATTCCTTAGTAGGCATATACCTTACTCTCTGGTCCCAACCCATTCTAAACATGCTGATACTTTCTCAGGTACATGTACTGATATTTTGAGGATATGAGGCTGGGATTTATCATACCCAGGGGTGATTATTTCAAAACATTTCCCCTAAATATGTCATGTATTTTCACACTGTTTTGCCTTTCTTTGTACATATTGATCCTTCAATTGAGTCTATCCTTCCTCCCCTTTCGCCATTGTTCCTCAAAATTCAGCTAAAATACCACCTTCTGAGAAATTTTCCTTGACACCCCCAGGCAAAGTTCATTGTTCCCTGTTCTACCATCCCTGGACACTTGGTTCCTGTCCTCCTCCTTTCTATTCCAAATTATAACTTACATGTCTGAGGTTTTTGAGGACAGGGACCATGTCTTTTTAATTTTTGTATTCTCCTTACTTAAACTGACAGAGTTGACCCTTAATAAATATTTGTTGAACACAGGATGGCTGGAGAATGAAAGCATGCTCAGATAAAGTTGAAAAGCCAGAAATTTTTGGTAGAAAACTTGTCTGATTTAAAAAAAAGAAAGACAATGCAAGAGGAGGTTGCCAGTGATGCAGGAGAAAAATCTTTGGGAACAAAACTTTTGGCCTCAGATGATTCTGTACCCATGCACACAGTGTTCAAAAGAAAACTTGAGTCAGCCCCAAGGTATCCCATGACCATGGCCATGCTTGCTCTAGAGTGGCTTTTCAGCACACAGCACCAGCTCGTTCATTGCCTCTCTGGGAAGTTTGCCCTGGACAGGGCTTTGGGCCTATGCTACCCTGAATCATTCACCAACCCCCCAGGGTGGGAAGTCCCTGTCTCATGTCCTCTAGGTATGATAGGCTAACCTACACTTCACTGTGGCTGGAATTAGGCTGATCATTATTTATCATATCTATTACTACACAGCCCTCTTCTTTGAATTTCTCTCATGTTGTTATTCTCTTCTTTCATTATGATTTCTTCTATTCTTTCCTTCAACCAATGTCCCCCTCTTCTCTTTCATCCTCCTGCCCACTCCTTAAGTGGTCAACAGCCTTTACTGTAAAAGAGAGGCATAAACTGGGATTTCAGTGCTCTAGGTATATTCCAATAACTGCCACACATGAAATTCTTTCTTTACTTCTTGTTCTATTACCTATCTCCAGCTCATTTATCTATCCATGTTATAGAAATATCCACGAAGAAGAGAACTTCCCTTACTATAGCCAACTAAATAAGCAAAGTAATAATAATCTTGTCTATCAATCAACACTTGCTGTTCCAGAGCAATGTCACAAGCCCTGGGAAGACAAAGAAGAAATAAAAAGCTAATTTCCTTCCATCAGACAGCATAATCAAAACCAGATAATGTCAAACATACCTAGATAGGGAGCATCACTCTGGGAGCAACTAAAGGCACAGATGAATCCTTCTTCCTCTTACTGTATTCTCACTCCTGCCTAGCTGGCTGGCCTTACGTGTAGATGGTAGAAACCACCCTTAGGTGATGCAATGTGGAGACCAAGCATTCCTTATTGAGAAAGGTAGCCCCGCTCTCTTTTCTTCTCTCCAGTCAACAAAAGCTTCTGGGAATGCACTTAGTTGTATGATTTGTCTGGGAAGGGAAGGAGTATAAAGTTATATGTTGCAGGCATCAAATTAAAAGCTATAGAACAACTTGGGCCACACTATCCAGACAGATCTTGAGCAATAGTGTGCCTGGGGTAGGGTGTCACAAAAAAGAGTAGGATGTAGGGTTTGGGAAGAAGAGCTCTAAATGGAATCAAACGGGGAGATATTCACTTTTGTGCCTTATCCTGACCTTGGCATGGAGTTATGCCATTGACCTACCATTTCTTATATTACCTTGAAACATATGATAGACCTGGCAAATATGGATGGGAAACTTTATAACAACTTCAGGATATTTAAAATAAAATCACAAAATAAATGGACATAATTTTAAAACTTTTGAGATTTCAAGTGCTAGTGAGCATGAGGAACAATGAGAATGGGGATTTTTCTACATTCTTGAAGGAAGTGTAAATTGAGACATTACTTTGGAGAGTATCTGGGAACATTTAGTAACATTGAGTACTCACAGAGCCTTCAACCCAGCTATGTCACTGCTAAGTTTATTCCCTAAAGTAGGAATTGAAAAACTTTTTCTGTAAGAGAACAGATAAATATTTTCAGCTTTGTGGGCCATACATTCTTTGTCACAACTACTCAACTCTGTCATTTTAGTATGAAAGCAGCCGTTGGCAATATATAAGCAAATAAATATGACTGTGTTCCAATAAAACTTTATTTATAAAAACAGATGGTGGGCCAGATTTGGGCCACAGGCATAGTTTGTTGACCCCTGCCCTAAAGAAACACAGCTATATATATAACGAGATTGTACAAGAATGTTCATAACAGCACTGCTGGTAATTAAAAAAAACTAGAAATAAGCTGGGTGCAGTGATGCACACCTGTAGTCCCAGCTACTTGCAAGGCTGAGGGAGGAGAATTGTTTGAAACCAGGAGTTCACCTTTTATATTGTCCAGCCTGGCAACATAGTGAGATCCTATCTCTTTAAAAAAAAAAAAAAAGAAAAGAAAAGAAAAGACAAGAAGGAAAGAAAAAAAGAAAAAACTAGAAACCACCTAAATGTCCACCACTACAAGAATGGACAAATGAATTGCTATGTATATCTGTATGTAAATGTGCAATGCAATGCTATAGCAGAATAAATGAATGAATAAGAGCTCTCTCTATCATTATGAATAAATTTGACAAACATAATGTTGACTAAAAAAGCAAGAAGGATGTGTACAGTATGATACAATGTATTTAAAGTTTTAGGATATATAAAACAATGACATCTATTGTTTTGAGATATATACATATGTAGTAGAAGTATAAAGACATTTATGGCAAAGACAAATACCAAATTCAGGATAGTGCTAACCTATGGCAGAGTATAAGGATAATGTTCTCAGGAAAGGGCACATAGACTTAAATTGTGCTTTGAAGGTTTTATTTCTTAAGCTCATGGAGGATACACAAATGCTGGGTAAATAAGTACCCATTATACCATTTTGATTTTTAAAAATCTCTAGGGTTTTTCATTTTTAATGTTTTTGCCTTTGCATTGGACTATAGTTTTTGACCCGTTGTTGATATACACAGCAATCACCTTGAATCTTTCTGTCTCATTCAATAGTGTGGCCTATATGTTCCATTCATTCATCCCATTTTATAGCATATTTAACATAAGATCATTTGTGTTGGACAATAAAAATGCTTTAATTGTCTTGGTTGGCCAGCAGCACTCTTATTTGTGATTGAAATAGGTTGCTATGGACAATTGTTGGTTAAGGGGAGAAAGGGTTTTCAGAATTTTGTTTTGTTTTTTCTGTTATTTGTCTTTACATACTTTACCCTGACTTTAGTTTTATTGCCCAGGATCCATGGTTTCATTGTCGTTCCTGTGTTTTCTCTTTGTACATCCTAGGAGGAGAGTCATCAACAATCTTGTTCTTTATTACGTGTCTTAGCTAGATTTTAGTTATTTTAGTTAGAAAATCTATTTGTTAGTCCTGAATTTTAAATAATGAAGATAAATTGCTGTTGATAGAGGTAGGAAACCAATCTTCCCTTTAAATATTTTAGCTAGATGAGTTTAGGTCACCAAGTCTCCAAGTTAGGTGACTTTCTTGTTTCTCATGCTTTCCTCTAGAGAGGATGAACAAAATGGGAAATGCCTTCTACATGGGGAATTGATTAAGTTCAGATTTTTCCCACACTGGAAGGATGCTGATTTGGTTTCACAGTCATGATTATGAGTCAGACACAGCTGGGAACATGTGGTCTACTTACAGTGAGCTGTTCCATGCTTGGGAGAGGTGACAGACTGACAGGGTAGGAAAGAGAAGTGTTGGATTTGTTTTGGTGTTTAGTAATTTTTTCCATGAAGGCACACGTTGGACAACCAACTTACTTTTGCATGGCCGTTAGGCACAGATGTCTGGGAAGAGCTCTTGTTTTTGTCTCTACTGGACATATAAGAAAAATGGTCTTTGAACTTGATAGAATTGAAATATCCAGGATAGATTCTAGCCTACAGATTGTTGACATAGACCCAAATACCACCAGCATTATTTCCCTCATATGTACTCTATAAAGGCAGGGTTGGGTTACAATAAAGACATGGGCATGTAGTTTGCGTGGTTGTTGTTCTAAAGTAGTAGGAATTCATTTCACTGAGAATTGGCCAGCATTTATCCAGCACGCTGTATTCTATTTTCTCCACAGCTGTTCGCTGCCATACGTTTCTGATCCAACGTACAAAGTTGTCCAAAAATGTGGAACACATTGACCTGATCTTCCCACCAGGGAAATAGCATTGCAGGAAAGATGAAATTATTAGAATGAGGCTTTTGTGGGAAATTAAATATTTCTGGATTTATAGGGAAGATTAGTTTCCTACCTCTATCAACAGCAATTTATCTTCATTATTTAAAATTCAGGACTAACAAATAGATTTTCTAACAAAAATAACTTTGATATTCAAAGAATTTAATATGGCTCTTGAAAACTAAGGTGGCAGCAAATATCATATTAGAAATTATGGGTAATGTGAGTGAGGGCTGATGGTGTAGAGTATAGCATGTGAACATACTAGCTGGTAGTAAATGGAGTAGAGAAGTCTAAGAGTCTCAGCTACTTATAAGAAGACATATTTGTAAGAGATCAAGAAAGATTGTGTTTAATTACTTTCCAGTGTATAAGATAACTAAAATATGCTATCAAAATATTGCTTGCTAAGATGTTCTACTTTAAGGTATGTATAAAAACAAAATTACCACACTAATGTACCATTCTGAAGAGTGCTTGCCTCTTACAATAAGTATAGTGTATTGATTAAGAACCTAATATTTTGAGGTATTCTAACCTCTATAGATACCACCTGGGTGATTTTTCTTTGCAATTTTTGTATCTGTAAAGAGCAGATTACCTCATAGATTTATTGTGAGGATTTAATAAGATAATACAAAGCAGTTGCATTAGCATAATTTCTTGCGCTCCCAATCAGCACTCAACAAATGATATTTATTATAGTTATATTATATAATTGATATGTAAATGGTGAAAGCAAGAACTCTTTTTCAAAGTTGATAAATATCCCCCTTTGGTGTAACTGAATATTACCCATCATTTACTATGTCATAGTTCTTATTAAGGTTCAGTTCTTAATTGAAAGAACACAGAATGTGAATTAATAAAATCTGAATTAAAAAGGTTTTTCTCTAGCAAGTTTGGTATTTGGGCTTGTCAAAGACAATGTTTTAATTAATTTTAAGAAAGTATTTTTAAGTAGCTACTGTGTGCAGACAACTATGAGATATTGTGGAGGAGTGGATACAAAAATAGGGACTTCTATAGTTATACATTGTTTCTTTGAATTTATACCTTTTAAAATGTCAAAGTTATTCTTGTTGAGAACATGTAAAGTGTAAACTGTGCTTCTGAATCTTACAAATAGCTACTACCCTAGGAGAGTTCAAACTCATTAGCTAAATTATGCTATAGGAAAAAATTTGGAATAGTAGTGAGGAGACTAGTATATTTTTGTTTCTTTTATTTGTAAAAATTATTATATGTTTCTTGGTTGGTTGCTTTAGGTTTTGGTTTTTCAATTGGTTAACTACAAAACTGGAAGAAGCAAAGATACTATGATTTTGGAGAAAGGTGTGGCTGCTCTTGGGATGGGGGTGGAGGTGAGTTCAAATGGAATCTATTTTTTGGTGGGGAAGGAAAGTAAAGAGGAAATACAGTGCCCTCCATGCAGGTGTCAGCCTATTAAAAAAATGGTCCTGATAGAGGCAGTACTAAGCAAACTCCATATGCTTTCTTCACAAGTGACTTTGCTAGAAAGAATGACAATAGGAGGGGAGGAAAGACCAAACCTATGTGGCAACTGAGAAGAGTTTTCAGGGGATTATCTTTTACTGTGGCCTGAGAAACAAATGCATCATGTGTAAAATGAAAAACTTCTAATTGATCAACACTAATGTGCACATATGGGAAGTAACATTCATAGAGTGTTGGGCAGGTGGAAGGGGGGAGGTGGGGATGGGTAAATCCACACCTAATGGATGCCGTGCATGCTGTCTAGGGGATGGGCTCACTTGTTGGGTGGTGCAAAGGCAATTTATGTAACCAAAGCATTTGTATCCCCTGTAATACTCTGAAATAAAAAATAATAATAATAAAAAAGAACAATATTAAAAAAAATTTCATGTCTATTTAGAGTCAAAAGTTATTTCAATTCAATCTTTAAACAGATTTCTCTCTTTTTCCAAAACATGTTATAGTCAGGCAAATTCAACTTTATTATCTTTGGGTATTAAAAATGAGAATAATAAAAACTAATAACTCAAAAAACCCTTCATTTTGTGATGTTGCTATTCAGATTAAATAAGATTTGACATGAAAGTGCTTTAAAAACAAAAGCTCCATACATGTATAAATCAACATTGTGAAGGGTGTAGGGCCCACACTTAACTCCAAACATTTGCCATTTGTGATGTTGACAGTACTTTGCTAAGGTTCATTTGGGGATCTTGTGTTTTGGGAGCAGTTGGTGGCATAAATTCTATGCCCTCTTTTTTTTTTTTTTTTGAGAAAGAAACTAAAGCAAAAATAAAATTGAATTAACTTGACAAGATCTCGTCAATGGATGATTAATGAAATTGGCAATTCCAGATTATTAGATTATCCTGCTCACTAACTCATTCAAATTTAGTTCTTCCTACACAGGTGTGTGTGTGTTGCTGTATCAGAATCTCTTTGGAGAGTCCCCTCTTTCCCACTCTTAGTCCATTTGTTTCCGGTGGGGATCACACTGCTTCCTAGTTCCAGACACGAGGAGGATCTGCTTAATGAGTATACCACTTGTTGTCCTTAGTCATAGCGATTGGTTCAGTATTGGGCACAAAATCCAAGGTGAGCCAATGGTAGTTAATGCCAGAAAGTTGCTGATGCTAGCTAAATGGGCTTGCTAAGCTGGTAGTCATCTTTTCCATCTTTTTGCAGAGGACCCTGACTGTGTAGCAGATACTGAGGAAAACAGGGCTGTGAAATAGAGAGGGACATAGTATTCCAATGATATCATGTAAGACCCTGGATCCAACTATCCTGAAGCCAGATTCAGCTCTTACATTCCTAGTTATATGTGTCAACAATTTCATTTTTGTGGTTAATTTATTTTGAGTTTGGAATCCACCACTTCCAACAAAAATATCCTTCTTTTCTCCCCACTTTCCTCTCTTCTTCCATTTCTTCTTTCTTCTTGCCTTTTTAATTTTTCTTCCCCCTCTTTTTTATCCTTTGTTCTCTTCCTTTCCCCCTTACTTTAGAGGTCTTTCATAAGAAACTACAGCAAATAGGATCAAATCACTCAGGGCCTTGAAAACTAGGATGAAAGTGTTGGAATTTATCATTTACACCCTAAAGTTTTTTTTTATTTGGGAAATAGCATGATAAGAGCTGTACATTAGGATGATAAGAGCTGTACATTAGGGTGACACACTTCTAGTAGAAGTGTGTAATAAATGTTGAAGAAGGTAGAGAGTACATGCCTGGAGAGCAATTAGGGTGCTGTCTAAACCTACAAGGAACAGTTCTTGCCTTGGAATGTTAATCTGTTGGAATAGAGATGTAGGGACACATACAAACAGTAATAATAATCCTCGAGAGAAACATGGATAGAAATTGTTAACTAATCACAAACGAGGGAGAAAGGGGAGGTGAAGATGATTCTGAGGTTTTGAGTACATATGACGGAGGCACTGATGGACCAAAAAATTCATCAATAGAGAAATGGGGAGAGGGATGAAACTAGTTGAAGCCTGCAGGGGATTGTAGGTTGAGTTTTGTTCTTGCTGAATTTGAGGAGAGGCTTGAAGAAGCAGGTTTGGAACTCAGAGACATCATTGCTGAAAATATCAATCTGGAAGTCCTGCCAATCAAAGTGATATTTGATATCGTGGGCCAGAATTGAGTCAAGGGAAGCAATCAAGATAAGAACAGACATCCGAGATTTTAGCTGTGGGAAACAAGTATTAACACAATTAGGAGGAAGGAAAAAGAGGAATAAGAAAATAGGAGAGAAGTGTCAAAGTTCAAAAAGTAGGAACAAACTTAAGGATAGTTCCGATACACCAGGGAAGGTTAAAATTTCAAGACAGAAAAATTGGTAGTCTCAAATATTACAGCAGTGAAAGAGAATGCTGTGTAGGGATACTTCATTCCATATATTTAGAAGACTTTGGGAAATCTTGGTAAATGAAACTTCACTGATATCTAATCAAAACAAATTTCAGGTTTAATAAAATGAAACATAAATAGAAAAACTAGGGAACAAAATTGAATATTCATCAGCTCTCCCAATAGAAGAAAAATTTGTATGCTTTGAAGTGGTAGAAAAAGTCATAAAAGAAAAGCTCATTAGATTTGATCACACAAAAAATCACAATTTTCTTTAATGCAAAAAACATAAGTAATTGAATAGAAAAATATGTGTAGCAAAATATGACAAAGAATTTATTTCATATAGAGCTAATGGGGAAGAAAACCCAAGGAAAGAATTCACAAAACAGGAAATTAAGTATGGCCTATTTACTCTCCTGTATCCTTCAGTTAGATTCTAAGTTCCACGTGAGGGCAGAGCCCATGCCTATGCTGGTTACTTCCGCAACCCCAGCATTTAACCCTTGGGGTAGGGGTGGGGGTGGTGATGCTATTTCCTCAGACAAAAGTGCAAGAAGAGGCACAGCTTTGGCGTGAAGGTGAATTCAGATTTGCCTATGCTGGCTTTGTAGTGCAGTGGGGCCTCCAAGTTGAGATGTTCAGTGCCCATCTGTCATATAAGGTTCGGGAGCTCAGGGGAGAAGTTAGAGCTGGAGATATGTGTTTGAGAATAAGCAGCACTTGGCTGGTGATTGAGGACATGGGCTCTTCATCACCCAGGGGAAAGTGTGTAGAGCGAGAAAGGGCTGGGGAAAGAAGGCCCAGGTAGCCCCACGTTTAAGAGGAAGGCAGAGCAGGAAAGGAAAATCAGGGTGGTATGTTCCCATGAGAGTTCAGGGAAGGATGTGTTTAGGGAGTTGAGTGTGTCTCACACAAGGAAGCATACCGGGAACATAATGAATACTCAAAAATGTTAGCTATTATGAGCATTGAAGAGTGAGTAATGGCGGGGAGCTTTGTTAATGCATAATTGAATTCACCAGAGGCAGAGTGGAGGGGCAAAAGGGGAGCCCATGGTCAAAGCTGCCTAAAAGGCTGAACATGGGTAAAAGGAAAGAGGAGAACATGGGGCAGCAGCGATGAGACGGGAACCAGGCACGTACAAGTGATCGAAAGAGAGTGGGGGAGAGGCTAGTACTTTTAGCCCCCATTGATTGAGTGCTACCTCCTGCCAGGTGCTGTTCTTGGTGCTTTAACTGAGTCAGTCTCACAACAGCCCTACCAAGTGATTACTAGACTTAGTCACAACTTACAGCTGAGGCAACAGAGAAATAGACAGGTCCAGTAACTTGTCTAATGTTTACCACTCCTAAGAAGTGGACACAGGATTTGACCTCAGGCATTCTGACTCCTGAGTCCATATGCTTAATCCCGTCCATGTACAGCTTCTTAATTATATGGGTTATGATGGTAAAATATTTCTTTTTTTTAAACCAAATCTGGAGTACAGATGTCTATTTCCAAGGCTTCCTTAGTGGTATTATCTGATGCTGTTTTTTTTAAAACTAGTGTTTTAGAAGTCTTTAAATAAGGATATTAACTTCTATGTCATTTTAGATTTCTTTGCAATTATTTTGTACCCTGTCCCTAATTTTCACTCTTGATTCACACTTGCTGTTATTTGATAGCACAGACTGCTTTGCAATGAATACAAGACACCTGCAGTGTTGCAGATGTGTATGATACAGCCAAGATACCAGGAAGAGCAATGGATCCTATTTTAGAGACTGTTTTTAAGCTGTACCAGGGAACTGAAGCAGTGACTGCATCACATGTGACCATGACTCTCACTTATCAGATGGGCGAATCTCATGAGACATTTTTAAGTGAGAAAATTTGTAATACTCACACTTGGAGCAATTATGAATCATTTTTATTTTAGAGTTATTTGGTGTCATTGTCAATAAAGATATTCAATGATATTCAATGATCTTATGGTAAGCATCAGTATTGAAATTTTATTAACAAATAGCTATTAAATCCTGGCCAACAACTTTTCCTAAGGTGGTTACCATTAAGAGAATAGAGAAAATGTCTTTTGTGAGGGTAAGTTAATATAACTATTATTATGAGAATTAAGTGATGTTTTATGGAAATGATCCCTGAGAGAGATACTTTTACCACAAAGATAAAACAAAACAAAACAATAATTAGTTTTGCTACCCTACAAAATGTTGGACTGGATGTACCAGAAATCAAATCCTGAGTCCATTATACATGATGTTAAAAATGCTGATTAAGCAGTAGTGAGTATATTACTGTATTGACATAACTGTTAAACATGTTCAGGAAGGAAGACATAGCTGTAAATAGGATGGAATTTATGTAGAGGATAACAGAATTTAAACATTTACATTCTTTGGTTGGATTCTGTTAGGTCAACTTTTTAAATAGTTTCAAGACAGGATGCCATGCTCTGGGCCAGAATCACAAAGCTTTTAGCTATCAGTTCCATTCCTAGATAATCTGTCTCAAATGCTAATATCAGTCTTACATTCATTAATTGTAAAGGTGTTGACTGAATTATGTTCCCCCAAAATTCATATGTTGAAGTCGTAACCCTCAGTACCTCAGAATGTGAGACTGTACTTGGAGGGAGGGTCGTTACAGAGGAAAGGAAGTTAAAATGTGGTCATTAAGGTGGGCCCCAATCCAATGTGACTGGTGTTTTTATAAAAAGAAAGTAGGACACAGGCAAGGACAGAGGAAAGAACATGTGGAGAAGGTGGCCATCTACAAGCCAGTGAGAAAGGCCTCAGAAGAAACTGACCTAGCTGACACCTTGTTCTTGAACTTCTAGCCTCCAGAACTGTGAGAAATAAATTTCTGTTCTTAAGCCACCCAGTCTGTGGTACTTTGTTATGGCAGCCCTAGCAAACTGATACAAAGAGGTATATGATATACACCTTTCACCCAGATGTTATGCTCCAGATTATATCAAGATAATTAAACAAGCAGAAAATATGACTGATTGATAATTTCCCAGATGATCTTCATTGTTTTCTTCCTTCACAATTGAATACCTGTTTGCAATTGCTGTGGGAAAGAAAAGTTTAATGTCCATTTATTTGTTTGTAACTCAGAGGTTTCTGGGATCCCACAGTCATTCTGTGGTTTCTCTCAGCAGCAACCTTGAAGCAGGAATCAGTGTTTGTCCCTTACCCAAAAAAGGAGACCCATGTTATAAAATATAAATGTACATTGTGGATTTTATTGAAGATTTCATGGGAGACAGGGAAGAGGGTTTATATCACATACACATGCCTGGAAATCTCTTAAATCCTGCCCCATGCGCCTCTTCCCTTGGCTGATTTCTAATCTGTATCCTTTCACTTGTAATAACCATAAGTATAACAGTTTTTCTGAGTTCTCTGAGTTCTTCCAGTAAATTATTGAGCCTGAGGGTGGTCTCAAGGACACTCAACTTACAGTTGGTCCCAGTAGTGAGGGTAGTCTTGGGCACCCTTGAACCTGTGTTAGGTTTCAGAAGTGAGCGTGGACTTGGGTACTCGAATCTTTGCACTAGGTCACCTGCCTCTGCTCTCTGTCTTCAGAGTCAGGGCCCATCCCTGTAACTCTGACCATCTCCACTGGGGCAGAGCAGCTGGGTGGTGGGTGAAGGGGAAAGCCCTGCCTGCTTTAGCTCTCCCCTCCAAGGTTTCTGCCAGTTGTAAAGGAGGGAAGATACGTCTACTGAATTCTTTTTCTTTGGACTTGGAACATGGGAGACAGACAGACACTTTGACTTCCTTGTCAATACCACCTTACACATGCTACAGCTTGCGGCAGTAGAGAGAAGAGGGCAATTATCTGGTGCAGGTGATGGGGTGAAGGGGGGTGACATTTAAACCACACCTTGATAATCAGTAGGTAGAAAAGGGAGAAAACAGCATTTCAAGAATCATTTTTACTTTATCTTTTATCACTATCCTTAAACTACATTTTGGTTTTGGTATTTTACAGTCCTCTTTCAGGTAAGGTATATTAGGCATCTTTATTTATCACAAAAGGCTACCAAAGTGTTTCAATTTGTATAATGTGTAAATTTACCTTGGAGGAATAGTTTTGTTTTGAAAACTCACTGCATTGTGCTTGGAGAGTGGCAAACAATGAGGGTTTTTCTTTGACTGCAGTAATTCAGATTTGGATATACAGTTGTTTCTTGTTATTCACTGTGGTTCTGTAAAGTTTCCATGAACACTGAATTAGCAAACACTGAACTATTACTCCTAGAGGAAATATAGGGTTAGATTCCTGTGAGCCTCTGGTCACAGTATTTTTGTCAACTGATCAATACATAACCTTGTTTTATGTGTGTTTCTGTTTAAAGATACCTTATTTAATATGTATAGTTGATTCATTAACTTTGGACTCATGGCCAACAGCACTATAACTCATGCCTGAATGAAGCTTATCTACCATGTATATTTTCTCCATAAGGGACATCACAGCCCTCTTGTGCTCAGATACATTACGCACACTTCAGCACTACGCTTGCGTGCCACTTTAAATAGCAAAATCACCAATGAAAAGCACAAAAATACGAACAACATGGTATTAAATAGATCATGAAAAGGACATTTGTTTACAGTATGAGAGCTAAAACAAGATGGGAGAACATTGCCTTGTTTGACCTTAGCTTGGAACTTGCATGTGAGGCAACTCAAATTTTTTGCCATTCTACACATTCCCACTAACCACAAAAGCACTTGGGGGTTTGGGGGTTACAAATACATTTTAGTGTGTAAGCAAATTCAGAAATATGGAATCCACAAATAATGAGGACTTCCCAGACTGTATCATCTGGGAAAAATGCTAATTGCCCCCCTAAAATATCTTCAAAAAGGAAATTGGTGCTTTGTCTGTGATGTCATATCTCTCTAAGAAATGATAGTTCCTTATGTTTTTACTACTCTGTCATTCCAAAGGGGGCAGGACCAGAATCTTTGCCCCTTTAGCCTACCTACTGCATTAAATGTTTGCCGTGAGAAATAATGAGTCTTGGTAAGAAATTTGGATCATTCGCTAGGGGCTGTTCCATGCTGGAGGATGTGAGGATCCGTGGACTTTTTGCCAGGAATAAAGTACTTGCTGGAGGGGGTAGGAATGGAAGGAAGGCCAAGAACAAAGGAGAGCGTAGTTTCTAGGCATTATTCAAACACACAAATCTGTGAGTCTATCCCAGGTAGATTATAGGTAAGGTACTAAGAAAGAAGCCTCTCTAGTGGTGGACTGATTCAGGCTGCTTTTCCAGCTAGGGCAAGGTATAGCAGCAGGGTTACATACTTTTTGTCTCAGTAAAAAAAACACTCCTTTATATTTGTTATAGAGATGTCATCATCTATCTTAATTGCTATGCCAAAAGGTTTTGAGAGTATTGTTAGAGTTCATGGGTGATCTCTGAACTGATGACTGCAGTAGACCGAGGCTTTGTTCAAGAACAATAATAATGGTAGCTAGTATTCACTGAAGGCTTTTTGAGCGCTAAGTTCTGTTCCAAGCACTTCACACGTATGAAGGCATTTATACCTTACAATAGGCCTTTGAGGCCAGAAATAGTATCATCTCCATTATGTGGCATAGGTTAGGTAACTTGCTCTAGAGGTCATACATATAGTAAGTGGCAGATTCAAGACTCAAACTAGGCCATTTGCCACAGAGTCCATACTCTTAGCCATTATACCAGACTGCTTTTTCTCAAGGAGGTAGTGAATCTTGGAATTTGAGTTCAAATTTCACTTGTCTGGATACAAAGATTATTTTTTTTAAACTGAGCTAAAGGGTACATAATCTATTATGAAATAGAATAAAAATAAGATAAAGTTATTGACAATAACTTCACATAGTATAGATTTAGGTAGTTTTGGCTTATAAAATGTTTATCCAATAGCGTTCCATAATTTGGTGACCCATCTGATAACCTTATTGTGGAGCAATAGGAGAACTAAGACAGCAGAGTAAGGATCAGATTATGAAGGTCTTTGTATAACAGAAAAGTACTATGAGCAAGGGTGTGGAGAGCCCACAGAGTGCAGCAGCGGTAGACATCCAGTGCCCCAGGTGAGGATGGCCGGGGAGGGTATGTTACTAGGAGAACTCGGAGACTAAATCCAGGGTCACTGGTAATCCAAGAAGGGCTGGAGGGAAATAGGGCCAAGGGAAACCCTGAGGGAAAGCTGAACCAGAACAGAGTCAAAAGGCAGAGAGGCAGATAGACACTGACTGAGCAAGACAGAGAAGCCAGAAATGGGTACAAAAGTCAGCCCAAGGAGAATTTCAAAGGAGAGGACTAAGAAGTCAAAAGCAGACAGTTGGAACCATGGACCTCTGAGCCCTGTGACCCTGTGGACGGTGGGTGTGAGAGGCTGCCACCCACCCAAATGACGATCTACCTGGCAGGACAGGAGCAGGGGAAGATCTGGCACAGGAATGGGAAGCAGAGAAACCAGGAAAAGTGGTTTGAACAGAGTTTAAAGGAGTTGGGGACCTGGGGGCAGATTATTCCCTTGTTTGGGAAAAATAGACAGTCCTTTAGCTACCCAAGAGTTCTATTTTATAATTTATGTGGCTGTCTTATGCTTTCACCTGGACTGTGTCTCTTAAAACTTTGTTGCTTTATCGGGAGGGGGCATGTTGAACATGTCTTTCCTCGTGTGCGGGCTGCACCTGAAGCTGATGCTTGTTTCCCCAGGTAATATATGATTTTAGGAGGAGAGAAAGAAGCTAGGTGTTGAGAGCTATATATAGAAAATCAATATTTGAAAAGGAGAGCAGGAATGATCTTTACCTCATGCTGGGGTAGAGATCATAAAAAGCATTCAAAAGGCTTGAACAATTCAACTTTGATCTGTCCATTCAATGAATCGTAGTTGAACACTAACTACATGCAGAACTCTCTGCTAATCCTGGGAGTTACTCCAGTGAGAAAGACAGATATGACCTCTGGACTCTAGGAGGTTACATTTATCTGCTACATTTGCTCGGTAAAGTTCTCTTCTTGCTTTTGGTGTCATTTAAAACTGAAAACCTCATAATGTATGGAATTTAACTTTTAAGCTCTGCTGTAATTATGTTATGGATTATTTATTAGGTAGGATCACTCTCCTCTGAAGGTGAAAGATGCTATTCTCCTGGAGGGAGTGGCCATTCCTATTGTCAATTATCTTGTAAAGAAATTGATCCTAGGGCAGGAAAGGAAGACAGGGAGGTAGACTCTGGATCATAAAGAAGGAGAAACACTTCTCTGGGGTCTCAGGAGAGCCTACTTTACAGAGGCACAGAGTCCAGAGCATTCCCATGGGTGAGAATAATTCGGTTCCCGCCCACGAAAGCAGCTTTTGGGTTAGTCAGGGAGACACCTGGATGAGCCTAGAGCAGCCCACTCAGAAGGTAGCCATGGCCAGTAAGGTTGTAATTTATTATTATTATTATTATTATCATTTTTGTTGTGTTACAATTACTTCTCTATGCACCTTTAGTAAAAAAAAAAAAAGTCAAAAATTTCCACTTTGTCTCTGCTCTCTCTGTAGAGAATGAAGGGATTATAATCATGCAACTGGGACATAACTGTGAGGGCAGAGCAGCAGTGGCCTCTGTACTGGGTTGAATAGTATCCCTCCAAAATTCATGTCCTTTTCAGAACCTCAGAATGTGAACTTATTTAGAAATAGGGCTGTCACAGATGTAAGCACTCGGGATGAGGTTATACCAGAATGGGGTGGGCTCCTAATACAATATGACTGTTGTCCTTTTAAGATGAGGAAAAGAGGCACACAGAGACAGAGACAGAGAAAGACATGGAGATAAGGCCATGTAAAGACTAAGGCAAAGGCTGGAGTGGTTCATTTACAAGCCATGGGGCACCAAGGATTGCCAGCAACCACTAGAAGCTAAGAAGAGGCAAGAGAGAGAGCGTGACCCTACTAATGTCTCGATCTTGGCCTTCTAGCCTCTGGAAATGTAGGAGAATAAATTTCTGTTGTTTCAAGCCACTCAGTTTGTGGTACTTTGTTATGTTAGCCCTAGGAAACTAGTACAGGCTCCTATTCACATGTGGTAGTAAAGCCTGGCACATACCATCAAAATGATAGGAAGGGGATGCTATTTCTTTATTCTGAGATGCACATTTTACATTTCTGAAAAAGGGGTAGACATTACAATTTTAGTCTACATTTTAAATGTAATTACTACAGGAGTAATCTCATCCCAAACCATGTATGCCCTTATTTTTTCCCCATATTTAAACTCAGCTTTTATTTTATTCCATTGAGATAGCAGAAACTTAATTTTGATCAAACTGCCTTCATCTCTCCCTTCCCCCTATAGCTAAGTTTCAAGGCATGTATGTAGTAAGTACCACAGTATGGAAGGGAGTAGGGCTGCATTTGTCCTGGTGTCCTGGTGGCACCTTTCTCTGCTGGGGTCTACTGACAAGTCCATCCTTCCCTCTGGTCCTTAGTCCCTGCTTTCTGTTGGTCAATGCTGAGATTCCCTTGTTCCTTTGCTCCTGGCCCTTCAGGTCCATTAGCGCTCTCTGCTAAGTCCAAGCCATGCTGGGATATGGTGATCTCTGGGAGGTTGTCTAAGGTCCTATTTGTCTACACTCAGTAAACAGCTACTCCCTGTGCTCAGGAGTTGGCTGAAATAGTTCTATTTTTCTCTGCTTTCTGCTTTCACCTCCCATGTGGTCATGAGCACAGCCTGGCTGCTCTGAGTGCAATGTAGGGAAGGAGAAAGTGGGGAAATATTGGGGGGAAATTATCAGTTAGTTTTCAAAAATACCGTATACCCATGTTTCTCGTCTAGAAAAATAATTACTAAAACTATTTTTAAAAATCCTACAAAAGTACTCTTTCTTTTCTAGGTGGCCTTTCCATGCTCCTACCCATCCACCCCACCCACCCCACCATGATTCAGAGATCGATTCAGAACGTGTTCCTCCAGGACAATAACCCCCCAGGCCGTGCAGGCATCTGGCTGTGTGGGCTCTCCAAAGTTGTGTAGGTGAGTCTGGCTGACGTCACCGCCTCCTCCATCTGAGGGTTGCTGCTTGTTCTCCCAGGAGGTTCTCCATCCTTCCAGGACAGTCCTGTTGTCTCCAAGTTGCTCAGCCACCTGTGCTGGCAGAGCTTCCCACTGGAATAAACCCGTTTTGGGCCTCAGATAGTGGGTATTGAGCAACTAATTGCTTAAGGCAGCAGGTAATATGGGCTGGTTTCCAACATGGACTTGCAGACACATCTTCCTTCTGAGAATCTAGAAATCTCTGAGCAGCTCATGTTTAACTCAAGGGGAAGAATAGGCTACAGGAACCTAGGTCTTTTCAAGTGTCTCCACTCAGTTGACCCTTTCTGGTTTTGTTTAAGTCCTCCCTCATTTTTGTATTAGTATTAATAACTGTGGGTTGTCTTTATGAATGCAGACTACCTTGTAATGCCCATCTTTCCCTCAAGCAAAGCAAAAAGAATTGTTCATGTATTATTAGCTCTTAGAAATTTTGGGACTCAGTGATGCCCTTTATGGACTTGCTGACCAAGTGGATATGGGAATTTAGACATATAGCTTTTCTCATATCTGAGAATTTGGAAGGCTGGGGAGTGCTGAGGGTAGGTGAGAAGGAAAGTATTCGTTCTGTCCTTGGCCCAGATTATGGGCAATGGGTTGAGGTGGAAGAAACCAGGAAGGAGTCCAAACAGATTGATCAGCCATTAGGGCCAAGGTGCAGTTGTAGCATTAGAATCCCATCTTTTGAACCTTGACCACTGAAAGATTATTCCAAAATTATTCCATTTATTTTCTTTTGGAGATCTCTTTTTAGATTCCAAATACCTAAATGACAGAATGTCTCATTTGTACTAAGGGAAACAGCTAAGGAAAAGGAACTTATAAAAGCAGCCTCCCTTCCTGGGTGGTGGACCTGGTGAAAGCAGCAGGAATCAAAGATACAGGCCCACGGGCATGGAGGGAGCAATGGAGGTTGCTTATAAGTCCCCTTGTATATATTTGTTTCCATAGATCACATTTCTGCTAAAGTCTTAAAGGGTTGGGTGGTTTCATTTTTAAGAATCAAAGAAATTCCTTCAAAGTTATAATGCTAAGGAGAAGTCAGAGGCAATTACTACCTCCTCAAAGCTCCCTCACTGAAGGATCTTTTTATTCTGGGCATGTCAGACTTGGCCCAGCTTCAGGGCAGAACCGTTTACTTTATGGGACCTCGTCTGGTTAGGGCAAGTCCTAATCAACTACTGTGAGTGATCTTCCTACTAGCAGTGTGTGGCTTCATTCCCTTGGCTTTTGAGTTAGCAGGATAGAATCTACGGACTCTGTTGCCAAGGCACTACCAGTCAAGAAGCCTTTGCTTTTTTGGCAGTACTGGCTGAATCATAGGTGAATTACTTGACCTTTTAGTTGGCACAGGCATGCTAATTTGGAGTCTTATATACCAGATATCAGTATTTCGGAAAGCTCTATAATAAGTTTTTTCCTTATACCAAGTATTTCAGAGGAAACATTTTCCTGAAATATTAAAGTAAAAATTTCAGAAGGAGGAGACAAAAATGTTGTTTTTTTAATGGCAAAGAAGAAACTAATCTAAAGGTCTGGATTTTTGGAGACAGGTCCTGATCTTTTTGAATAAATGTGCATGGGTCCTATTTTGCTACTAACTGCACATTGACTTGTACTATTTCTGACTTGAAATCTAAGTCTAAACTTAGACACTGTGGATTACTCAGATAATGAATGTGACTATATGACTGTAGGATGGCTATGTTATTTTGAGTATAGTGTTTTGGATTATTTTGATCATTCATGTTAATACCTTCCATTCAGTATATATTGTGATAAGCTCTTTCTCATCAACACTCAACGTTTTCATGTGTTTGACAGAATATTTATGCCCCAGGAAATGCTCATAGGTATGTTTGCTGTAGAGAGCTAGCATGGAGGAGACAGTCTATAGTCACTCAGCATTTGAGAAATTCTGGGTTAAACAAAAATTAAACAGATTTCTTTGCAGAAAGACTTCTCTGCAGTCTTTACAATGCTATATGTATATTTTGAATCTCAACCTCTCCTCTGCTTTTTTTGGTAGAATGTCAGTTAATATAACTCAGGATATTTTTCCTGTAAGAAAGTTTGGGAAACACTATTCTAAGGATACAATGAGATGCAATTGGTTTAATCATAACCAGAGTGATTTTAGCCTCTCACCAGATGGTTGTGAAAGTAAAGCCCTGGAACAACTGTTATCTCCTTTTTCAGAAGGCCTTATGAGAAAGACATCTATTTGTCTCAAATAGAATTATATCTTCTGAAAAAGGTGAGAATGAACTGGAAGATCTATGGAGGAACCCATAAATTTCTGGTCCTAGGATGTAGTCTTTTAGAACATTTTAGCAATTAATATGCCTTTGTCTAAAAATGTCAGAGAATCCAATCTTAGAAAGTATTTTAGTTATCTACTGCTGCATAACAAATTTCCCCAAAACTTAGTGGATTAAAACAACCATATATATATTATCTCACAGTTTCTATGAGTCAGGAATTCAGGAGTGGCTTACTGGGTTGTTCTAAGAGTCTCTTATGAGATTGCAGTCAGTATGTAGGCAGAGACTGAAATAATCTTAAGGCTTGACTGAGGCAGGAGGGTCTGCTTCTAATATAGCTCACCTACATGTCTGTTGGTAGGCAACCTACTCAGTTCCCCACCATGTGGGCCTCTTCTAGCTCCTCATGACATGACAGCTAGCTTCACCCACTCTGGGTGATCCAAGAGAAAGTGAGTGAAGAGGAAGCCAGAGTGCCTTTTAAGGCCTACTCTCTGCATTTGCATGCCATCACTTCTACTTTATTCTGTTTGTTAGAAGTGAGTCACTAAGTCCAGCTCATACTCAAGGGAGGGGAAGTAGTCTTCCCTTCTTACAGAGAAGAGAACCAAAGAATTGTGGACATGTTTTAAAACCGTTACAGAAAGTTTATATAATATGGACATGAGACAAAGGGGCAAGCTAGGGCAGTGCCTGGATTATTTAATTCAGCATCTCAATGTCTTGTCAAGGATCCAAATTCTTTCTATTTTCTGCTCTGCCATGCTCAGTGTCTTGGCTGTGTGCTCAGACTTGTTTCCCACATAGATGCAAAATGACTGCACAAATACCAGCTATCATGTACAGTCACAATGACATTCAGCAGGACAAATGGATTGTGTCTTCCTCATGAAATTATTTTTCAATAAGGAAACCTTTCCCTGAAAACTTCACCTGGCTTCCTCTGTTGACTCCCTGACCACAACTGTATCACATGCTCATGACAAAACCAATCACAGGCAAGAGGAGTGGGGTTACCACAAGTGACTCACTCAGATCCAGATGCATTCCTGAGCCACACCAAGACACCTGTGCTGCAATGACACCAAAACAAATTAGAGTACCCTTTGCAAAGGAAATGGCTGTCGGCTAGCAATTAACAGCGAGCTGTGGCTCCTTGACCTACTTCTACAATGATCTTCCAGTCACCATCTCATGTATATAGGGTTGGCAACATCAACTCCTTTGTACAGTTTAAAAGCTTACACTTGAGACAGAAGATCAAGTCTAGGGAGCCCCTCAATAGCTCTTGATATAAAACTCATTCTAGTTAAAAGGTGTAAAAAAATTTCAGAAAATGTAATCACAAAATACATCTTTAACAACATGCAGTGTTGATAGAAGAGAGAGGTTAGAGACAACTAAAATTCACCACTTGCAGGGAAACCATTATATCTTTGAGGGTAGAGGACTACATTCCTTCTCATTTGGTGTTAGTAACCAATAGAGTGGAATTTTTCCTCATGGGAGCCTAACATTTAGAGAGAAATCCTGAGCTGTGTAGTCAATTAAATTGGTCATCTTATATCTTATCTCCCCTCTGTTTTACCGCCACCCCCACTGCCCTGTTGATTCAGAGCATTGCACAAGGTGATTGAGGGTCACAGGCCTAGTTGCTCTTGCCTCTCTATGCCTCCGAGACCTTCAGAGCCATTCATGGGGATTTCAGCACCGTGTACCCCAAGCCTAGCTCCCCAGCAATCTGTCATGTCTCAGCTTTACTCTGTTTTAGTCATTTCAAGAAGTTTTGTTTTTTTTTTTTTTACAATTACTGGACAATTGCCTGAGACAAATTCAGAGGGATAGAAGGGAAAGGAAATGAAGGAATAATCTGCACCTCCTGGGTGGAAGACTAAACTCACTTCGTCCAAAGGAATTTGGTTAGGTGCTTTGCATTTAATAGGTTTTCATTCATTCATTCATTCATTTATTCATTTACTTCCTCATTGGACTTTGAGTCTATCCAAGAGCTTCAGTTTCCCATCATTCAGGGAGCAAGTAAAGGATTGGAAGTGGAAAACACGGTTTGCCACACAGGAATTGCCCTGTGTTACGAATTGAGTAACACAGAAGTTCCCTAAGGATTTTGCCAGCCTTGAAAACATGTAAAGGTCACTGTGTGGATTTCTCACTTCTTATAGAATGTTGTATGTGTCACACATGTGTTAGAGAAAGAAAGGAAGATTTCTATTTAAAATCAATTTGACATTACTTGGGAAGCTAGCTTAAAAGTGTCTAAATATTTGTGGCCAGCACAAGCTCCTCAGAGCTTGTGGTACAGAAAGGTCCTTGCCCTGAGGCCAGACCTCTGCAGGGGCAGTTTGCTGGTGGTGGTCCCAGAGGCCCTGAGGCTCACCACGGAGGTAGGTGGGGGACTGACAACTCAGTGGCTCCCCAGCCCATCGGCTCCCCTCTTTAAAATACTTTGGCAAAATTCCTTCGTGTCTTAAATTTTGCTTCTTCTTAGATTATATATTTGCTTTAAGTAGCATAGCACTTTACAAAATATTCACATCATGTCACAATTAAATGTAATATTTTACCAAGACTAATTTGGAACTAAAGGCATTCTAGGGCCCCTTAATAAGTTAAAATACTAGCAAAAGATAGTAGAATTAAATGTGTAATCTAAAATATTAGCACCATTTGCTGCATGATTCTTTTCCTTTCCTTGTAGAGAAAGCGGGGAGAGAAGAGTGTTACCCACTCCACTTTATTAGTACTGATTGGCCTCTACATTTATTATATATATCCCAACAGAAAAATCTGCATATAGTCATTTAAAGAGCATTGAGTTGGATATTCCTCTAGCAGAGGATTTTTTTGTTTGTTTTAAACTGGTACATATACACTCTGGGGGTACATAAGGATTTTCCAATGGGTATTTAAGATGTGATCTTTTTAAGGAGTAAACTTCCATTCTTTAACTTCTAAATGTATTCTTTCCTAAATCGGCCACCTATGAATGTGGTATATGGCTTCTTTCTTCCCATCTCCCCTTTTGCAGCTAACTTCCTCCCACTTCACTCATCCTAAATTTGACTGTGGTGTATTGCTCAGGACTTAACCACTAAGCTGCCCAGGGGACAACTTGAGACCTCACAGCTCATGAGGGAGTATCGTGTGAAAGGAAAACGAAGAGAGCTTCCAGTAGAAAAATATTAAAGGGGACAATGCTTTATTTCATCAGGCCCCAAACTCATGGCAGGGCTCCATGCCTTCTCTCTCTCTTCTAAAATTGGAATTCAGAAGTCAGATGGTTAACACAGGAACGCAGATTCACACATACATTTCAATTCAAATATAGTCAGATTTTTTTTCTGACATAAATTAAGTATTTTTTGCCCAATTTGAAACTGAGAACTTTATTTGCCATTTTCCTTATAAGGGAAGACAATTTCTAAAAAAAAAAATAAAAACAAAAAACCAAAAATCTAAATCAGAAGCTTCAAGATTTTGAGGAAAATATATTTAAAGCAATCTATTATGTGCCAGAAATAACTGCCTTTTCAACTATTTAAATGTATGATAAAAATTCTAGATGTTAAGTTGAAAATCTGTGGGATGTAAATAGTTTGCAAATTCTTTTAGGGGATATATGAGTAAAAATATTTGAAGAGTACTGCTCTAGAATGCCACATTATCTCAGGATGATGGTGGTGGGGATAATGGAGCAGGAGTAGTCCACGCCACAGTTGTTGAGTGGGGAAACCTTTGGTGTTCATCCTTTCTCCTCTCTCCATACTACCTTCCTCCTGGAGTTTTCCCCACACATATTTCTGGCTGCCAGCTTTCTTCAGTCCAGGCCTGCAAAGCCCCAGACTTTACACAGTCCCTGTTCTCCATTCCATTTTGGGTTTCATTCCTGCAGAGCACTTACCTCTGAGAGTTGAATCTAATCATTTACTCATCTTTTAAACTATTCTACTAGCTTATATAATGGACATTGGTCATTCTTTTGTTGACTGCCATCACATTGTTTGGAAATTTTCCCACCTTTTGAGTCTCAATTGGATGCTGCGACCATCTCCCATGATAATCTGAAAGCTGGAGATATTCCTGTTTCCAATTCCTCATAGTAATAGGCATCACTTCTAAGAACTTGACAAGTAATAACTTGTTTAATCCTCAAACAACCCTGTGAAGTAAGTACTACTACTATGAAATTGATACAGTTGAGGAAACTAAAGCACAGAGAAGGAAAGTAACTTTTTCACGGTCATACAGCAAGTAATTGGAGAGCCAAGATTTGAACCCAAGGAATCTGGCTCTAAAGTCTAAGTTCTTAGTCAGTATGCAAAGGCACATGGCCCAAGTTCAAATAGTCAGGTACAGTCACTCCAAATTTATATTTAAGAGCTGGTGCTTCAGAGAAGTGGTGATAGGAGACTCCATCTAGGACTGGGGAGGGCCACTTGGAGGGCTCAGCAGGAAGAGTGAAGAACCACTTTGGGTTGTGACTATGACTGTGGGTCTGGCTATGCAACTCTACCTGGTTCTTTCCCTTTCCTGGTATCTTGGGAAAGTGACTCTATCTATCTATCTATTATCATAATCTACTATATCTAGTATATGTCATTATAAAATTATACATACTTATATTTACCACTACATACTATATATAATATATATCTCCTATATATTATATCAGCCAGAATGGGCTCTTGTTGCTTGCAACTAAGGACCCCGATGGTGAGTTTTAAAGTTGAGGGTTGGTGCTCTCTTGTGTTTGTATCCTTCCTGGCTCCCAGCAAAATGCCCTGTATGGAACAGATGCTCAAAATACATTTGTTGCATGAATAATGAGCTGCTGCACAATGAGGTGTTAGTGGATGATAATGACTTATAAGGGTGACTCTTCTAGTAATATTAGCATTTAGATGCAAACCATTAATGTCCCAAGGCACTGGTTATAACTCATTAATGGGCCTTGAAATCAATTTAGCTGGTTGCTGCTAGCATTTTTTAAAGATGAAATGGACTCTAGTATAACAGAAAACAATGGAAATAGAGTTCATCATCACAGGTAGGAAAAGCAAGCATTATTTCACAAAATGTTTGTTTTGATTGTGTTTATGTGTTTTGTGTATATGTGTGTGTGTAGGGGTATATTGGCTTGTGGTACTACTATGGGCCAAAAATGTTTGAAAACCATGCCAAAATGGTAGATGTTACTAGCGGTCAATATGTCACATTTCTTAGCAGAAGAGCAGAGGGAAGGATTGGGTGCGGTCGGAAGAGAAGCACTAGGATACAAATGCTTTTGAACTCCAATTCCCAAGAAGGTGCTGTGCTGTCTCTGTCATTGTCTCTTACAGCCTTACCGAAATGACTTCAGCCATTTTTTATATGAGCTAGTGTCTTAGGACAGGTTCCCTAGAGGTTGACTCTGCAATGAGGAATGATGTGCAGGTAATTTATTAAGGAAGTACTCCCAGGAGAAGCAGTCAGGAAATAGAGAAAGCATTACAGAGAGGAGAAAGTAAGGTGTGATTTCAGGCAAAGTCCATGCACAATAGCTTCAACCTTAGAGCTCTTTTGACCTGAGGCCAAAAAGCTGGACTTTCATTGTCCTGCACCATCAATCATTGGTTTAGAGCCACCCGGGGGAATGCAAACTCCCAGGCATTTTCAGTTCCCTACATGCACAGATCAGTAGGCTGAGGGAAATCCTCAAAAGAAAAGTCCCTGATGAGGCCACAGAAAGCAATAGCACAAGAAAACCATCACAAAAGCACACAGGAACAGTCAAAGCAGTTCAGAGGGCATTAAGCTGGTATTACAGCATCTGCTGTAGCTGATTTGAGCAGCTATCTGTGCCTTCAATTAAAAGAACTTTCATTAGTGCGTAGACACAGTTCAAGAGACTAAACCATAAAACAGAAGAGCAAGATTGTTACAAAAAATGGAAAGCTCACTTCCCGAAGGCAACTTGGATACTTTGGGGCACATTCCTAAGTTTATATCAGAGAAAGTTGCACGTTTAAGCTTCTCAAGCCTCTCTAACCACCTAAGATGGAAATGTTCACCCTTAAAAATGTATTCTGTAAGCAGAGGGAGAGTGGCCAAGAACTCCCTTTTGCGATACTTCAGCTAAAGACCTGCCAGATGTGCTCAGATGGCTCTCTATCCACGGATCTGAAGTGAGAATTTATCCCACTTTTGCACCTGACTGCCATTTCTATTGCACATTTTTATCTATCGTATAGACTCAAATCTAAAAGTACCAGTGGCCACCAAATAATTTTGCTTTTTGATGCCTTCTTATTTCCTAATTCAAACTTGGTATGCTTTTAGTTTTTAAAACACATCTGTGGTTTGACTTGAATTTAAGATGCCCTCATCCATCATTAGGTATCTTTCAAAAGCTGATGTTATTTCAGGGTGAAATCTCTATTTCTCTCATCCTGTCCTACTCTGTTGGTTTTTTTGTAGTAATAGCCCCATCACTATAATTAGAGCCAGAGATAGCAAAAAGGTAGAACAGGGAATTTGCCTCTTTTCTCTACAAATGTTAATTGTGCCTCAAAAGATTTGTGAAGTAGGAAAGCCTTTGTTCAGCACCCATCTCTCATCCCTGCCCAACTGTCCTATTAGTTCCTTCTGGTGCTATGTCTCGTCTGGTCATTTAGTGTCCTCATCTTACTCCTTGAACTACAAACTCATTCCCCTGTTAATTTGGGAAGATGTCTATGATTTGAATATTTTTCAACTTCATTACCTTGCATCAAAATATACCTACCCTAAGTTCTATTTATTTAAGGTCATTTTTTTCTACTAGGAAATAGCTAGATGATCTTGTAACCTAGTCTGTGGTAATGGATTGATTAAAGGCAATATGCTAGTTCTCTATCTCTTGAAAACACCTGCAAAATTTAAGGGGGATAATTTATAAGACTGTCTTAAAAACAAGGTGGTGTGATATAGTAGAAAGAATGAAAGAGTTCAGTGTTTGGAATTAGAGTGACATAGGATCCAACCCATGACTTCTATTCATTTCCTAAGAGATCTTCCATAAGTTACTTAACCTCTCCGAACTTCCTGACCTGCCTTTACTGTAAAAAAGGGAAACTAACATTTATCTTCCATTTTTGTTGTGCTGTTTAATTAAAAAATTATAAAAATACTCAGGCTAGTGGCTGATATACGGTAGGTGTCTTACATATTGTAGCTAATATGTTTACAATATTGTAAACCAAGTAAGTGACTCAAAATCAGTTACCAGTCCATGTTGGTAATCTTAATGAACAAATATTTCATAGACACTCTGTGCAGGAGGAAAGAGGTACAAGTGGTACCTCTTAAATCATATTTTACTTCACCTATGCGCTACACCAGCTCTTCTCTAGCTATTCATCCACCAACCATTCAGTCATGTATTGATTAACTTATTTATGCACCTATTATATACAAAAGGCTGGGCTGGGTACTGTGAAGAAAGCAAAGATATATGGTACATAATCCCATGTTGACATACTATCAAACGTGACAAGTAAAATCTTTAGGTATTTTGGATAGGCAGGAAAGATGGGATATCTTGATCTTGTCTTCAAAGATTGGCCCAATCAGAATGGAAAGTGCTTGCAGAAGTAAGACATTAGAAGGGTAGGAGCAGGCTGGTCTGGGAGGGTTATTAATCTGAAGTTTGGTTACAAATGATCAGAGCCAAAGGAGAGAGAAAAGTCTAGATCCTTCAAGAAAGTTGAGGTAAAGATCATTTCAGAGATATTGAGAGAACAGGTTATGAGTCAAGTTGCAATGGTGAGGTCTATCTAGACACAATAGACAGGCAGCAGACCAGTAGTCGGGGGCAACAGAGGACAGGGAGGCAAGGTGCTGAGTGAGTGAGGTGAGGAGGGTCAAGAAGCAAATCCAAGTCCATCTGAAATGCGGCAGGGTAGACCCTCGCCCACCTACCAGGATGTAGGAGTTGGAGGGAAGAGCGTGATGAACAAAGAGTGGAAGGAAAGTGCTGGAGTGTGTTGCCATACCAATGTGTGCGTAAGCTGGAAGAAAAATTGCAGTGGCCAAAAAAAAGCGCAAGGACGGCTCTCTTTTAAATATTGGATATTCCAGCACAAAATTTGTAATCCAAGAGGAGCTGCCTCTACTAGATTTACATGTTTATGAGGTAAATGGTGCAGTGTTTACAACCTGAACTGTAGAGACAGATAGACAAAAATTTACATTTTGTCCTCAACACTTATCAACCGTGTACCTTTGGCCAAATTATTTAGCCTCCCCACAACTTAGTTACCCCATCTGTAAAATTGAGTGAAGGCTAATACTTGCTCATGGGATAGTGCTGGAACTACCTGAAACACTGTGTGCATATGGCTCAGCACAGTGCTTGCACATGGTAGGTAGGCAAGAAGCATAAGTTATTTTGGGTTTGGATTCTATATGGCTGTCTAGAGGTCCCCACAAGCTTATGCAACTTGTCATATGATTGTGTCTATTTTTATATCTTTATGTGGTCATAAAAATAACTTTCAGACCCTATGACCAAAGCCAAAAAGAGGTCAGATTGAGCCTGAAGAATAGTAGCACACTTATAAGTCATTTAATATCTTTGGCATCTCCTTTTTTCTCTTTTGGTGTTGAATTATTTATAAGATCTGTGCTCTGGGGAAGAAGTCCAAACACATCTCCAGCTCACTCAGGCTCCTGGAAGTTCTCTCCAGGGTCCAGAATGGTTTCCACCACATAGTAGGTGCTTAGTCAGTGTTGTCTTGATAAATGTATATATGGGAATATGGATAATGCTAGTGCAGAATTAATGGGCCAGATATCATTTTGTTATTGAACACAATTTTGTAGGGTTGAACTAGCAAGTAAGTAATGCTTCTGCAAAATTTGTATGTTAAAAAAATATAAAGTAAGGTAAATAGGTCATCTATTCATCAATTTATTCAGAAACACTGACTGAGCACCTACTCTGTGGTAGACACTGTTCTGTGCACTGGTGATATCCACAACACTGGGTACAGAGATGATATCCAGAACCTTCGGTGAAGGAGTGATATCCAAAGCACTGGGTGCAGGATGATATCCATAATACTGGGTGCGGGGTGACACCCAGAACACTGGGTGCAGAGGTGATGTCCAGGACACTGGGTGCAGGTGTGATATTCAGAGTGCTGGGTGAAGGAGTGATATCTAGAACACTGGGTGCAGGGGTGATGTTCAGAACAGTGGGTGCAGTGTGATATCCAGAATATGTTACAACCAGTGTTACTAGAGTACTAGTCAAAACTGACGCTGGAGGTGGTAGAGTGGTGTCCTGGAGCTACTTTTATCTGCCAGGTGTGACCTTTCTGCCAGGTGATGTCCCTCAGGAGCATCCAGGACCAAGAAGGGGCAGGGTCAGTAGGAGACCATTTGGGGGAGTCGCAACAGCAGCTATACATGAACTAGTTGGAAATAACTTAATATTAATATTTTGAAACTTTTGTTTTCACAAGCTGAGCATACTAATGCATGCTGACAATGAACGAAATAGACAAAGTCCTTTCCTTACAAGGCTTTCTTTTGTGGGGTAACTTTGATGACGTGTGAAAGTTTATCTCCTGGGGCAGCTTTGAGTCTGTTTCAGTTGCAGAAGTTTCTCAGTGCCACAGGCCAGTGCCTTGATAGTGTTAAACAACTTCATGCCTAAACCTATACTTGGCAAGCATTTTTATCCTTAGCACTTTCCATATTTCTTTTGCACCTTATCCTTGGATGCAGTTTATAATTTTCCATAAGTGTCTTCTTATGGAGAAACCAGTAAGTATGTGGGTCTTTCTGAGTTCAGTTCTTAGGGTCATTTTGGTTGTGAGAATGCCCCTCTCCCACAATAAGGATAACAGTTAATTCACCTCCACACACTGACCCTCTGTGATGTTCCCTATGAGAACTCTTATTGTAGAAAAAAAAGAGATGATTTAACTTGCCCTTATAGGGAGGTAAATGGCAAATTCTTTATTCAATCTATATTTACAAAAATTTAAAATGTTTCCATGTCAGAGGCTAAAATGAATGTTATCCTTCTTTGGTAGCCAGAGTGAAAATTCAGGGAGGTGTATGAGCAATCAGAAGTGCAGATGTTTTAACCAGGGTATAATCAGGATAAATTTAGCTCACTGAGGATAACTGACTTTAAGGAAATGGAAAGTATAATATCACTAGAGTAATGTCTACAAAAAATCCAGTAATTTATATTCTCTTGTAAATGTGCATTATGTGATAACAGTGAATTATATTGTGCCTGCTAAAACTTACTAATCAAGTCGATATTTCAAGTGAAAAGGAAGAAATCACAAATATAGCTACGGCCCAGGCATTTAATCCTAACTGCCTGCTTAATCCACGAAAGGAGGATTTTATGGTTAGCATTGCAGGGATAATGATGCAGTAATGGGAGAGCAATGTGTGTCCAATTTTGCCTCATATATTCATCACTAAACTGTCAAGTGAATTGTTACTGCTAGATCTGTTATCTGGTGTTGATAGGAAAGGCTGAGAGAACACAGCTTGGCAATGAGGCTCTAGGAGAAATTTGTGTTAGCAAACGAAAACTTTGACATGTAGATGAGATACATTTGATGTACAAACCATTACAAAGGATAAATGGAAATTCATACAAAAATGCTTTCCTGCTCTGACCTCAGTTCGAGTATCTCTGGTCTCTCTTTGGTGGTTTTAGACCATAAAGACTTAGAAGCCACTTGGACTGCTTCATGTGGGGAAAGCAAATTTATCAGTCCAGCTCATTTCCCAGTGATAGCTTGAGCTGCTAATATACTAACAGACAGAGAAGCTGGTTGTATTTCATTTTGTAAATGCATAAAATAGCTCTCTTTAATATATACTAAATCTTTTCATTAAACAATCATTAATATAAAAGTAGATGTTGTTTAAAATATTTATAGTCAAACCAACCCCAAATGTCCAAATTATCACTTTATTTTTGCTCTACATGTCTTAGATCACTGGTTAAGGGAAGATACTAAGCTCTAGGTTCATCTTGTACTATTTTAGACTTCTTTGTCTTGTAGACTTCTGTGCATTGTTCCCATTCCTAAATTGGCACTTATCACTTTGCAATTTAATTATTTGTGATGGGCTTAGAATTGATTTTTTACTCTTTTTTTGTTTGTTCTGTTATTATTTAGTACAGAATCCAGCATTATAAAGAAACAATATTAAATAAATGAATGAATAACACTAATGATCAATGAAGATAATATTAGTTCAAACAGATGATGGAGGTTTTCCATGGAAGAATAGCAACCATTTACTAAATTTTACCAGCTTCCTTGTCATCACTCATTTCCCCAAATCCATTTCCTAGCTTACCATTGTCTTTACCTAGTTTTTAGCTGTGATATATTTATATACATAAGACATTCATTATTATTTTCTCAACCAACAGTTGAATGCCCATATGTGCCAACTTTGATCTTGGTGCTGGGGATATAAAAAAATACAATATGGTGATAATTCCTATTCTTTCCTTCTATGGAAGTGAAGAATTCCATGGAAGCCCTTGGGAGGAAGACCTCACTTACCCCGGGCCAGTCTTGGAAGACTTCTTGAAGGAGATGCCTTGTCGGGTAGGAGTTTTCTAGGTAAAAAAAGGTAGATAGATTAAAAGTCTGGAGAGTTAGTTAGGACCAACAGAATTTTACAATAGAATTGGCATGTGCTGAGAAATGGAAGTAAAAATTTAGTGCAATAGTGATTATGTGTGCTATTATTAAGAACATTTAAAAAGTATTATTGGAGACTTACTATTAAGTTATAATAATCAAGACGGTGTGGTATCGGCAAAGGAATACACAAGTAGATCAATGGAAAAGAAGAGAGTCCAGAGAGAGATCTAAATTAACATAGTCAACTGATCTTTGGCAAAGAAGCTAAGGCAATTCAATGGGGAAAGGATAGGTTTTCAAAAAATAGTGCTGGAACGACATCCAATGCAAAAATATTAATTGAAACACTGTCTTTACATGTTTCACAAATACTAACTCAAAATGGATCACAGACCCAAAGGTAAAATGCAAAACTATAAAACCACCAGAAAATAACAGGAGAAAATCTAGGTGACTTTGGGTTTGGGGAAGAGTTTTTAAATACAATACCAAATGCGTGATCCATGAAAGAAAAAATTGATAAGTTGGACTTAAATAAAAATTAAAAAACTGCTTGGCAAAAGCCACTGTTAAGAGAATGAAAAGACAAACCACAGACTGGGAGAAAATATTTGTAAAATATCTATATGATAAAGGACTTGTATTTAAAATATACAAAAATCTTAAAATTTAACAATTAGTAAACAAACAACCCAATTTTAAAAATGGGCAAAAGATATAGACACTTCACCAAAGAAGATATACAGATGGCAAATAAGCACATGAAAAGATGCTCAACATCATATATCATTAGAGAACTGCAAATTAAAACAGTAATAAGATCACCACACATTTATTTGAATGGCTAAAATTCAAATTGCAGATGATACCAAATGTCAGCAAGGACATGGAGCAACAGAAACTCTCATTCATTGCTGTTAGGAACGCAAAATGGCACTTTGGAAGACAGTTTGACAGTTTCTTACAAAACTAAACACAGTCTTACCACAGGACCCAGCAATTTCACCCCTAAGTATTTACCCAAATGAGTAGAAACCTTATGTCCACACAAAAACTTGCACACAAACGTTTATAGAATCTTCATTCATAATTGCCCAAAACTGAAAGCAACCAAGATGTCCTTCAATAGGTGGATGAATGAACAAACTGGTACATCCATACAGTGGAATGTGATTCAGTGATAAAAAGAGAAATGAACTATCAAGCCACAAAAAGACATGAAGAAACCTTAAATGCATATTTCTTAGTGAAAGAAGACAGTCTTAAAAGTCTACATACTGTATAATTCCAACAATATGACAATCTTGAAAAGGCAAAACTATAGAGATAATAAAAAGATCAGTTGTCAGGGGTTTGGGGGGAAGGGAGGAGAGCTGAACAGGTGAAACACTGGGGAATTTTAGGGCAGTGAAACCACTCTGTATGATATCATAATGGTGGATACATGTCATTATCTATTTGTCCAAATCCATGGAATGTACAACACCAAGTATGAATCATAATGTAAACCATGGACTTTAGTTAAAAATAACATATCAATATTGGTTCATCAATAGTAACAAATATACCACATGAATGCAAGATATTAACAACAGGGGAAACTGTGAATTGGAGGAGAGAGGGAATATAAGGGAATTGTCTCTACTAGCTGCTCAATATTCTATAAGCCTGAAATTGCTCCAAAATAGTCTGTTAATTATGAAAATATTACTGAGATATTATTTCTAATAATGAAGTTCTGTGCTAAAATAGTCTATACAGACAAATTGAGGTAACTGAAACTTTTGGCACTAAAGAAATAGAACCACCAGGAATTGTTAACTTTCTACCTATGATAAAATCATAGGTCTAGAGATTAGAATAACTTGGACCTTGTAGATAGAATAAGCTTAGCTTCATGAACAATATTTTGCCTGGAAAAGCTAGAGGAGGAATCTCTCCATTTATCAGGAATGTTTTTCTCTGTGTGTGCTATTGCTCATTTAATAAGACATAAGCATGTTTTTAAAAATTTGCTCCTTGTTTTTTCCTCATAAGAAATATCTAAAAAACCCTGGGTCTCTGGGGCCATTACCATACCCTAAAATCCAACCACTTCTGAGATGAATGATGAAAATTGCTGGTTTAATATTCACAAAGCAGGTTATCATACCCGGCTGAAACTATGAAAATCATTTAGGAGTATAAAAATATAATTACCTAAGTCAGACATTAGCAAGCTTAGTTCTAATTTGAGCATAGGACTCTTCTATTCAAATTAAACTTTATAATTGCCAATAGTTTAAATGATTCTTTCTTTTAATATCATCATATATATATATATATATAAATAAAATACTCAGTAACTAATATTTTCTTCCAATAATATACTAGCTTTTTGATACCACTCATTTCCCCTTTATCCTTTACACACTTTTTTAAATCCCTCTTGTTTTTAGGGTGTTAGGCGCTCCTGATTTTCCTTTTCTTTATTGGTCACTCTGTCTCATTTGCTGGTTCCCCCTTCTCCCACCTCTTGTTACTGTCCTCCTCTTGGCCATAGGCATCCACTCATCCAGTTCATGGCTGCAAACACCATTTGTAGGCTGATGATCACCAACTTTCTTTTTTCAAAATTTCATTTTTTAAATTGAGGAATAAAATTGTATGTATTTACCACATAGAATATGATGTTTTGAAGTATATACATTGTGGAATGACTAAATTTAGCTAATTAACACATACATTACCTCACATAGTTATTTTTGTGGTGATAAAGCTTAAAATCTATTCTTTAGTGATTTTCAAAAATGCAATACATTGTTATTAACTATAGTCACTATGTTGTACAATAGATCTTTTGAAGTTATCCCTCCTATCTGAAATTTTGTATTATTTGGCCAATGTCACCCCATCCTCCTTCCCCTAACTGCATCAGCCCCTGGTAACCACCATTCTACTTTCTAGTTCTATGAGATCAACTTCTTTAGATGTTATGTATGAGTGACATCATTGGCATTTCTCTTTCTGTGTCTAGTTTATTTCAGTTAATGTCCTCCAGGTTCATCCACGTTGTCTCAAATGGCAGAATTTTCTTCTTTTTTTAAGGCTGAATAGTATTGCATTGTGTATATACACCACAATTTCTTTATCCATTCGTTCATCGATGGACATTTAGGTTGATTTCATATCTTGGCTATTATGAATAGTGCTGCAATAAACATGGGAGTGTGGATATCTCTTTGATATACAGATTTCATTTCCTTTGGATATATGCCAAGTAGTGGGCTTACTGGATCATATGGCAGTTCTATTTTTTATTTTTTGAGGAACCAAATACTGTTTTCCATAATGGCTGTACTTATTCACATTCCCACCAATAGTGTGCAAGGGTTCCCTTTTCTCTGCATTCTCACCAGCAGTTGTTATCTTTTGTCTTCGGTAATAGCCATTCTAACAGGGGTGAGGCAATATCTCATTATGGTTTTAATTTGCATTTCTCTGATGATCAGTGAATTTGAGCATTTTTCATATTCCTGTTGGCCACTTGTATATCTTCTTTTGAGAAATATCTATTCAGGTTCTTTGACCATTTTTAAATTGAGTTATTTGTTTTCTTGCAATTGAGTTGTTTGAGTTTCTTGGGTATTGACCCCTTAACAGTCGTATAGTTTCCAAATATTTTCTCCCATTCTGTAGGTTATCTCTTCATTCTGTTGATTATTTCCTTTGCTTTGCAGACACTTTTTAATTTGATGTAATTCCATTTGTCTATTTTTGCTTTTGTTGCCTGTACTTTCGGGGTCATATCCAAAAAAATCATTGCCCAGACCAATGTCATGAAGCTTTTCCCCTATATTTTCTTCTAGTAGTTTGATAGTGTTGGCTCTTACATTTAAGCCTTTAATTAATTTTCAGTTGATTTTTGTATATAGCATGAGATACGGCTTAATTTTTCTGCATGTGGATATCCAGTTTTCCCAACACCATTTATTGAACACACCTTTCCTCGTTGCGTGGTTTTGGTGCCTTTGTCAAAAATCAGTTGGCTGTAAATATGTAGATTAATTTCTGGGTTCTCTATTCTGTTTTATTGGTCTATTTGTCTGTTTTTAAGCCAGTATCATGCTGTTTTGTTTACTATAGCTTTGTTATGTATTCTGAAGCCAGGTAGTGTAATGTTTCCAGCTTTGCTCTTTTTGCTCAAGATTGTTTTGACTGTCCAGGGTCTTTTGTGGTTTCATAGGAATTTTATGGTAGTGTTTTCTATTTCTGTGAAGAATGTTATTGGTGTTTAGATAGGGATTGCATTGAATCTGTAGACCACTTTGGGTGGTGTGGACATTTTAACATATTAATTCTTCCAATCCATGAACACAGGATATCTTTCCGTTTATCTGTCTCTTTAATTTCTTTCATCAGTGTTTTATCATTTTCAGTGTATAGATCTTTCACCATTTTGGCTAAATTTATTCCTAAGTATTTTAATTTTTTGTAGCTGTTATAAATGGTATTTTTTAAAATTTCTTTTTCAGATAGTTCACGGCTAGTGTATAGAAATGCTACAGATTTTTGCATATTGATTTTATATCCTGCAACTCTACTGAATTAGTTTATCAGTTCTAAGAATTTTTTGTTGGAGTCTTTAGGGTTTTCTATATGCAAGATTATGTCAACTCCAAAGAGGGACAGTTTGACTTCTTCCTTTCCAATGCAGATGCCTTCTATTTCTTTATCTTACCTGATTATTCTGTCTAGGACCTCCAGCACTCTGTTGAATAGAAGTGGGCATCCTTGTCATGTTCTGGATCTTAGAGGTAAAGCCTTTAACTTTTCTCCATTGATTGTGATGTTAGCTGTGGGTTTGTCATATATGGCCTTTATTGTGTTGAGTTACATTCTTTCTATACTTAATTTGTTGAGAGTTTTTATGATGGAAAGATGTTGAATTTTGTCAAATGATTTTTTTACATCTATTGAAATGATCATATGGTTTTGTTTTTCATTCTGTTAATGTTTTGTATCCTTTTATCCCTGGGATGAATTTCACTTAAGCATGGTGAATGATCTTTTTAATGTGCTGCTGAGTTTGGTTTGCTAGTATTTTTTTGAGGATTTTTGCGTCTATGTTCATCAGAATTATTGTCCTGTAGATTTCTTTTTTTTTGTAGTGGCCTTGTATGGTTTTGGTATTAGGGTGATGCAGGCCTCACAAGATTATTTTAGAAGTATTCCCTTTTTCTTCAATTTTTTGGAAGAGTTTGAGAAGACTTGGTATAATTTCTTCTTTAAATGTTTGATACAATTCAGTAGTGGAACCATCAGGTCTCTGACTTTTCTTTAATGGGTGACTTTTTATTACTGATTAATTGCCTTACTTGCTATTGATCTATTAAGATTTTGTATTTCTTCATAATTCAGTCTTGGTAGGTTGTACGCATCAAGAAATTTACCCATTTCTTCTTGGTTATCTAATTGGTTATCATATAATTGTTCTGTAATAATCTCTTATGATCTTTTGTATTTCTGTTTCAGTTATGATGTCTCCTTTTTCATTTCTGATTTTGTATATTTGAGTCTATTCTCCTTTTTTCTCAGTCTAGATAAAGGTTTGTCCATATTTAAAATTTTTTCAAAAAACAAACTTTTAGTTTCATTCATTGTTTTCTACTGTTTTTCTAGTCTCTATTTCATTTATTTCTGCTCTGATCTGTATTATTTCCTTACTCCTACTAATTTTGGGCATGGTTTGTTCTTGTTTTTCTAAGTCCTTGAGGTGCAATGTTAGGTTGTTTATTTGAAATCTTTCTCCTTTTTGGGGGTTGGCATTTATTGCTGTAAACTTCTGTCTTAGAACTGCTTTTGATGTATCCCATAGGTTTTGGTATGTTGCATTTCTATTTTAATTTGTCTCAAGAAATTTTTAAATTTCCCTTTTAATTTCTTCATTGATCCATTGGTTGTTCAGGAGCATGTTGTTTATTTTCCATGTATTTGTATATTTTTCAAAGTTTTTCTGTTAGTGATTTGTAGTTTTATACCATTGTGGTCAGTAAAGATACCTGATATGATTTTAATCTTTTTAAATTTGTTAAGACTTGCTATGTGGCCTAACATATGATCTATCTTGGAGAATGTTCCATGTACAGTTGAGAAGAATGTGTATTCTGCAGCTGTTGGGTGGAATATTCTGTATATGTCTGTTAGGTTCATTTGCTCTAGAGTATAGGTTAAGTCTGATGTTGCCTTATTGATGTTGTCTGGATGATCTGTCCATTGCTGAAAGTGGGATGTTGAGGTCTCCTTTCTGCTTTCTGCCAAGATAGCAGAAGGAACTATAGCACATTAAATCCAGAAGGCAGCCACACAAATTTTATTAGGTGTGGAAAAAGTAGATTACAGAGAAGGAACATAGGAAAATACACCTGGGTTGAGAACCAGCTCAGATTATTTTCTGGAAGAAGTTAAACCAGCAGTTCATGTTTGGTGTCATATAGTGTGAGTTGTGCTGTAGAATGCACTGCCAGAGTACTTTCTACTCTTTCAGCACTGGATTAGTTCTCAAAACACTTGTGTTCCAGTTACTTTTTAAACATTTACCAGCTGTAGGGCCTTGGGCAAATCATTTAGTCTCGTTGAACAATAGTTTTCTTATTTTAAAATAGGTATTCAAATATCTGCCTTCCCCATGTCACAAAATTGTTGTGAAAATAAAAATTTATCAGTATGGGAAGTGCTTTGAAAACCACATGTGTTATTTAAATGTAAGAATTCATACATTATTAACAGTAGTCTATGATAACATCTGTTAGAACCAGGTGTGAATATAATGGAGTGATACCTGTCCACCAAAACCAATAGTATAATCAGGAATTTAATAATATTCAATGAAACATATGATGATAAAATGTTTTGAATCTTGAAAGAATAGATGGTATTTAATTGAGGTTTCCTGGGCTGGCTGGGACTAAGAGTAAGGAATCATACTGTGACCCAAAAATCTTCTATAAGTTTCTCTTCTAATTCCTGCACCCCAATGCCCAATAGATTTGCATCCAATTTTCCATTATCAGGAAACCTTGAAAACAGCACAGGGGTATTTGCTCGGGATTTTCCAGTAGACAACAAAGCATGATTTAACATGTAAATGTTAAGGCCCATGATTAACAGGTAAGTCTGTTTGTTAATTGAGATTAAATAAGGCTGATCTTTGTCAAATGTAAAGAAGAAATAAAATATTTAGGTTAATCCCTAGAAAATGAGCAGCTACTCTGGTTTAAATGGTTGGTGGTCTCTCTTGTGTTGATTACCATTGTAAACATAGACTTCTGGCTATTAGTTGTTTTTATATTGCATATGCTGGTGAAGATAAAATTTACATGTCAAGCTCGGACCACTCCACAGACCTCTAGACTCAGGTAACCAACTGCCTGATGGATAACTTCATTTAGATGTTTCACAGGCATCTGAAATTTAACATGCCTAAAACAGAATTCTTGATTTTTCCTCTAAAATCTGTTCTTCCCCTAGGCTTCCACATCTTAAAATGACCACCATCAACTCAACTGTTAAGCCAAAACTTAGTTATAATCCTTGATTCTTCATTTGGCTTCCACCTCCAGAATCTATTCTCATTACTTTGATTCATCTCTACTGCTGTGACTCTAGTCTAAGTCACCATCATCGTGCACATAGATTTCTTCAATAGCCTCCTACCAATCTCTCTGCTTCCTGTCATGCTGCCTGCCCCCAAATCTGTTCTCTGCTTAATGGCTAAGGCAATCTTTTTGAAAACATAAAAGAAATCATGCCACTCTCTTTCTTAAAACACTACTACAACTTTCCATCATGATTATAATAAAATCCAAATTCCTTACCATGAGCTATAGCAGTGCTGATATTCATCCAGGATATACTGGAACAGTTGGTTACAGACTGTGTCCATTCCAATTGGCTGGTGCCCATGCCACAGGAGTTGTTAAGTATTTTGCCCATCACTTCTGCTTCTAAGGCTGAACATGAGCTGGTGGTTCTCAACTGGAGATTCTCAAATGTTCTAGACTAAAAGACATTTGGTGATGTCTGGAGATATTTTTATTTGTCACAAACTGGGGAGTGCTACTGGTATCTATTGGGTAGAGGCCAGGAACAATGTTAAACATCCTGCAAGATACAGAACAGCTGTCTGCAACACAGAATTATTTGGCCCCAAATGTCAATAATGGCCAGATTGAGATATCCTTAGATCACCCTCTTATCCCTGCCTGCCTCCTCCATACCACTCTCTCCCTTACTCACCATATTCCACTGGCCTTCTTGCTGTGCCTGCCAAATCCACTACCATCCCAGGCCTTCTCTATCATATCACTTGTTTAATTTTTTTCATAGCACTGAAACTATCTGAAATTACCTTGTTTAGTTATTTGCTGGTTCTTCTCTGCCACTCCCACCTAGAATGTCAGCTGCGTGAGAGAAGGAAATGTTTCTCTGCCTCATCATGGAGTGCGGTGCCTTAATATTTGCTGAATGTTTGTCTCTCCCCTCTCTATCCCCCATCTTCTTGAAAATTCTCACTTGTTTTTTACTACCTTCGATTACTGAGCCCCACTCTATCCCCAATCTCTAAAGGGTGTAATGAGGTTTACAGATAAGTTGACAATATCTGTTTCAAACATCACTCAGTAAAAAAACAATTGAAAGTGTATTGATTTGTTTTTTAGTCTCTCCATCAAATTGTCTCTGAATTAAAATGACTGCTTCCTCAACATTACCAGCATCAGCAGCATAAAGCAGTTTCCAAGGGCATGGTAGCCAAAGCTATTCCCTGGAATCTTCCATGCAGATGGTACTCTAAGAACTGATTACACAGCCTATTTCCCTAGGCATCTTCTGCTTAACTTGAGTTATGACTTTTCCGGTGATTAAATGTTTTATAATTGTTATTGCTATAGAAGATCTGATTTCAATTTACCGTCATCACCATGTAAATATTGTGATGACTCTTCACTTCCTGGTCTTGATATTACCCAACTCTGGTGATGATCTTAAGGTTCACATCCATAGGGCCGTCTGCTGTTGTGCATCAACAATCATGGTCTCATTGCCTGAAAATAAAAAGCATTCAGGCAGCTTGGATCATGGGTACAGTAAAGAGCTAGGCCAAGGTCTGAGTTGCTTTGAATCAGTAGGTCAATTTGTCTTTGGAATTGGAGAGTCATGTTTCAACACAGAAGTGGCTGTGGTCTTGGAAAGCTGCTGTTTTTCCATTTGGTTTGACTCTAAAAGATCAAATTTAGAGAAAATCACACAAGTCCCCAAATCCCACCAAATTTAATTTTGTTCCAGCAGGACCTCTAACTGAAAAAAAAATGTATCCCTCAAGGTTATGCTGACAGGAAACCTGATTAGAATGAATTCATTCTGAGCCTTAACCACAGAAATGTCCATTAAAAGAAGCCAGTTTTTTCCCTTAAAATAATAAAATTGTCCATCATAAATATAGCCATTTTAATTGATTCTCTTCAACACCCTACACTTGAACTAAGATAAACCAAGAGATTTTATTTGGAAAATTTATTATTATTACTTATAAAAACTGAAGCAATTTATTGGTTAATGTCATTGTATCTTTTAGACCTCCCTATAAAAATTCTGCTCCCATCCTCTTATGTCTTATGACAGTTTTAAGATGGTAAAATGAATTATGAATGCTCAAGTCCCCCCCAAAATAAATGGGAAACCACAGCAACTTATATTTAACCCTTAAGATAGATGTATTTTCATATACTTTTGTATTTGGCCTTAATTTTCTATTTATATGTCCTAAGCTGATTATATTGTTCTCCTAGTATAAGTAGCTGCTTTGGAAATATGAAATAAAGTTTCACTGGAAACCTTTTCAAATGATATTTGAATGTCACTATGATATAGTGCACAGTGATAACCTAGAGAAGAAAGAAAAACAGCTTTAAGGATTTACCCATTTTGTCTTTGATAGATGAAACAACTGCACTGTTTCTTTTCTTCAAATCCCTCAATTATTTTCTTTACTCAACTCACAGTGTACGTAGAATCTGTCAACTGTTGGTGTATTGCCTATGTTAATGTTTCTGTGTTATTTCCCTATAGTTTTGAACTTTTATATGTTAATTGCAGTGAAAGCAAAAAGCTATCCTGATGACTGGACAGAAATCATTTGCAGCTGCTGGGATTTTTACCCTTTGTTTTGTTTTTCTGGAATTTGGATGATATCTTCATTAGACAGGAAGATCTGGCTGCAACTGTCATACAACAAAGCAAACTTTTCTGCCTGAACTGGACTTCCTGTGTAATATCATGAGACCTGCTATTGGTATGTCAATGGCAAACATGGTGAATCAATAAAGTTGTTTTTCCACTGGAGTTTTAGATTTTCTCTAATTTAATGCTTGGTTCAGTTAATCAGTATTTTCCTTTCACATAGTAGAAGGTTCATATTGCTGGTGGGCTTGGCTTTTGTTAATAAAAGATCCACTAACCCTAAGATCCTAAGAAATCCAAGTTTTCATAGGGTTTATGGAAGCACAAACCAGTGTCTTGAATGGCTGCCCTGTGGCAGTCGGTCTCCAGAGCCTCTCCTTGTGTTTTCTGAGTGGTTTTGTTAGTACACAAGAGGAGAAAGTCACATTTTTAATTATATTAGATTGTAGGCATGCTCTATGCCAAAGTTTCAACCCACATGTCTTTCAGGCATTCTCTCCCTGTTTGCCTGTTTTTTACAAAAAACAGAGAAAGTGGAATTTTTCCAATGTACCACACCACCTATTTATTTTCAATTTTATTTTTTTAATCTAAGTAACATATGAACATGGTGAAAAAAATTGTTTAGACTTGCTTATAATGAAAAGTTAGAGGGTATCTTCAAGTAACATCTTCACATGCATGTGCAGGATCGTGCATAGATGGGCTCCCTTCGAGTGCATTCTGAGATGTTTTACCCAACCCTCTTCCATTTAATGTTTCTTGCTATAGAACCCCCAATACCATGAGCAAAGCACATTGTTATCAGCAATTTAAATTTTGCAGCAACTTAAATATTGTTTTGTTTGTTTCCCTTCTTCTCTAATCCCTCTCTCATTCCTTTCCATACACCTTTGCCCCATAGATACTCACAGTGATGTATTGATATGTCCTCAAAATATATATGTAGTCTTGTATAATATGCACTATTGTGTGTTAGTCTTTAATTTACATGAATGATCGTGTTTTCTCATTCCATTTTTACTTTTCTCACTAAATTTTTGCTTATTCTGTTTCTTACTTTTCTATTTATTGCTGCTTAGTGTCTCATAGACTGCATTCACTCCTCCAATCACCAATCCTGCTGAGTTTCTTCTAGCTCCTCACTGTTATAATGACCATCTGTGTACATGCCTCTACAGACCTAAGTGAGAATTTCTCTGATGTGCACACCATGAGTGTGATTGCTGTGTCATAGGCCATAGACATTGCTCCATTTTCTGTCTTTCATGTATTTGCTAAAATCTATCAATCCACTTATGATCACTGCCCAACTCTTGTTCTCTTTGCTGTTATGTTGGTTCATTTTGTATTTTCATTTCAATGGGGTCTTGAGAAAGACTGAAGGCAATTGTGTGTGCTCAAGCCAACATTTGAACTATAGCTCAAACCATCTCCTTTTCAGTGCACTATAGTCAGCTTGGAGTATGGCATAAGGGGAGGAGTAGGAGAGAGAGAGTAAGTAGAAAAGACATTGCTGCTGATGGTATGCTATCTGCTATTGGTCATATACTTTTCATTGAAACCCATTACCTAATAAGTGGGACATACACTAACATAGAAGGTTGCATCTAACTAAAGGTAGTTGTTGGCAGTCGTCATTGCTTCATAATTTGGAGAGCAACAGACTGACTTCCAATACCAAAGCATGACAGCATTTCTAGTCCCAAAGGCTTGTTGCTTTAGCTGACCTCTCACCCAATCCTATAGGCATCAAGATCCCATTTCAAGGTTACTGTTTTTCTTCAATACCACAACAACCTCTGCCATGTAAGTCTTGTAAAGTACAACCATCTTCATAATTGATTTTACAGGACTTTTCCTTCAATTTCAGATGGTTTTGTGATTGCTCTAACAAGACACCTCTGGGAATACTGTTATGAAATAATCGGAGTTGCATTTTCTGGGCCAGTCAACTAGGTGGCTGTGAGAGGGCTGAATCCAATTGGTACTTGGGTAAAGCTAAAGCAGAACTTTATAAGAAGGTGAAGGTGTTGCTATCAGGTCTGCCTACATCCCAACAGCAATGCCCATGGTCATATCAGCACTTTTTAAAATTAGAGTTTTCTAGGTAAAATCTGTCAGGGATGTCTTCAGTCATTTGAGATTTGAACAGTCTCAGTGGAAAATAGCCAAGCAAATCCCAAATGCCAGGGAATTCAGCTTTATTTCAAGGCACGTAACTTCCTCTTTTCCAGTCTATATCCATTAAATTGTCCAAACTACAGCCTACTACTCTGCATTGTGCAGGGTGGCTGTTCCAGGGCAGGCCTACTCTTGGACTTCAGCAGCTCCTAAATGTATCTCACTGAGAGTCATGGAAGTGACAGCTTGTAGAGGTATTGTCATATTGTGAACAGAGTACATGATTTGGAGTCACAATTCTGCATACTGCTAACCTCAGTCTTATCTGTGTACTGGGGATAATGGTAACACAAGTCATTCTGCCACATTAGAAGTTGCTATGGAGACAAAATAAAATAATGCACCTGAGGATTTAAAAGGCTTAAGTTCCTGGTGTTATGGGCTAAATTGTGTCTGCCTCCCCCTTTCCTATTTACATATTGATGTCCTAACCGTCAGTACTTCAGGAAGTGACCATAATTGGAGATAATGTCTTTAAAGAGTTAGGATGAAGTTTTTAGGGTGGGTCCTAATCCAATCTGACTGGTGTCCTGATAAGGAGAGGGGATTTGGACACACAAGAAGAGAAACCAGAAACGCACACAGACAGTGAGGGATGACCATGTGAGGACACATCAAAAAGATGGCCATCTGCGAGCCAAGGAGAGGTCTCAGAAGAAACCAAACCTGCTGACAAGTTTGATCTTGGACTTCTAGCCTCCAGAATCATGAGAAAATATGTTTCCGTTGTTTAACACATTAACTGCCACGTGAGTTGTATTTAACTTATACTAGTTTTGAGCCCGGGGCCTCGTGAAGCATATGTAACTCATATGTCTCTTCACCTTGGGAGCCAAGTGAACTATTTTTCAAGTTGTATATAACTCATGCACAGAAAATAATAAAAATTAACAGGTTTTTCATTAAATTAGAAATTAAATTAAATTAGAAAGTTTTTATTCTGTTTTAGTAATGAAACACTGTGGTGACAAGGAAAATTTTTTTTCTAGTGTGGCAGTCAATGTGTTAAGCCACCCGGTCTGTGGTATTTGTTACAAGAGCTCCAGATAACTCGTACACCTGGTCTATCAACTTAGATTCTTTTTATTTTAAAAATGTTATATGGACCATTGTGCCAGTTCCAAGTATTAACACATTTAATCCTCATACCCAATGAGGTAGGTGCCCATTTTACAGATGAAGAGACAGAAACAGAGAGAGGTTAAAAAAAAACCTACCTAGTGTCTGACAGGTAATAAATGTTAGAGACGAGAATCAAGCCTAGGCAGGCTAGCTGAAGATTCCATGCTACAAATTGTAGATCCAATTTGCTCAGATTCCTCTACTTAAGAGATTGAATATTAATTTTGATCACTGTTATGAAGTGAATGTTTATATCCCCCCCAAATTCATATGCTAAAGCCCTAGTCCCCAATGTGATGATATTTGGAGATGGGCCTTTGGGAGGTAATTTGGGTTAGATAAGGTCATGAGGGTGGGGCCCTCATGATGAGATTAGTTCCCTTATAAGAAAAGACACCAGAGACCTTGTGCTTTCTCTCTCTTTCTGTTTCCTCCCTGCCATGTGGGGATACAAGAAGTTAACTTTCTGCAAGTCAGGAAGGAGCCCTCACTAGACCTCAACCATGCTAGCACCCTGATTCAAGACTTCTAGCCTCCACAACTGTGAGAAAATAAGTTTCTGTTGCTTAAGCCACCCAGTCTGTGGTACATTGTTATGGCAGCCTGAGCTGACTAGTACAAGTGCCTTCTAGTACGTTGGAATTAGTCATTTTCATGTTAATCTCTTTATCCTTCACAACTCCAACAAATATTCATTTAGCATCCACCACCTTGTACCTGCCCTCAAGGTACTTTTGATCCAAAACGGAGGAAAGATAGTAAGTATATAGACAAATATTTTCAAACAACACCACCCATTCTGTGCTTTGAATTTATCCTTATCATTGATCACTTTTTAACATATTGCAATTTTGCTTATTTATTTTGTTTAACTAATTTCTCCCCTAGAATGCAAGCTCCACGAGAGCTGAGGTCTTTATTTTCTTCAATGTTATATCTGATGTTCCTAGAACAATGTCTGGCACGTAGTGGGGGTGCAAGGAATACTTGTTGAGTGAATAATTGCAAGTTAGGCTACATAACATGAAATATTAATACATGAACAGGGGGACATGATCAAGAAAAGCATATGAGCATCTGAAGCTTGGAGATGATCAGGGCCTCCCACATGGTTATAGAGCCCATGGGTGAGAGAAAGGCTCAAGTGGGAAGCCAGGCCTAACTGACTCTAAACCTCTTACTGTTCTCACTGTACTCATTTGCTCTCTTCTGAAAGGTTCCTTTACTAAGGGCTTTAAAATGATGGCAAACAGGTTAATTAAAACCTAAAACTACTCCATGAAACAAACTGCTTATCTAGTATGTTAATATTTAACTTTAGCAGACACAGCAGCAAACGATAAATAATATACAGCTAAGCTTGGGCTCAACGGTCAGTTCCTCACTTTGGGTTTTGGTAAAGGCTTTCACCAGGGGAAGTTTTGGCACTGACTCTGGCCTAGTCCTGGTTTGGGTCCTCTTGTACATTGGTCCTAGTTCCATATCTCCAACCTGAGTTATTCACAATTTAAACTATCCTCCTTGCTTCCAATATCAATGAAGTTATTGTCTGTGGTAGACACCTAAGACATTGTCCTCTCCACTTTTCCCTCTCCTGCACATGGCTGTAGCTGGGGATGTCATACTCCAGTGTGGCTCTGCAGGTGGCCCCTGCTCACACTGGATTGGCCAAGGGGGAACACCCAACTCAACCTGGTCTTTGAGCGTCTTCCTTGAGAGTTCAGTTAGGGACCCTTTAGAGTCTACAACTATAAAACTTAAAACTCAGGAGTTACATCAACCATGCTTTCAATCATGCGTAGCAAGAGTGATGAGTGGAATGAGCTGAGGACTGGGGAGCTTCCCAGCAGTGTTCAAGTCCTGGGTTCAAATTGACTCTTGTGTCTACCTGCATTCTTAAGCCTGAGTTTCACAAAATACTCTGGTATTTTTACAAGTGAGGCTTTCCTTTGCTCTTAACCAGTTCAAGTTGGTTTCTGTCACGTGGTTCCAAAAGCAGCTTAACCAATACATCTAACTCCCAGTCTCCCTGCCTTCAGTTGTTCAAAGTTTGTTTCTAAAGAGCAGACAAATCTTTATTTTTTGAAGATCCTTAGAATGATTCTGATGTCCATGATCCATGAAGGAACACTTTGAGAATCACTGGTATACAGGATGGGAAATCATGAGAGTTTTTATGAGTGGGATTAACATGATCAGATTGTGTTTTAGAGTGATCAAAGAAAGAATGGACAAAGGATGTGAGTGAAGGAAGTGGCAGGGAACCATGGAGACAGTTTATTGCAGGGAGGCAGGAAGGGATGACAAGGCCATAGCAGAAACAATCGAGAATGAAGGACAGACTGACAGATATGTGGGAAACAGAATTGACAGATATTAGTGACAGATTAGCTTTAGGGAATTAAGAAGAAAATGTCTGCTTTAGGTAGCTGGTTAGATTCGTTAAGCAGTAATCAGAATCAGCAATATCAGAGTAAAATCAAGTGTTGAAAAAGAAGGTAAGTTCAGTACTGGAATGTTGAGTCATACAAAATGTGTTGTTGTTTTATTATTAGAGAATGAGAAGCAACTTAGTATTGTGGTTAAGAGCACGGACTGCCTGGGTTTAAATTCTGGTTCTACCAGTTACCAAATCTGTGACTTTGGGTAAGTTATTTAAGTTCTTTGTGCCTCGGTTTCCTCATCTGTAAAATGAGTTTAGTAATAATTCCTTCCTCACAGGATCCTTATGAGGATTAACTAAGTTAATATTTGTAAAACAGACTAGTGCCTGGCAGATAGTAAGTACTGTGTAATAAACAAATAAAATTTGATTAGTGTTATGGATATGAACAAACAGGAGCATCTCTATTGTGCTTTGTGCCTCACCCTTACAACCGTTAAATAAAGGAATGATGAGGGTAGTTTTCCCTCATGTTGGTAGATGTTGTTGTGTTTTGCGAGGTGGAAAATTGCATATTCACAGCCCAAGAACTCTAAATCCCCTTCCCGGGACCGTCTTTGTTAATTGTGCTTCATTAAGACCAGTGTCTTGCTTCTCTGAAGTGCTGCAGAATTCAAGCTCAAGGGGAGGGGAGTTGATAAACTGGTAGCCAGGCTTCCATCTTCCCTCTGAGCCCCATCACTAACGGCCAATGAAGTCAGGGTATGAAATCAAGAAACCAGCATAAGACAGAGTTTTCTTCACCAATTGGAAATTACTTCTACAAGTAAGAACTATAATGATCTTGGAGACAAGATGGCTGACCAGAGACACTAGCTGCCAGATCATCTCAGAAATAAGGAAAGTTTTAGATGGAAAAGAAAAAACAAACAAACAATCAAAGATGGGGTGTAATTCCAAGGGAAAAGTGCCAGAACCTGCAAGAGATTCCACAGGAAGAAGTTGCAAAGCAGAATAAGAAGGAGCAAGATATCAGCAGAGGTCAACCCCTGAGAGGTTTGGAGTCCAGCAAAAAAGGTAGGTGGAGCGGTTTGTTTCTCCATCCGTCCCTCACATCTCTGACAGTCAGCAGGCTCCGGAGCTGCTGGAGAACCTTCCTACCCTCATGACTCTAAGAGCTGCTGCTGCCAGTGAACTGGGAGCTTCTTGAGGACAAAGCACCAGGCTTCCAGCCCCCTTGGGGTGCTTCCCATCACCACAGACCTGAGCCCAGATGGCAGGCACCATATTGCTTCTCCCCCTACCGTGCACCTTTGTCCTCCCCAGGGGACTTTACTCTCTCAGTTTTCATCTTGCTTATTTCCATACGAATACTTCCCAACTCTGACTCAGACTTCAGGAGCCACAGGGGGCTGGTGGGTCCCCGGGCATCTGTGTGACCCCGGAGCCTGGACATTCTGGATGGGTTGCCTTCTGGAGGGAGGGACAGAGATGACCAGAGTGCTAGCTTTCTTCCATTCAGACTCTTTCCCTCCCATTCCCCTCCCCCACCTGCAGCTCCTGAGACAAATGCTTGAGCTGGGGCTCCCAGGAGCTGCTGCTTCCCCTCTGTTGGGGCTTCCACAGAGAGTGGGGTCAAACCTTTCCTCTTAAAGACCTGAAGAGGACTAAAGGGTGCTCTGACTGTGACCTCTCTACTAACTGGCCCTCTCTGGTGCTTCTTGCCTGGCTGCTCCATCACAGCAGGGCACACCCTGAAAAGGAGGGACATCAGACCAGCTTGAGCAACCCATACACAACTCTGGATAAGCATGCTTCTCCCTGGCACAGTCAGGAATTGATCTTCTGGGAACAATGGACAGGCTTTCAGGCCAGATCCTGTACCCCCAGAACAAGATCGTGTGGGTAGGTGGTCTGGAGGGGACACTAATGAACCAACCTCAGGAAGCAAGGGAGCCCATATGGGCAGAACTGAAAAGAGAGCACAGTGTGGGTCCCAGTCACAGCACACTCATGGAGCACCCCTCCCCCCATAGGAAGGCTGCAGTCTCAGCCAAGGGTGGGATCATGGACAGGGAAGCTCCCAGCCCCACAGTGCCATGGAGGGGGAGCTCAGCTAGTATGAGCTCCTGCCTGCCAGAAGATGCAGAAAGGAAAACAGAGGGCAGGGGAGAGGGGAGAAGAGCAGAACCTACTCCCAGCATCCAGATTGTGGATCTCAGACAGCCCCCACTTCCACAAGCAGACTTTCTGGCTGGGTGGGGCCACTTCAGCCCCTCCCTGGAGGCTTTCCCCAGAAGTGTGGGAATGGACACTTGACCCCTACAGAAGCAGCTACCTTACCAGCTTTGGTGGAGCCTGAGGGCAGGCTCACCCAAACCAGCCCCACCCAGCCACACTCTCCCACCCACCTCTGCTGTCATGGAGAATAAGGACTCACCTGGAAGTTCCAGGGCCCCAAGAACCACCTGGGGCATTCAAGTGCTTCTCCAGAGGGGCCGGAGCAGGTAACAGGTCACAAAAAAACCACTGCAGTTTGTCCTTCCAGCAAGTGTGACCTACTGCAAGGGAGGTCAATTTGCACAGTCCTTTATAACATTAACTGACTCAATCATACAAGATGTGGTTGATTCTTTACCACAAGCACCACCTATTATCTCAGAGATTAAACTGGGCATTGCAATACAATTCACACTGTTAAGAAGACCACACGGCTGGGGAAAGAGAAAAGACTTCAAAGACCTCCTTCCTCCCTCCTCAAGGAAAGACAGGGAATCTGCCCACATGCATAGCTTGGACTTAAATCGTACTATAGGACAAATGGGCCTAACAAACATTTACAGAACATTTTACTGAAAAACTACTGAATATACATTCTTCTCATCAGCACATGGAATATTCTCCAAGATTGATCATATCTTAGGCCACAAAACATACCCTGATAAATTAAAAAAAAATAAAAATCCTACCATGTATCTTTTCAGACCACAGTGGAAAAAAACTAGAAATCGACTCCAAGAGAAACACTCAATTCTACACAAAGTCATGGAAATTCAACAACCTGCTGCTGAATGACTACTGGGTCAATAATTAAATTAAGATGGAAATCAAAAGATGCCTCTAACTGAATGACCAAGGGGACACTAACTACCAAAATCTATGAGATTCAGCAAATGCAGTGCTAAGGGTAAATTCATTACCTTAAATGCCTACATCAAAAGACAGAAAGATCACAAATTAACAATCTAATGACACATCTCAAGGAACTAGAAAAGGAAGAGCAAACCAAACCCAAAGCCAGCAAAAGAAAGGAAATAAGTAAGGTCAGAGCAGAACTAATTGAAATGGAAAACAAAAAACAATACAAAAGATCAATGAAACATAAAGTTGGTTCTTTGAAAAGATAAACAAAATTGATAGACCTCTTGCTAGATTAACCAGGAATATAAGAGAAAGGACCCACATAAGCTCAGTCAGAAATGAAAAAGAAGATATTACAACCAATACCACAGAAATACAAATTTTATCTGTGAATACTATGAAAGTCTCTACACAAATAAATTCAAAAACATGGAAGAAATGGACGATTCCCAGGAAACATACAACCTCCCAAGACTCAATATGGAAGAAATAGAACTCCTGAACAGACCAGTAATGAGCAATGAGATTGAAGCAGTAATAAAAAATCTTCCAATTTAAAAAAGCCCAGGCCTGGTGGATTCACAGCTGAATTTTACCAGACCTACAAAGAAGAGCTGGTACCTGTACTGCAGAAATTATTCCATAACATTGAGAAAGAGGGAATCCTCCCCAACTCATTCTACAAAGCCAGGAAAAGACACAAGAAAAAAAGAAAACTACAGACTAATATCCCTTACGAATATAGATGCAAAAATCCACAATAATATACTAGCAAACCGAATTCAAGAGCACATAAAAAAAAATCCACCATGACCAAGTGGGCTTCATCTCAGGGATGCAAGGATGATTCAATGTACATAAATCAATAAATGTGATTCACCACATAAACAGAAACAAAAACAAAGACAATGTGATAATCTCAATAGATGCAGAAAAAACATACAACAAAATTGACATACAACATACATACAAAATTGAGCACCCTTTAATGATAAAACCCTCAATAAATTAGGCATGGAAGGAACATATCTCAAGATTATAAAAGCCATATATGACAAACTCACAGCCAACATCATTGAATGGGAAAAAGTTGAAAGCATTACCACTAAGAACTGGAATAAGACAGGGATGCCCACTGACACCACTTGTATTCAACATAGTGCTGGAAATCCTAACCAGAGAAATCAGGCAAGAGAAAGAAATAAAAGGTGTCCAAATCAGGAAAGAGGAGATCAAACTATTGATTTTTGCTTTTTCTTATAGCTAGAAAATCCCAGAGACTCCACCAAGAAACACCTGAAATTGATGAATAAATTCAGCAAAGTCTCCAGTTATAAAATCAATGTATACAAATCTGTAGCATTCCTATACACAAATAACAGTCAAGCTGAGAGTCAAATCAGAGACTCAATACTATTCACAACAGCTACAAAGAAAATAAAATACCTAGGAACATACTTAATCAAGGAGGTGAAAGAGCTCTACAAAGAGAACTACAAAACACTGAGGAAAGAAATCACAGATGACACAAGCAAATGGAAAAACTTATCCTTATGGATTGGCAGAATCAACATTGTTAAAATGTCCATACTACCCAAAGTGATTTACAGATTCAACACAATTCCCATCAAAATACCAAGGTTCTATTTCACAGATCTAGAAAAAATAATTCTACACTTTGTTTGGAACCATAAAAGAGCTTTAATGGCCAAAGCAATCTTAAGCAAAGAGAACAAATCTGGAGACATCACATTACCAGACTTCAAACTATACTACAAGGGTATAGTAACCAAAACAGCATGGTATTGGCATAAAAATAGAGACATAGACCAATGGAACAGGACAGATTACCCAGATATTATATAAAATCATCCACTTACAGAAAATTGATCTTTGACAAAGCAGACAACAATATACACTTATTTATAGCCCTATTGAATGGCCCTATTCAATAAATGGTGCTAGGAAAATTGGACAGCCACGTGTAGAAGAATGAAACAAGTTCTGTATCTCTCACCACTCACAAAAATTAATTCAAGATGGATAAAGGACTTAAATGTATGGCATGAAACCATAAGAATTCTAGAAGAAAATGTAGGAAAAACTCTTCTAGATATCGGCCTTGGCAATGAATTTATTAAGAAGACCCCAATGGCAATCACAACAACAACAAAAATAAATAAATGGGACTTGATTAAATTAAAAAGCTTCTGCATAGTTAAAGAAATAATCAACAATCTACAGAATGGGAAAAAAATATTTGCAAGCTATACATCTAATAAAGAGCTAATAGCCAGAATCTACAAAGAACTTAAGGAAATCAGCAAGAAACAAACAAACAAACCCCCTTTTTTAAGGGGCAAAAGACACGAACCGAAGGTTTTCAAAAGAAGATAGACAAATGGCCAATAAACGTATGAAAAAATGCTCAACATCACTAATCATTAGGGAAATGCAAATTAAAACCACATTGAGATATCACCTTACCCCAGTTAGAATGACTTTTATTTGAAAGTCCAAAAACGATAGATGCTGGTGTGGATACAGAGAGAAAAGAATGCTTATTCACTGTTTGTGGGACTGCAAATTAGTACTACCTCTATGGAAAACAGTGTGGAGATTCCTCAAAGAACTAAGAGCCAACCTACCATTTGATCCAGCAATCCCACTACTAGATATTTACCCAAAGGAAAATAAGTCATTTTATCAAAAAGACTCCTGCATTCGAACATTTATTGCAACACAATTCACAATGGCACAGATGTGGAATCAACCCAAGCTCTCATCAATTCATGAGTGGATTAACAAAATGTGGTATATGTATACTACGGAATACTACTCAGCCATGAGGAAGGATGAATTAATGCCTTTTGCAACAATTTGGATAGAACTGGAGACCATTATCCTAAGTGAAGTATCTAAAGAATGGAAAAACAAACACCACATGTACTTGCTATTAAATTGGAACTAACCAATGAGCACTCATATGCACAGAGGGAAATAAAACTCAGTGGAAATCAACCAGGGGAAAAGCGGGAGGAGGGGATGGGTAAAAACCTACCTATCAGGTTCAATGAACACTATCTGGGTTATGGGCACACTTATAGCCCTGACTCAAGCATAAGAAAACTGATATATGTAACCAAAAACATTTGTACCCCCATAATATTTTGAAATAAAAAGTGAATGAAAGTTAAAGCTTAATATTCCAGAAGGAATGAGCTAGGTTATCTTGATTGCTTGTGAATGCTGTTTATAAACTGTAATATCGTTTTATCTATAATGTAATGAGATATACTGGGAAACAGACTGGGAGTAAACTTCTGGTGGTCTAAGAAATTTTAGCTGGCCGAGCTCTGTGCCCAAAAGACATTATATAAATTGTGCGATATTCTGAGTGGTGAAACCCACAATAATCTGTCTATGTTATCCAAATTTCATCTTTTTCCTGATATGTTTCTGAAAAGTGATTCTTTCAGCAAAAATGTAATGAGGAGTATTTTTTTTTTTTTAATGGCAGCTCCAGATCTGGTGGAAAGCATTTTCTATTTATCTTTCTCTTTTTCTATTTGTCTTACAGGCCCATTATTAAAAGATGTTTTTAGGGAAAGTATTATTTTAAAATGGAATAGTTAAAGGAAAGTTTAGGAAGGTAAAATTCTAAAGAGTTTTATAGCAAAGTCAAAAAATAAGGGAAAAAATTATTCCTTGGCAAAATTTTAAAGTAGGTGCACCTTGTCTTTTCTATTTCCGATTTCAGTGATCACCCCCAACCTTTGCTTATTCTCCGTGATTCTTCTTATAAAAATCTACTCTTTGGAAAAGTTCTGATAAAATAATTCTCTTGTTCAAGACATGGGTGGCTTGGACAGGTTAATTGTTTTCCTTTACTTGTGGTATTTGCAATTTAACAGAGTTTGGAGGCCAAAGTACTATGCTTTGATAATGTGATTTCACACATTCTAATCAACTCAAGAGTAGAAGGACATTATTGTTTTACCTCTGGTGTTTAGGGTCCCTCTGAATTATCCTGTTTACTAGTGGGGAGTGTGGAAGAGAGCAAAGTCTTTGAAGAACCCACTCTGTGACAAGTGGCATGAAGCAAGGCAACACTGAGACAAGCCTAAAAATGCTTATAAGGGACCAGGTATCCTTGCTTCACAAGTCACTGGCATTTTTGGAGAGAGAAGTGCCTCTCTTACCTCTGTCCCAGCCACAAGCAATCCTTGAAAGGTTTCTTCCAAAAGTCATTCCTATCAATCAAAGAATTAGGCCCCTTAGACTAATTCTTCTAATACCAGCCCCCAAAAAGCCAACCTAGAAAAAGCCTGTCAAATTCCCCAAACTTTTCACTAGACAGGACCTATTATGAAATCTATAAAGAAAGAATGAATTCTAATCCAAAACACTCTTCTTAGGATCAAATTATTGGATAGAGGAAAAGTCAATTAGGACTTTTCCAATTAGGACATCAATCGCAATAAGTGAGAGATTTTATACTTTTTCATCTTAGACTTATGAAATGATGATTTTCAGTTTCCTCAAGATTTAGTTCTCAATCTTGCCATAGAGCACACATGTAGTGTTGATACAAGAGATTTACTTTAGCATCTGAACTGATAAGGAGAACAGTATATAGAGAATTTTTAAATACATGGCTGATATAGGTCATTAAATATGAAGTGTCCGATTTTGAATCAAAAGTGTAGTTTATATGTCTCAAACAAGAAGCAGTATAACTAATCAAAGTATGCAGCTAAACTATTGACACAGTTTTGCCATCTTAACGGTAGCTTGTTTATGCCAGCAGTGAAGAAGCCTGGAGAGTGAGTGGCGATGAATCGCAAAAGGCATTTTCCACAGCTTGTTGAGAATTGAATATTTTTCCTTGAATGAAGTGGTCCAAAGCCTGGAAGAAATAGTAATCAGTTGGTGCAAGGTCTGGTGAATACGGTAGATGACAGAGAGTTTCCAAGTCCAGCTTCTGTAGTTTGAGCAGTGTTGTTTGTACAACATGTGGTTGAGCATTGTCTTGCAAGAGGATTGGCCTGTCTCTATTGACCAATCTTAGCTGCCTAATCACAAGCATCCTCATCATCTCATCCAATTGGTTTCAGTGGACATCCGCTGTAATCAATTTACCAGGTTTCATGAAGCTGTAGTGGATAATACCAGTGCTGGACCACCAAACAGACACTATTAGCTTTTTTTGATGAATATTTGGTTTTGGACTGTGTTTGGACACTTTATCTTTATCCAACCATTGTGCCCAACACTTGCAATTATCAAAAAAGAATCCATTTTTCATCACACATAACAATACAGTGTAGAAATGGCCCTTATGTTGTGACAGCAAACAAAGGCAAGCCTTGAGACAATTTCTCTTCTGACGCATGTTTAATTCATGTAGAACCCATCTATCCAGCTTCTTTACCTTGTTGATTTGTTTCAAATGGTCCCATATTGTTGGAATAGTAATGTCAAACCTTGCTGTTAATTCACACATAGGTTAAGATGGATTTGCTTTCACCATAGCTTTCAGCTCATCATCATCCACCTTGGTCTGAGGTCGCCCATATGGCTTATTTTCAAGATTAAAACCACCAGAATGGAACTTCTCAAACCATTGATGTACTGTGCGTTCATTGGCCACAACCTTCCCAAACACTTCATTGACATTTTGAGCTGTCTGTGCTGCATTGGTTCCAGGATGGAACTCATATTTGCAAATAACACAAATTTTTGACTTATCCATGGTTTCACAAAAATTGCTCTAAAAAAAATTTGAAAGATAATCACAAGCCAAAATGTGCATTTGAAAGACTGAGGATGTACCTTCACAATGAACATAAAACAAGAAGTGTCAGAGTGAAATGTGAGAGATATCAACTGTCAGACTTAGTACTTAAGGAAATCAGACATTTCATGCTTTATAACCTGAGTCCTTTAACACATATGTAGAAATGAACATGTCTTATGGGACTTCCTGGCGCCTCGGACACCCTGTAGAGAACTGGCTGTTGTACAAGTGGGTGATTCTCTTTATGCATCCAGCTCTTCTCATCAACATCTTGTACCCTTGTCCTCCTGAGAACACTCAGAACAACAATCACCCACCCACCCAGTGTGGTCCCATCTTTAAGCTGTTTTGTCTCTGCCTCCACCTGGGACTTGTTAACTATCTTGGGTTGTGGGAAAACAGTCAGAGCGAATGGGATGGGAGTGGGGAGAAGATCTAGACCGGTAGAAAGTGCAAGTTCCGATGGAGTTGGTAGAGCTCCACCTGCACACTCTCCCTCATCCCTTGGGATAGGCAAAACAGTGCCCCCCACAAAGATGTCCACATTCTAATCTCTGGAATCTGTGCATATGTTACTTTACACGACAAAATGGATTTGCAGATGTGATTAAGGTTGAGGACCTCAAGATGGGGAGATTATCCTGGGTGAGCTGGGTAGGCTGGCTCTGACCACAGTAGTCATTACAAATGCAAGAGCAAGCGAGAAGGGTGGGTGACAAAGACGCGATGTGAGGAGGCCCTGACCAGTCACTGCTGGCTCTGAGGATGGAGGAAGGGGCCGTGAGCCCAGGAATGCAGGTGGCTTCTGGGAGCCGGGAACAGCCCTCAGTTTACAGCCAGCAAGAAATTGGGAACCTTGGTCCTACAGCTGAAGTGAAGTGAGTTGTTCCAACAACTTGAATGAGCAGAAAACGGATTATCCCCTAGAGAGGAACACAGCTTGTGGACACCTTGATTTTACCTCATCGAGACCCACACTTAACTTTTGGCCCACATAACTGTAAGATAATCAGTGTGTGCTGTTTTTAGCCGCTGAGTTTGTGGTAATTTGTTACAGTAGCGATGGAAAGCTAACATGGCCCTTCTCTCTGTCTTCTCTGATGATCACCCCCATTTACCTCTCCTCAGTTATTCTTCTGGCCTGTCAAACATTATTTATGATTGAAAATAATAGCAGCATCTTTTAATGAGGATTTAAAATGTGCCAGACATTGATAGATATGCCACCTGCATTATTATATTTAATTTTCACAACAGCAATTGGGGTAGGTACTTTTATTTTCCCCAGTTTACAGTTGTCCAAACTAAGGTTTAGTAGCTCAATGTTACATTGTAATTAAATAAGTAATATGACCTAGATATCAACTGGGAAGGCCTTACCCCTGGGACCCAAGTAAAAATAGCTGGAATGCTGACAGTTTCCCAGCCTGTGAAAATCCAAAGCCCTTTCCAGGAATTTGGTCATGTACAACACTTACGTTCTTTTGGCAGCTAGTGTAATACAGAAGAAGTTTGAGAAGGATTAGCATTAACTACTTCTTCTCAAAACTTGCTATCAAGATATAACTATAAGCAAGTCTCAACTCAAATTCTGGCACAAATACAAGCATTTATTAAACAAGCATTTATTAGCATGGAGGACCAATACGGTTCATAATCTTATAAATTAGAAAGTTCTAGTATTTTATCCTTTGAGGTGCTCCATCCATACCTTGTGCAAAAAGTTCACTCAAGTAGATATCACTACATTCTATAGATGGGATTTGGTCACCCTTAGAGGTGGCACAGACAATCATCAATCCTTCTAAACTAACGGCCAAACACAGGACTTCTTAAAGATCTACCTTGGATGTGGTGATGGTCAATTTTATCTGTGAACTTGACTGGACCACAGATGTCAAGATATTTGGTCAAAAGTTATTCTGGGTGTTATTGTGAGGGTGTTTTGGGCTGAGATTAACCTTTGAATTGGTAGACTGAGTAAAGCAAATGGCCCTCCATAATGTGGGTGGGCATCACCTAATCAGTTGAAGGCCTGACTAGAACAAAAAGACTGACCCTCCCTCAAGTAAGAGAGAATTCTTCCTGCCTGATGGCATTTAAACTCAGACATTGTTTTTTTCCTGCCTTTGGACTAGAACTGAAACATTTTCTCTTCCTAGATCCTAGACCGGCTAGCCTTTGGACTGCAACTACACTATCAGCTCTCTTGGGTCTCCAGCTTGCCGACTTACCTTGCAGATCTTGGGACTTGCCAGCCTCCATAATCATGTGAGCCAATTCTTTCTAATAAATCTTTCTCTCTGTGAAATATATATATAGTATTATAATACATAATTAATATATGCTATATATAAAAATATTATATATGAGAAATAGAACCAATAGGAGATATATATACAGAAAGAGAGAAAGAGAAATTTTATGTATAAAACAGAACCAAAAGTGTGTGTGTGTGTGTGTGTATATATATATTTGGTTGCTGACTGAAATGTCGTTATGCAGTGTTATGCTATATATAAAGAGATTTTCATATATTTTTATACACACACACATATATATAGTCTGCACTGTATAATGACATTTTGATAATGATAGACTGAATATATGACAGTGATGCTATGAGATCATAATGAGATGAAAAATTCCTATTGCCTAGTGATGTCTTGATGGTGACCCTGTGTAGACCTAGGTTAACATGTGTGTTTGTGTCTTAGTTTTTAACAAAAAAGTTTAAAAAACAAAAAAGAATTCTTTTAATAGAAAAAAGCTTATAGAATAGAGATATAAAGAAAGAAAATATTTTTGTACAGATTTACAGTGTATTTGTGTTTTATGTTTACAAGAGGAAAAAAGTTTAAAAATTTTAAAAGTTTATAAAGTAAAAAAGTTACAGTAAGCTACGGTTAATTTATTATTGAAGAAAGAAAATTTTTTTTAAAAAAAATTTAGTTTAGCCTAAGTGTACAGTGTTTATAAAGTCTACAGTAGTGCTCATAATGTCCTAGACCTCCACATCCACTCACCACTCACTCACTGACTCACCCAGAGCAACTTCTAGTTCTGCAATCTTCATTCATGGTAAGTGCCCTATACAGATGTACCATTTTTTATCTTTTATACTGTATTTTTTACAGTACCTTTTCTATGTTTAGATATACTTAGATACACAAATATTTACCATTGTGTTACAACTGCCTACAGTGTTCAGTACAGTAACTTGCTGTACAGGTTTGTAGCCTAGGAGCAAAAGGCTATACCATATAGCCTAGGTGTGTAGTAGGCTGTACCACCCAGGTCTGTGTAAGTACACTCTATAATATTTGAACAAGGACAAAATCACACACACACACACATCCTATTCATTCTGTTTCTCTGGAGAACCCTTGCTAATGCAGATGTCAGCACTAAGGGTTCAGGCAATAATCCTTTCAGAATCCTATATCTTGTATTAGTTTCAGAGTAACAAAGTACCTCAAACTGGGTGTCTTAAAACAACAAAAACTTATTCTGTCATAGTTCTAGAGACTAGAAGTCTGAAATCAAAGTGTTAGCAGGGCCGTGCTTCCTGTGAAACTCTGGGTAGAATCCTTCCATGCCTCTTCCTAGCCTCTGGTGGCAGCCTCCACTCCTTGGCAGCCCTTGCTCTGCAGCTGCATAACTCCAATCTCTTCCTCTATCTCCATGTGGCATTTTTTCTGTGTGTCCTTACCTTCTCTTCTTGGAAATAGCCCACCTTACCTTAACTAATTATCTCTATTCCAAATAAGGTACTGGGGGTTAGGACTTCAATACATCTTTTGGGGGGACACAATTCAGTCCATGATACTTATTTATGTAATATTTCAACCAATCTAGATATATTGAAGGCCTTTTAATTTCACCAGTGAAATCAATTTTTAAATATTTATCATGCTAATTCAGATATTAATTTCACCAGAGAAAATCTATTTGATGTGCTAATTGTCAGTGTTATGCTAAAAAGCCTCGGGTGTTCATAGAGATCTAGAGAGCTGTAGGTACAAGCTGGCTGACCACCCCTGCAAAGGGCATTATTAGGTCAATAGTCTACCTCTAGAGTTGAAGTTTAAACGAAGCGGCGTATGCACAATGTCACATTGTCTATGCCAAAGTCCATTAAAGTCAATTGCAGACATTGTAACATGGGTACTGTATCTTTTGCTCTACATTGACTCAGCTGCAGATACATATTTCTCCATTAAGAAATTCACTCACACAAAGCATTTCTTGCATTTGCTCAACTTTAGGCTGGCTCCTTCTCTTTGTACCTACTTTTCTATCAGGAAAAAAGCAAATTTCTGTCCTTGCTGCCTGCTTCTGTTGTTTTTGAGCATGCTGTTAGGGTGCTACTCTTTACTCCCTAACACTTCTCAAAATATATCCCTTCCAGACAAATCCATTTGCTCTTCCTCTCCACATGAGCATTTTAACCCAGGTCTGTCTGACTTTAAAGCCTGAGTCTTTAGTCACGACATTGTACCAGATCACCTGTGTTACACTATTTAACACCAAGAGGAGCATGACTATAAATCAAATACAGCACACCATGCAACTGCTGCTAAGACTAGGGATATTTAGTTAAAACTTCATTAACAACTATTCATTCAAGAGCAACTACATTACTGGATTTTATAGGGGAAATTAAATGTAAATGAAATAATTTTTGAAAAGTCTTGCTTTTTTATTTAAATGGATAGATCAGAAATATGAATATTTGAAATAACTTTAGAATAGTTTCAAGCAGCATGTCAACAAATGGAATTTAAGGAAATTCTGCATATTTTCTTCCACCAAACAGATGAGCAATTCTGAGTGAGCCTCAATGCTTTACTTGCTTCCTCTGATGTTGGTAAATGATCTCTCCTCCTTAGCTAGTATGAGTATGGAGATTCCATAACTATATCTGCATCTGTATGAGAGAGACACACACATGCATATAGACTCACATTTGTAGACTATTGCTATTGCTCAAATTATTCCCACCTTGTGGCTTCTACATATTTCTTACCGGATTCTAACTGAGCTTGTGTGTAACTATGATGAGAATCAAAATACAATGGTCATCTGCCACACCAGCAGAAATGTCTGGGTACCTTTCAAAATAGTCAGATTTAGTCACTGGTCCACCATTCAGAAACCTTATACTTTCCACTCATGTTGCTAGATCCTTAGGATTAGCACCCATCATTTATTTTCAGTACAAAAAATTCACAATTGTGGTAAAAAACTGGATGATGCTTCAAGTTTCTCTGCCATTTAGATGGCTTTGTGCTTGAAATATGGTTGAAATGACGTACCTCTGAAATCTCTCTGCAGAGCAGTTCTACAATAGGAGAAGCAAATTCAAGTGCCATCCGGGACCAGGCAGCTGACACATGAGGGAAATAGACCAGCTGAGCGCTGTAGTAAACTTGGACATGTATGACCTTTCTAAAAACAGCGATTGTCTCTCATCTCCACCCAAGTGTTGCCAATAGCTGTAAGTTGCCACTTAACCCAGTATTTTTAAGTGAAGCTAGAAATCTATAAATTTTGTGTGAAATTTACAGGTGTTAAATTTATGGCATAATTTCTTTGAAAAATGAAATCCATCTGTGATTTTTGTCCATTTTTTGTGAAAAACCACCAGTTTGCAACTAGTATTCTGCAATGATAATTAAAACAAAGAAAAAAAACCTCCCTACTGGTGCTTTATTCATTTTCTTTCCTTCACAAAGAAATATGTTAATGGTTTAACTTCAGATTTCCTAAACTTATTTCAAAATAAGATTTATTTGTTTCTTTGTTGAGAAAGGTGTATGAGGACGTGTTAGCTGTAACTACTTTTTTTAGTTTAGAGGAACACATTTGGGGAGACGATGGAAACTGACATCCTCTGTGTGATCTGACTCCATGTTCTGGAGAAGTTTTTCTTTCCATGATGAAATGAGATAAAGACTCAATGTTAAATTCTCTTTGAGTTGGTATTTCCAGTAGCTTTTAAAATACTACCATTTTTTTTTCCTCAGTGGAAAGAATGAAAGCACCTTCATAACCATCTTTTGTGAAATTTGCGAGACCAACACCTGGGACTGGGGGTAGGGGAAATGGGGAGTGACTGCTTAATAGGTACGGGGATTCTTTTTCGATTGATAAAAACGTAGAATTAGTGGTAATTATTACACGTCATTTTGAAAGTACCGGAAGTCTGAATTACACACTTTGTAATGGTTAAAATGGTGAATTTTATGTAATTTGAATTTTACCTCAAGTTTTCCAAAAACGACCATTGCCATAGAGCCAAGATGCATATTTACTTTTAGAGGGGCTATGTTTCTAGGTGCCATAAACTGAATTGTGCCCCCCTCCACCAATTCATATATTGAAACCCTAGCCCCCAATGTTACAGTAATTGGTGACAAGGGCTTTTAGGAGTAAGTCAGGTTAAATGAGGGCATAATGACAGGGTCCTAATCCAATAGGTTTGGTGGCCTTATAAGAAGAGGGAGGGAGAGAGAGAGAGCATGCGCTTTCCACGTGCATGCACCAAGAAAAGGCCATGTGAGCACATAATGAGATGGCTAAGTCTGCAAATCCAGGAAGAGAGCCTTTACCAGAACCCAATCATGCTGGCATTCTAATCTCAGATTTCCAGCTTCCAGATCTGTGAGAAAATAAATTTCTGTTATTTGAGCCACTCAGTCTATGGTATTTTGTTATGGTAGCACAAGCTAAGACAGTAGGTTAGTTGAATATTAATCATTCTCCTTCTAACAACTCCTACCTGAGTGTCCATAGAGAAATCCACAAGACAGGATTTCGAGGCAATAGAGTACATACAAAGTTGTCAGGGAATGGCTATGTGTTCCCATGGATGTTTCTGAGTATTAGTTTTTATGTGTTGTTGAACAGAACTTATGGTTTAGACTCTGTGCCACATGTATTTACATCCTTTCCAAAATGCAGTTTTGATCAGAGCTGCACATGTGACCTGGGAGTAAGTCTGGGAAAGGGTGGATGGTCTAAATGGACTTTTAAAATTATTTTCAGTGCTTTTTATCCATCTGCTACCTCATAGTACTCTCTGTGGAATTTCTATGCCATTAAAATTCAACTTAATCAATACTGATTGGAATCATTGCAGAAAGATAAGAACTCTGATGACAAAATCGCCACCATTTTGCAAGGCCAGTATTAGGCTAAGCCATAACTCCTCATTGCTTCCAAGTCTCTTCCTTATCTTTTCAGGCTGCTTTCTATCCATCATCGTGCCAACATGGTGCCATGTGGCCACTGCTTGCAGCACTGGGCAAGGATGATTATCTCACTAGGACATAGTTCAGTTCTCAATGTTACATGCTACGAATCACATTCCAGGGTCAAGTCTAATGTTGCTCATCCCCTTATGACCTCAGCAGTTGAAGAACTACAACCCTTCTGAGGATTTTCTATGTTAAGGAGCAGAGATTACAAGAACATGTTTATTTGGCTGGTTTTCCATATAGGTTTGCCCAACCAGAGGAAGATTGCCAAGTGTTTATGGCCATGCTGTTCTGTAGTGTGTAAGTTATGCCATTGATACATCTAAGAAAAAGTTTTGCAAATCCAGATGTCACTAAGGACTTTTATACTCACATTGCATCCACCTCTCTAGATCTTATACTTCCTTTTCCTGTCCTGGGGTGTGAAGAAGAGAACACCTTAGCACTGAGAGAACTGCAGGTGTCTGTCACACCCCTGGGAGGGAAATATGCTCTCCCTCCCTTCAGAATGAGTGGTACTTACACTGACTTGTCTTTTAAAACTGCTTTTCTTGAATATATAATAATAATAATTGACTTTTAAAATTTCACATAAAATGTTGCTTTACTAGCTTCCCCTTTGAAAAGTCAAGATAACCGAGCAAAATGATCAGTTCCTTGCCTACACTAGGCTTTTAAGTGTGTGACATTTATATACACTGTAATATATGCTAAAAGAGTTCCTATTCAATAATACCATATCATTAAATAAAATGGATAATCCTTTTAAATTTTATTTTTAATTTAAATTTTGATAGACATTATATTTCCAAGGATCTATTATCAAAAAATGTGTAACATAAAAGAGCACACATTGAACATTCTCATCGTCACCTTTTCCTTTTCCTGGTAATCCATTTCCACTCTCTCAGGCAGCCATTTGGAATCATTTCCTTGCTTTCTCCAGAGCAGTGTTTCTCAATCTTTTTTTCATTATTACTCCCCTAAGGAGACTTTTAAGAATTTTTTTTCTGATTGTTCCCCCACCACCAATTTTATTGTATACCTGTTTTTGTATTATGTCTGCACCTTATATGCAAAAAGATAAAGACATCCTCCACCCAAGTGTGAACTAATTTTTGCCCCCTTGGGGGCGATATCTCCCTATTGAGAAGACATGTTCTAGAGATGTTTTATTCATATGCATATATTGCCATGAGAGATTATTGAGTTAAAAAAGCAAAGAACAGAGAAGTGCACGCCTTTTTAACTCATTGTAATATTTCTGTAACATTACATTAAAAGTATTCTCATCTTTTTTATGGGTACATAGTATTTCATTTTATAAATTTAAATTAATTTATCTATCCAGGACTCCAATGAGGGATATTTAGGTTAATTCCAATCTTTTGTGCTCATAAAACATATTGCAATGAATAGGATTGTCAAGTATTGAGATCTGTAGTAGATTAAAGATGCCATGATTTCTTTGGCAGTTCTTTATCAAGAAGTGCAGTCTATACCTGATTCCCTTGAATCTTCACGAGCTCTGTGACTTATGCTTGACCAATAGGATATAGCAGTAATGATGCTGTACTAGTTTCTGGGCTCAGACATTAACAGACTTTTTGTATCTTGGAACACTTGCTGTTGGATCTAGTTGCCAAGGTGCAAAGAAGTTCAAACAGTCCCCATGGAGTGGTCTACACAGAGAAGAAGTGAGGATCCTATGTGACAGCCCCAACTGAGTTTCTAGCTAAAAGTCAGCACTAGCTTACTGGCCATGTGTATGAGTCATCTTGGAGAGCAATAACAGTTAACTGGAATAACAACTTTATGTTATTCAACTGCTCATCACTATTTGACATTAGTTATGATGGCTTCTTGAAATACTCACTTTCCCTTGATTCAGTGACACTACACTCTCATAGTTTTTCTCTTATTTCTGGCCACCATTTCTTAGACTCAGCATTGTTTTATTCTCCTGCCACCAAACTTTAAATTTTAGAGTTCCTTAAGGCTTGGTCCTAGAATTTCCTTTTTTCTTACTTGTATATTCTCTCCAAGCAGACTCACTTATGCGTATCTTCAACCATCTAGAAAAAGACAATTCCCAAATGTACATTTTCAGCACAGACCTCTTTCTGATTTCCGAATCTGTGTAACCAATTACCCACCTCAACCTATTATACTAGGATGTTTTATGGATATCTCACACTCAGCACATACAAAAGAGAACTCAAATCTCTTTCTCCCTGCCCCCCCCAGTGTAATCTACTGGGTGGATGGCACCACCACCCAGAGGAAGACCAGAAAATCATCCTTCTCTCGTTCACTCTCCGTGTCTAATCTATCACCAAATCATCTTGACTTTAGCTCTTATTTACTGTTATGTTTTTCACTTTATCTGTCTTTACTACCACTATTCTGCACCTAACCACCACCACTTTCACCTGGACACTACTACAGCCTTCTAACTGTTCCCAGGGCCCATTCTTGCCTCCCTTGAATCTATTTCCACCTTGAAGTCAAAGTGATCTCTTAAAATTGCAAATGAGATCATCCCTTGATTAAAAGCTTCCAATGACCGTTGCTCTTAGAAGCAGTATCAAGATATTTAATATGTCTTCTAATGCCCTAATTGGTCTAGCATCCTGTTTACCTTAGCAAACCTCCTCTTGTGTCACCCTCCTCTTTCTTGGATAAGATGAGCTACACTGGCTATCTCTTGTTTTGTAAACATGAAATGCCCCCTTCTCTCTTCCTGGTTATACTTGTCAAAATTATAGACAAATAATTATGCCACAGGTAGTTTTATATCTGTCTTCTTTAGTAGATTGTGAGCTCTATATTGGAAGCCCTATCTGTAATGTTCACTGCTGTGTTCCCAGAACATAGCACGGGGCCTGGTACAGGAGTTATAAATAAAAGTTTATGAATAGATGAATAGTTAATCTTCTCCTGGCCTATGATTGATAAAAGATTTATAAGTGTGTGAAAAGATATAGCATGGCCCAGGTAGACAACTTTTCAAGAACATGGACAACTGTTTTGTGACAGTCATATATCTTGCATCCTCCCGATATTGCTGCCTTGAGTGAGAAAGCCAGAGTAGAACTGAAGCTGCCCTGTGAGCCTCACTATACTCTCTGTCATTCCTTGGAGAAAGCTAAAGTTTCCTTTTCTTACATAATGAAGTAGGTACATATACTTAGCTGGCTTCCCTGCTGTCTGGCCTATGTCCTTGGAAATATTTCAATGACAGTCTGTTTTCTGCACCAGCCACGCACCATCACCTATCGACCTACCTACTATTGAAGAAATGTACATGCTTTTTTGCATGGATAATTGCTGGAATCTAAGTTCATTGTGACTGTCCTCAGGGAGTTTTGATTCTTGTCCCAAATACAGACAACTCACCAATTATAATTTTCAAGTGAATTCATTCCCAATGGGGGTTATACACAAAGAATTGCACTTGGTTGATTATTTGCTTGGGTGGTGTGACTTAAAGCATTTCTATTGATAAAAACATGTATGTTCTCAAAATTTACTCATAATTTCTTAAAAATAAGCAGTTTTCATAAAACTATTTAGAAGAACATACAGTCATTATGTTAAAAAGGTAAATAAGAAAATCGTCATGTGTTGATGTATCATTTCATTCATTTCAATTTTTTACTTGATTTTTTAAATTAAGAGACAGTGTTCTGCTCTGTCACCTAGGCTGGAGTCCAGTGGGGTGATCATAACTCACTGCAGTCTCGAGCTCCTGGGTTCAAGTAATCCTCCTACCTTAGCCTCACAAAGACCTGGGACTACAGGCATGTGCCACCATGCCCAGCTAACTTTTTTTTTATTTTTTGTAGAGGTGGGGTCTTACTATGTTGCCCAGGCTGGTCTTGAACTCCTGGCCTCAAGCAATCCTCCCGCCTTGGCCTCCCAGAGTGCTGGGAATACAGGTATGAACCACTATGCCCAACCATCCATTTTTTGCTTGACATTTGAATGACATAATGTCATTTACATTATATATTACATATTTTGGAACTACAATAAATTTCTGGGCAGTGCTTCCCATTGTTAATAAAGCTTTTTGTGGGATATTTAGAATTTTACTGGGGAAGATGATTAGGATTATCATTGATCAATATTTATTTATATTTATTTCTTACCTAACTATATGCAAGCTGCTGTTATTGGCCGTGTTCCTCCATCTAAAGTAAAATGTTTCTCAGACTAGAGTCTAAGACAACTTAATGAAAACCATTTCAAGTTGTTCTCCTTAGCAATACAGCAGATGCTGTGTTCTCACAGTTCTGAAATCTAATCATAAAATGACACGGTTATGTTTATTATGGTTCCTTCTGCTATTAAATGTAATGCAAAGTGATAATTGATATAAGGGAGATCTGTAGAAGATACAATGAGCACAGGGAAAAATGGAGCCTCACTAGCCCTGGGGAAATTAAGGAAGACTTCATTGAGAAGATGATACCTGCATTGAGTCTTCTAGGTGCATGGCATCAGTTTCTTTTTGTACTTAGCAACCCTCCCTCCTTGTGTATCAGTGGCCACCAGAATCACTGATGCCTTTCTGATGCAAGCATTCCACACACTAATCTGGGGGCAAAGACCCATGCAGCTACTGCTTGTCCCACACAGAAATTAGGGAGGGAACACCACATACCTGGCTGTTCCAAACCCACTCCATGACAGTTGCTCTAGGAAACACTTCCTGATCTCTTTACTTGGAGCCTCTGAGTTCAAGGTACCTTTGGCACTTCCTACTTTTAGAGCAGTTCACTCCTAATGCATTCTAGGCTGTGGTTTCCTCCATTATTTCTTTCCCATCTATTTCTTCCAGGGAATTTTCATAATTTTTTGGGTTTTTTTTGTTTTCAGGATATTAATATTTTTTCCATCATTTCTAGAAATTTAGGGCAGAAGTAGACACCGTCTTGTGTTTTCACAGCTCCATCTTGATCCCATCTCCAGAGCATTCATTGTTGAAATTCTTATGAGTAGTGAACCATAAAATTATATACAAGACATGTTACAAATGTTTCCAAAGTGTTTCTGGAAGTTTTATCTCTTTCATTCTTTACATTGGTTTAATACTGCTGAATACATAAAGCACTTTCATATGAATTATCCATTCCTTCCTAACACAACTAGTTTTCACTTTGCTTTTCTTAAATGGTGTCTATTGTATGTTGGGTGATGAATATAAAATAAAGTTGGAAATATGGAATATGTGCCTTGTTAAGGATTGCCTTGAAAAACAGGCAAAGAGATTTTTCTGTTGGATACTAATTGGAAGGTGCATTTAGGACAGATTGAAAGACTGACAGATGGGACCCTGGGAGGCCAGCTAGACAATTGCTGCAGAAATCTAAGTACTAACTGATGAGACCAAGGACTAAAGTGCAAATAGTTAGAATAAATAAGGACCAAAGTGCAAAGAGTTAGAGTGATGAGAATCCCAGATCTCATCACTAACTGATGAGACCCAGGATTAAGACACAAATAGAGTGAAGAAGAGGTATAAGTGAAAGAAATATTTCAAAGAAATACACAGCAGGTCTTGGTGAAACATTGGCCATGAGTGATAGAGGCAATCAAAGGGGATGCCAAGGTTTTCAGTGTAGTCTGAGGGAGACATTGGCATCATTTGTGGAGACAGAGAACTCAAAGGGAGTGTCTCCTACTCCCCAAGTGCACACATACAGCCTTGAGATAGCTGCCATAAACCTTGAATTCGGTGTAAGGTGATTTCATCTTGGACCCTGTCCAAGAAAGCTTATTCCTGGAAGTCCTAGAAGGATTTCATTACAACATCATTTTTCACTTACAACACGATTATGCAACTTGCATGTAATAGGAGAGTTATAAGTAAGGCTCCAGAGTATTTGCCTGCCCTGAAAATTAGCCCAAGACCTGACATCTGAAAGAAATTTGGGTAAGCCTATAAAGCCAAACTGATGAGAAGTAATAATGCTCATAAAATGTACAACATGACCTGTGTGTTGATTCTGAATTAGTTTAGGTTTATGTTCACTGCCCCAAGAAACAACATTACCATGGCACTGTTAGTAGGAGGATGACCTGATTAAAAAAGACTGGGCAGATAAAGTTGCCTGTGGGATGGTAGATATTTTTGGACTTCTCAGCAAGATTCCTGGAACCATTCTGTTTTCAGCATGGCCGGGCTTGACCTCCTCTTTCAGTCTTTGGAAAAATAAATACCCACAGGTACGGTAGAGTAGGAGAGGGGTGAGCTGGCAGGGTGCAAGGCTGTGCCTGGCTCCAAATCCCCAGCAGATCTGTGAGCCCATTAGCATTGCCCTTTTAAGACCTGTCCCCCAACCCTCATCCCAACCCTTATCCCTCATGAAGCAAGCCTCTAACAAGCTTCCAGCTTTGGTTTCCTAATTTACACTGAACAGCAAGAGGAGGTATTGTAGGATACAGCTGCTCTGGTATAAGCTCATCACTGACTCAAATATTGACTTTTTTCCTTGGCAAAAATTTTTCATTCTGAAAGCAACTTCTTTCTAAACTTTTTATCATTTCCCTTTCTATAGGTGAATATTTTGCTGCAACATTTGAATTGTGCCTGGAATTCCTTTTTGGTTAGCTAGTACTGGTGTCTACCTCATACCGTGAAGTCCCTTTCTGAGTATCTAGCAGACAAAGACAAAAGTCTTTGCTCAGAATGACTCCTTCTTAGATGAAGGTTTTTCAGTGAGAGAGAGACAAGGAGCATGCTATCTAAGCTACAGTTTGAAATATTGGGAATGACCTCTTTAACAATCATTTTCAGTCACAACAATTCACATTATATAAGTCAACTCATGGTAAATGATATCAGAAGCACGTGGGCAGCAGTATCTACTCCTACCTAGAGCTGTAGAGTAGAAGGAAAAAGAATGCAGTCTTTTCCTGACTCAGGATTTATATTTCATGACCAGTTCTTTGACTGGTTATTCGTATGTAGCCTTTCATTTTGCTTCAGCTTTCTTGGTGGGAAATGGGAACGAATGTGGAGGCTGATGTGAGGATCACTGTGACATAGAAATAGTCCCTGTGCTCTTGTTGGTGGCTGATGCTTTACAAATATACATCATATGTGTGATGTAAGGTTATATGGGGCATTTTATAGTAATGGTGGGGGAAGCTTGTCTAGGAGTGACCAGATCAAGTTCTAACCTTTTAACTGTCTTTGATTTTGGGTAAGATATTTGGTCTAAGACTCATTTTCCTCATGTATAAAATAAATGAGTCAGATATTGTGATTGCCAAAGCCCCTACTAGCTCCCAAATTCTTATTTTTGTCTAGAGTCCCTTTGCAAGAGTTACCCTACTCCCCCCAGCTGGGTACAAATGCTCCCAGAACGTATAGGATGAGACAAGAGCAGTCAATCAGGATGCTCTGGACTTGGTGGGAGAGCCCTGGGCTGTGGAAAAACCAGACCGTGTAGATAGAGAAAGGTAAAAAGGAATAAAATAGAAAGGAACCCTACTAAAAGAGGAACGGGAGTTTAGAAACAAGGGCCATGGACCTCTAGGTCAGTAGTTCTCAAACTTGATTGTGCATCAGAATAACCTGTGAGGCTTGTTAAACTACAAACTGGTGACCCTACCTCCAGAGGTTCAGATTCAGTAGGTCCAGTATAATGCATGAGAATTTACATTTCTATTGAGTTCCCAGTAATGTTGGTGATGCTGGTTCCCGGGACCTCACTTTGAGAGCCATTGCTCTAGGTCATTTTCTCATTTTTAGGTATTGTATTCTGAAGGTAAGCATTTGAGTTAGAAAGTAGATTCATACAGTAGAGAATTGAATGGGTCATTTTTAATTTCCCTTAGAGCTGATTCCAGGCTTGGTATAGGAAGAGACTGACACTTGGGGCAGTGGCAATTGTCACTTCCTGTTGCTTTTATGTTATAAGAAGGTGGACAGCTACTCGTTTCCTCTCTGCTGCCATCCAGAGGACAATAGAAAACAGCATATGCATCCATTTTTTTTCCTTTAACAAATATTTATTAAGTTCTTACTGTGTTGTAATCACTTTTCTAGAAGCTGAAGATCTAGTGATGAACAAAACTAATGAAAATCTGTCTATTCATGGAGCTTATATTCCAGAACTTGGTGAAAAGAACTCAATTTCTCTGTTCTATGGAAGACAATTTAGTGATCAGATATTTTTTACTGGTCACCTGCTCTACGCCCAACACTCTGATACACAGCTGAGGCTAGGTTAAGAATAACATGTGATCCATACACTCAGGAGGCCTAAGGCTGCTAGAGTTTGATTCCAGGAGTATTTATGGAGAATGCTCCATAAAGTGCCAAGTTATATGATACTAATTTTAAGGTCAGTAGTTCACAGGCAGGAGAACCACGGTGTGGGCTGGAGATCTATCACTCTGGCTTTTGAATTCTGCTCTCTTGTCTGTAACAAGCACCACTTGTGCTCACAGTAAAGTCAGTAGTAGATAGCACCACGTGGCCCCAGTGCCTGGCCTACTTCCTGCTCAGATAAACTTCTGGATGTACTGAACTCTACGGCCCACAATGTGGGGGTGACAGACAGTAGGCCGAGACTCCCACATGTTCTCTAGGCAATCCCAGCCCTGCTTTCCAGGGGAACGTGCAGGCTAGCTTCCATTTGCAAATTGAGCACATGCGCTTTGCATTCTGCGGAAATTTCCTGTTACAGCTGTGTTTTGTCATTGTGCAGCAATATTTAACTAGCATGCCTCTATAAACAGAAAAATCTGAGGTGAAATTGCAAAGAAATGAAATTGAAACATACAGAAACAAAAGCAACTTAAAGTCAAGACATTGAAGCTGGTATCAAACTTATAAAAACAATCTAGCCCAGAGTAGACAACAACTGCATGTTGAAAGTAGAATAATCAATAGATTAATCATCCAATGGGTACTTCTTATCTTCTCTTTTTGTCAAAGGGAAGCTGAAAAGAGGACAAGACTTAAGTTTAAATATTCTTTCAATGACTCTGGAACAAGTCATCAAACCCATTTGATTTTTGTTGAGTTTTAACATCATAGAATAGGCAAACTTGAATGCCCTGATACAAATCCACATGGTGATTATTTGAGGTACAAATAGGCACTGTCAGGTGGTCAAGTAGTTGATCTAAGGGTGAAATGCACCCCTTCTATTAATAGGAGAGGCAGTGTGCAGACTAGCTAAGAGCGTGGGCTCTGGGATTCAGACAGAGGTTGGTCACATTCCCAATCTTTGCTCTTAGTCCCCCACCATACTGCTTCAAACACTGTCCTTTATACAGAAGACCAAAGTCCAGAGCGTCTGTCTGAAAATGAACTTATGTCTTAGGAGCTTCAATCCAAGGATCTGAGCTGGTTTGTTTCGTTGGCTTATTGTGTATGTTCAGGAGAGAGTGTTATGTGTGGAAAAGGCATTAGGCTGTGAAACAAGACACTTGGGTCCTTTTCTGGCTCTGACGCTATCTGTATAACCATTAACCTCTCTGGGCATCGATATCCTTTTCTGTAAAGATTTAGTGAAAAAAAAAGAAAGAAAATCTATTTCATATTATTACAATCCCCTTGAAACAGCTAGATTCAGTGGCCCTTTGAGATGATCGTCCGTGTGGGCAGACAGCGTCCTAAGGGGAAATATCCCAGATCATCCACCTTGCTTCCCCCTCCCTCTGTGGCAGGTGTACTAGTGTGCAACTAACAAGGGAGGGAGGGACAAGATGGAGAGGGCTCTGCAGCTGGTGCTCAGCAAGTTAACCAAAGCTGTTCCACACAGGGCCTGTTCACACTCAGGTCCTCTCCAGCACCACCAGAGAAAAGTGAATAAAACAGGACTTTTGTGTCTTTACAAACATCCCTACAGCTGCAAATAGTTTTTGTTCATCTTTCTTTTCCCCTCCAAGCTGTCCTTGGTGTTCACTTTAACCTGATTTCACCTGCATGAAAGCATTACTGAGAAGTTTGGCCCTGTGTGATTTGTCCTGGTCCTGCTACCCCCAGGGGATGGCCTTGCATGTGGGATCTGAGAGGCCTGTGTCAGAGGTGTTTTGCTTCTTAAATAATAATGAAATCAGCCTCTTCCAAGAATGTCCTCAAATCCCCTGAAGGTTCTTGGATGTTGCAGTTTGCATTTAGCTATTTACATTAGCAAAGATTGTTGTACAAACAGGCGCTGGCGGCCTGTCAGTCAGGGCCCTGCTGGCTTGGCTTCACAGAAAGACACAGAAGTGTGAGTTAAATAAGCCCAGCAGTCATTTAACCTCTGGGTCTGGAAAAATCCTGACTCATGTAGTAATTTGGGAGGTGGGACTAGAGACCTATTTGGTTAAAAAGCTTGAAGTTCCTCAAACCAAAGCTGGTAAAAATAATGATTAGAGCTAATATTGATTAGTTACTATGTGACAACAACTGTCCTAGTAAACCCCAGAACAACTTATCATGTAGAAACATTTTATTCCTATTTTGCATATATGGAAACTGAAGCACAGAGAAAATATTCTGACCAAGGTATCAGAACTAATGTGTTGGTATATAGTCTGTGTCCAGGTCCTATTCTTTTAACCATTATTCCACATGGCCCTGTGAAAATGTACTCCCTACAGGTATGCAATTTGGCATAGACACTTTTGGGACCATTTTAGTAACACCCTTTAAAATAAACTTATTAACCAATTCAGCAATTCCACTTATTTGTGTCTACCTTTGAGAAAGGCATCCGTTCATTCACTGTGATGTATTGGTCGTGCTATTGTTTTTATTAGTGAAAAAATGCCACAATTTAAATAGCTCTTGGTAAGGATATAGATGAATAAACAACAGTTTATTCATACTGTGGAATATTACATAGCTATTAAAAAAGAATGAAGCAAGTGGTATGATACCAGTTATGTAAAAAAACAAAAACAATACAATACTGCTTATTTTCTCTGGATCTATATGGGTGTGAGCAGATCTGGAAGAACATATGCAGAATAGCAGTGGTTATTTCTGGGAAGGGACAGAAGAGAAGGTAACAGGTAATAGGGATGGTAATCAGAGGGGCTCTGGCCTTATCTGTAAGGTGTTCATTATTTTTCATAATTTATTACTCATTTTCATTTTCATGTTTTACTTATGCAAATAAAAATAAGTAGAAATTGAGAGATAGGCATATACATTAATTAATTGATTAAAAATAATTTCCATGTAGGATTTCAGCTCTGGAAAAGCCCCTAGTAGGAATTTGGAATCACAGACTGGTTGGGCTGGAAGGAAACCTAGAGATTTTCTAATCTAACCTGCATATTTCACTACTGGAGAAACTGCAGCTCAGGGAGGTTATGCAGCATGTATACGGTCTCACGGAGGGTCCTCATCACAGTGAGCCCGGGCTACAAGCCTTCTGACTCTCTGAGGGGCTCACACCCCTCACCATGAGCTTGTCAGCTGGTGTTCCCGTTGGCAGGCGAATCCCTGCAAGGTGCTGCCTGACAGAACCAAGGGCAAGCTGGCCCTGTGCTGGGTGGACTTGGTGCATGTGCTCTAATAACCCTCATCATGAAGCGCTGCTGACTGTCCCCCCAAATTACATAGCCTTTGGCCAGATTTTTCACAGACCATCACAATTCTCCCACATGCATATTCATTATGACAGAGAGTGTTTTTATATTTGAAACTACATCTTCCTTGTTTGTTTTGGGTGGCTGTGTAGCTAGGATTTTTGTTTTTAATTCTTCTTTGAGAATAAAGAGAAGGAAAAATCCTACATTGCTTTCAGCTTGTGCAGCCTCCCCAGAGGTGTGAGATATAAACACAGTCTGTTTCCTGTATGGCTTTCCCAAGGGCACTGAAAATGTGCTATTTAATTGGCTGCTCCATGTCTTCAGTTCCTTGATAAAACAGCAGACACAATCATGAAATGAGAAAGAGCATCTGTGGCTGAATCATGGTGAGCAAGAGCAGCTCAGGAGAAAAGAGCAGCTTCCACATGCAGTTGCGACCTCAGAGAGATGCTAGAAGAGGGAGGCGTTTATGTGCTTATATTAACCTTAAACATAAATCAGTATTTAAAAAGTCCGTATGGGGAGGAGTCACCCTTTTTGCTTTTTCTTACTCTCATCTCCCCCTGAGATCCTGTCCAAGCCTATGTATCTTGGCATGTTTTTACAAAAAGCTTTGGTTGTTTTTATAGGAAGGAATAGTAATAATAGTAACTAAACCAGTGCTTGTTTGTGTTTAACACCTTTTTTTTTTCTTTTTGGTAATTGTAAAGTTTGCAACTGACTTTAATTTTTAGGGCAGCTTTAGTTTTATGGAAAAATTGAGTGAAAAGCATAGAGAGTTCCCATATACAACCCTCCCCCCCCAAAGTTCCTCTATTATTAATGTCTTGCATTGGTGTAATACGTTTATTACAACTCATGAGCCAATACTGATACCTTATTATTAACTAAAGTCCATAGTTTACATTAGGCTTCACTCTTTGTGTTGTACAGTCTGTGGGTTTTGACAAATGTATAATGACAAGTATCGTAAATAGTTTCACTGTCCTAAAATTCCCCTGTGTTCCATATACTCATCCCTGCTTCCTTACCCATTAACCCCTGGCAACCACTGATCTTTCTACTGTCTCTATAGTTTGTCTTTCCCAGAATGCCATATAGTTGGAATCATGCAGTGGACTTTTGTTTTTAAAATCAGGTTTATTAAGGTATTTGACCCTTTTTAGGTATATAGTTCCATGAGTCTTAACAAGTGTATACAGTAGTACAACCACCACCACCACAATCAAGATATAGGATGCCACCACCACCCAAGCCATTCCATCATGCCCCTTCCTATTAAGTTCTTCGTGTACACTTTCAATTATTGCAGCAAACCTCTGAGGAAGGTACTTTTCCTATACCTACTTTACAACAAGGAATCTTGGCACAGAGCGGTTTAATGATTTGCTCAAGGCCACACGTTGACTAAAGTGGTGGTGCCAAGATTTGAACTGTGGTGATCTGATTTTAGAGCCTATGTTCTTAATGTCTGGTTGTAATGTCTTAACGTCCTGCTTGTACACTCCAAAAATAATGACACTGTATTGAGTCATAGAACACAGTACTCGAAGGAAGACTTACCTCCTAATTTTCTAGTAAAATACATATGGCCTCCAAAAACAGAAATAGCTTTCCAAAGGTCCCAAAGTCATTGGTGGGGTGGAACTAAAACCCAGGACTCCCAACTTTACATACAACTTCAATAGCACTCTTTGCTCATAGTAGCCGTTTCATAAATATCTCTTCATATGAACTGAAGTATATTTAAATTGTCAAGGGAAATGATGACAAAGAGGGTGACTGTGAATCTGAGAAGATCTAAGATGCTGCATATCTCCAGGCTTTGAGGCCATGCCAGCACTGGAGACTGCTCCCCTGGTCAGAATGTGAAGAGAGCCTGACATGCAGTAGATGTAAGGCAGTAACATCGCGTTGTGATAAACTCCAAGGCCCTCTTTGGGGCTTTGTGCAGCAAGAAATATAAAAAAGCAGAGTACACACGTGAAGTAGAAAACTCACACAACACTCATTCTCACCCTTCCTCGCCTTCCACCACCACTTGGAGAAAAGTTGTTCCTGCTGATACTGAATCCCCTAAGGCACTCTCTAGAACTCCTGTTTTCTGATGGAAAGCTCATTAGCAGATTGCCTGTCTTCTACGGAAGAAGAAATTCTTAGGAAGGGTATTTGTCTTAGTCCATTTGTGCATCTATAACAAAATACCTGAGACTGAGTAATTTATATAGGACAGAAATTTATTTCTCATAGTTCTGGAGGCTGGGAAGTCCAAGATCAAGGCAGCTGTAGGTTCAGTGTCTGGTGGGGGCTTTCTTGCTTTGTCCTCACGTGGCAGCAAGTGGAAGAGTAAAAAGGGCCAAAGCCAGTTCCCTCTGGCCCTTCTATAAGGCACTAATCTATTCAAGAGGGTGGAGCACTCATGCCTAGATCACTTTCCCAAGGGCCCCACCTGTTAGTGCCACCACAATGGGGAGTACATTTCACCATGAAGTTTGGAGGGGACACACATTCGAGCCATTACAATATTCATGTCTTGCAGGACATTGTCTATTTTTTTTCACATTTTATTTTATTTTAAATTGAGAAAAAAATATATTTATCTTGTACACATGATGTTTTGAAATATATCTCCACTGTGGAATGGCTAAATTGAGCTAATTAGCATATTCATTACTTCACATAGTTATCGTTTGTGTGGTGAGAACTCTAAAAATTTACTCTCTTAGCATTTTTCAAGAATACAATATATTGTTATTAACTATAGTCACCATGTTGTACAATAGAGCTCTTTAACTTATTTTTCCCACCTAACTGAAATTTTATATCCTTTGACCAACATCTCTAACCTCCCCCAAACCCCCACCACCCCAACCCCTGGCAACCACCACTCTACTCTCTGCATTCCCATGTTCACTACAGCACCATACACAATAGCCAAGATACAGAATCAGCCTAAGTGTTCATCAATAGACAAATGGATAAAGAAAATGTGGTGTATATAACACACACACAATGAATACTATTCAACCTTTAAAAAAGAATGAAATGCTGTCATTTGTGACAACACAGATGAGCCTAGAATGTCTTATGTGAAATCAGCCAGGCACAGAAAGGCAAATACCACAGAATCTCACTCACATGTGGAATCTAAAAAAGTTGAATTCCTTAAGTTTTAATCACAAATATTCAGTGGGGGAGGAAGGCTGAAAGGATGGTTCTAAAGCCTCTGACAATATTTATGTAAGCAGATAATGATGGCTTGTTGTGAAACATACTCGTATGGGTATAACTTTTGTTTCTTTCAAATTAAACTTTTCCTAAGCCAGAGCTGAGGTAATCAAAAAGGTTTCCTTTTTAAGTGATAGATACTGGAATTGAAATTAATCTACTAAGTAACAGTGTTTGTGGATTGGCTACTATCAGGAAAGGAATATCAACCTGGAAAGGTGAAGGAGTATAATTAACAAATTCTCCAACTGCCAACTAGCTTATAGACTAGATGAGAAAACAGCCAGCAAACAGCTAGTGAACAACCAGATGCCCTAGGGTTAGGGCAGTGGCAGTTCAGAGGGAAGAAAATTCTGTTGGATATGCTAGAATATCTGCAGAAGGCTTCATGGAGCTTGGCTACGTCATAAAGATGAGCAGGATTTAAGTAAGTGGCTGGAACAGTCCCTGGTACATAGAAGGCTCTCAATAAATATTTGTTTAATTAAAAAAGGGAAAGAAAATACATATATTATGGGTAGAACAGTATGGGGAGAGGCACAGAGATGGAACTGAGTACAGTCAGTGTGAGGCAGAAGAAACTAGAACTTGTACATGGCAGGTGTAGTAGCACTAGACTGTAGTGACTCAGAAGGGAAATGATATTTACTGACACCTGCCATGTGCCAAAGATCACAATAAAGGCCAATTACCTCACTTGAGACTCACAACAACCTCCAGATATGAATTCCTACCATCTCTATTTCTTACATGTGACTATTTAAGCTTCAAGTGGTAAAGAAATTTGCTCAAGGTCACACACACAGTGATCAATAGATTAGTCATTCAAACCCTGTTCTGTCAAACTCTGAAAACATCATTCTTTCTACTGCATCACAGTCTTTCTTAGGGAACTGATGTGATAAAGCCTAGACACCCTCTATCACTTCTTAAAGAGAGGAAAGGGAAATGTAATGATGCAGGAAGTCGTTCACAGTGTTAACATATTTAAGACAGAGTAGTAAAGGAAGAGAATGGAAGCAGGGGGACCAGCCACAAAGGCTGAACTGAATAGGGGCAACAATATTGGGAGGGTCAAACATAAATGTTATTGGAAACAAACCAAAGCAACAAGACTTGGGAATTGGTCGGACGTAAGAGATGAAGGGGGTGGGGGAGCAATTAAGGACAGACTAGGAAAAAATGATAACTGCCTTGCAAAGAAGAGACAGGCCTGGGAAATGGAATCACGTGGGTGAGGGGAAGAAAATGACAAGCTCAGTTTGGGACATGTTGATTTGGAAATGATAGCTAGAGACATAAATGGAAATATGCTGCAGGCATTTGAAAATATGAGTCTAGATAAAGATTGGGCTAAAATATAAAATTGGAAGCCTTCTGTACTGAATAATGTCATGAGTCCTCCAAAGGAGGAAGTGTAGAACAGAGCCTTGAATCATGCCCACAATGGGAGAAAGGCAAAGAGAATCCAAGAAAGCTACCAAATAGGGAGAGAACAAAGCTAGGAAGATAGATAGGGAGATACATAGGGAGGTAGACAGGGAGATAGATAAAGGAAGAGATATAGAGAGAGCAATAGAGATAGAGAGATGATGGATTACAAGCTGTAGATAGATAGGGAACTTGTCATGAAGAAGAGATAGTAGACAGTTTGTGGAAAAAGTGAGCAGCTGTCAAATGACATAAGGAAAGGATATTACTTAGGATACTGGCTTAGTTCCTATAACTGAGAAATCAAAATGGCACTGTTAGATGGTTCAGGGCTAGTGTGGTGATTTCATAATCATCAGAGTCCCAGCCTCTTCTGCCTATTGCTCTGCCTCTTAGCACTGGGCTTCTTTCTCATGGTCTGAGTTAATTTCCCCACTTCCTGCATACATTTTTATTCAAGACTGCAGGAAGGAAGAAAAGGGAAATGGAGAGGGCCTGCCTCAGAAGTTGTACACATCACTTCACTTTAGATCCCATGGCCACACCTAGCTGCAAGGGAATCTGGGAGATGTATGTTTCAGCTGGGCAGCCATGTGCACAAATGAATTTCAACTTCTTACTGTATAAGGGAAGCATGGATATTGGGGGACCATTAGAAGCCTTTACTGCAGATGAAGAGGATAGTAATAATTCAGAAAAGACCCTTGAATTTGACAAGCTGTTGGTTACTACAAAAGCCTATTTAACTCTTCTTCCTGCCTCCAGTGTTGCTGTCTTCCAATTCATTGTCCATACTGCAATAAGAACTAGGTTTCGAAAGTGTCACTTTTCTGCTTTACGCTTTCATTGGCTCCTCAGTGCTTTCAAGATTAAAGTCCCACACTCTAAACGTAGTTAAGCTGTCATGATTAGAACCCTACCTACCTTTTAGACTCACCTCCCTTTACTCCCCTCCTTCACACAGCCTATTACACCCTACATTCCCCCCTCACTCAATTTCTTCAGTTGACTTGAATGTGATGCTTTTTTTTTTTCTGGTTCCTCTGAGGCATTGACTCTCCTCTCCCTTCTTTTTGGTATGCTTTTCCCCACTTTTCTTGGATTCCTCCTATCTTTCTTCAGGTTAGATACCATGTCCACCAAGGTGCTTTCATTGACCTTGCAGGACTGAATTCTGTCCATACCTACGTGTTCCAGAAACACTCTGCATGTCATGTGTACCACTTATTCAAATCTGCCTTGTAATGCTCAGCTTCTCTGAAAAAGGTAGCCTTTTATCCAAATTTGTGCACCTGGACATTAGCCCAGTGCAGAGTATGAAATCCAAAAACATTGGTTGAATGCAAGAAAGGCATAACTCTAATGAGAGAAAGACTCAAAAGCTATCATTTATTGAAGCAAGAGAAAACACTTTGGATTTCCTGCCCACTCACTGTTATTTCTTAGACTCAGGATCCTCTGCTACATAATGAGGAACTTGTTACTCTGCTGACAAATGGCAAAGAAAATGAATTACTTTGACAAGGAATATTAAAATGTGGCATTCATCTTACATCCTGAAACATTGTTGGATGCCATGATTCCATGTCTTAGAGTTAGTCAGATTGTTTTAGGCAATACCCATTTCAAGGGAGGGAAAATTATCTATTGTAAAGGAAGCATCCACAACCCACTATTTAGCAGAGCTGTAAAAGCTTATTTGCACATTACCATGGCAACCACTGGCCCAACACTGAACTGTAGTATACTTGTCTAGACACCACCAAATTCATCAGTGCTTCCTTTTTTGTATGTTTCATTTTAAACAGGCAGGTGTGTATCCAAGGTGCTACTGGGAGAGAAAAGATTTTTCTCCCCATGTGGGTAAATGAGAATATTGAAGGCATCCTGTGAGCATCTAAATGGCTAGCATTGAAATCTGCACTAATTTGAAAGCTTTAGCATTAGTCTGTGTTTTTCTTTTTAAATAAAACCTTACTAGAAATAAAGAACTAGAAATACATCCATATGGCCTGCCAACTGTGTCTAAAAATAGTTGATGTGAAAGAAAGAGCTCACTAACTTTTAAATTTTATGGCAAACTAAAAATCAAAAATGGCTTTTAATTGTATTCTTCTTCTTGTCACCAGTATTTGGACACAATACCAAATAGATACCTAAAGCCATAAATCAGACATTTATTAACTTAGAGTATTTGTAATGTTCCCTTCAGTGGTGGAGTTTGGACAGGACAAAACTTTCAGGACCCAGTAAGTTGAGTCTTACTAAAACTTAGGGTCACAGCATACCTGAAGCAAGAGCCCTTCCTAGGACTTGCCTGGTATTAAATCTTTGGCAATGCTGGAAGATCTACCAGAAAAAGTATTCCAGGAGTATTTTGGAATGGGAGACCTAGAAAGAATACATGTACATTTCCCTTCAGAGTTGATGCAACCAATGGTTTGGACCAGTTTGTGGATATGAATAGAAACTTTGAATTATATTTGTATATAGTTAACTATGTGATTAGTGTCTATATATGCAAGTTATTCCAATTTGCTAGTAAATAACTGGAGTCAGGCAGGGACATTTGGCCCAGGCTTCACATTCACAAAGGCCATCAAATTTAGAAATTTGATCTTGTCTCTAAATAAGGATATACAAATAGTCGGAGACAGGCCGACAAGATTGGAACCAGATGGCATTCCTCAGATAACTTTAAACTTGGGTCCATTACTGGACCATACTGCTTTGCAGAGCACTATGAGTTAGCATAGTTTATAAGCTTATTATTATCTCATGGAGAGCATACTTATATCACATTGATTTGTGCATGTAAAAAACATTATTTTGTTACATATAATATTCAGCATGTGCTGTATACTGCATGTTTGTGTCCCCCTAAAATTCATATGTTGAGACTCTAACCCCTAATGTGATGGATTTGGAGGTGGGGCTTTGAGGAGGTACTTATGATTAGATTAGGTCATGAGGGCAGAGCCCCTATGATAGGATTAATGCGCTTATAAAAGGAGAAAGAGATTCAAGATCTCCCTCTCTCTCTTTCTGTGCATGCACTAAGGAAAGGCCACACAAGAACATAATCAGGAAGAGGGCCCTCACAAAGAACCCAGTCATGCTGGCACGTTGATCTTGGACTTCCAGTCTCCAGAACTATAAGATATAAATGTTTGTTGTTTAAACCACTCAGTCTATGATATTCCATTCTACAATATACCATGTAAAAATATGTTTGTCATATCTTCATTTAAAAAAAATACATCAGTAGCCTTGTGGAACTGAAGAAGCTTAGGTCTTCCTCACAGCTGAGAAGCCTCTGGGATCAGTTATCACCTTTATTAGTGTTTGGTCCCCTAAGTCCTTTTGATTGGCTTTATGACATTTGGTGAATGCTTAATAAAACATTAGTTTATTAATGCATGAATGAATGAACAATGAATATGAATAAAGTAAACAAATTTTGCTTTATAATCAAGTTCTCTTAAATTATACACAAATAACTATTAAATATGCCTTAGGCATAATTAAGCTAATGAAAGAAGTCTTATATACAAGGAGCAAACCAGGTAAAATATAGATTTTGGTATCATCTTCATTGAACTGTAAAGCCAGAGAGTCACAGAGAAGAACACTAAAATATCACTGATCAGGAAAAATCAGAGAGAAGATAAACTTGAATTACTGAAAGGTGAACTGCATAATATTATTTAAAGAAATAAAGTTTCAGGAAGGATGACAGTAGTCAGGTGGCTGAGATTTGTGGAAGCTGTCTGCATGCCATGGCCTGCAGGCACTCAGAACCCACCCTCCCCACCACCAAGATGCTCAAGAGAAAGCTCAGCTCAGCTGACGGCGTGGTGATGGAAAAGCCAAAAGGAGATCTGTGCGGTTGTCAGCTCAACCTGCTCCTGCAAAAGTGGAAATAAAGCCAAAAAATCAACAGGAAAGGATAAATCTTTAGACAAAAAAGTGCAAACAAAAGGGAAAAGGGGAGCAAAGGGAAAATAGACCAAAGTGGCTAACCAAGGCACTAAAGAAGATTTACCTGCAAAAAATGGAGAAACTAAAAACGAGGAGAATACAACCTCGATGAAGTGGAGAGAAAGAGGCCAAATCTGATTAATATCACATCTTATCAGTGGTCCCTGTCTCACTTATTGTACAATCCAGAAGAATATTATTATCAACTATTTTCTAAATGTAAGTTTTTTAGTAGCTCTAGAAACGTTTTGAAGAAGTAGGTAATCCCACCTAATCCCTTTTTTTTAACTGTAAATGTGTTTTTTTAAGAGGTGACATCATTCTGGTTATTTATTTTTTGGTACAACCAGAAATCAATGGGGATATTGAACTATGGGAGTCTTTGACTTTCTTGGGTGTCAAATCAACATCTGATAGGTGGGGGTAGCTTTATATCTTATAATACAAAGCATACTAAATGGCAATATATAGTGATAGTTGTGCATTAATATATCTTGAACATTTAAAATTCCTTCTATTCCTGTGTTGTTTTTTTATTAGAATCATTAGCTAAAGAAAACCACTCATTAATCATGGCTATCCTTGTCATAATTGTATGCACTTTCTAACATCTTTGGTTATGTTAGCCCTGTTTACCTAATAACTTTGTTTATGTGCTGTGAAAGATTGAAAATTTGAGTATGTAGTGTATATGATATTTAATTGTGAATTGGTGGGACTTATGTAACAGCATATCAATATTTGAAGATATCAGTATTTGATATCCTCTTAAGGAAAATTCACCTCCAAATTTTAAACTGGAAAGTCACTGGAATAACTGTTTACCAAAAAGAATTATAATACATGGCTTTTTAGATTTTCAGGGTGTATGTTAAGAATTGTGTACAAATTGAAATGTCTGCGTACTGATCCTCAACACAACAAATAAAATATCAGTTATGAAAGAAAAAAAAAGTTTCAGGGAGTGACATCAGCAAGATGGTAGAATAGCAACCAGTGCTCATTTCCTCACATAAACATCATTTGAGCAAATCATCCATGCATGAAAATACTTCTGCAAGAGCTAAGGGGTCCAGAGATTACATCACCTGTGTGGAGCACAGAAATAAGAAAAGATGGATTGAAGAGGGTGGGAACGACAATCTCACACTACCTGTGTCACCCCTCTCCCAAGCTCACACAGTGCAGTGTGAACAGAGATACCCTCTGTGTGGGGGAAAGAAAGTGAACTGAGCACCTGACTTTACCCTGGACACCAGCATGAGGCCTGCCCTACTGAACCCTGATGCCAAGCTGCCCCCCACAGTCCTAGGCATCAGGCAGACTCCTGTGGCCCCAAGGTTCAGGTCCACCCTACACCAGGCTGGACCTCATGGCCCCAGGCTCTAGTTTTACACCATCATCAGGCCAGCCCCATTGGCTTCAGACTCCAGGCCTACCTGAGCACCAGGTTTGCCACCATGAACCAAGGCTTCATTCTGGTCCCTGTGGACCCAGGCTGCAGGCCCATCCCTGCAGACTCAGCTGCGAGACCCACCTCAGTGGACCCAGACACCAGACAAGCCAGTTCAAAAATGCCAATAACAAGGCTGCCTGTAGATACTACCAGTCAGCCACACAAGGATCTCTAAATGGGCTGACTGCTGAAGGGCTTTCCCAACCAAAGTCAGTTTGTTGAGACTAGAGGAGGTGCCTACTTCTTCAAATGCTCATATGGTCTCAACACAAGGCCTCAAGAATCACTAATAACCAGGTTCAAGGATCACAAATGACATCACCAGAGGAACAAAATACAGCATCAGTAACTGACCATAAAGAAATGGAGACCTACAAACTGCTTGACAGAGACTCCAAAATAATCATCTTAAGAAGCTCAGTGAGCTACAAGAGAACACATATAGACAACTAAATGAAATTGGGAAAACAATACATGAATAAAATGAGAATTTCAACAAAGAAATAGAAACCATAAAAAGGAACCCAACAGAAATTCTGAAATTAAAGAATACAAAGACCAAATTGAATAATTCCATAGAGGGCTTAACACTTAAACAGTAGACTCAATCAAGTAGAAGAAACAACCAATAAGCTTGAAAAGAGGTCATTTGAAGTTACCCAATCAGAGGAACAAAAAGAAAAGAATCAAACGAGTGAAAAAAACTTATGAGATTAATAGGACACCATCAACCAAACCAACATATGCATTATGAAGGTTCCAGAAGGAGCAGAGAAAGAGAAAGGAGGAGAGAGCTCATTTAAAGAAATAATATCATAACCACAAAATGTTCATGTAAACTCCATGGTAACCACACACACATAAAAAAAACCTATAGTAGATACACAAAAGAATAAGGAATCAAAGCCTAGTGCTATAAAAAATCATCAAATCACAAAGGAAGACAGCAAGAGTAGAAGAAAGGAATAAACCAATCAGAAAGCAATTAACAAAATTGCAATATTAAGCCCTTATCTATCAATAATTACTTTAAATGTGAAAAGTTAAATTATCCAACCAAAAGACATAGCATGGCTGAATGGATAAGAAAACATGATCCAACTATACTCTACAGAAAAGAGACTCACTTTACCTTTAGGAACATATATAGGTTGAAAATGAAGAGATGAAAAAACATATTCCATGCAAAGTGGTCATCAAAAGAGTATTATATCAGAAAAGAGATAAAGTTTAAGTAAAAAACTATTACAAGAAAAAAGGTCATTATATAATGGGAAAGGGGCGAATTCATCAAGAGCATATAACAATTGTAAATATATATGCACCCAACTTCAGAGCACCTAAATATATAAAGAAAATAGTAAAAGAATGAAGGGAGAAATATAAAGCTATACAATAATAATAGGGAACTTCAAATACCCTACTTTCAACAATGGATAGATCATCCAAACAGAAAATCAATAAGGAAATAGAGGACTTGAACAAAACTATACACTGATGGACCTAACTGACATATACAGAACAATCTTTTCCAAAGCAGCAGGATACACTTTCTTTTCAAGCACATTTGAAACATTCTCCAGGATAGACCAAATGTTAGGTCACAAAATAAGTCTTAACAAATGAAGGAAAATTGAAATCATAATAAGTATTTTTCCAATCAGAATGATATCAACCTATAAATCAATAACAAAGGACAATTGAAAAATTCACAAATATGTGGAAATTAAACAACATGCTTTTGAACAACCAATGGATTAAAGAAGAAATCAAAAACAAAAAAAAATCTTGAGAAAACAAAAATGGAAACACAAACTACTAAAACTTATGGGATGCATCAAAAGCAGTTCTAAGAGAGGAGCTTACAGCAATGAACACACACATTAAGAAAAAAGAAAGATCTCATTTAAAGAATGCAACTCAAGAAACTGGAAAAAGAAAAACAAACTAAGCCCAAAATTAGCAGAAAAAAAGAGAAACCAATCACAGCAGCAATAAATGAAATAGAGATTAGAAAAACAGGAGAAAAGATCAACAAAAATAAGAGGGTTTTTTTTAAAATGATAAACAAAATTGACAAACCTTTAACTAGACTAAGTAAAAAAAAAGAGAGAAGATGCAAATAGATAAAATTACAAATTAAAGAGGAAACATTACAACTGATACCATGGAAATACAAAGGTTCATAAAAGACTACCATAAAAAAATTATATGCCAACAAACTGGATAACCTAGAATAAATGGATAAATTTCTAGAAACATATAACCTACCTAGACTGAATTATGAAGAAATAGAAAATATGAACAGACCAATAATGAGTGAGAAGATTGAATTAGTAATCAAAAACCTTCCAACAGAGAAAAGCCAGGACCTGATAGCTTCACTATCAGGTGAATATCTACTATAGTGAAATCTACTATACCTTTAAAGAAGAATTAAACCCAATTCTTCTCAAACTCTTCCAAAAATTGAAGAGGGGTGAACACTTCCAAAGTCATTTTATGAGACCAGCATTACCCTGACACAAAAGCCAGACAAGGACACTACAAGAAAGAAAATTACGGGCCAATATCCCTGATGAACATAGGTATGAAAATGCTCAACATGGAATTCAACAACACATTAAAAGGATTATTCACCATGATCAAATGGGATTTATCCCTGGAATGCAAGAATGATTCAATATATGCAAGTCAATAAATGTGACACACCACATAAACAGAATGAAGGATAAAAACCATATGATTGTCTTAACATGCACAAAAAAAAAAAGAATTTCACAAAATTAAATATCTTCTCATGATAAAATTTTTTTTAAATTAGGTATAGAAAGAATACCTCAACATAATAAAGGCCATAAATGACAAGCCCACCACAACTAATATCATGTTCAATAATGAAAAGCTAAAAGCTTTTCCTGTAAAATCAGGAACAAGGCAAGGATACTCACTCTTGCTACTTCTAATCAACATAGCATTGTAAGCCCTAGCCAGAGCAATTAGTCAAGTGAAATGCATCCACACTGGAAAGGAATGAGTTAAACTGTCTCTGTTTGCTGATGACATGATCTTGTATAGAGAAAACCCTAAAGACTCCACCAAAAAACTGTTAGAACTAATAACGGAGTTCAGTAAAGTTGCAGGAAAAAAAATCAACATGTAAAAGTTAGTTGTGATTTTATTCACTAACAATGAAGTATCTGAAAAATGAATTAAGAAAAAAATCCAATTTATAATAATATCAAAAATAGGAATAAATTTAATCAAGGAGGTTAAAGATCTCTACACTTAAAACTATAAAACATTGATGAAAGAAATTGAAGAACACATAAATAATTGGAAAGACATCCCATGTTCATGGATTGGAAGAATTAAGTTCATTAAAATGTTCATACTACCCCAACTGATTCACAGATTCAATGCAATCCCTATCAAAATTCCAAGGGAATTTGCACAGAAATAGAAAAAACAATCCTAAAATTCTTATGGAACCACAAAAGACCCAGAATAGATAAAGTAACCTTGATCAAGAAAAGCAAAGTTGGTGGATCACACTACTAGATTTCAAAATATACTACAAAGTTATAGTAATCCAAACAATATGGTACTGGCATCAAAACAGACATATAGACTAATGGAACAGAATAGAAAGCCCAGAAGGAAATCCATGCATTATGGTCAATTGATCTGAGACAAAGTTGCCAAGAATACACAATGGGGAAAGACTAGTATCTCAATAAACAGTGCTGGGAAAACTGGATATCCACAAGCAGAAGAATGAAATTTGACCCTTATTTCATAGCATATACAAAAAAAATTAACTCAAAATGGATTAAACACTTAAATGTAAGGCCTGAAACTGTAAAACTATTAGAAGGAAAGAAAGGAAAAAAGCTTCTTGACTTTGGTCTGGGTAATGGTTTTTAGTGTCTGCCCCCCCAAAGCATAGGCACCTAAATCAAAAGTAGAAAAATGAGATTGCATTAAACTGAAAAGCTTCTGAATATTACAAAGAAACAACAGACTAAAGAGACAACCTGTGGAATGGGAGAAAATATTGATATTTACAAACCATACATCTGATAAGGGATTAATATCCAAAATACATCAGGAACTCAATAACAAGAAAACAAACAACCTGATTTAAAAAATGGTCAAAAGACCTCAATAGACATTTCTCAAAAAAAAAAAAAAAAGCCATACAAATAGCCAATAGGTATATGAAAAAAATGTTCAACATCTCTAATTTTCATGGAAATGCAAATTATGATCACAATGAGATATCACTGCACACCAGTTAGAATGACTATCATCAAAAAGGCAGAAATAAGTGTTGGTGAGGATGCAGACAAAAGGAAACCCTTGTGCACTATGGGTGGGAATGTAAATTTGTACAGCCATTATGGAAAATGGTATAGAAATTCCTCTAAAAATTAAAAAGTAGAATTACCATATGACCCAGCAATCCCACTTCTGGGTATATATCCAAAGGAAATAAAATCAGTATCTTGAAGAGATATCTGCACTCCCATGTTTATTTCAGCCTTATTCATAATAGCCAAGATGTGGAATCAACCTAAGTAAGTGTCCATCAATGGATGAACCAATAAAAAAGGCATGGTGTATATATATACATATAATGGAACATTATTCATTACAAGTGAAGTAAATCCTGTCTTTTTCAATGCCATGGATGAACCTGGGACAGGATGTTAAGTGAAAAAAGCTAGGTGCATAAAGGTAAATGATCTCACTTATATGTAGAATCTTAAAAAGTTGAAATCATAGAAGCAGAGAGTAGAATGGTGGTTGTCAGGGTGTTGGGGGGTGAGGGATATGGGAAGACTGTAAAATGGCACTAAGTTTTAAATATGCAGTACATAAGTTCTGGAGATCTAATGTACTGCATGGTGACTACAGTTAATAATATTTTCAAGTACGTATATGGTCATCCCTCCATATCATTGGAGGATTTGTTCCAGGATCCCCCATCATATACCAAAATCCATTCATACTCAAGTCTCAAAGTCAGCCCTTTGTACATGTGAGTTTTGCATCCTATGAATACTGTATTTTTGATCTGCCTTTGGTTGTGACTATAGAACCTGCCAATATAAAGGGCCAACTGTATTTATTTAAAAAAAAAATCCATGTGTAAGTTCAAATCTGTGTTGCTCAAGGGCCAGTTGTACTTGAAATTTGCTGAGAGAGTAGATCTTAAGTGTTCTCACCATACACACACACACACGATAAATATGTGAGGTGATGGATGTGTTAGCTTGATTGTGGTAATCATTGTATGTATTTAATATATCAAATCATCACATATACATTAAATATATACAAATTTTATGTCAGTTATGTCTCCATAAAGCTGGGGAAAATTTAAAAATAAACTTTGATTCTTTTCAAGTTAATGTAACACAGAATAGACTGTGGTATAATAGGGGTCCTTAAGCTAACTGTTTAACCAATTGATGATAATATCAAGAGGCCCTTTGTATCAAATTTCCTATGGCTACTGTAACAAATTACCACAAACTTAGTGGCTTAAAATGATACAAATTTATTCTCTTGCAGTTCTGGAGGTTGGAAGTCTGAAATCAGTTTCACTGGCTAACTCAAGAGTTGATTCCTTCTGGAGGCTCTGGGAAAGAATTTGTTTCCATACCTTTTTTAGCGTCTGGAGGCTGCATGGTTCCTTGATCCACATCACTCCAACCTCTTGCTTCCATGGGCACATCTCCAACTTCTTCCTTTGACCTTCTTGCCTCCCTCTTATAAAGGACATTATGATTAAATTTAGGGTTTATAGGGATAATCCAGGATAATCTCCCCTCTTCAAGATCCTTAACGTAATCATATCTGCAAGTCCCTTTTGCCATAATAGGTAACATCCACAGGTTTCAGAGATTAGGATGCAGATATCTTTCGGGGGCCACTATTCATCTTACCACACCTTTTTATCCCATGAATGGTTGCACTGGGCATCTCATTTTGTCTGGGCTTCATTTTCCTCATGTGTGTAATTGGACGATTGTACTAAAGTAGTTGTTCCCAACCTTTTCAGTCTTTTTATGGTAAAAAATTCAAGTCCTTGTCTTTCCACTACCCCTCCCTTTCTACCCTTCCCTGTGCCCCAGAGTCTGCTTAAGAATAGATTCTGCAGCCTGTCTGCTGGACATAGTACCCTCCCTCCACTTAGGAGGCACATGACCACAGGCAAGTTACTTTTTCTGTGCTTCAGCTTCCCCATTTGTAAAATGAGGATAATCATAGCATCTCCCTTTTAGAGTGGTTGTGTGGCTTAAGTTGGTTAAAACATGTAGTGTGCTTTGTTTGCTTAATAAGTGTTAGCTGTTAACACTCTTAATCTACAGAGTCACTCATACTTCCACTTAACCTATATAAATTCAAGTAGCTTAGCAAAAGGAGTAACAAAAACATAAATCATGTGCACATTTATCTTGCTGTCCTACTCAATTAGTGAAGGCCCCAGAAGGAGGTGAGGGGGGAATCGTGGTGGGAAGGGGACTGTCTCTCAGTCAATCCCAGCTCCCTGGCTCTTACGCTTCTGTCCTGTCTAGTGTGAGCATCTTTCTGCCCTCTATTTGATTCTAGAGTTTTAATATTTGTGGTGTTTGAATGTTTTCCCCTGTGATATAAGATAATTTGCAACTGAAAATGAGAATGTGCTCAACTGAAGAAGAGAGAGTGTCTCCAGCATGGGTGGGAGACTGGCTGTGTTATACCAGTTGAGCAGTGGCTTGGAGTTGCTCAGCAAAGTCCCTTCCTGAAGGATTTTTAAGGGTAATTTTGGATGTTCCCAACTTGACTTCTATGCTGCATTTAGAACCTTATCTTTGCATAAGATGAGACTCTTTGGTGCACCTCCTAGAATCCTTACAGTAATTCTCTGCTGGAAAAGGCCGTGATGTCTCCACTACCTAAACTTTTAGGGCTTCAATTTAAATCATAAATTTGAGGCATGGACATATTTTCCCCTATAAAAAGGAAAATATTAAGACATTTCAATAGCAGAAGAGCACTATGAGTTCAGTTAAGCAGAAACTAGCATCAAGTTCATCATGAATTATTACAGGAATCATGTCAGGATGAAATAAGTTGATATATAGAAGTCTACAAGAAATTATCAACACTCAACAGCAGTGTTTAATAACAACAATATGATAACACCAGAGTTTTCCATCCAGAGGACCCCTAGGTATTTCAGGGTCAATCACAGAGTGCTAACCAAAGAGGCTTTTAACTAAATGCATCTTTGATACTGGCCTTCCAATTTATCAGATTCAAAAAGCATGAAACATTAGCAATTAGCAAAGATTGAAATGTGAACAATAACCCAACATTTTCTTGCCTCTACTCTACTTATTGCCCAGAGAAAGGGTTTCTAACCTATTCTGAATCACTGAGCCCTCTGAAATTCTAAGACCCCCCCCCTACGAAAAATTGCATGACCACACTCATAAAAACAAACCTCCATGTAAAATTCAGGAATGTGCCCTCAGGAGGTGGAGACCCCAGGTTTAAGACTCTCCTGCCATCAGTATTCAAGGCATTTTTTTCTTTAAGACCCTGCCTACCTTTCTAGTCTCGTCTCCAGACATTATTTTTTCCATTACAATCATATCATAGTGTATCAGACAGTCTTTTGTGCCTGGCCTTATATCCTGTTGATCCACTTTTTATTCCAGCTATTGCTATAGAAAGCAGCTTCCTGCAGATGTAACTTAACAACACTGTACTCCAGCTATACCTCTTATCTCTTGCTTTCTGTCCTGGACATTTTCGGAAGGGAAGACGAGAATGCTGTTGAGACCTTTCTTGATATACACAAATCTGAAAGTACAAGTTATTTAACAATTTGGGCAACCCCTGACTAGTGGAAGACAGGAGCTGATGGATGAACACACCCATGTTACAGCCTTCAGGTGCACAATTCCAAGGTGTATTTTATACAGTTCCTCAGAGAGTCCCAGCAAGACTGAACTCTAGCTACCCACAGCAGGGTCCCACTTGATAATACCCCTTGTTTTGGCTCTTCCCTATCCTTGTTTCACTCTTCCAAGACACCGCCACTTATTCCCTGGGAGCATGTCCCAAAATAAATAGCATGTGTGCCGTCACTTGTCTAAGACTCTGTTTTTCAGAAAAAAACTCAAACTCAAGCACACAGAACTATACAAAACAACGGAAGCTCCACCTGCATGCGTTTCCTTCGGCTCCTCCTTAAGGCTGGAATCCCTTTCTCCTTTTCTACTTGACAAAGCTTTTTATTTTACAAACCTCTGCTCACATATTATCTTCTGCATCAGAGGTCATAAACTGGGTTTGTCCTGTAGACCTATTTTGTCTGGTTCATACTGTTTTTCCTATAACTACCTTTACTATCCATTCTTATCTACATGTTTATTTCCTTGGCTTCACTCTTAGGGAATTAAGGAAAAGGACTGTGTCCTGTTCATCTTAGTATTTCCATATAGTAGCAGTTTGTAAGTATTTAATAAAATGTTATTGACCATTAAATGGATATGAGATAGCTTTATAAAGAGTAAAGAATAACTGACTTAAATTAGCCTTATCTGTGCCTTTTATAGGTTGTGTGACCTTGGGAATGTCATATAGACATTCAGTCTCAGACTTAGTTGAGAATGCATTTGGCTGTAGGTAATAGAAAATTCAACTACAGTCTCTTAACCAAATGAGAGTTTATATTCTTACATAACAAAGTCCAGAAGCAAACCGCTGAACCAATATTTCTGGTTCTTTTGGTTTTTCCTTCCTGGTCACACAATGGCTATGATAACTCCAGTCCTTAAATTCACATACAAGTCAGGAAAAAGAATGGAGGAGAGAGATAGCCATGTTGGTCCTTTTAATAAAAAACCCAACAAGCATGCAAAGACTTCCCAGAAATGCTAGCAAATTTCTTTACAAGTCATAAGCCTGAACTGTATTATATACCCCTAGCAGCAGTGCTGGGAAAACAAATATCTAAATTGAGGAAAGACACATTTCTCTCTCAAAAAAAATCAAGATTTTGTTAGCAATGAAGATGGGGTGATGGGATGAATGGATGTCGGGTAGGCAAACAATAGTGTCTGCCACATTCCTGCTCTGTAAAATAGTGTTGACAGTATCTAATGTTTCAACTCTACAGAGTCTCATGAATTCAAATAAGACAAATACATGGAAAAGAGCTCTGAAAAATACCACACAAACTATTAAATATATTATGTTATGCACATAACATGAAAATGCTATTCTATCCAACACTGAACTAAATCATAAGTAGATATACAAGTATTTATTAAGAATTTATATTAATAAAATAAATTTACCTTCTACTTTTGACAGAGGACCTTCAATAACATTATACATTGGACTAGTGTGGTTTTTCTTCTTTTGGAATGTATAGGACTGTCACCATAGCAATAACAGTAACCATAACAGTAAGGTCACCAACACTTCATTACAATTTAATGACTGGAAGGGAAGGAAAAATATCTTGTCATTTTAGTTCTATGGGAGAATTTTGGTAAGAACATACTGTAACTTGGCCAGGACATCTGCACTCTTAAGAAAACAATACAGAAAGCCAAAATATCCATTTTATAGATGATTTCAAAGAGTCAGCATTCTGAGGCATGATGTCCTTGGAAGTCATGAAAAGACATGGGCTGAATGGGAAAAACTCATATATTGAATCATCCACATCACCTCCCACGACTCTGGTCACTGCCCTCCATGCTCTGGAAACAGAAGGCCTTCTGGTCCCTGGCTAGCTAAGAGCCAATGACATCACAGCCTTAAAGTCTCCTTAACCTTTTTTTAAACCAATTTATCCTGCAGTAAAACTCTATTACATATTAGGCTAAGACTTTGTTAACTATTACTTGCTGTGCTAGAGATAATGTAGTACATAACAATGAGGATTAGGGCTGGGTATATTTCATTAATCTTACTAAAGGGGTTTGATTTCATGTATATTTGGCCAATAGAGTATAATCCAGGGTCATCATTACATTCCACTATGAAATACTTCAGAAGATATCTCCAAAAATCATGAACATTTTCCTCCACTGAATACTTATTGGAAAGGTAAGATAAATTCTTATCTCTTTGAATTACCAATTTTCAAAGTAAGGAACTGACTTAATAGCTGCCATAAATGATGACCAAGTACTTTTTTCTTGTTTTCTTTTTCTGAATATTGTTATGAACTCATAGATTTTTTCATATATATATCCTTCAATTAATTTCAATCATTATTCTTTTTGATGCTTGAATTTTCACAACTTGGACAGTGGGAGCCCCTTCAATAAGGTTCCAGGGTCCTTTTGACACTGTCCTTATCAATCCTGGAAATCTTTCGTCCTTTCTGGCACAGCAATATATCCCAGACTCACCTTGTATCTTCCTTACCTAGATCTTGAATCTGTTATTTCTCTAAGAAACTCCAGTTCCTGGTTTTAGGAAATATATTTAGAAACCAGGATCTTGTGCTTAGAGTCATGACTTTATTTACTTGCAATGGCATCTAAATTTTACATTCAAAAACTTAGGGGCAAAAAACGAAATTTTATTTTTCTATAAGTGAATTTCCACTGTTGTCAGAAAATGAAATCTTGCCAATCAAAATAAACTTAGTCCTCTCTGGATTTATCTTAGGCTTAATTAAATTCAATCAAACTTAGGCCTTTCTTCCTTCTCAACTCCCCTTTTCCCAAAGAAGATACAGACTTGAGGGTTAGGGTGGAAGAAGTGTTTCGTGTTGTCCTAGCACCTAGAAAGAAGAGTCTTATTTATATATAGGTTGCCAGATTTTGCAAATAAAAACACAGGACATCCTTTTTTTAGTTACACCCACACACAAAAAAAAATGTACATGTTCTCCCTGCTCCTTGGTCACCAGGTCTTTGCAGACTACTCTGCATCCTCCTTGTCCCAGCTGATAGGAATTTCTAGGTCTAATAATCCACTCACAACAACTGCCAACACTTCCTGGGACATAAGAAAATCTAGAATACTCTCTCTCCTTCCTCTGAGGTTCTGGAATATTCAAGGGACTGTTCTTCTAGTTCTCACATTTCTCCTTTAGTGCTGGCTTTAAAACATTTTGAAGTGCTTTTCTCCCACCCAAAGCAATATACACCACTAATTTTGATGTAGAGGGCCAAAGAAAACTTAAGGAAAGAAAGACTTGTGTTAGTGTTTCCAAATTCATTTTCCTGCATATGCCTCAGTAGTGATTTGCTATTCCCTATCTTAGCTCCTGTCCTTTTCCTACCTCCAGAATTTTGCTAACATGTTCCTTTTGCGTAGAGTAACCTTCTCTACCCCCACTGGTCTCTGTATATTCAGATCCACTCATCCTTCAGGACCCATACAAACCTAGAAAGTATTCCTTTTTCTTTCTACTCTAATTATATTTCATCTCTATCTTTTTTGAGGGACTTATTATTTAATTCATTCATTCTATAAGCATACATTAAGTACCTATCACCTGCCAAGGTTTATGCTCTATTGTCTGAACTAGGTTGTAAACTCTGAAAGGAGAATCAGTGCCTAGTTCATCATTATATTCCTATATTCAGTAAACATTTTTGAACAAATGAAAGAAGGAAGGATTTAATGAAGAAGCATATGAATTACTGACCACCCAGATTGGAGGAACCTTATCTCTCCCTCAACTCCTTGTGCCAGGATGCCTAAATTCTTGGCTTTCCACACTTCTCTTACAAATTCACTTTTATCTGCATCTATTTTATCTTTGTATGTCTTTCCAAGAGGAAGAAAGGACCCATTTTCAGTCTCAGAGTAGCCTTTCTACTCACCCTCTGGTCTAGAAATCATTTCTACTAATTTCCCTATGACCTTGATGCAGCAATGATCTCCTTTCCTTTATCTTCAGCCTCTTCCCTGGCTTCTACTCAGCATATAAACAGGCTCAAACATTTCAAATCTTTAGCCCTCAACCCCTTGCCCCAGAGTGTTCCTACCTGCCTCTCCATTTTCATCCCCTGTTTATTGCAGCCTTAAAGCTATGCTCCAGCCTTACTGAAGTATCTAACCCTTTACTTTGGTTCACCTCTCTTGGTTTTATATGCTCTTTATTTTCCTTAAATATCCTCATTCTTTGCCTTCTTGGTTTTACCTGTGAACCCCCTAAGTCTCAGCTCAAGGATTCCCCCACTCTGGGAAGGCATCTACGACTCCCACAGAAGAGCTGGTCATGCCCCTGCCTTTATAATTTTACCTTGTATCTGACTGTATTATAATTATCTGTTGGCGGATCTGACTTTCCCCACGTGATTATGAGATCCTTGTGGGCAGGTACAAGGTCTTATTAATACTATGGGTATTCCTATTGGTTGGCTGTAGTAGGTCCTAAAAGCTTTAATTGAACAGACAAATGAATGAATGGACAAGTGGGACTAATTATTTCATTATTTGTAGCTTCTGCACTGTGCTCAGAGGAAATCCTATGATAGTCCAAGCAAATGGGTGTGTTTCTCCTGTAGCTAGCCCTGGCAAGGGCAGCATGACCTTGGCAAAGTTGTGTCATGTATTGAATAGGGAATCAGCTAACTTTCCTGTTTGTGTAATATGCTGGCCAAAGGAAAGATGGCTGTGTGTGGTGAAGGCAGCAAATAAAAAGACCTTCTGTACAAGGAATGTTCCTTTCTTACATTTCTTTTCACAGGAGGTACCTCCTTGGAATGTAAACCCTAATTCAAGGAGGGTTAAAACAGATCTTGCTTACATGTGGAAAGACAAGTAGACAGTTGTGGAAATCTTTATTCTTGGGTCTGAACCTTCTGCCAAAGCAAACTGGGGGAAAAAAAAACCCACATCATTGCCCATTTTGGCTATAAATTCTTTCTACTATTCATTGAAAATAAGAACTAAGGAAAAAAACTTAGAATCATCTAGCAAAACCAATTCATTTTTTCCACCCCAATTCACATTTTGAAAATGAAGAATCTGAGGTATAAAGCATGGGAGGTAATCTGTCCAAGGTTCCACTGGCAGTAATAGACAAAACTTATTCTTCAGCTCAGTTTTCATAATATTTCACACTATACGTTTTCAAGTTCGTTCTGTTAATTACATGCATTAATAGAAAAAGTACATGAAGAGAAAATGGGAGGGCTGTAACAGCTGAAATGCATTATGATATCCTAAAATAGTTCAACAAATTGGATATGCTTCTGAATATTACTGCATTTACCACTTCCTTACATTGATCTATGGCCTGTTGTCAGTCTTTTCTGGCACTTAAAGTATTATTAATTTAAAAATAACTATTTCAACTACAAAATGCATGTCTCTACTTTTGGAAGGATCGTGGAGATTGATGACAGAACTAAAGAGAGCCACAGTATTTTATAATGAATCTGCCCAATTTCCATGGGGTAGCTGTTAAGAACCGTGAAGGGTCTGAAATTTTATCTTACTTGTAGTTTTACAAGTTAGCTTCATGGATGCTGACAGAAGACATGAGACTTCTGAGTTAGGAGCAAAGATGTTATGACTTATGGTGGTAGTACTAGCCAGAGTATCAGCATGTGCACTAGTTTCCTAAACTCCAATTTCCACAGAACAGCACAAAGAAGGCCACATGACACCTGCACCGCAGTGGGTTGGTGTTATAGGAGATGAACCTGAGCTTAGCGAATTCAAATCTTTTATAAAAGGCAGTAATAATACTGTTTGTTCTGGAGGGAGACACTATTTCTATCTTCCAAGGCTGTTTGCTGAACAACAATTTACAAATATACTTGAAAAGATTGTCTAAAGTAAAAGGTTGGTACCTCTGCTCACAACACATACAGAAACAAAAGAGACCCATAAAGTATTGTTGTCCACTATTACCCACGCCATATTTTTGTATTGCCTTGGCTTCTGGCGAATTTTCCCATGAGTATACCACTCCATCAGCTACTCTGATTAATCTAATAACAGAGGCCAGACCAAATCTGTTCAAGTAGTCTCATGCAGCATTTAATTAAGGTTACTATCATCAGAACTTCAAACAGCAGGATGAGGCCATCCTGCAGACTGACCTCAGCCATGCCCCCAGGGTCTCAGACCCAAATAGCTCTATAGATCCCATAATCCATCAGTGTCTGCTGTAGAAAGTCAAGTGGTTTTCTCCTTAAATTGCTTGGCCTGAGCCCTTAATCCAGGTACAATGGGATGTATTAGCTATTGGACAGATTCTACCTAGGCCTGCTAGGTGGAAGTGTAGGACAATTCTGTCATTCATAACAACCCTGGCCAGTCAATTGAAACTGACCTAAATGCCTTTCAGTGCTACAGTGATCAGTTCAGCTAAAGTGTGGGAAGTATTTTGTATTGCCTTTTCTAATGAAAGGATTCCCATTGCAGGAAAAACTGTCCTGAGGGTGCACATAAATAACAAGTCAGTTATCCCTCTGAGGATTTTCTCTGAGTAACTAAAAGTAACCTGATTTTGGAAAGATCTTTACAGTTGTCTGAGGGCTACATGATATTTAGGTGGTGTTTCTTTAAACACTTTCAGGTCTTTTATGATGACCTCTAAGGTGCAAAACACTGTGTTTTAAAGAGGGAAGCAAATTAATGCCTGGTTTCTTTACCAGTACAGTCCTGGGGAAGTAACTGTTGTTTGTCATCATTGGGGCCCACCTAGTGGGAACTACATCAGTCAGGGACAAGTTAACAGAGCCTCCAATATGGCTTTCCAGCCAGCTTAGGGCTCTCCATTTACTTAATTGGGTCTAATCCTTGGTTTTGGAGGAATTTTCTGAGGGAGTCCGACCTGCCCTATTTATCCATGGTACCACCTGGGTAGCATCTGTCTGACCGGTGGGAAGACTGAGTATTAGCCGTGGGAATGGGTGTGGTAAAAAGACCCAGGAATGCTACCGAGTGTTTCTCCTGGGAAGTATGGAAGCCGGGGCCTTCCCCTGCTATTCCCGAGATTTCTTAGTAAGATTAAGGGAAGTGGTAACCAAATTGTGGTCAAAACTATTTGGGGGCAATGGCAGATCTAGAAGTTCGTTAAATTTAGAGTGTCTGTAATTGTTACAGGGAGAGTCACATGAGGGTATTTTCCTTCCCGAGGAACACTCCAGGGTGGTTTTGAAAGACAAAGCTCAGTAATGTCCTTCCTTCCTCTGTACTTACTGAGGTCTAACATTTTCCTTCCCAAGCAGGAAAATAGGACAAAATTGGTATGTCCCATTCCAGTGGCTATAATTTCACCTTGTTTCAAATCATTCCTTACTCAGTCTTAGGCCTTTCATCCAGAAGGTTGCAATGCATCCAGAGGGTAAAAAGCATTCTTATAACACTTATAGAGCCCCTTTGTCCCCCACTTTGGCCTGCATGGGCCACTCGGCAAGCAGTGTACTCAACCAAGTGGCCACTATCCTTATGATCTGGGACCATGTCAACCCCACAAGAGAACAAGGTAGGGATACCAGAATTAAGTTTGGATTCTCTAGGCCCTTTTTGGTTGTGGCTGCTACCTTGAGGGTTTGCCAACTGGGCTGTCCTGAGGTTGCCATTAAAGGAAGGAAAGAAGCTTAATGGTCAGGAATGGTCGGGATGGAATCTCAAATTTTTAAAACAGATCTATATAACCCCATACCCCTTTTATTCTAATTATTACCCAGGAAATGGCTGAGAGAAGATGATTCCTTTCTGGGGACAGCCACATTCAATAGCAAACTGCCTTGCAAAAGTGTTTGAACCTTTTGAGGAAAGGAGGAAAGAGTGGTAGAGTCAGAAATTTTGGGGATTGCTTTTTGAGAAGGTTGTTCCAACATTCCACAATATAGGATGCCTGTGGATGGTGGGGGGAGGGAAAAGTCTATCGAATACTTTGACAACCAGCCCATTATTGAGTGGTTTTTGTAATATTATAAACGTCATACATTTTCAGACTCTAAATGTACTAGAAAACTGAAAACATGATGTAGATTAATTTCAAGGGCCACAATGGTGTGACCCAAGTTGGCTGATGGGACTGGCACAATAACAGCAGAAACCGTGAGGGTGTCAAAGGAGGAAAGGAACCACTGATGGCCCCAAGAGGACATAAAAGGTCCAATGTAGTCAGTCTGCCAAGAGCAGACGGAGTTCATGCTGCATACAGTGTGGCCTCCTTCACTCTGATGCAAACAGGTCAACTTTTGACAGAAGTCACAAATCTAACATGGCACAGTAGCCTCAGTATCAGAAAAAGTGTCCTTTACTCTTTTGCCTAGACATGGCAGCACATCCACCATCAGTCACAGAGACCTGTAGCTCAATGATGCCATTAAGGTTGTTGGACCCTACTTGGAATGGGCTAGAGAGATGGTTGGTTAGCAATTTACACGTTCTACTAGCATTTCTCTACGTGCAGCTCTTCCCACTTAGGAGGATTTCTTCTAGCACATATGGAACAGGGAAGTACAAGCACATAATACATCAATTCCTACTGTAGTTTCAAATATAAAAGTAGCAACAACAGTACATTAAATTGGTCCAAAGGATCCCACCCACAAGTCACCTTAGCTTCCCTTGCTCACAGTGGGTCCTACACAATCCTTATAAGTAGAAACACAGTGTCCCCGCCCCTCATGGGACTGTGAGGATGGTGAATTGTGTACCTGTATCCAACAGAACCATAAAAGTTTGAATCTTTCTCCTCCCTGAAGTTCCTCAGCATACTCACACAGGTGTACTTAGCCATTGGAGACAAGGGGACCTCAGCCACACCCCTAATCATACTTCCTTTTGAAGCAGTTTAGGCTGCAGGAGAGGGGAAGATTGAGGGGTGTGGAGGGAGACAGTGGCTCTGTGCAGCAAACATGTCTCTGCATTCACACTCAGGTTTGAGTGGTGTGGCGGTGGCTCGAGACTCAAACAAACACATTTTCAATACTTCATATCAAAAGATGAAATCATCATGGCTAACACCATCTACTCCAGCTTTGGATATCTCTTGCTTAGCAGGACAGCCTCCCCTGGGGCTCTGAGGTTTGTATCCTTTGCCTGATTTAGGCTTGACTCTTGGAGTGGCACTTTCTCTTTTTTCGAGGAATCCATCTCAATCCAGGGAATTTCCTCCTCCTTTGTCATTGTAACATCTCTTAAACTTTCACCCGGTTTTAACCTAAGATCTAAGGGAATTTTCCCAGGTGGCAATGCTAACCATAAGAATCAACCTAGATTTTTTTGGGGTAAGTTTCTTTTTCTCCAGTGAGTCACCTTCATAGGCATTGTAAACTCAAATGGGGCAGTAAGAGCCAATATAGTAGTCAATAACTCATCTATGGTTTCCCAAGGGTGTTTGTCTAGCCCATGGCAGGCTATGTGGGTGAGGTAGCTGAGTTTAAAGGGCTAGGAATGGGTTGGACAAATTCAGTAGCTAGTCAATGTCCAGGTCCCCTGTCCGCTAACACAGAGGAAACCAGATGAATGGGCTGTTAGCTCTCAGCTCAGGAGCCTGAGTTCTGGTAAAGTCTGGGCACACAGAATCAGACAGCAGGTATTTACTAGGTATTTGACCTCTGAGCACATTCATTGTGAGGCAAGAAGAAAGAAGAAATTTGATGGGGGAACTCAACTTAAAAGGCTAGAAAGAACAGATGTAAAGGGGCAGAATCTAGAATCAAAGGTCAAAAACCTAAAGGGAGCTAAATATATGTGGGTACAGATTGGGAGGAAGGCAGAGTGTCAAGGCATATTGTCTTTATGAGCTACTGGGTGTCAAATTATCTTGGAGGCACATGTTTAAGATAATCATCTCTCACTTTGTCTTCTGAAATGGAGTATTATCTGGTTTCCCCGACTCCAGACTCTCCCTGCCAATTTTTCCTCCATGTGTCTGCCAGAGCTCCATTTATGAAATACAAGTCTGATTATGTCAGTACACTGCTTGAAAACCCTTCTTTGGCCTCCCACTGCAAAAAGACAAAGTCTCAACTCCTTAGCATGACATTTAATGTCCTTTACAAGCTAAGCACAGTTTGCTTTGCAACCTCATCTCTGTGTCTCCCCAACACGTACCCAATGTTCTAGCCACACAGAATTATATGTTTTTTTCCCAGATACACCATGCTCTTACATGCCAGTTTGCCTTTATTTCTTTGCCTTGAATGACCTTGTATTTCTCTGCCTGGAAAACTACTAGGTTCAACCCAGCCATCTCCCCCTCTAAATGTCTCTCTAACCTGCAGGCTGTGCTCCCATAGTACCATACACAAATTGATTACAATGTTGTGTTAGTGCAGTGTCTGGATCTGTGCTGTACACCAGACTGTGACCTTCCTGAGAGAACTTGTCTTATTCATTATGGTAGCTCCTCCACCTATTTTATATAGTAGGCACTTATTCAATATTTGTTGAATGTATTAATATTATTATGTGCAACGAATTATTTCTTTGAAGCAGTAAGTGCTTCATTTTATCATGCTAAAAAATCAGATGAGGGCCCAAGAATCTAGATTATTATGAATAATAACACCAATCCACCAAGTATAATATTAATGACTTTGTATTAGATATCCATTTTTTATTTCCATAGCAATCAGCAGTAACTGCTGTAATTAAGCACTCTAATCTTTAAGGCTATTAAGTGTGAAATTAAGCTGAAGTCATCCAAGGGACAGCAGGTAAACATTGTTTTAGGGAATGAATGTTCCTGTGTGGTTTTTCTAAAGAGACATATAGGGCACACATATACTAACTACATTTTTTTTCTATAATACTCTTACTTGGTCCCAAATGTAGCATATCCTCTCCACACTCCCTCTCCCCAACCCCATATTCTAACCTTTCTCTTCCCCTGTTGCCTAGAAAACAAATACCCAAAGGAAATAGAGATTTTGTATCAAGTTACCTAAAAATACAAAAGGTGATTATGGAGGCACTATTTGAAATGTTTTCTTAAGGAACCTCTGGAAAACATACTTCCTGTGCCCTTGGGCGTGTATTGAATCTCCAAAGAGTACAAAGGTATTTAGTCAACCTGAAGAGCAATTGACATGACCATTTTTTTGGAAATCACAGAAAATGGATGAGCTTATAACCTTAGAGGAGCAGGCTAGTTTCTCAGGAACTTGGGCATTGTGTGGCCATTTTGTAAAAATCTTTGACTCTGCCAGTAACCCTTGTCTTCATGATAAGTATTACTGAAGTGTAATTAAGAACAATTTTGGTATCTCTAAACAACTCTTCTGGTGTATCACACTGGTTCCCTGACACTAAACCACAAGTGTAGGAAGGAAGCAAACCAATAGTGTGCACCCCTTACATTGATATTGTTCAGTACTTCCTATTCTTCCACTAGTGAAGTTTTATCAATCATATATTTAGAGCAGTAATGATCTTTTTTTTTTCTTTGTAACACCTTTTTTTTAAAATTTCAGAACATTATGGGGTTACAACACTTTGGCTATATATATTGCCCATGCACTGCCCAAGGAAACAACCCAGGTGCCCATCAATACACGAGTGGATTAATAAAATGTGGTATATGTATACCATGGAGTATTACTCAGCAATAAGGAACAATAGTGAATTAACACATCTGGTATTAACACATCCTGGTTGGAGCTAGAACCCATTCTTCGAAGCAAAGTGTCACAGGATTGGAAAAACAAGCACCACTGGTACTCACCATCAAATTGGCACTAACTGATCAACACTTACATCACACAGGACAATAATATTCATCAGGGGGCGGGCAGGCAGGAGGGGGGTGGACTGGATGGGAAAAACTCTCACTGAATGGATGCGGGGAGCACAGTAATGATCCTTTTGTATATAAGAAAAACAAGCAATCAGAATTGGTGTTTTGGAAAATATCAATTTTCCAATTTTACTCTAGTACGTAAAAATATACTTCCAAATAAGAATATAAATCTTATTTGCAGTGAAGGACATTCAACAAATATTAATTGGGTACTGTAACATGTATTGCAGGTGGACTTGCTCAATACCCATTCCAGTCCTCTTTCAACTTGCCTTCTTCCACTAACAAGGCTGAAAAGCTAAAAATTATACTTCCACACTCCCTTGAAATTAGAGTGCAGTCATGTGGCCTAGGTGCCACCAATCAGATGTCCCTGAGGGAGACCTGAATACTAAAATAAGAAACTTGAAGCTATGGCCTCAGAGAGAGAATAGATCTGGCAAGCACAATGGAGTTAGAAGCTGGTTCTTCTGGAATCATTGCGATGGAAGTTGTGTTCATATCTAAGCATGCTCAGTGCTAAGTTTTGGACTGCAGCTGCAGTAGTTTCATTAGAACAGTCTGTGGTGTGAATGGGCATTTTTCCTACCTCAGTTGTTCCTGGCTAGGCAATATCCAAGTCTGGTTCTATTGCTTTCCTAGAGATTTGTGAGTTACCAAAAATTTGTTCTGTTTCAACAAAGTAGTGTCCTATGTTGTTCATAATTAAGAATCCTGCATATGTCTTTCATGTACTAATCACATATTCCCTGTTCTTTAGTGTATTCTAGAAAGGGAGATAGATATTAAACACAAATAAAATAAAAACTATTTAATTGCAATTGTGGAGTTAAAATGGAAAAAGCATAGGGAGCTATGGAAAACAATGCAGTTTGCAGCTGTGGCCCTGTCCTAATCTCCCACCCCAATACCTAGTGTCTATTTGCAACTGAGGACTAGAGGGAGAAACAGTTGAGCACCTTGCTGGTACAGACATGGCTGGCTAGATCTCTTCTGAAAATACAGAGAACCTCTGAGCTTTATTTTTTATCTATTAAATGTCAAAGGATCTAACATTGTTATCATAAGTATGTATGACAACAGAATACTAAAGTGGTTTCATGCAAAAAGAAATTAGAGGCTGCTTGATAACTATGCACATTTCTTAGCTGTAATACAACATCATAGTCCTTAACTCTTATTAAGATAAGAAACACTTAGGAAATGAGGAGTCTTATATCTCTTCTCTGATTATGAATTAGCTCAAGCACAACACAGATATAAAAATAAATGATATATGTAATGCATTTATTGAACAGTTCATAGCACTTTACTTAAAGACCTATATCTTATTCCTTTTCTGCTTCACAGAATTAACATATTTTAACTAATATATACCCTACGCACCTATGCACTCAAGGCTATATAACTGGAACAATTTTGTGCTAAGTTCACCTGGAGAAGATTGTTAATAGTAGACACAAAAATTATGTCTAGAATTCCACACACCTTTGAAATAGGAGATCCAGTTATTATGAACTTTCTGGCCACACTCAAATTTGGAATGTAATAGATTTCCCATAAAAATCCTGTTAAACTCCTAACGGGATTGTATCATTACCAATTTTAACATACACGTACCCTCCCATTTGCATATTTCTATAGATGGAAAGTACAATGTACTTGAAAGAACATGGGCTTTCAAAAAGAAATCCAAAAAAACTGCACTTGCATCCCAGCACTTCCATTTACTAGCTCTGTGACCATGACTGTGCTACTTAATTTCCCTGAACATCATTGTATAATGGAAAAAATAATACCTGCTGTACAGGGTTTAGAAGACCATAATAAATATTATTCTCTCCTTTTTTCCATTAGTGCCACTGTCACCTCTGGCCCCTCAGGATTTCTGGAAAATAAGTGTTCATTTCATTCATCTGTTAACCAGTTAAATAAATTAGATATTTATCTGCATGCATGTGTTTATTTATATGTATAGATACATATCACCCTGAAGTAAACTTGTAAAATACCTAAAAATCCATCTGTAACTAGGAAACATCTATTAAAAAACTTAGTGATTAGGCTCCTGTTTGTCATCCGACTTTACGGAATAATTATTTTATTAGATTAAGTAAGAACCTGAGATTTCATTCAGATGATATATTGAATCATGCTGAATTCCTGCTAGGATATGTAAAACAATAAGAATTTAGTGAAACCCAAAAATTTATCAATGACTGAGAGTTTAGACTATACTCTTATACAGCTCAGCTCAAACAGACATTTTTCATAATTATAAACAATCCGACTTAATAAATAATTTTAAATCTGTCTATTAATTAAATAACATAACACATATTTAGAAATATATGGTATACATAATGTTTTTATTGAACGCTTAATAGCATTCCATTTTAACAACTAGACATTCTCTTTCTTTAGGGAGAAATGTATTTGATAAAAATGAAGGTAAATATATATGAGTATTTTAATTGAAGTTAAAATTTAGGTTAATTCCAATTATCAGGAGACAGAGCTAGACTGGGGACTAAGTAGAAAGATAGAGATGTACGTGAACATATATGGTGCTCCAGATCTCATGTTGAGACTTGATCCCCAATTTTGGAGGTGGGGCTTAATGGGAGGTGTTTGAGTCAAGAGGGTGGATCCCTCATGAATAGATTAATGCCCTAGAGTAGGGGGTGAGTGAGTTCTTTGCTCTTTTAGTTCCCTCAAGAGCTGGTTGCTAAAAAGAGCCTGGCACCTCTCTCCTCTCTTGCTTCCTTTCTTGCCATGTGATCTCTGCACACGTGGACTCCCCTTCATCTTCCGCCATGGCTGGTAGCAGCCTGAAGCCCTCACCAGATGCAGATACCCAATCCTGAACTTCTCCAGACATTAGAACTGTGAGCCAGATAAACCTCTTTCTTTATGAACTATCCAACCTCAGACATTTCTTTATAGCAACATGAACAGACTAAAATATATGGCTTTCAGTTTTCTAATTTTTACTTGATTTTTGTCTCCCTAATTTTATGAAACTGTCTAAAGCTCTTCTCAGCTTCTCAGTCTCAAATCTTTTCTCAGCCTGTGCCCCTTGCTTCCAGCTTCCCAGTCTCTCAGTTGTCTGTTTACAAATACCCTAAGGGAAAAGTGACACCAAATCTTGGGCTCATTATTCTCTATTTTCCTTCTCTCCAGGATCTTGGACTCTCAAGGCTTCACTGCTTTGGTACCTCTCTGATTTGGTAGCTCAAAGAATTAACTTCCTTTTTTTCTTTTTTTCAGACTTTTTAGTTGTTTTCAATGGGAAGGTTAATATGAATAAGCAGGTCCACCCTAATATGCATAGGCATAGGAATTTGCCTGTGCTTCTATATGTATATTGACATATACAGAACTTTTGCAAATACAAAATTTGATTAACTAGTTTGCAAAGTAATTGTGGTTTAAAAATAATAAAAAGTTTACTTAAATATATGTACAGAAAATACTTTAAGCATTTGCTTAATAGAAGAGGTTGTTGGTACCATTCACAAAGCAACATGTTCTACACAATATTTTTGCCACATGGTAACCTTTTGGCCACCTCAAAAAACAGTCTGAACATTCCTTCTCCTATAAACAGCTTCTTCTGAATCCTAAGAAATAGCCAGGCAAAAAGTGAGGGAAGAGAGAGCTGAAGAAAGAGCCTCCAATACCAGAGCTAGGACTGTGATGCTGAATGAACTTGATGAGGAGAGAAAGGGAGAAAGAAGGAACATGAAACTCAAGTTACATCTCTGCCCTACTTGCTTTTTGTTTTAATATTTTTAAAAAGAGGTTTAGCTAAGAAATATCAGTAACAGACATTTTAATAGAGTAGCTGTTGGCATCTGTTTTTGTCAAGAAATTTCTTTGATGTTTACTGTTCCTAAATATTTGTGCTTTGATGTGTTTGGATTCAGATTTAGAAATAGAAATGTGGCCCTAAATATGATTGCATTAATTACTTTAACTAGGATTACATTAAATCTATTTTATACCACATTTGAAAGTTTTTTTTTAATGCACAAATGCTTGGTTTTAAGCAGCTCATTTAAGCCAAAGAAAGGAGTTAATTTTTTTTTTTTTACAAAAGAAGGATATGACAAAATGGAACTAAAAATATGTGTTATCAGGAGATACATCTCAGATTCCACATTCTTGAATGAGTTGTTAGATCTCATAATTCTTCAGTGTCCTGATCAGGAATACAAAGATAATGTAACAGGGAAAGCAGATGAGTGTAACAGGGCTGCTACACTGCATAACTCCGAGAAGTACCAATCGAGTGCTGTGTGCATGATATTTTCTGAAGTATTGCAGGGCAGTAGCCCTGTGTCTAAGGCTAACATCTAGTCTGGTGTTTCTCAATCCTAATTATATATCAGAATCACCTGATGATCCTTTCAAAAACATTGACATGAATTGAAATCTGAAAGGTTGGGACTCAAAGATCTGTCTATATGTTTTTGAAAATTACCCAGTTGATTTTGTAGCACAGCCACTTTGGAAACTTTTGATCAAATTCATTCCCATCTCTGTTTCTAAAATGTTGCTATAGATTTAGACTTTTGTTATTTTTAGACATCACCTTCAATTGATGGTTTTCCTTATCTTCTTTCTATCAATAATCCACTTCAATCATTGACAACTTTTACCAAAAAATATTATATATCTTATCTAATAACATTCACATGTAAATTAAGCTATTTTTTTAGTCTTTAAATAAAACAATGAAGGAAGACATCACAGTTCTATAATTATTTCTAAATATAAAATATTTTAAGTATGTGGAAAAACACTAAAAATAATATAATTCATATCTATGATCAGCCATATATGCCCCAGTTTTTTCTCTCTTTAATTAAAAAACAAAAAGCAAATTTAGCTCTAGCCCGCTCTCATTTCTTTCCATTTTCTCTCTTCCCAGAGATTATCGTTATTCTGAAATTGGTATTTATCATTCCCACACATAGTTTGGTTACTGTGCTATATGTGTATACAGTTAATCCTCATTATTTGTGGATTTCACATTTATAAATCTGTCTATTCACTAAAACTTATTTGTAATCCCAAAATCAATACTTGTGAAGCTTTCACAGTCATTTGCAGACATGGACAGAGCAGTGAAAAATTTAAATTGTCAGATGTGCACATTCCTAGCTGAGGTTAAACAGGGTAATGCTCTGCTTTCTTGTTTCAGCTCTCATCCTGTAAACAAGTGTCTTTTCTGTGGACTATTTAGTGCCACAGATTTTGCATTTCTTTGTGCTCTTTATTGGTGATTTTGCTGTTTAAAATGGCTCCCAAATGTAGTGCTGAAGTGCTGTTGGCCCCGAGTTCAATGTAACAAATCAACAATATGAATTAAATAAGGTGTCTTTAAAAAGAAATACACATAAAACAAAGTTACATTGATCAGTTGATGAAAATGTGTCCAGAGGCTTGCAGGAACCTAACCTTGGATTTCCCCTAGAAGCAATGGTTCAGTATTTGCTAATTCAGTATTCACGACAACTTTATAGAATATACCTACCACAAATAATGAGAATCAACTGTATTTATAAGTAATAAATGATATCGTTTATGTATTGTAGGTTTAAATGGTATCATAGTCTACCAATCCTTTGTTACTTTTTTTCATTCCACACTATGCTGTTGAGATTTATACATGAATATAGCATTCTTTTATTTTAACCTCTAAATTCTACTGTACAAAAAGACCACGGTTTATTTATCCTTACTGCTGCAATTAGATTATTTTCAATTTTTGGTAAACAATGCTACAATAAGTGACTTTACAAAGTCCCTATGCATATGTATGAGAGTGTCTCTTTGATAAATTTCTAGAAGGCCACAGTTCTTTAGTGAGTGTTATTTAAAATACTTGAGAGAAATCATTAACTTAATCCCAATATCTCTTCTTTAAATTCAAGCAATATATCCTAATTCTTTATATTAGTTTGTAAGATGATGCTTTTCAGCAAACTATAGCCTTAATCTCAGTCAATCAATTTACAAATGGACGTCATTGGCCACACAACAAAACAGAAAACCAAAAAAATTCTTTATCTTGATTACATGAACATTAAAAATAATATTAGCAGAATAATTATTCCTGGCATACAATCAAGGACTTTATTTACCCATATATCTCTATAACACCATGTCACTGCTATTCTTCTGAAGACTGTATTTTTTAAAGTTGATTTTTCAAAATGAAATTTCTTTCAAGTTTTGTTGAAGAAATTTCTTAAAAATTATATTTTGTGATTACTATGTTTGAAATTGTTGACACCTTCAATTAACTCTTCACAGCAGGTCATAATATTAGATTGAAAGAATTAAATTATAATATCATATCACTGCAATTTTTCTGAAGACAACATTTTTTAACATGTATGGCCTTATTATTTAAATTTTTTCTATAAAATTGCCTGCAATCTTCTTCAAAGTTGCATTTTGCAATTAATAAATCTGAAATAGCTGAAAACTTCAATTGACTACTCTGGGTATGCCATAATAACTAATGGAAACTTATAGAATTTCTGATTTTTGACTGTCTTTGACCTACCAAAAAATGACTTTTGCATAATTTGACCTGATATATTTATTGAGAAAATATTCTCTTTATAGGCATTAAACCGATAAGCTCAGAGTTAACTCTTCTTAATGTAGAATTTTTTTTGTATTCTAATATTTTTTAAAAAGAAAAAAAGTTAAAAATAAATCTAAAAAGAAAAGAAAGAAAACAACAAATTAAATTCAAACTCATAATAAAAAGGAAGTTCTTTAATCTGATTGATAATATCTACAAAATCCTTGAGCAGGCATCATACTTAATGGTAAAAAAATTATGCTTTCCCTCTGGGATCAGGAATGAGGAAAAGAAATCTACTATCACCACTTCTATTCAATGATGTGCTGTGATCCTATCTAGTGCAAAAGGCAATACTATTAACAAAAGATAAAGGAGTTGGGAAGGAATAAATAAAACTGTCATAATTCATAGACAACAAAATTTTGGTTGTAGAAAAAATCAAAATAATCTACAAATAGATATGTGGGAATTTTTAATTTTTCTTTAAATCAGTTTCTAGCTTAATTCCACTGTGATCAGAGAAATCACCCTCCTATAACTTCGAATTTTTTCCTGGGATTTGTTGTGATTTGATTTATGATGCACCCTACAGTTAAGGTTGACAAATATTCTATGTGCAATTGAGAAAATTGTGTATTCTTGATGTAATTATGACAACTAATCAAGTTTGTTATCATGTTGTTTGAGTCTTCTTTACTTTCACTGATACATTTGTTTACTTGTTGTATGACTTTTTGATAAAATTTCCATTCATTATTGTATATTTTTCCATTTCTTCTTTTATTTCTGGTCATGTTTTGTTTTTTGTGGTTTGTGGTTAGGCTTTTAGTTATGTTAAAATCTAGAAATATAATATCTTCATGTTTGAATTGATCTTTTTTATTTCTAGTAATACTTCCTACTTTAAAGTCTACATTTTTTTCTTATTAGTATAGTTACTTCAACTTTATTTTAGTTAGTGTTTTTATGGTTTATCTTTTTCCATTCTTTTACTTTTAAATTTTCTGGTTGTTATAGTTAACATTTTATTTTTCATATAGTCTGACAATCTTAGAATTTTAATTGGAAATATTTAGACCATTACACATAAAGTGCATTGTGATATATTCAGTTTAAATCTTTCATCTTACTATTTTTTTGTTTCGTCAGGTTTTTTTTCTTCTTTCTTGCTTTCTTTTGGATTAATTGATTATGTTTATCATTCTATATTACTTCACTTAGCTTGTTGATTGTTCATGTTCTTTTACTCCTTTAGTGTACAGTAGACATTATGAAATGAAACTATATTTAATAGAGTCTAACATAAGTTAGTAATTTTAGCACTTTTTAGACAATGGAAGGACCTGATAATACTTTAAGTCCATTTACCAACCTTTCTCATTTTTGCAATTGTTGCTATGTGTTTTTAGTTTATATGTATTTAAAATCTCACACAAGACATTATTAATTATTGATTCAAATATCTATATTCATTATATTTACCTTCTTATTTACTCTTTCTGGAGCCACTTATTCTTTCATACAATATTGTGCTTCCATCTAGAATCATTTTCCTGTTGATAGAAGAAATCACTTTGGATTTCTTTCTTTCTATGTGGGCCTACTAACAATGAATTCTCTCAGTTTGTATTTGTTAGAAAAACCTCTATTTTTTACTCAAAAAACCTTTTGAAATAAATTTTTAAAATATATCAAAAATGACATTTTTAATGAATTTTTTACTGACTACAGAATTCTTCATTGGCATTTTGTTTTCAGCACTTTTGAAGCTGTCACTCTATTGTCTTCTGGCTTTCATTAATTTTGTTGAGAAGTGAGCTGTTTGTATTACTATTGCACTTTTTGAAGGCCATGTGTCCTTTTTCTTCTGGGTGCTTATTTTCTTTATGTTTAATTTTCAGCAGTTTCACTCTGGTGTGACTAGATGTGGTTTTCTTGGACCTCATCCTGCACAGGTTTATAGATCTTCTTGGACCTGTGGCTTTTCTATTCCTCTTTCTCTCTGTGCTTCAGTTTGGATATTTTTTAGTGATCCATCTTCTGTGTCACTAACCATGTCTTCTGTTTTGTCTAATCTTCTTCTGTGCCAAGCATTTTAATTCTTTATATCAGTGATGGAATTTTTCACTTTTAAAATTTTCATTTGATTTTTTTTTTTCTTTTTGAAACAGGGTCTCGCTCTGTTGCCCGGGCTAGAGTACAGTGGCATCATCATAGCTCACTGCCATCTCAAACTCCTGGGCTCAAGTGAGCCTCCCACCTCAGCCTCCAGAGTAGCTGGGAATACAGGCACATACCACCAGACCCCGCTAGTTTTTTGTTTTTTTGTGAAGATGGGGGTCACCTTTTGTTACTCAGGCTGGTCTCAAACTCCTGGCCTCAAGCAATCCTCCCACCTTGGCCTCCCAAAGTGCTGGGATTACAGATGTGAGCCACCTCACCCAGCCTCATCTGAGTTTTTAATAGACACTTTAACTGGTGAAAAATTCCATCTTTTTATCCATTTTATTCAAGGTATTTATAGTAACTAAAACTTTCTACAATAACTCAATCCTTATATGCCTGGTAATTTTTCTTAAATTACAAAACAAAGTTTTTGATAAAATTATACAGGCTGTAGGTAGTTTCATCTTTCATCAGGGAAGATTTACTTTTCTTTTGGAGAAAAATTAGAGTAAAGGATGATCATCTTAATCCAATCAGTTATAGGGATGACTCAAGGCCAAGTTTCAGGCTTGCCAATTTCCAATTTTCTCTTACTCCTAGGGCACAGCCCTACTGAGTTCTGAATTGTCAACTGAAAGCCTCAATTTTTATCAGGCATATCCTCTTTGGTGGATCCAGGACTGAAATTCTTCTCTTTAGCCTGTAGGACTGTGGAACTTTATGGTCTAGCAGGTTTCTGCTAGGTTTCTTTCTAATTTTCCTCACATAGTTTAGGATTTGGCAAATGCCTCAAGGGAAAATGTCAGCTGATTGTTGAATTCACTGCTCTAAAAATTCTTGCTAGGTCTAAATCCATTTCTGTCACCTCAGTTCCTTTAATATTCCTGTGCTCCTTTTCTTTCCCTTGCTAGTTTATCCCATTCTTTTTATTCCTTCCAATACCCTACATACCCTCTGTACTGACTTCAATGCCTTCCTACTACTCCTTTCAAACCCAATATTCTCCCAGTTCCTACCAACTACTCACCAGCATCCCAATACTCCCAGACCAACTGATTTCTTCCATTTAACTCCTAGAGTAATTTGCCTTCCAATCCTTTGCACATACCCCTATTCTTTCAGTTTTTCCAAGTCTCTTTGGTCATTTCTTTAAATCCCAGGCTGTCCTGGTAAATTGTGAGGGAGCTATTTACCATCAATACCCACAAAAGTCCTCCACAGTAGCCAGCACTGGGCCTAGTACAGAAAAGTTGCTCAATAAAGAGCTGTTCACTGGACAATTTAGCTAATGGCAGACAGTATAAATTTCTAGACCTAGGGAATACTTTAATCTCATTAATTCTCAAAAGATGGGCAGAAATCAATCAAAAAGAAAGTTACAGAGGCCTTTTCTTTAATGTTAAACTCTTTGAATGGCATATAATTATTTGCAGTTCATAATAGCCCACAACCTATCCTAGTACAAAGATGAATGAGAAATCTTGTTTGGATGCTTGCCTGTTCCTTGTGTCTTGATTAAACATTTGAAAATTTGTATAAATAAATAGATAAGGCAGAGACTTAACCCACTTTGCATATTTTTTTTCTTTTACTGATCACATCTGCAGGTGTTCAGTGTCCTAAGTAAATATATCAAATAATCTAAAGACATTGTATTTGCATAACTGAAACTAGTGCTTTTTGATTTGCACATGACCAACCAGCCTTCTGCAGAATCCTAACCAGGCAGATACTTCTGCAACAAAGGAAACTGGCTGAGGGTTTGAAGGTCCTCTCTTTATTCTCCAACATTTGCACAATTTAGTCCTATAAACATCAGTGTGTGTTCAGAGCTGTTATTAAAATTATTTAAAGGTATGCACACAAAAGGATAGCAGATTCCACATCCATGGGATCTGTACTGTACTAGATACCAAAAGAATTAAGAAATAGCATTTCCTATGTTTCTGTATATTAGTCCTTTGTTTCCTGAGAGGATGGTAGAATAGGTCAGCCCGGAAATTGCCAATGGGATCACTCAAAACAAAACTCTGCAGCACTCTGTTAAAAGTGACTCCTCTTTCCCATTTTCTGTTTCTTTCTGTGGTAACCGTAACAACCAGCTCCTTTCAGGGTATGATCCACACATCACTTAATATGATCATCTATAAAGTACACTTTGGACAATGTTCATTGTTTACAGAATTTTTTTAAGACTGTAAAAATATTCTAAAATTAGAGGTTAAAATAAAGGAAGAAAAAATATACAAGTATATCTGGAAAATCAAATGGAGAGGACACATTGGAACATAAATGGTCAGTTCTATTTTTTAATCCATTATTACTAACTCTCAGGGTTTAGTATATAATTTATCCTCAAACAAAAGTATGAGGATAGCTAATTTTAAAAAATATTGTAAGTGTTGTTAAGATTATTTCTTGAAACTGTAACAACAAAGGAGAGATTGCTTTGTGCCTCCAGCCATATAAGCTTTATACCTTGAGGCCATTTGCTAGAAAAGTCTGTAGATGGAATTGTCATCAGGAAGACAGCTCTGCCATGGACCAGTTAAATTACTTTGGGCAAAGCACTTAACCTTCCTGTGCCTCAGAATTTTAATTTGTAAAATGGGCATGATAACGCCTACTTCATATGTCGATGCTCAAAATCAAATGATATACTTACTGCATGTGAACACACTTAAACAGTAAGGTATCAATAAGATAAAATACAGTAAATAATTAAAAGCTGACATTTGGGTTAGGCTGGCCTGGATTAAAATCTGACTCAGCAACATACTGTCAACTATTGTCAAGCTACTTAATTGCTCAGATCTTTAGTTTCTCACCTACAAAATGAGAATAAATTATACCCAGCTCTTAGAAAATTGTGACATATATGAAGTTTTAGTTAAGATTAATATTATTAATATTATTCAAATGTGATAATTATGCAACATATAGAATACATAGTAACTAATGATGATAATGCAGTGACCATAATTACTATATTAGAACTGCCACTAAATTATACAGATATGGCATTTTTGAATTATATAATCTAGGAATAAAGTCCTGGAGGATGGTAAGGGGCCCAAATGCTTGGTATGGGTTTGACTTTTTAGAGAAGGGAGGCAAAGATAAAAGATTTGTTTTATAAAATTTAAGTAACTGTAACTCTTAGGCCATTGGCTTAAATTGCTCAACAATATGTTGATTATAATGTAGACTGGATCTTGTTTTGTGTTAATAGTAATACCAAAGGAATTTTCCTTCATTCTCCCTTTTTTAGCTATATTAAATGAAGAAATTACCTAATAGCTATAATTTAAAAATATTTGTTTTTCAAAGAATATATTTCATGATCTTTCTTAAATCAAACTATATATTAAAAATGTCTAATTTTCTTAAAAACTAGAGTGGGATATTTTTTGCAGAGAATTTTCAGGGACCAAACTGAGATGAAACGAGTCCGATTTTATCTAATTGAGAAACATGAGCTTCTAATTTTTTTTAAGGTTATATTTACCTTTTGTGAATAATTGATTATTGCTTCCCTGGAACCAGGCATCGGTGAGGTTAAGGCCGAGAAAGGATTAAGTCATTGACTCCCATTCTACTCTTTCATCATTGTACAGAAAAAAACCCCTTCATGATAATCCCAATAATTTGGAATAAATAAAACTGCAACCAGGTCTAAGCTTCAGTTTAGCACTGGTATCTCTGCATAAAGGCTTTGCTAATGTCAAGAGAAGAATAAATATGCCAGAAAAATATTTGTCCTGCTCCAGAAAACTCCCAAAACCCTTGTGTGGGCAGCACTTACTTCTGGAGTTGATGAGTTTGCACTTTGAAACGTCCCAGCCTCAGAGTCTGGACAGAAGGCCAGCGACAGATTCAGATGTAGGTACCTTGCAGGAGATGTTGTATTTTGAGTGTGCATGTGTGTTTGAAAGGGATAGCAAAGTCTTTGTTGAAAGACGTGGGACCCGAGTTAGGAGACTCATAAAGAACCACCCAATTTTGGTTTCTCTGCTGTGGGAGTAAGAGTGAATGCTGACCGGGCACATAAAAATGTTTAGCATGCAGAGGTTGAAGACAACACGTCTGGTAACATATATCTTCACAATTGTTTTATTTTCTCAATGGTGTTCGATTTTCCAGTAATAGGAAGGGCAAATTCAGAAGCATTAATCAGAGGCTAGGTCTTGCAGAATAGTAGGAAGAAGGACAGGGGAGCAAACAGAATAAGGCTGATGGCAAGAGAGAGACTGAAGGAAGGAAGAGACTGGAGTTAGAAGAAAATAACTTCAAGTTTGAGGAGAAAAGGGAAGCAAACTTTAAGGAGCACAAGTTAAGTGTTTATTCCACATTATTGTAATATTTTTCTCAACAACATGTGGTTTTATGCTCTATAATTATTTCATGTAAGGCTCCTTGGTTTTTCTTTCCCCAGTGAACACCAGGAATCAATTCCCTCAATTAATTTGCGGAGTATTGACCAGATAAGCCAAGTAATTTTCAATAAGTGTGGAGTACTTGTAATGCACTTGAAAGAATTACTTCAGTTAACATTCAATCTTACTTGTCAATGTTGAAACGTAATTATAGGGCTCACACAATTTGGTAACAATTTTGTACCAAAAAAAAAGAAGATTCAATATGTATGAAACTTGTTAAGAAGGAAACCATTTTTATCAAAGCAATATGCTCATTGATTCTTTACAGTGAGGGAACGGCTTAAAAAATTTGGGTTCCAGAAACTACACAACACAAGAGGTTATATTGTGTTTCTACATGTTGAAAATCATTTCTATATGATGGGATTCCTTCAAAGGAAATTGTATTTTACTGTTTTATAAAAGCAAAATGAATCTATGTGAAGCTTTTCAGGGTGACAGTAACAGAGATTCACTCAGGATACCTCAAATCAAATATATGATTAGTATGATAGTACATGTGGAAATAAGGATGATTCAGATCCTGGCCACACATTGGGCATTATGCAAATGGAGCAAATTGTGCAGTTGATTTTGTGGCTTATGGTTCAGGGACTGAAAGGTTATTCATAGTCCAGACAGCACTTGTGATCCAATTATCTCACTGCTCCACGGCAGCAGAGTGTCATTAATTCCTGACTTTTCAACTGCTGCGAACCATCTCATACTCTACTCTGTATTTTTCTGCTGCTTCTTGCTCACAGCTTCTGTTGTCTCATGGGCTCTGCATACATAACCCATTGCCTATCTTTCTCACATGTATCTGCTCCTTCCTCTCCACCCCAACTTATTATTTTTCTCTCTCTCTTTACCTCTCTCTCTCTCCTCGCCCCCACCAAATCCTTCTCTCTTGATCTAGCCATATCTCCTGGATATTTACCTAGTTAACTAACATCTCATTTGGACTCATTCAGATTAATTTCTTAAGAGATTAGTCTGATTGGTTCCTGGATCACTGCTGTCTGTACCAGGCAGAACTTGCACCCCAGGCTACTTCATAGATTCTAGCTAGTCTAGAGGTTGGCTGTTATGGTGTCAATAACTCCACTATGAACACACACACACATACACACACACATAAACTGCAGGCCCAGTCAACACGGTGGTAAAATTTACGTGTATCAACATAGTAACTTTAGAGAAAAAGACTCTTTGTCCATTTTGTGCTAAAAATTCCATAGATGAGAACTATGGATGTGGTAAGCATTTTTAGGGTTGGACTAAAAGTAGAATCATAGAATCATAAATGAACATACAATTTTGTCCAGAGTCATATAAATGTAGAATAAGGCAATTGGCCTAACTTGAGTGGAAGATACAATGAAAAGTAGAAGACCCTAAGGTAAGAACAGTAGGAAGGGGCATATTAAAAAATGTCTTAACATCTAGATACAGAAGTTCAGGTTTTATTATGTAGTCAATAACGTGGCATTGAAAAGTGGTAAGCAATAAGTAGATGAAGGCAGAATTTAAGAAAGGCCAACCTGACAGAGGTACAAGGGATGGAGAGGAGAGCAAGAACTTGCAAAGAAGATCATCATTTGTAATCATAATTGTAACATAATTATAATATAATACTATTTACTCGACAAATGATTCTGAAGTACATACTACATGCCAGCATGTGCCACATGCTGGAAATGCAAATGTTAAAAATGTGAATGGTCCCCGCTGTCATGGGGCTTAGATCCTAATGGAAGACACAGAAAAGCAAGACGGCAATGACACTACTGAACAATAAAGGATGTCATAGGAAAAGTGGAGAGTGCTAGGGTAGCGCAAAGGAGGGGTATCAAAACCTGGCCAGAAGAAGGCGGCTTCCTAAAAGGGAAAATTATCAAAGTGAGCCCAAGCAGAGGATGAGATTGAGGGGAAAAGGGTGGGGGCTCAGTTCCAGGACAAAGAATAGTTTGCTAAACAAGAAACAACAATACCAAACAGTTTTGCCTGATTAACCAGCATAACAGAGAAGAAAGTTTTTGCTTTTGTTTTAAACATCAAAGGCTCAGCAAGCTACTGGGAGCTGCAGTTACAGCCCTGAATGAGATACACGTACCCCTTCCCCAGCAGAGACTTCCAACACAGTGGGGGAGGCAGATGAGCAATTATAGTAAGTGTGAGAAATTTCTGAATGGCACAAGGACCTGAGATGGTAGCCCCCTGGAGCAGAAGCTTATGAACTCTTGGGTGTCATAGTAGTAAAATTTTACTACATTCTTATAAATCAGTAAAAGTTAGCCAGGTAAAGAAAAAGAGAAGATTCTTGCACCAGGCAGAAGGAAAACCATGCACATGTGACCAGAAGCAAGAGAGAGTACAGAACTATTAAGAGGTTGTAAAGCGAGAGAAAAAGTCATCTCTGTGCTTCTCCCAAAAAGGAAAACTGCATTCATGCCTTATTTAACTGAATAATTGAGAATAAAGAGTTATTTTCTTATAAAGATGAAACTTTTCCTCTTTTAAGCGCTATCTTTTCTCTTTACCTGATATTTAGAGTTGTTGGGTTAACTTCATTCATGGAACTGCTGAGTCATTTTCTGTGGAAATTTTATAAACGTATAAAATATGCATAAAATAAGGCATGTTACAAAGGTTTGCAAATCATCCCTGAAATCTGTTTTTTTTTTTTTAAAGATTCTTTAGGGCTTCTAAGCAAACAACTTTCATTCAATTATCTGAATTCTAATAAAGTTAATTTTCATCTTCTACTATTGTTATTCTAAAAATTATATTTAAAACTTGCTGCCTTAAAGGTGGAAATTTCCTTGTTAAAAATCAGCATGGCGATTTAAAAAATAGAATGTATTTCCATCAAATTTAAACCCTTATAATATGATAAAATTGGTTAAATTGTTTTAATCAATATCATTTACATGGTATTTGGTAATTTCCAGACAGGATTGCTTCATGTTTATTAGTTATTCTTAAGAAACATCTGAAAGAAAGGTTAGAATTGTTATTCTCCAATGATTGAATAACCTGATGGGATGTAATAAAGTTAGTTATTTGTTCCATCTTATAAGAGAGACTGCAGTAAAATTGGGCTTGGAATAAAGAACCTCTGGCTTTCCAGTTTTAACATTGAGTCAACAACTAAGAGGTATAGAGTTGCGTTTGGGGGTTAATTTTAAGCTGAGGTCAATAGTCAGAAACATGAAATTTTTTTTAAGATTAATTAGGTTTAATTATCTTACATGCGGCCTTGTAAAGACATCAATGTTTGCCAACCCACATTTTTTTAAAATAGACTATCCAAGTTGCAAATTCCCCAGCACAGTCTGTTCCCTTCCCCAGCCAAAAGCCACACCAAGTCTGGCTCTCCCTCGAGGTCTGTGCAGGACCAACGCAGGTCTCAGGGCTCTGTTTCCACAGCATGATCTCCAGGGGGAGGTCTTATTCCCACACCAGGAACCTATTACTAAAATACACCCACCTATCTCACTCACACACACAAGTTTAGATCAGGCTTGTGACCTCATCCACAGTTTGGTCCATTTCTGAAACTGGCACGAGAATCCAAACAGGACTAGAAAGGCCTGAATTAGATGCTTACTATCCTTCCCATATTGGATCAAGAACTCTAAGGCTAAATTACAATCAGATTAATCTTCAAGGCTGGTGGTTGTAACAAATTCACTGAGTAATTCATATTTCACCAAAAACACTGGTAAGAGATTATTTTTCTTTTCCTTATTCTTCTCCATATCCCTTTTCAAGGCTGCTGGTTTACTGTGACAGAATATCAACACACATTTGTCAATCCACTACCCTTTTCTACAATGGGCAGAGAAGAAGGGATGAAGGGTAGCACACATTTTCAAAATCACATGAATCTCCCATTCTCTGCCTGTATAGAGATACTCTGGGACAGCACGGAGTAAAGCTAAATTATGGTCAAGGCTGTGTTGTCAGAGGCGGCAGTACTTATCCACAGGAATAGTTGGGTGTATGTATTCTTTGATGCAAGGGGGCAAGGGTAGATGGGGTAGATACACATGGCTATTTCTGTCCCCAATTTATAGGCCTATGCATGTTCTTCTTCCCCTACCCCCGAGTTTTGTATTTTGAAAAGTTTCAAACTACAAAAGAGAGGCAAGGATAATACACTAACACTCATGTGCATTTAATCTAGATTTCTCAATTGTTTTTTTAATTGACAAAAGTACACTGTATATTTATAGTGTACTTTATGTTTTCATATATGTATACATTGTGAAATGACTAAATCAAGCTAATTAACATACCCATTACTTCATACACTTTTATTTTTTTGTGGTGAGAATATTTAAATCTACTCTCAGCAAATTTTAAGCATTCAATGCATTATTATTAACTATTAAATACAACCACTATGTGGTACAATGGAGCTCATGAACTTATTCCTCCTGTCTTACTGAAATTTAGATTCACCAGTTCTTAACATTTTGTCACATTTGATTAATCTCTCTCTTTTCTATCACTCTGTAATAAACACACGCAGTGATTTATTTATTCATTCAATCATTCATTCATTTATTTGCTGAAGCATCTGAGAGCTAGTTGCAGGCCTCATTAACACTTTACCCCCAAATGCCTCAGCATGTATCTGTTAAAAAAAAAAAGACAAATCCCATATAAATACTGTACTGTTATTATAATCATAAAATTTAATATTTATACAGTACTATTATCTAATGCACAGTTAATATTCTAAATTTTATCAATTGTCCCAATAAGAAACTTTCCGGCTCCCCTGATCCCCCAGGACCTGATTAAGAGCATATGTTGCATTTTATTACCATGTCTTTTTAGTTTCCTTTTTATCTAGAAGAGCTCCCAGCCTTTTAAATTTTTTATCTTTATATGAAACTGACTTTTTTTTGAAGAAGAAGAATCTAGACCAGTTGTCTCAGAAATTGTTCTTCACTTTTGATTAGTCTGATTGTTTCTTTGTGATTATTTTCAGGGTACACATTTCTTGTCAGGAATACTACACAGATAATATTGTGTCCTTCTCAGTGCGTCAGTTAGAGAGCTCATAATTCAAAAATTACTTGAATTATTTTTTATTCTTGTCTGTGTGGTTGTTATTTATTTGATATATAGTTAGGTTCATTTGTTTCTGTTCACATTAAATTTTGGATTCCCCATCTTTTATTACTTAACTTTATTATTTAATATATAAAACATTAACATGGCTCAGAAGTCAAAACTATATAAGATGGTATAATCAGTGAAATCCTATCCCATTCTCTATACTTTCTACTCTGTTCCCTATACATAATAGATTTCCAGTATGTAACAGATTGCTTCCCATGCATAACACATCATTAGTTTGATTATTCTTCCTGCACTTCTTGGGCTGTATACACCCATACACACAAACACACACACACACGTGTATACACACAAACACAAACCCATAAATACCTCACATATACTATTTTGTACCTTGCTTTATTCAGTTAACAATATATTCTGAGAATAACTTTATGTCAGTTCATACAGGTCTTCCTCAATGTTTTTAGCCACTACAAAATACTCCATTATGTGGCTGTATTGTAGTTTATACAACCTATCTCCAGTGTATGGGCATTTACGTTGTTTTCAATACTTAGCTTCCACAAATATGCAATGAATAACCTTGTCCTTTTTTTTTTTTTCTGTATTTTGTAGGTTTAACGTCTAGATGTGGGATTACTGGTTTGAAGAACAAATGTCTACGAAGCATTTTTCCCCTCCAGAGTAGCTGTGTAAGTTTGCACTCCCACCGACAATGAGTGGGAGAGCCCACAGCCTCTGTGTTGTCAAGCTTCTGAAGTCTACCAACTTGATAGGTGAAAAACAGTATCTCAATTTAAATTGCATTTACCTTATCCTGAGTAAAGTTGAACCTCTTTTCTATGTGTAAGAGCTATTTGTATATGCTTTTGTGGCTATTCATGTCATATGCCCATTTTTCTGATAAACTTTTTCTTTGCTCTTGTCTCCTCCACTGTTCAGCATTCTATTACATATTAGGGATAGTAGTGCTTTCCCTGAAATAGGTATTGAAAACATGTCTCCCAATTTGCATTTGCTCTTGATTTTGCTTACGGTGTTTCTCTGCCATGGAAAATAATTTATTGTTGTTTAATGTAGTCCAAATTGTTAGTTATTTCTTTTATTGTATCTGGATTTTGAGTTATAGTTAGAAAGTTTTGCCTACACTCAGGATGTGAGATATGTTTTTTTTTTTCCCCAACTGGCTATTCAGTTGTTTCAAACCATTTATTTAAAAGTCTATCTATTCCCACAGTGTTTTGAGATGTAACTTTCATCATATACTAAATTTCCATATGTATTCTTTTTCTGGATTTTCTATTCTGTCTATGGTTCTAGAATTCATGTGCCAGTACCACACTGTTTCAAGTCTAAAGGCTTTTGTTTTCATTTCTAATAGGGCAAGCCCTCCTCATCTCTCTTATTTTTCTCATGTCAACCTATCTCAAATTCTTCTTCATTGATCTTTTTTTAACCACTCCAGAAAGGATTCCACAGCACCTTTGGAATCAACTTGTTAGTTTCAAGGGAAAAAACAATTAGTAGTTTTATTGGGGTTGCATTTATATTTATAAATTAATCTATGGAGAACTGATATCTTTATGATCTTTAGTCATCCAATCCAAGAGCAAGGAATATCTTTCTATTTGTTTGTCTACTTTTGTGTCATTGAGGAGGACTTGCATGTATCTTAATTTTATTTCTGTCTATTTCATCTTTTGTATCTATACATGATTCTTGATTTCCCCCTTTTCAAATTTTAGCACTAGTCTCTGAGAGACACACACACAAAATTCTATTGAAAAATGTCTATCAGGAAATATAACTAAGATAATGTATCAAGGGAATTTGAGATGATAGGACTATCAATTATGCTGAATATTCTTGTCTTGTGACAATAATAAATATTAATAGACATTTAAAATGCAACCTTGTCTTTCCCACTTGCATTGACATAAATGCTCTGAGCAATAAAAGGTAAAGTTAACATCTGCTACAAAGGGAAACCCCCAAATGATAAAATATCAATATGAGCATGTAATGAAATGGAAATAGATGAAAGGATCAGAAAAAAGGATCATTGGAAAGATGTATAGAATTCAGACACAATAATTTCCTGTCTGGTGACAAATATTAGATTAAATAATATTAATTGACAAATTAGACAAAATATTCAGTTAATTCCTGTGACTCTATATCAAACTAGATTTATTGAAAACCCTGTGAATTAGTCTTCTCTATCTTTGATAATCATTTATATCCATTTTTGCCAAGATCATCTCTATTTAAAGCTTCTCCTTTGAAGGGTTCACCCGCTCTCGTAACTTCAATCATTTCCTCTCCAGATAAAATAAAATTCCTATTAATATACCTTATCCATGTGAGTTCCTTCCTCTGAACTCTGACTGTATGGCTGGTATCAATGGCACTTACTAATTTCCATTGACTTGCTCTGCCTTTATATTAAAATTCATTCTTTTTTCTGAAATTCCAATTTTTGTCATTGGCAACACCATTCTCCCAGTTTTTGATTTCACCACTCCTTAGTCACTTACAATCAGCTAACACATTAGGTGCTTCTTTCCTCATATTGTTTCTTGCTTCTGTTCTTTCAACTTCATTCTTAGGGACATTACCATAGTCTGTTCCAGTTTTGCTCAAAGAGTCATCTATGGACCTCATAGTCCCTTATAATCCACTAAATATTCTGCACGCTATTTTGCATTTTCAGAGAAAAAAGCTATAAAATGATATTTCTCAAATATACTTAGTGACTTTGAACTGTAAAATTAATTATAATTTTCAAAAGAATACATTATGTTTTTAATCTTTGTCCTCTAATATGTACTGAAAGACATGTCACTTTTCTTTGGCTAACAGTCAGGTAATGGGATGCCTTTTGGCTGACATTTTTCATGCCATCAGCTTGTTATCCTTTACATTTGTTAAATTGCCTTTTTAAAACTACTATACTGATCTAGGCCCTATTCATCTCTTGCCCAGAGCTCTGTCTTTCCTGCCTCCCATTTCTCATTTCAACAGCCTCCTGCATAAGGCACCAAGTCCATTTCTTAGAAACATTCTGTGCTCCCCAATGTTTTCAAGACTAGGCCCCACCCTAAATGTCTTTAACAATTTGTGGGTCATCTGCCTAATCATTCACCTATTTCTTTTGCCCAAGAAAAACTGTCTCCCTGCTATCTTTCCCAACACTGTGTTTGACACATTCTTAATGTTTTTGTTCATTGTGTGCTGAGCTTTAATATCATCCCACTTAAACTTGCCTTCAATTAGATCTTATTTGTCTTTCAAGGCTCGATCCACATTCTTCATTAAGCCTTTCCTGACCACTCTGGACAGCACGGCCTTCTACTAATTGTCTGTAGTAGTGGTTCTTAAACAGAGATACTTATCAGAATCCTCTATTTTAAACTTAAATTTTAAAAAGTACAAATGCCTGGGCCCTCTGCCTGGAGATCATTATTCCATAGGCCTAAGGTGTAGAATCTGGGAATTTTGTTTTTTAAAGCTCCACCAGGGATCAGAGCTGGCTATATAACTTGTAGAGTCCCATGCAAAACAAAAATGCAGGGCCCCTTGTTCAAAAAGCAGGAAAGAAAAGTGCCGTTAAAAGTACTAAAATGGAAAGCTTTTCCCCCTTTTTCACGGTCTCTCTCTCATCTTGTCATGGTATATTTTATTTGCTATTTAAAGTCATTATTGAAAAATATAAAATTTAAGTTAGTACAATGAATTGTATTGTTTATCTTTATATTGTACAATGCCAGTTTTAAATGCAAATATAAGAGTATTTAACTCATAAATGGAATCACCGAAATTACATAATCGATACTGTGTGGCTTATACATACATATGTATTTTTTTCTTACCAGGACAATGGAAAACTCAAAACTAACTCAACCCTTTATTTCACTTCCTGATATGCGCACATCCTACCGACACTCTCTATCTTCTGCTTGCTGATGAGAAAGGATTGAAAAGAAAAGGAACTAGGAGAAGATTTATCATTCTCTTTCTATGTCATCATTTTTAGCACAGGTAATTGGTGAATTCAGAGAAGTAGCACAAGCAAGAAAGGAACGACATGATCGATTCCTTGGTTGGCATTGTCTTCTTTTTGAAGTTAAAGCAAGTATTGGTTTGAATGGACAACGGTGCGGTCTCTTGGGGCCGGTAACACCCTCACTTGCTCAGTCACATTGGAAGGGCAAACACAACTGAAAAATAAGAAGCTTAATTCTCCCTGTTGAAAATAAGGGAAGAAACTTTTCCCCCTTCCCTTTTCTTAGAGCATGTACTTTAGAGATGTTGTAATTGTAAATTCTTTCTCTATTTCTTTGAAATGTATGTAACGCTTTTAAAAGCTAAATAAGCCTTCTGCTGGCTCTGTGACCCAGGAATATCTTTCTCAAGAACCAGAGAACCATCTCTTTGAAATGTAATCAAGGAAGATAGAGCCCCGATCTCCCAGTTTCTGCGGGAAAGTAGGAGCCTAACTTCTTCAGGGCTTTGCTCCAAAACTACCTAGTTTCATAAAGATATAAGAGTTTATTTTTCCTTTGGTTAAAGCCAACTAGCTAACACAGATGGTCACCCCAATTACCAAGTGAATTAGGATGAACTATATGTGACAAATTGTGCTGTCAAGTCCTCTTACTTGAGGACTAGTTATTGTTTATCTGGAGGACAAGTATGTAATGGATTGTATTTGCTTGGCTATATATAAAAAAAGAGACTGCTGCCAGCATTTCTTTAGGGGATTGCCTATGATGCACATCACATTCTGGCTGAATGCTTATTCAATAATAAAATTGGTTTTTTCCTCTTCTAACTTTGTGGAGAGGTTTTCTGGATTGGGAGGAAATTTGTTTTTAAATATATCCCCCCACTAATATGCACTTTGAATTTTGCTTAACTCCCATGAACTCCACCAAAATTCTGTGCTCATGGGGCACATTTGTATGCAAACAGAGAGGCAAGGAATGACAGTGTACTGGCTCTATTGTTCCACAAGACTCCACTACAAAACACAAGTTCAAAGAGAAAATTATGAAGAATTTTAAGGGCAACAGCAGAGCATTAAACCAAGTGCAGACCCTTGTGAACACAGGCTCTGTGTGATTGCACAGGTTGCATGTCCACAAAGCTGGCTCTGTTGGTGATTCTAATATGGACCCATATTAACAATCACTGGCTTATAGCAAATGCTGTTTGAACCACTGGCCCTGAACTCTAATAAAATAATTTAAACCATGAAAATGCCAATAATTTTTCTGCTTGCTTATTCCTTTTAAAATTACATTTCATTAAACATAAAATTTCATTACCAAAAAATTGTAAAAAGACAAAATCCTTTTACTGAATTTCATTATATCTACCTTTACTCCAGAGAAGTGGACTATTGGCTAAGTCTTAGAAATGTCTTAGTTACAGATAATTTCCCAAGTAAATAAAATATCACCCTTTGCCTGTTTCAGAGTTTATGGACCCAGAACTAAGTAACTATGTCCCCTAGACAACCTTAAACCAGAAATAACTGGCTTTAAGCCCAAGTGTTCTATTTCTTATGGGGATATGAAACCAATCTCAGACTTTCATGCAAACATTTGTTTATACAATACAATAGCAGATTAGAAGCATAGAGGAAACTTTGGCAGTATAAATGGCAAGCATACAACAGAAGGAGAAAACAAAAGAGAAAGATTTTAAAGGAATTGTATTCTGGGCCTAATTATTCTAGGGCAAAAGGTCTTCAATATGCATCAGTCTCACCTGGGATTTAACAACAATAATGCCAAATTTTCCAGGAAACATTAAAATATATACAGCGTCCTCTATTGACAAGGTCATTAAATTATATAATCCATTTCCAAAGATTTTTGTATTTAATTTTTAGAATGTTTGTGGCTTAAGTAATTTAGTTTCCCATTTCTCTATGATCTTATATAAATAAAAGTTTACTTTAATCATATTTTTTAAAAGTAAATTTGACCTATCTTTCAAAATCCAGCTCTACCAAAAGAAATAGGATATCCTTTTCAAATAACAACTATAATTATAATCATTAGGTCAAAATATCCAAGTTTGGTCATTAAATTTAAAGGGAAAACTGGATAATTATCTAACTAATTCCCCGTAATTTGTGCTTAGTGGAAAGTCCCAAGTAATAACTATGTGTGATGGCTACAAAATGAATGAGCTTTCTGTTTCTTGCAGATTTGGTGGGTTTTCCTATCACTTTTCACTTACTGTACCTTCTACACATTTCTTTGTTCTCCTCTTACCTAAACTCTACTTTCCTTCTTTCATAAATTGTTCTATTGAATTGTCTAGAGTCTACCTTATGCTATTACTTTCTTTTTCCTAAGAAAACCAATTTTTCTAAAGAGGCTAAAAATCTCATCCTCATCTGGGCCGTTGCAGTCGGCAGGCTGTTCTGACTCACTGAGGCTCTTATATCAGTTATCTTATTTAGTGGGCTCATTTCATTTGAAGATCAATCTGGCACAATTTCAAACTCATTTGACATCTGAGACTCTGTTAGACCGCAGCTCTGCCCTGCTTGCCTTCCCAGAGGCAGAGACTCTAAGAGCTCCAGCAAGATTATCAGCTTTATATTTAGTATCAGAAAGTGTATATTTAACTGAGGGACTCCATAAATTCAAGGGAAGACAGACCATGCAGAACATAATACTTGTAAGGTCCGTGCTCCTGCTTCAGAATTCTTTTCTTCCCTAAATTCTAGCATATATAGGCCTAACCCTAAAGGTGTTAACACTTCTTACAGGATAACAATTGGGCCAGTATTCCTTATCATAATTTTGGGCTGTAAGTAAAATATGCAATTGCAAGAAAATAAAATGCCACAGAATAAACACAAGCTATAAGCTTTTCAACATTTTTTTCTCTGACACTTACATAATATCTGGTACATAATAGGTACTCACTAAATAAATATTTGCTGAATGGATGAATCTCAATTTTCTTCTTTAATCTGTTCCACAGTCTGTGTGTATTGGCCACTAGTGAGGTTTTTTTTTTAAACTTTTATCTATCTACCTACCTACCTACCTACCTTGCATTTTCTTGATTCTTTAGTGAACACTGTCATTCCCAAGATTCTACTATTCTTCTTAGCAGTAGGGACCCCGTTGGTTCTTCAAATTTTCCTTCTACTATCCAATTTACATCAGGGACAGTAAACCCCTAAAAACAATTTGATTCTTATTTACTGCTTTGCATTTGTTTAATGGTTTCACACAAGGTAACATTGTCTCTGCAATGTGATTTTAATCTTCTTGAGAGCAGTGAAATGCTATAAGCTCCTTTGTATTACCTACCTGTAGGTCTGATCAAAATATTAGGCAATTATAGTGGTCATCATATTATGAATGTTTGATTGACTAAACAAATGAGTTATCTATTAGCAGTTATTCATTAATTGGCCAAATATTTACTGAGCCAGACTGTGATACCATTTTAGGCTCTGAGCAGGTATTTTTCCAAAATATTTTTCCTTGTCTATAATTGCCTTTGTAATCTCTGTCTCACAATATGATGCAAATAAGAATTATGTGAATAAGCAGACAACCTGAGACTTGTCTTGATTCTACCTTCTTGGCCCAGAGATTTGGGGATGCCAATTAATATGGTAGTTGTTATAGACAGAATAATTGTCCCCTAATTGGATTCACCTTCTAATCCCCAGAATCTGTGAATATGTTATCTTACATGGCAAAAGGACTTTGTACATGTTGTTAAGCTAAGGATTTTAAGATAGGGAGATAATACTGGGTGGGCCCAATGTGATCACGGGGTCCTTAAAAGATGGAAGAAGGAGGTGAAAGACTCAGAGAAGGAGGTGTAAGGACAGGAGCTAGAGGTTAGAGGTGAGAGAAAAAGAGAAAGAGAGAAATAGGTTGAGAGATTTGAATATACTACACTGCTGGCTTTAAAGATGGAGGAAGAGGCCATGAGTTGAGGAATGAAGTTGATCTTTAGAAGCTGGAAAAGGCAAGAAAACAGATTCCCCCCTAAAGCCTCCAGAAGGAATGCAGGCCTGCTGACGCCTTGATTTTTGCCTAGTAAAAACCATTTTGGATTTCTGACCTCCAGAAGCATAAAGTAACAAATTTGTGTGGATCTAAGTTTGTGGTAATTTGTTACAGCAGCAATAAGAAACTAATACTGTGGTTAAGAATTCAGCCTTTGCTGTTCAAAGACCCTGCTTTGCCTGAGTGTTTCTATCTGCAAAATGGGAATAATAAAAGCATGTACTTCCTAAAATGGTTGCTTAGCTATGCTTGAGTACTTATTTGCACTATGGTTCTGTCTTCAATTGATTTTTAAATGTAGATTATATCTGTCTTTCATGTATTTTTGACCCATCTAATTAGCTATTCCTGACAGAATTAGCTAAATTTTATCAAAACAATGTACTCTCAAAGTACTTAGTACATGAATAGTTTGTTAAACAAAAATACAAAATGACTTGATTTCAGTGTTAAAGATATAAATTCTTTGATTCAAATATTAATAACATTGATAACATTAGTAACAGAAATCTTAACTCCTACGTGGTTTGAACAAGCTAAATACTTTTTGTAAATAAAAAGAATCCTAGACTGCCAAGGAGATGTGAAATCAAAATCAAAAGGATGATTCAAGCAACTGTGGAAAAACTCTGATGTCAAGGGAAGTGGTTCAGAATAATTCAGACTGATTGTCTACACAGCTTGAATTTGCCAAATGAAGGCCAAGTTTCCACTACATTCCGCTGTGCATGCCTTTCTTTTAAAGCAAAGTCAGCAAAATCCCCTTGAAGTTTCCTACAGGAATCAGCAGTCTCAAGCAGAATATAGCCACGAGGAGGCAGCCAGTCCACCCTCTGGCCGCTGACATCTTCATTTTGTTTATTCTTGTGTATTCATCTAGTAATGATCCATCTGTGCTTCCCCATCTATTTGTACAAAGGAGAAAGATTAAAAGAGAGCAAAATAGAAATACAATATGGAAGAATAGCAACGTACCTTTATATAAGTCATTATAATGCCACTTGAATCAAAGATACTTAAACTGGTTAACTCTTTTAAGACAAGGCAATTCATTACATTTAACTTTTTTAAAGGCTTTTTTTAAATAGAACAGTTTTAGGTTCACAACAAAATGGAGAAGAAAGTATAGAGATTTCCCATATACCTCCTGCTCCCCCTACATACATAGCCTCCTGTATTATCAACATTTCCCCACCAGAATGGTACATTTGTTACAATTGATAAACCTGCATTAGCACATCATTATAATCCAAAGTCCACAGTTTACATTAGGGTTTACTCTTGGTCTTGTACAGTTGTATGGGTTTGGAACAAATGTGTAATGACATGTATCTACCATTATAGTAGCACACAGAGTATTTTCATAACCCTAAACATCCTCTGTGCTCTGCCTATTCGTCCCTTCCTCCACCCCATCAACTCCCTGGTAACCACTGATTTTTTTACTATTTCCATAGTTTTGCCTTTTCCAGAATGTCATATAGTTGGAATCATGCAGTACGTAGCTTTTTCAGACTGCCTTCTTTCACTTAGTAATATGCATTGAAAGTTCTTCCACGTCTTTTCATGGCTTGATAGCTATTTCTTATTAGCGCTAACTAATATTCCATTGTCTGGATATAATACAGTTTATTCATCCATTTGTGTACTGAAGGACATCTTGGTTGCTTCCAAGTTTGGGCAATTGAGTAAAGCTGCTATAAACATCCTCGGGCAGTTTTTTGTGTAGACATGAGTTTTTAACTCCTTTGGGTAAATACTAAGAAGCGAAATTGCTGGATAATATGGTAAGAGTATGTTTAGTTTTATAAGAAACTGTCAAACTATCTTCCCAAGTGGCTGTAACATTTTGCATTCCCACCAGCAATGAATGAGAGTTCCTGTGGTTCCACATCCTCATCAGCACTTGGTGTGGGCAGTGTTTTCGATTTTGATCATTCTAATAGGTTTGCAGTGGTATCTCACTGTTGTTGTAAATTACATTGAATTTTTATATTGAATTATGAATGGAAACACATTGCATTAACTTAATTCCTTTTCTGTTTACTAAAGATGCATGGTGTAGATTATACTTTGACTTCAGAAGTTTTTTATCATAAATATTTGCCATCAACTTTCCTTAGCATTCATTGAGTATAAAGCATTACACTAGGGAGTGAGGAAGGATTCTGTGGTGGTTAATTTTATATGTCAACGAGACTGGGCTAAGGAATGCCCAGTAAACTGGTAAAAACCTTATTTCTGTGTGCATCTGTGAGGGTGTCTCCAGAATAGATTAGCATTTGAATCAGTAGACTGAATGAAGAAGATCCACCCTCACCAAGGAGGGGGGGCATCATCCGATCCATTGAGAGCCTGAACCGAAGAAAAAGGCAGAGGAAGAGTGAATTCTCTCTCTCTTCTCGAGTTGAGACGACCACCGTCTCCTGCCTTTGGATATCAGAGCTTCTGGTTCTAGGGTCTCTGGACTCCAGGACTTACACCTGTTTCTGCCCATCCCTTCGGGTTCTCAAGTCTTTGGATTCAGACTGAAGTACACCACTAGCTTTTCTGGTTCTCCAGCTTACAGATGACATATTGTGGGACTTCTCAGCTCCCATACTCATATAAGCCAATTTCCATAATAAGTCTCATTTTAAATATTCATATATATTCTATTGGTTCTGTTTCTCTGGTAAAGCCTGACTACTACAGTTCCTAAAACCTAACACTTTTCAAAATGATAGCGAGGCAGTACAGTTGGGAAATGCCCATATTTCATTTGAATTTATAGCACCCAGTTTACTGAGTGGCTTGTGGAGAGCTCTGTCATTTGTCACGCCTGGTTATAATTTTTAATCAGTACAACATGTCCTCTTTTCCTTCCAAAGGCCCATCTGTATCCTTTGCATAGTGATATTCAACTTCCAAGAGCTAGAAAAACTAGAAATAACAAAGAACCACCAAATAAAAAGAAACGTCATCAGAAAGGAATTTTCCCATCCTGATGTGGCTTTAGTATGTGCCAATTTAACCAATTGCCAACCACATTACAAATGACACACATAAAACTAAGTCATGGTTGAATCACCAGCAGAAATGAATTTTGTTTGTTCATTTCATTCTTTCCTTCTCTCTTCTTTCTCTTATTTTTGGATGCTAAAAGATTGCCAAAATTTTTTTTTCTTCTGGTTCTGTCACATCTAGCCATTTTTCTTTTTCAAAATGTGGTAGATATTTATATAAGCAAAGTGTCATGGAGAAAACTGTGCTTTACCCTTTTTCCACATGGGCCCTGTAAAAGGAGAATCCTAGTTGTTATCTGGTTTGCTAAAACCGTATCATTTTGAGGGAAATCAAGCCATGTATTTTTTATTGTGTATCCAAGTTGAAGTTACACTAGCTTTACAATTATTTTTATTTTAATTTAAGATGTTAATAACAACACATATGTTAAACTGCTTCTAAAAATATAATAAAGTTGGGTTGGTTGGCTATTTAACTATGGCCTATCTCATTCTATGCAGGACATTTGAGGCAGTGTATCAGACTCTAAACAAGACAACACGAATTTTAAAATAAAAATTTTGACTAGGAGAATGAGACCATCAGGGTAGCTGGTTAGTATGCTTTCATGTAGCCCATAAGAGCTTATGTGATTATAAAACCTGGCTTATATCGTGGGCTCTAAGCTATCAATTATATGTGAATTTCTTATTGTTAATCCATCAAAATATATATAATATCCTAAAATATTTGTTCCTCCAGAGAAGCAAGGAATTTCTTCACACCTAGCTCTAAAGAAAATTAGTTACATGATAATAATAACATTGATAATCGCTTATAACTATATGGTGTTTACTTTTTTCTAGGCAATGTTCTAAGAACTTTTCTTATTTAACACCTGTAACAATCCTTATTTTATTCCCATCTTAAAAATCAGAAAACAGAGTCCCAGAGCTAGCAAACTCAATAAAACAGGAGGTTCAAAACATGGCCCAATGAGGCAGTTCTTTAATGGTCTAGCTTAATCCAGAGATAATGGTAGGATATCTAAAGGAATGAAAAAACACATTAAACATTTAAGTCAAAATGGAATTGTGCTTCTCATATGTGGACTCTTAAAAAGTCAAACTCATAGAAGCAGAGAGTTGAATGGTGGTCACCAAGGGCTGAGGTGGAGGTAGTGGTAGGGACTGGGGAGAGGTCAAAGGATATTATAAAATTTCAGTTAGACAGAAGGAATAAATTCAAGAGATCTATGGTACAACATGGTGATGATAGTTAATAACAATGTATTGTATACTTGGAAATTGCTGATAGTAGATTTTTAAATGTTCTCACCACAAAAAAATGATATGTATGTGAGGCAATGGATATGTTAATTAGCTTGATTTAGTCATTCCATAGTGTATACATATATCAAAACATCATGTTGTACACTATAAATATATAAAATTTTTATTTATCAATTACCAAAAAAAAGTCATACTGTAAATAATTTAATCATTTTCTATTACAGTCATCCCTGGCATACTTGGAGGATTGGTTTCAGGACACTCCACCCCCGACCCCTGCATATACCAAAATCTGTGCATATCCAAATCCAGCCACCAGCTCTGTGGAACTTGCATATATGAAAAATAAGCTCTCTGTATATGCGATTTCACACCCTATATTTTCAAATTGCGTTTGGTGAAAAAAATACATGTATAAGTGGACCCACGCAGTTCAAACCTGCATGCTGTTCAAGAGTCACCTGTACTTAACAATATAGCTGGAATAATTTCTCAGGCAATGAATGAAGAACTAGATCCTTGTTTTAATGATTGCCTCATGTTTCAATGTATGGATCTACCATAATTTAATTACTTTCCAATATTGTACACTTAGTTGTTTCTAGCTTCTTATAATTTTAAACACTACTAGGATAAACATTCTTGAACAGATATCTATATGTATTTTTTCTGATTAAATTCTTAAGGCAAATCTCTGGAAGAGGAATTGCAGTACCAAAATCAATACAAAAAATTTTAAGGTTTTTGATGTATAGTGTCAAAATTCCTCCAGAAAGTTTGGTCAAATTTATAGACTCACCAGTAGGTACAGAAGTTCTTGTTTTCCTTTATCTTTAGGATATAGCAGATTTTATAATTTTAAAAAATTTTTCCAATTTAAAAAAAGCTACTATTTATGCATCTTTATGAGGAAAATTGAAAACTTTTCATGTGTGTTGATTATTTGTAGTTCTCATTTTGTGTATTAACTATGCTCTTTCTTCATTTTTCTGTTAATGTGGTCTTTATTTTATTATTTGTTTGTAACAGTTCTTTCTAGGTAAAGGATACTGCCTGATAGCTGTCATATATGTTGCAAGTTTTTTTTTTTTTTTTACCTAGTGTATTGTTTGCCTTTCAATTTTGCTTATACTTTCTCCTATATATCAATATATTTTATTTGTAAGTGTCAAATCCATAAATCTGGTCCTTTATATCTTTGAGTTTTACGTCATTACTAGGAAGCTCTTCAAAAGCCTATAGCCGGCCGGGCACGGTGGCTCACACCTGTGATCGTAGCACTCCAGGAGGCTGAGGTGGGAGGATGGGTTCAGCTCAGGAGTTTGAGACCAGCCTGAGCAAGAGCGAGACCATTTACAAAATAGAAACATCGCAAAAAAATAGAAAAATCTTTACAAAAAATAGAAAAATTAGCCGGGTGTGGTGGTGAGCACTTGTAGTCTCAGCTACTTGGGAGGCTGAGGCAGAAAGATTGCTTCAGCCCAGGAGTTGAGGTTGTAGTGAGCTATGATGATGCCACTGCACTCCAGCCAGGGCAACAGAATGAGACCCTGTCTAAACAAACAAACAAACAAAAAATCCTATAGCCCCAAGATCTCATACATATTTGCCTATTTTTTTCTTAGTAATTTAACTTGAATTTATGCGGTTTGGTTCAAGACTAATTCTTGTCAAAAGATCAATGACTAAGGGAGGGTCAATAAAAGCTGCTAATAATCTCATATTATTAATAGCATCCTCCTCATGTTTAGAAAGAGAATCTACAACTATATTGAAAGTATTGTGAGAGCAACCGTGGGGAGCCTCTATGGGCTTGACTCAGTAGAGAAACTATAGACTAGTTATTAAATTAATTAATAACTGTGAACAGTGACATATCCCTGCCTATAGCCCTCAGCTTCCCTTATAAAACACAGGCTTAAGAAACTCAAACCGGGAATTTGTCAAAGATAAATCTATCATAAATTGTACATGGAACAGTAAGTTAACTAATGATTTTTATATTGAAGAAAAAAACATGGGGATAGACCTCCACTCTGTCTCTATTTGGGTGGAATCACACACTTAAAAAAAAGATATTAAAATAGAAACATCCATTAAATGTCATTAAATATGATAGTTTTAATTGAGAAAACAAAGTTGATTTTTTCCACAATGTGTTTGATAATATGATTTTTCTGATACTTGTCTAGAGAAAAAAGTGTGTCAATTGGGTGTGTGTATTAGTTTTCTCTAGAGAAACTGAACCTATTATATATATGTACACAATATATACACACATACATACATACACACATATACACATATATACACACATACAAAAATATATATACAAAAAGAGATTTGTGATAAAGAATTGGCTCACACAATTATGGAGGTTGGCAAGTCCAAAATCTGCACAGCCAATGTCCCAGTTTGAGTCTAAAGGCTGGAAGTTGCTATAGAACGAGGAGGAGCTGATGTCTCAGTTTGTCAGGCAGAAGAGCTGATGCTCCAGTTCAAAGACCAGTAGGCAGGAGAATTCTCTCTTAACCAGGGGAGGGTCAGCCTTTCATTCTTTTCAAACCTTTGACTGGTTGAATGAGGCCCACCCACATTAGGGAGGGCAATCTGCTTTAGTCAGTCTACCTATTTAAATGTTAATCTCATCCAAAACACCCTCAGAGAAACACTCAGAATGATTTGGCCAAATATCTGGGTACCCCATGGCCCAGTCCAGTTGACACATAAAATTGAACATCACAGTATGTATTATTTTGAGATATAGCTATGATAGCCAGATATCATCTATGAACCCTGCCCTTTGAGACTCAAATGAAATTCATTCAAATTCCATTCCATGTGAAGTAGATGCCTGGCCTTCTCCCCAGTCTTTCCAGGAATTCTGGGTGTGTGAGAGACTCATTTATGTTCTTCCAAGTCAGTTCTGACTTCAAGCTCTGGCTTGAATTATTTTTTTTTATGGATTTCTCATTGTCCCTTGTGTGTTTTGTTCTTATTTCACATAGTGTCAGCACAGACACAGCTTAGCTTCTCTTCCTAATTTCCACGTGACAAACCAACATACACATGCACACAAACACACACAGACCAACACTTCATCCAAAATATTTGTATATATGTTAGATTTTACCAAAGCTTTTGAGACTACAGGAAGATTCCCTATGCCAGAAGTGCAAACAATTTATATTAGATATTTCCATTTCTGATTATAAATATTTTGGTCATGTTAGCCCATTCAACCTCCAAAAGTGGATCGAATACACCTTAAGGGGTTGCATTAGAATCCATTGGGCTTAAGAACACAATATTAGAACTTCTGTTTATATTTATATTCCATCTAAAAATAAGTAAGAAATTACGCTTTACCAATATCAGATCAATAATATATTTACAAAATTTTAAAAGAAATGTACACATATTTGAAATACAAACTCAAAAATGTTTTACCCATCAGCATGCAGAATCAAAAATACATTTGGAAATTAATGCTTTAACTATATACATGCATAGTTTCTTTACCTTTTCTTTAAAGCTTTCCTTTCCCCTCTCTCTCTCCTCAATACTTGTTTCCATCGTCTCTGTAGCAAAAATAATGTTAATAAAAGTAAGTTATTAACCTTTTAAATTCTCATCCATTGTAACTGAATTTTCTCTAGTGCTTACCAGTAACTCTACTCTAGGCTTTCTTTCGTACTTTTAAACATGCATTTACTGCAGTTTTCCTCCCTCCCTACCAAACTCTGGTGCAAAGGAGCAGAAAGGAGACTTATTTTCCCATTACCAGGAATAACACAACCAGAAGGGAGAATCACCAGTGCTTAGTTGATTTTAAACAATAATATTCTCTCTCTCTCTCTTTCTTTCTTTCTCTCTCTCTCACACACACCATACCAACATACCCTCCCCCCCAACCTATTAGGCATTGGAGCTGATCAATGTTGGCTTCAGAATGTTTTCCTGCTAAGAACACTGAGAAATACCAGTATCAAGTGGGGAGTGGTTGTGGGGACCTTGAGCAGAGAATGTTACCTGTTGGGAAGTGGAGGGAAGTACAGTGAGTGGGTATCCGGCAGGGTGGAGAATATGAGACAGAGACATTTCCTAAGCCAACGGTTCCGGTAGCTACTGCTGGCTCCTTTCCTCAACTTCTTTGGCCATGCCAACCTTTTTCTCAAAGACCATAAATGATGTGAGACACCATTGCTCTGCTGGACATAGTTTAAGAAATGCTGCATTATAATGAATTAAAGAAAGCGTGCAACCCAGTACCTGAACTAATGGGTACTTAATAAATATAAGTTTTTTTTCCTTTCCAAGGCAAAGATAATGGCTGTCCACCAAAGATTCATGCTTCTCTTCCTCACTCTAGTTTTACAGGAAAACAGCTGCTTACTTCAATATACAAAATTCCTACTCCAATATAAAAAATTCTGATCATTTTACTTCCCCAAGGAAGATTATTAACATTGCCAAATCTCCAAAGAGCCTAGCTTCCTGAAAGTGCTATCATCAGACTCAAAAGCATTAGTTATATATTGCACATTTATTGCATGTATTTCATACTAGATTTTAAGAAGGACATTGAATATCTGACACATATACAGAGGAAGGTGACAGGAATGTGGAAGATTTCTCAAATGTTTATATCTGAGAAACATGTGAGAGGCTTGGTGATATTTGGAGAAGAGAAGGAAAAATATTTAGTGAGTCCATGTTTACTATCTTTAAATATTTAAGACAGTTCTGTTAAAGACATTCCTATATCACTCTGGAGGCCAGGAGGGAGGCAAACTGGACACTGTGGGATATTTTAGCTAATATAAGAAAGAACTCTTTAGCAATTAGAGTTTTTTTGAAAATTGAATGAGCTGCTGTGAGAACTGCGTAAGTGCCCCGCCATTGGAAGCAAATGATCAGAGGCCAAAGGATCGTCAATGAAAGATAGAGGCTCTTTTTGAGGAAATTGGACAAGGTGGCCTTTAAGGCCTCTTGATGCTTCTCAACAACTTGATGAAAAGATAGTAACCTCTCTCCATTGTGCTTTCCAGGTCTTGCTCTTGCTTTTCTCCTTCTGTCTGCCCCTTCCTTCTCTCCAGCTATCTCCTTCTTACAGTTTGCAAACGTGAACTATGGGGGCTCAGGAAGACATGGGAGAGCTGTAGACCTTGCTCCTGCCCCTCTCGTCCTTCTCTACACCCCGCTCTTATTCAGTGCTGTGGATAATTGAGGTTTCCTCCAGTCTAATAAAGCAGCTAGGCAAATAGAACTTCACACTTCACATCCCCTTCTTCTTCCTTCCATCAACTTACCACCCCTAAGCCACTCATATATATAAATTCTGGAGTTACCACACATGCACATATTTTTACCAATAGTAGCTTCCAAAACTTAGAATAAGGATTAGTCACTTTAAGATACAAATGAGTCATGTCCAAGTACAGCAGCTCTGTGTTGAACAAAGCCATACTTCTCATGAAAGAGGAAAATCATAATAGATATTTTGTGGTCCAAAGAATCTGTATTAAAGGAAGAAATGAAACAGGGATACTAGTGACGGATTGCTGCTTGGAAGGCTTCCTCTTCTTTCTCTGCAGGCAAGACAAGGTACAGATTCTGGCCTGAAGGTCATATGTATCTTTAGTGTTCTCCCCAGGCAAGATGTTCAATGACTCTATAACTACAAGTCTGACAATGGCTCCACAGGAGCCCTAAGAATACAAGCCTCTCCTTGGCTGGAACAGTTCCCCCTTTCCTAGACACACCCAGCCTGACTTTGTAGATAGTAATTTCATTCCCAGATAGTATCATTGTATTTTCTTTATGAAAATAACTGGAATGAGTAATGATTGAGAACCTTGGAAAATATAATTTTTAATTAAATGCTATTATTGAGTATCCATTGTCCTAAAAATTTCTCAGACTGAGCCCTATAGCGCTCATAGGTAATTTGCAGCCAAATAAGGTTTGCAAATGCTTTACATTCCGTGTATGCTTGGAGAGTCAAATGCATATTAATATAGCAAGGACCTTGAGAAGTCCCGAAGGAAAGAAACTTGTTTAAATGTGTTTAAAGTTATATTTCCTCCTCAACTTATTTGGCCATGCCAACCTTCTTCTCAAAGATTATCAATGGTTTAAGATACCCTTGCTGTGCTGGACATAGTTTGAGAAATGCTGCATTATAACAAATCAAAGAAAATGTAGCACATATGTAGCCCAGTACCTGACTTAAATGAGTACTTAATAAATATAACTTTTTTCCCCTTCCAAGGCAATGGTAACTAGCTGTCCACCAAACGTTCTTCTTTACTGTAGTTTTACAGGAAAACGCCTGCCCAGCCAGGACTACATTCCGAGCCTCCCTTGCATCTATGCAGGCCCATGCACAGAGTTCTGCCCAGTGAAATATGGACAAAAATTAAACATACCACTTAAAGGATTAGCCTTTAGAAAAACAATCTGACATCCTTTGCTACCTCCCCCCAGCTCACTGGCTTGTCTATATTTTCTTGCTGAGAATAAAATCAAAAGCCCCAGGCTGAGGATAGCAAAGATTCTATCAGCTTGAGGTCCCAGATTATTTGTGGAGCAGAGTCTTCTTCTCTCTGAGCCATCCACCTCCACCTCACCTACATATCAATTGGCCTTTATATGACAAATAAAAAATGGTGCCTTATCCCAAACTTATGTTTGTCATTCAGATTAATGAGGATATCACTACTTGTATAGGAAGGTTTTTATTAGTAGTAAATAGAAATATAAGGTGACACATTCTTGATATGTCTACAGGCATTTATTTATTCATTTAACTTTTATTGATCACATATAAAGTGCCAGGTTTAGGGGTAAAAGATGAATAAGATAGAGTCTCTATCTCAAGGTAGACAGATATTTACATAACAAAATTGGGAAATTTTTCAGGTGGTATATTAATAGAATGTAAGAGAAAAAAACCTCATGATCATTTCAATAGATATTTGTGTGCTTGTCAAAATTCAACACCCATTCAAACTAAAAAATGTTCAGCAAACTAGAAATAGTAGGGGACTTCCTCAAATGAATAAAGGGCATCTATAAAACAAAACAAAACAAACAACTGCAGCTGATATCGTGTTTAAATATTAAAAGACTGATTGTTTCCTCCTTGAGATCAGAAACAATGCAAGGTTGCTCTCTTCATTTCTATAAAACATAGTTCTGGATGTCCTACCCAATGAATTAAGGCAAGAAAAAGACATAAAATTCCTAAAAATTTAAAACTATCCCTATTTGCAGGTTTGGTTGTATAGAAAATCCTAGGGAATCTAAAAATTGGCTAAAACTGGAACTAGTAAATTAATTCATCAAAGTCTCAGGATACAAGGTTAATATACCAACATAAGTAAATTTTATACTTAAATACTAGTAGCAAACAATTGGAAAACCTGAATTTAAAAAAATTTCATTTACACCACCACCCCAAAATATAAATTCCTAGGAATAAATTTAACAAAACAGTCTAATATCTAAACACTGAAAACTGGGGGAGGGGGCTAAGACGGTGGACTAGAAGCAGCCTGCACTTGCCGCTCTCAAGGAGAGAATCAGAGGTTGTGGGTGGAGGTTCACCCACAGATGGACCATCTCAGAGCATTGTGAATCATCAGAGAAGCCACTGGAGACACCCAAAGTGGGGGAGAGAAAGGTGGGGTGATCCGCTTGGCAATGGGAAGGTACTTGGAGAAAGTGTCCACACATGGGGAAGGGTTAGGGAAGAGATCCCTGGGGCTCTGCACTCCCCCAGGGACCACTGCAACCGAGTGGCAAGGGGGCTCCCCTACCACGGGCCTCTCAACTGATCAGGGAGCTGCTTGGAGACTGTGCAGCAGAAGTGTGCTGGCGAGCGGGCACCGTGGGGCCTCGCCAACTTCTCGTCTCGGGTCACCACAACACACGCTACTCTGCACTCTCAGACCCAGAGCACCTGGCCTGCAGGGGGCTCAGCTCCACTGCAGCTGCCTCCCCATTACCCCAGACAGGCCAGGGAGGGAGTAGGAAGGGTGAGTCCGCTCACGTGCACTGTGACTGGGTGCCGTGCATACCCCAACCCCCCTCACTGGCTGTCTCCCTGGGATCTAAGCAGAACAGATACTTACTGGCCCTCACCATCTGCTGCCACATCTCACCATCTCGATAGTACCACCACTGCCACTTGAGTAGCACCATAGCAGCTACCACATTCGGACTTGGGTGGAGGCAGAGCCTCAGCCACTGCAACTCCTCAGCAGGGTGCCATATATCTCCCCAGCCCCTCCAGCCATGGGTGGCCCAGCTGCTATGGCCTGATGAGTCATACCACTGCCTCTTGACCTGTCCACCACCTGCCAAGGTCCTGTGACCTGCACAGGCAGCTGTGAAGGTCCCATGATGTGTGCAGGCACCTGCCAAGGTCCCTTACCCACCCTGCCATCAGCTGCAGTCACACGACACACCCAGGCACCCACCAAGGTCTCATGATTTGTGTAGGCACCCACCCACTAAGGTCCCACAACCCACTCAGGCACTGACCAAGATTACACCACCTGCTTCTGTGGAGAGGAACTTGCCTAGCCCCTGGCCCAAGCTTCTAACAGTGGCCTGGGGACCAACCCACCAATCCAAATGAATATCTGGCAGCACCAGCTTGAACTGTGACAACCACAGGAGAACAGGTTGATGCAGGAGAACAGCTGCATTGCAGGTTGTCAGCACATCTTCCCCTCTCCTGCTGGGTTAGTCCTCCAGAGCCAGACACAAAAGCACTATGTAGGGACCTCTCCTCCTTCTCACTAAGTAGGAGAATTACCAGCAAAGGTTTGTGCCACAAACCTATCAGCCTGATTTGAGAGAAGAGGTTTCAAATGAGAAGAAACCATCAAAAGAATTCTGGCAACATGAACAAACAAGCTAGTTTGACACCCCCAAAGGATCGCAATAGAGCCACAGCAATGAACCCCAACCAAAATGAAATTGTTGAAATGTCATGAATGGAATTCAGAATATAGATGGCAAACAAGACGAATGGGATTGAAGAGAAAGTTGAACACCAACACAAAGAAAACAAAAAAATATTTTAGGACATAAGTAAAAAATATGGAAAACTCACTAAAGAGACAGACAACATAAGAAAGGACATAGACAAACTTAAAGAAATGAAAGAGTCATTTAAGGAATTATAAAATATAGAAGAAAGCTTCAATAACAGGCTAGATCAAGCAGAAGAAAGAATCTCAGAGCTTGAAGACAAGTCTTTCAAACTAACCCAGTCAGTCAAAGACTAAAGAAAAAATAACAATCACTCAGAAAAAGATGGGACTATGTGAAACAAGCCAATATGTGAATTATAGGTATCCCAAAGGGAGAATAAGAAAAAGCGATAAGCACAGAAAACCTATGTGAGGGAATTATTGAGGAGAGCTTTGCTGGTATCACTAGAGATTCAGATATTCAGGTGCAACATGGTCATAAAACACCAGGAAGATTCATTGCAAATAGGACATCTCCAAGACACATAGTCATCAACATGGCCAAAGTCAAAATTAAGGAGAAAATTCTACAAGCTGCAAGATGAAAGCAACAACTAACCTACAAAGGAGAACCCATCAAACTAACAGCAGACTTCTCAGCAGAGACCTTACAAGCCAGAAGGGATTGGGACACCATTTTTAGTATTTTTAGTCTTCTTAAACAGAACAACTGCCAGTCAAGAATTTTACATCCTGCAAAAGTTAAGTTTCATAAATGATGGAGAAATAAACACTTTTACAGACAAGCAAATACTAAGGGAATTTGTCACTACTAGATCTGCCCTACGTGAAATGCTCAAAAGTCCATTGTATATTGAACAGCACAATAGACTTCAGCCAGTGTAAACACACCCAAAAGATAAAGCTCACAGCTCTTATAAAACAATACCACAAGAGGAAAAACAAAACAATAAGGCATCATCCAATGTGATGACCAGAACAGCATCCCACATGTCAATATTAACACTCGATGTGAACAATCTGAATGCCCACTTGAAAGACATAGACTGGCTGAATGGATGAAAAAAACACAACCCAAATATCTGCTGTCTCCAAGAAACACATCTAAACCACAAGGAATCACACAGACTTAAGGTAAAAGAATGGAAAAAAAAAAGTATTCCACATAAATGGAAACCTAAAGAGAGCAGGTGACAAAATAGACTTTAAATCAACAATAGTAAAAAAAAAAAAAAAAAAAAAGACAAAGATGGTCATTATATAATGGAAAAGGGAGCAATTCAACAAGAAGACACAACAATCCTAAATATCTACGAGCTTAACACAGGAGCTTCTAGATTCATGAAGCAAATTCTACTAGATCTAAGTAAAGAAATAAACAATAGCTTCTTAACTGCTGGGGACTTCAATACCCCACTGACAGAACTAGACAGATTATTAAAGCAGAAAATGAGTAAAGAAACACTGGACTTAAACAAACCTCTAGAACAAATGGACCTAACAGACATTTATAGAACATTCTACCTCATGACTACTGACTATACATTTTTCTCATCAGCACAGGGGACATTTTCCAAGATGGATTATATCTTAGGAAACAAAAAAAGTCTCAGCAAATTCAAAAAAATTGAAATCATACCATGCATATTCTCAGACCACGGTAAAATAAAACTAGGAATGAATTTCAAGAGAAACACTCAAATCTATGCAAAGTCATGGAAATTAAACAACCTACTGCTGAACAATCCTTGGGTTAATGATGAAATTAAGATGGAAACCAAAAGATTCTTTGAAATGAATGTCAAAGGGGACACAGGTTTTCAAAAATCTGTGGGAAACAGGAAAAGCAGTCCTAAGGGGAAAGCTCATAGCCTTAAATGCCTACATCAAAAAGACAGAAAGATCAAAAACTAACAACCTAATATCACATCTCAAGGAACAAGAAAAATAGGAACAAAGCAAACTCAAAGCTAGCAGAAGAAAAGAAATAACAAAGCTGAGAGCAGAATTAAACAAAATGGAAATCAAAAATCAATACAAAACATCAATGAAATAAAAAGTTAGTTCTTTGAAAAGATAAAAAAAATTGATAGATCACTAGCCAGATTAAACAGAAGTAGAAGAGAAAGGATTCAAATAAACTCACTTAGAAATGAAAAAGGGAGACATTATAATGGATACTCCAGAAATACAAAATATCATCTGTGACTACTACAAAAACCTCTATGCAAACAAACTATATTAATAAAACCTAGAGGAAATGGATAAATTCCTGGAAACACACAATCACCCAAGCCTGAATCAGGAAGAAAAAGAAATCCTCAACAGACCAATAAAGAGCAATGAGATTGAAGCAGTAATAAAAAAATCTCTCAACAACAACAACAACAAAACCCTGGACCAGAGGGAATCACAGCTGAATTCTACCAGACCTACAAAGAATAACTGGTATCTATCCTACAGAAATTATTTCATAACATTGAGAAGGAAGGAATCCTCCTTAACTCATTCTATGAAGCCAGTATCATCTTGATATCAGAGCCAGAAAAAAGCACAGCAAAAAAAGAAAACTACAGACCAATATCCCGTATGAATATAGATGCAAAATCCTCAACAAAATACTAACAAACCAAATTCAACAGCACATCAAAAATATAATTCACTATGATTGAGTGGGTTCCATCCCAGGGATGCAAGAATGGTTGAACATATGCAAATCAATAAATATGATTCATCACATAAACAGAAACAAAAAACAAAGACTATGTGATCATCTCAATAGACACAGAAAAAGCATTCAATAAAATACAGCACCTTTTCCTGATAAAAACCCTCAACAAACTAGGCATAGAAGGAACACACCTCAACATAGTAAAAGCCATATATGACAGATCCACAGAAAATATTGTATTAAATACTTAATGCAGAAAAGTTGAAAGCATTCCCCCCAAGAACTGGAACAAGACAAGGGTGCCCACTGTTACCAGTTCTACTCAACATAGTGTTGGAAGTCCTAGCCAGAGCAATCAGGCAAGAGAAAGCAATAAAGGGCATCCAAATTGGGAAAGAGGAGGTCAAACTATCGCTTTTTGCTGATATGATCTTGTATATAGAAAACTCTAATGACTTCACCAAAAGACTCCTAGAATTGATAAATAAATTCAGCAAAGTCTCAATTACAGTATCAATGTACACAAATCAGTAGCATTTCTATATAGTATTATAACAACAGTCAAGCTTAGAGTCAAATCAAGGACTCAATACCATTCACAATATCTGCAAAAAAAAAAAAATACACATAGGAATATACTTTACCAAGGAGGTGAAAAATCTCTACAAGGAGAACTATGAAATGCTGATGAAAGAAATCACAGAGGACACAAACAAATGGAAAAAACATCCCTTGCTCATGGATTGGCAGAGTCAACATCATTATAATATCCATACTGCCCAAAGTCATTTACAGATTCAACACAATGCCCACCTAAATACCAATGTCATATTTTCCAGGTCTAGAAAAATAATTCTAAGTTTTATTTGGAACCAAAAAAAGACCACTAATAGACAAAGAAGTCTTAAGCAAAAAAAGCAAATCTGGAGGCATCACATTACCTGGCTTCAAATTATACTACAAGGCTATAGTAACCAAAACAGCATGGTACTTTTATGAAAGTAGAGACAGACCAATGGAACACAATAGAGAACCCAGAAAAAAAACCATATAGCTATGACTAACTGATCTTTGACTAAACAGATAAAAACATAGACTGGGGAAAAGAAGCCCTATTCAATAAATAGTGCTGGAAAAATTGGATAGCCACATGCAGAAGAATGAAGAATGAAATTTTGTATATCTATCCCCATATAAAAAAATTAATTCAAGATGGATAATAGCTTTAAATGTAAGGCATTAAATCATAAAAATTCTATAGGAAAATGTAGGAAAAACTCTTCTAAACATCCACCTAGGGAAAGAATTTATGACTAAGACCCCAAAGGCAAATACAACAAAAACAGAAATAAATAAATGGAACTTGATTAAATTTAAAAACTTCTGCACAGCACAGGAAATAATCAATAGAGTTAATAGGCAACCTACAGAATGGGATAAAATATTTGCATACTATATATCTGACAAAGGACTAAAATCCAGAATCTACAAAGAACTCAAACAAGTCAGCAAGAAAAAAAAAACCTACCCTATCAAAAAATGGGCAAAAGACATGAACAGAAGTTTTTCAAAAGAAGATAGACAAATGGCCAAGAAACATATGAAAAAATGCTCAACATCACTAATCATTAGGGAAATGCAAATTAAAACTACAGTGAGATACCACCTTACCTCTATCAGAATGGTCATTACTAAAAAGTCAAAAAACAATCAATGCTGGCATGGATGCAGAGAGAAAGGAATGCTTATAAACTGTTTGTGGGACTGCAAATTAGTACAACTTCTATGGAAAACAGTTTGGAGATTCCTCAAAGAAATAAATGTAGACCTACCATTCATTCCAGCAATCCCACTACTGGGTATCTACCCAAAGGAAAAAAAGTCATTCTATAGGAAAGACACCTGCACTTGAATGTTTATCACAGCATAATTCACACTCACAAAGATGTGGAATCAACTTAAGTGCCCATCAATTTATGAGTGACTAAAGAAAATGTGGTATGTATATGTACACCATGGAGTTCTACTCAGTCATAAAAAGGAATGAAATAATGTCCTGCAACAATTTGGATGGAACTGGAGACCATTATCCTAAGTGAAGTATCTCAGAAATGGAAAACCAAACACCATATGTTCTCACTAATAAGTGGTAGCTAAACAATGGGTACATACAGGCACAAAGAGATATAAAGGACACTGGAAACCAAGAAGGCGGGAGAATGGGGGAGTGAGGGATAAAATCTTACCTGTGGGTACAATGAACTCTGTTCTGGTGACAGACACACCAAAAGCCCTCACTTAAGCATTATGCAAGGTATCCACGTAACAAAAAATATTTGTACTCCCTTAACATTTTGAAATTAAAAATAACAGTGAAAACTATAAAATATCATTGAGAGAAATTAAAGAAGACCAAATAAATGGGGAGACATACCATGTTCATGAATTAGAAGACCCAATTTGCAATTCTACCCAAATTGATGTACAGATTTAGTGTACAGAATAAGGTAAAGGGAAATGTTTATTTTTTTTTCCAAATCAAAATGCCAGTACAATTTTTTTTTTGGAAACAGACAAACAGACTCAAAAATTCACATGAAAATGCAAAGGACCAGATAATCAAAACAATTTTTGAAAGGATAAACATAGAGGACTTACCTACAAGACTTAAAGATTTATTATAAACTATAATTCACCAATTTTTGTATTGGTGAAAGTATTGAAATATAGATGAATAGAGAGGGTCTGGAAATAGACCTACAAACACATAGTCAACTGATATTTGGAAAAGATGCCAAGGCAATTTGATGAAGAAATAAATGCATATTCAACAAATTGTGCTGAAAAAAATAAACATGGGCCTTTCCCTTACTCTATACACAAAATTAAATCAAAAAAATATATATCATTGATTTCAATTTAAAACCTAAAACTATAAAACTTTTAGAAGAAAACCTGAAACAAAATTTTTGTGATCTTGGGATAGGCAAAGTTTTTTTGAATCCAAAATTTACAAACTATGAATAGAAAATCAATAATAAGTTGGACTTCCTCAAAATAAATGTCTATAGCTCTTCAAAAGATGAAAAGAAAAAGACTGGCAGGAATGTTTATAACACATATATCAGACAAAGGAGGTGTAGCTATATGTATATAAATAACATTAGTAAGTCAAAAGTGAGAAAACAAGCCACCCAGTAATAATATGGATGATTTTTTTTTTTTGAGGAGAAGGAAAGAGGAGTTTATTAATTTTCTGGCAAATGAGGAGGTTGGCAGACTCCCATCTCAAAGTACCAACATCCTGATTCTGAGCAGAAGTACAGAGCTTTTAAAGGTTTTGATTCATCCCATCTTTGGCTAAGACAATCTCATGACCTCCTCCTGGATTCATCCCATCTTTGACTAGATGAAAATATTATACTTCACAAAAGAAGACATATGGACAGCCAACAAGCATATGAAATGATGCTTGACTTCATTAGCCATTCATGAGATGCAAGTACAATGAGATACTACTACACATCCATTAGAATGGCTTAATTTTTAAAAATATGATGATAGCAAGTGTTGACAAGGATGTGGAGTAACTGGAGATCTCCAAAACTACCAGTGGTAGTTTCTTAAAGAATCAAACTTATATCTACTATATGACTCAGCACTTCTATTCCTTGGTGTTTACCCAAGAGAAACAAAAGCATATGTCCACACAAAGGCTTGTACACAAGTGTTGATAGCAGATTTATTTGTAATAAGCCCAAAATGAAAGCAACCCTAATGTCTATCAACAGGTAAATGAATAAACCAATTATGTTTTATCTATACAATGGAATGTTACTCAACAATAAAAAGGAAACAACTATGGTATATCTAAAAAAAAACGGATGAATCTCAAAATTGCGCTGGGTGAAAGAAGGCAGGCAGAAAAGAACACATACTCTATGATTGCATTTAAACAAAATTCTAAAAAATGCAAAATAATTCATACTGATATAAAGGAGATCTGTGGTTGCTTATACCTGGTGATAGAGGCATGGAAGCCTTACAAAGAGTCACAGGAAACTTTTAAGGGTTGATAAAAATGTTTGTCATCTTGATTTTACGGGAACATACAAAGCTGATCAAATCATATACTTTAAATACGTGCAGTTTTATGTACTTCAATTATTCCATAATAGAATTGAAAAAATTTTAAATATGAAAAAATTCGGCTTGCCAATTTTTCACCTTTATGCTACCTCATGACTTTCAAAATCAATTTGTTAGGTTCTGTGAAAAATCTGTTGGAATTTTTACACATTGAGACATCACTTGGGCAAAATTGATTTCACCTTCAACAGATATCTTAACTAACTCTTTTATTTTGTTGCAGTCCACCTGGTTGATAAGTTAAGGATAACCAAAAAAAAAAAACCTGGAATTGAACATTTAGCCAAATAATCTAGTGTATATTTTCCCCAACATATAGAATGTAAGAGGTAATCTTGTGAAGTTTTTAACCATTTAAGGAAATTAAAATTTCAAATTACAAAACTTAATAAAGCAGGAATTTACACACAGCACCTGGGTTGCCTGAGGGAGTCAGTACAACTTCTTTGCTCCATTTCTCATGACTGGAGTCAGCATAGAGATTTTAAATAGAGATACTGTGACCAACTTTGTAGTTGATAAGTCTATTGAAAGTATCCCCTATAGTTTGGAGGTTGTTTCTTGCTGATATTGTGGAACAATGAGGCCTCCTTACCATGAGTTCACCCAAAGCCTGAAAAAAGTCTATTAAAAAAATACCATGTGGTTCTTTGTTGTCCTATACCCACTTACTTGAATTTTCTACTTGTGTATTTTAAGGGAAATTTCTGGGTTTTCTCTGTTTTACTCATCAAAATATTATTTTTAGAGTTAATTTAGAACTATCAGATGCCCAGAGAATCTATTTTCAGCTCTATTTTACAGAAGAGTCAAACATTTCATACAGTTAAGTATAAATGAAATTAAATAACCAAAATGTAAGAGTCTAATTTGAAACACAGATTCTCCAAGTTAAGAATATGTTCCAAGGTTTGGCAGAGTATGTGATCACATCTCCAAGGTTTGCCATTTATACTCCAATACATGCATAGATGCATCAGCATCTTTTTAGGATAACTAACAAATTGCTTTAGGTTAGGATATTTTGAGTGGGTTGAATTTTATGGTGAATTTACTAGTCACATTGATAAGCTGACAATTCCATATACTACAGAACTTTCTGTCCTCTCCATGTGGAGATTCTAAGAACATTAGCCATGGAAAGAGGGATGCAGAATTTAGTGATATGGGTTAGCATGTTAGAGTAAACATTTGGACTACTACAATAATGACAGCTACTATTTATTAAGACATTACCTAGTATTAGGTACTATGCTAAGCACATTATCAGTAACATTTATAGAATGCTTATTTTGTGCCAGACACAAAGCTAAACACTTTACATGCATTTTCACTGTTAAAACTTACAATTACAAATATGATTGGCCTCATTTTACAAATGAAGAAACTGAGGCAAAAAACAGAGTAAATTTTCAGTCACATGCTTAGTAAATAGCTGAATCTAGAGGAATTAATTCTTTATTGTGCCAAGTCATTTGTTTTCTCCGTGGCTATCCTTGAGGTCTGCCTTTTTATTCTTGAAAGATGAACCAACCCCTCTTCCATCCCTTCCTGTCCCTGAGAGCCTTTGTCTTTCAGGCTACAGAAACTCTTGAAGTGCAAAGAATACTTGAGATCTAAAAAGTGCCATGAAAACAGATATGACCCAATTCTTTAAGCTTCAAATAGAATTGGTACAAATTTTAACAAAAAATTCCTCTTAATTTTTTCCTGGGATCCTGGGAATGACAATGTATCATTTATCTATTGTAGCACAACAAATTATCCCAAAATTTAGTGGCTTAAAATCACAATTATTTCTCATTTCTCATGGTTTCTTTGAGTCAGGAATTCAGTTAGAATATAGTGGAGATGGCCTGTCTATGCTGCACGATGTGTGATATCTAAGCTGGAAATCCAAGACTGGGAACTGGAATCATCAGAAGGCTTGCTTGCCCACATTTTTAGTGGCTAATGCCAGCCAGCTGCTTGGCTGGAGCTGCTGGTCAGGATACACACACATGGCCTTTCCATGTTGCATGGGTTTCCTCACACAATGGTGGCATTGTTCCAGGGAAGGCATCCTGAGAGGGCACAAGAGCCTGATGAAAGTCATATTGCCTTTTTCTACCTAGCCTCAGAAACCATGCAGGATCACGTCCACCCAATTCTACTGGTTGTAGCATTTATAAAGATCCATCAGGTTCAAGAAGAAGGAACATAAATTCCATTTCTTTTTCTTTTTTTTTTTTACATTTAATAAGATTGTTCTATTTTAATGCATAAAACCCTTTGAAAGTAGTTTCAACCATGAGACTAATTTCTAAAATTCATGTTAGAAAAAGTCAAAATAAGAGCTAATATTCTATATCCAGAACATCTGAGAAACCATTTTTGACTATTACAAAAGTTTATTTAACAAAACGTTTAATATGAAAATGTACATGGCCCGATTTTGACGTCATAGTAAAACGGGCCCTTTGGAGAGGGGACGTGGATTTCTCTGCAGAAATTTATTCTCGTTCCAAGGCTGCTAACATGATAATACTATTTCCTCGTATTACCACCATTCCGATGTGTTCTGCTGGCCACTAGTTGCCATCTCCACACATTCATCTATCACAAGACTCATAAAAGGATCAAATCCCTTTAATATTCCTTGGACATGTCTGCCACCATTTAATTTCAATGATAACTTCTTGTCCATAAATTTTTTCAACTTGGGAGGGTGAGCTTTGCTCATGGTATCTACTCCACCAGATCAGAGATGACTAGAAGTGGAATTCGCGCCCTCCCCCAAGCTCCCACGGTAGGCTGGGCGTGTTGCATCTGACATCACGCATCCCTTAGCCAATTGATTGCCCTAGACTCCATTTCTTGATGGAAATGTGACAACATCACATTGGAAAAAGAGCCCATGGGAGAAAGGTTATACATTGGTGTGGCTTTTGCAATGTAAAGGTTGCTACAAGAGGCAACAGTGAAGAATTTAAAAAATTTCCAAGTCATCTATGATTCTTAGATGCTGCTTTCGCTAAGTTGGTTTCGTTAATAAATTCTCTAACTGTTCTTCAGATTATCTTCCTCTTCTCTACCACACAGAACAAGATTTGAAATCCAGCCTTCTTCCATGACTTACGCACACAATGAAATGCACCCCCCACCAAACAAATACTCAGAAATAAAAACACTCATTAACGTCTTTTTCTGTGTAGCTGGCTTGACTGTTGTTTGCAGCAATGGATGAGATTTATATTGTAGCCAAACAAATAACTTAAAATAAAATATTGGAAACCCCTAATTTGAAAACCTCTATGGACTCTTTCCTATGTTCCAGGGCTTTCCTCTCTCCCTGTTTCCCTCTGTTTTCTTATCTGCCTCTTCTCTCTCAGGAGCAAAAACTTTAAATACCTTTTGTTTCCTTATAAAAAGTAATTCACTTTAGCTCTGCTGAGTCTTCATACGCCACACTTGATCCATAGACTCTTTTTACATCCAAAGTCCCACAAATGCATTCTGCTAAACCACAGGCCGTTTAAATCTGAGCCTCACCCTTTCTTCTCTACTCCATCTCTTTCTGCAAGGGAAAGGAGCAGTGATGAGATTTATTCCTCCAGTTACATGAATTATGGCTATTCCCACCCCTATCTTCTCCATGGAAAAAGCAGAAGTTGCTACATTCAGTTGTGGTTTTAAATGACGTTTCCCCCTCTTCTAGCATGCATTGGATTGCAGCCAGCACTATCCACTTAAGTTTTCCATCTCTGATTTCCAAAACATTCAGGGAAAGCCTCAGCCTCAGACATTGTGACTATGCCTAGGAACAGAGCTTCTGAGGCAAAAATCACCATTCAATCAAGAGAGCCCTCAAGTGCCCATTTATGTCTAAAACTAATGGGTAAGCCATGCTTCTGTCCTCCGTCCTGTTGTACCATTCTGGCTCTGATTGGGTCCCCTTTCCAAAGCCTGTCCTTAAATACTATAAGCTTTTAGAAATAGATTAACCCAGGAGAGACCTTTATGAAAACATCTAAATATGAAAGAAATGTTCTCTGAATAGTCCCTAAATAGCCAGATTCACATGGAAGCTATAATACAAATTCCAACTATTTTCTCCACAGTCATGTCCTTACTACTGCCCTCACCCTCGTCTTGGAGAGCCTACCCTAAGCCCCACAGCCCCACTGGGTGGGAGCACGCCATGTGATGCCACATGCTTATGACAGCTAAATGGATTATGATGCCACATACTTGTGACAGCTCAAATTAATCCAATCAGATTGCTTTCCTAGGACAATGAGATAGAACTAAAAGACAGTAACTAAAATAGTCTTAACAAAGCAGAGCGAACCTCTTGGCAGAGGCAGAAGCACAAAGAAGATACTGAGAGATGTGGCAGGATGCAAACTGGCCTCTGAGAGCTGGAGAAAGAAACACAGTTCCCAAAAGCCATCTAGGTGCTGCTTCCAGGCTCTTAGGAGGCCTGGAAACTCCTTTTGCTTCTGGGCTTCCTGAGATAGCCCAACAATAGAGCAATAAGCTTATTTTATTGCTTTAGTTGGTTTGCAACCAAGTGAACAGAAATTATTCTACACAGGACATGAGGAAGAAAATGGGAAGATACTTTATTTTCATTATAGTTAATTTATTTACTATTTTCTGGGTATATGTGTTGTAAGTAGTGAAGAATTATGTATCAATGAGTTTCAATAAAGTGTGATTGATGTTCTTCTATGATATTCTAGGGCCATTAAGAGAACAAAGCATACTTTAGTACTGAATGAAATGTCATGGTGAACTTCTTATCCGAGGTAACCAAAGAACTTTCTCAAGAAATCATATGCTGTTGAAGTATCTCTGAAGATATTTATCATGTGTAACTTCTGAATAGTGAACTTTGTTTGAGGGGGCTCCATAGCAGGGCTTTGCAAGATGTTAAAGAACATGCTACTTGTCAATTTTCTGAAGAAATCTCTATCTCTTCTTTAGAATATCACAGCAAAACAAACAAGCAAACAAAAACAAGCTTGTAAATCATTTCTGAAAAGTGTGTGCTGGTTTTAAGAAATGGAGTGAAACACATTAGCAAATTAAGAAATGTAATGGATTGTTGGAAAAGTCTAAATCACAATTAAATAAATTAGGAGTTTGACTCTGTGTAAAGCTGCATGTGTAATTCTTTATGTAAGGAATTCATACCACTGACTGATAACAGGCCATGGAATGCGAAATAAGGACTTGGTTTTCTTAGAGAAAAGGAAGTAGACTCCACACTCACTGTTAAGTAAGCTACTTAAACCCATTGAACCTTTGTTTCCTCATTTATAACACAGGGATAAGAGCATTATTTACTTCAATAGGATGTTTTAAGGATTTAACAGTATAATGCACATAAAACATCTGGTACATGCATTGATGTTCTCAATAAATCTCAGACTACTTATAGTAGTAGTTGTTACCTTTATTATTACAAATGCATCTGCAAATTCCAGGGCAATTATTCTGGTATATGAAAAATCTGATGTACTGGCTGGAGAGTGGCGAGCAACTTGCTTCTACTCAACAAGACCACTCTCATTTCTGAGGTGTGCGTGTGCTTGTGTGCGTGCGCCTGTGTGTGTACACATTAAATTTTTCTGCACTAAATTCTATGGTTTCTGTCATCAGGTTTCAGTTTCTTTGGCTTTCTTTAGTTTGCTCTACTCAGGGGCCAGAGATGCTATTTTGTTATTTTGCTGTCTAACCTTTCAAATTACCAGCAAAATAATCAAATTCCTGGGCCTCCTCTACCCTACTTATCTCACCCAACCACCTGTCACACGAGCCATCACGCAGGCAATCAGATGACAATTGGACTAGTCAGGGAAAAGTGACGGGACCTGCTAGTAGAATATTATTGGAAACTGGCCATCGTTTAACTATGCCCCTGATAAATTTCCCTTTTTTCTTCACACCTACGATTTCTGGGCCTTTGCCAGTCTTAAACCAGGTACTTTGCTTTTATAATAAAAACTTTGCTTTTTCTTCCTTAGATCACTCAAAGTTACATAAACAGCATTTTGAACTTAAAAATTGAGCTCAAAATACTCTTGTTGCTAAATATCACAAGCATATATGTCATAGTTAATATACAACCCCCCGAAGCATTATTGTGTTTACTCCTAAGATTCTCATCTCTTACATTCCCACTGTACCATTTAGAGAGACATTTGTGTGTGTTTACATGCACACAGTACACAATTCAAATTATACTATAGATCATACAGGGAAAAGTGAGCTACCTACTTCCCTCTCCAGAGATAACTACTGCTAGTTTCTTGTGATTAATATAAATTTACAACACAAACACACACACCACACACACACACACACAAATGTAACGTACATTCTCAGGTAGGTTTCCTTGAGAGAATTAAGCTCTCATGCCCTAAGGCATCCATTGTATGTAATAAACTAACTTTCCTCCTAGGTATGGGGAATGGTATTAATTATGTACCATCCATGGGAGAATTGAGGAAACTTACAAACAACGTTCTGTGTGCTGTGGTTCAAATGAGGAACTCTGGTTGAGAAATACTTTCACCTAACAGTCCAGCTTGCAGCTTATGTATATAGGTACATATATAGCTGTTCCCCTCCTCCTCTTCTTCCTCTCCCTCCTCCTTCTCCCCCTTTCCTCCTCTACCTCCTCCTTATCTTTTTCCTTATTCTTTGTTTTTTACTTTCATTGAGGTATAACATAAATTAGAAAGTATATAAAGCACATCAGTCTTAAGTCTACCACATAATAAATTTTATATATTTATCTACCTCTGTAATCACCATTCAGATCATGATATAGAACATTTCCGTCACTTCAGAAGGTTCCCTCATGCCCCAGAGGCAACCACTAGTTAACATCTATCATTACAATTAGTTTTGCCTGTTTTGGAACTTCATATAAATGAAACCATATTAGCATCGTCCTTCTTTCCTTCGACATGTCAGAGTGATTTTCCATGTTGTTGTGTAAACTGATGTTTCCATCAGTTTATTCTTTTTGTTGCTGAGTATTATTCCATTATATGAATAGACCACTATTTATTTATTCATTCTCCTGTTGATGGACATGTGGAATGTTTCCAGATTAGGACTATTTTGAATAAAGCTGCTATAAACAGACTTGTACACGTCTTTTGGTGGACATATGCACTCATTTCTCTTGGATATATACCTAGGAGCATCCCAGGTCATGAGGAAGGCATATGTTTAGCTTTAGTAAACGTTACCAAACAGTTTTTCAAAATAGTTGTTCCACTTTGGCTCATTCTTTTTAAGACCTGCATAGCATTATATGGATTTTTCCATGACTTATTTAAAGTGGCCCACTGTTAATATAATACAAAGGTAACTTGTTTCCAAACATTTGCTTGGAACAAAATATGTTCCAAATATTATCCTTTTACATAAATCATTTTGCACACATGCAAGTTTACCTAAAGGAAAAAGTATAAGAGATGAATTTGCTGGACCCAAGGATGTGCACATTATTAATTTTAGTAGATATGACCAAATTGCTCTCCAAAGTGTTTCAACTAATGCATACTCCTACTGGAAATATTTGAGGCTATTTTACCTCATATTTACCGACATAATAAATCATCCAATGTTTTGAACTTGCTCATCTGATAGGTATAAATTATGTTTTTTTGTAGTTTTAATTTGAAAGTCTCTTATAAGAGATAGTGAGTAACTTTTCATAAGTTTAAAGGCATTTATAGGTCCTTTTTTGTGACCTCTCTTTTAATATCTTTTGCCCATTATTCTACTAGTTTGTTGGTCTTTTATTGATTTAGGTTAGCTCATTTTATATTGAAGAAATTAAGTTCATTCTCTGTGATATGAGTTACAAATATTTTCACCCAAATTGTTGTTTGTTTTCTGCCTCTGTTAACAGCTGAGAGAATAAGTTGAAATATTCCTTTTACATCAGATTTCCAAAGCATATTTTATGAAGCCCTTGTCTACCTTTCTTCTACCACCACAAGATGTGTCTTAATTGTTATTAATGAATAAAAATAATTTATACTCCAAGTATAATCTCTGGATTATTAAAAATACTCTTGCTCTAATGCACACTCCAGAGAATTAAAAGGAAGCCTGCATGTATAAAAGCAATTGGTGTACAGACAGAACATGAATATGGCTGCTATGTTGACAATTTTCTCAGGAAAGCAAAAGGCAGTTTGCATTCTTAGCAAGATTTTGTGTTAGGATCATGAGCTCAGCTTTGAGAAGTATTTATATGTGGTAATTGGTGTCTCCTCCTACCCTAGGGCAACCCTTAAGTCACAGAGAGATTGCCAGGCACTTAACACTGCTCCCCAAATATAATACTTGGTCAATTTGAAGTATATCATAAAATGCCCTTAAAATGAGGATTGGTACAGAAAGGGACCTAAGGTATTGTTCTAAATAGTGATATCTCTGAGATGCTTAAAACTACTAGTATTAATGCTGGGTGTGGTGGCACACACACCTGTAGTTCCAGCTACTCAGTAGGCTTAGGTGGGAGGATTGCTTGAGCCCAGGAGTTCAAGGCTGCAGTGAGCTATGACAGTGCAACAACTGGGCAACAGAGCGAGACCCTGCCCCTGAAAAAAAAACCAAAAACAAAAACAAAAAAACCCAAACTATTAGTGCTATTCTTCAGGAAGATTTCTCCTCACATCATCACAACTTTGAGTCACTTTCTCCCCCATTAGAATCTTTGCAGCCAGGAACATTTATTATTTGTATCAGTTTTGTATTGCTGCCATAGCAAATTACTACAAATTTAGTAGTTAAAATGACACCCATATTTTATCTTATAGTTCTGCAGGTTAGAAGTCCGGGTCACTATGTCTCAGCTGGGTCTTCCGTTTAGAGTCTTACAAGGCAGAAATCAGGGTGTTAGCAGGGCTGCATTCCTTTCTGGAGGCTTTGGCAGTGAATCCACCTCCAAGCTCATTCAGGTTGTTGGCAGAATTCAGTTCCCTGCTGTTCTTGCTGGCTGTCAGCCAGGAGCCTCTCTGAGCTCCTTCAGGCCACCTGCACTGCGGGTCATATTGTTCCCTCCATCTTCAAACCCACAACGAGGCATTGACTCGTTTCCACACTTTGAATCTCTCTGAATTCCCCTTTCTGTGGCATTTCTCCTTGCTGCAGCTAAAGGGAATTTCTTTGCTTTTAACGGCCCGTGTGTGATTAGGTAGGCACAACTGGAGAATCCAAGATAATCATCCTATTTTAAGGTCTGTAACCTTAATTATATTCGCAGAGTCCCTTTTACCATGTAAGGTAACTTATTCAGAGCTTCTAGGGGTAGACCATGGACAGCTTTGGGAGGCCATTATTCTGCCTCCCATATTATTATTTTTCTTTTTCCTTCCCTCTCTCCCTTCCTTCCTTCCTTTTTTCCTCTCTCTCTCTTTCTCTGTCTCTCATCTCTATCTTTATCTATCTCTGTCTCTCTTGTACACAGCACCTAGCACAGTGCTGGACATGTAACGTAAGGAAAGCGAAATAAATACTAATTAGTTGAATGATGTTTTTAGAGTTTTTTATCCTTAGGCTTCAGTCTAAATTCTGGGAACACATATTGAATTAAGAATTTTTCAGGTGGTTTATAAATTCCCAGAAGATCAGAGTAGAAGAACTCAAGGGGTAAGCTTGCCTTGCACCACTTCTTCCCTGCAGCCTGGGTTGAAGGGTCTGCCTGGTCCAGGAGTGTGGTTCTGTGTCTCTTGGTCTAAGCTAAACCCTTGGAGGTGCCCTAAGCAGCTCAAGATTGCTGTGCAATGCAGGGATACAGAGACAGAACACACAGAGCTCTGTCATAACACAAACCAAATTTGAACTTGACAGTGTTTTTCAAAAAAATGGGAAGGATATTAGGTACTCCATAGAGGGCACTGTATTTTCGAACAGAGAAATATCCTGTTGCAGTGGAGGAAGAACCCTAGGTGATCTCTAACCTTATTTTTGGTCCTGGGGTCTTCTTTGCAGAGAGTAAGGTGACATCTTTGCACGAAAATTTTGATTACAATCTACCAAGAGACAAATTTTTGTTGATCCTTGTTGTACAACTGAAAACAACAGATTCCCAACCCTCCCCAATATGTTTCGTTAAAGATAAATCCTCATTGTTAAATATTCTCAGTAAAATAAACAGTCATCTCCAAATATCTTGAGCAAAGAGATTTTGACTATTAATTTAGCTCCCATTGCTTGGTTTAAGTGAAATAAAAGCACTTTATCACCACTGTTTTCTTGGAGTGGTCAAGTACCAATTAGTAACCTCCAAATACTATTTATTATTATGTTTGTTTCAGAGAATTCAGTACTTACTAGAATTTTTATGTATGTTTATAATTCTGTCTCCCTCCTAGGTTATATTTTCCTTGAGCAAAGGATTCATCTTTAATCCAAGAACATAGCATAGTGCTGGGCAAATAGTAGTTTCTCAAAAGAAAAAAGTCTAAAAATAAATAAAGGCTCAGAGAATTGAATGAAAGCTATATGCACCATAACTTGCACACTCTACTGTTTGTTGGGACCCACAACCAGAGACACATAGATGACACATAAACACACTTAATAGTTGAAGAAAGTATGTTTATGTTAAATTCTGAAATTATCAATACTATGTTGACTTTAGTTGAATACAGATAAACATGGAACCTAAAATAGAACATTTGAATATCATCATTTTGCTATTTATCAGAAACTAAGCAGCAGTAACCATTAGTAACAAGATAACACTATCTAATCCAAAGCTGTCACACTATGAAACACAGCATCATTTATATTAAACTCCTATAATACATAATAAAGAAAATTCACGAAAAGAAACATTTCAGGAAAATGACAACTTTCAGGTGCTGAGTCAAAAATGATTCCAGTTGTGTTCTTCATGGGAAACATACTGCTTGCCCTGGTCAAAGGCTATGATTACAGTTCCCATAAAGGACCAGAGGTGCCCATATTGGTGTGTTTGGGGAGGGGCTGGATGAGAGGTCTTGATTCTGCAGCTCTGAGGCTGTACACCTGTTCTTTCCAGCAGGGCCAGACTAAGTATGCTTCTCAAGTGCATAAAGATATTCCCCCAAATCAAACTATGATTTTCTTATTGCAGCTAAACTTCCAGACCTTCAGGGACTGGAATATTTCTTGGGTAAAAGTGTAATTGCATTTTTTTAAACAAAAGCTTTACATATTAATGATGAAAATCTCCAAATAGTTTCTGTGAATTTAGTAAAACAAGGATTAACAAAAATGACAAAGGAATTGTATTTCAAAACTATTGAAGAATGAAAAAACAAAAACAAAAACCACAAAAACTCCATTCTCTTACCTCTGCTTATTTATTAGGAGTGCAAAAGTGAGTCCTTGACCAAATAAACTGTGACTGAGAGAAGAATTTTGCAAATCACAGCTTGAGGGCAACTATAGAATTGCATTTAAGTTGTACAAGACCTTGCTTGTAAATTTTCACACAGTAATTACATTTCAAGCTCTAGAGTTATAGGATTTTAGAGTGTTAGAAGTGGAAGGGCTTTGGAAAACCTTCTAGTCCAGCCTAGAAGGTTTTACAGTTTCACAGATCATTTAAGTTTCATTTCTCCTAAAACTTCTCCTAATGAAAGTATTTCATAGTGGCATTCATAACAACTGGTCAGCTAAGTGATTTTAACAGATTAAAAAAAATCATTCTATAATCACAATTCTTTTACTTCAATTCTTTAGCTAAAACTGAAGTCATAAAAAACGTTCTTAGGGACTTTGTCATAATTCTGGTTTACATTAGGATAGGGAAATAATACATTTTTTTAAATTGAACCATACGAGATGCAAGGAAATACTGCATTTTGATGGCACAATAAAATCTTGCTTCTAAATATTGTATTGGTATACATATTTATATATACAAATATTCAAGTGTGTGTGTGTGTGTGTGTGTGTATGTAAAAGACTGTGAAACATCTGGTCAGACTGTCCTGCTTTCGAATCCTATCTGTGTCATTTATTAACTGTGTGTGTGCTCTCAGACAGAGTATTTACTCAGCAATGCCAGATCTGTTAAAATGAGTTAAAGAATGCCTAACTCCAAGAAATTGTCAAGTTTACAGGAGACTACACAGGTGAATACAGTTAATACAGTACTTCTTAAAACATACCTGTTAAATAGCTGCTCCTTTCATCCTTCCCTTCCACCACTCATAT